>CM036587.1:160568104-162016193 GCA_020745705.1 Hemiprocne comata
AATTATTCACACTGGAAGGTGCTACTGATGGTTTGGAGCACACAATGAGTGAAATTTCAACGGGATCTCGATAACTCAGCCCAAAAATCAGCAAAATCTAATTCACCGACGACAAGGACAGAATACTAATCTTCAGCAAGAGTGGCTAAAAAAAAAAAAAAGGCTAACCAGGCAAAAGTGGCTTGTCCAGCAAAATATCCACAGGTCCCTAGGAGCTGCACTAACACACCCAGGGATCACTGCGTTGACTGCAGCACTGCTGGCACTTCAGCACAAACACCACGTTTGGGTTTGGCCCAAACACTTTGAGCCTCAACAGAGCTCAGTGGGAAAAATGGTCAGAGGATGATAACAAAGGAAGAGGCTTTCACCTTACCAAGGACAAACCTGGAGGGAGTGTCTTTAGTTAGGCTAGAAAATAGAAGAAAGCTGTGAGTGGGAAGCATGGCAACCAGCTTCTATGCAGAAAGGTTTTTAAACAGGATGGGATTGGAGACCTCAGACATTCAACGTGAATCTTGTGTTTATTACTCCTTGAATGTTTGTTTCAGGTAGATTGTATCCAAATCTGAGTTCCCAGAGAGACATAAATTCCCATTTCTCATATAAACTTTTAATGCACTTCCATTATTAAATCCAATTTTATTCCAAGGAGCTTTGCCTGTAAAATTCATCAAAAGATTAAATTTGTTGTTGTTGTTGTTGCACTCCAGGTGAAGCAAACACAGAATTCCAGGAGCTTAACACTGAAACCAGACTTCTAAAAAGAGACTGTGTGGAGCCTGATTTGCTGTAAGTCGAGTGGGTAGGTCACACATCACATCCCTTGTGGCTGATCAGCAGTGGTCAGGTGTTGCTTGAAAGGCAGCCCAAGAGGGAAAGCAAACAGATTGATTCAGCAAAGAGCTCAGAAACATGCACTGATAGGACAAGAGACAGCAGAAACTCCATGAAATGCAGTGACATCTCTATACATTAGAAAACAGAGTTTGAGGTTGTGGGTTTGTTGGGGTTTTTTCATGCCCGTGTATCACTCTGTATCCAATGCTAAAAATAAAGCTTGTTAATTATGAAGAGGTGGGAGTTGGATCTCCATCCAAAGCAAAAATATTCCTTAAAATATCTCTCTTTGTCTTCCCATTTGTGGCAAATTAATTCCTGTCCATAGCACAGATATTTTGCATGAGCAAAAATAACAGGAGCTACAGCCAGGAACATAAAACCTAATGGCCTGTGCCTTAAGTCTCCCCTCTGTGCTGGAAGCAGAGTTCAGCAGAAGAACAGGGAAGGGGCTTGCTGGTGTTGGAGACCCAGGATTGAGCAAGAAACACCCAGCACAGCAGATGTTTTGGCATGAGTCAGTGAAGGGATAATCACAGAATCATTCTGGTTGGAAAAGACCTTTAAGATCACCAAGTTCTACTATTAACTTAACTCGACCAAGTCCAATGCTAAACCATGTCCCTCAGTACCACATCTACACATCTTTAAACACCTCCAGGGATGGTGACTCCACCACTTCCCTGGGCAGCCTGTTCCAGTGTTTGATAATACTCTCAGTGAAGAAGTTTATTCTAATATCCCATCTAAACCTCCTCTGGCACAACCTAAGACCATTTCCTCTCCACTGATCTAGGAGAAGTAAGAGTGGAGCACAAAGGGTGTTTGCAGATACACAACAGTTGTTTGCCTATTCCTCCTGAGGGTTTGTGAGGTTCCACAGACCCACTGCTCATGTTTGAGAGTCTCATGCTATGTTTTTTGCTGAAAACAAGTTTAAAGATGCCATCCCAATCCTCTTTCATAACGCCAGTTTTGGTAAGGGACAAACAGAGCAGAAATACATTAATAAAGAGCAATATACCCTTAGTGAGATCACCTCTCTCCCTGAGAGAGGAAAAAATGTGGTCCAAAAATCAATCTTCTCATGAATGATTTGTTATAACAGAGATGCTGACACATCAAACAATTTACTTGGCTTTTTATATATTACCCTCAGGTGACAGCCTTCAGCACCGCGCCCAGCAGAACACTTCAAAGTGTTCAAAGAGGGGGTCAGATATTGCTTTTGGAGACCTGTCCTCAAGGCTATGAGGATGTGGCAGCTCCAGGCACCTGGCACTCAACTACTGAGCTTCACTCGCTGCTCTCACATCCTTTTCCTTCAACCATGCACTTGAAAAGGGCAGAGCCATCCTTCAATGTGCTACTTCAGAAATAGAGAGGGGAAAGAAGACCATTCATAACCTTCACATTGCAGGTTTGTTCCGTAAATATTCTTTTGTGAGACTGAGATTAAAAAGGAGAGTAAAAACGTCCATGGATGTTACTTTACAGAATCACAGAATCAACCTTGTTGGAAAAGACCTTGAAGATCATCAAGTCCATCCATAACCTAAATCCACTCAGCATAACCTTTATCTACCCGTTAATGCTTTAATCTCACATCAGGACTGTATAACACCCTCTGTCTGACTCTGTCTTGCCCAGAAAAGACCAGCTTTCCTCAACGTAGGAGACAACACAGGAGTTAGATCACGTGCCTGGTTCAGTTCCAGCTTCAATCCAAAGTTGCTCTTGACACAAAACCAGAGAAAACTTGGCAGCGTCATTTCCCGAGCTTGGGTTCAGTCCCAAGCAGAGTTCCAAATGAAACACAAGGTCCCAAATCTGCATGAAGCAAACCAAAGAAAAGGCTGGCATTGGAGAAACAAGCTGCCAGGTTTTACTGATACCCACATGGCGTTTCTCTTTCAGCTGCCCACAAAGAACCCATCCTGCCTTGTGCGGGCTGTGTGCCCTATAATTGGCATCTACAACCAGTAAGAGGGATGTCAAGAAAAGGAAAAGTGATGGCAGCTTTCTCATGGCACATGTGTCCATGGGTCATCCTCCCCCTTCCCCAGGACACCACACACAGAAAAGGTCAGAGCAAACTTGCACTGGGCAGTGCTGAAAAATCCCAATAACATGAAGCAGAAGGAAAATTTCAAGCATGACTGAAGAGCTGATCACGTCAAAGGAAAGAGCTGAATTTTAGTTGGTGAAGACGGGAGTGATCACTTCTCATGTCATCTGTAGTTATGACACAGGATTGGGGGCTAATCTAATATTCCCTGCCTGACTAGGCTACAATCACTTAAAACCTGACATTTTTGCTTACATCTAGTAGGATGTTTGTGCCCAGTGTGGCTACACAGCATTTGAAAAGATGCTCTGAATGAGTAAGGATGCCAGAAGTGCCTCTTGATGCCTTCTGTGATTCAGCCCACGCTCCTCCCTGAGATGTTAAAGCAGGGCTGGTACCTGCCGAACTCAAAACAGCTTCTTGCAACCCTAAGTGCCATGAAATCACTGCATGAGTGACTGTACAGCTGCTAAGTAAGACTATGACAAGCTTTTCCCTCAAACACACATGCATTTTCATTAGTCTAAACTAAATGGTGACCAGAGGAAGGAGTCAGACCTCTGCAGACCAGCACTCAGGAGGACGATGCTGTCAGAGGGGACGGGAAGGAAATTTTTCATTCCCTAGAAGTGGGCAGAGAATCAATAGCTCATTTTTCATGTTATGGTTATTATGGCCAGTGCTCCACAGGTATTGTGTAATATACAGCTTCTATGGCAATGGCTTAGATTCCTTGCTCCTGATTGCTCTGTCAGTGGCAATAATTGCAAAAATCCCCAGGGCTCAGGAGTGTTTAGCTTCAACTGGGAAATACAATAGTGGACCCAGTTAAAGTAAAGTAATAGCCAAAGAGAGCACCACATAAGTATGAAAACAACCATAGCATGACACCTTTCCAGTTCCATTAGAATTACTACCCCAGTGGCAACCCAGCTCCTGAAAAAGGCATGTGGTAAATGGTTTGGTTTTTTGTTAAAAGTGCCTGTCACCATCCACAAGACTTGCTCCTGAGCATTGTGGCAGCATCACAACACTTCACTCATGGCTGAGACTCTGCTTGTAGACATCCCCCATGTTCCTCTAGCAGCAGGTTTGGAAGAGCTGATGAGGACTTGGGGCATGACTCTCTCCCCTCCCAGGCTCACCCTCGGGTCAGGGCAGGAAAACCTCATCTCTAGATCACAATTTTCAATTTCTATCAATTTGCGACTGCAAAATGGCCATACAATGAGTACAGAGCTGGGGCTGAGGGGAGGGTGGGATAAACTTTATGGCAAGTCTGTGTTAAACACATTTCTGTCTACCTGTAGTAAAGCAGTCGTGCACTCTGCTCAGTGTGAGTATAACTCTTGTGTATGAAAGATTAACATTTTTCTCTGAAACATGTGGTGATTACATGGAAATTGTAAATTCCAGTAAGGTACTGGGGACAGTGCTTTGCTCAGAGCCCACCTGACAGGTACAGCATCAGCACCAATATTAATAATAATAGTAGCAATACTAATGGGGAACCTAATGCAGAGCTAGAGGGAAAATCAGTGTGTAGAGGCTGGTGGCTGCAAGAACAAATATCATCCAGTCACATACACCAATCAATGGATATCCCAGACCACCACACATAACAGAAAACCTTTTTTTTTTTTGCTTTGCAAAAAGCCAGAGCCTCAGAACTGGCAGCTAAGAGAAGCATACAGCACCAGCAGAGCAAAAAGCAGGCAGGCAGTTCAATGTCCCCTGCACTGGCTTTGTCTTTCAGGTAGGTGACACAGGGCAGTGAGTGTAAAATGGCTCTTTGGTGGCAAAGTCTTGAAGCCAGGCTGAGAATGAAGAAGGTGGCTGAGGAAACACCACCTCCCAGCTTTCTTCATGTTCAACCACTGACCAGCAACATCAGTTCAGGGCTGACTTTTGGTACAAGCCAGGGGATATGTAGAAGAGAATCCTTTCATAAGAGCTGCCCTGCAGAAAAAAGTGACAGGATATACCAAGGGACAATACCCCTTTACCTTACATTTAAAACCTCTATACAAGTTCTCTATAAAAAAAAGTTCTCTATAAAAGTTCCTCTGAGAGCTCATCTAGCAAATGCAAGTTATTTGCTACAGCTTAATCAGCAGCTGTAAAATTTCAAAATTTCTTATCTCTGCAAAACATACATATTCACATGCATTCTCACATATATCCATATGTGTAAAGGAAAAAGACTGTTATTTACACACAGATAAACAGTAGCAGGCCTGGAGCTAGACCTAGCAAACCTTTGCAGCTTAAGTGAAATTTGCCTGGTTGTGTTTGCAAGAACATAGAAAACTGTTTCAGTAAATTCCTTATAGAGCAGAAATGAAAAAAACACTGATGATTGAGCAGTGGAAAAAAAGAATGATAAAGCTGGTTGGACTCCCATGTTCATTTTCCCCTGACTAAGCAAGCACAAGATCTATCAATAAAACTAAAAGATAAAAATTGATAAGATAAAGCAGCACACTCAGACTCTAATTCAATTAACCTGCAGAACTCCCTGCCAAGAGTTTCAAATCAGGGCTGATTTTCATGTGAATTAATATAGTTTTTACCATATAACTCACTGGATTGAAAAATGTCAGAGCAGCCTACAGCACCAGAGGGTAAACTGATGGTTGTCTTTGGTCAAAAAACTGCAGCAATGTTCTATCACCATGAAATGGTAATTGCATTATACCTGTTTTCCCTCTGCTGCAAACATTTAGCTTTGGCCATCGCTGGAGCAACACCAGTTTGGTCCTGAAGGGATGTTAAAGTAGTTGCATTACAGACAGTGACTGAAAAAGGGGTATGCACATAAATAAAGGATATTAGAGGAAAGGTTTGCATGCTCAGCAGCCAAGTGGCCAGATTTACCAGCAGTCTGTGCTGAAGTGGGAAGGTGTATGCTCGACCAGGTTGGGCTGCTGCACGGTCTGTGGCAGGCAGGGAAGGGGGCTGAAATGCCAAATTTCGTGAAGATTCCCCAGCAGCTGCTGTAAAAGGAATTAGCATGACAAGCAGAGCCCAAAGCTATCAGAAGAATGCTGCACAAGTGAATAGAAACTGAAGAAAAATGAGTTCCTTGTGAAATATTGCAATCACTTCTTTAAGCAATAAAGAGATGGTTTGTTAAGTAATAGACTAGAACAACTCCAATAAAATAAAAACTATCGAAGTACCCTTTTCAAAGTTGCTACAAAATCTTCTAATTTTGCTTTCATTACTAAACAGTAACAGATGATCAGATGTTATCATCATCTTGTCTGGACAGTATCTTACCAGCATTTGAATACACTAGAAAATGAAAGAATACCAGAAGAAGAAAATCTAATATAATTACCGCTTTCTGAAAATAGCTTGTGCATAACATTCACCTAATATAGCTCAAATAAAGTGAGGAAGAAATCAAGGATGGAGAAACTGTTTCTGATTTAAGACCAGATACAAACAGCTTGTCCTAACCAACTCTTTGGCTCCCACTTCCCTTCCCTGAGTGTCGAACCAAATGAGCAAAAATAACTCTGCCAAAATAAACTGCACGTTATTGCCTGACCAGGAGCCTCAGCCTTCATTAGCCCAAGGATGAGCTGGCATCTCCAGCCACAAACCTTGAGTTAGATGAATCCTTTCCTGCAAACACCCTTTCCTTCACAGAAAGAGAATGAAAGGAAAGAAACAGAGAAACAAAATTTACCCTAAGTTGCGTCCTGTTGCCACAATATGCTCTCCTTCCCAGCAGGTTGGACGCTACGTCATCAAAACCACAGCACATGGTCAGGAAATTCAACCTTCTCAACCCCCCCAAAGTGGCCCTGATGAGATGTGCAGCAGCAGCTGTACCTTTACACAATGCCCTCCCATGAGAACACCAAGAGCAGGTTTTCCAGCAAGCTGGAGAAGAAAAAAATGCCCATTTTCCTGCAAAAGCTGTGGTCGCTGTCCCATGTCCTGCTCCATCCCTCCCGCAATCACCTCGGCTCCCACCCAGTCTCTGTGACCCCCTCAAGGGTGCAATAAACCATCTCTGGCCCACTGAGATCTTCACCTGTGCCAACTTCATCATATCATAGAATCACAGAATGGTTTGGGTTGGAAGGGACCTTAAAGATCATCTAGTTCCAACCCCCCTGCCATAAGCAGGGACACCTCCCACTAGACGGGGTTGCTCAAACTTGTAGGGACATAATTTTTTTTTGAGATTTCTACTGTTGAAATCAACCACTGTCTTGAAAAATTACTGGGAACAGGCATATAGACAGAGACAGTAACTTCCTTAGGAAATAAAGCTAAAAACCAGCTTCACAATTAAATTGCCAGGCAAAAGTCCCTTTCCCTTAACCCCATGTGTCCCTAGCTCTGTCTACAGCAATCCTAACTCCTACCTGAGCTAAAGAAACAAGCCACAGCCTTAGTTACATCAATCATTAACACAGCAGGGGCTGATAACACAAGTGCACAATGCAGATGCAGCCATTTGTTAGTAGGACAGCAAATATCCCTTGGCCTTTCAAATTCTCAATCAGCACAGAAACAAGTCACAGTTTTGAGAGCAAATTCACAACACTGGGGGCTTTCTCAAAGCCTTTTACCACTGAACACAGAAAAGGTCCTTTTCTCAACTAGTCTTGACTCTGTTGGGCACAAACTGAAAGGCAGAAAGGGAAAAAATAAAATTATCACCATCTGGGTCACCATATCTGCTCAGGGAACTGCTATGAGAGGCTACTTCCATTTATTTGATATTGCAAAGGTGCTCCATGGTAGCAAAGGTGCTCCATGCTAGCAAAGGGAGAATGACATCCAGTGGCTGAGGTTAAACCTAGAGAACTCAGACTGGGAAATAAAAGATGAATCACAGAGGTGGATGATTTTTTAAAGGTCCTGGAAAATTCGAAGCAAAATGTGGTATCCTTCTGCAAGTCCTGCAGTCCATCAACCAGAATTTATTTGGTACAGTGCAGAAATTATGAAGTGAAGTAGTAGCATCTGTGGTATTTAGGGACAGGATGACCAAGCAATTCTCCCTCAGACCTTTCAATCATTAGTTCTGTGAAAAGAAGGGAATGAAGAGAAGTGGGATGCCTTAAAGCAGAAAGCTGTCCTGGTGAAAGATGCCAGCACCAGGTTCTGAAAGGAGATTTCAAATGCTGTTTGGGCTTCTAGTATTTCCTTGATGTTGCTTGAAAACAGGACATGATCAGTTGCAGCCCTCCCTGTCCCTCAGCACACGATACCAGTGGTACTGTTGAGCACACAGTGCCAGAGCAGAACTCTGAAAACCTTCATCTGGTTTAGAGCCGTGCCGCTGGGAAAACTGGTGCCTCCCTCTGGGCTTTGGTTTCCTCACCCATCAAGCCTGAAGGATGACTCTGATGTTTTCTGTTTAGTGCTTCAAGATCTATTGGTGAAAAAATGTTCTACTGAAGGGACGTTACTGTCAAACCAGGAAACTTTTTAATTGGTTAATTGCAAACTTCAATGCACAAGATAACACACTGTCATTTCTTCAAAATAATAGGCTCACACTATAGCAGAAACAAAATACCTGACTCAAGTGAAGGCAAAACCCTTTGAAATGAGAACAAAAAGCTCACTTTTTTTTTTTTTACTGCCAAATTCTTTCAATGCTGTTCTTCTACTCCTCTGCTAAAATCCAGAATTTAAAAAATTCTGAATTATGTATCTCTAGTTTTATCAATGGGTGCTCTGGATTTTTGTTTGAAAGGTTGCTTACTTGCCACCCCCTGCTCCAAAGAGAATATAAAAGAATTCTGCTGCATTGATAATCTACATGTCAATTGTCAGGAATAAATTTCAGGGAAGGTTAGATGGCACATAACTTACTGGGAACCACTCTGCAGGATTGCAGGCAAGGTTACAGCAATGTCCTTTCAACAGGACAAATAACATATCCATTCACTATGAGCCATTCCTGTCATGTTACCTCATTTTAATCAGCCCTTTTATGATATAATATTCATGTGGAAATCAGGCTAAAAATACCCCCTGCCAAGGTGACTGAAGACATACAATCAAAAACTTTATTTTGCATATTTTAAGATTAGGGTTTGTCCAGAAATAATGTAGCATATTGTCGTTTTACATGGGAAAGAGAGAGAAGCAAAGCAAGGGGAGGGAAGGAGGAGAAGGGCAAGGAGCTATCACCCCTCCATCAATGATTAACCAGCCCAGGCTGAAGCTAACATGATCTTCCCGTACTCTCCAGAAGCAGAGCACTGTTACTGAGCACCTTTGATTGGATTAAACCAACACAAATCAAAAAGCCAAATGTTGGGCTGGGATGCTGAAGCACAACTGCTCAGCAGCATCCATAAAATTATGGGCAGCCAAGTCAGTCCTTGAGCTGCGTCGCAGGTGGAGAAGGTGGACAGAGGTGGCACATGTGTGCTATCCCGGAAGACAATATTGTTTGCAGGGATGGGCAAGGGGAGGATGTCCTCTAGCTGTAATCCTCACCACACAGCCAAAGCCAGTTGTCTAGGCAGGTGTCATTAGGAAGGAGAAAAAGTCATCTTGGTCTATTTGAAAAAGATGAGAAGGGAGAAGCATTGACTTTGTGAACCCCAGCCACGCGTGGCCAAGGCATCATGTGGTTTCAAGAGCTATTCCCCCAACGAGTCTCCTTCTCAGCTTGCTCAGTTTACAGATCAAAACAAGGTTATTTCATGTTGTTCAGCCTGCAACATCAGCCTGGTGCACCAAAAGATCAATAGGGGAGGACAGTTCTTCAGACTGCAGCTGCATCCTGAATCTGTCCCTCTTCTTTTTCCCCAAATCCTTCAACAAAGTGAGAGCAGCTCTGGGGAGAAGGACCTCGGGGTCCTGACGGACAACAGGCTGTCTTGGGGTGCATTAAGAAGAGTGTGACCAGTAGGTCAAGGGAGGTTATCCTCACACTCTACTCTGCCCTGTGAGGCCACACCTGGAATACTGCATCCAATTCTGGGCTCCCCAGTTCATGAAGGACAAGAAGCTACTGGAAAGAGCCCAGCACAGGACCATAAAGATGATGAGGGGAATGGAGCATCTGCCCTATGAGGAAAGGCTGAGAGAGCTGGGGCTGTTCAGCCTGCAGAAGATGAGACTGTGGGAGGATCTCATCAATGCTTATAAATATCTAAAGGGGGTGTCAGCAGGATGGGGTCAGACTCTTTTCCTCAGTGTCCAATGACAGGACAAGGGGCAATGGGCACAAGCTGAAGCACAGGAGGTTCAAGTTAAACATAAGGAAAAACTTCTTTTCTCTGATGATAACAGAGCACTGGAGCAGGCTGCCCAGAGAGGTTGTGGAGTCTCCTTCTCTGGAGACTTTCAAAACCCACCTGGACATGTTCCAGTGTGATCTACTGTAGGTGATCCTGCTCTTA
Organism: Hemiprocne comata; assembly: GCA_020745705.1. NCBI lineage: Eukaryota > Metazoa > Chordata > Aves > Apodiformes > Apodidae > Hemiprocne > Hemiprocne comata. The sequence continues at coordinate 160,578,404 of CM036587.1, forward strand.
GCAGAGGGGTTGGACTAAATGATCTTCAGAGGTGCCTTCCAACCCTGACCACTCTGTAACTATAACCTTTGGCAGTCAAACTCATGTGAGGCTCATCCTCCACAGGTGTAAGGATACACCAATATTCTGCAGATCAGGACCAGTACTGGGAGTTCTGTACCAGTGGTTATGTGAAGTTTTTAAAAGGGCATTTTATCTAGAGTAACTGCAGTAGCACTTTGGATTTTTTGCAGCTGAACTGAAACAGTTGAGGGGCAACAAGCCTATTAGCTCAAAACCAAATATGACATTGCATACCAAAAAATACAAACATGATCCTTTTCTGATTTGTTTGTGTAATAATTCCAGTCTATTACATTGCTGTAAGAAACCAGCACAGAATATTCTTATTAAAAAAAAAAAAAGATATTAAGAACAGAACTTTCTCATTCCAAGGGAAAAAGAGCCCCTGCTTGCTACAGACATTTTCCTTTTCCATAGGTATAAACAATCTGACTGTAGCAAGTGTTGCTACTGAGCTTGAACTTTTCACAAGTGGTTAAAAGGGATGTTTCTCATGGACAGCACTGGAGCTGACAGCATTTCTCATCTTCACCTGCCTGATTGGATGCAACATGCTCTTGGCAAATTTGCAGATGACACCAAATCGGGGAGGGAGGGTTGTTGAGATGCTGGAGGGTTTTGCCATTCAGGGGGACATCTAGAAGCTGGAAGAATGGGCTGCCAGAAACTGTACAAGCAAAGTCTGCATTTAGGAAGGTTTAACCTCAGTACAGGTGCCCAGGCAGAAACAACAGCTCAATGCACCCTGGATTGCTTTCCTGAGAGCCTAGTCTGCAAGTCCATTGGAAGTGATTATTTCCCTTTGCTCACCTGCCTCACTTGGGATCACAGAATAGTTTGGGCTGGAGAGGACCTCTAAAGGTCATCCATCTAGTCCCACCCTCCGTGCAGTAAGCAGGGACATCTTCAACCAGAGCAGGTTCCTCAGAGCCATGTCCAACCAGATCTTGAATGTTTCCAGGGATGGGGCTTCTACCACGTCTCTGGGCAACCTATGCCAGTGTTTCACCACCCACATTGTAAAACGTTTCTTCCTTATATGTAGTCTGAATCTACCCTCTTTTCATTGAAAACCAGTCCTCCTTGTTTCATCACAACCAGTCTTACTAAAATGTCTGTCCCCACCTTTTTTATAAGCCTCCCTTAAGTATTGAAAGACTGCAATAAGGCATCCTTGGAGCCTTCTCTTCTCCAGGCTGAACAACCCCAACTCTCATGGCCTTTTTTCATAGGAGAGGATTCCAATCCTCCAGTCATTTTTGTAGCCCTTCTCTGGACCCACACCAACAGCTCCATGTCCAGTTTTGGGACTCCCCCAGTGCAAGAGAGATATGACAAACTGGAATGAATTCACATGGTTGGGGGCTGGAGCACACAATGTATGTGCAAAGACTAAACAACAGGGAGAGGGAGCTCAGGAGGCTTCTCATTATCCCTGTCCCTACCTAAAGGAAGCTTACAAGAGGAGACAGGACCAGATTTTCTCAGAGGTGCACAGCAGAAGAAGAAGAGGCAATGGTTACAAGTTGTAGTGAAGGAATTATTGATCAGAGACATGAAAAAAAAATATCCACGATAGGAGAAAGTGTGGACTCCCCATCCTTGGTGATTTGCCAAACTTTTTGGAGGCAACTCTGAGCAATCTGACCTAACTTCGAGGTTAGGTTTTCTTTGAGCAGATGATGGGGCAACATAGCTTCCAGAAGTCCTTTCCAACCAAAAATTGTGTATGATGCTCAGTATCTAGGCCTGCACTCATACACTCATTTTGTGATGGCTGTTACAGGAAAAGGTGGGCAAAGGAGTCAGGTTTTCATCATTATTTTCAAGGAGAGATAAGGATACAACTCAAACTTGTCACAATTTATCCACAACTTTAAGAACTCCAAAAAATGGAGGGAACCCAAAACCTACTCATTAGAGAGATGAGGTGGCCTGCCTGTTTCTTCTGGTTTTAAAAAAAAGAGTGTCTTCAGCTTCCGTGCAGCCAGAGGATCTCAGCAGGACTGAAAACAGGTGATTTGTTGTGACTGTGTTCCCAGTTTTCCTTCTGGGGGCACTGAGAAATAAAATACCCAGTGCAACAGTAAGCACAGAGACAATTGTAGACCTGCTCTTCTTCATCACAGCAACTGTGCCTCTATTTCACTGTGTCATGCTTAGGTCAGTTTGAAAACTCACACCCCTGCTATGCATCCTGCTGCACACGGTGGGCTCATTGTGCAGCACTTTAGGAGCCAAGCCAAGAAAAATCACTCCTGCTTTTCCAGTTGAAAAAAAATAGAGCTCAAAGAATTGTTGTGTTGTTTCTTTTTTTCCTAGGTAATGGTGACGGATTCCAGGACTCACAGGTAGTGAGAGAAAGCTTTATGGAGAAGAACACATAGACACAAACCTGATCACAAATGCAAAGCAATTCAGTAGTTTTCTTTAGTTAGTCCAGAAAATAATGTCACTACAGGTTAGGCTGGGGAACAAGGGCTCTAAATGTGCTACAGGTGAGACTTCCCATATTGTACTTTTAAATGCAAATATCCAAGGATCTGCATGCTTTGCTAAGTCAACAACCTTTTGACAAAGAGATTTACTCTAAGAGCAGTAGAGCATGAAAAGGAGAAATGTTTCTGTGATATCTTGTTTTCAGTATTTTGCTTCAATAGTTCTCATAGCTTAATGGCCTCAACAAAGGCTTAACAGAGAATTTTCACATCATAAAGTTTTCCTGAATTTAGACTGTCCGGAGGTGAATTAATTCCTTTAAATTATTCAAGAGAAAAGCAAAATCATTGTGGAAATATCCACTGATAAAGTACGGGGAAGGACTGTGCTCTGGCGATCAGGAAAGTAGAGTAACAAAGGCAAGGCAGCTCCTCAAGTATTTTTGCCCTCTCTCCTAAGACTTACTAATTGAGACAGTAATTTGAGTGACAAAGTAAAGTGATGTTTCCTTTTTTTTCATCATACAGTCACTGACATAATCAGAAGAACAGAATTTGCTTTCTTTTTGGCTTTTAAGCAGCTCCTGAGGCATTAAGGTGATCCATGAATTACAAATTCAGAAAGGGAAATTAAAAAAGAAAACAACAACAAAAAAAAACCCCAAGAAAACCAAATGCCAACAGTTTAAGTACTTTGCATCATGGAAATGAAGTAAGAAGCAGCTGAATTCAGAGTTGGCTGTTTCTTTGCAATGCTTCTCATACTGAGAATGTTTCATTTTTATGAAAGCTTCATCAGCAAATAGGCATACCTAAATGTCTTTATTTTTTCATCCAAATTTAGCAACAGGAATTTTTATGGAACCTATGATGTGACAAAGCACCATAACAACAGGTCTTCCACACAGAGATCTCTAGTAAAAAGCTCCTAAAGAGCAGCCTGAAAAAAGCAATTAGGAAACAAACACAGCTTCTTGGTAATAACAGAGCACCTCAGCAGCACCCCAAGGAAAGCTATTTCTATACAGGTAGTAGAAAATTAAAAGAAAAATCGAAGTATAAAAATGAAATTAAGTTTCTGGGTTTTTTATTGCATGTGTGCAATCAATCACAACTCCTTTACTGATTTTAACTGGTGAGTCAGAGAAGTGTCATTGTTCTATTGACTAATCTGTTTGGACCATCAAAACAGCTTTAGTCCATTATTAACTTATTTAAATAACTAATTAGTTGGGGCATTGCATTCCTTCCCCCCCTCCCCCCCCCCCCCTTTTTTTTTTTTTCAGTTAAGGTGTCTAGGGATCCAGCACTTTAATTTAGACCAAAGAAATTCTTTGGTTTCTCAACTGTGGAAAGACATTTCCAGTAACTCATCTCCCTAACAGTAATATCTATGTGAGCTGGAACTTTAGGAAAAAAAAAAAGATAACACGAACATTTTCAATTACCTCCTCTAAAACTTTTAAGACTAAAATTAGACATGCAGTTCTGAACAATGGATGCTGTAGCACCAATAATCTCTTTAAATTGCTTGGGTGAACTGGAGCAATTAAAAAAGAGCAAAAGCACAGCTGTAATCCCTTGTCCTGTGCACTATTTTCTTCCCTGCACTCACACACAAGTAAATGTGATGACTTTCATTTGAACTGAAGGATTAACAATACCATGGAACAAGTATTTGTTACTAAGGAGAAAGGATCTGTGAAGGCAAACCAGGCACCAGCAATGTTAAAACTCCCCCCAGCCCCACTCAGTACTTGTTGAGACTCCTTTATTTCAGAGCTAGAAGGACTCATCCTCTTGCTAACACAATCAGACAGGAAAGTTTATATCAAAGCTATAAAAAGTAACGACATTTTAAGAAAACAGAGGCCTATTCATTTTTCCACAAGCTAAAATAGGCCTTTGAAGCACAACCCAGAATTAGATGTAACAGGCACAGCTTTAATCCACAGCACTCTGGGACCCTACAAGATATCCAGAATATCAAGAAACGTATCTTAAAGCCTTCCAAGCAGAGCAGTTGCTAGTCATGCAGGGCAAAACTGGCAAAAAATGGGAGGAAAAAAGAAGAAAACCTCCTATTCCTGAAATGGAGTTTCAGAAAGCAATTTTTTGTATCCTCTATTTCCTGCAGAAATAGCTCTTCAAAGGCCATCTTCTTGCCCGTTGGGTGACCCTTCTGCTGTTACATTTCACTGCCTGCCCTTAAGGAGATCTTTTTAATATCTTGTTAAACGGGAAGGGAAACGTGCACCAAGCAAAACACTCCAAAATGGAGGCACTTCTGCTCCAGTAAATACTTCGAGGATATATAAGCTGCAAAAAAGGGCCTCTTCTTTCCAAAGGCCAAAGATATTTATAGAGTGCTTTCTATCAGTGCTTCAGGAAACTGATTTTTATACAGCAAAAGAAAACTAAATCAATGAGGGTTTCATTGCCTGCTGCACACGTTGTCAGAGAGTATCATTATTAACACAAGTAATACCACTATTTTAAAATAAACCAGTAGTGGCCAATCCCTTAAAGTCTTTGAACACAATCTGACATTTAATTAAGGATTCCAGAATGCAGTAGGAGAGGCTCCTCGACCAAGCATTAAATTAGATGATCAGTTGGGAACATCTTTTATGAAATAATATACCGATCCCATCCACCTATAATGAACAGAAAAACAACTTTAATTAAAAAACATAGAAGAGACTTCCTTTCTTGTCCTCGTTTTTCCTTGGATATGTTTTTTCTCATCTAACAATGGTTCCCTCGGTTCCTCCCCTTCCACAGGACACAGCAAACTTGAAAGTCTCTTTTGTCTAAAACTTCTGTGCTGCATTTGCTGTGAAAGACACCAAATTAACTGCATTCAGTTCGTCTGCATTTCTCATGTATCTTTTCTTTGGAAGAGGACCCTGGCTAAGATTAACAGGCAAGCAGAACCCTGCTTATTCTTTTAGAGGTATTTTAAGGGGAAAAAAAAAAATGAGGCTTTGACATTGGAACACTGGTCTAGTCAGAAAGTTTATTTAAAAAATAAATCATTGGGAAAAACAACAATACAAACCCTCAAGGTCTTTTACACACAAGATTTCTCACTCCTCACTTTCATCTTTTCTGATCTGTTCAGTAGCAGCAAGTGCCTTGTGTGGTCCCTTCTGCTCCAGAGTGCTTGACAGGAAGACTGTCAAGTTAAAAATGACTTTTTTCTTAAAAGATAACTTAAAAAATAATTAATTCCCACAAATCATTGGGACAGCTAGGGAAGAGAAGCAGGAAAGAAAAGGGGGAGAATTTACCACACTGTGCGCTCTTGAAATGGATACTAAGAAACAGGAAAGATTTCTTCTCTTTTTTTTTTATATGTGTCTCTCAAGTAAAGCTTTATATTCCACCTCATGCCTTCATTCAGTTGGACATTATCAATTTAAGCTCTAGCTCTCAACTTCTTGACCAGACTGTAAAATAAAGTTGCAAAAAGATTATGTCAATCTCCTGTGAATCAGTGCTGGAGTAACAGCCAGGTGAATGCAGCTTCTGACAGGAACTGCCCAACACAGCTCATCAAATAACTGAGCACAGATGTAGTGGTAACCACCGAAAAAGTCACTAACCTAATCAATTAACATCACTTTATATATTAGCTATTTGTGAATGTAGCTGAGACTACTTGATTGAATTATATTAAACCCATGAGACAAGTTAATCCCTGGAGCAGCGTGCCCGTCCTATACATCTTAACATCTTTATGTTAACGTTGTCACTGAGCCTATCTATCCTTTTGGAAATAAAACCACCTTCAGCTTTTCAGTTATAACTCTCCTCACCTATGTGATTTTGTACACAACTTTCAATTGTTTGAACTTAGGTCAAACAGATTTTAGGGTTTCCAATGTATGACCCGACATGCAATTAGTAAAATCTACCTTTTTTGCTACTATCCTTGATTCCAGCATACTGCACTTAAACCATCAAGGCACTGCCAAGCAAAAGCCATATTCTAAGTACTTTTGAGGATATACTACTAGCACAAAGAGACATTTGCTTGCATTAAGAAATGATCTAAGGTAAATTAAACGGCTTTTGAAGAGTTACACAGGTTAGGTTTCCAGCAAAACATAAGGCTCAGGTTGGCTCTTGGTGACAGAAGTGCTGTTCTAGTAGATTTTGCTGCTCTATTATGTTTTGATGGGAATGTGACCCTGCACCCAAAATGTGAATTATATGACCTACAGGCTATATCATTTTGGAATTGCATCTTGATTATATTCTGGCTGATGGACAAAGATGCTCTACTCCAGAGTCCTGGCCCCCAAAACCCAAACCAGGGACCCTCTATTTTGCAAACTGACTGACTACTGAGAAACTTAGAATACAACTTTATGACAATCACGAGATTTTAAATTTTTATTAGTCAGGAAGCATTTTAAAAGGTAGACATCTTGAGCCTCCATTTAAGGCATAAATGTACAGACAGAGATTATCAGAGTGGAGTTGAGCATTTGGAGGCTCAATAATGACAACATGCAGACTTTGATCTTTAAATGACCAACTTAAAATCTCTATCAAGCAACTCTAGGACCCAGTGTGAAAATGCTGAGATGCATTCATGCAGTTCTGTGTGAAGCATCATAGAAACTGTTCTCACATACACCCTTTTAGTACCACCCCAGCAAAAGTGAAGATGAAACACTGCAAGACAAGGGACTGCAGTGATTTCTTGGCTGGATGGCTGGGGCTGTCCATTCTATGGTCTAACCTGTGCTGTCAGCCTTCCTTTACCTGCACCCTTCTCACAGCCCTGGATTTGTTTAAAATTAAAGCAACAATGACAATGATATTAAAGGGTTTTCTGCTGTACTTGGCTTTTAAGGTAGAAAAGAGGCACCAAAAAGAAGTGCATTTCCCTTATATTGCTGTGGGACTATCATAAACCATTCACAGCCTGTGTAGGTTGCACATCTCCACAGTCCATCTCTTTAAAGCCCCATCTGGACACTTTATTTTCTCTCCATTTTTAGTGCAGTATAAAACCCTGTAAAAAAGCAATCCCCAGAATGGGGACCCTAAGGAGGCAACACGAACCACCTGTGGATAACAGGACTTATTGGTTAGAACAGGGAGAAAGGACAGAAATGGAAAACCATAAAAGTGATACATGATATTAGATCTCTGAAAACAATGTATTCCTACAGGAAATCAGGCTTTCTTCATATAAAAAGTATTTCAATATGTGTAATGCCATTCTGAAAAAAAAAAAATGGGATACCCTATTGTGCAACTTGAAGTGGAGGTTTTTTTTTAGACCAGTTGCACATAATTTCTGTTCATCATATGGATGTTGGAAACACAAGCAGAGCCTACACAACTGGTCAAAGTCCCAGTTTGACTCCAGTGATCCTCCCCATCAAGCATACATGACTGCCACACAGATACACCTCACCAGGTCGTGAGGCCTTAGAAGTGCAACCAGAATTTTATAAAAGCTCACACCTACATCCTAATGACCTCTCCTCTCCCCAGAGGACCAATCCTCTACCACAAACAGGAAGCCTGACAATTAGAGCACATCTGAAGAAAGAAAAATTCCTACATGTTTTTATTATATGTGACCTCCAGGTTAACTTCTAGCACATTAAAGGAAATGCAACACACCAGAGGAACATGCAAAAACAAGCTCCTATGATTTACTGTAAAAAAATTGCCTTCCTTACCCCCAAATGCTACCCACTACTGAAAGAATACTGATAATTTTGCAAAGAAACAGAATATATCATTCTTTCTACCTGGGGACACCTCAGCAGTCAATTAAATTACTGGAGTTAATGTGCTTTAGAAAGCCAGAATGCAAAGGAGTTTGCAGAGCCTGGCTCAGAGATGAATAAGGAAGATTGCTTCAGTCCTCATTAACATGCTGCATTTTACCCCGTGTCTTTCTCTTCAGGTAGTCACAGACATGGCATTTTCTTTCTTCTGACTTTATTAAATGTTGCTGCTATCAGTTTTCCATTACTTTCCTCTCAGACACACTCTTAAAACCAAGCAACATGGTCACATTCTAGCAAAACCAGACCAACATCAAAGCAGCCCAGGTTTATGCCATATAGTCCAAACTCACCCTCCCAGTGACAGCATCAAATTGTTGCACAGGGAGACAGGAGTTTTTTGAGAGAACAGGATGTCACAGGAGGATTTTAATTAGCCCACTGGGGAATCCAGTCTCAAGTGGTTACAGAAAACTGGAAATATAATAGATATGACACTGGAGATGGATTATCTCAGTTTTTTATGAGATTCATTCATATTTCAGTTCCTCCTTGCACTAAAACTAAACAATCTTGCAAACATGTCCTGTGACACTGTCCTTGTTCACAGCACTAGTCTCAGAGAATCCTCACCCAAATGCCAGGCCATGAGCACCCAGCAGTAAGAGCAGATCACAGAACCACAGGATCAGTCTGGTTGGAAAAGACCATTAAGATCATCAAGTCCAAATATTAATCTAACTCTACTGACTCCACCACTAAACCATGTCCTTCAGCACCACATTTACACATCTTTCAAACACCTCTAGGGAAGGTGATTCTACCACTGCCCTGGGCAGCCTGTTCTGGTGTTTAATAACCCTTTCAGTGAAGAAGTTTCTTCTATCATCAAATCTGAACCTCATCTGGCACAACTTGACGCCATTTCCTCTTGTCCTGTAACATGTTAGTTGGGAGAAGAGACTGACCCTCACCTTGCTCCAGCCTCCTTTCAGGTAGTCTTAGAGAGCAATAAGGTTGCTCTTCAGTCTCCTTTTCTCCACGCTTAATTAACATCACAAGTTCCCTCAGCTGCTCCTCATAAGACTTGTTCTCCAGGCCCTTCACCAGCTTTGTTGCCCTTCTCTGACATGCTCCTGCCCCTCAATGTCTTTCTTGCAGTGAGGGGCCCAAAACTGAACTCAGCATTCAAGGTGTGAGTACTGTATGTTCCTCTTTGAGGAGGTGTGCTCCTCTCTGTCATCTCCCCTCTTCTCCCTATTGTAAACAACTGGATTATCTTTTTTAGTGTTTAGATGACAGGTTCACTACATCTTCTCTGTTACACATGCTGTGTCTACTGCAATAAGGCTGGGAGCTCTACAATGACAGTAACACCAGAAAAAAAGTGGGGCATCTTGAGGAAGGCTTACACTAAGCATTGCACTACAGCCCATAACTACTGCTAGGCTTTTGAGCATACAAACCCAGCTTTATGCAATGAGGCACTGGGTTACCAAAGTCATCTACAAGTGGTGGGTGTTTGTTAGGTTGATACTCTTCCACTATATATTTAAACAATGTTAGGAGAGCTAGAGTATCCAAAGGGATAAGTATTTATATAACTGGTTCCATTTAAGAGGGAAAAATATTCACCAAGCACTAGGCAGAAGTTAGTTCATTCCCTAGCTGAATGGACACACAACTTCAGTTTCCTGACCTGTGTATATAATTTATTTGCTACTATAAAAGTTTTATTAAGATTCAATTCAAACTTCTATTAAAATGTAACCAATCACGACGTCAAACACCACTGTCTGAATTTATACAGATGCCTAAAGGAACAGATAAAGGCTAAAAAGGCTTATCTCCTCCAGTATTAGATGACAGTCTGTCAGAGTCAGTTCACAAGTTCATCTCATAAAAAGTTCAGCCCCTTGAAAAGGGCAGTTCAGGATGCGAAGGGAGCAGAGGAAGAAAAACATCTCCACGTCAGAGGCCACAATAATTGACTGACAACTTCCAACGAGGAAAAAAAAAAGGCAGGATTTTTCTTGTTCCCTGCACTAAACAATGGCTTACAAAATACCATCACAAATCACTGGTGCAGCAGGGATTTACAGTAAGAGGAATCCTTCCAGGTCAGACATGATCCCTGCAGAAGTGCAGAATAAGCAGCAAAGTCTATCACAGTTTCCCACGTCACACACACTACAATATCTCCTCCTTTAAAACTTCTTACCTTTTAATGGACACTGGAAAAAGAAAACCATAGGTCTGCTGGAAAACCAAGAAGTTAATTTACCCTCAAAGGAGAATTTATCTAGTTCGCCTATTATATATTATTATAGATCTATGATGAAAGTATTAGATACTCCATCATACAGTTCTCCCCACCCATCCACAAACCACCACCCCAAAATCTGGCTGATTTTTATAAAATATGCCTGTGGCTATACAAGGCATTGCAGAGGACACATAGTGAACTCTGTTCCTCTCAGAATATCGTTACACCAGATTTAAGCACGGCGAGGTCAACGGCTTTAGCTGTAGAGAGAAATTGTTACATATTTGCAAAATGAAAAAGAATTCTTATTAGTAAGGAAAAGAAAACAGGGCTAAAAATGCTGCCCTAGTGCCAGCTACTGAGGGATGGCAATGAAGAAGTGGTCTCTGAGCGTGGTGGGACACAGATCACGTTGCGTGAAGTCCACCATGTGGAAGTGTGCACCCATCAAACCTCCAGCACTGTGGAGCACAAGGCACCATTTCCCTCAAAGCTGCCATTGAAATGCATCTTCCTATAAGCAGAAAACAGCAGAAATATAATCAGCTCTCTATGGCCTACAGACTTTCATTAGAAAAACGACTGCTTTGGAACTTCTAACTATGGTTTCAGAACCTGCCACTATAGAAGCTTGTGGCCAATTGCCCAGGTAATGTCCACAGAGAACAACCAGTAGTCCTCTGGAGGTTGAGAACTTCAGAAGGCAAAAATGCTTTTCAAATTGGTGAGTAAGCTGGGAACATATGTCTGAAACTTTGACCCAAACATGGAATGAGAGGACTAGGAGGAACCTGCTATTGGAAGAGCTCACCACAAGACAACTGTGTCATATTATGAACTCATGCCTAAACTGAAAGCAAGGAGTCTCTGAAGTTGATGTAACCCAGGGAAAATGGGAAGAATGAGAGTGCTGAAGGTCCCTGAGAAACATGTCAACTACACTAGGTCACTAACATCTTAACCTGCTGGAGGTATGAAAGCCTAAGATGCAGTGAAGCTCTCAAAGTGCCTTTTTTATCATCCTTGTTCATCTTTCAGGGTTACAGACTACCTGGATGGTGATGGAAGAAGAGAGGCAGCATAAGGAATACCAAAATTGCTCTGGGCTAGGTAGACTTGCTTTGCAAACCCAAATCCTGCTGCTCCCTTGTTCTGTCAGGAGGCCCAGAGTGAGAGGAGAAGTTGTCTTCTAGCTTGGACATCTCCCAGCCAGCCAGAAGCTATCACAGAGCCAGATCTATACACCTGCACAGCCCAACTGTACCACCACGCAGCCAGATCTGGGGCTTTTTCTCCATCCACTTGACTGTGATGGGAGAAGTCCTGGTTGCCTGCCTGGAGCTGAAAGCAAACAACAGCCTGGATCCCAGGCAGAGGTCACCTTGCCAGTGGAGAGCCCGACAGAAAGGAACCCTGGAGAACCAATGACTCGCCTTGCTGCCGTGGGAGCGACAGCACAGGAAAGCCTGTTGGCTGAGCCCATAAAAGTAAATAAGAGAGGAAAGGTCATCGCCTACCTGTTGTTTCCTCAGCTGGACATCTTTCCACCACAGGCACAGAGTATCTGAAGATTGTTTTGTCTTACGACTGAAAGCTTCTACCTCCCCACCAGCCCGCACGCAAACTGGCAGGCAGACCACGGCCGAGCTGCAGGTGCAGACTCCTGACTCCTGATTATTAGGTTTCCTCCTGTTTGTTTTCCATCTCAGCACTTTGTAATGCTACCAATTAAGGGCTAAATTTATAACGGGTGCATTTTTGTAAAAGAAATTTACTCAGCACTTCTCACGTGTAATGTGATCTTTTTTTTTTTTTCTTACGGTGTCCTGAAGTGTTTTACAAAATTAAAAATTACAGCTAACTCCAAGAAAGGAATAAAATACTGAAACCTATTCTAAGCAGCATGGCAACAACCACCAATTACTGTAAAAAACTATTTCTTTAATATCATAGAATCACAGAATGGTTTGGGTTGGAAGGGACCTTAAGGATCGTCTACTTCCAACCCCCCTTACGATGGGCAGGGACATCTTCAACTGGATCAGGTTGCTCCCAAGCCCCACCCAACCTGCCCTGGACCACTCCCAGGGATGGGGCAGCCACAGCTTCTCTGGGCAACCTGTGCCAGTGTCTCACCACCTTCACACAAAATTATTTCTTCCTAATGTCTAACCTAAATCTCCCTTCTTCCAGCTTAAAACCATTACCCCCTGTCCTATCACTACACACCCTTGTAGGCATCAAGGCTACAAGGCTAGTTGTGGAAGCCCACCCAACACTTTCAAATAAATAATTAACAGCTGAATTAAGGAGTGTGAGGTAATTAAATTCTCTGCCAATGTTTAAAAAATATATTTGGTTCAGGTCAAAAGAGCCTTTGCATAAAGAACAAGGTATTTCTGAGAGTATAAATATATGTGACAGGAGTGAGAATAGTTGGAGAAAGAATAATTCATTATTTGCTTTTAGCCCTAATTTACAGCAATTTAGACACAGACCTCCTTTTACTTTTCCCCTCCCCCTGGTAAAACAGAAGACCTAAGAGAAAAGTGGGAGAGGAAGTCTGAGTCTCTGTTACTACACTGATATGCATTTAGTTGCACCAAGGAAACTCTGAAAGAGCCCCTCTGTGGTCTTATGTAGGACACATTTTATATTGTGAATAGTTAACTATAAATGTAATTCTCACAGCACCTATTTTTGCTGTGGAGTATCACACAAGTCTATTCACACTCTCAAATTGGCTTATGATTTTGGATCAACAGACCAATTGTTTTTTCCAACAATTCAAAATATTTTAAAAAGGGAAGTGCTGTTTTCTTGTGCAGGGAAGTGAAATCACCTTCTCAAAAGCATGACAAAAGTCACTAGTTGGGACAGCAATGGTATTGAGTCGCATCACTCGTCCTCCTTATAAGAAGTCATATTTTTTTAAGAAAACTGACAAAAGGCAGGGCAGATTCATAAGATATTGCTGAAGTAGCTTGTGCTTAAATGATGTTTTATAAAGTACACAAAATCTTCAGATATACAGCAATCCTGTGAGGTTTGTAAGTAATGACAGATCTGAGAGCAACTGTTGACACACAAAACTTTGTGCTTTCACTCCCAACAGCTCTACAATTCCAGCTTGCATTTTCCCATCCTTGTGACTACTGGTAAACCTTTGTCTCCCCCAAATATCAGCTACAAGTGTCTGAAAGACTCATCTTCTCTCTGGCAGCAAGCTATGGTCAGGCTCTAAATACATTTTTCAGGATATTGCAGGGATTGTTCCAATTTTCTGTGTTTCTTTCAGTTTTTGTACAGGTTCTCCTTAAAGGCAGCCACTCCTGTTTGTATCAGGGTCGTAACAAGAGGCAAACACTGCAGGACCTGCATTATTCTTTGGTAACATCCCTGTTCTCCTACTCACATGTATTGGAGTCTAAAGTCTGTTTAAGTGCATCTTTGGTGCTCCTGGATAACACAAACCCTGAAGGTGTCCCAGGAAGCACTGAGTTAAGCAGCTGCCTTCTGAAGGGGCCATCTGATTGACACGAGACACAGTTCTGACATGGTTCCTAACTGCTCTATTCTGAAATATAAAAGCCTTAGAAACACAAATAACATCCTAATTTGAAGAAAAAACTCCATTAGAAGCAGCTGGGAAAAGAAAGCTACCATTCGCTCTGACTTTTCTGAGTGACTGAAAAGATACCTGAACTGTTTTCAACATTCATTCCTTTTTTTTTTTTTTTTTCACCCAACAGAAATTGTTCTCATTACCAGGTTAGGAAGTTGCCTCCTCAGGACTGCAAAAACCTGCTCCTCTCTGAATCTTTTCTCTCATTTCCTTATGTAATTTCTTAGGGAGGTGCATTTAGCATTACACTCTGAACACTTTTAACAGACCAGTGCCAAGCAATTACCCATTATCTCCTAATGTTCCCAGTTTAATCAGATTTTTTTTTTTCTGTTGTAGTAGAATACAGACCTGAAATAACCTGATTTTCACTGACAGATTCTTTTAAGGGCAATGAAATAGTTTGCAGGTTGGTTTCTTTCAAATTCTCACCAGCATCATGTTAAAAAAGCACACCAACACCCAAACCCTTTTATGCAATGCTGCTGGCTTAGAAGACCAAGCATATGGAACCAACCCCTCCTTTGGGAGGTTGTCTTTGTGCCAGTGTATGAGGCACTCAAGAAGAGACAAGATTTGCTTTTCATTTTTTTCTAACAAGAAGTTCACAACTGATCCTCTCCATACAAATCAGTATTTGCAGAGCTACTCTTACCATGTAATGAGTGGAACCTTGCTATTTTATATGGTTAAGAATGTATGAGAAATTTTAAAAAACCCACAAAACAAAACACCTGCAGCAACAGAATATGAGTGAGTTAAGTTCACCTGCAGCCTTGGACTTAGATTAAAGACTTCCTAATCTGTCTCCCTAAAAGAGAAGAATTAATAGAGGTTTTTGTAAGTATTAGGTATAGCATCCTTTACATTATAAGGTCTGTAAGAAAGCTCATAATAAAAAGATTGTAAATAGATTGATGTTATTTGGCTAATCCTGTTTAAGTATCTAAGATTGCAAGCTGGACTTAATTAGGTGACATTACTGTTACTGAGCTGTGGTTACTGTCAAACTGCCTGGGAGAAAAAAATATAAAAGAGACCAAATGTCAGAGTTTTGAAAAGAGAATCATGAAGAAAGTATTGCACAGAAATAGTATTACACTTCTTTCATTTCTTAACGAGCACAGAGATCATATAAATAATGAGGACAGAGGAACTGTTAGGGATAACACAGACCACTCCGAGAGCTCAGCTCATTCAAAAAAGCTTTTGTTGTGATACAAACACATACAAATGAATAAATTCATATATTTTCAAGGAACAAAGGTTATTCTTAGAGAGTGGAAGACCTGCCACGAAAATCAGTAGTTTCAAAACCGATGTGGGAGGATTATGATATAGATCTACAAAATCATGAGTGACATGGAGTAGGTGAGCAGGGAATGATTGTTCACAGTCTCTTCTATCAGAAGCAGCAGCAGAAGTCAAACAACAGCAGCAGATGGTGCACTGGAAACAAAGAAAGGATACGCCTCGCCACACAATCTACAGTTAAGCTTGCCAAGAGAAGTTATCAATGTAAAAGGTTTCCTTGGGTTCAAAAAAAGTGAGTGGACAAAAGGATCGGAAGAGAGAGCCATCAAGATCTATTAAATACAGCCCCACGACCTCTTGGGTGAGCCACCAGCTGCTATGGCAATTGCTATGAGTTGCTCTGCTCACTTTATTCCTACACTGTTCTCCAGGGTCTGCCACTGGGTGCTGTCAGCCACAGGGTCCTGGACCAGATGAGGCTTCAGTCCAATCCTGAATGGCCATCCCCATGTTCCTGCACATGAAGGGTTGCAAGAAATAAGTAACTTTTTCTTCAGATGCAAAGTTGCATTTAAAAAATAGTGAAACACATGAACGGGCAAAAGTAGAAGGAAGTAATTTAATTTTGTATGTGCCATAGGTATGACTAACCCTATAGGCAGCATCCAGTCCTGGTGTCCCTTTTTGAGGGGGAATGCAGAACAACAGGGAGGCAGAAAAGGGAAAAAAAAAAACCCAAATAACTGAAGGCTGGAGAAAGTTTTTTCAGTGACAGACTTAAAAAGCTCAATCTCTTCAACTACCTGAAGGGAGGTTGTAGTCAGGTGGGGGCTGGGCTCTTCTCCCAGGCAACCAGTGACAGGACAAGAGGGCACAGCCTGAAGTTGCTCCAAGGGAGGTTTAGGTTGGATATTAGGAAGCACTTCCTCATGGAGAGGGTGATTAGACATTGGAATGGACTGCCCAGGGAAGTGGTGGAGGCACCATCCCTGGATGTGTTCAAGGCAAGGCTGGATGTGGCACTTAGTGCCATGGTCTAGATGGTGAGGTGGTGTTGGTCATAGGCTGGACTTGATGATCTTAAAGGTCTTTTCCAGCCTTGGTGATTCTGTGATTCTGTGATTCTGTGTAACTTATCAAAAACATTGAAAAAAATGACTTGATTATTGTGGAGTGAAAATGAAGAGTAATAAAGGATTCCTTAATTAAGTGGAGAAACATGTTACAAAAAGTAACGGCTGGAAGCTGGAGTGGGAGAAGTTCAAATTAGGCAGGAAAGAGGAGGATTACTCCTGTCCTGACCTCTTCATACAAAGACCAGGGCCTTTCTACAATCAAACTCAAGTTGTTGAGTACAAGGTATTAGCAAAGGGTGACAGATAAGCTCCTGGAACATGGGGGAGATTAGACTGAATGGTGTCTTTTCACCGAAGATGTTTATAAATCCCATGGACTCAAGGATATCCATTTGCAGTGGATAGTGGGAGAGAAGAGAAAGACAGTGGGGAGCTGGGGCTTACCAGGGGATAAAAGACAGAATGTCTGTTGTAAAAACTGAGGAGTCTAAAAAAAAAGGAGAATGCAGCAGATGTGAAGGGAGAAGCTGCGAAAGGCTGAGTGAGAGGATGAGGAGTGAAGGATGCAAAGGCTGGATGTAAATAACTCCAACTAAAGCCATTGCTGAAGTGACCCAAGCAGAGTGACAAGAGCAGCTTTAGCTGGTGCAGCTTGGGTAGGTCAAGGAATATGGGGAACCAGCCCCCCCCTGGAGACAGAGAGTTAATCCCTGAATGCTCCTACTCCTCATTCGTCTCCTGAAGATAAATGGCAGGGAAGGAGAGGAGACTCATAAAGATGTCCATGGAAGACAGAGAAGACGAAGACGAAGCATTAAGCCTATAACAAGAGCAAAAATTACAGCTTTTCTAGACATCAGAGTTGCTTTGGAAAAGTAGGAAGTCTCTGGCAGGGCTCTCGTTTTATTGGGTCAAAATAGCCATTAACAAAAAGTTGTCTACAGAAAAGGAGATAATTTCCCAAAGATGTTCCTTACACATAACACTTTATAAAGAGACATCAGATATATATTGGCCTGTATTGAATGTAAAAGGGAGGAAAGATCCAATCAGAGGTCTGCAAGGACTATTTTTTTCCATCTTCTCGGACTCCAAGCTTTTCATAAAACTGATTGACTGCTCACTCTCTCACATATTTACTCATTTGGCAGGCTAGTTTCCCCAGAAGGCTATTTCAATTTAACAATGCCTGTCCAGCAGAGACAAAAAGCTGGGGAAAGGGGAACGATGGATGTTCGCTAACGCAAGACAGTGTGAGAATGGAATGGCAAACACCTCATCTTGACTTCTTCACAACAAATAGAAGAATGTAAAAATATTCATTACCAACTAAGAAAGGAGGCAGCATGGAAAAAACAAATGGGAGTTAAAGAAAGCCGGGGCGAGCAGGTTGAGCAGGGATGGGGATGTCTGAAGGTGTGCTCCCACACAGAGCTGACATCTCTCAGAAGGAAACAGCAGGATGTTAATCTCTGTATCACACGGGAGGCAGAAGTCAAAACCAGTTTGTGGCTCTTGTTAGCAGAGCATGGGCCTGAAGGCATTGCCACAGCCTCTGCTAAGTGAAAAGTAAATTACATCCTCTTATTCCATTACTCTGTTGTGCCTCCTATATATTGTTTATGTCACTGTGAATAACTACACCCAGTGGTCTTCCAGCAGGCTGGTCCGTGGACCTAGAGATTTCACTAACAGCTGTTTCCTTCTTTTTCCTTTTCCAAATACAATTATATTGCATGAAGTTATAGTTCCCAGTGCAACTTCAAAGAATTTCTGTGAACAGCTCAGCAGTGGGCAGGGGTGAAGTGGATAACATACAAGTCTTTCTGCAAATTATTCCTTGACAGTGATTGGTACCAAGAATGGATGCAGGGAAAGACTAATAAGCTTTCTGAAGCTTTGTTGTGTGATGTGTGAACAGGTTGCCCAGGGAGGTTGTGGATGCCCCCTCCCTGGAGGTGTTCAAGGCCAGATTGGATGAGGTTTTAGGAAACCTGGTCTAGTGGGAGGTGTCCCTGCCCATGCAGGGGGGTTGGAACTAGATGATCTTTAAGGTCCCATCCAACCCAAACCATTCTATGATTCTATGATTCATAGAATAACAGAACCATTTAGATTGACAAAGACCCTTAAGATCATCAAGTCTCAAGTCAACCATTAACCCAGCACTGCCAAGGCCACCACTAAACCATGTCTCTCAGCATCACATCTACTCAGCTTTTAAATAACTCCAGGGGTGGTGATTCCACCACTTCCCTTGGCAGCCTGTTCCAGTGCCTAACAACCATTTTGATGAAGAAATTTTTCATAATATTCAGCCTAAACATCCCTTGGTGCAACTTGAGGCCATTTCCTCTTGTCCTATCACCTGCTACCTGGGAGAAGAGACTGATCTCCTCCTTGCTCCAACCTCCTTTCAGGCAGTTGTAGAGAGTGAGAAGGTCTCCCCTCAGCCTCCTTTTCTCCAGACTAAACAACTCCAGTTTTCCCAGATGCTCCTCATAAAACTTTTTCTCCAGGCTCTTCACCAGCTTGGTTGCCCTTCTTTGGACGCACAACAAAGATTTTTATATGTATCTTCAAGAACCAATGAAGATTGGATCTTCTTTGTCAGATCCTAGATCCCCATGCACCTCACTGTCTGTACTTCATCAGTTTGTGAAAATGTTAACGGAAACAGTGTCAAAAACTGTTCTCCTGAAATCCAGGATTGTGAGCCTACTGTTTTTCTCATCTCCTCAGGATTCTGAAGTCCACCATCTCATGTCACTGTAGCCAAGGCTGCCCCTGACTTTCACATTGCTGACCAGTTCTTCCTAGCTCAAAGTGTCAGGTCAAGGCAGATCATGCCCACACTTCAGTTCTGCAATCACCTGTGTCTGGAAGCTGTCACCAATGTACTCCAGGAGCCTCCTTAACTGCTTGTGAACTGCTCTGCTGTCCCTTCAACAGTTTTTGGGGTGCTTAAAGCTTCCCATGAGGACCAGTGCCTGAGTTTTCTTCCAGTCATCCAAAGAAAGTCTTATCTACCTCTCGTGACCAGGCAGTCTGACTGGGGACAACCAACACAGTGTTGCCTGTGTTGGTCTGCCCTCTGAACCTGACCCATCAGCTCCCAGCTAACTCCCCATCAGTTAACGTTTACATCCTTCTGTCTAAACATTTTGCACAACTTAAGGGTTTGTTTGATGTTTGGTATTAAAATGAACAACAAAGTGCTCTGGTTTATCTTCCCTATTTAGCTACAGTCTGCTGCTTCCTGACTGCACTTGCAGGGACGATTCTTAACCTACACAAGCTTCAAATGGAAAATAAAAATAAAAACAGAAAAGGCAGCATTAAGAAAACATTTTAAAAATACTTAGTAAGGAGTCATAGCTGGAAATCTTTGTTGATCATTGATGTTTTGGAGTTTCCCTGATCCTACTAAAGTTCCTTCTTTTCTCCCAGGGCCATTCAGTGGGAAATCAGAGCATTTTACATTTGCGTTTCTGTAGCCAAAAGCGTGCTCATGAACTTCCTTATTTTCTGTTGCTTTGGGAAATTCTGCAAATAAAAGTGTTGTTTTAACAGTTTGCATGAAAGCAGAGCAGTGACTAAGATCCATTACACTCCACTTCAAGCCCAGACACCTAGAGAATTAGCTAAATGTGCACAATTTACCTCCTACGTAAATAAAGATTATGGTTAGCTCTGTTGAAGTCAATGCAGTGAAGTCAGGGTAAAGTAAGATAATAAAGCATTCATTTTAGAAAGCAGGAAATACAGAAAACAGAAGTAAACAGACCACACACTTTCTGCTAGAGAGCACCAACACCCACCTACATGAAGAAAAGTGGAGTAGGTGTGTGTTGGTTATAATTTGTATAATTAGGATCTGGTTTAAAAAAATACACTTTCAAATATGAAAAGTTACATATTAGAAACACATCTCAACAAGTTGCATTATTTTAATTAGATAATTGAAAAGTAAGGTTACACACCTGATATTTATCCTGTAGATAAATCTCACAGGACAGAGAATTTGCATATTATGGGATTTATGGAATTTATGTTGCCGTTAAGGCTATAATTTCAATATCTGATATCCTAAAAGTTGCAAAAAGACCAGAGAGAATGAAACAAGAGACTGCTTGATCTTGCTTACCTTTTCTAAGGTGTTTTTACCTAAACAAGGTGAACTGAACAAAAGGAGTCATTTCTTTCTCAGATACCAGCATGTATGAAAGAGGCTAGGATGAGCTCGGAAAGTCTTGCACTGCCAACAGAGAGCAGAGCTGGTAGGATGTCATGGGAACGGCTGAGGAGAGAAAGGTTGGGATGAACTGATGTTAATGGATGAGCTCAGGGAGCAGTGGCCAGCTGGTACTGAAGTGGTGGTGGTAAAAATGTGACATGAGTGGCCTGCGACCGGTGCCAATTAAAAGAGATGAAAAACCGCTGAAAAAAGAATCCGGCGTTAATTTAGGAAGCGCGACTGTGAAGAGAACATACTCTGAGCTAGGGATGAAACTATGTCTGTGGTTAATAGAAAACACTGTAAATCTTATTAAGTTGGAAGTCCAAAGAGGCTTTTCTCTCGTTTTGTACCTAAGAGTCTGAAAATCATTGCATTATTAGATTAGCTTACAGAAAGGCAGTCATTCAATATCCCAACCTTATCCATGGACGAAAAAAAAATGTTGAAAAAGACTTATAAAAACCACCAATGCCAAGGCCTACAATTGGAGAAAAAGGATGGTTTAGCCCAGAGTTGGGCTAACAAATGCTAGCCCAGGGAACTCAGACATTGAGTTCAATGGGGATTATAAAGCTTAAGACAAAGCAGTCTTAGCCATAGCTCAGTGTTTTCCAGCATTGAGTCAAGAAGTAGCTGCAAGTGCTGGCTGCAATCGTTTGTAGGCACTGTACACTTTCTGTCTGCCCTTCATCAGGGTAGAGGAGTAACTGTTCATACCTAAGATCAGTTCTCACTCCTTGGTCCAAGTGGGACTGAGCAGCTGCATGAAAATAAATGAATCAGGAAGACAGTTCATAGTTTCAAGATTTAGCGACATTGCTGTAGTCAAGGACTTGGGAGATTGAGGCTTTGTTCCCTGCTCTGCCAAAGCACTCTTGCACACCTTGAGGCATGCCATGAATTCTCTCCCCTTGCTCCTCAGCTGCAGAGCAGAGATAAAAGTTCCTCCCTAATTTAGGAGAGTGCTGTCAGCCAAAAAATTGGGGGATGCTCAGACATAACCACGCTCCAAAAAGTCAAATCTTCAAATTAAAAATTCAGGAAAGGACTTGAAGTCAAAACAATGGTCTAAGGACACACTAAACTTACACGTTTATTTAAACCACAGTGGAATAATAAAAATTTAAGGGCACTTTAATTTCAGCACATTCTCATGCACTGTCCGAAACACAGATAAACTTCTTGAATAGAGCCAAAGCATGTTCATTAATTCCTGACAATGCACAGTTGTCAGAAGAAAAATTAGCTGAAAGGAGTCCAGGAACTGAACTTCCAAACTAGTCTGATTTAGTCAGCAACAGTGAAATAGGAACCTATCAGAGGGTAAAAATAATTTTTGATTTAATATAATTTTGGTAACAAAATTGACAGCATTCTCTAAACTATAAATCAATTTTCCACCTAAATGTAATGCAAACTATCTACATATTTCATACTCAACTCCTGTGACTCATTCAGATGAAACAGAAAAAGAAGGTCATACACTTAGATTAAGTTTTCTAACCCATCAAGATATCATAACCCATCTGCTTTTTTACAGTAGCTGAAGGATAGCCTCAGCAACCAGACATCAAAATGGACAGACAGTTCAACATTTTCTATCTGCTCTTTGCTGCTGAAATTTAATCTCATATGCTACACGCCAGCCGTGAAGGTATTAGAGAGCTTCATGTCCATCACTTTTTAATCACATGCCTGCTGGACTTTTAACCTCTTGTAGTAAAAAATAATAATAAATCCACTGGAATTTACCTTAGCAGTATTTCGGAGGTCTTTTTGGCTGTTTCCCATATATCAGCAAACATTGACTGCCAGGTTGTTTGTCTGATAGCCTCCATATCTTTAACAGTTGGTTTATTCCTTTCAACATTTGGCTTTGCTTTTGGTGAGCAGTGCTGTTTTCTAAAGCTTTCTATAACATCCCACATGAACAAAATGGGAAAAGCACATGGCCTTTCAATGATAAGCTAGCAAAGAAGCCTTCCTCAAATTGTTAGGCTGCTTAAACCAGAAGTGTTCACAGACTTTTCAACTGAGCATCACAGCATAAGCTCTGCCCAATATCCTACATGCAGGCAGTACCTACTAGCAGAGACATGGAACATTTTACACTGCATTTACAGAACAGTATTTTTTATAGACTGTCAAAGAAGCCAGCTCAAATGCAGGATGCCTGCACCAGTCTCTGTGGGGTTTTCTCCTGAAGACATCAATACAAGCCACTGATCAAGTCAGGGGGCAGCTTTGTGTCCCCATTTACAGTGCTACATCATGGGCACTTACTAAACAAGCTCCTGTAGTATCAAGATACGGAGCAATGCTGTATTTCTAGTATTTAAATATAAAACATACTTCTTTATCTACATACAAAATAGGAAAAAAAGTCCAATATGTGGTTTTCCTTTGGTAATACCATCCTTTTAAAAAGAAAAATCATATAGTTGGGAAGTGGTAACAAGATTTTGTTGTCTCCAACCTTTCTTCAACTTCCTCTCATTTCTCATTACTCAGTCTTGGTTCATATTATGATGACTGATACAACTGAAGAGGTTTTATGCCAGTTCTGGATAATTACTGATACACATGAAAAATTTGTCTTCACCATTAATGTTACAGATACTTGTTTACAATTACTATTCTATTTTAAATGAGGCATGATAGGGTGTTGGACAAGGAATCCACACACTGCTTAACTGCAGGTTGTAGAAAACACTAAAGGGTTTTTCTGATTGCTTTCTATATGCTGTAAGGGGCTGATTTTCCTCTGCTCTGTCATTGTTTAAGGCAACAGGTTCTTCCATTATTAACAAAAGTTCTGAATCATCTGAATTGTCTTGACTAGTCAGCATCCCCACAAAAGAGATTTTGTGGAGATCCATCCAGTTTCTATTTCTAACCCATAGGATGTCTTCCAGAGATAATACTGACCATGATGAAATGAGCTTTAATGCACTATCCTTGAGATAAGTGGGAAACCTGGTACACCCTAAAAATATATATCTGTGATTCAAGAATGGCAATGTCCTGGTAATTGCAGCTCGAGAACATTTCCCCACATGGATCTCCAAAACTATTCCTCCTCCTTCAGCTGTCATTTACGTCTTTGTAGTGTCTATACTGCATTCTTTGTTATGTTTATCTTCCTTGTAGACTTAGATGGAGACCATAACTACTCAAAGTATAAACTGAGGAACTATTTTCTTCTAAGAGAAGAAGTAGAGAAAAACTTGGAGGGGAAAATAAAAAAAAAAAGTTCCATGTTTGTACATGCACTGAGCAAAGCCAAACTAAAATAACAACAAAATGCCATGACCTGTTCATTCATAATACAGGTGTTTTTTTTCCTATAGCACTGCTAAGGCACCTCTCACCACGGTAGCTAAATGCCAAGACAGACATCAACAAACCAGGTTGTACCCCAAGAACAGTAAGAAATGGTTTTGGTTCCAATGACCAATTTTGCCCATTTGCCTAATCTCACTGAACTCCTGATTCCCTTAAAAGCCTTTGCAGCTTGAGAAGGTCACAGAGACAAACGCTGCCTTGTACAGGTGCAATGGCAGTCAACATCCTTGGATCCCCTCTTGGCCCCAGTGGCTCTTGGTTTTGTACTTCTTGCAGCCTAACATCTAACCCTAAACTGATGAGAGATGCATGTCCATATACTCTCCTGAAATTTATCTAAAGCCCTAAAATTATTCACTTAAACTTGGAGAAAAATATCCTAGCACTGACTGCAAGCAACTCTGTAGATGGGTCAATTGGCCCATTACTGCATCCCAAGGCAGAACTTGTAGAATCCTAGAATCACAGAATGGTTTTGGGTTGGAAGGGACCTTAAAGATCATCTAGTTCCAAGCCCTCTGCCATGGGCAGGGACACCTCCCACTAGGCTAGGTTGCTCCAAGCCCATCCAGCTTGGCCTTGAACATTTCTAGGGATGGGGCTTCCCTGGAATAACATGTGCAAATGTCTCACCACCCTCATAGGGAAGAATTTCCTCCTAATGTCTAATATAAATCTCCTCTCTTCCAATTTAAATCCATGACCCCTTGTCCTATCACTACAAGACCTTGTAAACTGAACTGCATCACATTCAGACATTTCTTCCATGATTTTTAATTCTAAAACTACCAAGCCTGCAGTTAACCCTTCCAGACCTTTGCTCCAAGTGATTATCTAGCACTTATTTTCACCTTCTTAATATGTTGACAGGATGCTGCAGACAAACGGATTCACACAGCTACTCAATTGATTCATTCCAACTGGAAGGAGATCACTGTCAGCAGGAATCCTGATTTTGCTTGCTCCCTTTTTCACAAGCTCAGGCACAAGGGAAGTATACTGGTTTTGTCAAGATAACTTTGGGAAGGATAAAAAAACAATTAGTAGAGGTACAAAGTGCTTTCACAGCACAAACAGAACAGTTTTGTGTGAATACACAGGGAAAACGAAATATTTAATGTCTAAGCCTCTGTTAAGGACTGTTTCTGTAGTGACCATTCCAAAAGGGAAAAGGACAATTGTTGCAAGGTTTCAGCAATGTGTGGAGTAGAAAGAAAGTAGGATGAGTGTCAAGCACATCCAATCCACCCTCACATGCTACCCCATACATACATGCACACAGCTAGTCTCAGGGAAGGAATCACAGAATCACAGAATGGTGAAGGTTGGAAGGGGCCTTAAAGATCATCAGGTTCCAACCTCCCTGCTGTAAGTAGGGACACCTCTCACTAGACCAGGCTGCACAAGGCCTCAAGAAAGCTCAGGAGCCCTTGCCAGCTTCACAGCAATGTGGTTTTCAACAGAAATTCTACATCTGAGAAAGTGAAAGAAAGGTAAAGAAACCTCAAACAAAACGTGATGATGCAGAGCTTATTACTGAATTGGGAAAAAATTCAGCCATGCAAAGCAATGGTTTTGTTGACCTTTCTTACAGATGGCCTCCAAGAACCCTGTTTGCAAGGGGGGTTGAATGTGTAAAATAAAAGGAATTAGCACAAAGCCATAGGAGGTCCCACATCTGTATTTTGAGTCAGATCATTGAATAATTGGGGCCTGCAAAACGCTTTCATATTCATCATGATTCAAAGTCATAGACGGAGCCTTAATTTTTACATTTCCCAACTCCTTGAAGATTTGACTTTGCAATTCAGTCTTAACTCTCCTGATTTAATATTTTTTCAGTGTCGTGTTCAAAAATGACAGAGCCACACACTAATTCCACCAGCAAACTGGTGTCTGGGTGGCTCACCACCAACACATTTTAACAATGCATCAAAGAAAAGCTGACCAAGAACCTCCTTGCTCAGATTTACAGCTACACAAATCATGCTCTTACCTCAAATGTGTCTGGAATATGAGGAACTGAAATTTTCCTTCCATCTGCAGAAACTGATGTGGTCACATTATAGCTGAGGATCCTGTGTTCCTCTTCAAGGAATAAAGGCTTCTTAGCTGTGCTTCAGCAAAATGCAGCATTAGGCTGCTGTGGTATATTTCATAACTAAGAAAAACTACCAAGGGGAGTTCCCAAGTAGTAATGGGATTTGGAAGGCTAATATTCCCTTGTACTTTGAAAGAAAGGCATTGAATTATGTCCAAATAAAATATGCTGAGGAAATATTTATATTGTATGTGCACTAACAACTGACACAGACACATTTAAGCAAGGCTGCTACTGAAGTAGAGAGTGTTTGGGTTTCATTTCAAACAAAAGCTTTTGGAGGTGCTTGGTGTGTTCATACAAAGGCTGAGGAGTTTGGTGGTGGGAACAGAAGGCAAAAATGTTTATTGGCCATAGGGGCAAAACAGTCATCAGTATTTTGTGACAGCCACTCTCAGAGCTCTGCTGTTCCTAAGATAGAAGCCCATACTCTCTAATACTTCATTTAACCTCTCTCAAACTTGCAGCACTTAAAGTTCTCTTAACTGCTTTCTAACTAAATCAGGATGTTATTTTTCCTACATTTGCTTTGATTTAAACATTTGGTTAAATACTTTTCAATTAAAATCCAGGGTATTATTCATTGGAGAAGTCTGATACTTCATTACTGATGCAAAGCAGAGAGCTGCTTTTCTTTCCTAAGAAACAGCCTCAGATCACAAGATTTTCAAAATTATAACGAAAAATCTGAAAGTCTGAGATATATCCCCTCCCTGTTGACCTTGATGAAAGAAACCTAAGAATTAATTTTAAAATTTGGTATCTGGGGTGAAGAACTCTTCCCTCTCACAATATAGTCTCTGAATATTTATTTTTTCATGGAAAAGCTGTAAGAATTTCTGAAACTGTGATGTATTAATTTTCCAGCAATCGAGCTGCACTGAAAATAGCAATGAAAATTGACATTTGACAACAGTATCAACAGTACATTATTTAGTGATGACATTAAACAAGTAATATATTTTGCTGCCTCTGCAAAGCTTTATATTACATCTACCAAGCTCATTTCAGGCTCCCTATGCAATCAAAATGGCAATCAAGTTAAATAGTTACTGGGCACATCCTGATCTAACATTTACTTTGATTTCAGTACCTGCAAACTCCATGTTCAGTTCTTAGAACAGAAGTTCAAAATACTCCAAAGTGTCCAAGGAGAGGAGGATGGAGGCTACAAGAACCCAGTTACCATAAAAATGAAGGCTGAGCTAGCAAGGGTCTAGAAATCAGCTCATTTAGACCCAAGTTAAACAAAAAACCCAGAAGCAGGGAGATGAATGTTAGACCACAAAGACCTCCCATTTGCAAGATTAAATAAAGGCAATGAAATAACCTTTTTTTTTCTTCTGCACAAACTAAGTCAGCCTCTACTCTCTGAATTCTACTATTATTATGCTACATTAATATGCAATACAATACTTTTTCACTATTTTTGAGACTCTGCAGGATCCTGGGGGTAAATATTTCATTTTACAGAAGGCAACCCTGAGAACGGGATGGTAAGTAATGTGCTCTAGACAGAAAAATCTATTAAGGTAATTGCTTCATCCTCAGGATGTTACAGCATGTTAATGTTGCCCCGTGAAAATTCCAAGTTTCAGGCCAACTGCAGCATGAAAACACAGCACACAGCCCTGGACAAGGATCACAAATACTGCCCTGCTTATATGTCAGCAGAAGGTGCTTTCCCACAAGGGAAAGTCACGGCCACCTGAGCAACTCCTATAAGGAGCTCCATCTATTTTACAACTAATTTATATGATCCCTGTTGAGAAGTAACACTATGCTTTGAACTGCAATTGGTTGTTTGTTGTTCTTCAAGTGTGGGTGTAAGGAATCCTGCAATGAGCCTGAGCAAAACTCATCCAACTCATCCTGTATCCAAGGCCTTGCTGGGGAGGATGATATTATTGCACTTGCTCTAAGCACCCTTTTTTTTTTTTCCTTTTATCAATGTTCCTGTAAAGAAAATAGTCAAACATTGAAGACAGGTGTGTCTAAATACTTGAGATTATCTGACATATAAAGTACTACCAGAGATTCTTTAGCAGGCTTCAAATAAGAAAAGGCAGCCTGAAGCCAGAGCCATGCTAATTAAGGTATTTAATGAAGACTGAAGAAGGGAAAAGGCTACTATGAAGTGCCTCTCACTGCCATGTAATAACTCACTGTCCAGCCACAAGAAAGAAAAAAAGAAAATCTTGATGTTGCCCAGAGGATGAAGCTGAGGCTCTGGATGAGGGTGGGATGATGGAAAAAGTTGTATTTTGGAGAAAGGTGGAGCATGCAAACAAATTCCCTCCTGAACCAAGAAAATGAGATGCCACCTTAAAATGTAAGAGACATATGGAAAAATAGTGTGACTTAGAAAATGTCTCTGACATTTGACAGGGAAGGAGAGCTCCATAACAAATATGCCTGCATTTGTGAAGATGGGAAATTCAAGTCCAACTGATTAAATTGATTTGCCTCAGGCCATTCAAAAGCTTTGCAACATGTGGATGTCCATCCAGAGACCTCCACCAAAAAACATGCTCTGCATGGAAGACTTCTCCTTTGGCAGTCAGACTTGGTCTGGAAGATCAAGGTAGCAACAAATACTTCTTCTGGTCCTCATCCAGATGATCCTACACCCGATAGGAAAGCCCTGCCTATGAATTGTGTTTGTTACAGCTGATCTGCACTGATCATCTTACATTCCCTTCATGAGGAAAAAGGCAGCAATAAAAGGACAATGTAAAGAATCTGCAAGTTTGATGCTATTAATTTTTGTATTCCTTTCACTAAGACTCTATCCAGAACCAAATTGCTAATTATTGCAGTCTAAATAACCTTGAAATTTTGACTGGAATATGTGGGGACATACTGTCTTCTTAATAACTATGGAATAAAACATATCAAATGCAAGACCAAAGGGAGAAAAAAACCTCTCTTTATACCAGACCCACTCACATCTTTCACACATACATAAAATAAAGTGGAGATGGGCATTTTCTCCAAAAGAAGTAAAGAATAAGGGACCTATTTTTTAATATTTTTTTTTTAGTTATAGAATCATAGAATCATTAAGGTTGGAAAAGACATTTAAGATCATTGCCTCCAACCGTTAACCTAGCAGTGTCAACTCCACCACTTAACCCTGTCCCTCAGCACCACATCTAGATGCCTTTGAAATCCTTCCAGGGATGGTGACTCCACCACTTCCCTGGGCAGCCTGTTCCAGGGCCTGACAGCCATTTCAGTGAGTATTTTTTCCTAATATCCAATCTAAACCTCCCCTGGCACAACGTGAGGCCATTTCCTCTTATCCTATTACCTGTTATTTGGGACAAGAGACCAACACCCACCTCACTCCAACCTCCTTTCAGGTAGCTGTCAAAAGTGAGGTCTCCTCTCATTCTCCTCTTCTCCAGGCTAAACAACCCCAGTTCCCTCAGCAGCTCTTTGTGCTCTAAACATTTACTTGGAGTTTTTGGAAAGAACTCAAAATTACAAATCAGTGGCTCATTTTTGAACTGTACATTCATGGCATCCTTTCTTTTCCTGATATTTTCAGAATACATTAGCTCAGCAGTATCTGTAGTTTACAGTAGCAATTAGCATCCTGGGGAGTCAGCCGCAAATAACAAATTCATAAACAAAGTAGAATTAATCAAGTGTAAAATTAAAAATAAGGAGGAGTTTGCATAATCTTAGAATGACAGAACAGCTAAGAGAAGCTCTGGCTCTGGGCAAGGATTAGTCTGTCAAAATTCTGGTCAAATATTTAACCACACTTCTTTGTCCTAATGGTTTATGAAATTAATGGAAGTTAATTATATAATTAAGTAATAACTATATTATGGCCTGTCTAACAATTAAGTTGGAACCAGAATCACCTCACCTTCCAGATGTCCTTGCAAGCTTTCCCTTTCAGTAAGAGCAGGTAACAGGGGAGACAGTCTTAACCATAAAAGTTTAGACAGACAGTGTACAATTTCTGGGAATGAAATCTCAAAGCACAACTCCTCCTAAACTTCAAGATATGGTAGGAAGGTCTTCCACCATTACACTGTTAGATTCTTAAATCAACAGCAAGGAAAAAATGAGCCCATCTACTATTGTATACACCCAAAATGGAAAGGGGTGATGTGTGAGAACACAGCACAGAGCTGCAATCACTTTCTGCTTACTAAAACCTGCATTAATTAAATGAAACACCACGATCACTTTAGTCTAATTAGGCTTTTCTCAGATAGTGGCCTAATGTCACAACTCATCATCATGAGCTGGATGTCAGGCTATAGCAATTGAACCAAGTCCCACATGGATTTTTCAAACTGCAGTGGGGGAAGATGAACAGAGAGGAGGAGGCAAGGAGGTCACTTCTGAAAGTCTCATTTACTTTTTCTGACATTTTACAGCTCACAACAGAAATGAGAACCATATTTCTGAAATGTCAGTCATGCTGCTGCATTAAGTGACAACACACTTCAGAGCCTGCTATGATTACTTGGTCAACTGGGCCAAGAATATTGGCTAGCCCTCCACCTGGCTCTGTACTGCAATCTCAGACTGAAAGGCAACTTCAACACATTTCCACTGATTTCTTTTTTTTTTTCTATTTCAACTATTCATAGTATCAGGGCCATAATTTCATTGGCTATAATGAAAGAGGCTGAGAGAAATGGTTTTTTTCAGTCTTGAGATAAGAAGGCCTGGGGGAGACCTTATTACCATGTTCCAGTACTTCAAGGGTGGCTACCAGAAGATGGAGACTCCCTATTGACAAGGAGTCACATGGAGAAGACAAGGAGTCATGGGCACAAGTTGGTCCTGGGGAGATTCCGATTGGACACAAGAGGTAAATTTTTCCCCATGAGGACAGTCAAACATTGGAACAGTCTCCCAAGGGAAGTGGTGGATTCCCCCACATTGGACAGTTTTAAGTCTCAGCTTGACAGGATGCTGAGCCATCTCATATAAACTATAATAGTACCTAGAAAGGTTGGACCAGATGATCCTTGAGGTCCCTTCCAACCTGGCATTCTATGATTCTATAGTTTTATTTATTGTTCCCAGTCTATGACAATTAGGAAAAAGTCCTCCTTAGGAAGGATGTTTCTAACAGAGCTCAGTAGGAAACAGCAGAGCCAGGGCTGTAGCACTTCCAGACCAGCAACCTGGCTTCCCCAAGAACACCAAGCTGGGAGATTTTTTAGTGTCAGGAGGACAACTTACAGGATTTGGGGTTTACTTCTGAAGTTTACCCATACTTTATGTAACTATGCACTTTAATGAGCATATTTATAAGGAGAAAGCCACTTGGAAGAAAAGTCTATGAAGTCTACTGGGAGGATTGCTGTGGTAAGTCTAATTTACCTAGGCAGTGCTGAAATACTGACAAAGAGAGAAACTTAAAAACCAAGCAAACAAACAAAAAAGAAGGAACAAAACTAACAAAGACAAATCAAAGACAGAATCATCTAAGCTTGTCAGAAAGGCAGGTAGCATTGTCTGTCTTGGAAACACTTCCACTCAACTAGACCTTGAAAACTTACAGCGAAACTCACAAGTCCAAGGGCACTTACCTCCTTAAACAGTGGCAAGTTCAGGCTGTTATTGAAGTGTTATGATTTCCTTTGCATTCCTATTTATAATAGTTTCCCTTTAGAACATCCCACTGAAAGGAAATGAAGGGCTCTGAAATACTATTTTCCTTACACTCGTGAGAAAAAGCCTTTGTACCTAAGGCTGGTCAAGACCCACAGTATTTCAGGATGGCAAAGCCCTCTTACATTACTGATCCCATCACCTGAAAGTACTGGGATCAATTCCACAACAGCAGATTTAATAGATACAGTCTTACAAGAGAAAAATCAAAGCAGAATTTGTATATAATTTTTCCCCCTGAACACTAAAACATTCACTAATTAGACTTCATAACACTCCTCCTGGCTAGGTGACACTTACCACGACCATTTTGCAGGTTGCTAACTGGGGAGATTTGCTCACTTATTAGAAGTGAAAAGATCTCTATCAGGCCACACCATGACTCAAAAGGACTGGTGTCAATGCAGCCTGCAGTGCCTCAATCCACTGGGTGACAAGACAAGGTGCAATTAGTTATGCATTTATTCTGCTCAAAGCAAGAAATTTCTAATGGGCTGCTCTGCTCCCACTCAATGTGCCACTATTTTCCCTCCTTGTAAGAGCAAAATTGCAGTGAAAAGAAACAATTTTCTAGAAAGCAAGTCGTAAACACCCCAGTGCAGAAGTTATTTTTGCAGCTAAGGATCCATGGTTCCTTATTTTTAAGACAAAGGGTACATGTTCTATCAACCACAAGCTGCAATGTGGATCTGTACACAAAATTAGTATCTCTCATGCCTTAACATCCAGGAAAGCAGATGAGTCACTTCAGATTATAATCAGTGGTAACAATAATCCTACAGCAAAGTCTTGAAACCTAAAGAGGTATTTCCAAACTACTTTCATAAATTTTCATAGGGGGCATTTCTACCACTTACACTAATGCAAAGCAAAGGATCAACATCACAAGAGTTTCTGTATTTGACAAGGGAGATTTAAAAACTTTCCACTTGCTTCTGCATCTCAGTTCAACTTATATAAATTCCCTCTGTTCTCACTGTCCTTCACCCACACACAGTAATTAAATAAAGAAGCTCTAATTTATCCAAATATTTGCAATATTACATTATTTGCACAATTTTATGCCAGATATGTATCTTAATAAGGGAATTTAAAGGATGTTTATTAGCTAAACCAGAACTGATGGAGAGCTAGAAATCCATGTCAGTCACGAGGAGGTATTTTAATTTCCCAGAGCCTTGTACAGACCAGTCCTGGCTTGCCAGGAAAACTCAGTACTGGGCAGGTGTTTCAGTTCTTGGATACAAAAATACCTCATCTTCTCACATTTCTTCCAGTCTCCAGCCTCCATTTTAAATCTCTGCAAAGGTTTCAAAAAGCGAAGTTGGACTGATGGTCAAATTGAAAGCCACAAAGAATCCGGAATATCCTGTCACTGGAAATAGCCTAAAAACTGCCATTTCTTGTCATAAAAACCACCTTTCACCACAGACAGCTTCACTCAGCGTGTGTTTTGCACACACAGAATCATAGAATGGTTTGGGTTGGAAGGGACCTTAAAGATCATCAGGTTCCAACCCCTCTGCATGGGCAGGGACACCTCCTGCTAGATAAGGTTGCTCCATGTCCCATCCAACCTGGCCTTGAACACTTCCAGGGATGGGGCCATTCACAGTTTCTCTGGGCAACCTGTGCCAGTGTCTCACCCCCACAAAGGAAAGAATTTCTTCATAAGATCTAATCTAAAGCTACCCTCTTTTAGCTTAAAACTCTTCTCCCTTGTCATATCACTCCATGAGCTCATCAGAAGTCCCTCCCCAGCTTTCCTGTAGCCCCTTCAGGTACTGGAAGGCCATTATGAGGTCTCCCTGGAGCCTTCTCTTCTCCAGGGAGAACAACCCCAAGTCTTTCAACCTGTCTCCATAGCAGAGGTGCTCCAGCCCTCAGATCATCTTCATGGCCTTCTCTGGACTCACTCCAACAGTTCCATATCCTTCTGGTGTTAGGGGTTCCATAACTGGACACAGTACTTCAGGTGGGGTCTATCCTAGGATATCAGAGACATTCACATATAACCTATATGAGAGCCATGAGCCACGTGGAGATGTGACCCAAAAAGGCAGCTGGACCATCTTGGATGTAGCGGGGAGCTCACATGGATTCGCACTTCCAGTTCAAGCATCCCTACTTCTGTCCATCATCTTCTGGCCAAGACTGTGATATTTTATAAACAAGGAGACAGATGATAAGCTAACTTGCCATCATGAAAACGACATATGTGGAAACACATTTTTCTTCTTTTGGCTACATCTCCCAATCTTTCTACCTATCACATGTGGGGTTTTTCTATTTATTCTCTTCCACGTGTTTCTATGCAATAGAGAAAGCACAAATAAACGAATATGTACAAAAGAGGCCTTTCCCTATACTTATAAATTTTGTTCTGCAATGTTTTCTTTCTGGTAAGCATTTGGGGAAACAGATTTTATGAACAGGTTCCATTAACAATAATGGGACAAGTTTCAAAAGTAATACAAGCTGGTGTATTTCAGAAGTGCAAAGGCTTCAATTACAGGCTTCAGGCATTTTTTTTTTCTCTGCTCTGCAATAACTAAAACCACTAATCTGAAGAGCAAAATCCACTGTCTTCCAGCTGGCTTCGTGGTATAATACAGTGGTCTTTGCCTAATTCCACAGGGACAAGTGTCTACACCACAAACCTCTACCCAGGCACACCAATGACAAAGTGTTATGGGGAAAAATACCCTGTACCACTTAGTGGTCTCTAATACTGCTGCTTTATTACCTCTGTACAGTGCTCACTGAAGTGCTCCAGGTAGACACAACTACCTAAGAAGTTGACCAATGTCAAAAAGCACATTTCATCTGGTGTAAGAAAACAACAGAGGGGCATGTGAACTATCAGCATGACCCAGCTCAGCCATTTCCACAGTATGAAACAGCGGATTGCCAGTAGTAGGTTTCACCTTGCTTCTCATTAGGGAATTTTTGGACCCTGTGGATGTCTCCTGAAGGAGTAGGTAGGCACCTCTGTGCATGGGGATCCCCCAAGGATGCAGCAAACAGCTCCTCAGTATCACTTACAAACAAGTATGATAGCAATCCCAAATTATAATATCTCAGGCTTTATTTGATACATGAGGTCTCCAATCATAGAATCACAGAATGGTTAAGGTTGGAAGGGACCTTAAAGATCACCAGGTTCCAACCCCCCTGTTATGAGCAGGGACACCTCCCCCTAGACCAGGCTGCACAAAGCCTCATCCAACCTGGCCTTGAACACCTCCAGGGAAGGGGCTTCCACAACCTCCCTGGGCAACCTATTCCAGTGCCTTCCTACCCTCATGGTGAAGAATTTCTTCCTGATGTCTAACCTAAATCTCCCCTCTTTCAGTTTAAAACTATTACCCCTTGTCCTATCACTGCTCTCTCATGAAAAGCCCCTCCCCAGCTTTCCTGGAGCTCCTTAAGATACTGGAAGGCCACTATAACATCTCCTCGAAGCCTTCTCCTCTCCAGGATGAATAGACCTAACTCTCTCAGCCTGTCTTCACAGCAGAGGTGCTCCAGCCCTTTGATCATCTTTGTGGCCCTTCTCTGGACTTTCTCCAACAGCTCCATGTCTTTCCTGTGCCAAGGGCTCCAGTACTCCAGTTGCTGTCTCATAATACACCATTCAAGAGGAGAAAAGAACAAATAGTTTTTAGCTAATAGGATTGAAGAAACCATCCTAATCCCAAATTACAGTACAGTGAGATTAACATGACATGCTTTGACCTGGCATCAAGCATCTGATTTCCACTGGGCTTGCCCCATTAGAGACCTAAGCAAGAGGAGCTGAAGTCTGCACTCATATGACTGCCTGATGAACCCTGACCACCTCTGGGGCTTGGAAACAACCCTCTATGGTCTTCTCATCAAATTGCCATCAATGGCATCAATTTTCCCAGAAGCTGGAGAAGGGGACAAGGTTCTTGTTATTTAGCATCTACTTACATGAAGGGACTGGAGAGAGAACAAAAAGGTAGTTTCTGCTGGGTGAAAACAACCCAACCTACTGCAAATGCAGCACACACTTCAAAGCCATCTCTGTGTCAGACAGCCGTGCCAACTACAGCATGGTACTTTTACCTGAGACTTGCTCAGAAATCTGAGATTGGATTTGTCTTTCCATCCCTGCTATAGATGTGACTATACAGAAAAGTAAGCACTGATTAAAGGCATCTTTATTCCACTCAGCCCTGTGTTTTTGAGGCTCCCCCTGTGTGAGAGACGGACTCTATAATGGCCCGCGACACCCTGTGCCTGTTTTGCTCTTACCAGGAATTACTGATGGACTTCTAAGAAAACTCCCCATTTTCTGGGCACACCAAAGGTCAGTGGTATGGAAGCATCAGGAAGCTCTTTCCCATCTCTGCAGGGTGTCAATTTGTTGTCTGTGATCTCAAAGTCATAACCATTACCCAAACCTGCCCTCAACATCCATCACATCCAGCTTCCTTCTCCCTTTCAAGGTGTCCACAATGGTAACTCTGTTCTTTGGTCTAAGCTCCTTTACTCTACCTCATCCCAAACATTTTATGCAGTGTACAGTGTTTTAGTGCAAGGCATTCATTTACCTCCAATTTAACACACCCTTGTCCAGTATTTTTTTTCCTTCTATCTAATTAGACTGATGATCTTTTTAACCTAAAAATTTGCAATCAGACTCTACTTCAAATATGCAGGGTGCTAGAAAACACTTGCTTGTGATAACTTAGCTGGACATATTTCTTCTCAACTCTTCAGGGCATGCAAATCTACTGACTTTTACAGTAGCTGATATACCATATATCTGCTTTACCAACATACATCTCCAGTGCCCTTTTTTTTTTTTTCCCCAATTCTTTAAATAATTAAATATATCAATATATTCTGTGTGATTGTTAGAACTGATTGAAGAACCTCAAACACATTCTGATGATGTTCAATGAGACAGGTAGAATTGTGCCAGCAACAAGCATCACTGCAGCTCTCTCTTTGTAGGCACAGAGAAGTTTACCACTATATATTGAGGATGAAGCAGATACTGCTTTTGAAAAGCAAAGGCTTTGCTTAAGTTTGCTCAGCAAATTTCAGAAATGTTACCATTAAGAATTACAATTAACCTTTCATTGCTTGGGTTCAAGTTGTTTTTCAATTGTTTCAAGTTGTTTCAAGTGGTTTTAAATGCAGTGGTCTGATTTACATAAGATATCCAAAATTTTGCTTAAGGATGTTTCTGTATGATTGCCAAGTCTTCCTTCAATGTAGTCTCTCCTCCTCTCCCTTCCACTATCATATTTATCATGACTGCACTTACTGATTTTTGAAGGCTGCCCTTCTTCACAACAGCTAATTAGGAAAAAAATGAAAAGGTTGAACCATGGCAGGTAATATAAATTTGGCAAGCAATTTCCTTTTCTACCCATACCTGCCAAAACTCAAAATATATCCCCTCTTTATGCCTTCATGTGCTGCTGGTGATTTAGAACTGAAGCAGTAATTTGTTCACTTGCATTTTAATAAACAGGAGAAACAGCACATTGGTGTGGACACTTCTTTTTAGTAGCACTCCCCAGCCATCTCAGCTGGCCAAATATGCTTTTTCCCTCTTCAGTGGAGACAGGGAAATCTTGCTGGCCCCTTTTCTACAGAGTGAAGCAATACAAATCGAGTCTCAACAGAAACAACAGGTCAGATTGCTTCCTACAAACAACTGCTTTTCAGATCATGTTGTGGGCTACAGGACTCCCAGTCCCATTGTTTGAGACAAAACAGCCACTAACCTGCTGAAACCTCTACCCAAAAGGCTTTTTATTGCAAATGCAGTTGCATTTTGAATAATACACAGTTTAAAAACCTATATGCTTTCTTTCTAGCCACCAGCAAACTTTCTTTAGGGGAACAGCAAAACTTAAACAAGGAGAAACTATTGTAATACCACCAAAAATATCTGCTTAACCCTTTAAAAACTCAACTCTGAAGTTATTCAAGCTGTGGGTGATGGTGCACGATACAGTCAAGCATATATCCTAAGCTGAAGGATCTACTTGCCTTTGCTTATTTAATAATATGAAATATAATATTTCTGTCTATCATTCTGTTCAAAAGCAGATGAGCAAATCTTACTCAAAGTTGAAAAACCACGTAATCAGTCTTCAGGCAGAAATGAGGATGGGGAAAATAAATCTCTTCAGAGGGAAAATTTCAAAAGGTTCAATGCTGTAGTAGAGGAATTAGGATGGAAACATTCATGCAACCCTAAATGTGAAGATTTTTGCAGCGCTTTTTGTAATCAGCATGGATGTATTTAGGTAAAATCTAATTTTCCAGGGAAATCATAAATGTCTCATTTTCCTGAGAAGCCTGAGGGAGACTATATGTACCAGAGATAATCCAGAGATTACATCAGGCATAGAATGCAATATCTTTGGATATAAATAACATGAGGAATACAGATGCAATTTCATCAAATATCACCTCCCTAGACTCCAGGCAAGACTACATCTCCTTTTTAAGATATGCTGAGCATCTTTCTGGAACATTTAGAGGGCCCTCATTATAGCAGGATGCAAAACTGTCCTGATTGGTGTGTTTTAAAACATGCTTCTCACCTACAAGCTGGTAATGGGCTTTGCCTGGCCAGTCTGGAGTAGTGCTATAAATTGCTTTGCAAAACTGTACATGGTGCTGGTAGGTTATAAAGTGCTTTACAGCACAGCTTTGTAGCCACAGTTTATAGCTCAGTTCTCCTCTGCAGTTACAAGGCTGAATGCTTTAGTGCTTGGCTAGAAGAACCATGAGCAGCCACAGCTTTTCCTAATGTGATTTGATTCCTCTCAAGTGAGGACCAAAAGAAACCTTTGCAGTAACTGAAGAGGCAGTGGCAAATACTGTTTGGCCCCAAGTTTACATGAATTACAAGAGAAATCTCAGTATTTCCATGTATTACAAATACTAAAATGAGCAGTCGTTAACTGAGTGCAAAATTGGCTATTTTATCCATCATTAACAGGGACACTCTCCATTATTTCAAACAAAATACTCATGTTTCCTCACTCTACCCTTTCAGAGAAAGGCTGCAGCCCAGATGCTTTAAAAATACTCTTTCTTTTTCCTTTTTCAGAACCTCTAATTTGTGGCTATAACTTGAAGTAAGGATCTGGAAGAAGAGGAAAGTTCTAAGTACCATTTCAGATCCTGGCAAACTTATCTTGGAAATAACAGACCAGCCTCCAAACCACCAGCTGAGGAAGTAGCAGAAATCCCATTGCTAGATTTCAAGAGTACATAAAAATAAACCCTAAGAAACAAGTCAGCTTTCCACGGAGTGGCTGGAATAGGCCAGGTTTCATTTCAGAGTCCCAAAAGTTCCGTTCTCAAAAATTGATTGAACTCCAAATTCAATTACATTAATATCCACTCTCCAGACACACGAAGCTGGGATTTCCATTAGTTTCCTACATCTCAAGAGACTAAACTGCTTGGCTTGTGGATGCCCTGGAATAGATCTCTGCCAGGCCTTCCTTCCAGCAGCACATTGTACACTTTGAACATGCAGGTACCTGACCAGCAGGAGGGCACTCATCCAGGAAAAGAAATCCATATTTAATCCCCCGTGCCACTGAATATTTCTTTAACACAGGCAAGTCTTGCTTTCACCTCCATAACATTTTAGAGGCCAAACTTCCTTCTTATTGTTCTTTTGAAGAACGTGCAAATCAGATCAACAATTTTTATCTTTTTTTTTTTCTGCTTTGCTTTACCCAAAAAATAAAAATAAATTAAAAAAAATCTTTAGTTAGATTCAAGTACAGTTTTTCTTCTTGAAAAGTCAGTTCTTCACAGAGGACTTCCCCAGTCTTAGCTTTTGGCTCTTCCCACCTTTCTCCCTCCCCCAACAGAGCTTGAACAGACTTGGGAAAGCACAACAATAAGTCAAAATACAACTGGAATAATGTCTTCTCCTGTCCTCTCATGTGAGCATTTTTGTTGGGATGATCCAGTCTGACTCCACATAAGGCACCTCCCCAAGGAACTTGAGACAAATCTGCAGGGGTCTCTGCAGACAACAAACCCCCTCTTCAGTCCTCTCAGGAGACCTATGGAGGTGCCCATTCTTCGCTGCTGCCAAAACAGTGCTCTGCTCATTCCCAGGTTTAATGACTGAAACATCAACCCACCTAGTGGCAATATATCACAGTGTTTCTCCAGTGTATTTAGAAAGGAAGATGAGATAGAAGAATAGGACCAATGTTGAGGAGAGAAAAATTTTGCCATCACAGAGTGATCAGCCGACACAGAATGCAGAAGGTATAAAGTTGTTAGAAGAACTAGTTTATCTTTCAATTTTGGCCCTCGAGAGCATCTAACTGGAGACAAAGATGCAGTCATGACAGTTTGTAGCAGTGGTTCCTGAACATTCCCAACTACAAAATCACTTTTCTGTGCCATAAACCCACTTACATTGCCAGTTCTGAGAAAACTAGTCCAACAAGGATGCAACAGCACAACCTGTCACACTCACAACTCATCTCTGTGATGCTGTGCTACCTGCAGGTTCCCACCAGGCACAGGATGATTCCTCTAGGTTTGACCTCATCTCTTCTCTGAAGGTTAAAGAGCAGAGCCATAACTTCAATCAAATTACATAAACTGATGGAAAGGTCCTGACTCAAGACAGAAAGCACGTATGTGTGTGGGAGAGCAGCACAGATAGGAATTGGCACCTGATTTCTCTTTTGTTTTTTTAATAACTTTTTTGGTGGATTTTTCCTTCCCCTCAACCTCTTTCTTGCTGCTAATGATACTCTGGTATTAGGACTGTATCCCCCACCTAAAAAATAAGGCCTGAATTACGTGCTAAGCAACATTAGAGTAATTAAACCAAGTCAAAGCAGAGAGCGCAGTGTACTGTGACCTCTGCCTTTGCAGCAGATAACCTTGTCTGATTTTTAAATAAATTTTAAAATTCCAAATGCAAATGTTTCACACATGAAAACACCCCATGTTGATACCATTTAGCTTACTAGTATTTTAGACCCAGTAAAATCAAAAGACAACTTCATATAAATATTTCAAACTCATTTCTCAATGGTGTAAGTCAAGCCAATGGCTCAGTAAGATGATAGAGACATTCTCCTCTCCACCCAAGGAATGGATTTTTATTGAAATTAATAGAGAAGACATGGCAGAGATGTACATTTTCATCTTCAGGGGAACAGGTGAGACTGTGGGAGAGTTATGAAGCCATTTTGCCTCGTAGCAAGTATTTCCAGAAATTCCTGCTCTCGGGCATGTTCATCTTTGGCCAAAAGACCTGGGAGAGCCTGGCCCTGGAGAAGGGACAGAGGGTGGCAAGGACCACCTGAGCTGGTAAGAGACAGATTTTACATTCCTATTTTATTCACTACCTACTGTCACACTTCTAATGAGAAGACAGAGCAAACTACAGGAGACAACTACCAAAATTTATGCAAGTTTATTGCCTAAATCTTACTTTTGAGTTTTGTACTAACAGACAATACAATAACGGGGTGTATTTTGTGATGGAGGGGAACTGCACTCAGCTCAGCTCTACAATAAACTGAGAGACACTGAAGTGATAAATCAGGAAGGCTTGGTAGAAACTAAAATTAAAAGTAAGCCTCACTAAATCTTAAAAGTGGGATGACTACATAAACAACTTGATGTATAGTTTCTATTGTTGTTTACAGATAATAGTTAGCTATTTCCTCTAGCTACAAAACACTTTCTGTATTAAAGTACAACTGCCATCATAAAGCACTTGTGAAAATTAACAGCCAACTTCTCTTCTGCACTGAATATTAATTTCTATATGAACATTTCCTGCCATGCAGCTTTCAAAATAGCCACTCTCTCAGGATATTTAATTTCATGCAGAAAGCAATTTTTGGTCAACCTACACAAAAAAGTAAATGCAGACAACATGGTGCATCTGTCTGTCTAAACTCCAGGAAAGCACTCACCACTGTGATTTACTACACTTGAAATGAAAAATTAATTCAGTTTTTTATTTATAAACAGAAATTGGTCAAAGGACAGATAATAAGTGGTAATGGTAGATGGAAGTGTGTTGCTTAACAAAAGCTAGATCTGTGAGGCAAACGCTGGACCTGGATTTAGTTAAAATGAGATGGTCTCCTACATGTCATCAGAGTCAGTATTGCCAGTGCTGTCAACATGGAAAAGGTTAAAATAGAGGTATGAATCTAGGGTGATCAGAACTAGAGTTACAGCAAGTATTATGTGAGGGGAAATAAGATCAAAAAATATTTGAAAAGAGAGAAAAACCTTGAAAGCAGCAACAGCAGAAACCACAGAGAAACAACAGACAGCAGCTCAGGCATAGGGCTACCACTGACCAAGGCAGCAAGGTCCTCTGGTTGGTTACAGAATATGGACATTAGCCCAGTGCAGACACACATTAGTTATTCCTGTTCAGCACAGTGGACTTCACATCCAAACTAGTTCATGCACCTCAAGAAATCTCGGGGCTGGAAAGGTTCAATGAGATCTCTGAGCACAGTCAACATTAATCATTCAAAAGTTGGAGTGCCTAAATTAGTATTAAGGATACTGCAGTAAGTGCAGCCTGGCCAAGTAATAATTAAATGGCTACTTTTAAAAAAAAAAAGACAAAAATGTTTGCACTGAACAACAGTTTTGTTTGGGAAAGTGGGGAAAGGAACCAACAGAAGTAACTCTAGCTGATAGATCTTCTGCTGAATATTTCTATATTGGTAATGGGGTGAACTAAAAACTCCACTAATTCTTCTCCCTTTTTAGCCCCTAGCCCTGGAAACATTTATAAATAACACTACTACTCTGCTTCTACACATCCAAGTTAAGGTTTCTGCATAAATGCTTCCAGGATCCTAACTCTGATTTCTCCATCTCTGCTTAAACTATACAAAGGTTTTATAAAGCTGCTAATAAAAAACAACCTGAAAGCACATACCTTATCTCCCTAACAAAAACAACCAAAATGATGCTTCATGCTTCAAATGAATGTCGTTGTTGGTTCCTTTCACTGGAATCAAAGACTCAAACCTCTGCTATATTAGTCTCATTTCCTTCCCACTTTGAACTGACATCAGATAGTCCACAGAAAACATTTTGCACAAAATTATAGTGGTCAAAACCTTTAAGAAAGAAAAAGGAAAAAGATACCAGCTTCCTAATGTTTTTATCTATAATGCCCCTGTCTTGTTCTTGATAGTACTCTTATAAATAATTAAAATATATGAACAGCAATTTTAGCAAAATACTCTCCTTATTAGGCTTGAACTCGACTTTCTAAGTATGTTATCACCATGAGCCTCTATTTATCTTGCCTATGGTAGTACTGTATAATAATAACATAAAGAGGTCTATTTTAGGAATGTGATGTCCTTGATCTCTTTTTATATACATAGAAATCACTTGCAACTGACAGATCCATTACACTTGCACATGATATTCTTCATCTGCAAATAAAATAAGCGATATAAACAACTTAAAGAATCATTTTGTTTCCTTCAGAGCAGTGCATTCCTGCTTCCCTCAGCACATAGGAATCGAATCCATACTGTGCAAATCAAAGAGGGTATTGATTCCTCAAGGCAAGCATGTAGAATTCATCACACAGTAAGTTTGTTATTTGGATTTAGTTTTTTTTAATGAACTGCTACACAAACACATCTATTTATAAATCCTGCCTGCAAACAATGAGGCATTTCTAAGGCAGGGACCTGTGTGCATCTTCCAGAAAGCAGAGAAAATGAAAAAGAAGGAAGAGGCTTTTTCAACTGGTCTTATAAAGCGAGCACACAGCCCAGCACTTTGAAGCACAGGACTTAATTCACAGTATTACTGAACCTGCCTTGCTTCCAACACCACCTTTCCCTCCATCCTCTCCCTCTGCAGCCTTGTCTTACATATGGTCACTTTACTTTCCATGTATTGTCAGGCAATATTGAACTGCAAAATTTCAGGCAATTATTGACAGAGTAAGAGTCCACACACTCTTTCATTAATCTTTTCAACAATGGAAGAAGTTGCCCAGGGAAGCTGTGGCTGCCCCATCCCTGGAAGTGTTCAAGGCCAGGTTGGATGGAGCTCAGAGCAACCTGGTCTACTGGAAGCTGTCCCTGTCCATGGAAGGGGTGTTGGAACTAGATGATTTTTAAGGTCCCTTCCAACCCAAGCCATTCCATGATTAATGTCTTCAGAAAATGCCTTAAATAGCTTGTGTTCCCCCCACTTTGTTATATGCTTCACCTGGCCATAGTTAGAATGATCATTACTAGACCACAGGGAAGATCAACTGGGACAAAGCTAAGATGCTGTCTTCCATCAAAGTTGACTGGTATACCTCCAAAGGAAGAAAGACAAGACCACTGGGGAATGGAGTGTTTCACAGGGCTGCCAGGACC
Organism: Hemiprocne comata; assembly: GCA_020745705.1. NCBI lineage: Eukaryota > Metazoa > Chordata > Aves > Apodiformes > Apodidae > Hemiprocne > Hemiprocne comata. The sequence goes on from CM036587.1 coordinate 160,622,639, forward strand.
AATATACCAAAGAAGCAGCATCATCTCAGTGTCTAATCAACAAACTTCCAACAGTCTTTATGTGCCAAATAGGAAAAATAAGGTGAGGAAAAACAAGAGGGGGGAGAAAAAGGTATTTCAAAGTGAGAAAAATATGTTTCTGAAAGATAACTATCCACAGCATCAGCCAGGTGACATTAGCTGAGGATGCTAATCTTTATTTAATGATTAACAAAAATAAACCTATATTGTGGCTCTTAAAGCTTTGTAACAGAACCTGGGTACTCCTTTGGTAAATGGATTGCCACAAGCTTTGCTTCCTGAATGAGACAACTCCTACTTATTTCTCAGAGCTTCAAAGCGAAGCCTTGCAAACGCTATGCTGTTTTGTTTTCATTCATACCATACAAAAACACCCCTTGATTTAAGTCAGATTTCATCACTGCATAACGTGGAGAAGTGCTGTGTTAGGATGGCACAGGCTCATGTACGTTAGTCCCAGCTTGATCCCAATGATCTGCAAGCAGTTGCCATGATTTGATGGACCATATTGACGAGACAGAACAAATGCTGCCAAGGACTTACTTATCGAAAAATAAATATGTATCTGCCACCCAGAACACACTGTCCAATATGAGCTGTAAACTTGAGAGATGGAGAAAATATGGTTCTGCTCCCCACTGGGGTACACTCTCTCTCCTGGAGTCGCATGAAATCTACTCAACTGGCAGACTAGATTTAATAATGTTGTTCTCCTTCCCAAGAATGTTATAAAGCTGCTTTAACATCCTCAGGTGAAAGTCTCCACATAAATGAAAAGGAATATTGTTTCTATTTTAGAGATGTGATAAAACCCCATAGCCAGCCACCTACAGAGTAAGTGTTTCCACTCACTCTCATTGCTGGAAAACCAACATTGAGATCACCTCTAAGTTTAGAATGAAGTGGTATGAGAAGTTAAACATTAGAGCAAATTCAGGATTGCAGTTACCTCAGTTAAAGTACAATCCTGACTTTTCACCCAACTCTTACTAGAAATCTTTCTGTCATCTTTCCAGGGCAAGTACACACAATCACAGAGATGGTTCAAGTTGTACAGCAAATAATATGGATTAGATGGATTTTGGACAAGAGCTCCTTTGAAAAATCAAACCCTCAACACCTCACTGAGAGAAAATCCATAACCAGTAGCACAAAAAAATCCACTGGAAAAAGAAATGTAAAAAAAAATTACTTCAGCACTGATCACACAAGCACAAGGAGTCAACTGAGCAGAATCAAACTGCACTGCCCAAAGTCCTTTAAATTCATCTTCCTGTTGAATGTCTTTGCTCAACTACCAAAAAATGAGCTCAGACCTCTGAGCTCATTCACAGAAGCTTTAGACAAAGCTCTGGTTTTACTGTTAATGTGGAACACGAAACACCAACTCGTTACTGACACCTAAATACTACAAACATGAGCAAATTTAAAATAGACCAAGCACTGATATCTACAGCAGCAGTAGTTGGGCACATTAGCAGCAGAAGTTTCTGACTTTTGCTTTTACTAGCAGGCTTAAACCTTTACCTATTTCACTTCTCTTTTTCAAAATATGAGTGTCAGCAGTGCAAAAACACAGTAATTGCCAGTGACCTTTTGAAACATGGGCAGGGTTGCTGTAAAATTTACTGGAGAGGCAGCTCTGCAATGTTATATATCACCATGTGATGGAAGGCCACTTTATCTAGATGATATCTTCATACCTTTTCTGATTGTTTACCTGCTCAATAAATGAATATAGTCATGTTTTTAATAAATATGGAAATTACAGATTTCTTCATTATTTCTTCATCTCCACCAAGAAAAGCTTTTCTGTAAAAGAGGGCATGATACTGGGCAGAGATTCACCACAATCTTTCCAAATGCTTTAATGTCATAGTGGCAGCACAAACTACTCATAAAACCACCTAAGCTGCCAGTACCCAAAATGGAATATAAAATCCAGGAAACTTACGGGAATTACACCAGTACTTACATAAAAGCTTAGTACATATTCAAATTCCCAACAATATTAGAAAGCTTCATCACTGTCACCAAGTAGGAAACAGCATATGAAGGGCCAGTGCTTAGGTGACACTTTACAAGCAAGAATTATCCACTTGAGTGACACCTTAATAAATGGCCCTTAAATTGCTGGGGAATGGATGAATTTCTAAGATTCTTCACAATGGCTAAATAATGCAGTGAATCCATAAAAACGACCTGCTTGAAGTTCCTGTAAATCCGTCTTTGGGCAGTTCCTGTAAGTCTTTTACTGATATAATCTTTGATGCTCCACTGGACACTGCATGCTTGGCACATATATGTGTGTAGACAGGGGCACTGCTGGGATGTTGTGAGATCATAGAATCACAGAATCACAGAATCCTAGGGGTTGGAAGGGACCTCGAAAGATCATCCAGTCCAACCCCCCTGCCAGAGCAGGGTCACCTAGAGCACATCACACAGGAACTTGTCCAGGCGGGTTTTGAATGTCTCCAGTGAAGGAGACTCCACAACCCCCCTGGGCAGCCTGTTCCAGGGCTCTGTGACTCTCACAGTAAAAAAATTTTTCTGATATTTACCTTGAACCTCCTATGCTCCAATTTGCACCCATTACCCCTTGTCCTATTACTGGTCACCACTGAGAAAAGCTTAACTCCATCTTCCTGTCACTCCCCCTTCACATATTTGTAAACATTGATGAGGTCACCCCTCAGTCTCCTCTTCTCCAAGCTAAAGAGACCCAGCTCCCTCAGCCTTTCCTCATAAGGGAGATGTTCCACTCCCTTAATCATCTTTGTGGCTCTGTGCTGGACTCTTTCAAGCAGTTCCCTGTCCTTCTTGAACTGAGGGGCCCAGAACTGGACACAATACTCCAGATGCGGCCTCACCAAGGCAGAATAGAGGGGGAGGAGAACCTCTCTTGACCTACTAACCACACCCTTTCTAATGCACCCCAGGATGCCATTGGCCTTCTTGGCCACAAGGGCACATTGCTGGCTCATGGTCATCCTCCTGTCTACCAGGACCCCCAGGTCCCTTTCACCTACACTGCTCTCCAGCAGGTCAGCCCCCCAACCTGTACTGGTGCATGGTGTTTCTCTTCTCCAAATGCAAAACTCTACACTTGCCCTTGTATGAGATGCTGTTCTTTGCTGAAAAGTAAGGTGGAGAAAAGGTTGAAACGAATAAAAATGTTAGAGCTAATTTCGAGCTGCAGCTGGGCAGCAGCTACATCTGCATCTGGTCTCCTGCCTCCCCCATCCAGACCCAGATCTGGTGTCTGGGCTTCCTGGCTTGACCCTGGAGCTTTCTCATGGCTACGAATGTCATGCACTGGGCTGTGTGTGACACTGAGCAGTGTCTCTGGACTCAGTCCTGACTTGGTGCCTCTAATCCTGGTTCAGCACTCCTGTGTGTGCCTTGCCATCACCATAATTCTCTGGTCCTGGTGGAGCTACCACCCATCACTGCACCCCTTGGCCTTTAGTGCGCATCTGCTCTCACTCTTCATCAAGAGGCACGCAAAATTCTCACAAATCTTCCTGAAATATTGCTACTGAAAACACACCAAACCCAGGGAAGGCAGATCAGGATCACAAAGTGACACAGCAGCCAGTGCCTTGTTGCATGACTAAGAGCTGACAGATGTAGTCTGCTCCTTCAAAGTGATCTCATTTGTGTGAGCCTACAAACCTCAGGAGGTAACATTAAACACTGCTTGTGCCTGCTCTTGGAACAAAGAGCTGTTAACTTGAAATTTCATTCTTACTAAGAGCAGCATAATTGGTAATACCAGAAGGTCCACCTTCCTGATGGTTCCTCTGATTTGTGCGAGAGGTAAATAACACTGTTTCCCAAAACAGAGACACTGACAGTGACAGAACTCTGAAATCGTACAGATTCAAATGGCTGTTATTGTAACAGACTAGCATTTTGTTGTTTTAATTCTTCAGACAAATTTAGAAGTCAAGTAAGTGCTGATCTGTCCAGACTTGTATAATTTTTTTGGCTGTTGGCATTGTTCTCTGTCCCAGCCCAACTAACTTTCCAGGAAAAACAAGCAACTTACAATGAGGACATCCTTCTCCTAAGAACAGAATGGGCAGAAAAATTAAACCATGAAGCTTTTTGAGAAGGAGCACCAACATGTGTACATCAACCGATCTCTGTGCCAGTAACAAGATTAATTCACAGAGCAGAAGACCTGCATATTTTACATGTGGCACCTGGCAACAAAGATGCAGATTCTGCTGTAACCTTACATTCCAGAATGGATTTTGGCTTGCAAAGAGCATCTGGACAGTGGGACAATGTGGTGACGACCAACTAGGATTCCAGACACTTCAGTCTATTTTTGTTTCTGGCACATATGTTTAACCTTTCCCTGTGACCCAAGTGGCAGCAGATGGCCCTTGCCCAGACAAACGTTAGTCCAGATACAGAACATGGAAAATACAGACACATCTTTGAGATGGGATAACATTAAATCCATAAAGGTCTTCAAAAACTAGATTCCCTATTCGAAGGATAATTCATGAATGCTTTAAAGAATGATTCAATGCCACACACATGGAATTAACAGCACAACTCTATTCATGCTCATTTGTGGCAATTTCATGGTGAACAGAGATGAAATGTCTTCCTAAGCTAAAGAGAGGATTTCTCCAAGATTAAAAGTAATATGTAGATTTAAGTGGATTAATATTTATGTTACACCAATGCAGCAACTCTAAATACACACGGAAATGTAACACGAGCTTTGCAGAAAACTGCAATTAAAAAATTAATTAAAATCAAATTAATCTTTCTCCTGTTCCAGTGTAACGCTTAAATTGCAATTATGAAATCTGTAACAGAAAAAAAAAAATAAAATTACACATGTAACTGAAAAAAGACAGTGAAAGCTAAAGGAGAAATGCAGCAACTCAACAATAAGACTGTTTCCTTGAGGTCAAAGCTTATTATTTGCACTAGAGGTATTTGGACTGCTCTGCATAGATTAAGATGAGAATTTCACAGTGAACTTGTGAAGTTTTGAATGAAGTCAACTGACATTTGGGAAAGGATATCTCCATAAACAAATGTTGGCACGTGACAGATGGATACAAGGGCTATTTGAGGACTACTGTATGTATTTGTGTTATTCATACCACACATTTCTTTACAGGCTTCCTAGCAACAGAATTTGTAACTAAATCCATAAGAAGCCACATGCTCTCTGGGGCACTCTGCCCTCCCCCAGAAAGCGTTTGTGGGGGAAATTAAAGAAAATCACTCAACACAAGCATTAAACAAGTGCTCCTGACCAACAGAGGAAGTACACAAGTGATCTGAACTAGTTTAGTTGAAAATCTTTTAATATCTCTTCCAGACAGGATTTGTTTCAACTGTGTAGCACTTTGTTTTATTAAAGCTGAGCCCTGAAATCACTGCCACTACCTGAGAGAGGACAAAACTACATATGCTGAAGGTGTGATTCCTCAAAGGTGTTACAAGGAAAATTCAGGATCTTTAGGCACGAGCCAAGTAATGGCCACAGGCAGTACTGCTGAAAGCTGTGAGCAACATGAGGTGTCCTTGTTGGCCTCTATTTCAGCTTCTAAATTTCCTGTGTCTGCCAGCAATGCTGGAGGTGTTGCCCGTGACCTGTGGCTGAGACATCACAGGGTTCAAGAACTGAGAGCTATGTGGAGCAGCCCTGGAGGAGAGGGAAAGCAGGAATGCCCAAGGAGTTCACTTTGGAGCAGTGGCACCAAGTTTAAAAGAATAAAATCACATGAGATTTTCAAGGCATTAAACAACACATACTCCCAAACAACTGAAAAAGGAAAGTGCTGTAGAAAAATCACCGGAGGATGATGTTAACTTCCTTCATTTGCCAAAGGAAGAGTATAAAATAAAAAGCCAAACCATTCTGCTACAATCTGGTATTTCTGGGACATTTTTCAGAATGAAAGATACTAGAATTGCACTGGACATGGTCCTAGTAAGCTTTCACTCTCATTCCTTCTCACATCTTTAACACAGTGCAGCAGACACACCTCTTGAAGCCATGAATTCAACACAGAAGGAAGATCTGAGGGCATCCAGGACAATGGAAACAAGCTAAGGAAAAAGAGAGGTTTATTGCTAAATGCATTTGTATTTGTAGCAATGAACATACTGGGCTGTTGCCTCGGGGTTAATTGTTAATTTATTTCTTTTCCTTTTTTCCATGAAGCCAACTAGGTTTTTATGGCTCCTTAACATACGCAGCCATAATACGTAGATTCTGGGTATGAATCACACCTAAGTTAAAACCATGGTCTGCCATTGACTCACTAACAGAGGCAGACAATTTCCCAAAGATTAAAGCAAGCAATTTTAAGCCTTAGAGTGTGAATTCATCAGCAATTGTTCTACATTCACAGATATGTCATGAGGATCCCTTAATGGCTTAACCATGCCTCAGATACATAAAAATGCAAAAGTGCCAAATATTAATACTGTGGTGTTTACTTCTTTAAAAGTCATAACCTGAAGAGACAGGGTTGTTCTTCATTATCTCCCCACAAGAGCTTCAGTCATCTGACCTTTTAAGACACATACCTGCACATTTCTCTTGCAGCACTGCTCAGAAAGTGTGTCATTCCTAACTGGCATCTCTTGGCCGTTTAACAATGACATTATTTTACGAGGCTCAGATGCCTTATTTTTGACTATCAGGTCTGCACTGAAAATTTTCTATTTGCCAACCACCAGTCTGCCTGGATACCAACACCTCCAAATAGCTAATTCATGATGTACTTATTCTTATTTCCACTCTGGACATCTCTTCTGCAGAGTTGGGACAATGCTTTATCCCCAGTTCCAAAGGCCTCTCCATCTTCCTATTACGTTAATACATATAGCAAGAACCCAAGGCTGTTACTTTATCTCAAAAAAGATAGGAGGATCAGAAAGCCTTTTTTTTTTTCCCCTTCTAATCAAAACTAACACATAGGAAATACCAAGCTAAGATCTCTACTGTACCCCTACAATCTAGGAAAATCAGGTTTTGCTGGGTGGACTGTAATCTCTTCAAGCATCGTCAGCAAAAAGTAAAAATGCAAATCATGGGAGGCAGCAGAGACACAGATGGATGTGGCAGAGCAGCACGGCTTTACCTTCCAGCATTTCTTTACCTCAGTTCTTGCTATTACCTCACACACTCGATTTACTTTCAGCAGAGCCAGATCAGTTTTTATGCTCTAATTTTGATAATTCACATACCGTTTTGGATATATTATTGGGAATGTTTTCTGGGTTTTTTGCCACTGATTTGGCTGCCTTCCTTTATGGCTGTGGAGTTTTTTCCCATATATTCATTATGATATGGAACATAATTTTTAAGTAGAGAATCTTTCTCTGTAGTTTGCAGAGACATTTCTTAACCCCTGTCACAAGGAAACCGACAGTTTTCATATTTAAAAAATGCAAAATAGCTTCACAAACTTCTGGAATAATTTATTGGGTTTATACCACTTTATTCTTTTTAATCACAAGGCCAGTGATGGATGGATTCATCTCCTGAATGCTGACTGAGCTCACGACACATTGGTATTTAATCTTAGACTTCTAACACCACATCTATCTGTGTTCACTCACCTAGCAGACACTTCTAGACACATCAAGTAAGTCTCCCTGCAGTAATATTTAACTTTTCCTCGATTTTTATTGTTTAATAACAACTTCTAGTGAAGATGTATTTGGCTACTTTACCACCGGGAAAGGAAAGCAATAAGGAATGGTGCGTTCTCAACTGCTGCATATCTTCAGGGATCAGGTTAATAAGAACAAAGAATTAAATGGAACAAAGAAATGAAAATCCATCTGCTCTTGGGAAAGCCAAGGCTCATAGTCCTGAATCCCCCAAAAGAAACTGTACAAATTTGTTTCCAGAATTAACATCAAAGGTTGTGGGGAAAAAGACACATATGAAATCAAAATATGTACGTATCCCTGACTCTGCCATGGTGTTTACCTTGTCAAGTTTCTGGGGAAAAGACCTGTGATGTCTTTTACAGAATTGTAGGGCATATTGCAGGCTCAAAACCCCAAGATGTCCCCAAGGAGAACTTCAAAGACATTAAATCGAATTGTACATGGTTTCACTTTTGATGGCTTCAAGGAAAACACATGAAATAAAACTGATTTAATGTACTACTACAATCAGCTGCAATTATCTGGATGATTAAATTCAGCTTACTGGCAAACACACTTGAAAACCTATTCAAATTTACTCCCCTACTTTCATCACAATATTCTGAACCAAAATGTCAATTCCTAATTTCATTTAGCTGATGAAGAAATCAAGGCACAGTTCAATGCCTTGTTCAAGGCCAGAAATGACATCAGTCACAAGCTCCTATTTACATCTCCTACCCCTGGATAACTCATCTCCATAGTATAGAGCTCAGTAAAGTGCTTCCATCTCAGATTTTTTTGAAATCTCATTTTCAGTTGAAATATCAGGATTGAAAACTTTTCCTTTTTTTTTTTTTTTGTTTGTGTCCCAGATTAGCACTTCAATTTTACCTCCCTCTGATAGAAAAATCCTAATTATAATATAGTTCCTGACATCACACACAAACCTGCAACTTCTTACTGCATTCCATTATCAGCTTCCTTTAATCTGAATTTAACAGTTTACAGGTTGGCTGTGAAAAATGTAATGGGAATAATTTCTTCCTAAGGTGACCTGGGCAGGGTCCTGCACTTTGGCCACAATAACCCCAGGCAGCTCTACAGGCTGGGGGAAGAGTGGCTGGAGAGCAGCCTGGCAGAGAGGGACCTGGGAGTGCTGGTGGACAGCTGGTTGAACATGAGCCAGCAGTGTGCCCAGGTGGCCCGGAAGGCCAATGGCATCCTGGCTTGGATCAGGAATAGTGTGGCCAGCAGGAGTAGGGATGTGATTCTCCCCCTGTACTCAGCACTGGTGAGGCCTCACCTCGAGCACTGGGTGCAGTTCTGGGCCCCTCACTTCAAGAAGGACATTGAGGTGCTGGAGCAGGTCCAGAGGAGAGCAACAAGGCTGGTGAAGGGACTAGAGGGAAAGTCTTATAGGGAGAGGCTGAGGGAGCTGGGGTTGTTTAGCCTGGAGAAGAGGAGACTCAGGGGAGACCTCATCACTCTCTACAACTACCTGAAGGGAGGTTGTAGTCAGGTGGGGGCTGGGCTCTTCTCCCAGGCAACCAGTGACAGGACAAGAGGGCACAGCCTGAAGCTGCTCCAGGGGAGGTTTAGGTTGGATATTAGGAAGCACTTCCTCACGGAGAGGGTGATTAGACATTGGAATGGACTGCCCAGGGAAGTGGTGGAAGCACCATCCCTGGATGTGTTCAAGGCAAGGCTGGATGTGGCACTTAGTGCCATGGTCTAGATGGTGTGGTGGTGTTGGTCATAGGCTGGACTTGATGATCTAAAGGTCTTTTCCAGCCTTGGTGATTCTGTGATTCTGTGACAACTAGAAAAAAGAATTTCAGAGGAACAACACAGACTTTAAATTGACTATAATGACAATTATCCCAGAGATATTAATTTGAAGAAAGGGTCCTTGTACTGAGACATAAACCCAAGTATATCTTCTATGTCTTGGGTATCTTTTATCAGAGGTTCTCAGTGCATCTCCAGTCATCCATTAATTAAACTGTAAGAACCCCTAGTGTCATCAAGCGATTACTGCTTATCTCCCCCTCAGTGAATCTCAAATGAGGGACAGTAACAGAGAATTTTAAGGGATATTTAAAATTTGTCCTTCCCAACTGCCATTGCTTTTATAAACAAATCAGGTTTCCTAGGTGGATATTTGAGATCCTTATGAGTTGTATGTGAAGCAGAGGGAGATGTGAAGCAGATGGAGATGTGAAGCATGAGCTGGTGCACTCCAATCATATGAATGCCTGAGGCTACTCAGAGCCTGCAGAAAACTGCAGAAAAATGAACCAAGGGTGTTCTGAGACAAATTCTAATCCTCCCTACCTCATAAAATGCACAGCAGCCCCATGTTCCAAATTTCCTTTAGAAGGAAGGTTGCTGTAATTGTTGAAACTTGAAATTTCACCCATTTACACAACAGTTTATGTTTTTTTAATGTGCATTTTTTGACTAGTATGAACAACACTTTCCTTAAGCAGTCCTTCAAGATTATCATCCCTTTCAGTCTTGGATGCAAATCTGTCAAAATATCTTCTAGTAGCTTTAATGTCATACCTGTCTCTCTGATAGGATCAGAATGGACTTCTGACAGCAACCATACGAAGTCTTACCTCCTTCAAACAAACCAAGGCCATGAATTCTCTCCAGTCTGTTACTGTTCAACTTTACAAACTATTTTAGAGTCAGTTTGTATGCTGAACTCTGCATAAAATAAGCCCTGGTACTAGAACTAAAGTTGCAGAGTTCCCTATTAATTTTATTTTAAATGTTCATGAATTCTGAAGCTCCAGTAAAAGTCCTATGATTTAAATAAGAACATATTTATTTTTCTAACTTAACCTCAATTAGACCTTTGCCACAAATCAGAAGTAAAAAGAGACAGAGGAAATTGTCTTCTTCTGCAAAGTAGGTGCTTTAAACTTACCCTGAATGAGCAGAAATATTTATTTGGGGCAGAGAAGTACTATAAATGCATTATAGAGAAGTTCCAGGACACAATGGGTTGTATATAACCTAACAGCCTTTTCAACTCAGGAAGAGATTCATATCTACATAGGACAGAAGCAAACTTAATTTGATGGCTTCAGCATAGACCTAATGGACCTAATTAACATTCCAAACCTCTTTTAGAAACAATACTCGAGTAATTTCTTAAATGAGAACCAAAATACAGTAACACTGTGAAGCCTGAGGTGACAAAGCTCAAAGGGAATGGTCATTTTGGTGCATGATTATGTTTTCTATAGCAGAGGGAACAGGAATGCATATTAATGAGAATGAAGGGTTTGTACAGAGAGGTAATGGAAGAGATGACCTCTTCCTACAAACTTTCCCTTGTTTATGTCTGTAGACTGTCACAGTATCATTGCTACAACAAGGTTACCCTGAACATGTGAGTAAATGCAATCAACTGATTGGGATTTTTTTAATCAAACCTGGCTATGCAGTTTAAGAGTCAATAGTTGTTGCCTTTGAAAACTTGCAAAATGTTGCTGAAATCCTCTTTTGCATACAGTCTTGTACAGCTGGCAGCTCTTCACACAGCTGCCTACGAACAGAAACTCATCAAAAGCTGAAAGGAGTCAGGGCACCTATTCTGTACTGATACTGGACTGTTTGCCCCCACTTCTCTCCTCCTACTTTCAGAAAATAACGAAGCTAGAGAAATTCAAGTTTTGTTTCATCTTTGTGTTTTGAAAGATAGTGTGGATGTAGACGTGTTACCAGTGTTAAGCACTGCATAACTGAAAACTAAATACCATAATTATCACCCAACAGCAAACTCCAGGCCAGACCTAAGGCTATTGGAACAACAATGGGCTCTCAGCCTCCACCACTATGAGGAAGCCACTAGTAAAGTGGCTAAAGAAAACCTCGGTGCTGTTATGGTCATCCATGTCCCTCAGGTGTAATTTCTTTAGCTGTTTCTCAGTATGACAGTTTTTCCTCTCAAGATTTGGTTGCCTTATGTCTTCATCTCCAATGCCCATGCATTGAAGCTGACCCGGGGGGGCATTTTAGCAGGTCATCTCTCACATCTGCTACAGTTCTCTGTGATTTTTCTAGAAATATGTGGTTTTCTGTTACAACCATGGGTGAAAAGAGCTAAAATTAAGTACCTATGTTTTTCTTTTACTAGCATTAAGACCCCTTGCATGTCACAGCCCACACTATCTGCAAAGCAAGACTAAGCCAGCATACAGCTAAATCACCAAAGACAAAGCTGAAGCATGAAATAATCTGATTCACCAGCATTCAGTTGAGTTGTTTACAGATAAATGGCATTACATTGTCACAGAGGGCACCAGACTTGTCAACTGAGTGAAATCCTAGGAAAGGCATTTCTTCCTCTCAGTTTCAATTTCTTATCTACAAAATGGTGTTAACGCCACCTGCCTCTTTATCGGGCCATTTGAGTGGTACAGATAAAGAAAATAACTGTAAAACATGTTACTCCTCTCAGCATGGGTTACACAATTTTAATCAAAGGAAAATATTAAATTGGGGAGATCATTTCCCTTGTTTTAGGCTAAGGGAAATCATGGTCAGAGTACAAGGGAGACAGACTTAATGAAAATGAAATTTAAGAGAAAAACAAATCTAAACAAATCCTACGTTAATTATCATTCTACTCCTCATTTTAATAAAGGACATGGAGAAATTTCACTTGTGTAACTCTGAAGCCAAACAATCAGCCATGCAATAAACAGATCAAAAGTGAGAGTTTAGCAGAGTCCAAGTGAACCAGCAAGGTGATCTTGTCTCATGCTTAAGCCTTAAGTAGCCACTTGGCACATGCATAGGATGAGGCCTCTATTCCCTCTTTTCATATAGAACAGAATTGCTCTGTATCAGCAGAAATTGAGAATTCTCCATCTTTTAAAACCACTTCACTTTGTGCCTCCCTATTCTGTAGAAGGACACTATAAACTCCAACAGAAAGACAACAACCACCTTTGTTATTGCAAAATAAACAGCAGGGAGCTTCCTAGCTATTCACATTCGACAGCCACAACTTTATTTTAGTCCAGCAGACCAAAGACACACTCCTGCTAAAGTGACACTCACTCATTGAAATACCAACCCTATTTTCAACACTGTTGCCTCCTATTTTAAGTTTCATTGCATTGAACTGCATTACTTGGGGAAAAAGTGTACCAAGAGCATGATAACAAGCTTGTTTCTAGGGCATCAACAAGTGCCTTTTCATCGACCTCTTTACTGAATAGAGTGGAAACACATGTGAAGGCAGCATGAGAATTCATTGTGTTACAGAGGCTTGCTGTGATACAGACATCTGAGCTACTTGAAAGTCTCAGCAAGTCTTTGTCTGAGAAAACAAGTAAATAGCTCCTTTGATTTGGCCTTTATTAGAATAATTGATGTTGCTATAGAAAACACAGTCATAAATTTGATCATTATTCTCTCCAAAAACCCCAAATAATCTCTCTAAAGAACAGAGCGAAAGCAAGTGCAGTAAATTAGCAAACAGGTTTAAAGCAGTCACAACTGCAGAGCATATCTACCTTGTAAATTAAGAACCTACATATCTATACATTTAAATGGGAACACAATGTTACTGCTGCTCAAAGGCAGTTCCAAATATCAAGTGAATGCAGAGTTTTCAGACGTCAAGCACTTCAAACATTGACTTTTGACAGTTTGTACTTACAGAGGGGAAGATAATCCCAAAGAACTGAGGTTCCAATTAGACCTCAAACTTCTTCATCTGAGAGTTTGGTGGCCAAAAAACTCTTTCAACTATGGGCACAGTAACAGAAAGGTTTCAGGGAATGTTTTTTGTACTCAAAAGAACTTTCAGCAGAGTGTCACAGAACTGTGTTGTTAGCCATGCCTTTGAGCACATATGCTAGTGACTCCATGGAGAAGAGATGTCTAAGATCCCTGATAATACACTTCTTGCCCTTGTTTGCTGGAGCTTTGTCTTGGAACTGCTTGCTGCTCTCTCTAAGGTGGACTAAGTTCACAACTTGGACAAAGGCAGGTTGCTCAAGGCAGTCTCCACAGGGGACAGCAGACACTTAGGCTACTTACTCTTTTTTCCTCTTGATAGCAATTCACTTCAAAAAAATTAAAATGGCCTCTAGGCTGAAACGTCTATTTGAGCTGATCATTACCCAGACACAAACACCTTAACTGCAGCTTTCAGCTGGTTCCTTAGAGTCTCTTCTTTCAAGATGAGAAAATGTAACAATCTCCCCATCCAAAACATGAAATTTCACTCATATTTACATCCTCTGTCTGAAGGAATCTATGGTTGCAGTGCATGAATAGACATTACTTTGTCAAAGCTCTCTGCTGTCACCAAAGTGGCACATACATTAGTCACTGAAGGAATCCAGAAAGCTCAAAATATTAGTAAGTTTTGGTAAGCAGTATTGATGTGTTGATACATATTTTTATCCTTTATTGGATTCCTTACCAAGGTCTGTAACCTTCAGCTGCTGAGGGCTAAGACCCAGATCACAGAATCACAGAATCCTAGGGGATGGAAGGGACCTCAAAAGATGATCTAGTCCAACCCCCCCTGCCAGGCAGGGTCACCTAGAGCACATCACACAGGAACTTGTCCAGGCGGGTTTTGAATGTCTCCAGTGAAGGAGACTCCACCACCTCTCTGGGCAGCCTGTTCCAGGGCTCTGTCACTCTCACAGTAAAGAAGTTTTTTTTGATATTTACCTTGAACCTCCTATGCTCCAGTTTGCACCCATTGCCCCTTGTCCTATCACTGGACGTCACTGAAAAAAGCCTGGCTCCATCCTCCTGACACTCCACGTATTTGTAAACTTTGATGAGGTTGCCCCTCAGTCTCCTCTTCTCCAAGCTAAAGAGACCCAGCTCCCTCAGCCTTTCCTCATAAGGGAGATGTTCCACTCCCTTAATCATCTTTGTAGCTCTGCACTGGACTCTTTCAAGCAGTTCCCTGTCCTTCTTGAACTGTGGGGCCCAGAACTGGACACAATATTCCAGATGTGGCCTCACCAAGGCAGAATAGAGGGGGAGGAGAACCTCTCTTGACTTATTAACCACACCCTTTCTAATGTACCCCAGAATGCCACTGACCTTCTTGGCCACAAGGGCACATTGCTGGATCTACCACACTGCAGTGTCTTGAAGGAATTGGGAGTAGAAGAGTAGAAGGATTTGTGCTTGCTTCCTCCTACCTGCTGTGACAGGAGTAGCCAAGAGCCCTAAGTTTAAACCACACGTTAAGGGCATTGAGCTTTTTTAAAGCATCTTAAGGATATGATGCTTTGGCAGTAGCTATTAATACAAACAAGTAATGTAACTTAGTTTATGTTTGTGGAAATCACTATGCTGAACTGCACACAAGACTCATCTAGTCCAACACGACCGCTGCACCGGATACTTCAGAAGGAAGGCAAAGAGCTACAACTTCTGGTAGTGTGGAAGGAGAAGGGAACAAAAAACGAGCAACACCCCCTTTTAATTCCTCTGCCTTGGTCCCCAGAAACCTGGAGTTTAACAAACTTGAATTTTCCAACAGAGGGCTGGAAAATGGTCCTATGCCTTTTGAAAGTTTCTTCACAAAACACCTACGAAACATAAGGCAAATAGCAATTCTCCATATCTTTACCCATTTTCCAGAAGTTTCCCAGTTTTCTGAAATGCCACTCAGGTTCACATCAAGGGTTTTAATGAATGTTTCTCTGTACCAAACCGTTTCCTCCCAACCAGCAGGAAGAAGCAGACAATCACCCTCTCAGCTTGCCAGTGGCACACAGCAGGAGATTTAAGGGTCAGCAGACGTTGCTTTTACAAGATCAGACAAGAAGGAATAATTTCTCCCTGGGTAAGCCAATGGGAATTGCATGTCAGCACCTCATGAGGAATCAAATTCCTTTCTTTTACTAGAAATCACTTCATATCCTAAGGATTCCTGTATGAAATAGTCATTCCTCAGGCAACATCTCCATTTACTCTTGCCTGAGGTAGCCTCTGAGTCAGATCTTCAGAGCTGGGCTCCTGGGTGCTCAGTGACACACAGGCAGAATGAAAACCTTGTCCCAACCACAACCTCACATGCTGATGAAGGGCAGATCCCCTTAACTTCATCAGGAACACGACTTGGGCCCATGACTTCTGTCCTTTAGAACCAAAAAACATAAGTATTGGAGGGAAGTTTTTTAATTGGCAGTTTTCTCTGAAGAGAAGCTCAATCTGCTAGCAAAGTATTCTTGGTAAAAACTCTCCAGTCTCTTTACCCTTATAGGGTAAAGGGTTTGTAGCTCTAGTCTGGCCTGCTTCCAAAATTGGAACATCTGCAAGCTTCAAATCCCTTTTTCCTAGAAACTCAAACCAGGCTTTTTCAGGAAAGTGTTTGCACCTATTCTGTAAGCCACATAGTACAAAACATTACAAACCTAATGTATTAATAATGCCCTTCCCTGAGACTAAAGTGCTATGTAAAAATGTGAAAAGAAATAGAGTAATATCCAAGAAATTACAATTCTGCTTCATATATGGGATCTTGATTCGTAAACAAAGACCTGTGACTTTATAACAGATGATTCAAAACCCACAAAAAACCAAAACGATAACTGTATTTCCTGAGGAACCCCCCCAAAAGCTACTACATTTATAACTTCTGCACACTAATGAAACAAACAACTTGGATCTCGTATGTTTTTCAAGAAAGAAAACAACAGACACAAAAAACCCCAGCTGCATTTAGCTTTCTCTGCTCTATCCAGCGAGCATGTTTTATACCTTCCCACTTAGTGGTTAACCATTGAAAGGGAACACTGCATATTCATGGGTCTCAAAGCATCTTCAAATAGGATAATCTGGTTACCTTCTCACCTCAAAAGATCCATTTATTTCTGGGCCTGTGCTGCAGAACTTCAACAGGCCAGCAGCCCGTAATACCAGAAACAGCCTCCCTTCCTTTCTGCTGCTGTACTTGATGATGGAATAGACATTTTCCCCAAAACAGGAAGAGTTATTCTAGTAGGAGCAACATTGTCCTCAATTTTAGTCACTTGACATGCACCTTGAAATGATGTTGAAGGACATTCAACATGCATTAATCATGAGCAGGCCTACTTAAAACCTTCTGGAATTTAAGTCATCAAAATATAGGTGAAGCACAGCAGTGCAGGATCACCTGCTCTGGTCTACAGACATAAACCAAGGTCCATACCATTAAGTGACTCTTCCAACTCGAAGTAAATAAAAGGCAGAGACCAAAAATCAGCCTAAGAATATATTTAAGAGAGTATGTTAGGTGCATTGCTTTCCAGTAAAATCCAAACTAAAGTAATAAAAATAGGGGCTTTTTAAAATTATTTTTCTCCTTTTTTCCAGTGCCAAGCTCAAAGTAACCTCAAGGAGGAAGATGTCCCCTTCTTTTACAGACACAGAAAGTTGTGTTCATTCAGTAGGGCAGAGAAAAACTTGGAAAATAAGGTCTCCAGAGTCTTAGTCTAGCACCCTATCCACTAGACTGTCCCCTAGTACTAAGGATTGCAAAGACAATAAACCATTGGGGGCCAAAGCTAAAACATAGTTGGTGATGGAATGGATTAGAAATCCAAGTACCTTTTACATGATTTACAACATTTTAATGGTTGGACTTGATGGTCTTTAAGGTCTTTTCCAACCAAAGTGATTCTATGATTCTGTGATTCTATATGCTGAGGATCATCAGTTATTCTGAATCACTGAAGAGCTTTGACTCAAAGGACATACACCCGTTTCCTTGAGGTAAGGGGTTTTACACCATGTTCTGATATTTATACCCTTTAAAGGGAAGATTGAAGAGTGAGGGAGGATGAAGGCTCTAGGGAAAAATGGGCATCTACTCCTTTTCACACATCCATTAATGGTCAAATGCTTGGGACCGTGTGCATGAAATGTATGTAAAGAATGTCCAAGGGCTGAGAAACAGGGTTATCTGGCACAGAAACACACTTCTGATACTAGCAACTATGAACTTATTTTAAAATTTGATTAGGAAAAAACCTCAACAGAACCTTAAATATAATGTGGGGGAAGGTAGCCACGATTTCTGAGCAATTCTTTCCCAATGCTTCCACCGAAGAAAGGAAAACATGGTAACTGAAAGCAAAGCCTGCACACCTGCCTTTGTAGTGGCATAAAGACAGAAGTTACAAACAAACTCAGTTTCAGTTATTTTCTGTAAGTTATAATTACCACCAGTACTTTAATTACTGCATTTTGCAGATGACCCATACCATAACCACTGAAATAAGTCATTAAAACTAATGAAAAATTCAATTCCAAAGACTTCACTGGATTGGCTTCTAAATTCAGCTTTTAGAGTCTGGGAATAAAACACTTTGACAGTTTACATCGTTAAATAATTGAATGTCATATAAATGTCCTCTTTTAGTCATCATTCATTTAATTATCTCCACTGTTGAAATAATGCAATAAACCCATGCTGATCAGTATGACTTAGCACTTAGAAGCAAAAACCTAGAGAATACAAAAACAGCTTTAGTGTAAAAACTGTTAAAAACCAGATCAAACCACCTTTCTCTCCTCTGTATCTCTACAAAGAGGTTATTTTCTCTTCTCCAGTAAGTCTGGAAGGCAGTCACCACTTGCCAACCTCTTCTCTCTGGAGTGTAGTTGGAATTTCTTGTTTAACACTCCACGGTAGCAAGCTGAGCACGGTTAGGCCAGATGTGGGATTTGAAAGCTGAAATACTGCTACAATTTTTCTTCACATATACATTTAATAAAAGTCAATACTGGAGTTTGTAACATAGTGGTATCTGAGATATCCTTAGAACGGGCAACACGATGTATGGAAACCACTATTTTATGTCCACCGACTAGTAAATCATAGAATCATTGAATGGTTTGGGTTGGAAGGGACCTTAAAGATCATCTAGTTCCAACCCCCTGCATGGGCAGGGACACCTCCCACTAGACCAGGTTGCTCAGGGCCCCATCCAGCTTGGCCTTGAACACTTCCAGGAATGGGGCTTCCACAATGTATATTTTCTTATGATTCATTGGTCAGTAGTGATTTTCACATTTAATCTAATTTTAAATAGCAGTATTTAATGCATATGCCAGGACATGTTAAACTGCATTCACAGACACTCACAAACAAGGATATATTTACATGTGGGTGTCACTGCTACAGGTTTCTGTTTGCAAAACAGAGATCTCATGAGAAACAGAAGTATTGTTCTCAAGGCTGTAAAGTCACTTTTACTCACATTAAAAACTATCCTGTACACCAGTGTCTACCAAGAAGAATCCTCAAGCTTTTTATATCCAAAAGGGACACTTCTGCTTCTGATTGGTTTTCTATGTGTAACAAAAGAAAACTGTTACTTAAATTCCCACCATTTCCTTTTAAATATTTAACATTCCAACATTATTCATCCTAAGCATAGAACCATAGAATGGTTTGGGTTGGAAGGAACCCTGCATGGGCAGGGACACCTCCCACCAGACCAGGTTGCTCAGAGCCCCATCCAACCTGCCCTTCAACACTTCCAGGGATGGGGCAGCCACAACCTCCCTGGGCAACCTGTGCCAGTGTCTCACCACCCTCACATTAAAGAATTTCTCCCTGATGTCTAACCTAAATCTCCCCTCTTCCAGTTTGAAACCATGACCCCTTGTCCTCTCACTACAAACCCTTGTAAAAAGGGCCTAATCTCTGGCTTGTTTTCAGCAACTAAAACAAATTAAATGCAGAGTAACAACAAAGTTTTAAGGAAGCAGGTTCACTGGAAGCATGGAACCAATAGCCAACTGAAAATCTGAATTCTCATTATGTTCTTCCAATATTGTACTAACTCCAATGAGGTCTGCATGAAAAAAATGGAAAGAATCCTACATCCTTCTCTTTGATCACAGCAGAGATCTCAATTTAGGAAGAAATTAAAATAGAATTAATCAAATCTGTATTTACAAAGGGTCTTGCCATATAATACGCTCAATTCTTACCATCAATATGCACTGGCTTTTTTAACCTCCTCTGGAAAACTCAGCCCATGGCATTGAGCTTGCTCTAAAAAAAAATGCAAACTGTAGTATGGTTATTTTTAATCTAAGTCATGCGGTGGGATGAATCATGTGCCTGAGAGCAGAGCAGAAAAGCTTGTCACTTTGAAAAATGATTACCCATGTATGTTGGCTACAACGATTTTGTACCGAGAATATTACTTAGTAATGAAAAGGAGAACAGGAACACACACTTCGTCCCTCTGTCTGAACTCCATCTTCTTCTCATGCTGTAGGCAGTGACTGTTGCTGTCAGTCTGCCTATTACACATCCAGGAATTATGGCATTAGGAGTTATTAGCAAAACATTTATGTCCAGAGAGCAATCACATCCTGAGGAGACCTGACACCAGATCAACCAAATGTTCCCATCCACAGATCACACTGTCATTTTTACAGGTTGCACCACCTCTAACACGTCCACCCACATCAGCTGTAACTCAGAAAGAAAACAGGTTTTCTCAGAACTTCCAGTGTGACCTATACAAACATGCCACCAGATTCCTCAAGGTTATCTGTGTTCACACAAGAATGACTTCTAGGCAAACATCAGTGCTGAGCAATGGTAAATCCAGGGCCCTTCACGTGAGTGCTCCTGTGATCTGTGAGCTGTTCTCCCTGTGCACAAGAGCTACCCAGGTCAAGTCTTCAGTCTCCAGCTGCTGCATCTTTCTTTGCCATCACTAATTTTTCTTTCCATCACCAGTTTTACTTTCCATCACCAGCTTTCTCTTCCTCAAAAAGATATGCATAGATTGTAATCAACATCTCATAACCTTGTCATCTTAAAACTAAACACACTGAGTTCCCACCCAGTCCTTTTAACATATTTTTCTAGCCATCTGAGCATTTCTGAATCTCATTCACTTTTTGAAATCTAAAGCTATTTTTTGTTATCTTTCTGAAGACAGAAATGCAAAGTCTGTTCATATGTTGAGAACCTATATAGCTTTAACTTAACATTTAAAAATCTTTATGATAATACTTTACAAAAAAAGGAAACCTAAAATTACCTACAACTGAATATGTGCAAAGATATATATGATATATATACATATATGTGTATATATTCTCTGTGTGTGTATATATATATACACAGATATATATATATAACCAGTGTTCTTGGGTTCCAGGCCATAGGAACAAAAGTCCAGGTTGATGCAGACACCGACCCACCACCAGTGAAGGAAGAATTGGTGTGTCAACAACTACAGGACCCTGACCTGTACAAATCGATGGGTCCAGATGCCATCCACCCTAGGGTGTTGAGAGAGCTGGCTGATGTCATTGCAAACCTGCTCTTCATAATCTTTGAGAAGTTGTGGAGATCAGGAGACGTCTCTGAAGACTGGAGGAAGGCTAATGTCATCCCCGTCTACAAGAAGGGTCCAAATGAAGACCCAGGTAATTACAGACCCACTAGTCTCACTTCAGTCCCTGGGAAAGTCATGGAGCAAATCCTCCAGGGGACTGTCACAAGTCACTTGAAGCATGTGATTGGGAAAAGCCAACATGGATTTACCAGGGGAAATAGTGCTTGACAAACCTGGTCACCTTCTACAACAAAGTAACCCACTTGGTTGATGCAGGGCGAGTGGTGGACATCATCTATCTGGACTTCTCCAAGGCTTCTGATATGGTCCCCCACAGCCTCCTCCTGGAGAAACTGACTCGTCACAGTCTTGACAAGTGGTCTGTGCGGTGGGTGGGGAACTGGCTGACAGATGATACCCAGAGGGTGACAGTAAATAGTTCCTCCTCAGACTGGTAACCAGTCACAAGTGGGGTTGCCCAATGCTGTTTAACATCTTCATAAGTGACCTGGATGTTGGGATCAAGAGCACCCTGATGAAATTTGCTGATGACACCAAGATGACACCAAGATGAATGGAGAGGTTGACACTCCAGAAGGGAGAGCCACCTTCCAGGATGACCTGGACAGACTGCAGGAGTGGGCTAGCAGGAACCTTATGAAGTTCAACAGAGAGAAGTGTAAGGTCTTGCACCTGGGAACACATAACCCAGGAGTGCAGTTCAAACTGGGATCCACCTGGCTGGAGAGCAGCCCTGTGGAAAGGGACCTGGGGGTCTTGGGGGATAACAGGCTCAACATGAGTGAACAGTGTGCTGCAGTGGCAAAGAAACCAACACGATGCTGGGCTGCATCAACAAGGGCATCACCAGCAGATATCAAGAAGTCATCATCCTGCTCTACTCAGTGCTTGTCAGACCACACCTGGAGTATAGCATCCAGTTTTGGTCCCTGCTCTACAAAAAGGATGGGACAGGCTGGAGAGGGTCCAGAGAAGGGCCACAAGGATGATCAGATAACTGGAGGACCTGCCATATGAGGAGAGGCTGAGAACACTGGGTTTCTTCAGCCTTGAGAAGAGAAGACTTCCGGGAGACCTTATTACCATGTTCCAGTTCTTAAAGGGCGGCTGCCAAGAAGATGGAGACTCCCTATTTACAAGGAGTCACATGAAAAAGACAAGGGGTCATGGGCACAAGTTGCTCCTGGGGAGATTCCGATTGGACACAAGAGGTAAATTTTTCAGCATGAGGACAATCAAACATTGGAACAGTCTCCCAAAGGAAGTGGTGGATTCCTTCACATTGGACAGTTTTAAGTCTCAGCTTGACAGGGTGTTGAGCCATCTCATATCAACTATAGTAGTACCTGGAAAGGTTGGACCAGATGATCCTTGAGTCCCTTCCAACCTGGCATTCTATGATTTTGTGATACATATTTGAATTACCATATTCAGATTTTATCAAGATTTCCATATTGCTGTTACATAACGTGTCTGGAAAATGACTGAATTTAATGCACTGTACATTGAATAGTAGAACAGTTTGGGCTGGAAGGGACCTTAACAATCATAGAGTTCCAACCCCCCTGCATGGGCAGGAACATTTTCCACTAGACCAGGTTGCTCCAAGCCCCATCCAACCTGCCCTTCAACACTTCCAGAGATGGGGCTTCCACAACTTCCCTGGGCAACCTGTGCCAGTGTCTCAGCACCCCCACAGGAAAGAATTTCTTCATAATGTCTAAACTATATCTCCCCTCTTTCAACTTAAAACTATTCCTCTTCATCCTATCACTCCATATCCTTGTAAAAAGTCCCTTCCTAGCTTTCCTGTAGGCCACCTTCAGGTAGTGGAAGGCTGCTATAATGTACCAGAGTGTCCTCTTCTGATGTGTGCTGCCTTTGAACACTGAAATTTTACTAATTAATGTGTTCCCAAAGGCTTCTTTGTAATAAACATGGGCCATTTCAGAGAAGAGGAGCTATGAAAGACCATGGCAATTTTAGTATTGCTGCCATCTAAACAATTACACAGAAGAACTAAACCAAAATTTAGCTAAATGTAATTATCTTTGAGAGGAGTAAACCAGCATTAATTCTTCTAAGTGCTCAAATAAACATAAAGGGGTTTCTCAGACATTCTCCACATAGGCAAGTACAAGAGAAAACTGGAATATTAAAATGAAAGAGAGCATCACAAATCAGCCAAACAAAGATGTAACAGTTTCTTCAGGGAAACATTAACAATCTTCAACTCATAAACTGTATTACTGCTGTTCTTATTTTTGTGATTAATACCACCTTGGATGTTACTAGTGCTCAACTTCACTTCTCAACGAAGTATATCAAGCTTAATTGGTGCACTTTATCTTCTCTGATGTTACTGATAATTAAGCAGTAACTCGGTGGCTCAAGAAGTA
This sequence comes from Hemiprocne comata, assembly GCA_020745705.1. Classification (NCBI taxonomy): domain Eukaryota; kingdom Metazoa; phylum Chordata; class Aves; order Apodiformes; family Apodidae; genus Hemiprocne; species Hemiprocne comata. The sequence continues at coordinate 160,646,088 of CM036587.1, forward strand.
TGAACTCTTGAAGTTTACGCACAGCGCAATGGCACAAGTGAACACGAACCTCTAGTGGTAAACCTCCAGTCCAACCCAACAAGTAATCTGCAGCATAGAACCATTTAAGAAAGAAATAAAAAAGTCCACAGTCTAACATAACTGATCTACGAATTCCTCTTTTTCTGGGCTGCCAAGGGATAGCTGATTAAAAGGTACACATCAAACACACGCATCTGATGTATATGTATGCCACACCATTTGGCTCTAGACAGCCTATAAAACCTGCACATTTCCTGGCTGTGAATGTCTTTTAAATCTAAAACATTCCTGACATCAAGATATTCGACCTATTTTAATAGTAGTTTCAAGTGACAAACCTATTTCATGACACAGCTAAAAGAGTAGAGTAGGAACCAATTTGTACCTTATAAATTTACACTTTGTAAGAGTAATGTAAATCAGGTAACTCTAGTTATCAGTATCACAAGTGGCTCTTAGTTCACTGGTACCAGAAAATTGCTTCAGATAATCAACATGAGCAAAAAATGTTTCTGTTTTACAGAGTTAGCAAGGCAGTCACTTCCAGATTTGCAAATAAACAGTGAAATGAAAGAGGCAATTGGAAGCCAATTAGCTGAACCAAAAATGGAAATGGTTTCAGCCCCAGATCTGCAGTTTGCACCAGGACTTGCATCAATGTTCTTATTTTATCTTATGCTTTGACATGGGCTTCACATGATGAAGCAGTACAAACACTCCCTGGTTTGGTAGAATTTGAGTATTTCAATATTTATCAACAATAGCAGCAACAAAATCACCATTGATGTTTTGATTGATTTACATTCCTAAGTTCATACATGTTTAGGCAGACAATTCCTTTATCTGTTTAGACATATGAAATACAGATCAGGAGTTTTAGCCCAAGGCTGCTCCTCCATGCTATTAAGTTCTGTGAAGGTTAATTCATCAATGGGATCTACTACACCTAGCACAGCCAAGTGTAATGACCATACAGAAAGCCCTCCTTTACTTCTCAGCTCCCTGCAATTGGTATTTGGAAAGGGGATGTTTTGAGGTGGGGATGGGACTGGTTATTTCCCACAGGCTGAGCCTCCCATGCTGTGTTGAGAAGCAGCATGTGAAATATATGTTCTTTACAAGTAAGAGATATCTGTTAATAAGACTGTAGCAATGTGGCCTGCTTGTTCTCACTTAATGAACAAACTCTACTGAAGGAGCTTGTTATCACCTACCAAAAATAAATAGTACAATCGGAAAGAAAACCCATTCTGTAGCTTAATGGTATGCTGTTCGGAAGCCTTTCCTGAAATTAGAGTAATTAGAAGCTGTCATACTCATCCCTCCATGGATAAAAAACATGTGAGAGGATGCTGACAATGTCCTGCTGTGAAATTCCCCGAGTTCCCACGGGTAAATGTGGAGGTAGAAAACCCGGTATTTTGTGTATTCTTTATTTAGAAACATATCAGCAATGTCCAATTATGAAATAATGTTATAACTCCGGATATAATCAGGACCCTTCTGTGCCCAGGGTCTGTCAGCAGGGGCTGCAGGGCCTCTGTGAGGAGAGGCCGGGGCTGCCCCGTGCCGGACACAGCCGGTTCCAGCCGGTCCCAGCCGGCTCCAACGGCCCCAGCGCAGGACACAGCTGAGCCCCTCAGCCAAGCTGGGGGCGCCGGGGGAAGGGGGGAAACAGGTTTCCCAAAGGGCCAAAGGCGGCAGAGGCAGAGGAGGAGGAAGCCAAGGAGGGAGCAGCAGCAGAGGGAGCCCGAGGGAGGGCGCAGGAGCAGGAGGGCAGGAGGTGCTGCAGGCCCGGAGCAGGGATCCCCTGCAGCCCTGCAGAGACCCCGCTGGAGCAGAGACCCACCCTGCAGCCCGGGGAGGGCCCCAGGCCGCAGCAGGGGGATCTTTCCTGCAGGAGCTGCGGCCCTGGAGAGCCCAGGCGGGAGCAGGTTGTCCCTGAAGGACTGCAGCCCGGGGAAGGGCCCGCGCTGGAGCAGGGAGAGGTGTGAGGAGGGAGGAGCGGCCGAGAGGGGCTGGGATGGACTGACCGCAGCCCCCGTCCCAGCCCTGCGTCCCTGGGGGGAGAGGAGCCGGCAGGGAAGGGGGGAAGGTGGGAATGGGGAAAGAAGGCTGGTGGGTGGAGGGAAGGTGTCTTAGGTTTTGTTTTTGTTTCTCACCACCACTTTAATTGGCAATAAATCACATTTTCCCCAGGTTGAGTCTCCTTTGTCTATAATGGTAACTGATCTCTCTGTCTCCATTTCTGTCTCTGTTTCAGCCTATGATCTTTATCTCTTCTCTCTCCCATGCTGTTCAGGTGGAGGAGTAAGAGAGTGGTTGTGGGGGTCAGTTGGCCAAGGTCAACCCAGCACACCCCTCCTTGGAAGTAATTGCTTGTGTACTCCTCTGAGTAGTAAGCAGAACAGAACTTACTAGATTTTAGTTGGCTACTAGATAAATTTAGTTCTGTGTGTATACCCCTTCCGTACACATCTAAAGGTTCAGTGCCACAGACTATGTACTGCGTACACATGGCATTCTTCAGAGACTACATGTGGCCAGGGCCAAGACAGAAATACTCCATATGGTGTTGCGACTGTATATATAAAAAGGTTGTAATGAATTCTGACTTCATACCATCACATAAGAAGTATGGAAATGTAATGCCTACCACATTCTGTTGCGCTCAGCCTCTCCTGCAGTCTGTCCTCCAGTGTCTTCTCCTTTCTCATTCTGCACTGGATGGCTGTGCTCACCTCTAGCAGGCGTTCAAGAACATCCATTGCCCATCTGTTTGATTTTAAATCAAGTGCTTTTTCAAGCTGTTACTCATGCTGCCCATTGGCTCTCAGAAGAGTTATGTTGCTCTACTCCCTCCATCAAGCATTTCCTCGGTGTGATGCCCACAAAGGCTTCACAAGGGTGATGCTGTTGACATGTTAGAGATCACTGCCTATCATGGTGCACCACAGCATTTCCCTGTTTTCTTGAATCCTCCCCAACTCATTTAGTTATTTGCTTTCATCTTTCACACAGATGGTTACTTCTGAACACAGTCTCTCCTGTTTAATCCTGTTTCTTGCAATTCACCAGTTGGTCAGCAGGATTAGCAGAATTTATAGGTTCTATGCTGTGGGAATAATAAATTAACTTCTTAGGAATTTGGGAAAATAAGTAAGTGATGTTGCCATTTTCCATGTATCATATTTTCTGATTTACTTTCCCACATTAGCACTTCCTAACTACTCTTTCAAAAATCAGATACTGTATTTTAGGTTTCTCCTGCTTTGTCTTCTCTCTTTTGAAGTAAAAAAATACAGATTTCCTAATATTATAACTAAAACTATTTTTATATATTAGAGCTAGAAACATAGAAATACACTCTAGCTTGAAGGTACCAATGGGATTTCCATTGTCTAATAGGAACAATTTATATCTATGCCTCGTGGTTGGCTTTTCAAAATCCTGTTGACCAAATGAACCTTTAAAGGAGAGCAATTTTAAGCCCAATGAAACTCAGACACATGCTAACTTCTGAGGAAGAAACATCTTAAGAATTAAGGAGAAAAGCCCTCTATTAAATCACTCAACTCCTTACTCAACACCTGCAAGAATCCCTCCTATGGCCACAGAATATGGAGGAACCCACAGAAGGACATCCTGAATATTGCAGACATGTAGTCCATTGGGAAGCTGCTCAGGAACTCTGCTCAAATTTCACAAAAACTGCTCAAAACCAGAAACTACTTTGACATCCCAGTAACTCCTTACCTCAGGTATGCTTGTTTTCACATCTTTAGTTTCATTGTAATACGTTCCTCAGTGATCACACTTTATTTTCATATATGCTTTACCACTTGTGCTAGATGCACAGAATAGAGAGGGTTAAGTGGACTGTTTATTTTTATTCTGTGGGGTTTTTTTAATAATTTTCTGGATCCGTAATTTCACATGCTATTTTACCTGGATTGACTAGTGGCCAAATGGGTCATGTAGAATATTCTGCCTAGTGAGAGAGATGAAAGAATTCCAGGCTGAGCAGTCAACTGGAAGCAAGAGAAGGAAGTCATGAGGCCAAGACAGTTCTAGCTGAAAATTTCATTTTGGAGTAGGAAATAGGCTGAGGAGTTCAAGCATTTGAAACAGAAAAGGGTTGGTCCAAATTTTCCTGCTTTTTTTCCTAAAGAGCCACAAAGGCCCTGCAGTGCTGGGACAACCTCTTGTGAGAAGACCAACCACCCAGCACAACTCAACCAAGCAGGAAGCATTTTCCTTTTCCTTTTGCTCTTAATTACATTTTTTTTGCATCACATAAAAATGCAAGGCACAGAGTGCAGAAGAGCCAAGTTGTAACAATAGGAGATGGGTATCAGAGAGGAACTGAAAGCAAATTTGTTACTTACTGAATGTATAGAAATTCAATACTACACTTTACAGCTACCTTTTGCAATGCTCTAGAAAGAGCCCTACAGAGCTGTTGACAGTGACTTCAGCTCAGGAAGGTTTTGTTTGTTCCTTTGTTTTGGAAATTACCTCTCTTGGAGTAGCATCTAATTTCTGGGACAGGGTTTAAAATAAACTATAACAAAGAAAGTTACTCAAATCCAGAACTGCAATAACACCGACACCTGCAAAGATGAAACTTTAAGGGGACAAGGAAAAGCAAATATCAACAGTTCAGCAGCCAGTTTCATTTACTTTCATGTTTTCAGCAAACAAATTAGTGTTTTAATATTCCCTGAGCAAACTACAGTAGCTGTGCTGTCAGATTCCAAGACACTCAAAATCTCTTCTTCCTCTCAATTTTGTGTATTAAACAACCCATCTGGTTTGGGTCTGATCCAATAAAACTAACCTGCATCCTTCAAATATCCTTTAAATGCAATGTGCTGGTGGTTTAAGATAACTTCTGTGAAATCAATGTGTGTTTTGCTCTTACTACTCACAAGACTGTGCATCAAGAGTTTTTGCACATGTCAGTCTCTGTGTCCTTTAAATCCTGCCCTCAGAAGCACTGGGGAATTCTGCACAGTGTCCCAGGTTTCCTGGAAACAAATTGTGGGATTTTTATATCCAACCATAAATATTCCCCGTACTAATTTACAAAGCAACTATTTACATCAGTTTCTTCAAATGATGTTGCCTTTTGGTATTGCCAATCTCATCTATAGCTTATCTGCACACTGCTTCCATATGTCCTTTAACATTTCAATATTTCTACATTAGTATTGCTCTGGCATGGCACACATGCCAGTGACTGATGCAAAGCAGCATTTGGATTGGTAGTTAGTGCAAACCTTGCTTGACTTCTTAAGAACTATAAAGATTTGGGCATGTTATATGAAAACATGCTGTATGGTTGGAGCTGCTCCAGGGTTGTATTCTGGAACTCACAGAGCTAGAAAAAAAAACATGGTTCCTTAATACAGGAAATAATTAAGGCAGAATTCAGCTGAGGAAATGTAGATGGTTTTCACTGGTTTTACATCTACCTTTGCTTCCTTCAAGGTGAGCAGGGAGACAGAAACATTCTCTGGTCCTGACCCAGACAACTAGATAGGCCAAGTAACTCAAACCTTCCAAATGCCTATTACTATGATTTCAGTGTAAAGGCAGCCTGATGCAACAGGATTAGATACAGATGTCTACAGCAAGTACCATGAATCTCATCCTTAGCGTTTCTGTTTTAATACTTTTTCCTTTCATTGAATATTAACTGAGTTAATTGGGGGGAAAAAATCATTTTTCCTATACAAATACATGAGAATTTTCTCAAATTGATGCAAAGCTGAACTGAAAGAGGGTAGATTTAGGTTAGACATATGGAAGAAACTCTTTACTATGAGGGTATAGGTTGCCCAGGGAGGTTGTGGAAGCCCCCTCCCTGGAGGTGTTCAAGGCCATGTTGGACTTGGCTTTGTGCAGGCTGGTCTAGTGGGAGGTGTCCCTGCTCATAGCAGGGAGGTTGGAACCTGGTGATCTTTAAGGTCCCTTCCAACCTTCACCATTCTGTGATTCTATGATTCTATTGTTTACTTTCTTAACTACTCAAACCACAAACCCTGTTTTAAATGGAAGAAATGTGTTGAATTGTTTATGTCTAAAGGCCATAGCAGTGATGTGCCTTTCTTCCAAAAACCCTCCTTTCGGCCTCTTTGACTCCAAATGGCACATTGGTTTTGAGGAGTCTTTTTTTTAGGGTTTTTGTTGTTCCTGTTGGGTACAGAGGGTCAGGGAAACAGCAGCCTGTCGTAATGCAGAATCATCAAACAGTACAATGGGATGTTAACCTGCCATGCAAGCTCTAGAGAGGTCAGGAAGAAACTATATGCATGGACTTTTCTTCTTTTATGGTGTTTATGTAGCCATGCCAATCAGTAGGGAAATACCAGACACAAACATGTCTCATTTCTGCAAAGATAACCTGAGATTTCACATTTCTATATATTAGGTGGTGAGAATGGACTTTGCTGCTGGTTGTGATGCTAAGAGCCCAACCACCAACCCATCAGTGTGACTTCATTTAAATTGAGCAGTGCAACTAGTTCAGATTTATGAATGTTTCCTTTGAGAGTTTGTGCCTGATTCACAGGCATTACAGCCAACAGGTAACATTATATCTTCTTCTTCTCTAACCTCTTGTACTTCCCAGGACATATAATTTCATTCATTTCTCCTACTGAAACTCCAGTTATTTGTGTTTGGCCACAAATCTCCCAGCCAGGAAGTCTGGAGATTTAAGTTCATGGTCTTCACTTTCCAAGAGGTCACATACAAATCTCTTCCAGAAGATGCTGGAGATTCAACTTTCTAAAGTAGTTCTGATGGCCTCAAACACTATGTTTATATAAACATATAAAATAGACCAGGTAGGTAAGAGCCATGGCAAGTCTCACATACACATGGTGGAACTCTCTTCCTCCCCCAAACAGAACAGTCTCATCCATGATGTCATTGCAAGCAGTTCCTAGACATTGGATGAGAGAGTTGGGGCTGTTCAGCCTGCAGAAGACAAGGCTTTGGGGAGACCTCATAGTGGCCTTCCAGTACCTGAAGGGGCTACAGGAAAGCTGGGGAGGGGCTTTGGACAAGGGCTTGTAGTGAGAGGAGAAGAGGTCATGGTTTCAAACTGAAAGAGGGGAGATTTAGGTTAGACATTAGGAAGAAATTCTTCACTGTGAGGGTGGTGAGACACTGGCACAGGTTGCCCAGGGAAGTTGTGGATGCTCCATCCCTGGAAGTGTTCAAGGCCAGGTTGGATGGGAGGTGTCCCTGCCCATGCAGGGGGTTTGGAACTAGATGATCTTACAGGTCCCTTCCAACTGATAATGTACATGCTGTGTTACTGACCACCAGCCATGCCTACAACTGCTGCTAAAATCTTCACAGATGTAGATACTATCTTTCATGTCATCCTCATTTTCTCTTGAAGAAAATGGAAGGACAGGAGGGGTGATTCTTTGGCAGGAGCCAGCTACTCTAGTCTCTTAGTTGACTCTTTTATCAGCCAGAAAGAAAAAATAACCCATTGTAACACAGAGGTAATGGACTCGTAATGGACATAGAGCCTGATGCCTTTGATTTTCTGGCTTTCTTTCCTGAAACATCTGCTGCTAAAAACACTTCCCTGAGAGAGCTCAGCAAAAGGACTGTCTTCCTTCAAAATAAGTACAATTGCAGATATAATTCAGAACTGGAAAAACACATTAGGGAGCCAAATTGTTATCCAGAAATAATTATTTAGTGGTTTCAAATATAGTTAGGCTTTTCCCTTTGAATAAGAACATCTAGCAGCCAGGATTATGATAAGAAATAATGGAGGGTCTCAAGGTTGAACTGTAGTAGCAACATAACTTGCTCCACTGTGGTCCATAAAAAAGCTGATTTACATTTTTAAGGACCTATGGACCTGAACATGGTGTAGTAGGCTACACATGAAGTTATCTGCTGCAGTTAATAGCATTAATAATAGATAATACAGTGCAATAAATGTTATACTGTACTATGCCACACCATAAGAAATAAAGCACAAACCTGAGAGGGAGAAAAACTGTTTGGCAAAGTGCCCACCATCCCTCCTGGGTTCAGAATAGTGTGAGGAAGGACTGCATTGTGGTCACTTCCACAGGGAAATTTCTTGCCTGGCAAAAAAAAAAAAAAAAAAAAAAAAAAAAAGCAGAGCCTGCAATATGAATGCCTATTTTGGGACATTGTGGGAGCAGGAGGAAAGAAACAAGAATCTTTACCTCTATATTAATTATTTATTTTTCTTCCCTCTCAGTCCTAATGTTGTTTTTATGCAGCTATTTGCATTTATTAAATTATAATTTATTTCAGATAAATCAAAAGGAAAATAAACATCTGAACGTCTTGTACTACTGAAAATGAAAACCAATATGACAACAAAATTACTAATATGATTAAAAAAATATTGTATCTAACCCAGGCAGAATATCAATCCTGCTGTTTCTGGCTCACATTCAATCTTATGAACAGACAGAATGAAGTTTTTTTTTAAAATATATTCACCAACAAAGCACTAACACAATCAAATTACAACAAAAGTTTACTTTTTTAAAAAAAAATCACTACCAACTGTCACTAGGAAAAGTCCCAGTGATGTCAAACATCTTACTGCTTTTGGGAGGGAATAAAGCAGAAGATTCTCCCCATTGCGAAGGGTCTTTTAAGGACAGATAAAGCAGTGGGCATGAGCCATGCTGGGAGAGCATTTCTGCCACCACAAATGCTGCCCAGGGCAGCTCTACAAATGCCTTCCCATGTGATCCCATTTGCCAGGCCTGTTAAAAGGAGGATGCCAGGGCAAAAGGAGACTAATCAAAAACTCACTCTGAAAAATTTGTAGCTTCAGGAAGGACAAGTGAAGTAAACATAATTTTTTTGTTCCCCATCTATTTTCTCAAATAAAAATATTAATGGACAAAGGGGAGTCAAGAATAAAGTGTTTGGGCGTGTATTTACTGCATTTGCAGCCAGTGACAATCAAGTGCCTTAACTTGGTCTCATCATGACTGACAAGAAAAGCTGAGTGAAAGCCAGGAAAAATCTCTCACCTCCCCAGATACAAGTGGTCTCAGAATCACTTCCATCCCTTAACATCAGTTATTTGACTTGTTGATGTTCACAGCTCTCTGCCAGCACAATAGCACAGTTGCAGGCAAGAAACAAGCAGTGTTCTTCATTCTCAGAGGCAGCTAAGCAGTATGAACAGGACTTCCAGGGCAATTATGTTACATGATGCTCTAAAATAAATTCGATTATTAAACAACACCATATGTCACTTCCCTCCAGCTGAACACACAGCATACAGTTATTTTATTAAAAAAAATCAAAACCTGCTGGAGTAAATAGCATTTTTAGATGTCACTAAAAAGCTTCTTTCTTTGCTGCTGTATGGAGTGATAGTGTAATTATAAGCTTTGGTAAACTTTAACTTCCTCTCTAAGCATTTGTTCAACATGTCTCTCATTTCACTCTCCCACCCACTAAATACCTGTGTGCATAAGTTCTCACCTTCACGTTCCTCCCCACAAGCTCGCTCACTCACTAGCCAGCAGCAGCTGCTCTGCAGCTAACGTGCACATTCCACACAGACATCACTGCATGGTCTCCTGGTGCAGCCCCAAGAACTCAGAGCCAGGAGGGCACATCTCACACTAGCAATGGGTGAATTGTTTTTCCTCCCACATCTCCCCTTTCCATGTCTGGGAACACCACTCCCAACGCCGTGCTCAAGCAGCCTTGCAATACCCCCACCCGCCTTCCCTGCTCTCTGGGTGCTCAGCAGGGCACATCCCCTCCCTGCCCTGCCATTTACTGACTATCAAACACTCCTCCTGCCAGCCCAGCTGAATCATCCTTGCCCTGATCATCTCCTGCCTCAGTTGCTGCAACTCCTTCCTACCTGGCATCCAATTCCTTCCTTTCCAGCCTGTTTGAATCAGGGCTGGTAAAACCAGCTTCCTAGTCCAACAATCTGGAAACATCCTTCCCTTCCTCCCAAGATACACAAACTTTTACTAGATGGAGTCCTCCCCTCCCACCCAACACATCACGTCCAACAGCAGCATGTGCATGTTCTTGGCTCTGCACTGACCCTTGCCTTTTATCTGGGCTTCATTTCTTACTGTGGCCCTTGCTCTTTCTTTAAGCCACCAAACCCACAGCCTTTATTTTCTCCTCACTTTTGTTCTTATTGTTCCTCTGTTCTCTTCCTTCAGTCTTCCACAGTTGAAACTGCAAAGTATCCCCTATTCCAAGGTTTTCCACAAAGTACTTTTCCTTACATGAAAAGCTCAAGAATTTCCAGACAAGTTGCTTTACATAAAAAAGTGGAAACACTTAACATGTTATAATCTTGAAACCAGTGCTTTATAACAAGAATTGGTTTCTAAAACCTCTTCCTATTTTTCTCCTTTACCAAAATCATTACCTGAATAACTTTCCATGTTCCCTATGGGGTTTTTCTTTTGGCATTTGGGATTGATATTAAGGAACATTGGCAACAAGTGTTGGCAATTTAAAAGCAAGTTCAGGTCCTCTCAAATCCGTAAGATACACACTCTCTGGTATTCATCTTTTACAACCTTCATAATAGCACCATCTGTTAGGAGCATCCAAATAGTTTTTAATTTCTGAATTCACCTTTATGCTAAATTGGCAAAAATTAGAAAAAGGAAAACAAATGCTAAGAGAACAGAAGCCTTCAGTGTCACTATTTGACACTGGAATTTCAAGGGGGAGATGCCAAAATCTTCTAAAAATACCACTCCCTCTTCACTACCTCCACTTCCCTGGTTGTGAAACAGATTCCACATGGAAGGGAGCAATTACAAGTACTGTTTCCCCAGAGAAGTTCCCAGGAAGGATCAGAGCTCTGGACATCACATGGAATTTGGCAAACTAATTATGGTTGCTCAGGTGGGAAAAAGGATATGGAGGAAAGAGAAGACATAAAACAGCCTCCGCAAGGAGAGAGGTCCCTGATGAGCTGAGATCAGAAATTGTGCTTCCAAAACTGAGTGAAAGAGACAGGAGGAAGAGGAAGTACACTCTCTAAGCTAGAGACAAAGACATTTTAAAAGCTACGACTAAGACAATGCTACTAAAATAAAGATGATTAAAAAAATAATAATAAAATAATAATATTAAAAAAAAAAAGTAGAGGTGCCCTACAGAGAACATGGAGGGTAAGAAAAGCATGAAAGAATAACATACAGTTGTCAGGCTTCCAGAGGAGAGATCCTGTTAAATATTGAAGCAAGCCCGTTATTCCATTTTCATTTTGGCTGGTAAGAAATACACTGAACATTGTAGATACAAGATCACCCATCAACTTAGGGTGATGAGGCTGGAAATAAAAAACAAGTAATATTCTTAGAGATTCAGCACACCTTTATTTGGTGCCCCCTTAAAAATTATGAACAGGTTTTTCAGAACTAAGAGAAGAGATAAAGAAGAAGATAAAGAAGAAACACATAAAACCCGCAGCTGGATCCCAGCATAGTTGTGATGAAAAACACTTTTAATTGATAAAGGTTCCCATGCTAAAACCAAGAACTGAATGCTATCAGACAAAAATCCCTTTAGCCCTGGAATTAAAGCACAAGCAGATCTAAAACTTTTTAAAGAAAACAGAGAAGCAAAAGAGAAACCATGTCTCTTTAACAGCAGAAGAGAATGCAGAGAAAACAACAGGATTCTAAGCTTAAGGGAAAAAGTGACAATGAGGCCAGTCAATTCATTAGGAATAGCAAGAAATATCTGATAACTAATTCAGAATAAATGGTAGGCTTTGGACACGTTTTATAAAGGATTATGTGGAACAGAAACATCTCCTTCACACAAAAGACAATCAACTGTCCTATGGATCAACACCAGCTTCAGTAAGAAAAAAATGAGAGGATGAGTCTGGATAATCCAATTATATATGAGTTTATATCTGAATTTTACATGCTTTAAAAGAGCTTTAAATCTTTACAAGTGGGTTTCTTTTATAAAGTCTGGCAAAGTAAAAATATTGCAGTCTCCCACAACTAAGGATGGACAGTTGTACTTAGAAACTGGAATAATGGCTTGTTATATAAACCTGTTGATAAAAATGTTGATGCAGAGATGTTTACCAAAATGTCAACAGATAGAATAAACGTTATACTAATTGGATTTATGCACTTAGAAGAGGATTTATGGTAGACAGAAGAACCCTGTAGGTAATTGTAGGAGGTCCTTTAAGCTGCTATCAAACATGCACCAAAAAATTACTCACTGTCATATAGGAACTGAAAAGTACAAGTGGTTTTAAAGACTAATTAAATAAATCCATCAAAGAAAGTTCAGCATGACCTAATAAACACAAAACTGTGGATACTACCTCTAGCTCAACAAGTGCCTAGGATGTGTTTTTCCAAAACTAGAAGGGCACACATTTGGGTAAGTATTAATTTAGACTTGACATTTTATTCCCTAAAAAAGACTCCTGCTACCGGCCACTGTCAGAAAAAAAAAGATATTGGGTTAGGATGGGATTTCTGGTTTCACCTAAACCAGATCTTGGTATGGTTACTCTTTCTAGACCCCTCAAAAGCTGAAGAGAAAAGAAATATTTAAGTGATCTATGAGAACATTTCTTTTCCAGTGTGTTTTATGGGCATCTATTTCTGATTTGTAGAAAGGCCCTGGACCTGCTGGCTGGAAATAGAGGAGGCCAAGGTGAGACTTTGAGATGTCACATCCCACTGTCACAGACATAGGGGAATGCTACTGAGCAGTTCTGCAGGAAAATCATGGAATCACAGAATTGTCAGAGTTGGAAGGGACCTCTAGAGATCATCCAGTTCAACTCCCCTGCTAAAGCAGGATTGCCCAAAGCACATTACTCAGGACTGCATCCAGGTGGGTCTTGAAAGTCTCCAGAGAAGGGGACTCCACAACCTCCCTGGGCAGCCTGTCCCAGGGCTCTGTCACCCTCACAGTAAAGAAGTTTTTCCTCATATTTAAATGGAACTTCCCACGTTCCAGTTTGTGCCCATTGCCCCTTGTCCTGTCACTGGGAACTGCTGAATGGACACAAATGTGGATAATGGCTTTTTATTTATTGGTAGGAACAAGAGAGAGAACTAAAATGGCAGAAGGCCATCTCAGTTCTGAAAAGTTCAGATAATTCTGACTAGAAAATACATTAAAACTCATTCTTTTTTTAATGTGCCTTCCCATCCTTTTGATCTTCTCATATCTCTCTGCTAACAGTTTTAAGGGAGGAATGATTTGACTCTTTGTGGGCCAAACCTTCCTGGGGGGAAACCTTGCTAAGAAAAATATACAATAACCTAAATTGGATAAAACCTTTATTTTTTTTGTGTCTTCCAAGTAAAAATGAAAAATAAATATGCAACACCTCTATAGACCCCTTTTTGAGGGACTGAAATGCACAGAGCACTATTTTTATTTGCTGCTTGACTAAGAACTTTCCAAATGTAAAAGGGATGAGCTCCTTCCCTCTCTGAAAAGTTTCTTTGTGCTACATTCTAAGAAATCCTCCGAGCTAAAAGCACATCTCAGCACCATCTGTCACAGTAGCCATCTTTCTGGACTGTGCATTGCAAAGACTGAAGTCCAGCCTGGCTCTGTGGTTTCAGGCACTTTGAAAAAGATCCAAACGTGCTCAGGGTTTAAATGTCTTTGTTACCTAAGACAGAAAGTGTCGACAGTAAAGCAATGCATAAAAGCCCTCATTTGTCATCCCACACAAACATTTGTCTCTAACCATGTGACCTTGCAATCTCCCCTATTCATCCTCTAAGTGTCTACACTGGAAAACATGCAAGTTTTCCATTTCTTCCCCAAAATGCGGTCAAGTACATTAAATATATCTGCAGATGAAAAACTCCATGTTTCTCCTTTTTATTTTTTCTCCCATTGAACTTCCAGCAGAGGTGACAGCTTCCAGCCAAGTTCAGCCTCTCTCCCAACCTTAAGAGTAAATAAATTCTTTGCTGTGGGCAGTGTTTCTAGAAGAGATAATCACTTTTGTTAGACCAACTATGGTAACTAGTTAACACAGGCATCTAAAGCTCTTCCTCAGATCCTGAAGTAAAACAGAACAACAGCAGTAATGGCCCCATGAGCTGCAAGACTGATCTCATATTGAAAACACTGAGGAGGCAGCTTCTACCATGGTTCCACAAAGTGCTGAATCTTCTATAAGAACGTTCTCACCATCTGGACTGGGAAGGTCTCAATGAAGCTAATGAGGTGATCCTGGAGAGGCTGGCAGTCTACATTTTCTTAAATTGGTGTCTTGCCATAATGTGAGGCTATGATCTATGTTTTTCAAGAAAACAACTGAAAGTTTTTTTTGTCCTAAGAGAGTAGGCTCATCAGATTTTCCATTTTGGCTGAAGAATACCAGGACAGAGTCACTGTCCCTGAGCAAATTTCCAAATCACACAAGGTATCTAAACCACTTGCAGCACATTTGAGTCCAACAAAGGGATTTCCATTTTGGTTTTATTTGTGCTGCAGCTAATCTTTTCTTTATTCAAATCTCCCCCATGCCACCAGGCAAAGGCTCACCCAAGAAATATGGTGTAGTCACTGCTTAACATGACACATTTTTATGTGAGATACAAATACATTGGGATGCGAAGGGTGACTGATACACTCAAAAGATTTTCCTGGGCTCTTCCAATCTGATCTCATGGTCATGTGTTGAAAATCAATCTAAATTCACCCTAGATTGGTAGCTCTGCTGTGACAGTCAAGATCTGGAAGTTTATTGCACTGCCTATGGCAAGGAACAGCTCTCTGCCAAGGCACCCAAGCAGTAATCTTGTCCACATAAAAAACCCACATCCCCTCAACAGAAGCATTTTGACAAGCACCATTTACACAGCACAAATATGTCTGAGTGTAAGGGTTTCCTCTAGGCAGTGGATGAGTCAGCTAACAGAGGCCATTTTTTCTCTATGGGAACTTTATCATGTTTTATGGCCTCTGTACCAGATATCACAGCCAGTCTCCATGCCCACACACTTTGGGTGCTAGCTACCATGTTGAACATGACAAGCACACCCAGATCTACATATAAAAATTTGCCTGCAAACCTACTTGGGGATAAAAACAGAAACTGGCTGTTAATCAACACAATGAAAAGAGGACTAATTTTGTATATAAATTCATTACTGGAAAGAAAACAAGGGGAGAGATTTGCTAAATCTAAATTTTGTCCTTTTTCTAGTCATTACTGCTTGACTTCTACACCTGGATATTTGTAAAGCAGTTCAAGGAGTCACCAGCAGGGATGGCCTTCCTAATGAAATGAGAATTTCTCAGCCTGTAGAATAAAAGAGCCCATTTCAGATCTGCTTCTTGCCCTCACCTCATTAGCTCCACTAATCATCCACATTGCCAGACATAAACTTACTCTGTCACAGATGCAGCTGTAGGTATCTGTATGTAGACTGGTGGGATACACAAGTGGGAAAGCTGGGATAAAAAGAACAGCAACTTTGAGGTATCATTCAACAAGCTGTGAACTTCAAGGAACGACACTGACACAAATGCCTCTCCTGAAAAATGAATTCTGTAATTTCTAAGCAAAAGGTAGTACTTCATTTTTTAAAAGGCATTCAGTAGTGTTTTACAATTAAACCACAGCACACGCAGGAAGGCTGGACACACAAACCACCTAAGATGTCACTGGAGTGAGGGCAGCTTTGGAAAGCTGAACCTGCTTGTCAAACTTGATAGTAGGGCATTGAACCTCGGCCAAAACACACTCTTGTCTCATCAGACAAGTTTCAAGAGTTTCTTTTTATGACAGAATCACACAGAATGTCAGGGGTTGGAAGGGACCTCTGAAGATCATTGAGTCCAACCCCCCTGCCAGAGCAGGACCAAAAACTAGGGGAGATCACTCAGAAAGGTATCCAGACAGTTCTTGAAAGTTTCCAGAGAAGGAGGCTCCACAGCCTCTCTGGGGAGCCTGTTGACAGGTACAACAATACTTTGTTTTCACATCAAATGCACAAAATGGTATGAGAGTTGCAGTGCTCATAGCTTATTTTCAGCTAATTCAAAGCATCCAACAAAAAAGGCTGCAGAGATGAAACAACTACACTAGTTGTTTTAAACCAGTGGTGAGATCTGGCAGTTGATAAAAATCTAAACCAAACACCAGACTGACATAGGAAACCTGAGAAGGCAACCTCTCTCATAAATTGGCATTTCAGAACATATGAAACAAAATCCTTTTTCTCCTACTTGTAAGTCAAAGACCTGGAGGTGACCCTTCAGTAACATGCTGTACTTACAAAGTAAGAATGCTTTGGTTTTTCATATGAGGCTAAAGCATATCTAAGATTGAAAGTCTACAAAGTTGAAAGGAAACATATGGCTGTTTTAAACTGTTATTAAGCCTAATTCAACTCTTATCATTAGCTTAACTCAGAGGTTAGCACATTTCATATTTCCAATTGCCCAGTCATATCTGCTACTGGCATGCTGAAAAAATATCATAGAAATCACAGAACCTGACAAGATTTAATAAAAAAAGCTGCTGAAATGACCTATAAATATAATGCATCACAATGCATCAACTGGTGTTGCCACTTTCTTGGAAAGAGTGGAAGAAATTAGGACAGTTGTCTAATGCCCTCTCTCAAGTTTTTTACATGACCATGGGATGAATATTCAAAACTTAAACCCAGGGAACCAATCCCACAGTCAGTGTTTTACACCCGAGTTATAATTCAATAAGGTGTTAAGATGCAGAGCAAGACTCCAACACCTTCCTCTGTTCTAATCATTTCTGGTCTGTCTGAAGCAACAGTTCACCTCTTTGACAAGTGCACTTGCAGTTATTTTAAAATCACTTCTTTGAAACCCAGCAGTTCTGCAAACACAATTTGCTTTGAATCTCATTGCCTTTTTGCTGGGGGAGGAAGAATTTAATATTTATGAACTCCGCTCCTGTAAGGGAGTATTTGCAATTCTTCTGATACATGTTACTGGGTTAATAATCTTTTCTTTCTCAAAATGTAAGTAGCTTTTGTTCCTACAAGGCAATGAAGGAGTGTTACTCATCTTCATAATTAATCTCGAATTTTAATTAAACCTATAAACTGAACATGTCAAATGTTTGTCATTTTCAAAGCAGCCTAAAATTACACTTAATAATACATGTTACTTACTCACATATCGCCCTGGGTTACATTGCAGCCACAGTATCTATAACAAGATCCTTACTCTATTTTATTCAATATTATTATGATTTATTATGTTCTAACAAATGTATTTTATCCACTCCTCTGTACCACCAGCAGCACAAAGATAAATTTCACTGCAGAACATGCTGATGTGTTCTGTACAGTACATTGTGAAACAAATGAGTTTGCAATGACATATACATCTTTTCCCCTATCTTCCTGAACTGTGTGTAACAAACAACATGCACTATTGATGCATCTCTTATTCTGCAGCCAGACTAGTCAAATGAACAACTCACATGGATAAACATAAGGATATAAGGAAGAGTTTGAAAGACTGCAGAATGAATTAGCAGGGTATTATCTGAGCATCTAATGAAAGTACATGGTATGAAGGACATGGGAGATGAAAACCTGAGTCTGCCCTGAAAAATATTCCTAGAAAAACAGCCTTATGGCTTTCCATGCTAAGGATCCATCATAACCATACTTAACACATCAGTTCTGCTTTCCCAGAAAATTCACTGCTTCATGATCAACCCAGGAACTAAAGGGATCTAAAAGTCTCCCTGCATTATCATCCTCTCGTATAGCATCACCAACAGTAGAGATCTCACAAACCCAATTCTATGACAGTTAGATCACACAGCCCTACAGTTCTTAATGCCTCCAAGTGATTTGCAAGCAAGATACCTAAAAATATCACCAAATACCACCATGTTGGGGGAAAGAAAACCATTCCTCAGATACAACAGTACCAAGAGAAAACTGTCCGAGAGTGAAAGGACTGATCCAAGGCTGAAGAAAATACAAGATGTCACTATGTCCTCACATTCCAAATATAGGTGAATTTCTACAGCCTTGCCTTTGCTAACAAAAATAGATCATGTAAATGAATTATTCACTTAAGCAGTTCCTCTCTTCCCTTACACAATTTTTTTTCTTGAGAACATGGCAAGAACACCACTAGTGTTTATAACGGGAGGTGTTGTGATGGGTACAGTACAGGTAACTGCACTGGAGGGAACAAAAGAGCATGTTTTTCAACAATCCCAGCAGAGTCCTCTCAGTAAGCTTATACAAACCTCCTGATGGTGATGCACAGGCCTTTGCTGGCTGTCTCTGGGGAACTGGCTTCCAGGGTCCCCAGTAATAAGAAGCAAAACATTTTGCCACTTAAGCCAGCAGACAGAACTATATGAAAAGCAGAGCCATGAGCAAGCCTTGAAGAGTGGCATAAAGTTCCTTTCTAGGGACTGGGTGAAATCAGGTATTTGGTTCTTCTATCTGATGAGGTAACTCCAGCTGACTGAAACAGCAGTCAGCTCTCTCCACACTAGTATGTAAGTGTGCCAATGTCACTGTAGTTTGCATTAGCATTAGTCTGTAGGGCAGGAGAACACAGCACATTAACATTGTGACATGTGCCTATGAGTAATTAGTGCTTTTGTGTTCTGATAACCTTTGTAGAAATGTAAACACGGAAGATTTTTAAATCAATAGTGAGAAAAAAATTAGTTTTCCCCCCCCCAGGCCTGAGATTAATAAATTAAATAAGGCTTTAGATACTTTAGTATAAAGCACCTGGAGAAACAAGTATAACGACCAAATCTATAAAGAAGCATTTTTACAATCAGATAAGTGCCAGAGCAAGGCATGATGATGCCAAAGTCATGGAGATGAGGACAATCATACAGCAGATGGATGTTCTAACAGAAAAACAAAATAATCCAACTAGACCCCTTCCTCTACGGATTAACAAAGTGCTTAAGTTGAGGTGGCCATATGGAAGCACTTTAATTTGCATGCTTTGGAATTTCAGTGACACACATGATTCACAGAATTACCATCATATCCATAACTAGCCCCTGGAAAGCCACTGAAATAGCACCATTTGAAGAAAAAAAACAACACATGCAAGCATGGCCTTCTATCTAAATAAGACTACAGTAAACAAAAAGAGAACAAAAGGAGTGGTGTTTAACACTAGAATCAGATTATCATGCCTATGGATAGAAATAACAAGTGAAAGAGAGAATTAAACGTGGGCTGGCAAAAGTGTTATTTCTCCTGCACTTTCAAATACACTCCCTGATTCAGGCTCCAAGTAGCAGAAATTACAGAGGACAGACTTGTCCTAGTTGTGGCAAGATGCGGTGAAGAAACCCCAGAACAGGAGACACTGCTGGAGACCAAGGGAGGTGGGAGGGAGAGGGAACTCTCTCCTGCCAGATGCTTTGGGTAGACTTTTTGACTTGCTCCAAGTGATATCCAGGCATCCTCCGCTGAGCACAGAGGCACACGACGTACGTATCTGCACAGAGCTCAACATGAGAATTCAAACTTGCATCCTTACATGAACACTTTGCCTCCTCTTTCTCCAGCATTTCCAAAACTTCCTCTAGGAGGCTGTGCAAGGTAGATCACTTGTGCTCAGTTATTTAACCCAGCTGGTTGTGGTCTTCTGTGACCACCCCAACACGTTCATAATTTTTCGCTATTGATACACCTTGACTAGATATAAAACTTCTCTTCAACATCTTAATGACATAAAAAGACTGCTCTGCATAATCATTTCTGTGGGAAGATTTCTGTTGACTAGTAATAAATGTCTTATGCACAATCTGATCATTTCTACGGCAGGAACAACCCAGGAGAGTCTTTGGGACACTCCATCCAGGCTGTCAATCAAGCTTATTGGGCACCCAAACTAGGGACTAGGCACAGCAGGACCTGCTGGGCAAAGTGCTCCTTTCACAGCAGCCATGCTTCAACGTGTCAAGTGAGAACCTCAGAGCACAAATTCATGCAAAACAAAGACTAGCATCTGCAAAAAGGCTAAAAAAATGGGTCCCATCTTTGTTACAGCTCTCATACCATCACACATCAAGTATGAATTGTTGTAAATTCTTGTAGCTGATATGCTTGATTGGGCATTTAGTACTATAGAACCAGAACTATTTTAATCATCTGTCTAAAATAATTCTTTTTAAAATAATTTAAAAAAGAATGACCACAGGCAAAACACAGTACAAGAAGCATTTACCCTCAAATCAACTATAGAGGAGTGAAGGCAAAACCCCTCATCTCTTGCAGGAAGAATGATTTTTGTAAGGAAAAGACAATATTTTAAACATGTAAATAGTTCAGAGCAACTTACCAGTACTTGCTCTGTGTATCCATATACAGACTTAAAATTTGTCACGATGTTTTATAGCCACAAAACTCATTTAGGAAAATTCAAACCACTAATACTACATGTTTAGAGAAAGGCAGATAAAAGATAAAATCTAAACATACAGCCAAAAAGGAAGGAGTGATTTGCTGATCACTGTGTGCAGACAGCCAGTAACAGAAATACATGAAAGTACTTTAAAATAATTCATATTTCAGATAAAAAAAAGGAAGTATAGAAGGTAGAAAGACTTGATGACTGGAGTCTATCACTCAAGATACAAACTAAGAGCAGTGCAAAACTCCAAGGTACTGATGCTTCCCCCCATGCCCAGGAAAGCCAGTGTGTGGAGAAGCACATTTGTTTTGGTGGACTGATAAAAAGTTCATAAAGAAAATGTTACAGATCAGCCAGCCTTATAAAAATACATACCTGTATATCTTGTTTTCCCCCTCCTTAGATATTCATTTGCAACAAGCAAGCAAACACTTGTAATGCTAAAACCAGTTTGTTTCATTTTTCTCCTACAGAAGATAACTGAGCAAGGATGCTAGAATGATGATTCACTTCAAGAGAAGCAGATGGATGTTTTTGGTCTGATTATCTGATGTTGCACCACATACCAATGCTGATTAACTATTACTACTTAGCATATGAAAAGCCAAAGTCCGGAAGCACAGCCCATTCATTACTTTGCTAGTTAACATGTACTTTAAATGAATATTTTAAAACTGCTGCTTCCTAGAGGTGATGGATATGAAGGAGTAATCATCAATTTACAGGCCTAATTATGCTTACTCTTCTATAATGAGAAGAGGGGTAGAATTAAGGAAATGTTTCCCCTTCGTGCACGAAACCATGCAGAAGGAATTCAACACCAAACACAAGTTTCCACTTACTGATGTACCTTGAGAAATGTCAGACAACACATACATACGTACCAAAATTATCCTAAAACCTTTTTTTCCTCTCCTGTTTCTTTGTCTTCCACAATTAGAACATCTAACTGGTAAAAATACTCCTTTACTCTGAGGGTAACAGAGCACTGGAACAGGCTGCCCAGAGAAGGTTGTGGAGTCTCCATCCCTGGAGACATTCAAAACCCACCTGGACGTGTTCTTGTGTGATGTGCTCTAGGTGACCCTGCTCTGGCACGGGGGTTGGACTAGATGATCTTCAGAGGTCCCTCCCAACCCCCGCCATTCTGTGATTCTGTGATAAAATGTCCCCAAAATAGATAGAATTACACACATGTAGTTTATGCCCCAGATCCTGTAGGGTGCACACCAAAGATCTGCAAACACATGGGGCTGGTTTCCTGGCCATGTCAGCTGTTGATATGAAACAATATAAATGTGGTGTGTGCCTGCACACTCATGGCCATCTCCTTCTGGTAATGAAGGCTTCGATGAGAGAGAAGTATGAATTTAATGTAGCACAAGAATTAAAAAAAACTTCTAGGTGAGAATATAACCAGGTGAGCTATATTCCTCAAGAAGGTCTTATCCCTGAAGGATTAGAATGTGTAACATATGCATTTATTTATTTGGGAGCTAGAAAGGAGAAGAAATGTGGTAGAGTTGGAGGAAACAATACATGCTTTGCTGTAGCTGTGAATTAGTTTACATCTTCACCTTCAATTCAAACTATTCCAACCAGATAAGCCTACATACATTTTGAGCTTCAGCTGGTATAGGTGACAGAAACAAGTCACATATATATTATTATCATGATCTTTTAAAGGGGACAAGGGAAAAGCCACATTCAGGAAATGTTATCCATGCAAACAGAGCACTGTGATTACATATCTAGTCTCCAAAGGTACTTTATTTTGAAGATTTTTATGGCATATACCTCATTAACCAACTACCACTATAAATCTGTGCCTTGTGGTTCAGGAGCCTGAAGCTACACAGACCTCCTTGAAAATACAGGATCAGCCCTGAATGGCCAAGTGATCCCCACACCTACTGTGCTCCTTAACATCACTTATAGTTTGAATATTTAATTTCTTGTATAGCAAGATGATGTGGGGAGGACAAAAACCTTCTGAAGATGACTCAGCACTGACTTTTCAGGGAAAAGTGTTCTGATAGTCTAGTGGCAACAGGTATATAGTGTAGGCACATCATATGTAAGGAAATAAAGTGAAGCATCTAGAACAAGATTAAAGGAATACATTAGACATACAGCAGAATCTATTTTTATAAAGTTCCAATAATAACCACCTATGAGAAAACAAAATAATAGTGCTTCAGGAGATCAAAACTAATGTCAGCTCTCCAGCGTGCTCCTGAGCTTTAGGGACACTGACAACATGGAATGGGAATTTAAAAGCCATTTTGGTCATAGTTTCACATACTTGTAATTCTTGCTTTCTTGATCCAATATAAACTAACCACTGACAAGATAATTTTACTGCCATACTTACTCTACCAGACATTAGCATTTGCTTTATATTTTTAAATTAATAATCCTGAAGAAGTTCCAGGACTACATCTGCCTTATTTGGGCTGAGTTGGAATGCACAGAGATGTTGCAGTTTGATTGCAAGGACATCACATCAAAGTAAGAGAGGTAATCACTAAGCACACAGCAGTTACTTCTTCTCGTGGAAGAACATTATGGATGTTACCCCATAGTGAGTACAATTTAACACACATATTTTACTACTTGTAGAGCCTGCAGAGCCTAAAGAAGGGGCAAAACAAATGAGGAAAAAAAAAAATCTTTCCACCCTAACTGTCTAAATCTGCACTTCTGTTTCTGTTCCTTGGAGACAAGCAGTAGTATTTCTGGGTTTGCAGAAGCAGCTCAGAAATGTGTGAAATATAAGACATGACTGGACAACATCCATGCAGTTCCATGCTGTATTTCCTCTGCTTCTTCTCCATACAGAACAGAAAGGCTCTTGCAGAGTTTAAGGGCAGGTGATCGATGCCAGGCAAAGCTCAAACCTCTCCCATCCCGTGACACAAGCTGAGCAAATAATTAGCAAAACTGCTGCCCAAGCACTAAGTGGCAAGTGCCTTGTGAAGCTTTCTCCTCCTCTCCCAGATGGATTAATTTTTCAAGATAACTTGCTTTGCTTTTCCAGCAGGGAAAGAGTAGGGACAGACTTCCAAAAATAGGCTAGCCTGTCACAACTGCTAACTGTCACGCGGTGCCAAGATTGGAGCTGATCTCCTGGGGAGGCAGCTGAGAACAGGGGGGAGTAAGGAAGTAAAGGGAAAGAGCAATTCCTCCCTCCATAGCCCAGCCAGAAAGAAAATCAGTAGGCAACCTGCAATCAATAACAAATGATACATAAGCCAAAAATCAGTCATTCCGAGTAAAAATACATAAACATATAAGTTTACCAGCAATTATTAGCACAACTGCTATATTCTACAGCATCAAAAATTATGCCCAGATGTACTCTTTGTCCAGGGTCTCACCAAGACAAAGACAAGATTACTGCCTATTTAAACAAATTGACCCTGCAAATTAAACCAAAATGCTCTCTTGAAATTCAATTTTCAAATGCTGTCCTAAAAAGGCTCCTGTCCATGTGGCCTCTGCAGTAAACAGACACGCTGAAGTCACAAGATGACTAGAAAAAATCATGTTTAGCCTTTTGTGAGATGAGGTACCATTCGTTACATAAACTTAAAGCTTATTTAGAAAATAAAATAAAAATCAACCCATTTAAATCCAAGCAAGATTGGTCAGCACTAAATATTTTAAGTTACAAGAGAAAGTAGGAAAAAAAAACCAAACCACTAGAACTGCATCATTATTAAATGGACAAGAGTATAATCTCATTCAGCAGTGATCTTAGCTCTGTGCATCTAATGCATTCATTTCATTAAGAGGTCTGAAGTAGAATATTTGAAAACAGAAATCTTATTAAGAAAGTCTTCATGATCCTTGCTGGCGTTTTTCCTTCCCGCTGCATGAAGGAAATGTATTTTGTCTGTATAATCTTTGCCAATAATGGACACATTTTTTTTCATTACCTGCCCTAGTCACATGTTGTTGCAGAACACTAAGTATTCACTTTGTTAAGCAGCAACACCAGGTGTTTTCTGATGCATCTGTGTAAGATGTTGAGACAATCTCAGCATCAGGACAAAAAAGAAGACAACATACAATTGGATATCGTCACTAATTTATTAATTTAGATTTCCTTTTTAGGTTGAAACTGCAGCCCACTTGTCCACAGCCAATAAAAGGTTTTTCTTGTGTAAAGTCATGAAACATTGATTTAATAAGAGTGAGGAACTAACTGACAAAGATACTTCAATGTTTTTGAATGGTGACCACACCTAGAGGCCCCAGTAATGACACAGACATGATTGTAGGTGCTGGGTACAAACAGTGTGGGCCTTACCTTACAGCCATCTCCTTCCCTCTCCTCAGCGTGCCTGCTTCCTTATTTATATTTCTGCATAGCACTATCATGAAATATGACAACCATGGTTGCTACATTTTCTTATTATAACGTTTCTTGAAGCCAATATAACACGTTGCTTTGCTCAATACCTGAGTGAGCAGTAAAAGCACTGTGTATTATCACTTTCCATAGGTAAATCATAGAATGGTTGGAGTTGGAAGGGACCTTAAAGATCATCGAGTTCCAACCCCCCTGCACGGGCAGGGACACCTCCCACTAGACCAGGTTGCTCAGAGCTCCATCCAACCTGAGCTTCAACACCCCCAGGGATGGAGCCTCCACAGCTTCTCTGGGCAACCTGTTCCAGTGTCTCACCACCTTCACACTACAGAATTTCCTTCTGATCTCTAACCTAAATCTCTCCTCCTGCAGTTTCAAACCATTACCTCTTGTCCTAACACGATGTGCTCTTGTAAACAGCCCCTCCCCAGCCTTTCTGTAGGCCCCCTTCAGGTACTGGAACTCTGGCACTGTTCCAGCATGGAACATCAAGCGCAGGCAGCTCCCATGCCGAGTTCAGGAAGGGCCTCTTCTTTACTCAGAGCACTGGACACTGGCACTCCATCCCTGGAGATACACAAAACCCTCCTGGATGTGTTCCTGTGTGATCTGCTCTAGGGGATCCTGCTCTAGCAGGCGGGTTGGACTAGATGATGTCCAGAGGTCTCTTCCAACCCCCACCATTCTGTGATTCTGTGGTCAGGAGAGCAATAGCTCCAATCCCTCTTCCTCAGCAGCTGAGTCAAACTAAGTTCTTCTACTAAATGTCTATGATAACCCATTAAAATGACACTGATTTTAGAGGGAACAGGGATGATGAGTAAGACCTGTGCCAATGGACACCAGCATTATAGTCACCATGGATATCCAGGGGCTCTAAAACAGTTGTATTGCAGCTTTTTCCTCCACTCCAAATTTCAATTATTGAAATTAATGCCTACTTAAGGAAATAATAATCAGTGAAATTTTTTTTTGTTAATGTCAGATATGAAATAAAATTAATTCTCCTGAAGTGAGAGTCTGAAAATCAGCGCGTGACAAATCCAACACACCTTTTAAACAAGCCCTCATCTGGAGGCCTTTGCTCCCACATGGTAAGTGTTTATGAGAGCTTTTATGAGAGCTTTTGGAGGGCTCCCCCACCTCATAACAGACACAGAGACCACTGTTGGAGGGACTTCACTAATAACACCCAAGCCAACTGACTGGAAGCCAGAAGACCGCAGAGGGAAATCACACAGACCACTAAACAGCTGAGGTATGGACAAAATAAAAGTTTCCTCTGGGTACAGTAGAAGCACTTCATCTTTGAAGATGTCTGGAGTCCTAAGGCAATTATTTTATTATCTAAAAGTAGCTTTGAAAGTCAGACATTTCGCCTCAAAACCTGAGCAAAAATCCCTGTTTAAGTATGGTGTAACAACTTTTGGATACTAACTTGTTTCTAATACAAGTAGCTTGGGGAGAACCAACACATTTTGTGTACATCACTAGCTCTTTGATGGACTCCTAATGAAAAATTAGACCTAACTTCAAAAAATCTTCTGTTTTTATATTGAGGATGCCCAGGAAACGTTGGTGGAATAATAAAAAGGAGGGAAAAAAAGCTGAACATCCCTAATAGAAAAATTGTAAAAGACCATATCTTAGAATCATAGAATCACAGAATGGTTAAGGTTGGAAGGGACCTTAAAGATCATCAGGTTCCAACCCCCCTGTTATGAGCAGGGACACCTCTCACTAGACCAGGCTGCACAAAGCCTCATCCAACCTGGCCTTGAACACCTTCAGGGAAGGGGCTTCCACAGCCTCCCTGGGCAACCTATTCCAGTGCCACACTATAAAAAAATCTTTAAAGCAACTGATTCTGCACAAAACAGGGAATTTGGAAACAATTACTGGAATTTCTTCCCTGATTTGAATCTACTGAAAAGTACTTCTTTCAGGCAGATGGCAAAGAAAAAACACCGAATGTACAACATGGCCACTTTCTAACTTGTCTCCTGAAACACCTTGGCAACCTTGAAAATTGGCACAACATGTGACTTCAGTTCAGGGACTGATTCTCATGGAGAATGTCCATCTTATATAGTCATCCTAATGAAAGAGCCAGAGCCCACAAACAAACTTCTTTGCACTAGTGGCAAATAACATCTTGTTTCCACGTTTCTGGATGGAAGAGCAGGACAGGAAAGATAACTCTGGGATACTGAACCTGTGGACACAAAAAATCCTCTTCTAGTTATTTTTTCAGATAAAATCCAAAGGGTTGCCAAATTGCTTGGATTCCAACATGCATTTACCAAAGCAAAATCCTGATTCATTACCCACACTGGAGCATACTGCTGATTAATAGTATTTGCCAATTATCTACTCCCACCTTCCCATTACTGTGATAGCAATGCATGTATCACAAAGGGTTTTGAGTGTGTGACAAAGTTTTGGCTACTGAAAACCAGTGCTGCACAATTTACAAAGCCAGAAGGTTATTTCAAGACGAAATCACCATGGAACACCATCATTTCCATAATGGATGGTTACGCTTGCTTGCTTGATTTCTTTCTCCTAAAATAATTTTTCTTGCTTTCTGTCAGTTGGCAAGAAGTGCATCTTAACATTTGCATTTCAAGCAAGAAGAGAAATCCAGAGAGTTGTTCCAAAAGGACTGGAAAATGTGCTGTAAACTCTGATATGTACAGACCTACCAAGGCCATTCAAAGTTAGCCAGCCAGGGAACACATTAGCAGTTTGTCAGAAGCTCAGGAGGATCCCCAGATTTGCTTACAGGGTTTGGAAATGCCTCTTCTCTCCCACTTGAAAATGCTGTTCAGATGTGTCCCTGCCTGCAACATCCATTCCAACACAGATCAAAATGGAGCACCTTGTTCTGCTCACTCCCCACAATCCAAAGCTAGAGACAAAAAATGTCCTTTGCCTTATTCATGACCAAAATGGCCCAAACAGGGCCTAACTTCTTGGTTTCAGTTTTGGCTTGGGTTTGTTCTGTGGTTGGTTTCTGTTGTTTGGTTTGTGTTGTGGTTGTTGGGTTGTTTTTTTCTTTGGGGGGGGGGGGGGGGGGGGGGGTTGCTTATGTTTTTTTATCACTAGCAGTCACCATGGGAATCACAGGGGAACTTTTCAAAACCAAAAAATCATATTCAGACAACATCAAATAGGCCCAGCTCTCCAAAATAATTATGAAAGCCAAAAACTGGCTCAATTGCTACCAGAGTTTGTTGGGTTTTCTTTAAGAGTTGACAAGTGCTGAAGCAAAGGGGAGACATGGCAAGAAATCTTATTTCAGTGGCTTCTATCATTGTAGGGAGTGGGTAAATTTTCAGCAACAGATGTCAGCCCTATTAGTAGGAATCCCAAACAAGGGCATATGTTTGTGCAGAAGGAGAAGGATAATTAAAAACCAAAAAGTTTTTGTACAAATATTTGGCTATGAGATGCCTATGAAGCCAACTGGTCAAGAACTCTCTCTAATAATTTGACTTGAGTTTGCTGCCTCATGGACTCAAAACACCTAATTTAGAAACCATCTCCCTTGATTTCTTTGTGTCCCATGGGCATTTATTTGTCAGAGAGGTCCCGGGCCAAAAATGTCACAGCTGGGGCATGCTCTGCTTCCTTCCCAAATGGAAAGGAACACAGAGCAAGCCTCCCAAATCATAAAATCTACTCCAAAGGCAGCTTCATCGCCCCTTTGGTGCAATGCCTTACCAAGCTGATAACTAAAAACATGGTAAAGAGACAAGGCTGCTCAGGAATACTCTTGGATTTTAATAATCTATTATAACAGATGATAATAAACATTAAAATGATAGATGCTACCTCAACATCAGAGATCACTGGATATAATTTACAGTTGTTGTTAGCACTGAAATAATGGTATGTGATATATAATAAATGTAAGGCATAGGATAAGAAATCAGACTAGGAAAGTGAACATGTGAACATACAACTTCACATACACACACATACATGTAGACATGCATACACACAGACAATATTGATCTTCCCACACATTTCCAGTGCTGACTCTCAGATGCTGCTGTGTTTGGGAGGGATGCTTTTAAAAACTGTGTCATTTTATCTCTTTGTCTGTAAGACAGCATCCTTGTGACTAGGGATAAAATATCCAAAGGGTTTAATTTTTTTTTTCCCCCTCTTTTTCTGAGCATTCAGCAATCCCTCAGTGAATTATTGTTCACTGTATTCGAAGAGGCAAAATAAATCCACCTCAGGCTAACTCCTAAAATCCTCCCACCCACAGATAAATTCTAACAGTTGCCCACTTCCAAGCTCCAAAGAAAACCAAACAGCAAAACCACAGACATTCAGGTTACACTGAAATGAACACAGAAGTAACCTTCAAAAGTGTTTTAACACATGAGGAACATTAGAACCATAGAAGAAAGCCACAAGATACAGAGACACCTGCTGAAAAATACTTCATGGAGAAGTTCTACAAAAGCAAAAACAAAATTGAGGAAATCCAGGAGTAAGGAAACAGATTTCTTGTCCTGTTTTTTTAAAAAACTGGCACACTACTTTCTTTATATATTGATATGTACAAGGATTGGTGAACATGCACAGGCAGAGAGGGTGGATGACACGACCTCCAGAGCTCCTCCTCTTTCTAGCTGAAATTATTCTATGGGAAGGAAGCAAGCACATTACAGGATGAAGTGAGGGTGGTGAATCCCTGCAGAGAAAACATCTTCCTGGGTACCTGAATAGTTCATAGCAGCAGGATGCAACAGTCATGCCAGGAGAAATGCTGCGATACTCAAGATTCTACAAATTCAGAACTTTTAATCATTTTAAATATTAAGCACAATCTTCTGCATTAAGGCAACCTTTCAGAATATAAAAGGCTTTCACAGTATCGTATCCAATGGATGATTTTATCAGTCTTTCAAACACAACTTCAGGCAGAGACTCAACGTAGCTTCAGGGGAAGAAAGTGAATTTAGAGGCAGCTATTTATTTCACCCTAATATTCCCCTTTATTCCAGAAGATAACACTAATTCTAAGGGATTATACATGCAAAAATGTAACAGTAATGCCTATTTTTTTTGTTCTCTAACAGCAGTGTCAAAAAAAAGGTAAAGAAATCAAACCCCACATCTGTCTGCAGCTTCATACAATTGCTCTTTGCTTTTATGTCCATAAAGATACACTAAATCAGAATGGCTTTGGGGTACTTTTCTTTTTCTCAAAAAACTTGAATACATACCAAGACAAGCTGCCAAGATTCAAAACAATCCTCCCTGAGCTGCGATCCTACCTCAAGACACAAAGATAACATCCCCAAACAACAGTTATTAAACAAAACAGGCAGAAAGCAGTCCTGTCACTAACTCTTAGGGGACCAAAGCCATCACCACAGATAGCTGCACGACCCAGGAGTTGAACAAGGTATATATAAAAGCTCACACAACTGTGAGTGTACCCAAGACCTCAAACTTCTCCAAATCTGAGCAGGATATAAACCAAACCTAGGTAATAAATCCTGCCTTGGGGTACAACGTGCCCTATCTTTGTGTATCTTTGCACATACCATAAATTCTAGGCAAAAAATCGTACCAATGTCTGGAACAGGCTCTGCAGTCATTGCTCACTTTCAAAACATTTGTTTCTTCATGACTTGTTGCATTTTTCTACTCCCCTGAAAATAAACTCATGAACCAAGTGTCTCTGGTTTATTTTTCGATTCTGAGTCAAACCGTGACAACAAGATTTTACCTGGCTCATGAGAAGTACTGGTAGGAGTTTGGCCTGAAACCAAACTGTCCCTTTTTGAGATGTTCTGCATGCAGATGCTGCTCAGCTGTTTTCAGCACCTCCTGTCTCAGTGTCTCAGGGCCCCTTTTAGCCTGCAAGATGTTTGAGACTCCAAACCCAACAATTCTGGTGCAGTCTGGCAAACCAGGCAGGGAGATTGCAGCAATTGTATCCCCATTTTTTTTACTAATCACAAAATGGTCTGGGTTGGAAAGGACTTTAAAGGTCACAAAAGGTCATCTAGTTCCAATCCCCCTGCTATGGCCAGGGACACCTCCCACTAGATCAGGCTGCTCAAAGCCCCATCCAACCTGCCTGTGAACACTTCCAGGGATGGGGCATCTACAACTTACCTGGGCAACCAATATGTTTTACTATTTAAGAGTATAGTAAGGTTGACTTCTTGGTGAAGCAAACCTAATGCATTTAACCAACCTGAACCAGGAGTTTCTCAAGATCTTCAACCAAGTGATAGAAATTTATTCCTTGGATTATTTTCTTGCATATGCTGCACACCTGAGCATAAGGATGGCTTCAAATTCAGCAACAGAAAGACTCATCTCTCATGCACCACCCTCCTCTAAGAGTCACATCATCTCCTTTCTTTCAGGTTCACAAAAACTCTGGTCCTGCTGGCTTAGGAAGAACCATTTATGCACAGAAACTAAACGTGTCTTGCCAGAGATCAGGACCTTGCAGCACTGTAGCTCTTCCCCAGGCATTATTTTTTTCCTTTTTTTGTTACCTAGAGAGTCAATCACTG
This sequence comes from Hemiprocne comata, assembly GCA_020745705.1. Classification (NCBI taxonomy): domain Eukaryota; kingdom Metazoa; phylum Chordata; class Aves; order Apodiformes; family Apodidae; genus Hemiprocne; species Hemiprocne comata. Next base: position 160,677,486 of record CM036587.1, read on the forward strand.
AATGTCATGATTTTCTTCTCAGAATCAAGGCTTATTTTAAAAACATGATTAATGGGACATAAGGTAGCATTGGCTCTTACACATTAAAGAAAATAAAATTCAAGTGAACATGCTCTACTTTAAAAAATACATCAGGGTAACTAGAGCAAAAACCAAGCAGTTACATTCTACAGTGTCATCTCAGGTCTGCTCTGAGAAAGCATTAGCAATCTAAGATATATTTAGTAAAAATTAAGGTGGCACTACATGTATGATTTATTCAAAACCTCATAGGAAAGGAATTAGGAACTGAAAAAAAAAAAAAAAGAGACTTTTATGTTCATCCCTCCTTTTGTGCTTCCTGAAATGTTAGCAACCATGGCTACCAGACGTCAGTAGGCTCTCATTTTCACCACTGAGAAATACCAAAATGTAATATACTCCCATCAAACTTTTTTAGTTTTTTTTTTTTTTAGAAAAGAAGCTTCACATACTTTGGTATCAGCTGTAACAACAGAAAGATGCTCCCACCATCCTACCCATTTTGCCTAAGAACTAGTGAAATCATCACTTCTTACCCCACAGGCTTTATTAAAGTAAGGAATAACAGGTAAAATTGGGCAGCATCAGTCTTAAACAACCTTAAGACACTGATCTTCAGTAACATCTAGGCCAACACGCCCTACGAAATGAATGATGAAGCCCCTTTTCCCCAGACCCCACTTAAGTCTGGATAGAGGAAAATGAATAAACAAACCAAAGTAACCCCAGTGAGATTGAAAGAGTGGCTGTAAAGGTTGGGAGGTGAGCTATGATCACCTTCAAGCACATCCTCTTTTCCCTATTTCAGGCCAGAGCAGTGTTTGTGGGATGACAGGCTGTCTGTCTCCTCTCTTCTCCCAGAATAAGTGTCTGCAGCAGCTTAATTATCAAGTTACAAATAAACATATTCAGCTTGGTGCATACATTCAATTACAGATAATGAGCTCTAGACAAAAGCTATTGAACTATAACTGATACTCCACGAGCCGGTACACAACAAGCAATGATTAAATGATACAGACTGGGGATGAGAAGAGAAATTTTCATTCTTCCCTTGAAAAGCATGCAAAGCAAGGACATTTTCTGGGGAAAATCTGACAAAGAGGTAATTGTCAATATCTATTATTTTCTCTCGTCTCATGCATTTTTCATAATACTCCAGTGAAAGCTCAAGTGGTGCTTGAATTTAACACTCTTGGTGTTGTTGTTTCAGTGAGATGTTTACAAATAAAAGCTCACGGTGCTTGCTAAAAGTTGAACTTTTTGGTACCACAAGGATGGTCTGAATATGCTACGTGCTTGCAAATCAAAGCTAAGACAAAGTGAAGCCTGAAGGCCCGTTTTGGTAACTGCACTAATTTCAAAAGTCTGCAGTGATAAAGCAAATAAACTCCAAATATTAGAAAAGTCAGGAAATTCAGACTTACAGTTTACCTTAAAGGAAATGGAAACAGCAAAAGCACAGATAGGGAGAAATTAAGTCAGTTGGAAAGCTCTGACGTCTGCCCAACGCGTCGGGCATGGTCGGGAGCCGCACAGATGAATCTTCTCCAGCTTCAAGACAGTTTACAAACAGCACATGTAGTGCTTGGAACACATTATGGCTATGAAAATGTTTTGCTCTCTAAGGTTTATGACATAAGGGAGTGTTTTCTACATTCTCTTTTTCCTTGTAAACTGGGTTTTCATTTGCAACAGTGTAAGAGCTCGAGGGTTCCTCGTGCAGACCTTATCAGAAATCCAGTTTCTTTATCTCTTCAAAAACAACTGTTGCAGTGTTCCACCTGAAAGGTTTGCTGTAATCCTTCATCCTGGATTTAGTGTGTTCAGATTCTAAATATAAAATAATCTGGAAGTGTTAACAATTGTTACTTCTCAAATTCTGTTGGGTGGCTGCAAGTTTTTGTTTTGGAAAAGTCAGTTCAGACTGCACTCACCTGATAGCACAAAATTAAAATCTCAAGTGCTGTCTCCTACTTCCAGCACAGCAAAACCAGGAGCACAGAAGAGCAGAATGATTACAGATCACAGAGGGCTTTTGCAAGAAGGGGTATTTCACTTTGTTGCCTATTGCTAGAGGAAAATTCATTCCTCTAAGCACAACCTTTGGCTTGCTTTCAAAGCACTGCAGTTATGACCTACAAGCATACCCATCAGCCCCTGCTTAACCAGGGGGAAACAGGCAGCACTGCACAGAGGACAGGATTCAGCTTTCCAAGTCAACTTCTTTCAAGTCAACAGGATGCTGACAACTTGCTACAGCTAGAAGTGACAATTCTTCCTCCCTTTCAGGCTAAGCATAAATAAGCGTGACCCACCAACAGCCAAGGAAAGTTCACCCAGTACAAAATGACATTTGCCAGTAATCCCTGAGCATGTTATCCTGACAAGAAACAGCTGCTTTCTAATAAGTATTACCCAGCTGTCAGATAGACACAGAGTCTGTGAAAACATTGCTCCTTGAAAATAACCACTTCAACAACCAGTCCTCAATATAGTCCATACACAACTTTGCTGCATCTCCTCTTGGAGCCATCACACTCTGCTCTCAGGGGGTCAAGGCCAGGTTCCCCATCCTTACTGTTGCAGCTGATGGCTGGAGTTGTTTGTGGAAGTGGTCAAGGCACCAAGCCTGTCAAGAGTTCAAGGAGCATCTGGAAGACACTCTTCGTCATACAGTTTAGTTTTAGGTAGTCTTGTGAGGAGCAGGGAGTTGGACTTCATGATCCTCACGGGTTCCTTCCAACTTGAGATATCCTATAATTATTTATACTGGCAACTGACTGCCATCATCCAGGTCTTCTACAGATGAACAACTTTTTCTTGGAAGATGGAGTCTGGATGGTTACACACAGTGAGAAAAACTGGGCTAGAGAGCAAAATCAGGTCAACCAAAAGTAGAGTTCTGTGAGCAAAAAAGTCGAATTTGCTTCATGTTCATGTCCTAGCCATCGGTTACTGCATATGCCCAATGTATCAGCTTTCCTCATGAGGTGAAAGACAAGGAAGCTTTTGCAAGGAAGAGCTTTGGATTTATTTTCTCAGCTTTTTTATAGTATAGGACCTGACCTGTTTCTTCAAATCATCTGGTTCTGTCTCAGCTGTCTCAGTTCCTTGCTAGTGCTTCAGTCTTGGCAGCAGAGACATTGAATGTTTATTACGTCATGCCTGGTATATAATGTGTGGCCTTCAAAGAGCTGAAATGCTTCAACTCACATGACACAGGTGGCCTCATGCAGCTGTCATTGAACTCAGCAATCAGTGGTTTGCAGTTAAGAGAAGAAATAATCCAAAAACTCTTTAAAAGCACCAGAGATTGATATTTGGCAGGATGGAGATTAAGGTATAGAAATGTCTGAGAAGACTTTTAATACCCTGCTAGGCAAGTGACATCTGACCTGTTCTGCTGTTTGCAACAGCCTTCCTCTGAATGGGAGATGGAACTAGATGACCACCATGGGTCTACCAAAATGTTTACAACTCTATGGAAGCTTAAGTTATATGAACATATAAACATTTTCACAAATCTCCAAAACCAATATTAAAAAAAAACCCACAATATCCATAGAAAATACTTCTTCCAGCCTTGCACAAAAGGCTGCTCTAAACAGACAAACATGAATATGGAAGGTCAGGAGGACAACACAATTAGTAAAACTGAAGAGGAAATTAAACAGGCATTAATTAACCATTATTCTGGCTCTATTGTTACTGTTCCCAAAAATACTCTTTTTTTTCTTCCATTCATGCCTAAATCTTACCTGAAGGCTTGATTTAAATTCATCCTTTTGGTCAGCCAATCTGTGTTGCAGATTGAGCTTATTGTGATGTGTCCATCTCTCTACACTTTACTTCTGAAAACTATTTTATACTTATGACCCTCCTGTTAGAATACTCAAAGGAAAAGGGAAAAAAACCCACACCAACTTGCTGCTCTAAATGATGTGCAAGCACAGAAAACAAAAGTTAATGTCTAATAGCATCATGTTTCCATTATCATTGACATAGCATTTTAAATAAGCTATAATTATGAGATAATTCTAAGAAAATTTGTGCCTTTAACAATCTCTGTGGCCAGCAACGTTGCACAGCTTTTTCCTTACTCAATTCTTTCATGTAACCTAAATAAAATAGAAAAGCAATTTTTCTGCTGAATGAAATTACAGGGTAAATTCCATTAATTCCACCAAAAGCAAGAGCACAGAAGAGCACATGAAAGCTCTGAAGTATTCATGCACTTCCTGGGGCAGGCAGTGATGGGCAGACATTGCAAAGATGCTTGTTAAAATCAGGTTTTTGAGCTACAGATTAATAGTCACCAATGCTCTATGTCCCAAGAATGCTGAGAACTCTCCCCCTAAAGTTGATGAACAGAGACAATGAGCTCTGTCAAAAACTCTATTTCCAGCTCCTGGTCAATGTTCTATTACCAGGATGGAATTTTAGAAAGAATTTGAGGTCATTATTATAAAGAGTGGGAGAAAAATCACATGGATTTTAGACTTAATTCCCTGCAAGGTGATGTCTGATGCAAACACTCTGAGGATGAAGCACATTCCTAAATGAGCTTCAAAACCTCTGAAGCTCTGTGGAACCAAAAGCAAAACAGAAACACAAAAGCTGAGAGATGAGGCACATGAACTGATGAGCACGCAAATAAGGTTTGGTATTATAGGGGTGTCATGGAGTCAGGCTTGTCTGCAAGGGTTTAGGAAAGGGAAAGAATTTTTTTATTCTCAATTTAAGCAAAATAGTCCCGATGAGGAACCTACGTAAACTGAAATGTGACCCAAAGTGAGCTATGATTGATTTATGGTAGAGACCACATAAGAGAAAGAAGCACAGGGCTTTGAAAGTGAAACCAAAGCTCTTGGTATCTGATCCAGTGATTAACTAGAATCCATGTGTGAAGTGTTTGACATGGTCAAATACATGAGTGAGGAAGTTCACTTCAGTGATTTCAGTTCATATGACATTGGAAGGGTACACAGAGTGTCAAGGGGTTCAATGATGAGCATTTATGAGCAGCTGAAGGACCCTACTATGAATCTCTCCAACAACCTGAATTCTCTAATGCAATCCACTGAATTCAGCTCATTGCAATGAGCCAGCATGGAATAAATATCCCTGAGATATACTTCTATGTTTGAGTAAATGTATCTGAGAAGGGTCAAGATCTTTGGTGCCTCACTGTAAAGTAGTCACAGCCCTTTGGAATGAGGAATGAAAGGTCTTTAACAGCCCCTGGGTGAAATAATACACAACAGCAACTTTACACAAAGGTCAAAAGCAAAATGCAGGTGTGGAACAAGCAAATGTAACCCCCCCTTGAACTGGATTTGGGGGATGCTGTCACTGCTCATGGAAGCAGGGTGCCCTGTCCTGCTCCTGCTCATGAAGGGAGGAACTCAGACTGCCCAGCTACTGCACCCACAGCTTCTGTCATCAATATATGATAACATCTAATTCTTAAATAAGGAACTTTAAACACGTTTTCTCTCTTTTTTGCAAGAGCTACATCAATTACTCAAGAGAAAAGGGGCTGGCAGTGAAAATGGCTCTGATGCACTGTATTACCCTCCAGGTGAGTTCCTCTGAGCCAGGTGGGTTGAAGAATTTCTGCCTTGTGGGTCATGATAACAATTTTGCTTGCAAAAGCAGATGGCCAGTCTTCCAAAATTCACGCCACTGGTGTAGTTAACTATTTCCTACAATTAATCACTCCAAATTATTCAACAACTTCGTCCAACCTTCTCTTTATCGTTTCTGCTAATACTAAGAATTTCTCTGCATATTTCACAAGCAGTTCGGCCACAGAAATATCCACTTAAATAATCAGCAGTGAGATCTCTCCACTGGTACACATGTATTATTCATTACTATGCAATCTCAACAGCTTGCTTAACATGCCAGGGGCTTCTCTAACTTCCCACAAAACGGCTGACAGAGAACTTTTTTCCCCAATTTTAATCACACACAAATTAAGTTTAGTCCAGATGCTAAAGTTTTGCTGCTTCCTCTTCCCCCAGTCCCTAAGCACAATGAATCACAGGAAAATTCATCAGACAGTATGATAAAATGATTCCTCATTTCATCACTAAAATAAAATTTTGGCCTGTTCTCTGCACAGGAGTTAAAAACCTATTATATATGATAGCAAAACCCTTCATTTTGCTTCACAAGGCCGAAAATTAAAATGGATAAAATCCTTATACAAGTTTTTAGAATACAAATGCCATCACAGAAGAAGTGGAAGAAGAAAGAAACAGATGAGAAACTTCAGCCTGTTCTTTGGGGCAATCAGCTGGGCACAGGCATCTTTCTCAAGGGCATGCCTTTGGGTGAAAATAAATCAGTATGAGGTGCACTAAATCTCACTCACCTAGTAGTCACCAGATACCTTTTCTTTGCTGAACTTTGGAGCTCTCAAATGTAGTTTTAAGCCAAAGTGATGAGAGCTGCCAGCCCCAGAACAGCTGATTTCTACTTCCTGCCCATTCTTGGATTTTTTTCCTTTTAAGGTGAACCCATCATATCAGCTACAGTAAACCAACCAACCAGCCAACCAGAGTATCTCCCCTGAAGAAACTGTAGTATCTGTACTGATTTCTGCTATTGCAAGTTAAACCAAGCTGGGAAAATCTCTTTTTTAGAATGAGAAACAGCCATTTTTTTCCCTTCTTTCCCTATTTTCATCATGTCTTTGTCCTGCCCAGCTAGAAGCATGGGACTGCTCATCTTCAACTCAATGCCCTTGCAATTCCAGTATGCCATTTTTATTTTCCCAGGGAAAAAATGCTTTCTCCTTAGCCACTAAGGGGTGAAGGATTTTGGCTTGCCCAAGAAAACAATCTTTTCTTTCCCATCTCTTTCATCACTGTCTAGTAGCTCAAATAAAGGCCAAAACAGTATTTCCAAATAACTTTGCACATGCTGACACGCCATATCCCAGTGTGGCTGACCTGTATCCAAATGTGCAAGGAATGAACTTGCACCTCTGGATTGCATTTAATGCTCTGCTACACCAATTGATAAAAAAAATCACTCATTATCACATACCAGAATGGTATTGGAAGAGCATAAATTTGATTCACCAGCAGTTGAAACAGCTGAACAGGGGGTAGGGTACCACCTGTGTGCAGCCCATGACCAGAACCATGAAGCATCTTCTCAAAAGCCTAAGTCTGGATCCAACCAGTCAATGGCTTTACAGGCTTTGTTTCTAATATATATTTGTTTTTAAATTCAAAACAGCTATTTGTGATTAGCCATCAATAATGCAGGATGACTTTGAAACAACAGTTATTCTTTTTATTCCACAATGAAAAGTGACATGAACAATCCTTTACATTATTCTAAATTGAATTGTGGGAAAATTCTACTAACCCAAAGCTTATTGCACTGTGTCTAACTAAATCACTGACTCCAGCAACGAAGCCCTTCAGTGAGAGCTCAAAGTCATACAGCAAATCAGGCAAGAAAAATAAAATATCTTTAAAAAATCAGAGCCTGGATTTGTGGTCCTTTAATTAGCAGCAGACTAAGTCCTTAAGTGGGTTTTAAGAAAATACTCTGGTTTGCTATTAAAGCCAGTCCTAGTTTATAAAGATTTCTTGTTGATTATATTAATGTCCTGCCAGAACTAGATTTACAGGTTGGAACATCTTTTTAACACATATGACAACGTGGGTCAAACCCCAAAGAAACACGTTGCGAATCTCAAATCCTTTACAAAAAATAACTGGGTCTGTAACACACCTTGAGAACTGCCCAAAATGTATGATTTTTTAGGAAGAAGCACACTCCTTTACAGCATGACTTTGGATGCCATACAGCACTGCCCCATATGTCCAACCACATGCCATTTTTAAACCCTGAGGATATATTTAGCACAACATACATCATCCTGCTGTCATCACTTCATTGAACAAAGCAAAACACAGGGTCGTGCTAAATGATGCACCCTCAGCTTGTGTCAAGAGCACAGCAGGGAAAGGACTGCCATACCAGCAAAGTGTAAAATTTGGTCAAGGAATTAAAGACATAAGGAGAAGATGGCACGATAGGTATCAATGGATTGGAATCATGAAGTCAAGAATCAAGAATGGAAACATAAAATATGCTGACATACAAACTGTATCTGTTCCTGACTAATCTCTGCTCCCCTGCCATTCACATAAGGCACCATCTGATCTTTCAAGTTTCTCCATGCATGAGGAGCTCTTGGCTACAGCCTGGGCTGGTGCAGCCAAATCTTTGTGATTCCACCTGGGCAGGACAGAATGGAAGTTATCACTTCTGACTGGCACGATTTCCCATGCCCAGAGTGACCCGACATGACAACTACATGCCTCATTACACCAGCCAAGAAATTAATGTACATCACAAGCCCAGTACAGCTTATTGCCATCTCATTAGAAGCTTGAATTCAGCCACCAAAATTCAGAACAACTGATGAGGTTTTTGGAGTTTGTTTTTATAAGGGCAACATTTAGCAAAGAATAAAATGTAAATGTTGTGGCTAACAACTGCAGCTATCTTTTGTTATTCTGTACTTGATGTTTATCACAACAAATAATTTCTGCATCTCCTCTTACTGCTAATAAATCATCTTGGACCACTTGTTGGGTAAGGAACTGGCTGAATGGTCGCACTCGAAGAGTTGTGATCAATGGCTTGATGTCCAGATAAAGATCTGTGACAAGTGGTGTTCTCCACTACTTGTGATTCTCCCCCTTTACTCGGCTCTCATGAGACCCCACCTGGAGTACTGAGTCCAAATCTGGAGCCCCCAATAAAAGAAGGACATGGAGCTCCTGGAGAATGTCCAAATGAGGGCCACGAAGATGATCTGAGGAGCTGGGGCTCCTCCGCTATGGAGACAGGCTGAAAGAGTTGGGGTTGTTCAGCCTGGAGAAGAGAAGGCTCCGGGGAGACCTCATAGTGGCCTTCCAGTACCTGAAGGGGCTACAGGAAAGCTGGGGAGGGGCTTTTTTCAAGGTCTTGTAGTGAGAGGACAAGGGTTAAGGGCTTTAAACTGAAAGAGGGGAGATTTAGGTTAGACATTCGGGGGAAATTCTTTAGTGTGAGGGTGGTGAGACACTGGAACAGGTTGCCCACAGAAGCTGTGGAAGCCCCATCCCTGGAAGTGTTCAAGGCCAGGTTAGATGAGGCTTTGAGGAACCTGGTTTAGTGGGAGGTGTCTCTGCCCATGCAGGGGGGTTGGAACTAGATGATCTTGTGGACTGATGATATTGTGGACATCAAGTTATCCCTGGGACAGCAATGTGCCCTTGTGGCCAAGAAGGCCAGTGGTATCCTGGGGTGCATTAAGCAGAGAGTGTCCAGCAGATTGAGGGAGGTTCTCCTCCCCCTCTACTCTGCCCTAGTGAGATCTCATCTAGAGTACTGCATCCAGTTCTGGGCTCCCCAGTTCAAGAGGGACAGGGTTTTACTTAAGAGAGTCCAACAGAGGCTACAAGGATGATTAAGGGACTGGAAGACCTGCCTTATGAGGAAACGCTAAGAGACCTGGGGCTGTTTAGTCTAGAGAAGAGAAGACTGAGAGGGGACCTTATTAATGTCTATAAATATATGAGGGCTGGGAGTCAAGAAGGAAGGGACAACCTCTTATCATTTTTTTCCTGTGAAAGGACAACAAGCAATGGGTTCAAGCTAGAGCATAGGAAGTTCCACCTCAACGTGAGGAAGAACTTCTTTACTGTGAGGGTTACAGAGCACTGGGACAGGCTGCCCAGAGAGGTTGTGGAGTCTCCTCATCTGGAGACTTTCGAGACCTGTTTGGATGCATTTCTGAGTGATCTGCCCTAGATTTAGTCCTGCTCTGGCAGTGGGGTTGGACTTGATGACTTCCAGACACCTCTTCAACCCCCTAAAATTCTGTGATTCTGTGATCTTTAAGGTCCCTTCCAACCCAAACCATTCTATGATTCTATGGTCTTTCTGCTGCTGTGCTCTTTGAAGCATGGTCAATCATTTTGTACTGCTTGGTAGAGGATGAAGTCCCCTTTCCCTGCTGAACTTAGAATGTACAATTATTTTCCTAGCACAAAGGAGCATCAGGAAGCAAAGCCAATGGGTTCAGCCTGTGCTGAAGGACAACACCAAGTAAGATACTTCTTGGCAAGTAGCCACACATCATTGAAACTACACTGTTGTGGGTTTGTACCCAAATTTTAAAGCAGGTCATAGAATATGGGGTTTACTCAATTTTTAGGGGCATAGAAGGTCCTTAAAGACACAATTCCAAGAGATACTTCACAATCTGATACTGCTGATCAAGCTTAAGGGAATAATTTTGTCCAGCACTTACTCACAACAATAATTGGTCTTTATGTTGAACAATATAAGCAAAAAAAGTATCATCTAGTAAAACAACAGCAGGACAGTGAACTGGTTTTTAAAATGAGAGTTTGAGTAGAAAGTATAGTATAGACACAATCTTGCTCACTCTGCTTCTGGGCAGGGTGAGATAGTCCTCAATACACTTCAGTTGTCCCCACAAGACACTGTTTCCCACACTGGTTTGTTCAGAAATTGTTTGAGAGACAAAATAACTTGCCAGAGCAATGCCAAAAAACACAACTGCCACAGCCTGGTTCCCCAGGGACATACGTGCTCTGCTTCTACACTCCTCTCCATCATAAGGTCACCATCACTAGGCAAAAGCAATTAAGTGCTGGGGTTAATTTGGACTCATAAATTAGCTGCTATCAAACACAGCACAAAACAGGAAAATTCTCCACCTTCTTCCCAAGTCAGCTAACATCTGGGGGCTCTTTCTTCAGTTTTTTGTAAAACTGGTAGATCTTTAAATTATGTTTGAATACCCCTTCACTCTTTTAATTTGGTTTAAGTTGCCCAATAGGTTAAAAACATAGGAGGGGACAGAGGTAAGTGGGAGTTTCATTTCACAGGAAATCAGTCTAAAAATACAAAGAAATTAATAGCAAGTGAATTCATCGTGCAGATATGCAAAATCTGGATATTGCTCTCAGCTGAGATAAATGCCTAAAGACTTGACATTAAATGGAATTCATTCTCCCATAAATCATCTTAGCCAGAAAATACATATTCCTTTCAAAATATATTCAGAGAGGAAATGGTTAATATTGTTTTTTTTTCCTTGAATGGCCCAATTAAGACACTCCTACAGAGTAAACAATGTATTTTCTGTATTGATTTTGGGGATTATTGTTACCAGAATATTGTTAGATTGCTTGATGCACAGTTCAACCAGTTCAAATTTGTTACCAAGGTTAGATTAAGAAAACATCCATATGTGGACTTTTTTGAATTTTTACTGCATTAACTAAGGGAAAATGGTTCTCTCATTTCTCTCCATGACAGGCATTTTAATTCCCTCGTGTGTTTTCAGGATACATACACTGTGGCCTTGCTTTTCTTCTAAAGCTAATTAAAGCTTTAGTTTCATTTACCAAAAAAAAACCAAGGCTATATTCATAGAATAATTTCTTTAAAACCTACGTAGCATTTTCCAACATAGCAAGGGGCACATCTTGCATGCAAGCTCATTTTTTGGAGGCTGTCTCTGCTCAAAGGACAAACCAAGCCATTTGCCCACCTCTCCAGGCAAATCTGTTCTCATCACCTAGAAGGTGCTGGGCCATAACAGCTTTTCTAGTATGAATTCACTAATTACTTCTTTTCCTCCCAAAAGCTTTACTTTCATTTTTCTATTCTTAATAAACCAGGTAATAAAGGTTACTCTATACAGATTTTGCTGTGTCAGTTTGGGAGATCACTTCACCCTGTAGTTAGGGGTTTTTTTAAACATCTCTTTGTGCTTCAGATAATTAAAGGAATTTAGTAATTTGATGGGACAATGACATTTCTGCAGTGAAATATCCCCGTTGATTCCAAGCTGGTTGGTTTGTCTTTGTGAATGCTAGGCCTGCATTTGAATTTTATCAAGATTTGGTAATGTGTCCAACTCTACCAGATTTTGCTCAAAGGTCATGAATTTGGAAACTTATGTCTGGGAAATCATCACTAAGGGCCAGGTTATCCACTTCTGCTGTGCTCCTGGCTGCTGCACTTGAACAAAACTTCCATTTCTTCTCTGCATTGCTTGTTTTGCAGGGTCTGCTGGGCAGCAGAGCTGCTGCAGCCTTCAGAGCTCCCACACCTGCTCATTTTCTGCCTATTTGAAACACTGCTGATACACCCAAGGGGACTTAGAACTCTACACTTTTTATAAGCGAGAGAAGTAAAACCCAAACTACCAAAACAACTTCACACAAATAAAGAAAAAAAAGCCAGAGGGTAGAGATAGAGAGAGTCCAGACTCTCACCCACTCCGTGTTCCAGCACACCTGAGGTTCAGATGAAAGTCTCCCAGCTCAATTCACCACCTCTTATCATCTTGGCAATCTCCTCACAATGCAGCAAGGGAAGAGTAAGAAGAAATGAAGACTTCAGGGGTGAAACAGCTGAATATCAATTGAAAGAATATCCACAGAACAAACAGGGAATGGTATGAGGGTGAAGTGTAAAAAATCTCTAATAGAAGGGAAGTGGGAATGAGCAGATAATCTATTTCGAGAGAGGAAATAGTCTGTACCAGGTGTACTGCCAGAAAAACAAGCAGTGATAGCAGCACTTGTCTTATATACTAATTATTTCTGCTACCAAACAGCATGAGACATGTAAAACTGAAAACTAAACTAAACAATCTAGGCACAGGAATCATCTTCTGACAGCCAGTTCCTTCAGACAACAAGGACTCAACATTTCAGGACATGAGTATCACTTCCAGGGAGTCAGACTATGCCAGTGGCTTCAGGTACAGAATACATTCCTAGCAGGCAGGGCTGAAGGGTAGAGCTTGCTTACCTGACAGCTCAAGGCATACCAATTTCTTCCTGTAGCACAAATGCTTAGATTTGCTACCCAGAACACCTAGATCTGCTACCCAGAAAAACATTTTTTAATAAAGTGTTGCTCGACTTACTGTGAATCCAAATGTTTTCTGTTGTTACACTGTAAAACCGAACACTAAGAATACACCAGAGCTGCAAGATAAGAGTGACCCTCTCTGCATGCATTGTCTATCTGTGTTGCATAGCATCAAGAGGACATTTAGTTTTTCAACTCATTCTGGGATGTATTAAATATTGAAAGCATGGTCAACCCTTCTGTCCCAACTACAGCAAAGGGAGATTTCAAACAAGATGGACTCTCTCTTCCTCTTATCAGTTCTTCCATGATTCCTTTCACTGAAGAAGCCTCCAGGTCATTAATGATAGCCTTTCTAAAGCACTGACTCCTGCTTTAAGAGAAATGTGCTGAGATGAACCACTTCACCTGTGCTTAGACAATAAATATTCCCCTTATCTAATCAGAGTCATTCAGAGCTACACGTGCCCAGTAGCATGAAATGTATCGGATCATTAATCCCTATTTTTAATTATGAAAATACATTTAGGTTTTTGTTCCCTTTATTGCATAACCACCTTGATTCCATTAAAAGTTATCACAGAGGTATATTTTCTGAGATTAGCTTCTCCACGGTGCAAATAAATCACTCAGATGAGCAGCCAGGCTTGGCAAGAGCACAACGTTGTACCTACACGTACTACTCCTCTTGCTTCACAGAATTGTCAGAGTTGGAAGGGACCTCGAGAGATCATCCAGTCCAACTGCCCTGCTAAAGCAGGATCCCCCAGAGCACATTACTCAGGACTGCATCCAGGTGGGTCTTGAATATCTCCAGAGAAGGGGACTCCACAACCTCCCTGGGCAGCCTGTCCCAGGGCTCTGTCACCCTCACAGTAAAGTTTTTCCTCATATTTAAATGGAACTTCCCATGTTCCAGCTTGTGCCCATTGCCCCTCGTCCTGTCACTGGGAACTGCTGAAAAGAGTCTGGCTCCATCCTCCCTGCACCCACCCTTTAGATACTTGTAGGCATTAATAAGGTCTCCCCTCAGCCTTCTCTTCTGCAGGCTAAAGAGTCCCAGCTCTCTCAGCCTTTCCTCATAGGGAAGATGCTCCAATCCCCCAATCATCTTTGTTGCCCTCCACTGGACTCTCCAGTAGTTCCCAGTCTGTCTTGAACTGGGGAGCCCAGAACTGGATGCAGTTCTCCAGATGTGGCCTCACCAGGGCAGAGCAGGGGGGGGAGAATGACCTTTCTCAACCTACTGGCCACACTCTTCCTTATTCACCCCAGGATTCCTTTGGCCTTCTTGGCAACAAGGGCACATTGCTGGCTCATGGGTCATTTACTGTCTACCAGGACTCCCAGATCCTTCTGCTCAGAACTGCTTTCCAGCAGGTCCACCCCTAACCTATAGTGGTGCATGGGGTTCTTCCTCCCCAGGTGCAGGACCCTGCACTTGCCCTCGTCAAACCTCATTAGGTTCCTCTCTGCCCAGCTCTCCAGCCTGTCCAGGTCACATTTGTTCTACATATACCTACAAATTCTATCTAAACTATTTAATCTTGTTGGCCCCACAGGTAGAAATGCCATCAGATAAGTACTCTTCTTTAACATCTTCTCAGGCAACTGGCAAAGCAATTAATGCCAAAATTCTTACATTTTATAAAGACTTTTACTGGAACGGGTTCTGAAGCACTTCAAACATTTCAAACTGACTGCATAAACTATCAAACAAATCCTGCCTTTCCCTTTCAACTTACCAAGTTCTGCTTCTATAAGAAGAGCCAGGGCAGAAGCCATGGTGACTTGCTGAAAATCAAGGCTTGCATGCATCATGCAGAGGACAGCTAGATGGCTATGCAGAAAATAAACCATCATTTTCTCTTGGAACTTTCCTGTGTCCACACGGGAGTTAAAGCAAAGCCTGCAAAGTCATTGGTATAAAATGGTGATTGTGGAACAAAGGAAGAGGTTCCTGGATGAATTTCAAAGAGAAAATTCCACTTCTCTGGACATTCAATGAGATTTTAACTGACTTATTTTGAGTTACTGACTCTGCTGTGCCAGAAATTCCTAGGTTTTTCAATAAAATTCAGAGGAAAAAGAAAAAAGCTTTGGTGACATGTTTTGCATCCAGATAAATTGCCTGATGTTCTGAAGTCTTAAGCATTCAGCAAGTCCCAAAATATTGTTTGGCACTGTCTCAGTGATAATTTCAACATTAATCAAGGAGAAGAACTCATGAGGAAAACAATTTTTGGGGGGTTTGTTTGCTCGCTTGTTTTAATCCTTGACCACCTTCACTGCACAAAGTATTTTTACCAATCACCACTGAATCACAGAATCCTAGGGGTTGGAAGGGACCTCGAAAGATCATCTAGTCCAACCCCCCTGCCAGGCAGGGTCACCTAGAGCACATCACACAGGAACTTGTCCAGGTGGGTTTTGAATGTCTCCAGCAAAGGTGACTCCAACCACCTCTCTGGGCAGCCTGTTCCAGGGCTCTGTCACTCTCACAGTAAAGAAGTTTTTTCTGATGTTTATATGGAACCTCCTATACTCCAGTTTGCACCCATTGCCCCTTGTCCTGTCACTGGACATCACTGAAAAAAGCCTGGCTCCATCTTCCTGACACTCCCCCTTCACATATTTGTAAACTTTGATGAGGTCACCCCTCAGCCTCCTTTTTTCCAAACTAAAGAGACCCAGCTCCTTCAGCCTTTCCTCATGAGGGAGATGTTCCACTCCCTTAATCATCTTTGTGGCTCTGTGCTGGACTCTTTCAAGCAGTTCCCTGTCCTTCTTGAACTGAGGGGCCCAGAACTGGACACAATACTCCAGATGTGGCCTCACCAATGCAGAATAGAGGGGGAGGAGAACCTCTCTTGACCTACTAACCACACCCTTTCTAATGCACCCCAGGATGCCATTGGCCTTCTTGGCCACAAGGGCACATTGCTGGCTCATGGTCATCCTCCTGTCTACCAGGACCCCCAGGTCCCTTTCTCCTACACTGCTCTCCAGCAGGTCAGCCCCCAACCTGTACTGGCACATGGGGTTGTTCCTCCCCAGATGCAAGACTCTACACTTGCCTTTGTTGAATTTCATCATGATTTAACATTGCAATATTGGTAATATTGATTTACATGAATCTATTAATAAACCTAAAAAACTCAATGCCACTGGTGGAGTCCTTGTGATTAACACACTGTTGTCATCTTTCTCAAATTTAAAGTTGATTTGAGGCTGCCTTCCAAACCTGGAAATCGTTCAGGCAAAAACCAAGCAGCACAATAAGATCACCATTCAAACCTTAAAAAAAAACACCAAATACCAAACCAGCCACAAAATGCACATGACTGCCCAAAAACATTAAGCACTCTGTAGAAATGAAAGTTCCAGGGGATGTTGCCCTGGAAGAACATTATTGGTGGGTGAAAGTGGTGCTCCTGCTCTTAACAGGGGAGTTGGAACTAGATGAACTTTAAGGTCCCTTCCAAACCAAACCATTTAATGATTCTATGATGAATAATGTAACAACTAGTAAACAGCACAGCAGGTGTATATTTGAAAAAACAGGTTAACTTTTTAAAAAGTTTAACTTTGATTTGCTTTAGATGTTTTGCTTCACTTTCTTTCTAAATAGACAAAAATAAAACTTCTCTTTTTCTGTTCCCTTTTGTACTAAATACTGCAGAAAAATAGACAAGAGAACAAGTAAGAGAAAGAAAATAAATCATTTATCCTGTGATCCTGGCTTCTGCTGACACCAAACTTCTTCTAAGAATATGCATTTCCTACCCACAGTTCTGTTAATTCCTGCAGCACTCTCATGTTCATTAACTTCCTTTTCACAGGAGTGTAGATTATTTCTATGCAGTCAAAGAATAAAAAAAGTGCAAATGGAGCAGAAAACAGAGCAGGGACTATAGAAGTTTGTTCGTTTAACAACAAAGCTCCAGGAGCAATAGTATTTTCAAACAAATGTAACACAAAATCCTCCCGTACTGCAGTGTAACAATCAATTTGTTTGCCTAGAAATCTTCTAAAGCTCTTGTTAGGGAAGAAAAAATAAGACAGACAATTCAAACAGTATCGGGGGATGGAATTTCTTAGCAAAAACTCCCTACTGGAAAGTGCAGGCAATAAAGAAAGCTTCCAATGAAAAGACCATATATTCAATTAAAAACAATAATTAGCATCCCCGTCCTTACTTCAGCAACACCGACCCCTTTTCCATGAGTTGTCATCCAGGAAATTACCATAAAGAAGTACTGAATTTGGGGGGTTTGGCAAGAATGTACTGAAAGAGAAGAATTTCAAGTAAAAACTGGAAAGCCTTAGGAACTTGGAATGCTCCAACAGTTTCTTATTCAGAAGGAACCGAGTTAATCTCAACCTGAATGCATTAACCACACAGGAGAACTGTGACTAAGACAATACTTCTATGTTTATGCCTAAAATTCAGCCATTTTTACAGCAAGAACAAAAGAGAACATGCACACATTTGGAAAAGGGAGAGGGGAGTTTATAAACACACTGGAATATCGATAAAGGTACCAAGAGTGAATGTATCACCTCTCATACTAGAACCTATGCCTTTGTTTCCCTAAAATAAGGTTGACTGCAAAAATGTATTTCATTCTAAATGCTACAAGTTTAAAATAAAAAGCTTCCCTGAAAAAAAGAAATCTTCACTAAAGACAGATGCTCTGCAGAGGCATCAGTGCCTGTTCATTTTTCTCCCTCCTAATTAAAAGACCATTCTGACTTCTGGTTGAAATTTTCCCTGTTCAAGTGCAGTGTGTTCCAGAGGCCTGCAAGGACATGACTTTGCACACACATCCGAACAGGGCAGCACATCTGCCTCACAGTAACTTTGCCTGATTCCAATTTACTCTATAATGTATTACATGGCAGGGATTCATTCCACTCATTTCCATAATGACAACAGTAGCTGGAAAAAAAGTACTCGCCTACGAAATTGAAACAGGGCATCTGTATCAAAACAAACATCCCAGTCCTCTGAATACTTTATTGGCAGCCACACTATTTTAGCTTCAAAATAAATTTTCCCCAATAGCAGCTTTTATTTCATTTCAAATCCATCAGCTCTTCTAGCTTCTAATTCCCAGAGCTGCCTCTGTGATTTTTTTAATCTTATCTTCCTAGTGTGAAAGTGCTGTAGACCAGCACTTTTAAACACAATAATGCAACAGTTTTTGAAAGCTATATAAATCGTGTGCAAGACTATCCTATTAATTCCCTTTCTTATTACCAGTTTTTTATTTACAGGGCTTGGAGACTTCAAAATTTAGTTACTTCGAGGAAAGGAACAATTTCAATTTCACTGGGACCTCCCCTCTGGCTCTTGACATTTTCAGAAACGTGTTGGACAGTAACATTTGGGTCAGGCCAGACGTGGAAATTATGCTAAGCCTAAACCAGATCAATTCTAGTTTGTAGCTCTCAGATAATGATTTTGTGCTCAAGGCACTTTACAGATACACTAGCAAAACCAAAATAATTTCTCTCTTCAGAGTATCAGACTGGTATTACTAAGAAAACTCTGGCTGGAAAAGGGGATGGTAAACTGATTAAAGAGCACCAGAGGGTAAAGATGCAACTGGTTGGTTAATTCTACTTAAAAAAAAAAAACAAACAGTATTGTTTTCCTAGGTAGGAAAGAAATTAGCCTGGGAGCTGCAAATAGACAACTTTCTTGTTTTAGGTGCAAACATCTACAAGCAACAGACACAGAGTAACTGAAAGCAAGTATTTATTAGAACACGGTTGCTGAAATTCAGCTAATTAACTAAGCACAAGTCTAATGTTTTATGGGAGTTTTGTTTTCAAAAAATGAAATCTCAGGGGAGGAAAAGGATTGAGAAGATGCCAGATGCTATTAATGAGCCACTGCTGAAATATTGTATTTGTCTTCTGCTCTGAATTAGGAGGACTGACTTAAGCTATCTGCAAGTTATAGATAATCAACATAAACTAAAAAGTTGTCTGGAAGGCAGTGAGTTCCAGTTGACATTAAACCTTCTGCACCACTCTGACCTGGGCCCCAAAACTCCTCCAACCATCTGGATAAGGATTTCCCTAGACCAGCCTCCGTTTTCCTTCAGTGGTGCAGCAGCAGCTGGAAACTCTCTATGAAAAGAAGGTTTGCATCTCTCCAAGCCCCCTTAAAATAAATCTGACACATAAAAACTTCATGCTTGCACCTACTCAAGGGAAAAAAACCTGATTTTGCTAGAATATATGATTTTTCAAACACTAACACCTGCAAGAGTAGTCAACTTACACCACTAAATGACCTCCACCAAGCCTCCCAACTTCTCAGGTTCCCATGTGAGGCTGTGTCCCCATCTCATATATCTCCCCAGTTTCAGACATGGATGGCATTCAGTGCCTTTGCAACTATCTAGACACAGGCTTTTACCTGCATCCCATCCAAAATTAACCCTTCAAAGGTATGAGTACCCTTGGGCTGTGCTCAGTTCCTCCTTTGCCACACATTCTGGTTTGCTGAGAGAATTAATTCTCTTTGTGGAGCATGAATCACAGAATCACAGAATCACCAAGGCTTTAAAAGACCTTTAAGATCATCAAGTCCAGCCTACGACCAACACCACCACACCATCTAGACCATGGCACTAAGTGCCACATCCAGCCTTGCCTTGAACACATCCAGGGATGGTGCCTCCACCACTTCCCTGGGCAGTCCATTCCAATGTCTAATCACCCTCTCCATGAGGAAGTGCTTCCTAATATCCAACCTAAACCTCCCCTGGAGCAGCTTCAGGCTGTGCCCTCTTGTCCTGTCACTGGTTGCCTGGAAAAAGAGCCCAGCCCCCACCTGACTACAACCTCCCTTCAGGTAGTTGAAGAGAGTGATGAGGTCCCCCCTGAGTCTCCTCTTCTCCAGGCTAAAAGAAGAAGAAGAATGAAGAAACAGAAAAGGCAATATGGACCTCAATTAGACTCTATTTTCAAAGTAATTTTTCAGATTTGTAAATTATGAGACTTTAAGGGCTTTAACAAGTTTGCTTGATTCACTTTGATCAAACAAGGTTAGGGACTCACTGTATGGTGCGTGCAGCAGTGCAACAAAATTAAAATACACCATCAAGTCAACCTTTCTGTAAGTGACTTGGAAGCAAACAATAAGCAGATCTAAAAAGCCCTTTAATTTGCAACTGGCAATGTTCATTCTGGTAACACTGCAAGAGACTTTCTTAATTCCACTGGTGTTGAAATTCATGAGCCAAAACCCATAATAAGTTGACTTTTATTGCTGTCAAGAACAATGATGCAGATTATCTTATATGGCCTTCTGTGACTTACTGGGAAGCTCCAAGTGTCTGAGAAGAAGTGTTTGCTTCACTGAACAGTAGATTGAGACTCTCCCATTTTTATGTTAGAGAGACACAGCACATAAAGTAACAACCTTAAAGACTGTGGTCAGAACCCACTGGCTCTTTATAACCAAACTTGTATCAGTTTTTCATTATTAGACATTTTTAGCATGGAAATGATAGGGGGAGAATGCTCTAACTCAGAAAGAAAAGGCCACCTTCTGCCAGAAAACTGCCAGAAAACTGAGAGTGCTTTGCCATGCTCTGCCAGTGCCTAAAGGGAATATAGATGGATTGAGAAGGAAGCACCTATAAAATAATCTGGCATCACAAAAGTATCGGTAGCTATGGCTCCACCAAAAGATCAATAAATGTGCAATTTCTTTAAGAAATCACTGCTTTCCTTCCAATACGTGGTGACAAACTCTGTGACAGTATTTAGTTCATGCCACCAGCTTCATTAAATAAATCAGACTGTCCTCATCCACCCACAAAACTTCAGAAGTCTATGGAAAATATTGATTTTTTTTGACCAAGTTCAGGTCAAAGATGTAATGCAATAAACCAGCTTAAGACAACTACTCCCTTTCCAGTTTGTAATTAGAGCCTTGAAACTGTGCTCCTAGGTCCTGGTTTGGGATCTGTTGTCAATTCACTTCGACCTTAGTCAAGCAATTTTCAGCACTCAGGAACTTGCTTCTTGCTGTAAAACAAGCACAGTTAACTTCTCTCAGAAGGCTGGTTGCTGGGCTTTGAGACTTTTTTGCACTTTTAAGTTTTAATGACTGAATAAAACCCCCTGCAGTTTGAGTTCATTAGATAAAATGCATCCGCAAGGAAAATCATTAGATGTGAAAGATGATGCATCTGAGGATCCATGCTAGGAGTTGAGTCTCCCTGTATGTCAAGGGAGAGGACCAGGCTCTTCCAAGCCTGGTTTGCAGGAACCACCCTGCACCATCAGTGGGAAGGGTTTTCCTTGCACTGCCTCCCCTGGGAGGACCCACATATTTTCCTGAAAACGGATAAAGCTTCAAGCAGCAAAGACACAGAGTTAAGGTTTTGATGATTAGTTGTAGGTAAGACGCAGAACTAATTCCCTGCTAATGCAAGAACAAAAAAAACAGCCAGAAAATTTTAGACACATCCATGGCAGTGAGCTGTGAGCCCATGAAAGGTCCTCCTGCTGTCAAAGCACAAGAATAATGATGGTAGCTACTTCATTCCACTGTGATCCACAAAATGGGGTTTGGCATAAAGGGATACAACAGTTCAGAAATACAGTTTATAATGAAATTTCATACTCTTAGATCTAAGTCATATATTCAACATTTAATACATAGCAGAGATACCCAAGCTTACTGTGTCACACCTCCCAAATAGCTTAGAAGAGACTTCATGGAATAGACATGGAACTTAATATTTATTTTTTCTTTCTGGATTATTTGATCCTTCTTTGATTATTTTTTTATCATTAGCAATGAGCATAGAACAAACACCACTCTTTTCTTCACTCCAGACTGCAGCTGATAGATGAGGTAGGTGCACCACACAAGGAGAAGGAGAACCCTTGATTCACATTCTATACACGTAAAAAGAACAAAAGAAAAAGTCTTCAGGTTCTGAAAGATATTAACATGAAAACAGCTCGCTGTTTTAAGAGGAGTAGAAGAAAAAAACAATTGCTGGTCTCTTCAAAAGAGTCTTATTTAGCCTTTTATAGCTCTGCAATTTTAGACAGTGATTTACGGGAAATTCCTGTATGGTTTCAAAATTTGGAGAAGAATTCTTTTCACTGAACTCGTGCTCAGACCAGCCACAACAGCAGCATCAAGTGTTCTTGTATTTTCAGACTGGATGAAACAGGTCTCTGAAATGCTGCATCAAGTTTTCCAAACTCAAACTGGCAGTCTGCATTAGGATCAAGCAAACATTAGCAATCCACATTATAAATTCAGTCTGTTCCACCCTCTTTCCTGACATTGTCCACTTTAATTTTTTGGACAAGAACCTGAGTTTTGTGGCACTTCTATTAAAACATCTTTCTAGCTTAGGGGCTGAATATTGAAGGCACAGCCACATGCCTTTGTGAAGTGTCAAGCATCCTTAACTACCTTGCACATAAAAGATGCACAAATTCATACTAAGTCCTTGAAACATGCAGAGTTTGAGGCTCAGCTTTGAACCAAGGAGAGTTATTCTCTTGTTTCTCATTTCTGAGAGTACAGCCCCTGACAGCAGTGTGCTGACTGTGCTTGCCTAACTCTGTGATTTCAAGGTGGTTTACTTTTGGGGGGCACTGTACATCCACGTACTGAGAGTTAAACAAAACTTCCATCTTTCATTACTCTTCTGGTAATCCCATAGCTGTGGAAGGAACTACCCCATAGCTCTGGAAGGAACTTCAGATGTACCTTCATATGTACCAAAAATATCCAGCTAAATCAAGTGTTTTTTCCCTCTCTTGCTTATGGAGAAAAGAGGAACAAAGGGACTGCTCTTGACTCCTAAAGTTGATGCCAACTCTCTATGTCTTTTTCAGTTTGGGACTAATATATTCCCAGCAGTACTGTACGGAGCAGCTGCATCCCAGATTTTGTGAGCATCAACTGTGCAGAGCCTCAAGACTATTTTGAAGACAGAAATGTTATTACAGATCTCATTTTTTCTAGGTAGGATACAAGATGCACATTAAAGTAATTAAACTGTCTCTCTTCAGAATATATTTATAGGAGTTGTAGGAGCAAAGAGCGTTCCCACAGAAGCAGGGAGCATCAATCCCAGGGAAGAACACCTGCTCCTCCAGCCAGCAGAACAAGTTGCTTGCTCAACCTTTTGTGAAACCACACAGTTAACACTGGGCTGCCACTGCCCCACTTCATACTTAAGGTCAACCCCACCATCCCAGAAGCAACAGAAAGAGACCGAGAGGAAAGCTGGAGAGGGACTGTTTACAAGTGGAGTGATAGGATGAGGGGGGGATGGTTTCAGACTGAAGAAGTGGAGATTTAGGGTAGACATTAGGAAGATAGATTTCTTCACTGTGAGGGTGGTGAGACACTGGCACAGGTTGCCCAGAGAAGCTGTGGCTGCCCCATCCCTGGAAGTGTTCAAGGCCAGGTTGGATGGGGCTTGGAGTAACCTGGTCTAGTGGAAGGTGTGCCTGCTCGTGGTAGGGGGGTTGGAACTAGAGGATCTCTGAGGTTCCCTCCAACCCAAACCATTCCATGATTCTATGACATAATATATATGTGTGTGTATATATATATATATACACACCCCAAAGCTAGGAGCTCCTCTTGTATTCCAAAGCAGAAGTGCTGCCTGTCTATGGCCTTTTGTAGCACTAAAAAAGCTCTGAGTGACCAACCAGAGATATTTTTTTCCAGTGGTGAGAAGACACAGTCTGATAACAGAACATTTCACTGGAAGCTAAGTGGTTTTTGGCTTCTCACCTGACAGATACATGACACCCACATTCTGTGCAAACTCTTTACACCCTGGTGCAAACAAGACCTTTTCAATTTGCAAAGGATGTAACATTTGAAATAGAAGACTAATGAATTTTTATTTTTTTTAACAAGGTACATGGGACAGCTCTCAAAACTGTTCAGAACAGCAAATTGCTACCAGAAAAAAAAACAAACACAGACAGATAAAATAATACCTAATAAAAAGTAGCTCTGAAGTCTGTTCTGTTTGGGTTCCTTGACTATAACTTGTCTCGAGTGCTCTAAGCTCAGAACCTTGTTTTCATACCTATCTGGAAAAAAACCCACCTTAAACAGTACTCATACTGTAACAATAATAATATATTCAGCTTATTAAAACTGTGCTTTCATTTAGCTTTATGGAATTGCAGGAGAATCATTTGATCTTAAATAAAAACACAGGTTTCAATTTACTACACTGCAAGTAGGTGAAGTTCAGAAGGAAACACAAGAACTTTTTGAAACCTACATCTTCTTTCAAACCATCAAGATTCAAAACTGATTACTTTAAAAAAAAAATAATTAACTGAT
Source organism: Hemiprocne comata (assembly GCA_020745705.1). Classification (NCBI taxonomy): domain Eukaryota; kingdom Metazoa; phylum Chordata; class Aves; order Apodiformes; family Apodidae; genus Hemiprocne; species Hemiprocne comata. Next base: position 160,701,817 of record CM036587.1, read on the forward strand.
AAAGTTTGAAATCAACAGTAGAAGCTATTCTAGAAAAGGCATCTACTTGTTTTTTACCTGCACACTGCAGGAGGAAATTGTGAAAGTGCCCTGGCACAAGGCACTGGAGGGATTTTTATCATTATCCTTTCCCTTATGGCTTGCTGTGTGTTATTGTACCTAGTGGTGTTTAATGGATGTAAGAAAGAAATGTCTTCTGGTATATCTGGTGCATGAAGATACATAGAAAATCAGGAAAAATAATTTTGGAAGGAATCCTTCTACCAGGCTGCTGGACCTGGCTGCCTCTGTGTGTTGGACTGGTGAGGGATGCAGCTTGGACCTTCTCCCTGTTTGCTGGACACTCCAGCACCTCCAGGTGAGTTGGAGCCTCCTCCAGGAAAAAAACAAAACAAAACCATACAATTTTAAAAAGTCTTTCCTCCTAGCTTTTGTAACTTTAAATATGGTCCTGCTTGTGCTGAGGGAAATGTGAATAACAACCCTATGACTTCTGGGAAAATGCAGTTTTCAGCTAAGGAAGAGGTTTACACAAACTGCATAGGCAGGGCTCTTTGCAAACAGAACAGCTTACAACCTCCTCTCTTTTCCTTTTTTTTTTTTTTTTGTTAAAGAAATGCAATATTCTATTTTCTCTCTACTTTTGAAGCAGAAAGGATTTCAAACCTTCAAATCAACAAGAAGAGAAGGAGAAAGCAATACTGAATGAAGATCCATGTATAAATGAAGCTGCATTTTATTGGCTGTACAAATACCAACACCACACAGGTATATTAATACAGTTTAATAGGTTGATCTCAGTTTAAAATAATCAGCCATTCTTTAGCTCAGAACTGAATAAACTCTTAGAATACTTGAAGAATTAACTTCACAAGTAATTTAAAAAGTAGAAAAAAAACCAAAAGAACCCAAGCTCAAGCAACTATCTATAATGTTCCATGGAATTGGTAAGCTCCACTCACTGATTCAAAAAGTCTTTTTGCTCGTGCAGACACACAAAAAATTAAACTGATATTACAGCTGCAAGATGCTCAAATCCAACTAGGACTCCAAGTCAAGACCATCAGCTTTGCAAGAAATACTTCCAGCAACAGAAGAATAATCTCCCTTTTTCTCACAATTGAGCCCCAGTTTTTCTGATCCATAGGCAACAGGACTGTTCTTGTTCCTGTTTCCAAGGCTCACACGTACAAGCACCAAACTAGAAGGCCTTGATCTCTGCAGAGAGCTGCTGACTTCTGTTCATGGCCATATACTTTGGTACTGGGAGCCTCCCCTCAGCCCTCTATTCTCTCTGGAATCCTCTCACCATTTTATCTTGGTTCTATACTTTAGATATCAGTAGTTAGCTTACTTAAACTAAAAATATAAACAGGTGTTGATATGTAAACACAACTAAGACCCTTACATGCTTAGTGACCTCCTGTATCTGTTGCTCAAATGCAAACTTCCTGAGCTGTGGGTTCTGCTCTCAGCAAGCCCTAAACCATTATTTGAAGGAACTTTTAAAATCCAGAGCCTCTGGAAAGTATCTCGGGTTGCTAAATTCAAACACCACCAGGATCAGGAGTTCTTTGTCGTCCTCTTCTCTCATTTATCCTTAGATACTTTCCTGTAACTGCAGCATCTGGCTTCTGAAGAAAGAGTAAAAATAAAAACTTCCTAGTGCTCCTTCTCCATTCTTACACAGAAACCAAAACACAACTTCACCACCTTCAAATTAGATGTTAAATCTCTACAGTTTACTACGCACCCTGCTTCCAGTGTTAATTAGCAGCTCAAATAAAGACATTCATGTTCTGCAGCTCTGCAGGAACACAATTATAAAATGCTGTAGAAAAGCCAAAGGTACTGAGCTACTTGCTGTTACCTGCTGCCAGACTGGGTGTTCCTAAATGGCAATACCAAAATAAGCAGGAAAGCAACCAAAGGTTCCTGCCAGTGATGTCAACTTGTCCATGAAGAAAATAAGCAACTGAACCTTAGGAGATATTCTGGGGATGAGTGTGAGGACATAGAATAGAATAATAGAATTGGTAGAGTTGGAAGGGACCTCAGAGATCATTTAAATCCAACCCCCCTGCGTGGAGCAGGGACACCTCCCACTAGACCAGGTTGCTCAGAGCCCCATCCAACCTGGCCTTGAACAATTCCAGGGATGGGCCTTCCACAGCTTCCCTGGGCAACCTGTGCCAGTGTCTCACCACCCTCACACTAAAGAATTTCCTCCTAATATCTAACCTAAATCTCCCCTCTTCCAGTTTTAATCCATTACCCCTTGTCCTGTCACTACAAGCCCTTGTAAAAAGTCCCTCCTCAGCTTTCTTGTAGGCCACCCTTCAGATACTGGTCTCCCTGAAGCCGTTTCTTCTCTAGGCTGAACAACCCCATCTTAGCCAGCCACTCTTCATATCTATCATATCATATCACATCACCTCTATCATATCTACTAGAAGGAGAGTAAAAAATAACTTGAAATGGTTAATAAAATGAGTCAAAGCAAAGGAACAGCTCTCAAGAGCATTAAACCCTTTTACTGTAGTTTATTCCTATCGTACATAGCAGCTACAAAAGGCAAACTGAATATTTATCAGTGAACTGGAACAGCAGCAGTTTTGCTCTGCTTCTTCCATTTAAAATCATCATGGTACAAGAAGTGGCTCGAGAATGAAAGGAAGTTTTCTGGGAAAACCTGAAATCTTAAAAAAAAAAAAAAAATCCATTTTATCATCCTAATGGACAATGTCAACCCAACCATTTTCTGGCTGATTTTTCTGCCAAATACTATTTATCAGCTTAAAAGGAAAAGCCACATTTCTTCATGTATGCAGGTGACACGTTGTTACCATCTGCGTATTTTTCAAATTATTTGAAGGAGGTGGAAAAGCCACTTATCTCCTAATAAGATGGCATCCTCTCAGGTGTACTGTAATGAGATCGTTCATAATCATGTGACAAAATCCTGAAGTAATTTCTCTACAAAAAGGTTCCTTGAGCACTCTGATTTCGATCTTCGTATTTCACTAATTCACAGAATCACAGAATCACAGAATCACCAAGGCTGGAAAAGACCTTTAAGATCATCAAGTCCAGCCTATGACCAACACCACCACACCATCTAGACCATGGCACTAAGTGCCACATCCAGCCTTGCCTTGAACACATCCAGGGATGGTGCCTCCACCACTTCCCTGGGCAGTCCATTCCAATGTCTAATCACCCTCTCCGTGAGGAAGTGCTTCCTAATATCCAACCTAAACCTCCCCTGGAGCAACTTCAGGCTGTGCCCTCTTGTCCTGTCACTGGTTGCCTGGGAGAAGAGCCCAGTCCCCACCTGACTACAACCTCCCTTCAGGTAGTTGAAGAGAGTGATGAGGTCCCCCCTGAGTCTCCTCTTCTCCAGGCTAAACAACCCCAGCATCCTCAACCTCTCCCTATAAGACTTTCAACCAAATACATGTCTTGATTTCTCTCAAATAACAAATAAAGGTATGGAAAGTGAAAAATATCCAACTCTGATTCCATCACAATCCTGAAAGTCATTAAATTAATTCATCGTTGCAGACACTATTTAGCAGTGATTATTTCTAATCCTAAAAGAGCAGGAGCTGACACTCGGATCACGAGGGGAAACAAAAGACAAGTAGCAGCTGAGTTTTCTTCAGCTGCAGCCAACCAAGATATAAACATGAAAATTCAGCCTGATTTGGTGGCTCCAGAATGCACAATATGCTCGTTTAAGGAAAATCCTAAATAAACTACCTTGCAGAATGGATATTTGTGTTTGAATTAATTGAACCTACTTATTTATAATGGTTGATATGCAAGGAAGCCAAAGGAAGTCCTGTCTGTGGTACCAGAAACCAGCTGGTTTTGACTGCATCATCATTTCCCCAAGCATATGTTCTTCATCCTCCCTGTATGTTTGTGGCACGAGTTTTCCTGTTCCTGCCACAGTAAGCGATGGCATTGTCTCATGTGCTGCTTTTAGACCTTTCTGCATCTTTGCCCTCCAGGTTTTTTTTGGAAATAAATCTCTGCTTTCTCACTCTCATCCATGAAGAAGCCATCCTTCAAGCAGAGGCACCAAGCACACTGGTGTTCAGCCTCCCACCACTTAACTTTCCTCCTCCACTCCCATTTGCAGTCTTCTATCAGAAAGAAAATTGTGGCATGAAACATTTCTCTCAACAAGAACCGTTTGGAAAAACTTTCTCCACAGATTCTTAGCAGTGCACTGAATTGCTTCGTGCTTTTAGAAAGAGATGCAGACTGCTCTTATTTTACTAGAAGCAAACTTTCTAACATGAAATGCTTTCCAAGCTGCAGTTCAGACTTGCCAATACACCAACCATCATTTCCTACCTTTTAGTTTATAAATTTTAGAGTATTATCAGAACCTGGATGCTGTGGACATGCAGAAGAGGAATGAAAAGCATTAAATAATAATTTTTTTTAAGTCCAGATGTGGCAGTCATATTATGACTTCTTAAATTTCCCATTACTTATTATGCCCAGGTCTTCTAGAAATTCTTGCATATGATCATACATGTCAAAGACAGACAAGTGCTTTTCATGCCTTTGATGACTAGAAAACACTGTCTATTAAATGTATAAAAGAATTCAGGATTGTCTCTGTTGAGATTTCTCCTCAGGGTACATCTTGATCCTTTGGTGAGCAGAAGCTAACAGCAGAAATTTTGTCAAGGCTCTGTCTCAATGAGCTCCAGTGTGGCCCTCCCCAGCCAGCCTGGGACAAGTGCTCCAGAAAAGAAGGCACTTGGGCAAGAAGAAACAGGTTAATGGAGGAAAAATAGCTCTGACATAGAGACTTTCTTATTTTCTAGTGCCTTTCATGGCGTGCCACAAATGAGTTATGGTCAGGGTTACACTTTCCACAAGTTAGGACATTACTAAATAACTTAATGATTGGTCTCACTGCCACTTCTAACACTTGCCTCCTCAAAGAGAGTCACAGAATGAATGGGAACAGAGCAAGTTATTTCACTGTCCTATTTCAGCAGACTGCACAGTTTGTTAGGAAGACTAAAGAAGATGCAATAGTCCTGATGCTCTCACCATCCCCTGTTTCCACAGATACTCCTGATTTCAGCTGTACCCTTCAGGAACTCCACATTTTCTAAAGTTAAACACTAAGAGACTGCCCAAGGCAACAGAGCTACCCTCATTGAGTTGGAGTGAGTAACAGGACCTAGACCAGGATTTTCCATCACTGCACTGGAGCACCAGCTCTATATTTAACTATGAACACTTCTCAGTCAAAGATTCAATAGCTTAAATGCCCTTTTATCCATGTGTTTACCCAGACAATCTTGGTATTTGCTTGCCACATATAAATGAAGCCAGATTAAAGGTCCACATTTTAATTAATTCAAGCAAGGTTCTCCCAGAATATTGTTTTAATCTAAAATATCAGAATTAATTAGTCCCAGTTTATTTTAATACATGAGGAGGACAAGATTCTGCTTCTGATCCTCCTAAATTCATTTTAGCCACTTAATCTGTGCCTTACCAACAAGCTGGCACTCACTGACTTTGGGACATGGAGTTACACTCAAGGATTTGTTAAGAACTAAGTAAATAATTCAGATTGAAGACAACATCTGGCAGCCCAGGACTCTGCTGAAGTGAGAAGGCTGCCTGAGACAGAGGAACCAGGTGTTTGCTACCAAACCTCAGCAGCATCCTGGCACTCAGGGCTCAAATTCTGATTTGTCAGTAATATCAGAGGGCCAGAAGCTGTGGCTGCCCCATCCCTGGAAGTGTTCAGGGCCAGGTTGGATGGGGCTTGGAGCAACCTGGTCTAGCAGGAGGTGTCCCTGCCCATGCAGGGGGGTTGGAACTAGAGGATCTTTAAAGTGCCTTCCAACCCAAACCATTCTATGAGTCTGTGATGTCACCATCATGGGGTAGCAGCATGCTTAGAATAGTAACACTATTTAAGAAGCAAACCTATTTCTGAACAGCAATATATAACACCCAGTCAAATTCTGAAAACTACTCTTTAATCCCCATGTTCATTTTCCCAAATGGTATTTTTTCCTTTCCCCGTCAAACGCATCCTCACTCGGCTCTTTTCTCCTGTGTTGTTTCCTGCACCTTTTCCCTAATTCCTTGACATTCCTGTTTCTTGGAGAAATCTGCTACTTACAAGAAAGAGGTGTGAGGACAAAAGAGAAGGATGCATCGATGAGATATAGAACAGGGAGAGGCAGACCCAGGGAGAGGCAGACCCTGCTATGCTGCCAGCACTTTTGTAGCTGAGGCTGTCACTGCCAAAGAGCAGAAGGAGCAGAACTCAAACGCTGCTCACTGTAGTGTTAACTTTTGTGATATACTTTATTTCATCTTTTCAAGCAATGCAAGCAAAGTTCTCTGAAACACTACATGTGAATAGCTACAGTTACCCAGCATTGCTGTGTGTCCTTCCAGAGCCTCTCAGTTACAAAGAAGCTTATGAAAACCAGAGAGCTTGGAGTTGGGGCTGATGCTGCATTAAAAAACTTACTTCATTCTGGTTTCTGTGGCTCCCAGTTGACAGTGGGAAAGAGGAATTAAAGGAAAACAGACTTCTTCATTTCTTGGAGCTTAAGTTAAGACCAAGTGTAACTCTGGAACCTTTTAAAGCCAATTCAGTATTACATCTCAGACAGAAATGACTTGGAAGAAGTCTGTTCTGACTTCCCATATTATGTCACAGAATCACAGAATGGTAGGGGTGGAAAGGGACCTCTGAAGATCATCGAGTCCAACCTCCTGCTGCAGCAGGAACACCTGGGGCAGAACACACAGGAATGCATCCAGATGAGTCTTCAAAGTCTCCAGAGAAGGAGACTCCACAACCTCTCTGGGCAGCCTGTTCCAGGACTCTGTCACCCTCACAGTAAAGAAGTTTTTCCTCATGTTCAGGTGGAACTTCCTGTGTTGTAACTTGGTGCGGTTTACCCTCGTCCTATCACAGGGCACCACCGAAAAGAGACTGGCCCATTCTTGACATCCACCCTTCAGATATTTGTAGACATTAATAAGAACCCCTCTCAGTCTTCTATTCTCCAGACTTAACAGCCCCAGGTCTCTCAGCCTTTCCTCATAAGGCAGGTGTTCCAGTCCCTTCATCATCCTCATAGCCTCTGTTGGACTCTCTCAAGTAAAACCCTGTCCCTCTTGAACTGAGGAGCCCAGAACTGGAAACAATACTCCAGATGTGGTCTTATGAGGGCAGAGGGGGAGAAGAACCACCTGCTGGCCACACTGTTCTTAATACATCCCAAGATACTATTGTCTCTCTTGGCCACAAGGGCACATTGCTGTCTCATGGAGAACTTGTCCACCAGGACCCCAAGGTCCTTCTCCATGAGGCTGCTTTCTAGCAGGTCAACCCCTAATCCATATTGGTGCATGGTGTTTTTTCTCCCCGGGTTCAGGACTCTGCACTTATTCTTGTTGAACCTCATTAGGTTCATCTTTGCCCAGCTCTCCAGTCTGTCTAGATCTCACTGAGTGGCTGCACAGCCCTCAGGTGTATCAGCCAATCCTCCCAATAGATGAGCACACTGTTCTTCAGAGTGCTCAAACCACAAGTCTACCAAAACACTACAGTTAAGAGGCAGCTCCAGTATTTTTATTTTATCCCACAAGTCTGAAACCCAGCTACCTCCTCTACCATACACATGAATTATGGGGAGTATCCAAGCTGTAACTGCAAGAAAAAGGCAAGTGTTTGTTTTGGTAGTAAATACTCTACACAAGAGCTGGCTGAAAAAAACTCTTGAAGACAGAGCTTAACATTTCAATATAGACTTTTCTTTAGTTTTACCCGATTTGAATGCTCAAGTGCAGCAGGGCAAAGGTGAGGCTGTTAGGTTGCCTGTACAGGCTTCTCCCCACTTTCTAAAAAGCTGTAAGACACCACTGAGCTAATTTAAGTCGAATTCATAGACAGATTTCTGCTTTGGCTTTTGTTTTGTTTTTTTAAAGTATTGAGACACGTACACAGACATAAAAATAATTTGCTGTTCAGCTTCTTACCTTAGTAAATAACAACAGCTAAATGATTTCTAATTTAACCATTAAAACAATTCATTGTCTTTCAAGGGAGTTCTGTAAAAGAACTGAGCCTTATGAAATGCTTCAGCACCTACTTTTTCATGTGGATTTTTAGATTTCAAAAGAAAGCTGCTGGTAATGTTTCGTTGATATGTCAAAAAGTTCTACGCATTGTTTTCTAATTAAGCAAAATATAATACTGAGTAATTAAAGCAATAGGTTATTGAATCATAGAATCATAGCATCACAGAATGGTTAAGGTCAGAAGGGACCTTAAAGATCATCAGGTTCCAACCTCCCTGCCATGAGCAGGGACACCTCCCACTAGACCAGGCTGCACAAAGCCTCATCCAACCTGCCCTTGAACACCTCCAGGGAAGGGGCTTCCACAGCCTCCCTAGGCAACCTATTCCAGTGCCTTACTGCCCTCATGGTGAAGAATTTCTTCCTGATGTCTAACCTAAATCTCCCCTCTTTCAGTTTAAAACCATTACCCCTTGTCCTATCACTGCCCTCTCTGGTGAAAAGCCCCTCCCCAGCTTTCCTGTAGCCCCTTCAGGTACTGGAAGGTGCTCTAAGGTCTCCTCATAGCCTTCTCTTCTCCAGGCTGAAAGCCCCAACTCTCTCAGCCCGTCCCCATAGCAAGGTGCTCCAGCCCTTTGATCATCTTCGTGGCCCTTCTCCGGACCCTCTACAACAGCTCCATGTCTTTCCTGTGCTGAGGGCTCCAGAGCTGTACACAGTTCTCCAGGTGGGGTCTCACCAGAGCAGAGCAGAGGGGCAGAATCCCCTCCCTGGCCCTGCTGGCCACACTTCTTTGGATGCAGCCCAGGACACAACTGGCCTCTGGGCTCCAGCTCACACTGGTGGCTCATGTTGAGCTTCTCATCTACTACATCCCCAGGTCCTTCTCCTCAGGGCTGCATTGAACTTCCCACAAAATATTATTTTCAAATAAACTGAAATTCTAAATAGATTCTAAAGCGAAATGAAAGCAGCAAAGGAAGCCAGTTTTCCCTTTTTCCCACTTACAGTTATTTTCCAAAGTTTTGGTGAAACAATGCAGCCTCATTTTTAGGCTGATCTACTTCCCATATGAACACTGGAGTCTCTCCTACAGCTTTCAAACGTTAGCAAGTACATCTAATCATTAAAAATAAACAACAGACTGCTGAAGCTGAGGCATAACACAAACCCCTGACAGCTCAATGGTTTCTGGTATTTTGCCTTCATCCTTTTTGTCAACCATAACTACTCAATCACACCCAAAGCAACCATTCTGCAAAAAGGTGGATGGGTCTTCTGCATTTTCCCTATTTTCATCACTTTTGTTTCTATTAGAGAGAAAGGTAAACACCTGAAAAAAAAAAAAAATGAGATCTTTCTGTATTCAACATGTTTGTGTACATGTGCAGCCAGTCTTTCAGATGTTTTATTTGAAATGTTGTCTCTCACCTCTGCTGATGAAACCAATAGCAATGTCTCACAATTGTGATTTTTGAACAAGTGGGTAATCCCATTTTTCCATGTGATTCTTCTACATTTAAGAAAGAAAAATAAATAAAAGGAAACCTAAAATTGAATTTGAACACACTATTAGGAAAGTTAACCTAAATTTCAGAGTGAGCTACTAAACATAAAAGAAGCCAGGGAAGAAGTTTTCATTTTTTAAAAAAAACCAAATATTAGAAGGAATAACCATGTTATCCTCTCCACCACATTGCAATAATGCTCTATCTGAGCAGTAAACTCTGAAATGTCCGGGTTTCTGCTTGCACAGCTTCAGTTACCCACAGAAATCAAGATGTGGGCTGAATTTCACTGAATCAGTGGATTTATGCTGACATAAAAATGCAATGAGACAGAGCTGAATGACAACTACATTCCTGCAGGCTTGGCTATTCCACCTCCTGTAATAATTCTTATAGCCCATTGGGTTGTTGACGTATATTTTTCCGCGCTATTAAGAAATATTGAGAATAAATATCTACATATATATATTTCTTGATGATAACACTTTTAGTTTCTCCCCCCTGGAGCACATCTTTCTCCTATATCATGTTATGACACATCTACTTTTTTTTTTAAAACTTTTTGAAAAGCTCATTTTTCATTCAGGTTAAACCTTTTTTTTAAAAATATATATATTTATTTTTTTTGCAATGGCAAATCTCCAATGTGAATATTATTAGGGCTTTGGTCCACTGAGTTAACTAACTGTAATGCTCCATTTTAATCTTAGGAATAGTCTCCCTGAAATGTAACACTTATATGATTAATGCTGATCATAGTTATTAATAGCTGCCTGGAAACATTAAGAGGAAAGCTTCATTCTTCAGAGATACAGATAGATACATAAGAGATGATCCATACTGTTCAACACACTCATTATATCACAGACTAATTAAACAGCATCAGAAGAATCACAACCACCTCATCTTTTATTTCTCATTATTATTCACCACATGTTCACGGAATCCAGTGGTTCATACTCTTTATGAATAAGACTCAATCTATTGCAAAACTGCCCTGAAAAAGCCTCTAGGTAATTTGCTTAAGGTAAACAAAGAAAAGCAAACTACTTTAAATTCTTCACCTCTACACTTACAGCAGAAAGGCAAACTAGTAGGTTCTGTGTGTTACAGAATCACAGAATCACCAAGGCTGGAAAAGACCTTTAAGATCATCAAGTCCAGCCTATGACCAACACCACCACACCATCTAGACCATGGCACTAAGTGCCACATCCAGCCTTGCCTTGAACACATCCAGGGATGGTGCCTCCACCACTTCCCTGGGCAGTCCATTCCAATGTCTAATCACCCTCTCCATGAGGAAGTGCTTCCTAATATCCAACCTAAACCTCCCTTGGAGCAGCTTCAGGCTGTCACTGATTGCCTGGGAGAAGAGCCCATCCCCCACCTGACTACAACCTCCCTTCAGGTAGTTGAAGAGAGTGATGAGGTCCCCCCTGAGTCTCCTCTTCTCCAGGCTAAACAACCCCAGCTCCCTCAACCTCTCCCTAGAAGACTTTCCCTCTAGTCCCTTCACCACCCTTGTTGCTCTCCTCTGGACCTGCTCCAGCACCTCAATGTCCTTCTTGAAGTGAGGGGCCCAGAACTGCCCCCAGTGCTCGAGGTGAGGCCTCACCAGTGCTGAGTACAGGGGGAGAATCACATCCCTACTCCTGCTGGCCACACTATTCCTGATCCAAGCCAGGATGCCATTGGCCTTCCGGGCCACCTGGGCACACTGCTGGCTCATGTTGTATTGCCTACCAATGCTTCACAGCAAGTTTTTATGATTATCAGTGTCACAGAAAAGGGAGATTAAAAAGATTAGCAAATTCTTGTATCCACTCCCTTGAAATATTAACTACTTGTGCATATTCTCCAACTTTTCCACCAAAGGGTCGAGTCCCATACATTTGGTCATGGAGACCACTGCTAAAGGTGACTTTTCATTGCCCAGCTGGTGCCTTCTTACCAAAATGTTTAATCCCCAACTCCTGGGGGTAGGATTCAGCACAAGATTAAGACACCTAATTTTAGTCATCTGCATGTGGGTATGTCCACGTGCACTTGGTGTTATGGGCCCACGCTAAAGAAAGAGATGGAGCTGTCATGGTCGATGGCACGAGGGAGGAGGAGGAGCTGGGCAGCCAGTGCAGTACTGCTTCTAGAATCCAGGGAATTGCTCTACCAGCTCCAGCCTTTTACTGCCTATATGGTTCAGCAGTCACATCATGGTCTTTTTAAGATATACTGCAACGCACAACATTATGCACACCATAACTTTAAAAATATATATTATAACAGTCTAACCTATCATACAAAGTATTTGAAATTTTTCAGCGATAACACAGCTTTTACACAGTCTCATGTGGTCCAGAAATACTACATTTCTGGCAACCACACTCACTGCTAGGTCTGTAGACTGATCAACGCCAGACAATAAATGAGGAGAGCACCCATCAAACATATGAGCAAGTCCAACCAGTTTTGATTCTGACCTGATTAGCCTCTTGCTATTAAATCAACTTAGCACTTTCTTTCCAAACCATAATGTAGTCCTTGTGTTTCATGTTGCATGCTTGATAAAGCCGTTTCACTTCTCATAATTTCACTCGGATAAGAAGCCTAAATTTAATACCTTCAAAGAGCAGCTGACAGCTTGTGTAAAACTTTTTAAAAACATTCCATTTTGGAGGAGTTTTCATACTATTGGGTATGTTTTCTGTTGGCTTATTCATGATATATAACACTAAATTACTTTTTAGGGCAACACCTCTTTCAAAGGCCTTGCCCCCAGAGAGAACAGCAGTTTCTGCAGAAACCAGTTGAGAAATCTTAAATCCAGGATTAGCATACAAATAAAGCAACATTTGAAGAAAAAGGTCCTTTTCTACTAAAATTCTTCTGCAGTGAAAAGCCAGAGAAAAACAGTCTCAACAGGGAAGTCTAGTGGAAGAACTATACATGAAGTTTCAGAAACTTTATCAGCTACGTCAATTTACCACAAACATCTTCAGCACTTATATTGCATCTGAAACATAGAATCATTTTGGTTGGAAATTACCTTTAAGATCCAACTGTTAATCCAGCAGTCGAGTCCACCACTAAGCCATGTCCCCAAGCACCACATCTACACATCTTTTAAATACGTCCAGGGATGGTGACTCCACCACTTTCCTGGGCAGCCTGATCCAGTGCTTAACAACCCTCTTGGTGAAGAATTTTTTCTTTATATCCAATCTAAACCTCCCCTGGCACAACTTGAGCCCATTTCCTCTTGTCCTATCATCTGTTACTTGGGAGAAGAGACCAACACCCACCTCACTACAACCTCCTTTCTGGTAGTTGTAGAGTGATAAGGTCTCCCCTCAGCCCTCTTTTCTCCAAAGCAAACCAGTTCCCTCAGCTGCTTCTTGTCAGACTTGCTCTCCAGACCCTTCACCAGTTTCACTGCCCTTCTCTGGACACACTCCAGCCCCTCAATGTCCTTCTGGTAGTGAGAGACTGAACACTGAACACAGGATTTGAGGTGTGGTCTCACCAGTGCTGAGCACAGGGGAACAATCACTGTCCTTGTCCTGGTGGCCACGTGATTTCTGATACATCCTCCCCACATGTGCCATAACAATGCATAATTCTCTGGGTCTGCTCTTGTATCCCATTTACCTCATGGATTTTCATTCCTCAATATGTTAATGCTTTTATTCCTGATTCTCCCCTTTTCATTTGGGCATAACTAAATCCAGTTGACTGTCTCTTGTAGTTCCACTGTAGCAACAGGAAGACAAACACATTTGGAGGAAGATCAGAGATACAAAGAGCATCACTGGGGCTTTAGAGATGGCTTCACCAGAGGGACAAACACAAGCCCAAAAGACCCATGTGTGCTTGGACAGCAAATTGACCATCCAAATGTAGATGAGATTATAGTGCTGAATGATAAGACAAAGGGGAAGGGTGCTAGAACATTTGCAAGGCAGTCATGGGGTTGTACTTTCAAGCAGAGATTAAGCAGCTAATTAATTGATTAATCAAAACAATTAACTAGATGTCAAATCAGCACAGCAGCACATTTAAAAAGTCAATTAATTAATATATTCAAAAGAACAGTAAATAATTAATAAGGAATTAAAGAGTTTGTTAATTATGTGGCAGTAGATTAGTTATGCAGAAAACTAAGTGAGAAGCAATTAATTAATTATGCAGAGAATCAAATGAGCCACAAAATATTTACGCAAGGAATCTCTACAAATGGGCAGTTTAAAGGCAGATGGGTAGCAAAAATGCTGAGATTTCTTTAAAAAAAAAATAACAAGGATCAATTACTAGTAATTTTAGTTAGCTACACTATTAAGAAAACTATTTGAGTCAAGAATGAAAATCAGGTCAGAAATCAATTGAGTGAGAAGAATCAGGTTATCAAATAGATTCTAAAATAAAGACTTGTCCAGACATTGGAGGCTACTGACAGTGGCCAGCAGGAGTAGGGATGTGATTCTCCCCCTGTACTCAGCACTGGTGAGGCCTCACCTCGAGCACTGGGTGCAGCTCTGGGCCCCTCACTTCAAGAAGGACATTGAGGTGCTGGAGCAGGTCCAGAGGAGAGCAATGAGGCTGGTGAAGGGATTAGAAGGAAAGTCTTCTAGGGAGAGGCTGAGGGAGCTGGGGTTGTTTAGCCTGGAGAAGGGGAGACTCAGGGGGGACCTCATCACTCTCTTCAACTACCTGAAGGGAGGTTGTAGTCAGGTGGGGGCTGGGCTCTTCTCCCAGGCAACCAGTGACAGGACAAGAGGGCACAGCCTGAAGCTGCTCCAGGGGAGGTTTAGGTTGGATATTAGGAAGCACTTCCTCACAGAGAGGGTGATTAGACATTGGAATGGACTGCCCAGGGAAGTGGTGGAGGCACCATCCCTGGATGTGTTCAAGGCAAGGCTGGATGTGGCACTTAGTGCCGTGGTCTAGATGGTGTGGTGGTGTTAGGTCATAGGCTGGACTTGAAGGTCTTTTCCAGCCTCAATACTTCTGTGATTCTGTGATATTGAAATGGACACTGAAAATACACCTTTGCCATGGTGTTTTTATTACTGTAACATCATCACCCACTGGGCCATCTCCCTTTGCTTACTATCCCAGTGCTGTACCCTGCATTGTATTCAGTTTAATTCTAAATTAATTAGGATTCATGTCTTACATTTGTCTGCAAATTGCTGTGCATACAATTGCAGCATTAGACATAAATAATACTCTGCATGAACATTATCTCCAAAGTTTAACTCCCCCAACATGCCTTCATTAAAATTGTAAATGAGCTGCATAGTGGATCTGAGAAAAATGCCTCAGTTCCACTAGTCAAAGGGATTGAGATGTACTTTGTGGCACCAAGGCAACTAGAAAGTAAGTTACACAGGGGTGATACTACAAACTTGTCCAAGAGGTACTTTTTTAGTCAGCCAAAGATGGTATTAGCCCTCAACAAGATATAGTATAGGTCCTATCCATAGGAGATATTTGACAGGAAATGCCTGTTTAATTATTCCGATGATTGAGACGAATTTGCAACATAACCAACATTAGCCTATGCAAAAAAATGAAAACCCAGACTATTTTTGTGTTAAGAAGTAATGCAATTTTTAAAAGGCAAGGCAGTGAATATCGGACGTGGTAGGTACGGTTATAAATCAGCCTGAAGTTGTCTATAGTTAATGTTCATGGTGCCACTGGCTATCCTAAAGGGGGAGGAAGCACAAAGGCTTCTGTCATTTTCAAATCTAAAAGGCAGTCTGGAGATCTGAGAGTGTGTCTGTGTATAGAAATGCAGGAAAACTGTAAGTGCTTCACAGAAAAAAACAATGAACGAACAAATGTCAACCTCAGTAGTTCAAACAGATTAAAGCTGTGAATAGACTCAGGCAGCACTGGTTCAAGGCTTCCCAACAGTGTATGCCTCAGAGTATGGGTGCTCCAAGGATGCCAGGACAAGGTTTATCGGCTGCCAGGACAAAATAGGCAGATGAAGGAAGGAGTGGGACACAAACTGCTGGTTTTGGGAAGTCCCCAAGTCTCCTTTTTCACAGTATGGCTGCTGCTCCACGTCCTCTGGGCTCTCCCTAAGAGACATCAGCTGGCCTGGCAAAGGATGGAGCAGAATCATGGTTGGGTTTTGCAGTGCCCTTGGCTTCACTCTCCTAAACAACTGACTCTGCTGCCTATACCCACAGTCAGTCACAGACAGGGCCATTCAGAGGTGAAATGGCATTAGCACTTTCTTGCTTCACTTTTCCACGTGGTCTTTATTACACAAACATGACTGGAAGCAGTGAGTACAAACACCCACAGTGATACATCTCAAAGTGGTCTGCACACTGAAAAATGGTGCAAATTGTTGCTGCTACTGGTGATAACCAAAATCATCACTGTTAATTCCCAGCAAAAACAGCCTGGGAAAACTCTTTTCTAGAGAAAGTCCAAATTTCCATATGCAACATAGAAACTTTTCAGGCTCTACCAAGATCATCATCCATCATAGCACTGCAGCCCAGGAAAGTCAGTCTCAACTTGTTTTGTTCAGGAAGCTTCATTTTAGCTTCTTTAGTTTATCAGCAACTTTCTTAATGAGCAGGTGGCTGGGTCTAATAATTTGTTTTAGTTATCTTTGCACGTTAGAACAATAATGTATATATAATACTAACAGCAAGTAATTCTTTGGGGTAAAATGAAGTCCTTTTGAATATGACTATGTATGTGGTAGTATTTACACTATTGCACATGGGAACATAAGCCTGCTATGAGAGCAGAGGACTCTGAAAGCTGGGACATAGGGTGCTGTGAGGAGGACAACAAGCATGGGAAGGAAAAGGCCACAGGCTGACACTGCAGACCCAGAACCAGAAACAACTCATCAGTGGTAGGTCAAAGAAATTCAGACCTGGGACTGGGAAGAGAAGTTTTAGGTGTAACAGATGAAAAAGCACATCTAACATATGTGTAACATACACCACATCCAGTGAAGACAGTTGTACCGTGCAGCTGCACACTAGGCAAGAAACAGCAAGGAGAAAAAGCTATCAGAAAACACAAACCCAAGCTCAAGCAGTCTGCAGAACGAGAGGGTGCCAGTAACTCACTGCAACCTCTGGCTTCTTCTTCAGGAATATGAGTACCATCAGCCTCAGGACCCAGAAGGGTAAGAGATGGACCAGTGTTACAGACTGATTCTATTCTATCTGTTCTAAAGACAGATTCTATTTATGCACATATGTAGACTATGGGTAGAACAGTTCAAACTATGTTATTATTATTCTTGAGACTAACATTCTTTACAGAAACTGTTAAGATTTCAGTCATACGAGCAATAAATTCATGTCTTAATAAATAAGGGCTGTTTTATTTTTGTCCATGGGGAAGATTTGTATTGTACCATTCCCTTGGAAATTCATGTATTCACCTAACTATGAGTTCAAATTATGGAGAACTGGATTCCAGGTCAGGTTTCATCAGTCTTCACAGAGGGAAAAATGAAATTAAGATCCCCCATGGAGGGGCTTCCGAGGATTCCCCTTTTCTATTCCTTCCTACTTTCCTAGACAGAAAGAAAAGTCGTTAGAAGTTTATTAATTGCTTCCCCTTTTACCCCTTTCCATAAAGCAAGACACAAACTTTTCTAATGGAAAAAGAGAACTGCTAGTATTTTTCTATAATTTTTACTGAAAATATTTGTTCCAAATTTTTCAATACAGAAAACTTCGCAGGAAAAACCTCTTCCCCTTGCACACACAGATAGAGCTCTAGAGAAGATGCTGCAACAGCCTGACCTGAGATCTACACTCTTCCTCCAAAGTGAAGTGTTTTAACAGTTGGGCAAAATTTGGGATAGAAGCACTATTTAGTAAAGAAACATTTCATTGTTGGACACAACACAGAGCTTTGCAAATGTAAAAAAGAGCAAAAGTGAAACAAACGGTGACAATAAACCACAATATGAACCCCTTTTGATTTAAAAACTTCCCACTATTATTTCAATAAAAGTCTCAACAGAAACAGACAATTACTATAGCTGAAAAGGCCATTGTGCTCCCTTAATAGATGCAATGAAAACCACTGTTAGAAACCACAGCTTTATTATCACCCAGCTGTTTTCTGTACCTGATTCTCCTCAGCATGTCTTACTGCTCAACAGAGATTTCCAACTCGGAATAAAACCACAAAAATGCTGTGGAAGGCTCTAAGATGCAGTATCAACTCCTGTAGCATTAGACAGAACCTGCAGTTCAAAGAAAATCTCTTTCCTCCTAGGAAGGCCACCCTTCCTTTCTTCAGCACCTTCAACTGCCAAACAAAGACAATTCAGAAAAAGTTACTTTTAATAGATGGACCCACATTTTACCATGAAACAAAAAAGGCACAGATTTATTTTGAAAGACACCACGAATGGCTAGGTCTTCTTGTATCATCTCCTTGGCCCTTGGAGGCTTAGGAAGGATGTTTTCTGGAAGCTGATTTGTCAAAACACCCACTCAGGGTGAGTATCTGCTGGGTTATATATACTGCAGTGAAAATCAAATCAATTTTTATTTTTCTGAGACAAATATGCAAACCTACTATTTAATGATCTCATGAGAAACAATATACAAACTCATGTTGTTATCTAAAGGCAGTTAGCATCAAAATTGGAAAGTACATTCTTGTGAGCATCCTCTATCTCAGGACTTCTCTCCAGGCACTGCAGTGGTCCCTTCCTCTATGAGATACCGAGTTATAACAAGAAAGCAAATAAAACCAGTAAATGATACTTAAAACAGTATTAGGGACAGAGTAAAATAAAATGCTTGCCAAGTGGGAAAAAAATAAAAGAGAAATCAATATTATTTAACGCATCTCTAGATTGCCAAGCACTACAGCACACAGGAGCTTACAACAATAAAAATACAACTTCGACACAGTCCCACCAGTGATCAGCAACAAAATCAATCAAAAGCTAAGTGAAATGCATGAAGCTCTGGTTCTCGCTGAGAAAGCTCTCCTGTCCTCCCAGAACAGCCTGCAAAAAACCCGAGAGTGGGCTCGGGCTAGAAGTCCTGATGGTTACAGCAAAACCAAGGGAAACAAGGTTACAGCCAACATTTTATATGCCTTGTTAAACTGAGGAGAAAAAAGTGTTAAGTGTAAGAAAGAATAATTAAATGGACATGATTTCAAAGTGATTCAAAGACAACAAGAAATCTACTATATGCAAACACTCCACAGTATTATTTTTCAAAGGCATCTCTGAATTCATCACAAGACCCCCATACTGAGAGATAAAAATATATACAAAAGTCAAGGACAGCCATGGGAGACTTTATTCCAGGAAGGCAAACCTAAAATATACAACAGAAAAACCTATTTTTCAAAGATCTTACTGTATCACCCCACTTTGCCCAAGGACTGACTTGGAGCAATGCACATTTCCTGTGTTTACAACTGAAAGAAGTTGGCTAACTGAATTTTAATTGAAGAATTATTTTTTGCCCCACTGTTCATTCATTAGTAGGTCAGAAAGAAAAAGAGTATCACTGGATGTCTTTCCATACAGCATGCTTTACCTGACTGAGAAACCATTTTTGTTCTCCAGAGTAAATACAGCTTTTTACACCTACAATTGGTATCCCCCACATAAAATACATGTCTGCATTGGTGTAACTCTCAGTAGCTCAGAGCACATGAGACAAAGAGGGAGGTGATCTTAACCCTCTGCTGTACATAAGGGCTGCCTGGGTTTTCCCAGGTATCTGTTAGGAAATTATGTTCAGACAAATTCTGAGGATTTCTGGAATTTTTACAGAGCCACTGGCTCGATTTGGCTGTCCATAAATCCAACCCACACCACGTGTGTGCAGCAACTACACGGGCAGCAATTCCAAAGCACCTGTTGAGTGCACAGGAATAACCTCCAGACGTGTGTGTTGATATTCCAAAGAGTCCAGAGCACATGTGAGTCTACAAGCAAATGCTACATAATGTGCAACAACGTTTTTCTCAAAAAAATCCTGGATAGGAACATGTAGACATGTGGTATAGATCTGATACATACATTCCAGCTGTTTCTTATCCTCTGTGTTGCCAGAGGCTCTGCTGCTCTCCTCTTTGGCAGTTAAAGAAGTGAGAGAAAATGCAGGACAAACAGATCTACCCAAAGGCACAGATCCATATGGTGCAGAGAAATACGGGAGTGCACCAGCACCACCACAAAACAAGTTCCAGAAGACTGATACCTACAGAAAGAGTAAGGAGAGAGGCAGAGTGGGGGAATCTGCAAGGGGAGGTTCATAAATCACAAAACTGAAATCCAGGCTAAAGAGGTCCTAACCCCTTTTACCCAGTCATAGCAGTGTTTTAATCAAGTGTAAGCTCCTCAGCTCAGTATCTGTTTCACTGGATGAAATGGAATGCTTTCAGCCCATAAGCTAAATGAATCTGTGAAAATGATGAGTTTGAACATTGGGCCTGGCAGTGTGAAACCACTCACAGCAGTGACATCTTCTCCCAAACCAAAACTTGACTTTGCATTGTACAGAAGCAGAATGCCTAACTCCCTGGACCTCCAACCAGCCTCAAAGACCTTTCCAGTTAGGCCGTTTATATTAATACATAGGAACATATGAGCCAAATGCTTTTATTGCTTTACTAATCACCTTTATTGATATTTGTATGAAACCTATTTTCTCAGTCCATCTGCTCCTGCTGCTCATTTATAATGTGAACTCTTAATTCTGCCTTGTTAGAACTGGCTCATATGGAGGTAATTATGTCAGCAAAAACAAAGGATCATGATTTCTAATGGAGAATGGGAAGCAGAAGCTGCTAGATTTGCTATTAATGCCACTCCTAATAATCCTTAAATAGAACTGTTTGTACATACAGACCTTTTCAGGATGTATCGACTGCATTAAAAAGTCAAGTAAATGTTATGTTAAACTGAAAAGCAAATCATTTTTAAAAAAGAGTAAAAATATTATCTCTTCTAATCTTTCTTGAATGCAACCAGAGCAGTAAGTAATGACTTAAGGTGTTCAGAAGACAGCAAGCTAGTTTCACTACCTACGTATGCACTTCACAAGAGCCACAGAGACATGAGACAACTCCTCGTCCATGTACTTCAGATATAAATAAAGTACTCAGAGCTCTTCACAGGTATTGTCTCTGTAGAGCTACAAGAGTTCCTCACTGATGTTATTTATAAACTGACTGGCCACTAATGGAAGGTCCCATTCCTTTGGTGGTGATTTAAATAATATCAAAATGTGTGACCTAAACTGCACTGCAAAACTTTTGCCAGCACATCTTTAAAATATTCTAATTAGTAACATGGCTAACCCAGTGTATACTCAACCCTTGGTTGCCACTGGCACAAAAGCTGCTTTAACTGGTGAAGGCTGGTATGAAAAAGATCTCCAGAAAGGCTGTTTTATGGGGAAGTAGGAATGATGTTGGTTTTGTCTGTCTGAATTGAAAGCTCAGCTTTGTGCAATGATTTTTTTTTTAGTTGTATTACAGCTTAGGTGTAATCACATGCTCATCACACATCAGGTGGGGGCTGGGCTCTTCTCCCAGGCAACCAGTGACAGGACAAGAGGGCACAGCCTGAGGCTGCTCCAGGGGAGGTTTAGGTTGGATATTAGGAAGCATTTCCTCATGGAGAGGGTGATTAGACATTGGAATGGACTGCCCAGGGAAGTGGTGGAGGCACCATCCCTGGATGTGTTCAAGGCAAGGCTGGATGTGGCACTTAGTGCCATGGGCTAGATGGTGTGGTGGTGTTGGTCATAGGCTGGACTTGATGATCTTAAAGGTCTTTTAAAGCCTTGGTGATTCTGTGATTCTGTGATTCAAAGAGGTACAGTGAGGCCCATGGGTATCAGAGGACACATCCACAAGGTAACATGAAGCAGCACAAGGTTTGGATTTGCTTCAACTGTAAGGATGAATGGCATGTGATAAAGGAAACCTGAAAGCCATGACCACCCAAAGCCAGACCAGCTTACCTTGAGATGGTCAAAACAGCCTTGGTTGGAGAAACCAGAGTATTGGTTTTCCAGCTCTCATGCATTTCTATTATTCAAGTTTCTGCCTCAACAGCAAGGTTGGTTTTGCTCTCTCCTGAAACTGAACGGACTGTGTTGTAACTCACCACCAGGTATCCTTTCCCCTATGTGCAGAATACATTGGTAAGAGGGTGCTTTGCCATATGTTTTGTATCTTTTGTGGAAATGTCTAACTACACCCGCCAAGAAAGGTCAATTTTTTGACTGGATAAACTACAGCTCCTCTATACCACCACAGGAAAAGTTTTGCAAAGGCTTTTGTAATGTAGCCTACTTGTAATGTGCCCCATTGTGCCATAGTAAACCTAAGATTCAAGCTTGCTTTACACATCCTAATCTGTATGCCAAATTTTGCTTTTCAAATCAAGACATATATTTGAGAAAGACCTGAAAATTCCCTGGGCTAGATCAGGCCTTTTCAGAAACCTATTAAATAAATTGTAGTTTATTTTTCATTAGGAAAATAAAACTATATATTTGAGACACTCACTACTTCATGGGTAACTTTCATGTCTTTCTCGTGTGAAACTCATTTCAATTTGCAAAGAAAAATGCCTTCTTTTTTCCTCCTTGATTAGTAAAAGTATGCAGGGTAACACAAGCTGGGAAAGATGGCATTTTTCTTTGAGCAAATTCTACTCAACAGGATCCAAATCCTTCACTGGAGAAAATCAGCCTAATTTCTTAACGTTAGATGCTCAAGAAACACAGGGAGTCTCACCTTTCTGAGAAGTTCCAAAAAATTAGACTTTCTTTTATTATTATGTTAGCCTGCAGAAAGCTAAATTTGATTACTGTAATCAATATGGCTAGGAAATCATGATACAAAATACCAAAGTGGCTCTTTCCTAGAAAACTGAGAATGGAACGAATGAACACAGCCGCAATGCAGTGCCTCTCTTCCAACAGCCAGACCTGCAAACTTCCCCTACCAGTTCTCTAAATAGCAGCTGTGATTTCTTTTTTTAATTACAATTCACTCTCTCTCCCCTCCTCCAACCGCAACTAATTTTAACATAGCTTCTTGTTAATTAACTACGTTAATTGGTAATGCTTCTTGGCAAATTTAGCAGGTTTCTGCAAGCACTGGCTCTAATATCTCTGTCTCAGTGCATATTCATCCTGATAAAGCTCATGAAAAATCCCTCCCTTCACTTTTTACAGACCTCTCCTAATACAAAAAAAAAAAAAATCTATCTTCTTCTCTTAGTTGAAGTCTGGCTGTGAAGTCCCAACAAGTTCTGAGAAAACCACTAGTGAATATAGCCAGAAATTAAATAAGCACATCCCATGCTACAAAGCTCTGTTCCCTGGGATACTTTCTCCTGATGGTCTCTGTATATGTCCTAGTTCCTAATTTCTGAATTTATTAGGATAAAAAATAACACGCAAGTGCAAACTCATTCCATCCAGCCCTGCAAATATATTATTAAGTGCTGAATCTTCTCTGTGGCTTGGAATTTAATTAATTAAGAGTCCAAGTCACCCCTAAGGCCATGGAGTTATGCTACAAGCAGCTGAATTTAGTCACACCCTTTATTGAGTCAATGGAATCCACTGGGATTTAGCTTCATTGAAAACTGTTTTATTTATTTAGGTACTCAAATATTGGCTTATCCAAGCACTAAGCTAACTATGTATTTCAAAGCATTAGCTTTAATGATTTGAAATAATTTTTAAACACTTATCTGTACATTACAGCAGTGCAACAAAACTGTCATGACAGTGATGGTTTTACCAGGAATTTAGAAAACGGAATTTTGCATCACCTCCCCTTGGATTAGCCAGCATCTTCTATCCCAAACACCAACACCTTGCACTGAGAAAGTGATGTGGAGCACATCTGCAAACAATATTCAGGTTTTGTGATCTGAAGAAAGGTAAAGGAACTGCAGCAGCATCCCCTCCACTCATCCTACTCTCTTTCCCCTTTTGTGTTGTGTGATCTGGAGCAAGACAAAGAGGTTTTAGGAAGCTACTTTGTTGGAAAAGTGCATGGTTTCCTTCAATACTGCTCACTGTGGGAATGCCTCTGCAGTACCTGGAAATGGATAACCTCCTCCAGAAGTGTGGAAATCACTCTGAGCTGTGATTTCAACTTGTGGATATTAGGTATATCCAGTATGAGGCATTCTCCTGGATTGAGTCCAGAGAAGGACCACGAAGATGATCAGAGGCCTGGAGCACCTCTGCTATGGAGACAGGCTGAGAGATTTGGGGCTGTTCAGCATGGAGAAGACTCCAGGGAGACCTCAGACCACCTTCCAGTACCTGAAGGGGCTACAGGAAAGCTGGGGAGGGACTTTTTACAAGGGCATAGAGTGAGAGGACAAGGGGGAACGGTTTTAAGCTGAAAGAGGGTGGATTTAGGTTAGACATTAGGAAGAAATTCTTTAGTGTGGGGGTGGTGAGACACTGCAACAGGATGAACAGGGAAGTTGTGGATGCCCCATCCCTGGAAGTGTTCAAGGGCAGGTTGAATGGTGCTTGGAGAAACCTGGTCTAGTGGGAGGTGTCCCTGCCCATGCAAGGTGCTGGTCTTCAAGGACCCTTCCAATACAAACCATTCTGTGATTCCCCCTTGCCTCATTGCTGCTGTTCTCAGTGCAAGACAACTTCCTGTGCATATCTGCAACGAGGTTTATTAACCATAGCTCTGCAACAAGAGCTGAAGGGGAAAAAAAAAAAAAAAAAAAAAAAAAAAAAAAGAGGACTGGAAAGCATTTGAAAGTCGTTCTAGAATAAATTCTGCAGCCACATAATACTGCACTGGGTCCTGGGAAACAAGAGCTGCCAACTCAGCTGACGGTAACTGAGTAAACAGTAGAGTGAAACTGCTGGAAAATAACTGCTAATGGGGCCAGGGAGAAAAGTGCCAACTGCATCTGTAACAGGAATCACATCCACAGCAACATGTCTGCCTGACCTGCAGTGCAACAAGTAGTTCACAGGTTTTAGTCTAGAGAGTAATGGATAGCTCTAAATGCTCTAAATCTTTCTGGACCTTCATTACAAAGTGACAACTGTTACCGTGTGACGAAGATGTAATCTCTAATTTGTCTCTGCATCTCTCTAATAAGACAATTATGCCTCGATTTTAATGTATGTCTAAAACATACACCAAGTTTGCACTTTCTTCTTATTCAACCTTTAAAAGGAGTTTTCATTATTTTGTGTACCCGTTTGATGTTTTGTTAGTGGAGGTCAGAAATACTGCTGAAGCTTTTTCCCCTCAACTCCAGCAAGGATCCTTCTTTCAAAACCTCTACAGAGCTGAGAGATCACCACTTTCAAAAGAGAAGCATCAATAAAAGAGGAAAAACAATTGGGGAATAAAACCCACTCTGATTCAAGACTGTGCTCTGCAAAATCTTCTTCGCAGCCATCAGTCCAAAAACCCTGCCAAGCTTATTCAATCTGTTAAGATCCTAACCTTCAGCACTGGAAAAAATAGCTAAATGTATTAGCAAACCAAAGTTAAGTGTTAGTATCAAGTACACAGAAGAAGCTAAGAGCCACACACCCCTGGTGCAAACACAAACAGCAGCTGCAGTTTGCCAGTGTGTCTCAATGGCATGTGGCTTCATACCAAACTTCCCCAACAATTTCAAAGTACAGACCAGGTTGGAAGGGACCTCAAGGATCCTCTGGTCCAACCTTTCTAGGTACTACTCTAGTTTATGTGAGATGGTTCAGCACCCTGTCAAGCTGAGACTTAAAACTGTCCAACATGGAGGAATCCACCACTTCCCTTGGGACACTATTCCAATATTTGACTGTCCTCATGCTGAAAAGTTTAACTCTTGTGTCCAATTGGAGTCTCCCCAAGAGCAACTTGTTATATTAACTTAATACATTAACTTCAAAATATGTATCTCCACACTGGAGTTTCTCTGTGCCAAAACTCTAAGAAATGTACCAGTCTTCAAAATCAATATGGAAGTTCTCTAATGAACAGTCATACAGGACAATTTTTTGCATAAACAGTATTTCAGGCATTCAATTTTTCCTTTTAGTTACTTCCAAGAGGACCTAAATTCCACCCCTAACACTAATAAGCAGAGACTTGAGGGGTTTCCCTTAAATCTTCCCAGCAGGAAAAGCAGATAATGAAAGCAAAAGTGGATACATCTAAACTTCACACATTCAGGGAGATTCCTTAATTTTAACTATACATGATTAAATATCTGTCATATAATACCATATTTTGGCTTGCAAAGAAGATGCTGACTAACTGCTACCCTGCAGCTGATCTATTTGCAGGAAAACCACAACTTGTATTCAGTGAATTTGCACTGTGGCCAAAGCAATGGCAGCAGCAAAGGCAGGACCAGCCAAGCCCCTGCCTCCAGCTCTGCAGCCAGCCTGAGTGCTGATCCACTGGAGAGCCTCTATGGAAACTGGACCTTCTTTCCCTGTCATTGTTACCCATCAAAGCTTGAGAGAAATAAATGTGAATAAACCCACAGTACCACAAACACCTCTGGGCTCTGAACAGTAGGGTTAACTACAGATTTGTGGCCAGCTCTGCCTGCTAACAGAGGAATGTTCTTCACGTTTGTTTTTACATTCTTGTAGAAATACTGAGGCATGTTTACTTTAAAATCTATGTGGGCAGCTTAAGAACTGGATTGACACAGCAGTCACATTTGCAAAGCAGCAGTTGCAGAGAGGGCACCTGCCTGCTGTCATTGCCTCAGAGGGACAGAATTTGGCTTCCTCTTAAAAAAAATAAAAATCAGGAATGCAAGTCTGTCAATGCATCTGGCAAACAGCTCACTCCACAGCCACTAAAATCCATTGCTAGAATACTACTAAAAATATTTCAATAGAAACTTTTGATACATGATGTTTTCTAGAGTTTTATTCCGCCACGGTAGCAAACACTATCATACTACTTAAAGAAATACAGCAAAAGATATTAAATACAGCAGCATTGATCAAAGTTTTGGCTTTGAAAAAAAGATCATAAAACTGAAATATGTCAACATTACTTCATTCTGATGGCCAGATTAGGGCCATAGAGCAAAGGAACAAAGGGAAATTGCACTTATGTGCATCTAAATATGGGGAATATCAGATGATCAATAGTTATTTGCTTGCTATTTTTCTGTCTAAAGATTCATAACACAGTAATGGCTGCAGCAAAAAAAATCATTGCACAGCTTCATAAACTTTCCTAACAAAAATTGGCATTTTGCATTTATGAGCAATACCTGAAGGCTGATGGTGATTCATCCTTAAATCCTCCTTTAATCCTCAAAAGAGAGGCTGTGCAGGCCATGGCCATGCGAACCTCTCAGAACCTGCAGATGCAATGAGCTTCTGTGCTAACCAAGACAAACCTCAGAGCAGATGAAGGGAGGTTACTTCAACACCTGCTCAAGTCCCTGCTCTTGGGTGTAACATGATGGTGCTGAGAGCAATGTGTGGAAGACCAAAGAGGAGACCACCACATTCTTCACAGATCAATGATGAGCTGGAACTAGTGGAGAGAGTCCAGCACAGACCACCAAGATGATAAGGGGGCTGAAGCATCTGCTATATGTGAAAGGCTGAGAGAGGTGGGGCTGTTCAGCCTGGAGAAGAGGAGACTGAGGGGGGATCTCATCAATGCTTATAAATATCTAAAGGGGATGTCAGAAGGATGGGGTCAGACTCTTTTCAGTGGTGTCCAGCAACAGGACAAGGGACAATGGTCACAAACTGGTGCACAGGAGGTTTAACCTAAACACATGAAAATACTTCTCTACTCTGAGGGTAACAGAGCACTGGAACAAGCTACCCTGGGAGGTTGTGGAGTCTCCATCTCTAGAGACATTCAAAACCCACCTAGATGTGTTCCTGTGTGATCTGCTCTAGGGGATCCTGCTCTAGTTGGGGGGTTGGACTAGATGATCTCCAGAGGTCCCTCCCAACCCCCACCACTCTGTGATTCTGTGAGCTTCTAAAAGAGAAAGATGTTTGGATATCGCAGGAAAAAATCTGTAAGTCTGCTAAAAACATAGTTCACTTACCAGGTTTCCAGAGCAAGGAAACACACAGGGTAATTCTGCAGCTGAAAAGGTTAACACCTGATCTGGAAAATGATTGCCTAGCGTAGGGATGAATTTTGCTGATAACAGAAATTTGTTCAGAATAATCAAAATCAAAACCTTACCATGAAAAACTGTAGCATTGCATAAACCACCTAAGTGATGGGGTGATAAAATGGCAGCTGGAATGCAATGGAAGGCAGATAGGTCTGAAGTACAATGTAAACACTGACAGGTTCTTAGTCATTACCACTCTGGAAAGAGATCTCAGACACATGGTAAACAGCTCTATGAGAACTGTAAGAAGTACGAATGCTCAACAGACAACACAGAAGAAAGCAGCATGTAAGACATAATAAAGAAGGGAATTGGCAGTAAGAAAGAAAATTCTAGTGTGCCACTGTAGAGAAATCCATGGTGTAACCCTTCTCAGGCACTGCAGGCAAATCTCAAAGAGAGCAGAAAAAGAAAAAAGAAGAGGATGACAAAAAAGAGATGAAACATGGCACTTTTAACCTGAGAAAAAAAAAAACCACACAGTAGTTTGATTCTACAGCTGGTAAAATGGGATCTGATACAGATGTATAAAATGACAAATTATAAAATAATTATGAGGGACCAATGCTGTCACAGTTCCACATGACACAGCTGGGCCAAAAATGAAGTTATGGAGTGGTGAAGGAAAAGTCAACCCCAGAGAATACATTTCAGAGAGTGCAGCTGAACTGTGGGACTTCACCAGCATGGCACACTAGAGGGGCCAAGAGCACAGAGGCTCCAAAAGTGATTATTATAATTGGTGTACCACAGCACCATGAGCAGCTGTGAAGCTGGTTGTAGCTGCTGATGAGAAAGTCCTGAAGCTGCTTGCTCCCAGGAGCTGGGAATATAAAGCCTGGACATGTATATATGGGAGGGGAATCACAGAATCATAGAATAGTTTCGGTTGGAAGGGAATTTATAGATCTTCTAGATGCAACCCCCCTGCGAGGGCAGGGACACCTCCCACTAAACCAGGTCGCTTAAAGCTTCATCCAACCTGGCCTTCAACACTTCTAGGGATGGAGCTTCCACAACTTCCCTGGGCAACCTGTTCCAGTGTCTCACCACCCTCACATAAAGAATTTCTCACTAATGTCTAACCTAAATCTCCCTCCCCAGCTTTCCTGTAGCCCCTTCAGATACTGGAAGGCCACTGTGAGGTCTCCCAGAGCCTTCTCTTCTCCAGGCTGAACAACCCCAACCCTCTCACCTTGTCTCCACAGCAGAGCTGCTCCAGCCCTCTGATCATCTTCATGGCCCTCCTTTAGACGTGCTCCAACAGCTCTATGTCCTTCCTGTGTTGGGGGCTCCAGAACTGGACCCAGTACTACCGGTGGGCTTTCATGAGAACCAAGTAAAGGGGCAGAACCCCTCCCTGGACCTGCTGGCCATGCTTCTTTTACTGCAGCCCAACACATGGTAGGTTTCTGGGCTGCAAGCACACATTGCCAGCTCATGTTGACCTTCTCGTCCACCATCACCCCCAAGTCCTGCTCCTCAGGGCTGTTCTCAATCCATTCTCCATCCAGCCTACATGTATGGTTGGATGGATCACCTTGTATTTTCCCTGCTCCTTACACTCCCTTCTGAGCCACCAGCCAGTGGCTAGGACTAGGAAACAACTGGGGGTCATTAGAAGACAACTCATAGTGCAAATAAATCTGTGTCCTCTGCCTGCATGGCTGCTCCCATCCATTATCTGGACAGGTGAACAAATCCCTGCTGAAAGGCACAACCACTCAGAAGGTGGGGTGTCCCAAGGGGATCACAATTTAAGTGGAAAATTGAAAGGACACATGACACAGACCCCCAACCTTCTCCTTCCTCCTTTTGTCTGCAAAGGAGAATCTAACTTTTGATTTACTAAGTAGTTACCACCCAGTTCCTTCTAGTTGAAGCACTCAAGTGCTGTGCAGTCCTTTTACTTTCCTATTCAATTTACTGAACTTGCATCACAAAAGATACTCAAGGGCTCGGGTGCACAAGTTGTGTTCTCCTCTGTCCCTCCAGTCTTGGGGAATGATGAATGGGTTAGCAAGAAGACCACACGGATCAATGCCTGGCTCCAAAAATGGTGCTACCAACATGACTTCGGGTTTTTGATCACGGTTTGGTTTACAGGACACTGGGCCAGCTGACATTGGATGGGAAGACCCTGTCCCACAGGGACATTTGTATAAAGGCATTTAAGCCCTAGTGAGGTTGCTGACCAGACCACTTCTGTGGTTACTAACCTCTTGGTGAGTCCTGTGTTTGCACAAAGGGCATGTTGATCTCATTGGCATCACTGAGCCCTGGTGGGATGGCTCCTATGACTGGAGCATCAGAATGGAGGGTTACAAACTCTTTAGGAAGGACAGACAGGGGAGACGGGGTGGGGGTGTTGCCCTCTACATCAAAGACCAGCTGGAGTGCATGGAGCTCTCCCTGGGGATGGATGAGGAGCCAACAGAGAGCTTATGGATTAAGATTAAGGGGAAGAAAGGCCAAGGTGACATCATGGTAGGGGTTTGCTACAGGCCGCCTGAGCAGGAGGATAATGTAGACGAGGCACTATGTAGACAGATAGGAGCAGATTCACATTCACATGCCATGGTTCTCATGGGAGATTTCAACCACCCTGACATCTGTTGGAAGAACAGCTCTGCTAAATGCAAACAATCCAGGAGGTTCCTAGAGTGCAAGGATGATAACTTCCTTTTCCAAGTAATCGAGGAACCAACAAGGAGAGGTGCTATGCTGGATCTTGTCCTCACCAATGAGGAAGGGCTGGTGAGGGATGTTAAGTTCAAGGGCAGCCTAGGTTGTAGTGACCATGAAATGGTGGAGTTCAAGATCCTCGAGGCAGCAAGGAGGGCCCACAGTAAGCTTACTACCCTTGATTTCAAAAGGGCAGATTTCAACCTCTTCAGGGATCTGCTTAAGAGAGTGTCTTGGGATAACATCCTGGAGGGTAGAGGGGCCCAAGAAAGCTGGCTGATATTTAAGGATCACCTTCTCCAGGCCCAAGAGCATTGCATCCCAACTAAGAGGAAGTCAAGTAGAAACTCCAAGAGGCTGGTGTGGATGAGTAAGCAGCTCCTTGAAAAGCTCAAACTTAAGAAGGAAGCTTACAGGGGGTGGAAGCTAGGGCAGGTATCCTGGGAGGATTACAGAGAGGTTGTCCAAGCAGCTAGGGATCAGGTAGGAAAGCCAAATCCCTGCTAGAATTAAATCTCGCCAGGGGTGTTAAGAACAATAAAAAAAGTGTCTATAGGTATGTTGGGGAGAAAAGTACAACCAAGAGAGTGTAGGCCCTCTCCTGAAGGAAACAGGCGAGGTAGCAACACAGGATATTGAGAAGGCTGAGGTCCTCAATGACTTCTTTGCTTCAGTCTTCTCTGGCAAGTGCTCCAGCCTCAGCACAAAGGCCACAGCAGGTGAAGGCAGGGACTGGAAGAGTGGATTACCCCCCAGTGTAGGAGTAGAGAAGGTTCGTCACCATCTAAAGAACCTGACGGTGCACAAATCTATGGGACTTGATGGGATTCACCCACGGGTCCTGAGGGAGTTGGCGGATGCAGTTGCTAAGCCTCTGTCCATCATATTTGAGAGGTCATGGAGGTCTGGTGAGGTTCTGCTGATTGGAAAAAAAGGAACACAGCCCCTATTTTTAAAAAGGGGGAAAAGGAAGACCCAGGAACTACAGGCCGGTCAGTCTCACCTCTGTGCCTGGCAAGATCATGGAGCAGATCCTCCTGGAAAGTCTGCTAGAGCACAGGGAAAATAAAGAGGTGATTGGTGACAGCCAACATGGCTTCACTAAGGGCCAGTCGTGCCTGACCAATCTGGTAGCCTTCTACAACAAGGCCACAGAGATGGTGGATGGTGGCAGAGCAACTGATGTCATCTACCTGGATTTGTGCAAGGTGTTTGACACTGTCCCATGACATCCTAGTCTCCAAACTGACAAGGCATGGATTTGACAGATGGACCACTCAGTGGATAAGTAATTGGCTGGATGGCCACACCCAGAGAGTTGTGGTCAATGGCTCAATGTCCAAATGGAGGCAGGTGACGAGTGGTGTTCCTCAGGGGTCGGTATTGGGGCCAGTGCTGTTTAACATCTTGGTTGGAGACACGGACAGTGGGACTGAGTGGATCCTCAGCAAGTCTGCTGATGATACCAAACTGTGTGGAGTACTTGACACCCTAAATGGAAGGGACTCCATCCAGAGGAACCTTGACAGGCTGGAGAGGTGGGCCAATGCCAACCTCATCAAGTTCAACAAGGCCAAGCGCAAGGTCCTGCACCTGGGTTGGGGCAACCCCAGGCACAAATACAGGCTGGGGGCAGAATGGCTAGAGAGCAGTCCTGAGGAGAAAGACTTGGGGGTGGTAGTAGATAAGCAGCTCGACATGAGCCACCAGTGTGAGCTGGAGCCCAGAGGGCCAACTGCATACTGGGCTGCATCCAAAGAAGTGTGGCCAGCAGGGCCAGGGAGGGGATTCTGCCCCTCTACTCTGCTCTGGTGAGACCCCACCTGGAGTGCTGTGTACAGCTCTGGAGCCCTCAGCACAAAAAAGATATGGAGCTGTTGGACAGGGTCCAGAGAAGGGCCACCAAGATGATCAAAGGCCTGGAGCACCTCTGCTATGAAGACAGGCTAAGAGAATTGGGGCTGTTCAGCCTAGAGAAGAGAAGGCTCCAAGGAGATCTTATAGCAGCCTTCCAGTACTTGAAAGGGGCCTACAGGAAAGCTGGGGAGGGGCTTTTCATCAGAGAAGATAGTGATAGGACAAGGAGTAATGGTTTTAAACTGAGAGAGGAGAGATTTAGGTTAGATATTAGAAATAAACTCTTCACTATAAGGGTGGTGAGGAACTGGAATGGGTTGCCCAGGGAGGTTGTTGATGCCCCATGCCTGGAGGTTTTTAAGGCCAGGTTGGACAAGGTTTTGTGCAACCTAGTCTAGTGGTAGGGTTCCCTGCTCATGGCAGGGGGGTTGGAACTTGATGATCTTTAAGGTCCTTTCCAACTTTAGTGATTCTATGATTCTATGATATATCTTCCTGCTCCTAGAAACTTCAGATGGTCACTTCTTCTTTCCCAACAGATTATTTAAGGACAGAAATATAGTTTATGATACCAAATTGTCTACTGCTTACAACCTGTTTCTGTGTAAAGGGGATCATTTTTCCATGCAATGTTAAAGGAGAAATATAACAAATAGCAAGGGATGGATAAACAGTCTCCTCTCCCAATTTAAAATCTACAGCATTTTACACCCAAGTAATTTTAACTGAAAGGAAAATCTAAGTGGTCATTCATCACTGGGAAGAAATCCTGTTCTTAGTTTCCATGACTAACAGCTGAAGTCTGTGAGAGACCAGCACTGTTCCCAACAAGTGAAAAATACTTTTCGTAAGTACTGATATAAAATTCTGGTGCTTTGTACTTCCACTGTGACAACTTTCAAGACAATTCTAAACCAGTGATACTCATTTAATAACATGGATACCTTGCACACCATCAACTTCTGCTGACACTTTGATCTTCTCCCCTCTTTTCCTTTAACAGTATTTTAATTACAGAGTGTCCTGGTTTGAGCCAGGATGAAGCTAATTTTCCTTTTACTGATTTTTTTTTTTTCCTTCAGTAAGCTCTCTTTTAACCAGCAGCAAGTGTTCCAGCTAGTGGGCTGATAACACTGGAATGTTTATGTTTCTGCTGAGACTCCAAGGTCACTTCTTAGCTCTGCTGCTACAGAGGCTGCTGGGGCAGGAGAATTGTATCTGTGACCCCCCCGTGGGGAGCTGGACTAGACAGACAGCAGAACTGACCAAAGGGATTCCATTCCATAGATCTATGTAAGCTCCCAGGAAGGTCAGAGATCACAGAAGACAACTTCCTTCCTGCTGCTTCTTCCCTTCTCTTCCATCCATGGCTGGTGTCTGGGGAGGACTCCATCCATCCATCACCATCGACCCCAGGCTCAGCCCTGACCCTCATAACTCTCCCCACAGCCCTGTCTGCTCTGCTGTTATCTCAGACAATGGTCTGAGACATTTCGGGGCTGCTCACAGCTCAGGAGATGCCAGGGGAGCTGCTGGGGGTGGGGGGATTTTGCACATTCCTAAACATAGTTGTATATAATTGTACATATAATTAAAGCTGTCTAGTTTAGTTTCCAATCCAGCAAAGTCTCTCTCCTAATTCTCTCTCTCCTTCCCTACCTGGGTGGGAGGGGTAGGGCATGGAGAGCATTGTTGTCTCTGGTTTATTTTTCAATTCTGAGTCAAACTGTGACACAGAGGCTGATTTTAAAGTATCATTTTTCAAATTTTAAAGTATTTCTGATGCCTAATGGGTCTGCAAACACTCTTCTAAAGAAGAGTTTGTGGTTTTTTCCTACTGTTGCAGTTGAGCTTAGATGCTTAAACAATTTGCAGTTAATTTGTAGGTAACTACTTCAGAAAGATTACAATTAAAAGACAGTTCAATGTCCCTTTTTCTCTTTTTTTTTTTTTTTTTCTGTAATCAATGTGAAAATTTAGGAATTTAAAACCAGAAGAGAATTAGAGAAGATGGTACATGTATAAATAAAACAGGCAGCGTGGTTATGCTCCCCCTTTTAATAAATGCCTTTAAATAAAAGTCTTTAAAATGCATCATTAGAAGTTGTCTACTATTTTGTCAGCATCCCAGTGGCAATCTTTCTTCTGAGGGAATCTGAATGTCACAAGAAATGCAGGCACTGGCCTGGCTAGAGGACAAAAGAGAAGGGCAGATTGTTAGAGAGGGAAAAAAAGCACGAAGCTTGATGTAACAAAGGTGATGGATACTGCCTAAAAAGCTAGAAACAAAGGGACTATGAAAAAAATCAAATAATATAAAAAATAGTCTGCCTCAAACTAGAAGAGGACAAAAACTTTTTAAAGCCAAGAAAATATAAATTATACAGCAGTAAAATGAAAAGCAGGAACCTCAGACACACCTATAATCTCTCATCTGATGATTCAAGCCAACATTGTCTTTGAAAGTCCAAGTTCAGTATGAAAGAATTTCAGGAAGTGTTTTAAAGACTGAAACTTTAAATAGTTCCATCTAGTAACATAGCAAACTTATTTCTGTTCATAAAAGTCCCATGACCATTTAACACATGCAGTACTAGTACATTTATATGGTAAGAATAAGGTCAACCAACTTCTAATGTGGATTGAAATAGACATTTTGAATTCTGTGTCATCCATTGCTACAACAATTCTGAGTACACTTTCCAACTTGACCAGTTACTTGTTTCAACACTCTTCATCATACAGAGTTCATTTTATCAGCAGTCTTTAATGAAAGAACAGAACTAAGATGCAAACTTCATTGCAAGCACTAAGAATTAAATATTAAAGGACCAGAGGAAGAGGCACTCAGGTATACTAGACAAGAGGAAGGTAATGTCTATCAGAAGACTTAAAAAGCACCTTAAAGTCCATAATAAAATTGATGACTTCAAAAGTTTTTATATCACTAAAAGATTCTAAATCACAAGCCTTAAAGTTTTATGCATACATTTGATGGCAGAAGGTTGCAAGGTAGTTGCAAACTCTTATTGTTTTATACTCTCAAATAGGAAACAGCCAGCTCTGTAGAGACTGCTCTGAAGGATTGCTACCTAACACCTACATCCTAACAAAAAAAGGAGAAGGCCTCTTCTATGTGACTACCAGTGATGAGCTAAAAAAACCAGGCTGTCAGATCACCTCCAGCTGCAGTTTTCTCACACTGCATATTCTGAGTTAGCATAAGGACCAAGTCAGTACTTAGGAGGATGAAGAAAAGAACTGATGTAGAAGAAAAGCTTGGATTTATTAATTGGTTGGTTGGTTGGTTGGTTGGTTGGTTGGTTGGTTGGTTGGTTGGTTGGAGTGTATGCTACCCAAAAAAGGAGAATTCATAAGTACTGCCCACCCCACGTGGATAATGTTGAGGTGCACATTCTCCATTTCAAAACAGCTGTAAAGAGGCACATTTCAGAACTCAAACCTAATTTCTAGAGTGACTGTACACACTGGCATTTTAAACATTCATGCAGAGAACAGAGCTTTCCCCAGCAACTAAATTGTGCTTATTAATGAAGAAATCCTCCAAATCCCAAGCATTATTTGAAAAGCACTACAGTCTGCAGAACAATCAAGCTCCAGCTTGCAGTCAGTTTAGAGTCTGTATTTATATGTCACTTCTGAATTTCCTAAAGCACAACTTCAGAGGAAAATGTGGTATTGTCAGTCTAGCTCAGAGCAACTACAGCATTCTAAGAATAAGCAAGTTTTACACGTTTTCTCCTAATGACATTTCGACAGTGTAACACTGTAATAATTAAAAATGTTAATTAAGAAAAAATGCTAAAGACATTCCCTAAATCCAGGAAACACCATTCCCTACACGAGCTGATGACCATGTTGTCTTAACATGTAACACCAAAGGTGAAATCCTTGTTGTCACTCAACCAAAAATCAAAACTTTTACCAACCAAAGCAAAACCAGGATTTCACCTCTAAGATCAAACTACACCATGGGAGGGATGCCACATTCCAGGATATGGGAACATTGAACACCTGAGGAAGCACTTAGAATTACACTGTCCAACACTCAGAAACAAATTAAGTTTGGTTTAAGAAAATAATTCTTTTTTCTTATTTTTATGAAGGATGGTGGACTGAAAGCTCAGCAGAGTGTTAGTTGGTGTATTTTTGTTAAGCTAATTAAAAAAAGGAGCAGCAGGGTGAAGCTCCCCTTTGCCACAGCTACAGTCAAGTGTCTCTCAGGAGTACAAACATTCAGTAATTAAGAGGGTCTAATCAGCTCCCAGGGCCCACCTCACCATTTCATTTTCTTACGACTGCCAAAAAAGATGCCAATTACAGCTAAATATGAAAGAACAAAATACGCTCTCGTGAAGTACAAAGATAACAGTTGATTTCAAATTGGTCACCAAATAGCTAATACATGGTAATAGGCTTTCGTGGCTTTAATTTTGAATATAAAAGAGCAAGCTGCAATACAAAAGCTCCCAGAAAATTCTACCACAACTCAGCCAGTTCTGCAAAGTTTGGAAATGTGGTAAGTACATGATGTATTCAAAGACAGGAATAATATTTTTTAAATATAAGTACGCTAAATTTCTTAATTCTCCCCAGAATATCAGGAGTGGAATCGCTACCTCACACCACCCTAAGAAAAATTGTGAAAACCTGAAATGAGATGATGACCACAGCATTTCACTTTGTCTTTTCCAAACAGTCTGTTCTGAAAAATAAAAAATAAACCCTCCCTCCTCTTACTTGCTCTACTTATTGTGAAAAGTAATCTGTCTTTACACGCTAGGCAATTAAATATTGAAAATAAAAGGTAGTGACACCATTAGAGCTTCACACCCCCCTGGCTGAGGAGCTGTACAAGCAATGTGCAGAGCCTGCAATTTTACTTTTACAGAAGGAAGCTGGATACCCCTCAAGGCTGCCACAGCACAGCTGCTCATTTTGCACACACCTCTCTTACAACTGGATCAGTACACTCCGAGTGGGGGTGAATAAGTAAGGTAGGTGGTGGATTTTAAATGGCGAGTGAAACAAAAATAGAAGGATCTTTTTATAGTAAGAAAAGCCTGGGGGAGATCTCACCACCTCTTTTCCCTGCTGAAGAATGCTATTTGCTTTTTAATTAAAGCTTTTTCAGTTTCTTTTTGCAGCCCAGTTTTCTCTGAGCACCAGCACGTCTGTGGAGATGAAAAATGCAGAGAGTAATGAATTTTAGATTTGGAAGAAGTCAGCTCTAGAAGTAAAAAAAGCTTTCACACGTAGCCAAGATTTGAAGGTGAAGTGATTTAATGGCTGACTCGAGTCATTATAATTATCATTATTCATGTTGTGGTGCCACCCAGAGGCTCTGTGTTAGGCACCATACTAATAATACATTTTCAACAATAAATCTGTTTGCAAAACTATGCAAGGTTTTAAGAGACCAGGCAGAATTTAAGCAAGAGGAAGAGCAGATGCATGGCAAGATGGAAATGAAGCTTCAGAAGACAACTACCAACATCTTAGCCAATATGGCTTTGCTTCTTTAAACAGGAAAGTAAACTCTTCTAGGGAAAATTATCTGGCATAGGTCAGTGTCCCAGGGATCAAGGGAAAGAAGGCATCAAGAGTGATATAACCCTCAAATATTGAAGCCAGACACCCACATCAGCATGGGATGAACTTAATCTCTTACTCCTGTATCTTAACATTTAAATAGGTATGGCAGAAAAAACACAGAAAGAAGGACATACAGTATACATATACACCAGCGAGTTGAGGGGAGGTGTGAAGTTCAAGGATGAGTAGTTAGGAGCAGGAGGCAAAAAAACCTCAACAAAACGGAGAGGGCATGATGAAAGGCACCTGGAGCAAGTGAGGTTGCTGTAGAACAAATGTGAAAGGCTGGTATTAAACTGCCAGTCAGAATCATAGAATCATCAAGGTTAGAAAAGACCTTCAAGATCATCAAGTCGAACCATCCGCCCTACAACCCTGTGACTACTAAACCATCTCCTGAAACACCATGTCTACCCTTTTGAACACCTCCAGGGATGGTGCCTCCACCACCTCACTGGGCAGCTTGTTCCCAAGGCCTCACCACTCTTTCTCTGAATAAATTTTTCCTAATATCCAGCCTGAATCTCCCCTGGCACAACTTGACCCCATTTCCTCTGGTCCTATTGCTGGTCACCAGGGAGAAGAGGCCAACACCCACCTCACTACAACCTCCTCTCAGGTAGTTGTAGAGATCAATGAGGTCTCCCCTCAGCCTCCTCTTCTCCAGGCTGAACAGCCCCAGATCCCTCAGTTCTCCAGACCCCTGATCACCCTCTCCAGCACCTCAATGTCCTTCCTATCCTGCAGTGCCCAAAACTGCACACAGTGCTCGAGCTGTGGCCTCACCAAGGCTGAGTAGAGGGGCAGGATCAGCTCCCTGGTCCTGCTGGCCACACTATTCCTGATGCAGGCCAGGGTAGTTTGTAACAAGTCAAAATATAAGAAAGATCTGTGACAATGCTGCTGGAATGGAATGGCAAATGGTAATTTGGGCAAAAGGAAATCTGGTGCTTCAAGGCAAAAGTCTTTAGACTTTAATTTCTTTTATATTATCCTTTGCCAAGTGACTATGCCAGGCTTTCTTCATAGCAAATTTAGCAAAACTCTTTGCTGACAGCTGCCTATAACCTTTCTTATGCAAGAAAACCCACTCTTGACATAACTCTAAATTAATATTTAAAAATAATTACATATGAATTCTCATTAAACATATCCAAACAAGCTATGTGCATCGGAGTAGTAGGATGGGGCATAGCTCAAAAATGTGTAGAGAGGAGGGGGAAGCGTCAAGTTTTTGTCAGCAAGAAGTGGTTTTTATGATGTCTCAAATTCTCCAGGTCATATCCTTCACTCTGTCAATCACAAAGCTCACATAATCTTCTCACAAAAAATGTAGCTGTGATTCAACTGACATGCAACCGAATTTTGTTAATTAACAGAAATCTGACCCTAATTGCAACAAAATAAAGTCAGTTACTTGCTATGATGCCGTGGCTAGGTACTTGGGAGATCAGTTATCCTCAGGCTCTCTACAAAGCATACTCACATCTATGATGTAACCAACAGGAATTAAGTTGTTTTAACTTTGGTGATAATCAGATCCAACCAGAGGAAACAATAATTATACTAAAATAATTCTAATTATTACACCAAAAAACCATGCTATTTCACAATTACCTCAAGGCTCATGAGAACCTAAACTCAGCAGTAGTGATACTGATGTATATTTTGTCCTTCATTTCTTTTTAATTTACCATTGCTCATCATTCACAAGGTTTTTCAGTCTCTCTTTGTGCAATCAGAAGGCTCAAGTGCCAGAAAACTCTGGGAGAACATTCAAACAGACATCCTCTGTGTTTATTAAAGACATACTTCCATTTATTCTCAATGCCACAGCACTACCACTTAAATAAAACGTAACAACTGTCAGTAACTCCCAGTCAGCCCTGTAAGGATACAGGGTCAGTTATTTCATCCTTGTAAATTAAAGGCTGGGAACAGCATACCAAATAACTACAGGCCTAACAACAGACAGGCTGTTTTCATTACACTTCGTATCAATAACAGTTGTCAAAATGAAAAGAACTGAATTCAAGCTTCATTTGCTTCCTACAACCCATTAGTAAATGTGTAAGATTCTGTTTTGATAGGCGAGGGAAGCCTTTATAGTCTCATAAATGTAAAAATAAAAGATCTAATTTATTCACTCATCAACAATGGAGGATACAGCTTGACAAGTTTATATGCCTGAACACACACCCACCAATTAAAATGGTGAGGATGGATGATCACAGAAATTTCTGGTGCACCACATATGGCAACCTTGCAAGATTGTCACAAAAATTAGAAGACCTTGATCCTGAAGAAGACATCTGCTCCATTTCCTTTTCCCACAAGAGGATCTCATTACACCTAATCATTCATGAGACATTTCTGTTTAGTTGGATCTCAGAGGTTTCCCTGTTAAAGCCACCACGGCCTTGCTAGACAGTATCTTCCATAACTTTGCAAGAACTTACTATTTGTTTTTTTTTTCAAATACTCTGGATAATTCTCTTTTCCTGCAAGTTCATTTCAAGATTTTCTTTAGCCAGAAAGACAAATGACCTGTTATTTTTTTTCTTTCTCTTCTTTTTTACAGCAGAGGTGGTTTGGTTTCACCTCAGCCAGCAGCTAAGCCCTATACTCGGTCTCCCTGCAGCAGGACTAGGAAGAGAACCACAAGGGTAAAAGTCAGAAAACTCATGGGTTGAGATAAAGACAGTTTAATAGGTAAAGCAAAATAAGGAATTCATTCACTACTTGCCTGCATCAGGCAGATGTTCAGTCACCTCCAGTAAAGCAGGGTTCTACCACATGTAACAGTTCCTTGGGAAGACATACACCATTCCTCTGAAGGTCCCCCCTTCCTCCTTCTTCAGATGTTACTGCTGGGCACAACATTACATGGTATGGAATATCCCTTGGGTCAGTTGGGGTCAGCTGTCCCAGCTGTGTCCCCTCCCAACTGCTTGTGCACTCCCAGGGTGAGCAGAAAAGGTCTTGAGACTGTGCAAGCACTGCTCAGCAGTAGCTAAAACCTCCCTGTGTTATCAACACTGTTTTCATCACAAATCCAAATCATACCACTACACAAGCTACTATGAAGAAAATTAACTTTTCCCCAGCCAAAATCAGTACAAGAGGTAACAAATTATGTAATGGACCTCCTG
Source organism: Hemiprocne comata (assembly GCA_020745705.1). NCBI lineage: Eukaryota > Metazoa > Chordata > Aves > Apodiformes > Apodidae > Hemiprocne > Hemiprocne comata. The sequence goes on from CM036587.1 coordinate 160,742,880, forward strand.
GTCTTCCATCAAGTTAAATAACCCCAGTTCTCTCATTCTTCCCTCTGATCATGCTGTGTAGATGTCTAACCAGAACCACAACTGTACTCTGAATTCTCGATCATTGGTCTGTACCCTACTGAAGAGGCACACCAGAGCATCAACAAAGTGCTCCCACCTCAACTTAGTAGTTTGTCCTTGTTCTTGTGGACTTCATACATTTTTCAGTCCAGTTCTTCAAGTAAGTTTGAATTTTTTGCAGCCTGACACACTCTCCTAGCTTCCTGGCATCTGCAAATTTAATAAGAATTCCTTCTAGCCTTCCTGGGTTGTTAATGAAAACAGTCTTTGCAGAGCTCCAATCACCTTGTTCTTCCAGTCTTCACAACTGTTTTCCATACTGTTTCTAAACTGTTTTGTGGAGTCTCCTTCTCTGGACATATTCAAAACCCATCTGGACATGTTCCTGTGTGATCTACTGAAGGTGATCCTGCTCTAGCCAGAGGGGTTGGACTAGGTGACCTTCAGAGGTCCCTAACAACTCTATGACTATGACTATAGGTGGTTTTCCACTGGGCTCTGCATTCACCTTACAGCAGAGTAATCTAAACCATGTTTCTTCAGTTTAAAGTGTCACAAGAAGACATGTCAAAAAACTTACTAAAGCTCCCAAAATACATTATCTACTGATTCTTCACTCCCCATACGGCTTGCCACTTCCTCCTGAAAAATTAGATATTTTTGACTACTTCCTGGTCATTGCTCTTTATCTCCTTGTTTGAGGGTATTTATGCCTTTGATTATTCTTTTTTTTTTCAATTCAAAAGGGTAACAATGGTTTTACTCTGCATAATACTTCCAAATGATGTGGTGGTTACACCAATATATCAGAACCTGTATAACCTGCTCCTCATCAGTTTGATGAGGAGCACTCCTATCAAAATCACTAGAAGTGCTGAACAACAATTCCACTGAAAAATTTAGCTTTTCCAAAGAGCAGAAAAATGACACACATTATATTCTTTAAAACCCAATCATGGGAAATAGGTTGTTGGCCACTTTAAAGTATGAGTGGAGTGCTCATTCTTGGTGGACTTCAGGTTTATGTCTCTTTTTGTGCAGTGCATTATGACTCTGCCATATGAGACTCTTCTAAAAAGATAGTAATAAATTGCCCTGAAGGAACATTGATATTTTTGTGAGGCAATGTTTCTTGTCTGCCAATGACTGTAGATCAAACCTGCTGAGTGTACAATTAACAGCCTACTTTCCCAATTATGTAGCCTCACAAAAACTGAAGTCAATAAGGCTGTCATAAAGATTGAGCACCATACACCATACCTGAACAAAGTACCATATCAAAGGATACAGATTTATATTTTCTAAACAAACAATAGCAAAATACAGCTACCTTATCTGAAAGTAAATATGTACCAGGACCACTGCTACATATTCTTGAAATATTATTTCTTTTTCATGCCCTATCTTAATCGATTCTTAATAAAAACTACCAAAGGTCTGGCAGGTTTGAAACAGGAAATCAAAGAGAACAAGAAGGAGGAGTATAGCAAACAGGTAGCAATATCCTAGCTCAAAAGCTGAAATCCTTTAGGCCTTGTTACAGGAAAAATCCAAGTGCAGCTCTACATTCCCTATACAGCAAAATTTGCATGAGAATATTATGGAATGTCACTGCAGAATGATTTAAGAACTTTCTTCTTCCTGCCTTCACACACAGCATCTCTATGAGCAGAGTTTTACTGAAGTGCAGGGATTTTAGCAACTGCCAGCTCCTTCCTGGGAAAGAAATTCCGAAGACAGTGAGATGAAAGGAACACATTTTGTCCTGCTTTTGTAAAACACAATTCCCACTTTTCAGAACGGAGCGAACAGGAATTGTTACAGTTTCACACCACCAGCACAGGTCTGCAGCAGAGCTCACTCAGTGGAGCTTGCAAACCCAAAAGGAAACTTCAGCTTTCTGTTAGTGAACATCGAGCAGTGTGCTAAGGAAGTCTATCTTCAAGGCAAAAGTTCTTGATGAAAAAAACTTTTGATTCAGCACCACACTTCCCACTGCAAGGGAGGTCAGAGGACATCTATGAAAAGCAGTGACTATTGGTCCCCAGTAGAGTTTTTTCCATACTTAGTCCAGAGTGCTCAAGAGCACAGCAGTTTCCTACAGCACAGTCTTCTCAACACCTCCTTGCAACAGGTAAGATTTAAAAAAAAAAAAACACTGAGTAAAATGCCAGTAAGATCAGTACATTTCACTGCAGCCATAAGCAAATGCCAAACACATTAACTGGACTCTCAGATTTTAAAACTTCATCTAAGACACTTTACACTTTTGAATATAAAATTTCAGAGGTCAACCATAATGACCCATCTTGAGACATCTTGTTTTCTGCTCCCAATTCTTTCCCTCACCCGAAGTAAAAACTGCAGCAAAACAGAAATAACATTAGTTTAACATACTGCAAGGCCACTAAAAACCCAACAACAACCCTTCCTTAGATTAGCAAGAAATACAAAGAATTTTATCACTCAATACTTGCTTTGGATGACCTGTGACAGTGATCTGATCCCCAGATGGGTTGGTGATATCTCATCGGGCTGGGAGGGAAGGAAAACTTTACTGATAACAGTCACATTTTTCATTAAATGTTTCATGATGAAAGAAAGTGGACCTAAAGAAAATAAATTATATCCCATCTGTTTAAAAGCATATGGATATTATCCTACTCTAACAAATCTTGCTCAGATTCAAAAAATTATACACTTTAGTACTCCTCCCTGTGCTATAAAAATTAGTTCCAGGGGAAAAACAACTGACACAAATTGATTTTATAACATTGTGACATTCATAAAAAAATTACTGTTTCTGCTAATTGATTGGCTGGGGGGAATTGTGGAAAGTATCCAGCTAAGGTTGAGTTTGATGACAAAGCTTGCAAAGAAAAAAGGCAAAAAAATCCCTATGCATCTGGCTCAGACATGCTCACGTGTGCCAGGTTTCATAATAGAACAATTTCATAATGTAACAATATTCAATCACACAGTCTCCATATTCATTTTTCCTCTTAAGAGTAATTTTTGAAAAACACTTGATAATGTTTCAACCAAAGTTGAAAAAAATGAGTAGAGGTCTTAAAAGTGTAACGCTTCTTGAACAGCATTCTTGAAAAATGAATGCTGAAGAGCAGAGGAACTCCACCAATTCTCACACTAAGCTAAAGGCACGAATCATAGAATCATAGAATGGCTAAGATTGGAAGGGACCTTAAAGATCATCAGGTTCCAACCTCCCTGCTATGAGCAGGGACACCTCCCACTAGACCAGCCTGCACAAAGCCTCATCCAACCTGCCCTTGAACACCTCCAGGGAAGGGGCTTCCACAGCCTCCCTGGGCAACCTATTCCAGTGACTTCCTACCCTCATGGTGAAGAATTTCTCCCTGATGTCTAACCTAAATCTCCCCTCTTCCAGTTTAAAACCATGACCCCTTGCCCTCTCACTGCCCTCTCTGGTGAAAAGTCCCTCCCCAGCTTTCCTGTAGCCCCTTCAGGTACTGGAAGGTGCTCTAAGGTCTCCCCAGAGCCTTCTCTTCTCCAGGCTGAACAGCCCCAACTCTCTCAGCCTGTTTCCATAGCAGAGCTGCTCCAGCCCTCTGATCATCTTGGTGGCCCTTCTCTGGACCCTCTCCAACAGCTCCATGTCTTTCCTGTGCTGAGGGCTCCAGAGCTGTACACAGCACTCCAGGTGGGGTCTCACCAGAGCAGAAGGGCAGAATCACCTCCCTTGCCCTGCTAACCACATTGATGATGACATCTTTTTGCCAACAAACAGGATGTCATTTGTAGACTGGAGATTTCTTCCCTCAACATTCTACAGCAGGTTAATAACAATATTTCCATGTGCACAAAGTACCCATATACAGTATCCCATTACACTTCACATTCCTAGCTCTAAACTGTTTCTCCCCCTTATGACATATTTTCTATTCAACATTTGCTGTTGTCCCATTTTTTTTTCCAAGGGGAATTCATTATGCAAATGAACACTCACAAAATCAAAATCGCAGATTAAGTCTTCTTTCATCCTACCAAGAAATGACAGCTTCAACTCATTGGTTCAGTATCCTGCAAATCCCTAAGGGATTATTCCAACTGAGACTATGTGGATATGTTACAAACCATTAGACTTCATACAATACACATAATAGGCCATGATATTTAAAATGACATACAACATCTTTAACCTTTGCTTTGTCTACACAAGCCTGTTGACCCAGGATAACTATTGACCTCCAAACCTGTAGAGCAGGTCTCATTTCAGGAGCTGAGATTACCAAATGACCTGAAATATCTGCAGAACTATGTGTTTCTCAAAAGAGTTGTATCACCAGGGCAGGCATCCACCAGCAGTGTCAGACTGTAAAATACTGTCACTTGACATTTATGATAATGAAAAATATTGTTACAAATTCATACTTCAGAAAACAGGTTGAAATTATCCTCTCTTCTTCCAGGTCTTGGGAAATTGGTTTGTAAATAAGAAAGTTTTCCCTCACTGTCTCACCCCTCACAGAAATGACACAATTTGCAACACGTCTGCATGGCTGGAGCACTGCAATAAAATTCCTCTGAGCCTTTTACTCGTTATTAGGGTTTAATCAGAAGTGTTAAGAACTGGCCAGCTTCATAATGAACAAATTATTTCTGTATCTTCTCCTTTTCTGACAACTTAGGATGCAAAAAGCATAATATGTATTGTGCAACGACCCCTTTTTCTGTGCCATGCAACTTGCCAATGCATATGCAGATTCCCTGCTTTCCCTCTGACACCCCACACTGATACATGGATACGATTGTTTTTTTTTCTGCAATCACTGTTTTTAGAACTGTGGCTGTATTTGACATTTACTTCAAAGCCAGGGGCACTCGGAGCCACCCTCTTCCATCTTCTCCAGTCACAAAGCCCTGAACTGAGGAGCTGACATGTAGCTTTGTAAGAACCATCTGCTTTGTGTCTGCAGAGCTCTCTACTTACATCAGAGCCCCTGGCAACGTTGTTCAACTTCAAAATGATCAATTCCCTTTGCTACCAAGATTCTCAGTAAAATATATTGGTGGTCTGAAACCAATGAATAAAAACTATTTCCATTATTAATGTGTATCTCATCCACTCCTGTTGGCATCAACATTTGAAAACTTTTTTCTTGTTTTCTTTCCTTTTCCCCCTTGCAAGAACATCTATTTCCTAGGAGTGCAAACACTGACAAATGTAAAGTAAAAATAATTAAAAATAGATGATGATCACATAATATAATGGAACATTCACAGGGATGAGTAAAAAATATATATAATTTATTTATATTTTATGCGCAGGAATATTTTGATATTTGTTTTGGGGAACAGTACAAGCACTTTACTTGGTGCCCCTTAAAACCAGCACTAAACAAAAAGAGACTGAACCAGCTGAACTAAACCAGGACTGAACTAAAATTTCCCTTGATAGTGATGACTTCCTGGAATTCAGATGCACAGGGGTCTCAGTTTAGGTTCTGTATGTGGCAATCCTGCAGGAAAGGTTTGCTCACAGGTCCCAAACATTCTTGGCAATTTTTGGAATTCCCATTCCATGGTGAAAATCATATTACTATGGCTTCATGCCAATGAAATACATGTGGAAAAAAATGTCGGGGTACTTGAATTATTATTATTATTATTTCCCTTTTATTTTTTTTTCCTTTTGCTTTCCCTCTTTCTTTGCAGGGCTGCAGCTGCACAGCTTTAGTGTGTGCAGCAGGAACTTTTCAGGCATGAGGCTCACACAGCAGTGTGGGTAAAATCTGTTCTCTACTTAAAAAAGTGTCAAGATGTAATTGAAAGCAGAGGACCTGTCACTGATGTCAAAACTCCAGTACATAAATTCAGGAATAGGGAAGCCTGCCAGTACAGTACAGTCATCTAAAGCAGAGTTCATCAATATTTGGGAAATGTCTGATTTTTTAAATAATCTTCAAACTACTTTTGGAGACACTGCCAAAGAACTTTGTACATGTGTTGTATTATCACCTCCCTCACTGGTAATGATGTTAGAATGAAGCTGGGGTTGCTACTGCACCCTCTGACAGTCTCACTATTTTAGAACTGGAAAGAAAAATACATTTTTTAAGGTCTGAAGAATCTCCCTGCCAGAGAAAGGCCAGACTTTGTGCCAAGCTTCCTGAGCAGGGTATACAAGTAAAAGGCAGGTGTATAGGAATAATCACTATTCAAGAGAGCAATCTCAAAGCTGAGAAACACTCAGATGGGAAACAACTGGCTGAATATTAAGCCATTAAAAAATACCAAGGGGAAGATGGAATTTCCAAGCCCACATTGATGCCACAGCTGCACACAGTGGCCAGTAACTTTCCATTTTGAAGGGAAACTTTGCTCAGATGACCATCTTACTTGTCCACACTGTCAAGCACCCACACAGACTGCACATATGCTGTTTAAAATACTGCCAGTTTCATAAAAGTTTTTTGTATTTCAAGACCTTTTGCTGGGTAGAGAATCACTAATAACAAACCCGAGTAGAATGGTTACTTGACACCAGAATAAAATCCTCTCTGTATTGCACATCATTGCAAGCAATATCACCTAATCACTGCCTAAAAAATCCAGCACTGTGCACCAAACCTTTTGACCAAAAAAACGATGACAATTTCAGCCACTACCAAAGACATCTTTGAAAGAGTTTAAAAGTAACTAAAAAACAACTGGTGGATGCTTTTGTAGGCAAACTTGCTATGATTCTTGAACTAGGAAAGATCTTACTGGAATTTTTTTATCTAAAGTAAGGGTTGCTTTGTACATGGGAATGGACTGAACACTGACTCACAGGGGTGTTATGGAGAGAAGAATCTCTTTTTCCTGAAAGCCTCTTTGGTCTAAATTTCTTGTCTTGGATGAAACATTAGTACAGTAAGTTGTAAACTTGCAAGAATATGTTGTAGTAATAAAAGCTCAATTTGTTGTAAGAACTAGCAGGGAAAGCAAGGACAAATACAATTGCAAACGCAGACGTGACACGAGATAGGCCATGATCCTCAGAATTTCTGGTGGAATTACCACCAAGATTACATTTTCCAACAATCTGAACTAGCAATTTACTTTAGAGTTTGCACAGAACAACCAGATGAGAAAGAATGAAACAGGTTAAAACGAACCTTGCTGCCTTCTCCAATTGCTCTTCTGACTGAATTTCTCCTTTCTGAGTGGCAACAGACTCAGCCCATTCCCATCTGAGCTGCAAGGGCTGGCTGAATGTCTCCTCCTTTTTGCAGCAGCCTCTGCTTCAGCAAGATGACCCTCTGCCTGCCCACATTGCGGGAGGAAAGTCTCCAAATTGAGCCCCTTTCTTGTTCAGAGAGGAACAATATTTCCCTGCTCCTTAAAGGACTCCACATTGCTGCCCAGCCAAATCTATCTAACCACTGCTGAATAAGTAAGTGCAAAGTAGGGCTGCATAAGAGGACTGCTTTAGGATCTCCTGAACCTCTAATAAAATCAGCTAGTCTCAACCACTTCTCCAGTATCAGTGAATTCACTGTAAAATCAGCATCTTTGCTAATGGTACTCCTGGTTTTAAAATTGCAAACGACACTATGAAATCCGAAATTTGGACAAACTGAGTTTCCATCTGAGCACTGCACAGAAAGTTTGTGATGTGAATATAGTCAGGAGTTGGCACAATCTTCCATTTGATTGCAATACAGATTTTTTTTTCATTTAGAAACGTTGCAAAGACCTGTGAGTCCTTCCCATTGCCTTAATTTCTGTTAAAACCTGCAACAAATACACTTATTTTTTTCTCTCACTTCATTCACAAGCATCATGAGCACATTGCAGTATTTTATGTGACTATCACACAAGTGTCTGGATATTGGACTCGACTGCAGCTGCAGGTGACCTACAGAGGAAGGAGAGGACACACAGTCACTCACTAAGGTACTGAAAGAAAATAAGATGTTTCCAAACGGTTTTACTTGAGACAAAGATCTGGTAGGCTGCTGGTTTAACATCAACATGTTCTGACTGTGAAGCAGCTGCCTTTTGCTTAACTTAAAACTCACAGGAAAAAATACAATGTGAAATGGAAGAAAAAGTAACCTACCACCAGGGAATAATTCATACAATAAATACTTCCACTTTCAACTTCTATTCTGTCAACTCATTTCCTATGAGAGGAAGAATAGGCCAAAATGTAGACATAGAAGTTATTTTTCCTATGGACACACAAAGCAACAGTTCACAGAAGGTAAGCTCTCCTAGTATGTCACGAAAGACTTTGGCACAGACAGAAACAGTAAAATAAACAGCTTAAAGCAATACTTTTTGTGATGGTTTTTCTGCAGAGTTACAGACTGCACACAGCCAACAAAAAAGGCCAAGATAACTCAAGTCCTAGTGCAGCTCAGTGTGCACCAGGATAAGATGCCTGAATGAGCATTCCTAAGAAAGAAGAATTACCTCAAGTGTGAGACTGCTTCTGGTTTTAATTCTGACTTCATTACACATCTCCTTCAGGATCTGTCTCTACGGATCTGTCTCCCATTTACACAGAGGACAGAAAGAATTACACTATTATAAAATAGATTTATAAATTGGGGAAGTAGTGAGAGACTTCCTAAAGGTCAATTTTCCTTTATATTTCCAAGAAATACAAAGTCAAAAGTAATTTTTCTGAGAAATATGAAGTCAAGTAATTTTTCCAATAAATCAAGTGAAGGGCTGGCCTTGCAGGATAAGACATAGAATGAGGAGCTGGCAGATAAGGACTTTATTGCTTTGCTCCTGATTTCTTGGAGCAGAACTTGGGAAGTTTTTGACACACAGTGTCAGAATTTTCCCTTACAAATACGAGTACAGCCTCAAAAGGACTCGAGGTCAGGATATGCAGATTTTATTTAAGACACCTATCAACACATCGTGCAACCTCAAGACGCTCTGATAAGATTAAACTGATGTTGCACAACTATTAAATAGTTCTTACTACGAAAATTGCTGCATCATTAAGACCTCTCTGTCAAAGTGCATTCACCTTTGCTGAAAAGACCTCTGCTGAGTTTCTCCCAGATCAGAGACAAAAGGCAGTTTTACTTCTTAACAGGCAGTCAGAAGTCAAAAGAGCTATGCAAGGTCTGGGAAAAAAAAACTAAACCTGGAAATTTATTGTTATGGTTTGAGGAGGTGCAGGCTAATTTTATGGCATCAATACTAGGACCTAGAGAGGTTAGGACCCCAAGGGAACCTGGGGGCAGAACAGAGAGGGGTCAGTATTCCCTCCCATTTTCTTCCATACCCTGTAAAAGCCAGAAGGGTGGGAAAGTCTGTCCCTTCCTGCTCCCTTCTTCCTTGCTGCTTCGCTGTGCTTGGAGGTCTTGGAAAGAGGCTCCTGCTCTTTGTCAGCAGCTTGCCAGGTGCTCTGCAGAATCTGCATCTATCAGGTGCTGCCAACTGCCCTGGGGCCTTTTCCCAAGTCAGCTCTGCCATGAGGGACTTCCAGACACTCCTACCAGCACTCACTGAAATTGGGTTTTGTATGTACTTGTGTATTTGTTCCTTAGCCCACGTTACTGTCCCTTCCCTGTTCTATTAAACCTGTCCTAGTTTTAACTTCCAAACTTTAAGTTTCTCTTCCTTATTCCACTTCTACCTTCCCCTGATAGGTTGGAGGAAGTAATAAGGAGCAACTCTGTTCTCTGGGGTTTTGGTTCACCCTGGCCACTAAACTGAGACAATTATGGAGACAGAAACAACAATCCAAGAATCTGGCAATTCATTCCAACTAAGTTGGTAGCAGAGCTAACACAAGTGCTCAGGACTCCCAGTTCTGTGCCCAGACTAAAGCATTGGCCATGCCCCAAATCTGGAAGGTACATATGGGAATAATGTGGACAAGCCACAGAGTTCAACACAAAAACCTCGAGGTGTAAAATTATGCAATGCCCAAGTATTTAGAGAATTAAAGCTTAAATTATCAGATAAACAGTCCACTGTGAAGCATCTTGTAATTAAACATATGCCTTTTATATACGTTCCATAGTATGATTTGTACTGATCTCTACCATGTTTACTTGACACCCAGAGTGAGTAAACAACTCAAATCTATTAAAATACACCTAAATCGGGTCTATCCTGGGTATTATTTAAAAGGAAAATGGCCTTATTCCATTTGCTTTTTCAGGTAGGACAGCAGCTATAGAAAGAAAAAAAAAAAACCTGGAGGAGGAGTGATACAGCCAAAGAAAAAAAGAAAGCCAGGGGAGCTTTGAGTTGGTGTATGTATCACTTTACACTTTGCTTCTAATATTTATTTTACAAAAATGTTTTCCTTGAGAAATACTTTGCTGAATTTAGTTTTACATGTCTTACTTTACTGTACCCACACAAGAACTGCAACTAATATCTTTGCCCACTCATTCAGACAGAATTAGTGGAAAGTTAAATAAAAAGTACACAGTGAGCAGGAAAAATGCAGTGCATCTCCTCTTTTAAAACCAGAAGTAGTGAACAGTCAATTGTTTAGAAAATAATCAAAATACTAAGTCTTAACTGTAACTGTATTAAGTCTTCAAAGGACATGCTTAGAGATGCCTTACCTTAAAAAAAAAATCTGGAAAGAACTTAAAAAAGCAAAACTCATGTTTTAAACTGGTTTTGGTAATGGGTGATGGATTAATCAAATACCTTTTCCAATTTCACAGAATCATAGAATGGTTCGGGTTAGAAGGGACCTTAAAGATCACTTAGTCCAAACCCCCCTGCATGGGCAGGGACACCTCCCACCAGACCAGCTTGCTCCAAGCCCCATCCAACCTGGCCTTGAACTTTTCCAGGGATGGGGCATCCACAGCTTCCCTGGGCAACCTGTGCCAGTGTCTCACCACCCTCACACTAAAGAATTTCTTTGTCATGTAAAGAATTTCTTCCTAATACCTAACTTAAACCTATCCTCTTTCAATTTAAAACTGTTGCCCCTTGTTCTGTCACTGCAAGCCCCTGTAAAAAGCCCCTCCCCATCTTTCCTGTAGCCCCTTCAGGTACTGGAAGGTTCTCTAAGGTCTCCCTGGAGCCTTCTCTTCTCCAGGCTGAACAACCCCAACTCTCTCAGCCTGTCTCCAGAGCAGAGCTGCTCCAGCCCTCTGATCATCTTCATGGCCTCCTCTGGACTCTTTCCAAAAGCTCCATGTATTCCCTCTTTACTGTGAGAGTGACAGAGCACTGGAACAGGCTGCCCAGAGAGGTTGTGGAGTCTCCTTCACTGGAGACATTCAAAACCCACCTGGACAAGTTCCTGTGTGATGTGCTCTAGGTGACCCTGCTCTGGCAGGGGGGGTTGGACTAGATGATCTTTCGAGGTCCCTTCCAACCCCTAGGATTCTAGGATTCTATGATTCTATGATTCCTGTGTTGGGGGCTCCAGAACTGGACACAGTACTTCTGGTGGGGTCTCACCAGAGCAGAGTAGAGAGGCAGAATCCCCTCCCTTGACCTGCTGGCCACGCTTCTTTAGATGCAGCCCAGGACACAACTGGCTTTCTGGGCTGCAAGCACCAAATTTCATACTCTAAAAATAAATATTTTTACTTTCTCTTCTTACACGTAACACCATGTATTTTGATTTTGTAAAAAAGGCGTAGCAAAATTATTTTTTAAAATGCTCTATGCAAAAATAATGCATAATATTTCATTTAAAGTGAATAGCTGTTATCAGGAACTGATAGCTGTTACTAGTGGGAAAAAAAGTTCAGAAAAAAAATGTCTCCCTGGAATTAAATGCTGATTAATCAATTTTATTTGTATTTTTAAAAACAGTTGTGTGAGCCATCACATACAGACGCATTGCCAAATTGAAATAAAAAGTCAGTTAAATTCAAATGGATTTTTGCAATTAACAGCAAAGAAGAGTAATCCTTCCAATACGTATCATTTTCCATGCTGTTCCAAAATGTAGACATACTCCTAATAAATTTCCACATTCTTCTCTTACTAATGGATTTTAACTTACAAAATTGCAATGCACCATTGAAAGTGGCCCATCAGGGAGAAAGTGTTGACACATGAAAACTAATTTCCCAGTCTCAGCAGCAGGAAAATGCAACAGCATCTGAAATTAACAATAACCTGACACTTCTGAACTAAAATCAGCTCCCTGCTTGTTTTCCAGATGATCTGACTGCCCAGATTGCTTTTCCTATCTGCTGTGTGCTGATCCTACAAACTGAAATGCATTGCTAAGTTCCTGACCAGATGAGATCTGCTATGCAGGGTATTTTGCAGGCTGTACACGAAGTTAAAATCAACTTGGAAGGTTACAGTCAAGAAAGCATGTATGTCTTAACAGCCTCTAACCTCTTTTTAAGCTTCTGTGCATCACAGGATAAAACTGAAAGTAAAGTTTGTGGCTGAAGCGTCACTCTGAATATCTTAAAATTTATCATTTGAAACTGGTAATTGTTCCTGTTGCAGGATTTTATTTAGTTTATTAGTCTACTTAAAAAAACCCAAACTTTCCTATAAGCCTAAAAGGTCTTAAATATTCTCCCATTTACTAATCACATGGCTGGGCAAACATTATCAGCTTCTGCTGGGTTTTAATTTCTGTTGAAAGAAGCAACTACTTTGTTCCTCTTGGGTTGACACAAAACTCCTAACTCTTTTGAATTTGCAGGCTCCCATGGATCTGCTATTGGTCATACTTTGGCTCAAAAGGAGTATCATGTGTTAAATTATATTAAGAAGGCAACATTTGGGGTTTCCAAACTTAATTTGCTCTGAATCACCAAAGTGAAAACCAGAAGCAGCTGCTTTAAGTGCTGTGCTGAGCAGTGTGCAAGGAGAGTCATGATGCATTTTGACCAGCAGAAAACAGCCTTTTTTCTGTCTTTCCTTCCTTTTTTTGCCACTTTGGAGCAGCTTTCAGGCCAAAAGCATACCAACATTTGCGAATCCAAAACTCATTCTTGCATTTCTGTCACACTTAACCTTATCAAATATGATTGTTTTATTATAATAAAAGCATAGAATGAAATTACTAAATGATCAGAATTAACTACAAAGATTTTCAGAGACATCTAGAAGTTTCATTTGTTTCAAGTTTGTATCTTTTAGTGTAGACTTTTTGAATTTAATCTGACCTGCAAGCAAACTGATTTTTATTAGATTTGCTAACTTGCAGGGGTCCTAAACTTATATAAATTAAACTTCTTTACTCCTATGATTTATGTAAGATTTAAGATCAACCCTCTTCTCAAAGGAGAACTACCATTGTGATTTTTTTTTGCACCACATCAGATTTCAGTTACCACAACAAATGAAAACATCCAATTGACTTTTCTTTCCCTCCAACTGAAACATTATAAATTGATTTTCATGCTACTTTCCCTTTTTTCTGTTTAGTACTTCTTGTTGAAGCTTCTGGAACTGTGTTTTCTGAGACTAAGCCTACACTAAGACTAGCTGGTGTTACTGACAGATTTGTCATTGAAGAGAATGGCAAAAATTTTCACCTCAGGGTAATCTAGAAAATGGAATTAAAGAGCTACAAAATAATTTTAAGGACCAAAGGTCAGCATAAATGTCGTTATTATGAATGGCCAAGTAAATAGGCTGGGAAGAGAGAGATTAGGAAAGAATGGGCACTTAATTATGGATTGTAATGAAACACTAACATTCTTTCTGACGTGTAGAGTGATCCTGTTCTCCGTGGCTGATGAATGCCACCAATTTTGGTTCAGTTTCACTTTGCTCAAGGGCTTTGAGAAAATTTCAGCAACAAAAAACCACAGCAATAATGTCATTATGGCCCTTCCCTGCTTCTGAGTTGGAAAATCACTAGGGTATATAATAAATTCAGAGGTAAAAAGGGTACTTCAGGTGACCTCGAGAGGATCACGCAAGAAACAGGTTATTGAAAAACACTGTACTAGTAGCATTTGCAGCACATGTATTATTTAGATAAACTCACTTTATTTAAGACCTGATTATAGCCTCTAATTATTATGCAGTCCATGCATTCAGCAGAAGAATTTGTAAGCTAATTTGCTGACTTTATTTGTGAGTGTTTGTACTGAGAGGATTGTATTAATTTGTTCACCCACAGATTGACAATTCAGCAAGGAAAACTTTATTTTTATGGCAAGCCTACTAAAGGTTTTAAGGACAAGAAAGTAAAATCATTCTAACTATTCTATTTTTAAAATATTAAAATAAATCAAGTAGAAATTCCTTCAACAATCTGCTGCCAGTTTAAAACTGAAGTTCCAGATTTCTGCTGTATTTTCTGCATTGCTTTCCCATTCATTCTTTGTCATCTGTCTCTAGCATGCTTAAGAATATTTGAAATACCACATACTCAAGGCAGTTCTAAGCAAAAATACCAAGTTCTGGCATTGCCCAAGGTCTCAGTAATACAAGAAGCTTCTTCCTTCTTTGCAGAATTTCTAACTTCCTATTGAGTTTTGAACACTTGCTTTTTAATTCTCAACAGACATCAGATTTTGATAGAGATGGTGAGTGCACCGTATAGGATTTAGGAAATACTCTCCATGAAATGTATGTAGAATTCAGTGCAAAGCTTAAGTAAGCAATACAGAAGTTTTAATCAAACACATTATAATTTTATACATTTACAAAGCAGCTAGCTGGAGCATATCTCCATCCCTTAAGGATTTGCCTATTGCAGAGTAACCAAAATATTCGCAATTCATAATTACTTTCTAAAAAAAAAAAAAAAAAAAAGGAGGTTCTTCCTTTGAAATTATCATTCATTTCAATATTTCTTCAGGGTTTTCCTACATTTTCCTGATACTCTAGATTGTTTGATTTAGTGAAAAGCCAAAATCCAACACCAACACACTTTCTTTGCAGTAAGTATATATCCTGTTTTCAGCTTGGGAAGGAACAGAATGGGAGTCAGGTCGTAGCAAAGAGGGAAAACAGTTGTAGACTGTTAAAGCATTTAAAGCATTATTAGGCTATCCTCTCTATTCCATCTGTACTCTCAAATCTACTTTAGGTAGGCCCAGTTACACTTACACACACAAGATCTGAGCTAAAAGAGTTGGTGCCTCCTTGAAGACAACCTAGAATCCTTGGTGTCCACCCAAGCCTCAGAAGGTTCTGAGAACATGACGTTGCTGGTCCCACCAGAGAGCTGGGAGTGCTTCACAAGCACAACAAACAGCAAGGGAAATTGTGGCTGCCCCATCCCTGGAAGTGTTCAAGGCCAGGTTGGATGGGGCTCTGAGCAACCTGATCTAGTGGGAGGTGTCCCTGCCCATGGCAGGGGGTTTTTTGGAACTAGATGATCTTTAAGGTCCCTTCCAACTCTAACCATTCGATGATTCTGTGATTCTAAATTTCAACAACAGCAAATATTTTTTTTCTTTTTTCTTTTTTCTTTTTTTTTAATATATGGCTTTAATAAACCTACATTAAAACTTTAATTTTGTATGTATGGAATGGTAAGCAACAATGTACCATAACCAGCTGTTAGTATGAAGAATGAGTTGCCCCTAATCTGTGTAAAAGAACCACTCTTTTGCTAATCCATCAAGCCTTTTGCCAAGGACACTGCAGGGACACTAAAAGCATCCATTTCCCCATGGTAGTATTTCTACTCAGCATGTACACACTTACTGGTATAAGGAAAGAATATAATTTGTTCCACTGATCTACCACCATTACTGTATGAAAGCTCCCAGGCTTTGCAGCTATCCAGAGCTCAGCCCCAGCATAAATTCCTCATGGAACTTCAGTTCTTGACAGGCAAACCAAGAATGAAGGACTTGACTGCAACACAACACTGTCAACAGGGTCAGAGGAAAAACAACACAAGTACATGGTGCACTGAAACCACACCTTGTGAATCACAGAATCACTTAGGTTGGAAAGGTCACTGAGTCCAACCATTAACCCTACTCTACCCCATCCAGCACTAAGCCATGTCCCCAAGCACCACATCTAGATGACTTTTAAACACATCCAGGGATGGTGACTCAACCACCTCCCTGGGCAGCCTGTCCCAATGCCTGACAACCCTTTCAGTGAAAAAGTTCTTCCTAATGTCAAGTCTAGACCTCCCCTTGTGCAGCTTGAGGCCATTTCCTCTTGTTCTATCACCAGTTGCTTGTGAGAAGAGACCAGCACCTGCCTCTTTACAATGTCCTTTCAGGTAGTTGTAGAGGATGATGAGCCTCCTTTTCTTCAGACTAAACAGCCCCAGTTCCCTCAGCCACTCCTCATAAGACTTGTTCTCAAGGCCCTTCACCAGCCTGGTCACCCTTCTCTGGACACACTCCAGCACCTCAATGTCCTTCCTGTACTGAGGTGCCCAAAACTGGACACAGTACTTGAGGTGTGGCCTCACCAGTGCTGAGTACAGAGGGACAATCACCTCCCTGGTAAATCAGGCTGTCAGATTATTTTGAAACTCTTTTTACTAGTCAGCATCAAATTCTTTCAAAAATTCATTGAGATGATTTTTTTTCTCTTTGAACTCTGTAGGAATCATCTTCAAGCAATGAAATGATATCGCCTGCTGGAAAGGAACAAAAAAATTCTCCTATTACACTGCTCACAGCTCTGCAATATTTATGAACCACTGTGCTGTAGTTAAAGCTGCAGCATTCAGCTTTTTCATGAAACACGATGAGTTTTCCATAAACTGCAGCCACATCTCTCCTAGAGGGGTATGAATAAAGTCTATTTATGGAATATTCACCAAGTGGATGCAGGGTGAAAATCTCACATGTGTCTTCAAAGACTAAATTAGCAAGTTCTGTCTCCTGGATTCCATAATCTTGTCCATAAGCTTTTTTTTCCTCCAGATTTTCTATTTTTCTGCAGAATCAAACACGAATCATGTAAAATAAACTGACCTGCATACAGCCTCAGTAAATTTTTTATACACAGACATAAACACAAGTGTCATAGAAATGCTATAAATACAAACCCATAAAACTGTGGCTAGAAATAGGAACAGCAACAAACACATTTTATAGAAAAATATGAAAGCTGAGACAAAAAATATGAACCTTCTCAAATGAATACCAAGATTATTTGGGTAAAGAAACAAAGATAAGTAAATCTTGCTAAATATTCAGTTTCATTTGCTTGGTCACTTTGATTTAACTGGCAGAAATACAGATGTGTGCCACAATTACTGCTAATATTAATAGCAGTAATAGTTGTTCACCCAGAATTCATTAGGTGCTAAAATCCTATCAAAGACCACTTATGCATTAGTCTCATCCTTTGTTTTGACTTGACATACATGAAAGAAATATGGTCCTGGACAAGGTGGGCATAAAGAATTTCGAAGTTATTTTTGCAGAAAAAAAATAAGTGAATGTACATGGTTGGGAGCCAAAAGCCCTCTTCCTGCAGCTCCATCCTAACAGCTATGAGGATGACTTTATGTTGGTTCAGAGTAATAGTCAGCAGTGTGGTTAAGTTGGTGATCCAAATACTGCTCATGTTGAAGCAAAGGAAGCAGTGTCTTCAACAAATAATTAACATTTTAAAACTGGCCTGTTTTGACAAGGCCTGACGCTGTTAAAATTCCATGTGTGTTTTCTCTCTTGAAATGATATATGAAATCTGAAGTTGATGGGATGTTCTAGCACAGAGCCTGTTATTAAGCCACATGAAGAGGCATTGCTAATTATTACCAATTTTCTTTTAGGCATCAGTGTAGAAAAGTAGCTAGAAGCTGTTCTATTGAAGCAGTTCTGTCTTTCCACACTGATGTCCCACTGATGAAATACAACCATCTTCCCAAAGAAAATGTGTGAGTTTTCAATACCACGAGAAGTCAACCACTCTCACAAAATTAAGTTCTTAGAAGTTCTGGTGTTCTTCAGTGGGAAAAAAACACTAAATAATAAAAGCATTATGGAGTTAGCTTGACAATAAGCTTCCAGCAAAGAACTGACTTTCTAAAGAAAAAGTGAGAGAAAAATCATTAAAACCTCCAAAACGGAGATTCTGACAGGAAACATTCTCAAGATGCCCAAGAAAAATGTGAATTAAAATATATAAAAAAATAATACATTTTGTCATAGCTCAGATGAAAATCTGGAATCCTAGGAGTCAGGATTGTTAAAACCTGAGCCTAACAGTCACCTAACTTTCTTTATTAACGACAAATAATTCTAGACATTTTAACCCCAACGAGATCAGATTCTTGGCTGAACAGAAGAACTGAATGGAGAGCATCTTTCTTGCAATGTTCTTTAAGGCCAACTATTCTGTTTTCACTACTCCCACAGGAGAAACAGCTATGGCATATTGGTCTCTGTGTCCAATAACACCAGACAAGCCTCACTGAAAAAAAACAGAAAACATACTCCAAACCTAAATCTGCAAAGGTCATGCTTGCACAGGATAGGCATACTGCATCACTCCTCTATGGTTCCTTCACTTCCCTAAGTGCCTGTTGCAATTCTGCACACCATCAGCACAAGAAGACAACAACATTTTATGAGGAGAGAGAGCAGAGCTAGACTGGCTTCCTTCTTCTGTTCCACTGCATTATTTACTTAATATATATTATCAGATGCCATTTGTAGTATTTCACATCCCAAAATTCAAGGACCAGATGAAAAATAAAATCCTGTAACTGGAAAATATCACAACTTCTATAGAATGGTGAAGGTCAGAAGGGACCTAAAAGGTCCTCAGGTTCCAACCCCCCTGCTATGAGCAGGGACACCTCACACCAGATGAGGCTGCACAAAGCCTCATCCAGTCTGGCCTTGAACACCTCCAGGGAGGTAGCAGCCACAACCTCCCTGGGCAACCTATTCCAGTGCCTTCCTACCCTCGTGGTGAAGAATTTCTTCCTGATGTCTAAGCTAAATCTCCCCTCTTCCAGTTTAAAACCATTACCCCTTGTCCTATCACTCCCCTCTCTCTGGTGAAAAGCCCCTCCCCAGCTTTCCTGTCAGGCACTGGAAGGTGCTCTAAGGTCTCCCTGGAGCCTTCTCTTCTCCAGGCTGAACACCGCCAACTCTCTCAGCCTGTCTCCAGAGCAGAGAGGCTCCAGCCCTTGGATCACTTCGTGGCCCTTCTCACAGAATCACAGAATCACCAAGGCTGGAAAAGACCTTTAAGATCATCAAGTCCAGCCTATGACCAACACCACCACACCATCTAGACCATGGCACTAAGTGCCACATCCAGCCTTTCCTTGAACACATCCAGGGACGGTGCCTCCACCACTTCCCTGGGCAGTCCATTCCAATGTCTAATCACCCTCTCCGTGAGGAAGTGCTTCCTAATATCCAACCTAAACCTCCCCTGGAGCAGCTTCAGGCTGTGCCCTCTTGTCCTGTCACTGGTTGCCTGGACAAAGAGCCCAGCCCCCACCTGACTACAACCTCCCTTCAGGTAGTTGAAGAGAGTGATAAGGTCCCCCCTGAGTCTCCTCTTCTCCAGGCTAAACAACCCCAGCTCCCTCAGCCTCTCCCTAGAAGACTTTCCCTCTAGTCCCTTCACCAGCCTCGTTGCTCTCCTCTGGACCCGCTCCAGCACCTCAATGTCCTTCTTGAAGTGAGGGGCCCAGAACTGCACCCAGTGCTCGAGGTGAGGCCTCCCCAGTGCTGAGTACAGGGGGAAAATCACATCCCTACTCCTGCTGGCCACACTATTCCTGATCCAAGCCAGGATGCCATTGGCCTTCCGGGCCACCTGGGCACACTGCTGGCTCATGTTCAACCAGCTGTCCACCAGCACTCCCAGGTCCCTCTCTGCCAGGCTGCTCTCCAGCCACTCTTCCCCCAGCCTGTAGCGCTGCCTGGGGTTATTGTGGCCAAAGTGCAGGACCCTGCACTTGGTCTGGTTGAATTTCATGCCATTGGCCTTGGCCCATCGATCCAGCCTGTCCAGGTCCTCCTGCAGCTTCTTCCTACCCTCCAGCAGATCGACACTCCCCCGAAACTTGGTCTCATCCGTGAATTAACTAAGGGTGGACTCAATCCCCTCATCCAGGTTGTCTGGACCCTCTCCAACAGCTCCAGGTCTTTCCTGTGCTGAAGGTTCCAGAGCTGCACACAGTACTCCAGGTGCAGCGTCACAAGAGCAGGGTTAGACGTTCCCAACATGCTCAAGTAAATCTCAATTATTTTCACATAAATGTGTTGATCAGGAGAATAGGCACTGAATACACGTACTTGCTGATTTGGCATTGGGTTTGGTTTGGGGATTTTTTAGAAAGAAGGATCACGTTACAAAATGTCAAGCAAAGTTGATACCACATACATGGGTGGCAACACGCAGTCAAACCTGCTTCTACCTCAAGGACTGACCTTGGGAAGCTGCAAAACACTGATGACACCTCTCACACCTGGCCCGACTTGGCAGTTCTTTTTAATATTAGGATTGGCCCTGCTTTGAGTGGGTTCTGGACCAGATGATGGCACATGTCATACCCAGCTACACTGTATGGTTTTCATACTGAGTTTAGAGCTTTCCAACTTCTTTAACACTTTTATAGCTCACTCACAATACTCCCTTCAACAAAATCAAAACAAAATCAATGTATCCTAAGTATCACAGCACAATTTCAATAAAAGTGGAAGGCAAATCCAGATGTTCTGAGCCCTAGAACTGCAAGCCTATGTCACAAATTCATTTCTTCCTTCTCATTCCACTTTGGTCTAGTGGCTCTACCTTTAACCTCAACTTTGCATTCTGAAATTATGGGTTTGTGGTAGTTTTAACGAGGATCAAGTAAAGAATGCTTGGGATAGGGATGAACGAGATTGCACTTCCTTAGCAAAGTATTTCTTCTCTTTCTGGGAACAGAGGATCTGACTCTGCATTTCTCAAAGCAGATATCCTTCCCACTAGGCATTCAAATCACTAATGGTTTCAAAAACTACCTGTACGTCTCACTGGGTTTGTCTTCTGTTGGATTGGTGTGTTTGATCAGTGCAGGGAAGTGAGGCAGGAGGCAAAGCTGGAACAAATTAGGTAGTAAAAGTGCACAAAGTAGTTGAGAAAAATAAACTGGAGGAATACTTGACAGTGAGGGAAGAAAATTCTTTTCTGAGAGATCAGCTCCTTAATTTGACTTACCCAACAGCTACATAAACACCAATGCCAAAACTCAGGAGTACACAGCCAGGAAGAGGGGAACACACATATACTCGTTGTGGCAGCCCTCATCTTAGGTCAATTAACAGTCCTCCTCACACTACACTGCAGGAAGGAGAAGGAAACCAGGGGGTTGCAGGATCAGGGGGACACTAGGAATTTGATATCCCATCTTAAGTTTCTCTGAGCCTTGAAACTGAACTGGAATAAACTGAGCATAGATTTGTGGATGATGTTCCTGCAATTAAAATTAAACCTCTTCCTAGAAGTTGTTTATGGCAATTCGAGCATGAGGAAGGCCTTTGGACAGAAATATTGCTGTGATGTTGAGGAGGATATTCGGAGGGCCACTAAGATGATCAAAGGGCTGGAGCCCTCTGCTATGGAGACAGGCTGAGAGAGTTGGGGGTGTTCAGCCTGCAGAGGAGAAGGCTCCAGGGAGACCTCATAGAGGCCTTCCAGTACCTGAAGGGGCTACAGGAAAGCTGGGGAGGGACTTGTTACAAGAGCGTGGAGTCAGAGGACAGGGGCTAATGGGTTATAACTGGAAGAGGGGAGATTTATGTTAAATACTAGGAAGAAATTGGTGAGACACTGGAACAGGCTGCCTAGGGAAGCTGTGGATGCCCCATCCCTGGAAGTGTTCAAGGGCAGGTTAGATGGGGCTCTGAGCAACCTGGTCTAGTGGGAGGTGTCCCTGCCCATGCAGGGGGGTTGGAACTAATGATCTTTAAGGTCCCTTCTAACCCAAAGCATTCTCTGATTCTATGAAGTCTTCACATTCAGAAGGACATAAGTCTAATGCCACCTCATTGCCAAGCCAGTGGCAGCTAAAGGGAGCAACCAAGAAAGATTTGCTGAACGGCCAAATTACAAGTGAAAGGGCTACTCTGACACCCTCATGTGTAAATACAGACATTGGAATTATTGCAGTGCAGAAAAACATTTACTTTGCTTATTCATCAGGCATATTGCCAGAAGCAAAATAGAGTCCCATAGTTTTAGTTTAATTTCAAAACTGGTGAAAAGTCACACATTATTAAACCCTGAATAGGAGTCATTGTTCTGACCAATCATTTTCGAAGCCTTATTCACCATCATTCATTGCCAGTGCATTTCTAAGCCAGCATCATGAGTCATTCACTGGTTAAACTGTGAGACTGTGAGACTGAGCTTCCCACCATCTTACTGTCTTATTTTGTAGCCTGAGGCAAAGTAATGATCTTTTCTGAGCCTGTCTATATGTAATATGCACATTATGCTTCTCACAGGGATATGATTCGCTCACTGATGATAAGAAACATTTCAGTGTTCTCAGAAAAACAGCATCATAAATTCACAAGAGGTAAGCAACAAGAACGAAAACAACTGTCTTCTCATACCACTGCAGTTGGACAATTTAAAAGTTACAACAAACTTCTTACCTAGAAATACACCATTTTCCAGTGTCAAGCTCTCCAAAGTTTATGTTTTTCTTGAAAAAAAAAAAAAATTAAAAGCAAAACATAGCTTCCCAATTCAGCTTCCAGCCTTATAAACATAATGTTGGCCAGAAAAATTAGAAGTTCATCCTGCCCTCAGGGAAAGGTACCCACTTGACTGTTCCAGGACTTCTAACGTGGAGCCAGAAGGGATGAGATATTCCACATCATCCCACAAACCCTGAGAGAGAACAGGAAGAGCAAGACTGGAGCTGTGTCAGCTCAGGAGGACAACACAAGTCAAGAAAAATGAAGGAGATGCTGGAGAGTGTATTAGCAGAAGAGTGCTAACACGGGAGAAGGAGTTCAGGGAAGGAACCAAATAAAAGTGTGAAGACAGGATTTGCTTCTGCAGTTAAACAGCCTTGTTCATTTATTTTATTAAAATGCCCCTGGAGCCTTGGTCAGCAATGCAGTTACAGAGTCTGGTAATGATGTTTCTTTAGATATGCACAGTGTGACAGAGGAGTTCTAGCAGCTCTGTAGGAAAATTCTGCAACCTTTTCTTCTGGGAACTAGTTAGAAACTTGAGCTATCAAAGAGACTATCTGCTTACACAGTCATGTTTCTAGCTCATCTTTTACTTTGTTCTTAGATGAAATGCATGATGTTCAAATTAAATATCTTCACAGGCTTTGGCTCCCCCACATCACACCTACATTCTCCTTCCACATTTTTAAGAATCAGTTTGGATTATTCATTGTACAGTTCCTAGACTCAGAGTTATTGGGTAAAAAGCAAATTTTTCTTTCACTTTCAACATTTACTCCCTAGGAACAGATGAATTATTTTAGAAGTCATATGCACTGTTTGAGGTATTCCCTTCAGATGTGTCGAGGAATGTTTTGGAAGGAATTTTTTTGGCCAACTGTAATGCAATTTGGCAGAAACATGGTTTTCCCTGATGAAGGCTTGGTTTATTTATCTGTGTTTATGCTGAACATATCACAGAAAATGTCTGTGAATTAACAAAGCAAATATATGTTTCTATGTTGTTACTTAGTCCTCTGTGTGGTACAAGACTGTAGGTGTATTTATATAGCAAACAAATTCTATATGTGGACAGGCAATAACAACAGTACCTTTTATCACTTTTCATCTATACTATTGGTACATCAACAGCACACAGGTCAGAAACTTGCACAAACAGGAGGATTTTACACCGAGACCTAGTCTTTTAATTGACAGCAAGAACAACAAAATTCATTTTCAGAAATGTTTTACCCCGAAGTATCCAAATTTAGAACCACAGAATGAATCATAGAATGGTTTGAGTTGGAAGGGACCTTAAAGATCACTGAGTTCCAACCCCCCTGCATGGGCAGGGACACCTCCCCCTAGACCAGGTTGCTCAGAGCCCCATCCAACCTGCCCTTGAACACTTCCAGGGATGGAGCTTCCACAATTTCTCTGGGCAACCTGTTCCAGTGTCTCACCACCCTCACACTAAAGAATTTCCTCCTGATCTCTAACCTAAATCCCTCTTCTTTCAGTTTAAAACCATTACCACTTGTCCTCTCACTACAAGCCCTTGTAACAAGTCCCTCCCCAGCTTTCCTGTAGCCCCTTCAGGTACTAGAAGGCCACTATGATATCCCCCTGGAGCCTTCTCTTCTCTAGACTGAACAACCCTAACTCCCTCAGCCTGTCCTCATAGATTGGGATATCACAAATTGCACTGGATCCCAAATGCTGAGATGCTATGTAGAAAGAGATACAGTCAGACAAGGTTACCTATAGCTCTTAATTCTTTCCAAATCTTGAATGGTACCAAATCACAAGCAGGAAACCACAGCAAAAATGTGTCTTAAGGCTCTTTCAGAGATTCATGAAAGATTTCAACTGACACTAAAACAAGTCAGTAGATACACTTACCACCAACTAGCAGCAAGTCACAAGTTAAACATAAAATCAATCCATTTAATAAATAGGAGTGGAATGACAAGTCATCCTAGCTTGGCACTACAGAGACAGCATTAGCATTGACAAGACTCCCAAAATGAGCAAATGTAAAGGACAGGCCAATTAAAATGTTAGCCACTGTCTGCAGCTTTACTTGCAAAAGCATTCTCAACATCAAAAAACTACTGCTTCAGACAGACTGACACACTAAGAACTAGTACTTCATTTTAATTGGAACTGCATCTACAGCCCAGGCTCTGTATATACAATAAAGTGAAGTCACGGGTTAACCCCACCTCTGTACCAGCCAGTAAAGTTGAAACAATGAGATTTCCTGATGTACATACAATTTTGCACAGGTCTCCTCACATCTTTCAGCTCAGCCTTTCTCCAGTAACAGCCCTTGGTATTTGAGTTGCTGCAAGGAGATTCCCAAACCAAATCACAGAATCACAGAATCACCAAGGCTGGAAAAGACCTTTAAGATCATCAAGTCCAGCCTATGACCAACACCACCACACCATCTAGACCATGGCACTAAGTGCCACATCCAGCCTTGCCTTGAACACATCCAGGGATGGTGCCTCCACCACTTCCCTGGGCAGTCCATTCCAATGTCTAATCACCCTCTCCGTGAGGAAGTGCTTCCTAATATCCAACCTAAACCTCCCCTGGAGCAGCTTCAGGCTGTGCCCTCTTGTCCTGTCACTGGTTGCCTGGGAGAAGAGCCCAGCCCCCACCTGACTACAACCTCCCTTCATGTAGTTATATAGAGTGATGAGGTCCCCCCTGAGTCTCCTCTTCTCCAGGCTAAACAACCCCAACATCCTCAACCTCTCCCTAGAAGACTTTCCCTCTAGTCCCTTCACCAGCCTCGTTGCTCTCCTCTGGACCTGCTCCAGCACCTCAATGTCCTTCTTGAAGTGAGGGGCCCAGAACTGCACCCAGTGCTCGAGGTGAGGCCTCACCAGTGCTGAGTACAGGGGGAGAATCACATCCCTACTCCTGCTGGCCACACTATTCCTGATCCAAGCCAGGATGCCATTGGCCTTCCGGGCCACCTGGGCACACTGCTGGCTCATGTTCAACCAGCTGTCCACCAGCACTCCCAGGTCCCTCTCTGCCAGGCTGCTCTCCAGCCACTCTTCCCCCAGCCTGTAGTGCTGCCTGGGGTTATTGTGGCCAAAGTGCAGGACCCTGCACTTGGTCTGGTTGAATTTCATGCCGTTGGCCTTGGCCCATCAATCCAGCCTGTCCAGGTCCTCCTGCAGCTTCTTCCTACCCTCTGGCAGATCAACACTCCCCCCAGCTTGGTGTCATCTGTGAATTTACTGAGGGTGGACTCAATCCACACATCCAGGTCATCAATAAAGATATTGAACAGGACTGGGCCCAGTACTGATCCCTGGGGGACACCGCTGGTCACCGGACGCCAGCTGGATGCAGCTCCATTCACCATCACTCTCTGGACCTGGTCATCCAACCAGTTTTTGACCCAGCAGTCTTCAGCTGTGTCAGGAACTGTCAATCCTTTTATATAATACGAAGAGCCAAACACATTCTGTGATGACAGACTGCAAATACAAGGACTTGCAGGGCCATCCAACATGCTAGGGACATTGCTACAAAATGCAGCATAGGTAGATGAGGTCAAAACCAGGTCATATTTTCATATCTCACAAAATTTGCCAAGTTTCAAATCAGATGCAATCACACAAAAAATCTCAAAACACGAGAGTATAAGAAGATAAAAATTCCCCTTGGTTAACAAACAAATCAAGCAAAGAATATGTAAGGATCAGATACAGCAGAAAGGAGAAAAGATAAAACCTCTCTAACAAAAAAAACACTTACAGAGAACAGTAATTACAGGCAAGTATTTTTGTCTTCACTACAGATAGAGCTTTGACATATCCACTCTCACAGAAAGTATGTTTTTAAAGTGAAAATATGAAATGGCAACTGTCAATTGCAGCATGTTTGTTGAAATTATGTCAATAAAGGCCAGCATGCCTACTCTGCAGTTATTTTTAACCTATCTCTGAACATGGAAGGGATCCTGGGGAGAATTTAATTAATACAAAGTGGTTTTGTAACCAATTTGCATTGGACTTTACAAATTATTGCAAAACTGACTGTCAATAGACACCAAAATATACCAGTCTTCAACTTTATGCCAAGGCATGATGAAGTGGGAGCATTAGCCCATTAGACTCCAAAAGAGCTACTTTTGTTTTTACTAACCAAAGCCATGGATGCTAGATAAAGAAAAAAAAACACCTCTGTTTTTCCCAAGAATGCTTAGCTAATAAAGCAAATGAGGTAGTATGTGAAGAGCTAACTGAAAAAAAAAAACAACTGCCAAAAAAAGGACATCATAGTGAGTGCAAAATCGCAACAAAGACAAGACACCACCATGACAGTAATTAGAGCTGGTCTAAGACCAGGTAAGAATTAAATAGTCTAAGAAAGCATGAGAAAATGCAGCACAGATTGAAAAACATACAAAGGATTTCACAGGACTAGTGAGTATAAAGAGCATCAATATTAACTAGGGTGTTCAGGAAATCTAAAGTATACATCAGGATTTCCAAAATTTTCCAGTAGCCAGAATAGCAAAATCACATGCATTTTCACACAAAATAGCAACGATTCTTTTAAACACTATTTTATCAGCCTGTGACCTAGTTCTTCACTTTTTTTTTTTCCACAGAGACCATGACTGCCTCTGTAGATTATGAAAGTTATAAACCAATAACTTCTTGATTTGCAGTTATGATCGTGGATTATGAGTTTACTGAATTGTTATGTTTTCTGCTGATTCCTTCTGTAACCCAGCAGTTACAGAAAGAAAAAAAAAAAAAAGACATGCTGAATTATGTCCTTTGAAATAAGCCTTTGTGCTACCACTGAAATCCCAGGAATTTCCAGTTCCCCCAATACCTTAAACCCTTGTTACTGTGTTTTGTAAGAGGTAAATTAAGAGGTGATCAAGTCAGCAGGGAGGAGGAGACGCTGGGCTCCCTCCTGCCCTCCTCTGCTGCCCACCCCTGGCTCCTCACAGAATCACCAAGGCTGGAAAAGACCTTTAAGATCATCAAGTCCAGCCTATGACCAACACCACCACACCATCTAGACCATGGCACTAAGTGCCACATCCAGCCTTGCCTTGAACACATCCAGGGACGGTGCCTCCACCACTTCCCTGGGCAGTCCATTCCAATGTTTAATCACCCTCTCCGTGAGGAAGTGCTTCCTGATATCCAACCTAAACCTCCCCTGGAGCAGCTTCAGGCTGTGCCCTCTTGTCCTGTCACTGGTTGCCTGGGAGAAGAGCCCAGCCCCCACCTGACTACAACCTCCCTTCAGGTAGTTGAAGAGAGTGATGAGGTCCCCCCTGAGTCTCCTCTTCTCCAGGCTAAACAACCCCAGCTCCCTCAACCTCTCCCTAGAAGACTTTCCCTCTAGTCCCTTCACCAGCCTCATTGCTCTCCTTTGGACCTGCTCCAGCACCTCAAGATCCTTCTTGAAGTGAGGGGCCCAGAACTGCACCCAGTGCTCGAGGTGAGGCCTCACCAGTGCTGAGTACAGGGGGAGAATCACATCCCTACTCCTGCTGGCCACACTATTCCTGATCCAAGCCAGGATGCCATTGGCCTTCCGGGCCACCTGGGCACACTGCTGGCTCATGTTCAGCTGGTTCACCATGAGCTCACCATGAGCCAGCTGCTCTTTTGCCCCAGCACTCACTGCTCCTGTGACAAGCCACACTGATCCAACCTCCTAACCTGGCTCCCCCACAAAAAAAAAGATGAACTACTATTTATTTTTTTCTGGAGTTTTTTTTCTGCTATTTTAGGGAGTTGAATTGAGTCACTGTGCCATGATGTGACACAGCCAGAAACACATGAGTTTCTTTCATCTAAGAGTGAGAGAGAGAATGGGACTAAGCAACATCTGTCAGTTTTGATAGGAACAAAGCATTAATGTTTTGTCTTTTCATAAAGCCCCTCATTTCTCTGTCCTTCCCTCCAGCCAATGCCCATCTACCGAAATCTCATTCAATTACAAAAGAAAATAATTGATGCTTGTTTGACGATTCTTCAATTTTTGGTTTATTTAGGTATGAGATCCTGAGGACAGGAGCTGCCAATTGATGTGTGCTCACTCTGAGCTGCTGCCTGGCACGATTCTGGCAAACAGAACAACATAACAGCTACAACCACATAGACTAAGTCAACCACATAGACTTATAGAGAAAGCTTGGGGAAAATGGTGTTAAAAACTGGTCTGGGTATGTAAAAAGAGTAGAATTATAATAATTTCATTATATGAAGGAAGCTGTTTTAAAAGGTATGTGATAATGGACTCCGTGTGTCAGGAGATAAGAACAACCTCCAGCAGCAAGGCCTCCAAGAAATTCTTGGAGAAGTATAATTAATTTCATTATACCCAGAGAAAAAAGTGTACCTATCAGTGTATTATTTTATTCATACTTTTCTTATGCCACATAATGTTTGGTGAATAAAAAAGGCTACATAGCAGCCTATTATTATTAAAATACGATGACACTGCCTATGTCTCCCCAAGCAGCACAAAAGTCCAGACTCATTTCATTTTTATAAGCCCTCTGTCAACAGGCCATTTCTTCTCTGCCTTTCCTTTGATCATCCAGCCCTAATTTTCTCAATGTGGCAATTAATCTCTTTTCCCCCTGATTTTTATATAAAGATATTAGAAAACCCTCTCAAGCCTCCACATTGTACACTCAGCTAATACACGCAGCCTTGTACTCCTATAATTATCCCTTTCTTTGCCCTCCTTTCTCCCTTCTCCCTTTTGCAAATCATCTATCACATCCAGTTTCAATAGGACCACATGATCTTTTTGTGCTTGCTGAGTACCTATCCTGTCTGCTACGAGCTGACCTGTAGCAGATATAATCACCACCACCCACAATTCTGTTCCTCAAATTACCAATAGAAATTTCCAAGCTCCTTTTTTTCTTTGGCAAACTACACTCTGGTGTTATGTCTTCTGCCCATGCAGTACACTGCTAAAAAAATGAAGGGTGTAGATGTCAGGCAGAATAGCATGTCCTTAAAATTCTTTGCTATTTCAGCAGATTGCCTTTTGCTTGCGTTAGGTCTGATCCCCTTTAATAAAAAACTTTCCTAGAACAAATCTTTTGACGAATAGGTATTGAGGTAGTCTTCAGGAAAATAAAATCATTCACTTAAGGAGAAGCAGAACATTTCATGTGATTGGATACATCATCCTTCCCTGAGTATTCATTTCATGCACAAAATCCTTTTGATGCTTTATACCTTTAGTGTCACAATAAAGAAATCTTATTACTGGAGAACGGTAAGAGAGTAAACAGCAGCTGTGTGATAGCACTGATGTAGCAGAACATTTCCCCACGAGGATTCTTGACCTTTCAGCCTTGGTTTTCAATGCTGCAGCTAAAAATATCTTTTCTCCACTGACAAACATTACAGCTACATGCTGCAGAATAGCAATGCAGAGCTTTATGCTCTAATGGCTTTACTATAAATAGAATCTCTTGAATGCTAAAAGCTCTTCATTAAAAGGATTGGCGACTACAACACGCAACAGGAACAACCGATACCGAACCTCAACCTTTGGAGCACATTTTAAATTTACTCAGTGTAAGATTTCCAAAGTAACCCTGTAATTTGGTGAGTAAAGCAGAACAAAAAAGAACCCCCTCCTCCCCCTGCAACATTTTGGAGAGCTGTCTTTGATATAAAATTAATAGTTTTGAGGAGTCGGCTTCCAAGTATTCTCATTTTCTCCAGTTCGATGCCAAATTGACTGTATAATGCAATGTCAAAATGAAGTGCAAAGCCACAACAAAACTGATGTCAGGACTTGAGCATAATAAATGATCAGTTATCTACTAGAGGAGAAAAATTTCCTTTCCTGCCTGGTTTAAGATAGGGACACACAGTCTGACAAGGATAGGCTATGGCTCTGCAGCGCGCGGCGATATTGCAGCAAGAGTCACTCTGGGGGACTGAAGCAGGAGGGTGACAAAGGCAGGGACAAGGAGGAGACAAGCAGAATGGGAATCTTACTTACCATTCCAAGATCAACACTTAATAAAGGCAGCGTTAGGAGGTTACTTTGAGATGCACTGGTGAACACACCATTCGACTGATGGCTCACAAATACTATGCCATGGGAAAAAGATTGGAGAAAAGATGGAAATTACAGCAGAAATAAGGCACATTTTTTAAGTGGTGAGTTATCCTAACACAGCAAGAGGGAAAGACTGACCTGGAAGTCAGAAATTCTGAGGAACAGGATAAATATTATCAGCCAAACATGAGATAAATTGACGGTCTACAAATATTAGAAATAACAAGCTTGTCAACTACCCTGTTAACAAAAAAGTGTCTGAAGCATGCAAACATTTTTAAGCTTCACTGATAAAAACTGTGGTGTCTGTGCAGCCAACCCATGAAATGCAATCCCCTCCAAGACTAATCGTATTTGAAGATACACAGCAACCCTGCCCATCCTCTGTGAAAGGAACCTATTTCATTCTCAGGTGCAGTGTACTTGCTCCCATCTTAGCCTCGACTACCAACCCATGCCTACAAATAGCAGTGCCTACAATTAGCCTGATAAATGGGCTAGTATGTCTCCTAAGTACTAGTCATCCTTGGGCCCTTACAAGCAAGGCTTCAGCCTCTAACAGAAGGGTATTTCTTGCAGCAACTTGGTGTATATGTAAAAATGTTATTCCAAAACACACCACCAAAAAAGAAGCTGTCAGAGAATACATACTGAGACTAGAAGTTGTATCAAGCCTTCAAACCACTGAGGTTGTTAGAGAAAGGAACATAGAATCATAGAATATGCTGAGTTGGAAGGGTCCCATCAGGATCATCGAGTCCAACTCCTGTCCCTGTGTAGGGCACCCCAAGAATCACACCATGGGCCTGAGAGCATCATCCAAATGCTTCTTGAACTCAGGCAGGCTTGGTGCTGTGACCACTGCCCTGGGGAGCTTGTTCCAGTGCTCAGCCACCCTCTGGGTGAAAAACCTTTTCCTGATGTCCAACCTAAACCTGCCCTGATTGTTTTTCATTGATAAAACTGCACCATCTGATTGCCCATCAATTAATCGACTCATGGTTGGCTTCCTTTTTTTCATGTGGTTCTGCAATTATGTTTTTGCTTCAGTGTTTTTAGCTTGTTTGAATTAAAGCAGATGTGGAAAGGTAATTCCATGTTTTCTGTAATGAATGGCACAGTTTTGATTAGTTGGAACTAACAGCACATTTAACTATATTATGGGTTTTCCTCTTTTAAATTTGTTTATTGTCAGAGAACAGAATTTTTGCCAAACAGAAACCAAATCTAGATTACCAAAATAACGAAGGATGACTTTTTCCCCCTCTGACATTTAGACAAAAGACAAATTTTGATTCCCTGTAAAAATTGCTAATGTGCAGAACTCCATACTTTTTTTCATTTTAAATTAGAGGATTTGCTACTAACATGCCATATGCTGTGTGATATGTTTAACAGAATGTTACACTTCTAATTGCATACCAATCAAGAGCTCATATTTTCCAACAATTAGCAGGGTAAAGTATAAATTTCCTACTGACATTTGTGCTTTCAGGCATCCAACAGAGCCTACAATATTTTAATCCACACATCTTCAAAATCACAAACATGATTTGGCTTCAGTAAGAGACCACCACCACACACAGGAGAGTGAAAAGGAGAGGATGGGGAGAGAGGAGGTTGGAAGATACAATTCTACTGAGAGCACCATCCTTTTAACTTCCCAGGATTTCCCATAAAAGTTCTAAGATTTTTGACCCCAAAAATGGGGTCAAGATCTCAGGTGTTTTATGGATGGTCTGGGGTTTGGGGGGGGGGGGGTTGGTGGCAATCAAAGATCAAAGTATATCTATTTATAGTGCCTTGTCCTTCCATAATGCTGTTTTTCTGCAAACAGGCATTGAAAGAAGTACGCAGCTGTTTCTGACATCTTCAGGACAGAGCTTATCTGAACATTTGAAAATCACCCAGCTTCACAGGTAAGCCCAAGAAACTAAATATTCCACATTCTTGCCAATTATATCTGGTTTGAACAAGGTATGGGCATGGAAAAATTAGGAAACAGCTCTACAAGTAGATGCTGGAAGCTTCTGCTTTATTAGGCAGTAGAAGGTATCCAATCCTGATCTTCACCATACAGCTTATTTTCTGCTGACATTAACTTGCTTTTTATTTGTACCTACTAACTTCCTTGCTGATATTCAAATTCCACTAACAAGTGGTGAGTCTTTCCATCATATAATGGTTATTTATGATGGAGCAGGAGTGAGCTACTTAATGAATAGCAAGATGACTCGGATTCATTTCAATCCCTGTTTCAAAATAGAAAGAATCCCAAAAGACTTTTCATCTAGACATTTCATATGAGAAAAATTTTACTGAGAAAAATATTTACTTGTGTTTATTTCAGTGTTTGCAAACTTGAATATAAATTCACTTTGCCATCAGAATATGAAGTAATGGCAATTAAAGACTCTAACGACTGCATATAAAGATAGATTTAATTTGCTATTAATTGCCAGATACCATGTACTCAAATGCAATTTCTAATGAAATGCTCAGGGCAATTCCACTTTAGCACTGCAAATATCTGAACCTGCACTTATATCTCCTGTTTCTCCAGTGTTATCTCAGAGCTCAGAAAAGCATTTCTCGTAGCCTTCTCTCAAGATTTCAGCATGTCAGGAAAAGCACAGGAGTCATCATTACAGTTTTTCACTTCAAACCTTCTTCCCAAAGGTAGTTCAAAGACTTTATTACTGCAAGTTTGGGTGTAAATAGCACTAGCCCACAGAAGTACCTAACGACATCAAAAAGGCTGGCATGTTGTTAGCATGAACTTTCATGAAAAATGAGAATCATAGAATCATAGAATGGTTACAGTTTGAAGGGACCTTAAAGATCACTGAGTTCCAAACCCCCTGCATGGGCAGGGACACCTCTCACTAAATAAAATAGCTGATCAAGGGTCACATTTGGAATCCACTATCTGATACAGAATACAGTGAATTTCTGATTAGAAGAGTAAACTATAATGTGCTTGTCCTGTGTTGTTTTTTTTTCTGATTTTTTTTCTTCAGTGAACTCTCTTTTAAGCAGCACACTTGCTGAAGGTTGCAGCAAGTTTTCCAGCTGGTTGACCATACGTAAGGCCTGAATGTTTATAGTTACTGCTGAGAGACCAAGGACACTTTGCTCTGCTGTTTTGGACACTAAAGGAGCAGAAAGGTCTTATCTACAACTATTCCATAGGGAGGAGCAGACTAGACAGATGGCAAAACTGGCCATAGACTTTTCCATCCCATCATATACTTGGAACTCAGTATAAATTCAGGGATCACGGAAGTCAAGCTCTTCTTCTTCCCTTCTTTTCTGTCCATGGTCGGCATCCAGGGAGGACTCCATCCATCCATCCCTGTTGATCCCCAGGCTCGTGCATCCCTGATCCTCACAACTCTCCCCTCAGCTCCTGGCTGCTCTGCTGCTCTCTCCAGGGGTGGGGCAACAGGGATTTGCACATTCCTGAACATATTTGTACATATTTTCTTTTGTCATCAGTATTTAATTAAAGCTGTCTAGTTTAGTTTTCAACCCCAAAAGCCTCTCTCCTTATTCTCTCTCTCCTTCCCTACCTGGGTGGGAGTGGGAGGGGATCAAGAGCATTGTTGTCATTGGTTTCATTGCCGATCCTGAGTCAAACTGTGCCAGTGATACAACTGAAAGCACAGACAAACAGCTTCAAAAATCCAATGGAGCACCATTTTAGTATCTATAGTCAAGAAGATCGGAATGAAATTTAGTTCCTGAGCTACATTAAATTGCTGTTTTTCTGTAAAGCTTTAAATTTAGACACATAATTTTCTGCTGAGTTAATATCATCAAACTATTCAACTTAATCTGACTAAAGGTTTGCTGGTTATTATGGCACGCTGTATGGCAAATGAACAGCTCCACAGACTGAAACTCCAGATGAAATATAGAGGTAAACACCATCTGTGGTATTTTACATAAACTAGGAAATACTACTGGATTATTACCAAGTTGCCAGAACCAATGCAATACTAAAGACACTTTACAAGAGAACAAGAAAGATTAAGAATGATGGTATACAGTATGTCAAGAGATGTTCTCAATCTCATACAATACATTGCGTAACAATTTATTACAAGAGCAGAAGGAAACCTGCAAAGTTTAGCTCTGCGTGATGATCAAGGAGTTGAATTTTTTCACTCTCTCAAAATAACAGAGCAATCTCATTGTCTGCCACTGTGCCTTTTGAAGAACAACTTCCAGATTATCATCGCCAACCTCTATTACAAGCTGCCTCCCCTATCAGACATGAACCACTATGTGTCACAGTCCTGGTTTGCCTCTGCTCATTTTTACTTGACAGGATTATGCACAGCTTTCTGAACAGACCTCCTGTAACAAAACTACATGCTGTGACAGTTGGAAGGCCAAAGTAGTTTCTCACAAGCAAACAATCCTATATTGTCTCATTTTCATTCCTTGCGTTGTGTCATTCTAGCTTATCTTGTACCTTTGTGTATTATCTATTGATTTTGCAGAGTTTTTTTAGTATGACTGGCTCCATGGAACTGCATGGACTGCACTACAGCCTCCCCAAAACACAACAATTGAATGGGAGTATCCAGACACTGTAGTAACAATCTGTGGTGGGTTGACCTTGGTCAGCTGCCAGGTGCCTACCAGCTGCTCACTTAATCCCCCTCCTCAACAGGACAGGGGAAGAATAGAAGGATAAAAAAAAATCATGGGTAAAAACAAAGACAAAGAGATCACGTACCAGCCACTGCCACAGGCAAAAAAACCTGGACTTTGGGGAAAATTAAACTTACTGCCAATGCAAAAGATTTAGATCACAGAAATGCAGAATGTATTGGGTTGGAAGGTACCTATAAAGGTCATCTAGTCCAACCTCCCCACAATAAGCAGGGACATCTCCAAATAGATCAGGTTGCTCGGAGCCCCATCAAGCCCTTGAATGTCTCCAGGGATGGGGCCTCCACCACCCCTCTGGGTAACATGTTCCAGTGATCCACATTGTAAAAAACTTTTTCCTCAGCTTGGCTGAGGGGCTCAGCTGTGTCCTGCGCTGGGGCCGTTGGAGCCGGCTGGGACCGGCTGGAACCGGCTGTGTCCGGCACGGGGCAGCCCCGGCCTCTCCTCACAGAGGCAAAACCTGGCCATGGACACACCACACGTTTTGATTTCTAAGATTTTGTGTCTGCATGTGGTGAAAACCGTAACTATTGTGTAATGAAAACTAACCTAAACCTGAAATTCATCCGTTTATCTGGTTTCCTAACGACTGGTGAATTTCCAGCTAGCAACACCAACGGATACCACATGAAACATGTCTTTGATTCTACATTCATAAGGACAATACAAGTCACTTGGACAGACAAATGTCACTTAGTCACACAAAAGACAAGCCTAGAAAATAGGAAAAAAACAGCTGTTATATATCTGACCATTTGTGATCAAGCCGCAGGCATCAATCCAATTCTTAGTAGACAGATACCCAAGTGCAGGGTTCACAGCCACAAACGGATGGTTTTCTCAGCACTAGGGCAAATGACTGCAGGAAGGAGCCTTTTCTTCAGAAAATAATGTTCTATAGCAGTATCACCAGCACAGCCAGGGGAATGTCACAGACCTGGCAAATACGGCATCATTCCAGCTTTTTGGAGAAATGACTCCCAGAGTCACGTGGAACATCTTTCCTTACTGTTTGCTAAGAAAGACTTTAAGTGATGAAATAAACCTAATAACACAGGTATTTCACATCAGCAGACAAACTGTATTTCATTTGAAATATTACAGATGCTTCTGCACAATATGACATTAATCTCTGACAGAAATAAGGCCTGATACTGCTTTCCTACGCTACTGGTCATGGTGTTGGTCATGCTGAAACTTCAAATGTAATCAAAATTTACTTCTGAAAGTTTTGGTGGTTTAATTATTTTGTATTTACTTGGACTGCTTACATTATTATCCACCTTAAACATTCAAGATTCTGTTACACTAGGAGAGACAGCAGCGATTTGCTAACCACTGTCTTATAGCCAGATACCAACAAAATTCACTTTGGCCTTAATACCTGAATTTTGAAATGAGCCAGAATGTTTAATAAGCTGGATTTACTCCATCATTGCCAGTCTCAGACTAATGCTTGTGAGGGAGGCAATGTTGGTTTCAACTGTCTACATGATCTTTTGTGAAAAACTAAATACTCACCATAATTTTGGTGATTAGTAAGCAACAATAGATAGTCTTGAAAGTGAAAGCACAGATTTACTTTATTAAGGTAGAGATCATTAAGGATCTATATCAGGAATGATCCTACTGAAGATCTAATCTTGTACTCCAGATCTAAAGAAAATAAAAACTTTACAACAGACACAGATAGAGGTTACTGCAGGGTGGGCAGTTCAAAAAAAATAAATAATATGCTACCATAGAGACTAGGAGAGGTAGTCCTGACTGTTGTCTTGAAATGCACAAAAGAAAGAGTGAGAGGAAAAAAAGGCCAACATCAGAGACTGAGAAAAGCTATTTCAACTAAAGAACAATATTGACATGAGAACAAAAAGGCTGGAAATGAGTCACAAATAAATTTAATCTTGAATTTCCTATTCACAGCAAGGTTCTCAGACTGAGCTCAATAATTTTACAAAAGGTTCTCCAAACAAAATTATATTGATACACCTTCTGCAATCTACTCCTGAATTAAATAACATAAGGATGTGTATTTCATGTTATGGGATTAATTTAAAACAAATATGGACAATACAAATCACTATATTAAGTACCCATAAAAAGAAACTACTTCCTTCAAATACAAGCTAACTGTTTTTAAAAAAATAATAATTCATAAATAGAAAATAGTGAGAACACTGCTGATCAATACCTTCATTAGCAACAGATGTTCAGAAACTCACTGGTTGCTCAACCAGAAGAGGTCATTTTGTCCCTTTAACAGGCAAAGTTCAGGATGTTCACTCCAACTGACAGCTGTTCACTCATTTTCATCCAACTCTCAAAACTTAGATTACATTTCTCACTCATTTTTCATTTTCTTTGTTTCTCTACCACTATTTGACAATTTCATTAGTAAGAGAAACATGCACATTTTCTTTCTGGAAATGAAGCATGTATGAAGCAGTTATTGGGAGTTAAATGCTGTGAAAGAACCCACTGGACAGGACAGTGTGGACACTTGTCCCCACGGGGTCAGCTCCCATTTTGGTGGCCTTATACATGGGCCTAAATTTCTGGGCAGAATAAAGGAGCTACAAATATATCTCATTTCAAACAAGGGTCAAGGGCAAAGCCCCGGGAAGTCCAGCCAGATCTGAGCTGCTCATCCCCCCAACTCAGCAGTGCTCAGGCTGGAGTCTGGAGCTTGGGAAAAGCAGAAAACTAACTCTGAGCCTTCATGTGTCACTGAAACACACTTGGTAAATGCTTCCACAGCTGGGAGCACCAGTGGAAGACCTCCCACCAGAACCATTTGGGGCTGGTGGAACCCGTTTCGACTCTGAAGTTTCTGATTTATAGTCTCCAACACTTTAAATACCCAGGCTTTCCCCTTAGCTTGAACAACCCAATCCCATCATTCACTCAGATAACTGACAGTTGACTGCTTATCAAAGCACAGAAGTGTAATTATCCCTTAACACTTCTTTTAATTATAGAGGATTGCTGCTGCTGCTGCCTTTTTTTTTGTTTTCTGAAGTTTTCACAAGAGGCAACCAATTATTTCTCTGTGTAACTCCAGACACTGCCAAGACATTTTACCCTTTCTCGATACTAACATTTTTAATTAAGATTCATCCTTATTTCATCAGTTCTGTCTAGCCTTGATATAAAACTTCAGTAACAGTCCTGTACTTGTCTGATATTATTGAGCCACAACTTCATAAGATACTGTACAAAATGTAATGAGTAACAGAAAACAACTCAAGTATCTTCTGATCAAAGTCCTTCTGTACAACACCGTCCTGCAGAACACAGTTGCTAAGCTCCTCTTTTATATGCGAAGATGGAAAAAAATTAGCCCTTCTTCTTCTGTAACTTTTCCTCATACATCCACAGGTAATCAGAGATGTTGTAAAAGTGAGCCTGAATTTCTGCTTAGTAAGGGAACAGATACTAAAATAAAAAGTTGAAGTTCACTACTGAGTATACAGTGTCAATAAGCACACAGACTTACAGCTCGGGAAAGACTTTGTTAGACTGGCTTCCTTTGCAAAACCTAATCAATTAATGATTCAGGTTAATTAATGAAATTAATTCCTTTCTGGCCTAAAACTGCACAGCCTTCCTTTTAAAAAAAAAAAAATATTTTACAAATGCTTAATATAAAGGTTTGGGATACAAAATAAAAAGAAAAAAACTCAAGGAACAATTAGTC
Organism: Hemiprocne comata; assembly: GCA_020745705.1. NCBI lineage: Eukaryota > Metazoa > Chordata > Aves > Apodiformes > Apodidae > Hemiprocne > Hemiprocne comata. The sequence continues at coordinate 160,781,949 of CM036587.1, forward strand.
AAGTTCTGACATTGTTTTACCAAATAAACAATGGGGAGGACAAACAGGCTAAGAAAAATCACAAAATGGGGAAAAATAAGATGGCAAAAAGAAATGTCTTCTGTTAAAAAATAGACAATTAGCTGCCAATTTTGAGACAGGGAGACTAAAAAGGAGAAAAGGAGTGAAAATTAAAGAGAAGACTTCAGACAAAGCTTGTGTTTCCTCTTACAAATCTGTCTGTTCTGGTCATAACATTGAAGTTTTGACAGTTGGAAGGCATTAATTTCAGTATTACAAGGCTTATTGAGGTGGATTTATGTTCTTCATGGTCATTAATTCCCTTCTGCTTCCTTGATGAAATAAAGGACTACTTTAGAATGAACACTGAAAATTCAACTTCCCTCCTCTCAAAAGATCTGTTTGATGGAGAACTTCTCCTGATGATAGGTCATGGTGGCCTCACCTGATGAGCCAAAGCACATGGGAGTGGGGGAAGAACACGTGCAAATACTTGGAAAATTTTGCTTTTAGTAAAATACAAAAACAAAAGGAAAACTTCCCATTTAACTTAAGTACAAACTTTAAGCTACAAAAGAGTCCATTTGCACTTCTACTGAGCAGATTTAACAGACCAGTCGAATGACACAATGAGTAAAAAAGAACCTGATCCAAAGTCTGATGCAGTCAGTGAAATGACTGCTCTTGTTTACAGCAGTCATGGCAGTCAGTTCCAAGGAAATGCATTATTTTTTCAAGTGAAATACAACAAAAGCTGAAAAATGTCAGAAGTCCAATAAGGAAAGCTCAGTGTATATATCCTGGAATAAGGACCCCCCCTTCTTGCCTGCTTCCTGAAACCAATGACATTTTGAACCTGTCCCCCATAGGCTATTCAGAATAATCTGCCACTACAATTAGCATATTTTCCATTTATCGTTTTCTACACACTTAGCTGTACAATTCATTTAATTGCTGTATAATTAAAATCCTGCCTGATTAAAGCATCTTTCTGGGCTCTCTTGTTAATACATACATCTTCTGATGCCTTTTCCTTTTTTCTGTTTTTAATTGTCCACGAGCTGAATCCTATTTTTCTATTTTTTTTTTCAAATTAATTGTATTTTTCCGAACTTTTATTTAAATGGTACCTTCTGTGTCTATCAAAGTACTAGAAATCTATTTCTCTGCAGATTCAGTGATACTTTTCCCTAATTGCTTTCCAACACAGCTTTTTTTGCCTTTTCAGTCTTCTTCCTTGCAATTATCTTCACACCTTTTTTTTGAAAGTGCAACCCATTTTCATAATTATTTCAATAGCTTTTCGGTTTTAATTTGGATGTTTAATTAATCTATTATTCAATTTACTTCTAACAGTTCCTAGAAAATTAAGTACCTTGCGTAACTGTAACATTTTATCATCATTATGGTGTTCCTCAACCACCTGTTATGGTTTAACTGAAATGTTGTAAGCAATATATTCTAAAAAAAAGTAAACTATGTATAGATGCTTGTTGTTTTGGGGTTTTTTGCTTTAAAAACACAATGGGCTTGGAAATGAAATACTGAAAACAAAGTCACTCACTTACTCAACGTAAAATGTATTAAGCACGCATGCCTGGATCAAGCTTGAATGAGTTAATTTTCTTGCTACCATAGTGTCCTGTTTCTTTTTCTGCTTTTTGTCTTAAATACCATTATTTGGTACTTCCCACTCAGCCAGTATTTCTGCTGTAACATTGTGTTGAAAACCTTAATGGTCTTTAAAAAATCTAGACTGCAGCTAGTACCAGACAGTGTCCATTCAGTATGCTCTTCTGCCAGAAGTCACCCAACTTCAGCATTTTTTTTCCCCTCCTTGAGACCTGGTCCTCTGATGGATTCCTGGAGATCAGTCAACTGTTGGTTCTGCTAAATTAAAGTGTCTCAGAGCAAGCTTGCCTGTAGTAGACATCTAAGTAGTGAACACAGAACTCATCTGCCAGATTTACTCAGCTTTTGAGAACTGCTCTTATTTTATTCAATGTAGTATCTTCATAGCATAAATCCAACAATAAGTCATCGTTCCTTGATGACATTTAAAACTTTACTTTTTCCTATTCTGGTTTGATTTGAGCTCTTCTGCAGGAAGTTTCCCATGGGAGGTTTCATTAGAGACGTGGACAAATATCACATTCACCTTTCTTCATAACTGAATTACACTGGCAGCTCAGAGTAACACTTAATCAAATCCTTTCCAGTCACTTCAGATAGCTGAACTTCTAGCAGATTTCTGTGTCCCTGCTCTCAGAACAGATAACCTTCTTTCTGGACTACGTTTCATCTCTTTACTTTCTGCTACTTTGGTTTTTGAGATTATTGAAAGATTGTAAGAAATGCAGAGAGAGGTTTTTGACCAAGACTTTTAGTGACAGGACAAGGGGCAAGGGTTTTAAACTGGAAGAGGGTAGGTTTAGATTGGACATGAGGGTGATGAGATACTGGCACAGGTTGCTGAGAGAAGCTGTGGATGCCCTGTCATTGAAAGTGTTAAAGGTCAGGCTGGATGGGGCTTTGAGCAACCTAATCTAGTGTCCCAGATGTCCCTGCCCATGACAGGGGTTGGACTAGATGATCTCTGAAGGTCCCTTCCCACCCAAACCATTCTGTTCTGTGTAGTAGCCTGCTCTCTTTTTGGAGAGCTGGTGGTGCTTATCTTTGAGCCATCAGCATATTTCATCAACTTATCCCTCTTCATTTCTGCTTTGCTTTTTTCTGTTTGTTTTTTTTTTAAGCAAAAATCACAAATTACTCATATTGATGAAACTGGTCCTAAACTAATACTTCAACAACTCCCTTAGTATTTATTGCTCCGTTTTCCCTCCCTCCTCTTCTCACTGCTTTCTTAGAAATGCTGGACCTGCAGCTTCCAGCTCTGTCAGAAATCTGAGCTGAAGGAACCACTGGCACTCCACCCAACCTGTCACAAGGAACCTGCCTTTACACAAAAGGTTTTGTTGGTTAGTTTTCATTTAAGAGTGCTCTCTCTATTCTTAGCATCTTCTCTTTGAAATCATTACTGCTTGTGTCTGAAACTCTTTCTTTACAGGTTTTTCCTTTCACTTTAGAGTAACCAAAGCTTTGGTAGAAGTTAGAAACAACAGCTGATTCAAAATATATCACCCAATAGCGTGTTTTGACATGTGAGAACATTATTCATGTGCCAGATGCCCTAGTTTGATCAAGTTAGTCCATTTTTTCAATATACTACCCCAAGTCCCTTAACACTTGCCAGTAACTAAAGCATGTTGCTTGTTTGACATTGCCAAAATATCCTCCAAAACAGCCTGCACACAAGCTGTTAAGATCTGTAAGTGTTCCCACCTCTCTTGCATCTTAAAAATAAAAATGAAAAACCTGAAGATTTTTCTAAATGGAAGGTTGGCTACCTAGTAAAATCCATTTACCACCAGATTGTTTCTCAATTTTGGCCTTTCTATGAATCAGGCTGTGATTCTCTACCTTAAAGACAGTTTACTCTTGAGATTTTCTTGCTAACACTCTTGTTTTCATCTTTCTAATGATGCTAAGGGCCAGACAATTGCATGTCTCAAAGAGAAATAATTAAAGAATATTTTAGTTTGATGAATGAAGAGAATAACATTCATCATTTTTTTGAAGGCAGACCATCATAAACCCTGCTGACCTCTCTACATTTTGCAGCTTTTGTCTGTGTCACTTACGTGCCCCTGTGAAGGGGCTACAAGGGGTTTGCTTATTATTAAAAGAGAAAGTAAAGCTGCTTCCTTGAAGTTCCTCATTACAACTAGTCTTTGAACAAACATCCAAGATAGCCTTGGAATTTCAAACATGGGGGAGGACTGTCCTGACAAAGGCAAAACTTAACAGTGATCATGTCTGCAGAGATTTGGCTTTTTTAGCTAGGTCCTTGTGGAGAACAAGTTGCCAAGGTGTCAGGACAACATCCAAACACAGGCTCAGAGATGTAGCATTTCCTCTTCTACTCACTGACAGATACTTGAAAATATTTTCCTCTGCAGCAATCCCTAAGAATTAATCATGGAAACTGTGGGAAGAAAGATTTCATCATGGTCTAAGGTCAGACTGGAAAATGCAAAATAAAATAGGTGAGCAGTTTCAGTAATTAATTTTGAGATCCATGTAATATATAAGCTGTGAAAATTGATTCTGATTCGGTGCTCTCTAAAACGTACAATAAATTATGATGATAATTTATTTTTAAAGTAATGCTTCCATAAGATGTTTCGTGAAACTTCGCCAGACAGAGCTTCCAAACAACCTGTCAAGAACCACATACTCATCAAACACTTCAAAATACTTTTTAATCTACCTCTCCTATTGATGGCAACTACCTGTGAGGGACAATTTAAAACCACCCTTCAATTTTAAGTTTGTTCTAAGTACAATAGGCCTCGATGCTGCAAGTACACACAGTTTATTGTGAACCCACAAAAAAGGTGTAGCATTCTCTGCCTCTACATAAACAACTTAGACTTTGCTTACTATCACCTTTCTGAATTATGATTTGGAGAGCATTCAGCAACATTATTGTTAGTTTTCTCTTCAATCATTTACTAACAAATTAAATATACTGCTTTGTGAAAATGCCTGGAGAAGAGAAGGAAAGAGTCCTCCCCAGACACCAGCCATGGATGGAAGAGAAGGGCAGAAGCAGCAGGAAGGAAGTTGTCTTCTGTGATCTCTGACCTTCCTGGGAGCTTACGTAGATCTATGGAATGGAATCCCTTTGGTCAGTTCTGCTGTCTGTCTAGTCCAGCTCCCCACGGGGGGGTCACAGATACAATTCTCCTGCCCCAGCAGCCTCTGTAGCAGCAGAGCTAAGAAGTGACCTTGGAGTCTCAGCAGAAACATAAACATTCCAGTGTTATCAGCCCACTAGCTGGAACACTTGCTGCTGGTTAAAAGAGAGCTTACTGAAGCAAAAAAAATCAGTAAAAGGAAAATTGGATTCATCCTGGCTCAAACCAGGACACCTTATTAATGCCTACAAGTATCTAAAGGGTGGGTGCAAGGAGGATGGAGCCAGACTCTTTTCAGTAGTTCCCAGTGACAGGACGAGGGGCAATGGGCACAAGCTGGAACATGGGAAGTTCCAGTTAAATATGAGGAAAAACTTCTTTACTGTGAGGGTGACAGAGCACTGGAACAGGCTGCCCAGGGAGGTTGTGGAGTCCCCTTCTCTGGAGATACTCAAGACCCACCTGGAGAAAGAAAAGCTAGGTATTGCCTGATGTATTAAAACATTGCACATAAGGTTTGTCTACAGTTCTAAACACCTAAATCAAATGTCTCTAATAACTCTTCACTCTTATACATATGAGGCCATCAGGAAAAGATGTCTTTATCTTGTGGTTGCAGGCAGCAAAGGAAGTTACATTTGCTTTGCTTTATGTAGGAGAATTTATAATAAGTTTCTGTTGTGAAAATCATGTACAGCAGGAAAGATGCTGGGAACCTCTCACTCAACACTTCTCATTTGAATGTAGGAATATCCTGAGTCCAGCCTATTTCAAGTTGAATCAACAGTCTACTTCAATCTCAGCCTATTTTGTGCACGGTGTTTGTTAATGTTACTCTGCAATGCAGAAGAGAACCATCAAAGTGGGAAGTGCTCAGTCTTGGAATTCTGCTCACTTGCAAAACGTAGCAACATAAATCCAATAAAGATTGAAAAAATATCACCCAGCCAGCAACTACAAATGCCTCCATCTGATGATTTTCAAACCTAACCATGGAGCTTGCATGACATATGCCTTTGAAGAATCTTGGTTCTCCTCATTAAACTTTGCAGGCTGTTTCCTTGATTTGATGATATTCATATGTTCACCTTAAAACCACATCTCCTCCTACATTTGGGTTGTCGCCCGGCAGTAAAAGGAAAATATGTCATAAATTTTAGACAACGTTGAACTTGCTGGTGTTGAGCAAGATTATGTTTTTCATATACTTGTGATTTACTAACCTCCCTAATAGACAACTTCGTTTTACAGAGCTGTCCTAAATCTTAAAATCAATTTTAACATCATATTAAGAACTCTCAGTCCAATCTTTGACATATTTTCTTTTTTATGATTCCTCGTGCTTTAAATACTTTTCCCTTCCCCAGTCATTTAATTACATGAAATCATAACCAACACTGTTCACCAACAGCCACTTTTTTCCTCTATCTGACAACCTTCAGAGCTGACTTCTAACTCTCAGACCAAAACTTCAATGCCACTAACTTTTAATTTTATTCTTTGCCTTGGAGTTAATAAAAAAAAAAAAGACAGGATTGTCAAATTTACATGAAAAATTAGTTCAGTATGCGTTTTTAATTTTAGAAATGTAATATCAACTCTAATATGAATTAAATATGCCAAATTTAAAAGGAATTTTGAAGTCCAGCTTTTATAAATTTGAACAAGAGCCAGTCATTCTTTTAATCAAAACCATGTTAAATATTCATTCATGTTTCAGTGTGAGCACTTATAATACAGTAAACCCTTCAGTGCAACCATGAATAGAGCAAAAGCCTTGGAACAATCATAGAATCAATTTTATTGCATAACCCTAAGGCAAAATTTTCAGCCAGTGTATGCAAAGATTGTAATACAACCATGGGTAGTATTGAAGGGGTCACATTAAACCACAAGTTATTCTAACACAGAAAAGCAAAACTCAAAGCAAAGCAAGGCTGTGACTACAGTGTTATGATTAAGAGAAATAAAAAACACCTGACACTACCACATCACAGTATTTTTTAAGTCACTTACCAATGACATTAAAATATTGGATGAGGCAGGATGAGAAAAGAAAATCTGTAGACTATTGCCTTATTAATGATATATATTAAGCTTATAGTTCTCAGAAATGTTAATGGTTAAGGACTTTTTAAGACAGCTTGCGTAAGTCTCTCTCATTATTGGTACCCAGCACAGAACCACTACCACTAAAAGAGCTGATTCTCACAAGACAGGTAAGGTCAATCTCTTCAAAATACCAAGGAAAAACCCCCAGGGAAAACAGGACTTGCATTACACATCTTAGATGACTCAAAATACAAAACACTTTGCCGTGCCTCTAAGTGCTGAATAGGAAATGCATTCTGGCACCAAAAGACAATTTAAACTCCAAAAGACAGTAGGTCACATTGTCTAACTATCTGTGTACACACACACATACACTCATCCTTGATTGTCCATCCGAGCAACTCCTTGTAACTTGCACCTACCAAACTGAAAAAAAACCCAATCTTTTAATTCCTTCTCCATCCCACACATTAATAACACCCAAATTCCCCTGCATTGCCATGATACACTTTCTGGAGGGATCACAGCATCTTTCCTCATGATGACTGCAGGTAGGACTCTCTGGCTACAATATCATGAAAACAACTAGCAGGGATTTAAAGTGCTGAATATTTGAAGTTATGAGTAATTAAAATATCTCCACTGTTTTATTTTTTGCTTTTGTTTTCAAGTGAAATCAGGCATTTAATAAAAATACCCTTTTCAATAATCTCTGCAGTGAGCTACAGCTTCTCCATGCACATATTTTTTGTGTTGTACAAAGTAGATAAATACAGGGATTGTAATTTCAGACTGAGAAAATATTAGACATAAAAATAAAGTAGACTTCTGCAAATCCCCTACTTTCTGTCATCAGAACTTTCCAAAAGGACATCTCAAATATAAGGTGCAGCAAGCCAAGGACTGGATATCCTGTAGGATCTCCCTTTCCCTGCTTTATTAACATGTAGCAAAAAAAAAAATACTGCAGAAAATTAACATGTAATCCATAATCAGCAAAGAGATTGTGCTTCAAAAGATTTTGCAGTTATGAGGCAGGGAGTATCACAGAATTTCCTTCTGGTGTTCACACATTCTGAAAACTAAAGTAACCAGGGTTCTCTAACTGAATTAAGGAACATCCTGAGAGATTGCTACCTCCACAGACAATCAGATTTTATGGTCAATCAGTGCTACATTCATAGTTTCTCACATGTGCATCAAAGCACCTGTTACAACCACCACTGAGGCAGGAATACCAGACACAATCCTATGGCTCTAAAAGCCTCTTTTACTAAGAAAATAGTGGGATTTGGAATGAAAAGAAAGTTAAAAGGAGAAAACCAAGAATGAAAATCAAGAATGAAAAGAAAACACCGACTGTTTTCATCCTGAAGGGACCTCCCATGCAAAAATGCCAAGGGAAAATTTCCAAACACAGAGCCCAGGTGACAAACCTCTTGAAGGTCAGTGGCACTTGGCAGAACTAAGAGGACTCTCAGGTGATTTATATGAGCTCACAAAACACATCTGACACAAAGCCACTGATTTTACAGATAAGAGCAATCATAGCCAAAGACAGTCATACAAGCAAGTGATAACAGACCCTTGAATCCCCTGAAGAACAGAGGCCAGACAAGCTTGACTTCAGAGACAGATTATTAATAAAAAAATAAGTAATAGGTTAAATAATAAATAATAAATTAATATTATATTATTCAACATGTTTACCGCAAGCAACTTGAAACCATTAGCAGTTTTAGTCTCCTCATTTATAAACAAAGTGCTTTCAAATTTTAACGTATGAGTTGAGGAGGGTCCACATGCTTGAAAATAAACCCAAGCATTTAAAAGAATACACAAATACTAGAGTTTGGGGTCATTTTACTTATAATAATTATTGCAGATAATAGTCATTGATCATTGTTCCTTGAAATTCGTCCTCTCTAGGTCTTCAAATTAATTAAAATAAGGAGTCTAGAATTAGATTTGCTTTAAAAGCAAAAGCTTTGATAACAATTTTCTGATGAACTGAGGACTTCTTCTGATACTTGCAACTGAAACAGAAGTGTTGGGGACAAAATATCCCATGTTCCAAAGCCTCTGAATAAACCTTGTTCAGAATCTCAGACAGAAGCCATATTATTACAAGTGTTCAAAATTAAATAAATTCAATATGTCATTGCTGGAACAGCATTCTAAATGCAAAATTAAGATAAATTGTTCCTCCTCAGTATGCAAAGTAGCAACATTTTCTGTACCTACAAAGTTAGTAATGTGAGTGTCTAGAGTGTAAGAAATATGCCACAAAGTAAATTACAATTCCATATGAAAATACTGTAGAGAAATGACTATAAAACCACACACTGTCAAGCAAAGAAAATCTTTCAGTAGCACCCACATCACATACAACACAATCAGGACTGCAAATTACAGGAAAAAGTGTGTACTCAGGGTTCATATTTACTACCACTGACCAATGATACTTAAAAACAAAACAGATATCAATTTTACATTTATCTTGAGCTAAGAAAAAAAATATCCACAGGAAAAGAAAAATCTAGCATATTCTTCTGTGACATAGATCATCAGTAAATGAAAACATTCTCATGCTCATGCTGCTAAAAATGACAAGCCCATATACCCTCTTCAAAGATCATCAATAGATTTTGACATTACTCACCCCACTGGAGAGGAGCCAACTGTAGATGCTCCAGGACCAGTTGATTAAGAACACCTTCCACACTTGCTTCCCCTTCACGCTTCAAGGAAGGGTAAATTGGAATTAAGGAAAATTGTGTTTCAGAGAGAAAAAGAGCATGTCATAGATACAACTTTTATTATTGCAAATCAAAACTGCAAGCTAGAGGTTCATTAAAGGGTAATGTCATGTTTTTGGTCTTATTAATGCATTAATTGTCTAACAATCATAATTACTGCAGTTGATATCTTCAGAAGATAGAAAGGTAATTCCACTGAGAAGTGTTAAATTTGAAGTTGCAAAGGTAAAATGTACCTGAACCATGGTAAAACTCAAGGGGAAAAAAGTCTGGAAGCTGCAAAAAAGCAGAACCTCTAACTATGTCGTGCAGCATGAAAACTCAAAGTGACAAATTAAGGGCAATCTGAAAACAAACAGGATAAAATTTAATAGGGGAACAGAAAATAGAAGAAATGTGGGCTAGGTTAGCTTTGAACAGTGGGTTGGTGTCAGTTCTGTGGAGGTACAGGGACATCAGACAATGCACTGACAGTGTCATTATCGAGGGCAAACATCATATAAGAATCCTACAGGCACATAACCTGCAAGCTTCCCCTTCTGCTCACTCCTGTGTGAGCTCAGGAACAAGCTCAGAGTGAAGTGAGAAGAAATCAGGAAATTGTTCTTACTCCAAGGACAGCAAAGCACTGAAAGAAACTGTTGGGAAAAGCAAAACCTCTATTTTTAAAGGGCTTCAAAACAGGTTACACAAGTGCTGAAATAAAAGCAAAGGCAATATCCAATGTAGCACAAAGATAGTATTATCCATCAAAACAAATTAATAATAATTTAATCTGATGTATCAATCAAGGTAACGTGCATTTGTAACAGGAAGAGCACTGGATTTCTCTTTTCTAATTCCCTGACTTCAGAAAAGCACTGAAAAGGAAGGGCTGTGAAGCACATGCAAACATCAGCACCATCTGGTATTTGGCCAAAGCTGCATTCACTGGCTTTTCATACAATTTTGTACCACAGAAAGCCCCTATCTCAGGTAGGTTGAGAGGAAGAGGTGGAGGTGGAGCAAGCAGGGCCCCACCCTGGGTGCACACAGAGCCTCTATGAGAATAGAGAATCTATAGAATCATAGAATCAAAATGGTTGGAGTTGGAAGGGACCTTACAGATGATCGAGTTCCAACTCCCCTGCATGGGCAGGGACACCTCCCACTAGACCAGGTTGCTCAGAGCCCCATCCAACCTGACCTTGAACGCCCCCAGGGATGGGGCATCCACAACCTCTCTGGGCAACCTGTTCCAGTGTCTCACCACCTTCACACTAAAGAATTTCCTCCTTATCTCTAACCTAAATCTCTCCTCCTGCTCACACTGGAACTCCTCTGGAAAAACTCCTGTCGTCTTTCCAGCTTGGCTCATGCTTTCCCAGAATGGGAGCATTACACAGACACAAAATTCAAGACAGAGGCAACATCCTCTCTGAGACTTGAAAACTTTCCTTATCCAACTTCACAATCTTTAAGGAAACATGCACAGGTGAAGTGCTGTCCCACTACAATTAAGGGCTAGACTCCTAGCAAGACTGAGCAAGGTTTCAACTGGTGACTCCAAAAAAGAGTCTTCCTCAAAAATAGTTGTAAAAAATAAAAGAATATCTGAGCTTTTATGAACAGCTCTTAAATCTGATCAGTTCTTTTTCTGCAAAACTCTGGAAAGAGAGGCACATCATCCGACTGATAAAGTATATTCTCATTTGTGTCATTTAAAAGAAAATTAACAAGTACTGCAGATAACTAATTTCTACCAAAGGACATAATTTGACAGGCTCTCCAGTAGATTTTAAAAGAAAAGTCTTGAAACCTCAGATCAAAATGAGATCTAAAAATCAGTGATTGAGACTCCAGAGCAGAAGGAGATGATAGAAGAGGGAAATCAATACATTGCATAGCAGTATTTTTTTTAATAATCCTCATTATGTGCTGAAAAATGTCTTAAATAGCCTTTTTTTCTTTTCCCTTAGAAGAACTACAGATGAAGAATTCACAAACCCCCTGGAGTCTGAAAGCTGTAAACGCCATTAAAGAAAAGCACCTATTTGGAAAACTGAAGGCAGCAGAATACCACCTCAGAAAAACATTGCTGCTGAAAAATAACACCCAAGACACCAGCACAACAGAACCATTTCCATAAACCAAACTATAGGATAGAGAGTAGATAATTTGCATTACTTTATAGGTATAGCAGATAAATAATTCTGTTATCGCATCTCTAATGAAAGGAATATAAGTGAGAGTAAACACTAATAAAAAGGCAGTATTTAAAAGAAGTTTTAAAACAGAGTGGTTACCATTAAATGTAACATTAAAGTAACTTAACTGTAATTTACTTACATCTGGCTCACAGTGGTGCCTAGAATATTACAAATTTTTACTGCCTAAAGCTCCATAGAAAGTTTAATGTCTCAGATACCATTATAAAATAACAATAAAAGAGGTGATTCTCCATACTTCATCATTAGCAAATGCTACCAAAGCAGCTCCATGTATTCACAGGGAAAAGACATTTTGCAATTTCAAATTCAACACAGCTATAGATTATTTCTGAGACCAACACTTAGACTGGGTGCAAAAAGTATGCATAACTATACCTCAACTAATGAAAAAATGACATACCTACACTCCTTAAATCCTGCATCCAGTTCTGGTTCCCCAGTTCAAGACACTGAAAGACAGGATAAAGTTCCCTGGAGGGTTACCAAGATGATAGACAGCTGAAGCACGCAACATCCACAAAGAAGTTGAGAGAACAGGTTTGGTTGGTCTTGGGAAGCCTGAGGAGACATTTTATGACTGTCTATTGTAGTGGGAGGGTATGGAGAAGATGGAGCCAAACTTTTCTTGGAGAAGCAGACTGATACAAAGAGGGGCAATGGACACAAGTGGCAGGGCAGGGTTACACCAGAGCTGAACAGGTTCCTTCCAACCTGCATAATACAGATACATGGAAGTCCAGATTTCCAAAGGCCCGTTGGACTGTGTAGAATTAATCTGCTGAACCAAACCTCCAAACCTGGTGCTGAAATCTCCCTTTGGTGACAAACCTGCTGTCCCATTGGAGCCAGATTCTTGATTGCCTTCACTGACTCAGGCCTCCCATCCAACAGTCCAACCTTTGCTATTAACACCACACGCAGCAGCTAGGACTGAAACAGCTGCCTCCCAGTTTCCAGTGCAACTGCTCACCTTTGGCAGCTCAAGACATTTTCATTTGCACAATCAGTCTGGCCCCCCAGCTTCACCAGGGGCCCCAGAGCCAATGAACACACAACCACCAGATGCTGTTTACAATTATAAAACCCAAAACCTACTTTTTCACAGCAAACACTTTTATTTCCTGTTTCTTTAGCAACAGATTGTATGTGATAGAAACTGTTTCATACCAAAAACCTGAATGCCAGTCAAATGAAACAGTTGTTCCCCTGAGGAGAAGTCTGGTCTTTTATATCATCTTGGTTGTCTCATGTGTATCTGGGTACCCACAACTATAACACAGCACGTTATCTAAACCTGACTGCTTAAAAATAAAATAGATTTTTTTTAATGGTTTCTGTCTTAAAGCTACTTACGTTGTTTTTTTCTCTCTGCCATGCAGCATTCCACATCCTGCATCCTTCTAAAAGGATTCACTTCCAGCAACATATTTCTCAGTTCCTTTGCAAATAAATACAGGTGGAAGTATGCACACAATCATAAACAAATTAGCAAATGTTCATAAATAAAAATTAGAGCAATGAAAAACAAATCTTAATTATTAACGATGGCATTTTACTGCCAGCAGTAGCCCTAGTCATATTTTAAGCTTTCTGCCTGATTATTAGTGTGGTACTTTACTATTAAAACTAATTACATGCAGTTATTGAGGTTCTTAAATAACAGTTTTGCAAACAATTGTTGATGCTAAGAAGCTGCATGGAAATGTAAAGCTCCATCCAACTGCAGTATTTCCAAGGAAACCTTTACTGGTGTACAAAGTTTCATACTGTGCATAATTCTCTTAACTGATGAATCATAATTATGATCAAGGTGAAGTCATCAAGAGCTGAACAAATAGAAAAGTAAATGTCAGTAACTGTTATCAGGGGTTTGCTGTCAAGCCCAGGCAGCCTGTCAAATGAGATGACCCAAGGCTTTGTCTGATACAAAACGTTTCCAAAATTCTGATTGGCTACTTAAATGATGAAATACCAAAACATTCCTAATAATCATGTGCTCAGAAAAGATGTGAGTGTTCACAAAGCTAATCATAGAATCATAGAATCATAGAATATGCTGAGCTGGAAGGGACCCATCAGGATCATCAAGTCCAACTCCTGTCCCTGTGTAGGGCACCCCAAGAATCACACCATAGGCCTGAGAGCATCATCCAAATGCTTCTTGAACTCAGGCAGGCTTGGTGCTGTGACCACTGCCCTGAGGAGCTTGTTCCAGTGCTCAGCCACCCTCTGGGTGAAAAACCTTTTCCTGATGTCCAACCTAAACCTGCCCTGATTCAGCTTCCTGCCATTTCCCTGAGTCCTGTCATTGGTCACAGGAGTGAAGAGATCAGGACCTGCCCCATCTCTTCCCCTGGTGAGGAAGCCATAGACTGCAATGAGGTCACCCCTCAGCCTCCTCTTCTCCAAGCTGAATAATCCAAGTGACCTCAGCTGCTGCTTAGATGAAATTCAATGAAGAAAAGTTCCAAGTATCACGCTGTGAGGAATCAACAAATCTATAAATGGGAGTTGGGGATAATTATTCAGTCAGTTATACTGGGCGACATGCAAAAAAAAAAAAATCAGTCAGACATGGGACACTTGCAAAAGAAGTCAAGAATAGTTCTCAGAGCAAATATCATACGTGAAACATGGAAGGCATAGCTTTTATTCTATGAGAAACTTCACCAGAAGTACTGCTTCCAGCTTTGAATCCCACTTATCAAGAAAAATATAGCTATACTGCAGAGCAATATCAGCAATATCCCTGGAAGAAAATGTGCTTTGGAAAAGAGTTGGCAATTAGGTTTAAATATAGAAGAAAAAAAAAAAAAAAAAAAGGAGGAAGGGGCAGAGAATACGATTTTTAAAATGTAAGAAAACATTGCAAATTGGACAGACTTCACATAAATCACAGAAATTAAGGCTGAAGTAAGAAAAAAAGTCTAACTATAGAAAAGTTAAAAATAGAACGTGATATTTACGGTGGCCCTGGAAGTCTCATTTTTTAAAGGCTGTTAGGGGCAGGTTTTGAGTATTTTCAAGAAAACGACTCCAAAATGTTCTAGTCTCATTCCACTGAAATAGCAATTCTTTCACAGTACATTAGAAAACTCCTCTGGCTGCAGTCAAACCTGGGAAGAGCAGAAGACAGGGGGAGGAAAAGCTCAGTTTTCCACAGTCATTCTCTGCCCCAGCCCACTGCATGGCCACACAGATCACAGAATGACTTCTACTGAAAGGCTGTTCCAGAGTCACTGTCCAGCCCGATGCTCAAAGTGTGGAAATTCTCAGTATCATCAAGGACATCAATTTTACAGCACTTTTGGACAATCTGTTCCACTGTTTGAGCACCCTTGTTGTGAAAAGGGTATTTCCTAGGACCTAACTGGAATTCACCTGGCTGCAACTTGCTGCAGTCACCTCGTGACATACCTTGCTTGAAGAATTAGATGTACTTTGTTGGCTGCTGCAACTCTAGGGCTTTCAGAAGAAGGTTGTCCCTGGAGGTCCATCACCTCCCCTGGACCCCTCTGCTCCCAAGGGCAGCCTCTTGTGCAGTCCTGCCCACCAGTGCCCCAAAGTCTTCCCTCCTAAAGTTTGCAGTCATAGAACCATCAAATGGTTTGGGTTGGAAGGGACCTTAAGGATCATCTAGTTCCAACTTCTCTGCCATGGGCAGGGACACCTCCCACTAGACCAGGTTGTTCCATCCAGTCTGGCCTTGAACGCTTCCAAGAAGGGGGCATCCACAACTTCTCTGGGCAGCCTGTTCCAGTGAAGAACTTCTTCTCAATAACTAATTAAATCTACCCTCCTTCACTTTGAAACTTCTATGCCTCATCCTATTGCTACATGGCCTTGTAAAAAGTCATTGTTCTGCTACTTGCCTTCCTCACTTCCCTCAGAATATTAACCTCCACCATGTCAGGGTGACTGTAGCCAAGTCTACCACCAAACCTCACCCCTTTAACTGGATCTTAATTATGTTCAAGTAGCAGATCCCACACAGCAGATGCCAAAGCAAGCCACCCAGCACCTATACACAGTGTCTTTAAAGTACTCCAGCAACCTCCTAACCAGCAATTGGATGACTTCTTCCAAACATCAAAGGAGGAGTTTATCCAGCTTAATTTCTTGGTTGGGTAGCCTGTAACAAATGCACACCACATCACCCTGTCAGACACCTCTGTTCTTGATTGAAAAGGTTCAATTGGCCCATCGCTCCTTTCCCAACAATTCCTTGTGCACTTCATCATCTGCCCAGCCTTCCTAGATAACCCACAGCCACCTGTCAGTGCACCCTGTTTACTGTGTCTCTGAAATCCTGATGACATCAGAGCTCTGCAACTGCACACTGACCTCTAAGTCCCCCTACACAGTCTTTTGCAAATTCAGGTGTAAGCATTTGCCATGGGCTCTCCATCACACTTCAGGGTAGATTTGGAGATCCTAACCCATCGCTTTCTCCAGCACATGCTTCCCCTTTCTTGCACTACAGCCTTTGGGTCCATCCTGCAGGGTAAGAAGTTTAAAGCTAGACTCACCAGACTAGTAAGTCTGCTGGCAAAATTGTTCTTACCTCACTTCATCAGAAGGGTGAGCAGGGGCACCCAGAGCCAGAGGATGGGAAAACACTGTTCATTAAGCAGCAGCAAGAGTTATGACAAATGAAAACAGATATAAAACTGAAGAATAAATAACTTGGAAGTATTCAAGGGTGAGCTGGATGGGACTTGAAGCAACCTGGTCTAATGGGAGGGGTCCCTACCCATGCCGAGGGGTTGGAACTAGATGATCTTAAAGGTCCTTTCCACTCCAAACCATTCTACAATTCTATGATTCTTGATGCTACCCCTATCCAAACCTTTCTGAGTTTCCTATGAAGAACTCCTTCCACCATCTGAACATCAATAAATCATTGTTTATTCTTCTAAAAATAAGGATCACCTGCATGTGACCAAATTCTCTGAAGTAATTCCGAATTTATTTGCATTTCTGAATTTAAAATGTAGATGGCACAAACCAATGGAATACTCCAAAGAGCATGTAAAGACAACAAAGAGAAGTTCACCCTGCCCTTCATCTTCCACATGGACAACATGACATTTCTGAACTCTAGATTTTTAAGAAGTCAGGTACAAAGTATCAGTAAAAAGATGAAAATCTTCAAGCACTCAGCAACAGACACAGCATTTTAGAAACTTTAAAGGACACTCTGTACAGATGCCTTGATCCATGAGTCAGAATGCACAGAAGGTCCCTGAAGAAAATGTAAATTTTGTTTTAAAATATTTAGAATTTAGGAAGAGAAGCATAATTTGAAAATATTCGCTACCTTAATCCTGCATCTGCTCTGTCTGGTCAAATCCTGTGTTAAAACAAATTCCAGCTGATATGCTGATACAGATGCCATCTAACAGATGCTAAAAACCAAGGCAGCATGTTGTTAATTTAAATTATCTCAATACACCTATAATCTCAAAGTTACACTAAATTACAGTGTTCTTAATTGAAATGGCATGGCAGTAAGCTTTCTCATAAGGTCAATTTTCCTAATAATTTTCATTCTCTCAAAAATGTCCAAAGGTTGAACTGAAGAATATGGTGTGTTGTCTTTCTTTCCTGCCTTCAGCCCTCCAACAGCAGATGAAATCGATCAAGTTTTGCAATACTTCCACAAATGAAGCACTGAAGATCTCATCACTTGAAGCCCTGAATATTTCCCTGATCAAGCCAAGGGAAATGAACTTTCCATACTGGAAAATACTTCTGCAGATATCCAGATGCAACCTGAAATCCTCATCCTTTTTGAACTATTTTTGACCCTCACAGGGGTTCCATATAACTAACTTTCCAGTGCAGTCAGTGTAATCCACATGTTTAAAATCTGAAGCCTTTATTTGTCATTATCATTCTGTGATCATAGAATCATGGAATAGTTTGGGTTGGAAAGGACCTTATAAGATTATCTTGATTCAACCCCCCCTACAGGGGCAGGGACACCTCCCACTAGATCAGGTTCGTCCAAACACCATCCAGCCTGGCCTTGAACACTTCCAGGGATGGGGCAGCCACAGCTTCTCTGGGCAACCTGTGCCAGTGTCTCACCACCATCACATGAAAAAATTTCTTCCTAATGTCTAACCTAAATCTCCCCTCTTCCAATTTAAAGCCATCAACCCTTTTCCTATCACTACAAGCCCTAATAAAAAGCCCCTCCCCAGCTTTCCTGTAGCCCCTTCAGGTACTGGAAGGTGCTCTAAGGTCTCCCTGGAGCCTTCTCTTCTCCAGGCTGAACAGCCCCAACTCTCTCAGCCTGTCTCCATAGCAGAGGTGCTCCAGCCCTCTGAACATCTTCGTGGCCCTTCTCTGGGCTCGCTCCAGGAGCTCCATGTCCTTCTCATGTTGGGGGCTCCAGAATTGGACACAGTACTGCAGGTGAGGTCTCAGGAGAGCCAAGTAGAGCTGGAGAATCACCTCCCTTGACTTGCTGGCTACGCTTCTTTTGATGCAACCTATGACCCAGAAAGCCAACCATGTCTTGGGCTGCATAAAAAGAAGGGCAAGAGAGGTGATTCTCCCCCTTCACTCAGCTCTTGTGAGACACCAAGGCAGTGAGAAATTAAGAAATTGCAAGCTCAGTATAGCCCTTCCTTTGTAAACAATTTAAAATTACTTATAACAAAACTGTCTGAACTGTATTCTCTAAAACATACATTTCTCAGGCATAAACGTAGCAAAGAAAGGTTCACTGGAGAGATCAAAGTACGTCAAAGCTGGAAGACCCCAGAGAGATTACTTGGTCTTACCATTCAAAAGACTTCTGCAAAAATGCCTTCTCTAGTACGAAATCTAAGCAACTGTATCTCTTTGTGATTTTGCAAATATTTCTTATCCCTTGGCTGCATTTAGGCTGCCTTCTGAAGGAGAACAAGGCTTATGCGGTTAAGTTGTGCATCCATTTCTCTGTGTCTGTCCATCAGGACATGATGTACCTGAAGTACAGGATCTGAAGGGGGCCTACAGGAAAGCTGGGGAGGGACTTTTTACCAGGGTGTTTAGTGATAGGACAAGGGGTAACGGTTTTAAACAGGAAGAGGGGAGATTTAGGTTAGATGTTAGGAAGAAATTCCTTCACCATGAGGGTAGGAAGGCACTGGAATAGGTTGCCCAGGGAGGTTGTGGAAGCCCCATCCCTGGAGGTGTTCAAGGCCAGGTTGGATGAGGCTTTGTGCAGCCTGGTCTAGTGGGAGGTGTCCCTGCTCATAGCAGGGGGGTTAGAACTAGATGATCTTCCAGATCCCTTCCAACCCAATCCATTCTATGATTCTATGATTCTATGACATCTAAAATAACTTCTGCTGGCCGATGTCAGATTGTTCTGATGGGAAGACAGATGTCTCAGAAACTAAGTTTCTCTAACTTAGAAGTGAGAGGATACCTTTTTTTTTTTTTTTACTGGTTCACATCAATGTTGCTGTAAGAAATAAAAGGATGAGAAAGACTGAGTCGAGCTGGAACATGAAATCTGTCCAACAACGTACATGTTTCTTCAAGGATTTTTAAACCCGTGTGATTTGCTGCCTTTCATTAGAACAGTTTCAGCTCTAGGAACAGAGGGAACATTTGTAACAAATCTTAGGAACACAGGAATTAGTGGCAGCACTGAACTGAATACACCAAATTCATGCATTGCTCTACTGGTGGTGTCTTAAGGTACTGACTGACATGTCAGCCATGAGAGTTTTGGTATCAAAATTGGGTTTAAATACAGAACACAGAATGGATGTAAACAGTGTTGTTCAGCAACAGAAATGAATGAGGATGTAGTTTTACACCCTGATAAAATTATTACAACTATGCATTCAATTCCAGCATAAGAATTCCACTATGGTATCAAAGAATATTCATGTCTTTCCATCACATGGACATTTTCTAAGGGAGTTCTAGTTAAATATTGACATTTTTACATGAATGAAATTCTTTCTGAAATGGGGCTTAGGGAGCCTGGATGGAACCAGACACTAGGAACCTCCTTTATGTCTCAACTTTTGCCTTTGACTAATCCCGTGCAGCTAATTTAATAATTAGTAATTAAAAGCATTTCAGTTCACTAGATGGCCTGGGGGGCTGCTGGCTGCACAGATCATTGCCCTGATGAAAACAATGAAAAAGTGTATTTTTGAGAAGTCAAGCACAATATTTTTAATGGAAATTATGACACTTACAGCAACACCATTGGTTTATTTTACCTCTAATCTGAATTTAATGTCATACTAATAATGATAAGGCAATAATTCACTGCATTTAGAATTATTATGGGAATTTTATGTGTAGAATGACTACACCATCACCCAAGTCCTTCCTAAGCCTTAAAAAGTCTACACAAGATCAGATCTACTACTAAATCTGTAAAGAGGACTTCTAAATAGATTATTCAAATGTGTTCTGATTTGTTCAAATTTCAATAAATATATGAAAACTCTCTAAAGCTTTAAGTATTTCTTAATGATTCAGTTACTTGGCGGAGGGACAACAGAAAAAAATTGATTTTGTAAAACTACGACTCATCAATCCTAAATACACTTCCCCAGTTCCCTAAAAGTTGAGAAAAACACACCAGGTTTGTGTCAGGCTTAATGACTCAGGAAAAGCCATGATAGTAAGACCCAAGCATCATCTAAATAATATACAGCACAATTAACCTTAAACAGTCTATAATTATTATACGCTTCGTAGTTCTAATTACTTTTCTTTTCAGTAACGCTGCTATAAAGTGAGTTGAATTACAAAACAAAATGTGTCATGGGGCACCAATTTATATATTTTTAAAAGCAAGAATTTATGAAAGGATATAATTTTCCAGCAAATATCCAGCTTGCTGTTAATCTCCAGGCCTTTTGCTTGTTGCCTTTCTTCTTCCAGCTGCTTTGCGTTGGCAAACTGTGTCCCATCAGCAGGGGATTCTGGGAAGCTCTCAAAACTGAACTTGTCAACTTGGATAGCCATACTGTAGCACAGGGGAAAAGAAAGAGGAAAAAAACAGGATTTTTATTATAGCAATTTTCCAGATACTACTTTTGCAGTAAAAATACCAGTGGGCAACCAAGCACCAAAGTATCAGCATCTTTGTCTCAGTGGTATCTACTCTGTACACCAGTGATATAAAAGCCATATGATTCATGCTACTGAAAACAAGTCCAAGTCTACTGAAGATGGTAAGATTTTTCACAAATCATCAATCAACATCTCAATGCCTTTGAGAGTGGTACACCAGACACCTGGAAGTGTTCAAGGCCAGGTTGGATGGGGCTCTGAGCAATCTGATCTAGTGGGAGGTGGGTGGTGCCCATGCAAGGGGGTTGAAACTTGATGATCTTTAAGGTCTTTTCCAACCCAAACCATTCTATGATTCTATGATCTCTTTTGCAGTTGCAATGAGATGGCCTTATTGTGGCTCTGCAGAGGTTCATCTGCCTTCACTCTTGCTATGTAAAAGCTCCTGGGGTGCTGAAGACTTGCTGAAAAAAATCAACAAAACCAGCCCAAATGCTGATGAACATCCTATTTAAAGTACTTCATTAATCCCAACCTATACAGAAGAGAAGGACAATATTCTATACAAAAGTGCCTCCTGAAGTGAACAAAAAAACTAGGAAAGCCATGTGCACTTCATTGATTTCACAAGGCAACTTCCTAACTTCTCTTTAAATATTTCCTTACAAAATGCAGGCACGAAAGATAAAATAATCACAGTACTAGGGCTTAAATGTGGCCCTTGGCTTTTTCTTTAAGAAGATACTTTCATCTTGTGTACTGTATCTTCATGAATTACAGGCAATAATAATTTCAGTATCATAGTATAATTCATTGATAGTAAATGGTTAAATAATTCCTTTATTAAATGTACGGTAAGGCATAAAAGCAAATTAAATTAAATATATTATGCTATAATGCACACTAAACACTTATATGTAAAACCAGAATTACTAATCTAATATAAAGGGAATTTAGACCAGCTCACATCACATGAAATGTGGTTATAGCAGATCTAATACACTGTGCTGCCAAAACAATTTTAATTTCCTGAATCGTCTGGAATAGAAAAATAATTAGGGAAGAATTAAAATATATTGCTCTTGAGATGACTTTGCACATAAGGAAAACAGATGACCAAGCAGCAGCTTTGAAAACCATTCATGATGAAATGGAACTACAGTCTAAGAAGGAGTATGGGAAGGGCATTTCACAACAACACAGAATTACTATTATTCCTTTATCTCTTTCTACACATAAAAAAGAAAACATATTCCATAAATGTTGCCAAAAGGAAAGTGCTAGTAACAAAAGTCAACGAGAAAGGGCTTTGAAATCCCCCCAGACCAGAAGAGACTTTCCATAATTAGCTTTAATTTAAGAGCATCTTGACCCTAAAAGAAATTGAGGAAAAAATACACAGCAATTACAAGAAAAAGGACTAATCTAGAGCTTATGAATTTTACTATGGAAAGATGAATGCAAACACACCCATCATGCTTCAACCTGAGCAAAAACTGACATCTCAGGAGAAGCTGTTAATGTTCCACAGCTACCTTCATCATTAAAAACTACAAATACAGCACTGAGACAAACGTGGCACGATGCTGTTTCTGTCAGCTGCCTCTTCTGCAGGCATCTTTGCTGATCTTCACATTTAAAAATCAAAAAAGGGAGAGGAATTAATCTATACCCATTTAAGGGGTGTTTTTGTTAAACTATTTTTTCCTACAGCAAGAGATCATATAGTGTTCTTCATTTGCATGCAAAGACCATCAAGTGCTGGACATACAAAAAAGCTCAGATGAGCTACAAAAGTGTATTGCAGTAACTGCAGGAATCAAGCCAGAAATAAAGAATTCAATGAAGGCACCTAGATACCATCTGTAGAGGGGATTTTTAAAACAATACCAGGCCTGAAACAATGACTAATGCCATCAGTTCTTGCTGGCACTGAAATATGTCCTATTCAACATCTTTATTGACAACCTCGATGAGGGGACTGAGTCCACCCTTAGTTAATTCACAGATGACACCAAGTTGGGGGGAGTGTTGATCTGCCAGAGGGTAGGAAGAAGCTGCAGGAGGACCTGGACGGGCTGGATTGATGGGCCGAGGCCAATGGCATGAAATTCAACAAGACCAAGTGCAGGGTCCTGCACTTTGGCCACAATCACCCCAGGCAGTGCTACAGGCTGGGGGAAGAGTGGCTGGAGAGCAGCCTGGCAGAGAGGGACCTGGGAGTGCTGGTGGACAGCTGGTTGAACATGAGCCAGCAGTGTGCCCAGGTGGCCCGGAAGGCCAATGGCATCCTGGCTTGGATCAGGAATAGTGTGGCCAGCAGGAGTAGGGATGTGATTCTCCCCCTGTACTCAGCACTGGTGAGGCCTCACCTCGAGCACTGGGTGCAGTTCTGGGCCCCTCACTTCAAGAAGGACGTTGAGGTGCTGGAGCAGGTCCAGAGGAGAGCAACAAGGCTGGTGAAGGGACTAGAGGGAAAGTCTTCTAGGGAGAGGCTGAGGGAGCTGGGGTTGTTTAGCCTGGAGAAGAGGAGACTCAGGGGGGACCTCATCAGTCTCTTCAACTACCTGAAGGGAGGTTGTAGTCAGGTGGGGGCTGGGCTCTTCTCCCAGGCAACCAGTGACAGGACAAGAGGGCACAGCCTGAAGCTGCTCCAGGGGAGGTTTAGGTTGGATATTAGGAAGCACTTCCTCATGGAGAGGGTGATTAGACATTGGAATGGACTGCCCAGGGAAGTGGTGGAGGCACCATCCCTGGATGTGTTCAAGGCAAGGCTGGATGTGGCACTTAGTGCCATGGTCTAGATGGTGTGGTGGTGTTGGTCATAGGCTGGACTTGATGATCTAAAGGTCTTTTCCAGCCTCAATAATTCTGTGATTCTGTGATTCTGCAAATGCTGGTTGAGTTCTCTGAACTTTGCATGGGCAATGCATGTGGAAGACAGAGAAACAACTAGAACATTATGAAAACATTTTTTGCCTTTGTTTCTGAGCTTATTTCATCACTGTGGTACATGAGCAGATGCAAACCCAGGACTTGACTTCTACTATGTACACAGTACTGCTTTAATCCTCACATATTCACAGTTAGCTACCTATAGTCATACTCAGATTATCTTAGCTGCAAACGGTCAAAACATATTTAGAATCCATCTCCCAAATGACCTGGAAAACAGCTCCCATCTAATTGTGCCACACTTCTCTAAGTGAATGATACATGAGAAAAACATTCCTTTCTGACAATATTTAATATTTAATTGAGGGCATTCAGATTGCATTCTTCTGCTAATGGATCATTACTGGAATAGGGTACTTTTTTTTTTTCTGAAAATTAAATATGCATGGAAGCACTTTTTTCCCCAACAGTCTATAAGAAATCCACACCAGCTTGAGGAATACAGCCTAGATTGCTCTTAACAACAGTTCATTTAACAGCTCTGTTTGAAATAACTTTTATTAAGCTCCAAGGTATGGAAAACTTCAGTAAACAAGGCTCCTCTAGGAATTGTACAAATTTTTTACCCATCTTTTTATATACACTGTATATACTGTATTGAGCACAGTGACACCTTATGTCACATGAGAAGATACAAAACCAACCCCAACAACATACTTGCCAGCTGGAAAGTGAAGAGGTCTGATTAAAAGAGAATTATGGAGAGGAAAAAAAAATTCATAAACCAATCTGATGACTACAGCTGTAGGCAGAATGCATTAAAGCAAGAAAGAAAATTTTTCAAGACTATAGTAACACTCATAAAGCTTGACAAAATTAAACCTCAGCTCTTTTTCTTAAGCATATATGCCTTTCATCACTGGTATTCTACTTCTTCTGCTAAAAAACTCGAGTTTTGTCTCTGCATTTTTAAAGAATATTCCTCAGCCTATGGAATTTGTAGTACATTGGAAGGCTTTCCACAAAAATCAGAACAAAAAATAAATACCTTAACCTAAATCACTCACTCATCCTTAAAAATTTACCCCTACACAAATGGAGCTTCTTCACTTTACTTTTAATACACTGATTTGTCCCATCTCAAAAGAAGCATTTCACCTGTCAGGTATTCATGGCAATTGCTGAAGCCAGTTGATTGAAGGAGAAAACAGATAAACTGGACATCAGGTTACAATCCACAACTAAAAAACAAAGACTTTTCAATTTTTAAGTGATCTGTAGAGATGACATGGGCTTTATCCTACAAGAAGTAGAAGTCAGTGAGTCACAGAATCACTTAGGTTGGATAAGACTTTCAAGATCATCAACTCCAACCATCGACTCTCCCCAGTCCAGCACTAAACCATACTCCCAAGCACCACATCTAGATGACTTTTAAACACATCCAGGGATGGTGACTCAACCACCTCCCTGGGCAGCCTGTTCCAAAGTCTGACAACCCTTTCAGTGAAAAAGTCCTTTCTAATGTGTAGTCTAAACCTCCCCTGGTGCAGCTATCACCAGTTACTTGTGAGAAGAGACCAATGCCAACCTCTTTACAATGTCCTTTCAGGCAGTTGTAGAGGGCAATGAGGTCTCCCCTCAGTGAAAGGCAACCCCTTGACCATCGCCCAACTTTGTCTCTGTTGTGTGTATCAAAGTCATGAAACTGAAATGTATTTTAGTTGTAAAAGTCTTTCTCCACTTCTCTCTACAGATACTTTGCAACCTGTGTTTCTTGTTAAGAGTTCTCTGCATTTTTTTTCTCCCCTTGTTTGTTGCAATATACAAGAATCTATAGGATCTATACAGAAGGAAGTAAAAAACCAAGACAAATCCTATTGAAACAGGCATTCTGTGTCTTACAAACAGCTTGGATAATGATGGCTCCTGTTGTGCACAGGTAACTCTATACACAGCACCTTGCCCCTCACAGGAATTACATCTCAGGGAAGACATAAAAGATCCTAAAAATCAGAGGTTTAAACACATACTTGCTCCAGGAAAAGAGACTAGAATTTCATTTTAACCTTCTTTGCCTCCTGGGTAGCTATCCAAATTTCCTACCAGAAGAGTTTTCAATAAATCATGAGACATTTGTATAAAAACACTGCATTATGTAAAAATATTTAATAGCCAATCCTGCAAATGCAAAACAGGTTGTGTCTGTCTCTGGGTAACCTTGCTTGTGCAGGACGAGGGATAAAGTAACAACAGTTCTCATGAATAATGAAACAATCGTGTTTTGAAACAACTGGGTTTTGTCATGAAACGAGCCCAGGCTGTTGTGACAGCTACTCAGACAACCAAGCATCGTTACAGGGATGCAAATTATTCAAATACAAATTAAATGAATGAAGAGGAAAAGGTCAGCTCATTGGCAATGCTGACGGTATGTCTGCACGCTATCATCTCACGTCACCTGTCAGGATGACTTACAGGGAAAAAAATGACACAGCTTGTGATGGTGCAGCAGACATTTCAATGACAGTTATCTGAAGTCCTAGGAAACGAATAATAGAAAATTATTAAAGACACCAGAGGGTTCATTTCACCACCTCTCATAAAATGAGATTCAACTTTACTGGAAATGCTACTCTGTACTGACCACAAAATACACCATGGGAAGGAAAGCGTATCAAGAAAAAACCCTTCCTTTAAATGGCATCATGACTGTTTCTGAGCCAGCACCTTGCACATCCCTCTTTACACTGCCAGTTACAACCACACAATACCAACCATTTCCTAGAAGTGGCAAGTACCAGATAAAATTCATAGGTGAAAAATTCAGCAAGGGAGCATTGCCTGTAGTGCTATAAACACCTGGCAGGAGAGCAGGCAGGGCCCAGAAGCACCCTCAGTGATGCACCTCAGTTCTTTTCATGGCTTCATCTCATGTAAGAGAGTGAATCTATAAAGTGAAATTAAAGATGTCACACTCTCCAAACAAAACAGGGTTAAAAGCAGGCATGGTATTAAAAGAGAAGCAGCAATCTGGTTAACATAACTAGATTTTATCTTTCATTAAGTAAATATAGTACTGCTGCTTAGGTTGGAAGAATAAAATCTAGAGGCAGTCCTTATTCAATTATCTTTAGGAAGAAATGATGTAACAGGAACCCAAAAACTCTTCCTCATGCCTAACTACCTATTTAAATACTATCATCCACAGATGAGTTTGCAAGCTGTTCCAATAATGAAGCTGAAAGGAGGCAGCTGGGGACTTTTTCAATACTATGCTTCCTGTCCATCCTTCTTTCTTCTATAAAGTAGACAGCAGGGACACAGAGCCAGACTATATTACTACTACTTATGCAAAATCCTTATGTATATGAATATTCCTTCTATAGTCAATGACTTTAAAACTCGGGAGAAGGTAGAAGAGAGGATGATACTCTTGCTCTCACTTGCATGTGGGAAAAAAACGCATAAAGATATGCCTACTTTAAAAAAGAAACTTCACTTGATTCTTCCATTGTTCAATCTCAGTTCTTACAACATGCTTCAGGTACATAATTCCACCTTAAATACAAGTTCTGGAGCTGATGTAAAAATGGTGGAGTAGTGGCAGCACACAATAATTTATAGGCAAAGAGGGACCTCAAGAACCAAATCTCTTGTGAGATGAATACATATGTATCCCTAGTTGAAAATGAAACACTAACTCAAATTAACATATACCTTGTGTTTACTTCTGATTATGTCACTGCTTTACAAGTGCAATCTATATTTCATTTACTACTATAAAATACAACTGTAAAAATAAGTAGCTCGAGTGATCCATAAGTAATGATCTCTCCTCCTGCCCTAAAACTGACTTCATAAAGCAAAAGGATTGCTTTAATATCTGAACTTCGCAGAGCAAAGGATAATTTTTTTTTCCCATTAATCTCAGGAAGGTCAATTAAATTAAAGAATCTGCATTTAAGAAATAAATTATTTATTTAAAATAATTGAAGAGGAGATAGAAGTCAAACTATAGTGCTGCAGTCTCTAAAATTCCACAGCTTATACTTATCTGATCCACAGCATTTCAGCTGATAGAAAGTTAAACTGGGAAAGAACAGTTCCACTGTATATCATGTAATATTTGAAAATGGAAGAGTGTGAAGAGATAGCTAGCTACATAAATCTTTGGTTTAAATGAGATAATACTATGCATGCTGAGAATCTGGCTTTTTAATTCGGAACTCTAACTCTGAAAACCATAAACTGGAAATGAAGAGGCATAATAATTAGCTTCGACTTGCATCTTTCTTCACTTGCCCATTTCAGTAATTTGGATTTCTATGGCAATCACCATGCAGCAAAACTGTTAGCTGCTTAATGAAATAAGAAATTCAAAATAATAATAATGGTAATAGCCTAGTCTATAAATACAACAATTTCTATAGGAGGCATAAGAGACTAATAATCAATTGTCATTCACTCCATTAGGAACTCTAGAAAAGCCTAATCATTATAATACTTGAAGATTGAGTTGAATATCCTCCCTTTATTTATCACAGCTGAGCTATGCAAGGACTGTAATCCTGTCATTATCCAAAATAATGCTATCCTGTACCTCCTACCTTTCTTCCAGTGGAATATTAATAATCAGGGAAATAAATTTCAAAATGCCTATGTTCATATGCTGTTGCTCATTTGAATAATTCAGTATTGCTCTTCTATGTCACAAAGCTCAAAAGGAAACATGTAAATTAAAAAACTGGAATTTTTGTGCCAGATATAACAAACAAGACCAAAAACCAGTCACGCCTTGTCATTATTGTCACTCTCCCAGTCTTCTCAGGAAAAGAGAGAGAAGATTGCCAACCCCAAAGGATAAAGAGAAAAAATAACAGCAGAATAAAGCAAGCACCTCTGTTATAATCAGAGCATCTTTTCCAGGGAGTCTCAAGTGAAGGAACCACGTGCTCACCTGCTCCAGCCCTTGTCTTCCTTCTGACTCTGCACCCACCTAGCATTAAGAAACATGGGACAAAACCAAGTGTCTCTGCTTTTGGAACACTCCAAAGAAACCAGGAGCACAGGTAAGGAGAACTGTGGTCAGAAATGACCACCAGATCACTTCACAGCATGGGCTGTGTCCTGTCCTAACACTGATGGTTGTTGCTGGTCCCAGGGCACAGTGGTATGGTACACGTGGAGTTGGGGGTGTGTAGGACCTACATGGGACAGCAAGTCCCTCAGAGGGGTCTCACAGTCTCTTGAAAATTATAAACTGGGAGCATCAACTCACTTTCTCCAATAAATCATGCAATTAATGGCAATGCTCCTCTCTTAAAGGCATATGACCTTTGCATATGACCATGCTGCACAAACCTGAAAGGTTGTTGTCAGAGAAGACACTGAGATCCTAGTCAAAACCAAAATCAAGAGTGCTCCAAACTACACAGTGCTCAAAACACCAGAAGGGCCAATACAACTCAGAAACTGTTCATCCATCAAGCAGTCCATCTCGGTGACAACACAAGGGGAAGTGAAGTGATACAGAGCTTTACATACAACCTTTTTCATAAAGGAAGTGAAAATTTTTCATAAAGGAAGTGACTTAAACCTTTTTTGGGTAAAATGGCAGGTTGCATGAACTCTTACTGTGCAAGTATGCACAGCTGGCCATGGACTGTCACTTCAGGATACTACTAGACTTTACATTCATAGTGAATTATTAATTTATAATCTATTTGCTTGTCTTCTTTTTTATAGACAAAGATAACATTTGCTCTTTTCCCAGAGCACTGCTGTAGAAGTTCACCTTGAGATGATTTACTGTGATAACCAAATTTGTTACCAGTTCACTGTTTTCCTAAAAAATTTCCCTTCCTAGATGTACAATCTGCACGCTTTTATCACATGTGACCTTCACATTTAACAATGTGATTTTCTTAAAAAACAGCAGCTGTTCAGAGTGCTCCTTGGTTAGTTCCTTGAGTCACAGAATCACAGAATCACATAATTTTAGGAGTCGGAAGACACCCCAGGAGATCATCGAGTCCAACCCCCCTGCCAGAGCAGGACCAAATCTAGGGAAGGTCACACAGAAAAGCATCCAGACAGGTCTTGAAAATCTCCAGAGAAGGAGACTCCACAACCTCTCTGGGGAGCCTGTTCTACTGCTCTGTAACCCACAAGTAGAGAAGTTCTTCCTCACGTTGAGGTGGAACTTCCTGTGCTCTAGCTTGAACCCATTGCCCCTTGTCCCATCACAGGGCACAAGTGAAAAGAGGTTGTCCCTTCCTTCTTGACCCCCAGTCCTCATATATTTATACACACTGATTAGATCCCCTCTCAGTCTCATATTTAAGTTAGATCAGTCCACAGACTTGAAAATGCTTATTTTGCCACAGCCTCATTGATTCTTTTGGTATATAAAAGTTATACAGATTTTGTAACAGATTCTCAAGTCCCAGAAGCAACTTTTGTGAGAGACACTGTACTTAATCTAGTTTGCCAAAGAGTAAAAGTTGGGGAACAATCAGGACATAATCAGTTTAAGAAAGCAAAGCACCAGTACAACAGGAAACATCTCCCACTATAGCAACGTGGTCCGTGAGTTCTGACCTTCAGAGCTTATTTTGTAACTATTACCAGGAATGATGTTCACAATCATGAGTGGAGGCACAAGAAGCTCTAATCATGCTCCCTAAATCTTAGCTCCCAGTGAGTAAGCTTCCCCTGAGGAGGTGTACAGGTTCTGTAGCAGTCAACTGCTCAGCACTATTAGCAACAATTTTACACATCTCACTCATACAAAATTTTCACCTAAACGATATTTCTCCCACAAAACACTGCAGGCATGAGAGATTTATTTAGTGCTTCCTCCACCAATAACACCCAAACATTAGAAGCAAGCCCAGAAACAAGCTCTTTTCAGAGAACAAACTCTCCCACTGAGCAGTGCAGCACCCTGAAAGACCACATTGGTGTTATCACTTCTCACCAACTCTTGTTAGGTCCTTAATGAACATTAATGTGATAGCCTCAAAGCACCCGCTCAGGAAAAAAAAGGTTATTAAGCCAAGGTGTTGTTCCTATTGCTAATTAAACTCAGCCTTTCGCAGCTGTGGATCCAACGTCAGCAATAGGCAGAGCTAGGATTGTCTTCACTTCTGTCTCATCATGTTTATATCGATTTATTCAGCTTTGCACATTTTGTCCCACGTGTTGCTGTGCTGCACTAGTTGTCTGATTTGCCTCATTAGTGTATCAGAAAATGAGCACAGCTCTAAAATACCATGTTATGTTATTTTAGCCCAAAGTCAACTGCTGCGACTTCCCACTTGGAAATTTGTGTATCTTATCAAATATCTGCCCTACCAGTTGCCCTCTTGTTCAGAGAGCCATGAGCTTGAGCTCCCATGGGAGAGGGAAGTGAAGCTTCAGGTGTGAACATTACGGCTCGAAATTTTTTTTTGCATGGGCATGTAGGCAGAGGACAAGGGACAAGGGTTTAAAACTGGAAGAGGTGAGATTTAGATTAGCTATTAGGAGGAACTTCTTTACTATGAGGGTGGTGAGACACTGGCACAGGTTGCCCAGGGAAGTTGTGAAAGCCCCATCCCTGGGAGTGTTCAAGGCCAGGTTGGATGGGGCTTGGAGCAACCTGGTCGAGTGGGAGGTGTCCCTGCCCATACAAGGGGGTTGGAACTAGATGATCTTTAAGGTCCCTTCCAACCCAAACCATTCAAGGATTCTATGATTCTAAACCTTCCCTTCCACAGCTAAGAAGTTCCCAATGCTTCTGATGTGCTAATTTGCTCTGATGTATTATACAGATACAGATGGATGGAAGGGTTAATATTAGAACTGGAAGTATGTATTATTAAAATTGGGTTTCTATATCTTAGACTAAGCAAATAATACTGCAAACATACTAAGCAAAGATTACACAATCTGCTTTGTTCTGAAGCTAAGCTTTCTATACAAAAGATTTCCCTGTTTATTTCTTACTATTCTGCATTTCTGTACTTCTGTACAACTAAAAGAGACAGCATCAAGCACTAAATCAAAGAATAAAGCTGCAGAGATTTATTTTTTTACTCCCATTCATTCCCATTGAGCCTCCCTCAGGGATATACAAATGGGAAATTGCTAAATTATCATCTAATAGGCAGAAACAACGTAGGCGAGACCAATTAGGTAAAAGGCAGAAAGTTGTATTACACATGTAATTAAATGAAATCCTTTGACTAGACTACTAGTAGAATTGTTTCCCAAAAAGGACAAAACCTGACTTTAATTAGCACATGACACATCGTAAGGCATGTCACTAAAATAGCACATTAAGAGTTTTGATATTACTAAAAAGAGCAGTTTTCTTAATTGTAAATGATGTTATTTCCAGGTGGTGGGAAATGGGCTAGATAGCAACATTCCTTCCTAAATAGACAAGACTCTAATGACACATAATTGAGTACAAAGTCATAAAGCAGTAGGGTTTTTGGTGGGATTTTTAGCTGTAATAACCTTCAAATAGGTACCTACACATGCTTTCAGTTGGACTGTTCTCTTACAGAAATCCATACACTACCACAGAATGCAGGTGATCACTAAGTCACTAAATCAAATCACTACCTTAATTGCCAACTGTAATAGGAGTGACAATAAGTAGGGATAATTTTGGCTTGTAATCATGAACATCATCAAAGGGAATAACGCAGTGGGGCTAAAAAATGCAGTGCATACAATTCTAATTTACAGGCTTTCAGGCTCTTCATCTCTAAAGATTCCCAGCATAGAGGGAAACTATTGCTCATTGCAGGCACCAGGTCAGCAGGGCCTGGAGCCCTGTCCTCATGTCACCACATGGGTGCTCTGGTCCAGCCCCTGGCAGCTACTTCACGAGCTGGAGAAAGGGCTGGGATGAAAACATACTCCAGAAGGCAGATGTGAGTGACTCTCCAAGGCTACAGAAGCCACAAGAACACAAGAAGGAACATTTACCTCTCCCCACGGAGAGCTAATTTTTAAAAAAATTGTCTCAACCAGTCAAAAAGTAAGGCCTCTTCACCTTAATTTGTGAACAATCCAATAGGATTTAATTAAACCAGTAACTGTTCATCTAGCTGAAAATGAGAATATCAGATATGGGTTAACAGCTTTAAGCACAAACTGCCTTCTGGAACTAAATTAATTCTGCAATTATTCAGAAAACAAGGGGGGCAAACACTTTCACAAACCTGGGACAACCTGTATACCCTAATCACAGAGTCACAGAGCCACAGAGTGGTTGGGGTTGTCCAACCCTCCCTGCTAGAGTGGGATCACCTACAGCAGATCACACAGTAACGTGTCCAGATGGGTTTGGAATGTCTCCAGAGGAGACTCCACAACCTCTCTGGGCAGCCTGTTCCAGTGCTCTGTTATCGTCAGAGTAAAGAAGCTTTTCCTTATGTTTAGCTTGAACCTCCTGTGCTCCAGCTTGTGCCCATTGCCCCTTGTCCTGTCATTGGACACTGAGGAAAAGAGACTGGTCCCATCCTGCTGACACCCCCTTTAGATATTTATAAGCATTGATGAGATCCCCCCTCAGTCTCCTCTTCTTCAGGCTGAACAGCCCCAGCTCCTTCAGGTGTTCCTCATAAGGCAGATGGTCCATTCCATCTTTGTGGCCCTGTGCTGGATTCTTTCCAGTAGCTCCTTTTCCTTCCTGAACTGGGGAGCCAAGAACTGGACACAGTATTCCAGATGTGGCCTCACCAGGACAGAGTAGAGGGGGAGGAAAACCTCCTTCGACCTACTGGCCACACTATTCTAAATCAACTTGGTATTCACCTTCAAATAAGTCCTAGTAACTCCCTTTTTATCTGTTTCTTTTAACAGAATTATACAATCATTTTGGTTGGAAAAGATCTTTAAGATCATTAACCCAGGGCTGCCAAGTCCACCACTAAACCATGTCCATCAGCACCACTTCTACACACCTAATCCCTCCAGAGATGGTGACTCCACCACTTCCCTGGGCTTATGTAATATTTCTGTAGACAACACTCTTTCAATAGCAAATCTGTGACCTTCTGGCTCAAGAAAGTTCCTATCTAATTGGAATTTATTTGCCAAGCACGCTTAGAAATCCTGATTCTATCATTATCATTATTTAATTATTGGAAATACCACTTTATTGTTTATTTCATACATGTACACAAACTAAAATGGAAGACTTGGAAAGGAAATAAAGGGATTTGCTTCCTCAATTGAACAGAATGGAAATGCAGAAAATGAAAAAGCCACACGGTTTAAACTGCCTTAGGGGAAAAAAATAGCCAGATTATATCAAAAGAACAAACAGCTTGCTTTAAAAAAATGTTAGATTTTTAAAAATGTTAATTATTTGCATAAATCAGTTCCTGCGCACAAGGGATCAAAAATAAGTGAGTTCACGTAGCTGATAGCAGCACTGAGAATAGCAAGAGGTGACATGAAAGACAAAAAACAGGGCTTGTTTTGGTGAGTGAGTTTTCAGGGCAGGTAGTACAGACATAACCAGCTGTCTAATGTCAGTGTGTGCTTGAAAATATCATTGTACTGGAGTCCAGCCTGCAAAGCCTCTCAGATAATACCAGATAAAAGACAAGAAGCTCTCCTTCAAAATTACAGATGCCCAGCTCCCTCTAGAAAAGGAGACCAAACATCAAAATACAAGACAAAAATACAAGAAAGAAGTTGACTTGAACAGCCTGGGAAACAAACAAGAAGGAGTGCTGACCTAAAAATATTCTTCATCTAGATTTAATCTCACAGAATCACAGAATCGTCCTGGTTGGGAAAGACCTCGAAGATCATCAAGTCCATTATTTCCATTATTTCAGCCTGAGTACATGTACTTATTGCCTGTTCTCACCATTTTATCATCACTCACTAATCACTCCATAACTTACTTTCATGAAATTAAGCGAAAAAAAATTAAGGGAGCTCATCAGGGATGTCAAGATTGGAGGTAGCCAGGGATGGAGTGACCATGCACTGGAGGAGTTCACAGTCCTCAGGGATATGAGTCAGATGAGGAGCAAAGTCAGGATCCTGAATTTTAGGAAAGCAAACTGGGCCAACAAGAAAGCTGGGGAGAGGCTGTTTACAAGGGCGTGTAGCAACAGGACAAGGGGCAGTGGCCTCAAACTAGAGCAGGGGAGATTCAGATTGGGTATCAGGAAGAAGTCCTTTACTATGAGGGTGGTGGATCACTGGAACAGGTTGCCCAGAGAGGTGGTGGAGGCCCCATCCCATTCAAGGTCAGGCCTCACAAGGCTCTGAGCAACCTGATCTAGTTAAAAAGGTCCCTGTGCACTGCAGGAGGGGCTGGACTAGAAGACCTTTAAAGGTCCCTTCCAACCCCACACATTCTATGATTCTATGAAATTCTGTTTCACATTAAAGAAGTAATAATTCTGAATATTCTTAATTAAGACCCATCCTACCCAAATCACTGTGTATTCAGAAGGAAAGTCAGTGACAGACAAAATAAGCTGCTAGTGATACTCATCTTAACGTACACTTTCCACCAATATGTCAAGGGGAAAAAAGGAAATATTGGTAAAGATGTGTAACTATGTGCCTGGTAAATATTTACAGAACACAGCACAGCCTATTGCTTAAGCCTATGGATATTTTTAAAAACATCTCAATGACTTAAGACAAACTCCCCTTGCTCAGTTTACTGTGGTACTTACAGGTTTCAAATGAAAAACAGAACCTCAGCTCCCAGCTTCAAGCATGATTCCTATGCTCTTCTATCTTTAATGCTTCTGAACATCTTAACTTTCACCTTTCATTTCATTTTACATACATACTTATCTTTTTCCTCCAGTGCATAATGAATAAACTGAATTCAGGGAGGAAGAGGAGGCCTGAAGGAAAGCTGGAGAGGAACTTGCAACAAACAGCATGTAGTGATAGGATGAGGGATACTGGTTTCAAACTGAAAGAGTGTTGACTTAGAGTGGATATGAGGAACAAATTCTTCACTGTGAGGGTGGTGAGACACTGGCACAGGTTGCCCAGGGAAGTTGTGGAAGCCCCATCCCTGGACATGTTCAAGGGCAGGTTGGATGGAGCTTGGAGCAACCTGGTCGAGTGGGAGGTGTCCCTGCCCATGCAGGGGGGGTGGAACTAGATGATCTTTAAGATCCTTTCCAACCCAAACCATTCTATGAGTCTATGAAAATGCAACTAAATTATTACATTCATGTCAGAATCCAAAGCAGTTAAGATCTGATCAAACAGCTAAAAAGACAACACTTAAAACAATAATGGATATCAAATATATAAGAAAAAGAAAAAAATAAAAACAAAAAACAACCCTAAAGATTCATAACTGCATGGAATAAGCATAAAATATTTACTAAATCTACAGCTGTCACTGCATTCTTCTGCTCCCATTTCTTCTGAATTTCAGTAGATTTAATGCAGTTCCTTTTCTAAGGGTGAACATTTTGATTGTTTCATTATTTTTAGTGCAATAAGCTTTTCTAGACAAATCAATTACTATTTTGTGTGACACCTTTAGGAGATGTAGGTTTACTGATCTCAAGGTACAAACTCTGCTTATTTCAGTGAAGAAATAATCTATTATCACTCTCCGTTCTCTTAGTAATTAGAATTACTTTCTGTAACACAGAAGTTTCCTCAAAAATATAGACAAATCTTTAGACAGAACTTCAGCCCTGCACATAAATCCCCATTGCTTAAACTAAGTTAACTTGGGGGATAATAAGAATTTGTTTAATGTGCACTTACATTCTAAAAAACTATCCTATGTTTTCTTGGGTCAGTGACTCCAAATCAAATTTCTTTCATTTATCGTTTAATTTCTCCCTTCCAGTCTTCTAATCCCCACACTCAGATTATTAATGTTTATGATCTTTTTCCCATTCATCGTTATCAATAAGCTTTTCCAAAGTCTCTGCTATGCCCAGAAGAGAAGGAAGTGCTAAGGAAGGTCAGAATTTGGGCAAGTAACTAGAATTCAGTTAATCACAGAATCACAGAACCACCAAGGCTGGAAAAGACCTTTAGATCATCAAGTCCAGCCTATGACCAACACCACCACACCATCTAGACCATGGCACTAAGTGCCACATCCAGCCTTGCCTTGAACACATCCAGGGATGGTGCCTCCACCACTTCCCTGGGCAGTCCATTCCAATGTCTAATCACCCTCTCCGTGAGGAAGTGCTTCCTAATATCCAACCTAAACCTCCCCTGGAGCAGCTTCAGGCTGTGCCCTCTTGTCCTGTCACTGGTTGCCTGGGAGAAGAGCCCAGCCCCCACCTGACTACAACCTCCCTTCAGGTAGTTGTAGAGAGTGATAAGGTCCCCCCTGAGTCTCCTCTTCTCCAGGCTAAACAACCCCAGCACCCTCAGCCTCTCCCTAGAAGACTTTCCCTCTAGTCCCTTCACCAGCCTTGTTGCTCTCCTCTGGACCTGCTCCAGCACCTCAACGTCCTTCTTGAAGTGAGGGGCCCAGAACTGCACACAGTGCTCGAGGTGAGGCCTCACCAGTGCTGTGTACAGGGGGAGAATCACATCCCTACTCCTGCTGGCCACACAGGAGTGTTTTTGTTGCTGATCACAGAATCACAGAATGTTAGGGCTGGAAGGGACCTCTGAAGATCATGAAGTCCAACCCCCCTGCCAAAGCAAGACTGAGACAAAAAACAAAAACAAAAACAAAACACACCATACACACACAAACCACACACACCACAGAAACAAGGGCAGATCACAAACTAGGGCAGATCACTCAGCAAGGCATCCAGACGGGTCTTGAAAGTCTCCAAAGAAGGAGACTTCACAACCTCTCTAGGGAGACTGCTCCAGTGCTCTGTAACCCTCACAGTAAAGAAGTTCTTCCTCATGTTGAGATGAAACTTCCTGTGTTTGAGTTGAGTCCATTGCCCCTCGTCCTGTCACAGGGCACAAGTGAAAAGAGGTCATCTCTGCCTTCTTGACACCCAGCCCTCATGTATTTATAGACGTTAATTAGATCCCCTCTCAGTCTTCTCTTTTCTAGACTAAACAGCCCCGGGTCTCTCAACCTTTCCTCATAAGGCAGGTCTTCCAGGCCCTTAATCATCCTCGTAGGCTCTGTTGGACTCTCTCAAGTAAATCCCTGTCCCTCTTGAACTGGGGAGCCCAGAACTGGACACAATACTCCAAGTGGGGTCTCACCAGTGTTGAGCAGAGGGGAAGGAGAACCTCCCGCGATCTGCTGGAGACACTCCTCTTAAGGCATCCCAAGATACCATTGGCCTTTTTGGCCACAAGGGCACGTTGTTGTCCACACTGTAAATACCTACAGGGCCATAAGGTAATAGAAAGGGTAATCCTACTATTCATGACAGTGCACTAACCAACGACCTGCCTCAACTTGTCTTTTTCACTGGAAAAGAGGAAATTAAGAAAAGAAAACCTATATGCTTTGAGACCATACATCAAAAATTGAGATTTACTGAAGAGGTAGAAACAAACCGAAACAAGTCAGACCTTCAAAGCCCAATAGCTGCAAAGTTGACATCCAAAACTTCAAATCGCCTCAGTTATTTTTGTCTAAGCACTGAGAGCACATAAGCAATGACAGCAAGGAAACTAGAAAAATGCAGCTGGAATGTTATGCTAAGAGAAACACAGGTAGATGAAGTTTTCTTCAGGAGATACTCGTGTATTTTATGGGCATTAGTTCATCCAGTACAAGTATTTAGTGGCAAGCAGTTGGAAAGGCACACACCCCTATTAGAAAGTGTCCATGGAGCAATCACTCAAATAAAAAGCCACCTGCACTTATTTAAACAACAACAAAAAAAGGGGTCAAAGCATTATTTCCACAGCCAGTTTTCATTAACAGAAAAAGACCGGAAGATCC
The DNA here is from genome assembly GCA_020745705.1 of Hemiprocne comata. NCBI lineage: Eukaryota > Metazoa > Chordata > Aves > Apodiformes > Apodidae > Hemiprocne > Hemiprocne comata. Next base: position 160,820,566 of record CM036587.1, read on the forward strand.
TAGACTTTGATTAAATAATGTGTGCAGAAGAAGCAAGATATTTCATGAGATTCCAAGACAAGCTTTTCTCAATTCCACCGGGGGAAAAAAAATTTAGAAAGACAAAATGCAAGTCATTGCACAGTGAAACTTCCCCTGTTTCAGTGCCTTACACTTCAGTCTTTCTCTGGGCTAAGTTTTAACTGTGAGTTTATTGAAAACGTAGTGATTCATGTGGGGATAATTCTGGTTTGTTTGGTTTTTATTCTGGTTTAAATTGCTGATGGGTACATTCAGACCTTAGGCTATTTTATGTACAGCTGAGGTTTTAGTTTTATCCTGAAATTGCACTGTTTTTCAAAAATATCTACAATTTCAGAAATGAATATCCATTAAAACAGGAAAAGAGAACATAAAATATTATACACAGGGCAAACTATACCTGGGGTCTTTTTAAGAGAGAAATCCACACAGCCAGAGCAAGGCAGCCAAAAACCACTTCCCGGCAAACACAGAGTTGTACTGAATCATTAACCCAGCACCAGGCTTAAAAGGATAAATCTCAGTTTCTAAGAGCAAAATAGAATTCAACTTTAACTACTGAGCCATGACCACTGCCTCTTTAACAATGTTATAAAAAGCTACTTGGCTTTTAAAATTTACAGAAGCCAGGGTCCCATAAATACGCTCACAAAGGGTCTAAAAATAACTGTAAGCTGCCTACCCACAAGGTCAGAAGCAGCAGACACAAAGAAGTGAAGCTCTACAAAGAGCCTCCAATAACGAAAAAACTACTGACAGAAGTGAAGGTGTTGCCACCAGATCACAGCTATTTCTGTACATTTTGTCAGTGTCAACTTACACCAAGTTATACTAGAGCTTGAGATGTAGGAGTAATCCCAAATATGCAGCTCTCAGCAGGGAAACACCTCAGAGGTCTGCAGAGGATATTAATTTGAATTTATAAACTAAACTTTTGTGAATGAACTTTCTGTTATTTACTAATGATGTACTAAAGGAGAATAAAGATCAAGAAACTGGAGATGCATTAAGGCAGAAACCAGTAATTTTCAACAATTCATTGTAGTCCAGGGTGCCCAGTTACAAATACAGAGAGCATATACAATGTTGATCACACTACACTGGAAACCTTGTCTATGTGGATCTTCTAATGGATTCTTTTCCAGCTCCTGGCAAAACATAAATCAGCTGTATCAGAGCACAACTCTTACTTTATCACACTTGATGCTTCTCAGAGTTGAAAAACGTTGTGGAAATCGTGGTAATAACCAGAGCTCAGACTTTCTTGAGATTGTTTGTTTGTTTTACTGTGGCAGGTCTACCCTTGGTAGAATATAATACCAAAAGATAGAGAGATCATTTTTGTAGACTCTGAAAAACAACCTAACAAGACCATCAACACCTGTGCTCTGAACACCAGGAAAGGGATGCACTGATGCAACAATTTCGGGACTTCAGTGATTCTGAGTTGAGTTCACCTCGATTGCAAAAGGTGAAGGACAAAGCAAATCCCCCTGGGATTTGAACCTCTCATTTAGGAAGCCTAAATATTTCAAATCTGATGTTTCAAGCATTCTTCCACCCCCTCCAGCTCTACTTTTTCTCCTTACTATGCTTTCTTAAAAGTTTAATGTTTTCCCTGGAAATGGGCACAGAAAGTATTTGACTACTGAAGAACTCATGGGCTGAAACAAAGCCCTAAGAAATACTGCAGCCTGTCCAAGGTGATAAGTGCCTCTGATGATCCTTGACTGCCTTCCCCAGGCTCAGCATTTCATTAAATAGCAATGCTGTCTCTTAAAAATAGATTTACCACCTGAGGTTCTTGCATGCCTTTAGCTAAAGCTATGCACAGAAATACTACTTGCCTCAGTAATTATATTTGATTTTCAGTTTCAGTGTTACTGATAAGATTTGTTAAGTTTGGGCAATAAGACCTAAAATAAGTCATGAACACTAAAACAGCTTTTTCTTGGTGTTTCAAGAGTCTCCCTTCCGCTGGCTGAATTAATAACTTCCCAGGTGAAATTATGAAATGTCTTAAGAATCACGTATTAAATTAAAAGAGGTGAATTGCTGAGGGCACAGGTCACTAAGGGCCAGTCGTGCCTGACCAATCTGGTAGCCTTCTACAACAAGGCTACAGAGATGGTGGATGGTGGCAGAGCAACTGATGTAATCTACCTGGATTTGTGCAAGGTGTTTGACACTGTCCCACATGACATCCTGGTCTCCAAACTGACAAGGCATGGATTTGACAGATGGACCACTCAGTGGATAAGCAATTGGCTGGATGGCCACACCCAGAGTTGTGGTCAATGGCTCAATGATCAAATGGAGGCAGGTGATGAGTGGTGTTCCTCAGGGGTCATACTGGGACCAGTGCTGTTTAACATCTTTGTTGGAGACATGGACAGTGGGGATTGAGTGTATCCTCACAAGTTTGCTGATGATACCAAACTGTGTGGTGAAGGGATGCCATCCAGAGGGACCTTAACAGGCTGGAGAGGTGGGCCAATGCCAACCTCATGAAGTTCAACAAGGCCAAGTGCAAGGTCCTGCACCTGGGTTGGGGCAACCCCAGGCACAAATACAGGCTGGGGGCAGAATGGCTAGAGAGCAGTCCTGAGGAGAAGGACTTGGGGGTGGTAGTAGATGAGAAGCTCAACATGAGCCACCAGTGTGAGCTGGAGCCCAGAGGCCAATTGTGTCCTGGGCTGCATCCAAAGAAGTGTGGCCAGCAGGGCCAGGGAGGGGATTCTGCCCCTCTACTCTGCTCTGGTGAGACCCCACCTGGAGTACTGAGTACAGCTGTGGTGCCCTCAGCACAAGAAAGACATGGACCTGTTGGAGAGGGTCCAGAGAAGGGCCACCAAGATGATCAAAGGCCTGGAGCACCTCTGCTATGAAGACAGGCTGAGAGAATTGGGGCTGTTCAGCCTAGAGAAGAGAAGGCTCCGAGGACATCTTATAGCAGCCTTCCAGTACTTGAAAGGGGCCTACAGGAAAGCTGGGGAGGGGCTTTTCATCAGAGAAGATAGTGATAGGACAAGGGGTAATGGTTTTAAACTGAGAGAGGGGAGATTTAGGTTGGATATTAGGAAGAAATTCTTCACTATAAGTGTGGTGAGGAACTGGAATAGGTTGCCCAGGGAGGTTGTTGATGCCCCCTCCCTGGAGGTTTTTAAGGCCAGGTTGGATGAGGTTTTGTGCAGCCTGGTCTAGTGGGAGGGGTCCCTGCTCATGGCAGGGGGGTTGGAACTTGATGATCTTTAGGGTCCCTTCCAACTTAATGATTCTGTGATTCTATGAATTTGGCTGTGAAGAGGACAGTCAAACATTGGTGTATGTCAAAATAAGTCAGGTGCTTTGCTGTATATTAACAAAATTCTCCTACCACGTCTCAGGATAGAAAGTGTCTCCAACATTCACTTGATGTGTGATAAACATCTGTACTTTATTTTTTATTGATTATGATCTGATATTGTCTCAAGTAAAATGACTGACCATGTATTAAAAACAAATATCACATAATTTTGTGGGTGGAAATCTTGACAAAACATTGAAAAGAACAAATATATTTTCAAATAATTTTTTTTTTCTTGATGTACTAGACATAAATGGCTCTGCTCTGTAGAATTCTTATGTATTTGGGGACAACAAATTTCCCTTTCCTTTCTTCATTGGTAGAGACTCATCAAACACCAGATGAGATTAATGCAACACCACCAGAAGTCAGGGCAGAAAAAAGGATTTAAACACAATGCTGTCTCTGAGAAGAAAATTTAAGTTGCAGCATCCCACAGATAAGCCTTAGAGCAGCACCCTAGTACAGATTAATTACTGATGGGGGAAGCAGGGGGAGAATTAGCTGGTGCTTCCTGCAAGTCAGGATATTCTTCTAAACTGGAAACTCAAACTCAAATATTGATAACTTTTGAAAATAGCTTTGGACTGGTCTTCCATTACATTTGTGGTAAGGAGAGAGTTGGTTGTGTTCCAATAAAAATCTCTTGAGAACACACTACCTGTCACTTACCCTGGTAGGTCACAATAGTAAGGCATTTATTGAAGACTAAGGACTACCACTGAAGATGATGAAGAGAAAGGAATGAGGTTGGAGCTGGTATCCCAAATCAACAACTGACTAATTTTTTACTGAAAATAAAGCTAAGGCAACAAGTAAAAGGAAACTACATGGCAAAGATGTGCAGTGTTTTCTATTTTTTTTAAGCAAATACAGCAGCATTTTGAAATAAAAACCTTTTGCACTTTAACTATTCCCTATGATGTAAACGTGCCTGCTTCTGTGGCTCCACTGCATCCTACACCAATGGAGAAAATCCTGAAGAAACAGGTTGAATTTAAACTGTTAGAGGAAATGAATTAATAGAGCAGGTGTGATCATTATTCTTCTCTTCAGTCTAATTAAAACCCATAGCTGGAAACATTCTTCAGGGTCACAGAGTCCAGCTGTCCACTGCAATAAGCAATGGATCATGGAAAGCAAAGTCCTGCCCAGGCAGAGGAACAACCTCGGGCATCAGTAGAGGCTGGGGCTGACTGGCTGGGAAGCAGCTTTGCAGAAGAGGCCTTGGGGGTCCTGGTGGACAACTTGCACATGTGCCAGGAATGTGTCCTTGTAGGGAAGAAGGCCAATAGCATCCAGTCAAGCATTGCCAGCAGGTCAAGAGAGCTGATCCTTCCTCCCTGCTCAGCACTGGTGAGACACATCAGATGTCCAATGCTGGGCTCTCCAATACAAGTGAGACATGGATGTACTGGAGCAAGTCCAGCCCAGGGTCATGAACATGATTAAGGGATAAGAGTATCTGTTATATGAGGAGAGGTTGAGAGACCTAGGATGGTTCAACCCAGAGAAGGCTCAGAAGGCTCTTATCCATGTGAATGAACACTGGATGAGGACAAGGAGTATAAAAGATGGATCCAGACTCTTTTCAGTGGTGAACAGTGACAACAGACAATGGGCAAAAAACCAAACACAGGAAGAAACCTTCTACCATAGTAGAAACTGTGAGGATGGTCTAACGCTGGAACAGCTTCACAGAATATGAGTGGTTGGGGTTGGAAGGGACCTCTGGAGATCATCTAGTCCAACCTCCCTGCTACAGGAGGATCCCTTAGAGCAGATCACACAGGAACACGTCCAGGTGGGTTTTGAATGTCTCCAGGGATGGAGACTCCACAACCTCCCTGGGCAGCTTGTTCCAGTGCTCTGTTACCCCTCAGAGTAAAGAAGGATTTTCTCATATTTAGGTTAAATGTTTAGGTTGCTTGGAGAGGCCATGCATGCAGTCTCTAATTGTCTATGTGATGCTGTAACCTTAATCAGAAAATTATCAGTCCTGCCTTCAAACTACTTAGGAAGACTGGAAAGGCAAAAAGCCAGTCTGAAGGTTATTGCAGAGTGTTTCTCCTCTAATAGTTCCTGATTCCAGGTAATGTTTACTAATAAATAATTAGAAAGTAATGGGAAAAAATCTTCAATTGATGACAAATAAAATATTCCCAAACATTAAAGGGACTGAAGAACACAGAACTAAACATTTAGAAGATTTCTTAACAGGAATAAATATTTATGTCATCTGTAAAAGGAGAGCATTTTTATTTATCTGGTGAAATTATACAGAGGTGGGTTGGTTGGGGTTTTTTTACATTCAAGTACTTGAAAGATTGCTTGTTAGTTAGCTCAGAAAACGTGTTAATGTTTCTGATGAAAACAGTCTGCAGGATTTAGCACTTAATTACTACAGTGTTTTAAGGTGGGCAGTTTACTCAACAACGTTTTATATCAATAAAGCACATTATTTATGGAGTACTTAACCAACAGGAAACTGGGTTCTAATGGGAATCTCCTGAAGTGTCAAGTTCTGTCACACAAGGAGGAGGCTGCTGGTTCTGAGAGTCATAAGTAAAACTAACCATAACACCCCAAGAAAGCCCAGATGAAACACACACCATTAAACTTCAGATGGATGAAGAATTGCTGAAAGAGAAAATTTCAGGTTTTATTGGAGAAGGTTATAGGAGTTAGTGCATCAAAGTTCAGTATCATTTATCTTCTGGCAGCATCCTGAATCACTAAGACTGGGGGTGCAACACAGGCCTTCCCCAACTGGGGTGCAGGGATGACTTTCTGCTGGATCCAGAAAAAAAAGGAAATCCTCTTAATTATTCTCTCAGATTGCTGATTATAATGCCACAGATCAACATGCACAGCCACTCTCTCTTCATTTACAGACAGCTCTCCTCCACCAGAACTGTAAAACTTCTTATTCTCATGTTCTCTTTTTAAAGACTTAAGACCATATCTGGCTCTAGTATCACAAAAACATTGACAACAACCACTTCAGTAACAGAGACTACAAAAAGCTCATCAAATCTGCACTTCCCCTCTACTATGGTTTCACAGAGGATTCTTGGGGACATTCGTGGTCTCAAGCTTTACTCCTCAAAGTGCTCCATGTTACAGCAGCATCTGCCTGTAACTTTTTAATTATGCAAACCAATCATAGAATGCTTTGGGTTGGAAGGCACCTTAAAGATCATCTAGATCCAACACCCCTGCGTGGGCAGGGTCACCTCCCAATAGATCAGGTTGCTCAGAGCCCCATGAAGTGAATTTCAGGCTGATGTTAAGTGGTTGTAAATACTTTTCTCTAAAAATTAAAGCATTTCTTAGTTTTTACACTTGTTTCCATTAATTTTTTTTGCAAGCAATGCTCCACATTTTGAAACATTTCAAAGATTAGTGATCAAAGTAGATTTTTCTTTAGTGTCCCCTTTTCTTTATTGCTACTCTCAGCATCCCAGTCAGAGCTTGAAATGTGTGTATTAACCAATTCTTCTTCATCTCCTTCTCCACCCAAGCATATCAAAGAGGCCCCACTGTTCCTTCAGAAGCAGCAGATCCTGTTGGATTACCAGGCCAAAACACTGGCTGCCTCCATCAACACTCTCCTGACAAACCAGAAGGACATTTAAAACACTTCACAACAAGAAATCTGAAAGTTTCACTCTTGGTTTGAAAAGGCTTTAAAAGTATAAATAATATCACAGTAATTAATTAAAGCACTGTCTTCACCATGTCCTTGACCAGTCCCATTATTACTTTTGTCTAGAGGCCACTGCATCATGTAGTAATAAGTGTTCTCCAGTGCAAAAGGCTAAAATAATAGAAATAATGAGCAAATGACCAAAACAACAAAAACAATTTTCTGAGGTTATGGTAGTATGTTCAAGACCAGTTCTTCTCCATTAATTATTACTGATGAGTGTAAACAGAAAAGACAGAACTAATGGCAGGCCACGTATCACAGAATCACAGAATGGTAGGAATTGGAAGGAACATCTTGAGATTGAGTCCAAGTAAATCCCTGTGCCTCTTGACCTGGGGAGCCCAGAACTGGACACAATACTCCAGGTGGGGTCTCACTAGGGCAGAGTAGAGGGGGAGGAGAACCTCTCTTGACCTGCTGGACACACTCTTCTTGATGCCCTCCAGGATAACATTGGCCTGCTTGGCCACAAGAGCACATGGTTGTCCCATGGATAACTTGTCCACCATGTATCCCAAACATTACATCACAGTAATTCAGCTAATTTGGGTACTTCTTTTTATTTACTTTCTGTAACTTTTACTTCTAATTCTTGCACTTTCATTTCACTAGCTAGCAAAAAAAGGTAGAAAATTGTAACGCAACTCTCCATCATAATCAGGCCTTACCTGACTTATGACCATTTACTTCCTTATTGATTCTTTTATTAATCATAACAAAAATGAAAGTGATTCTTTGCCCTCTGAAGACAAATACACAAAGTTGCTGAGCAGCATAATAAAGATTATGATATCTTAAAGACCATACCCTCTGTAGGAGCAAGCCTTTCTTTTGCCTTGACACATGCAATCCAAAATGGGGCATAGTGCAAAATCAAAATATTGAAGCATTCAAAGATACCCATTCTTCCAGCACACAATGCAAAATGGAACCTTTATTTTATAGGCAAGAAAGATGTTTTAGTGCTTTAGCAGACCAAGGTCCCAAAGATGACCCCAAGGAACACAGAGTCTAAGGTGGCAGATGAACACAAAGCACTTAGACAAAGCCCAGTGTCTACAGCAAAGGGGAATCTGCAGCTAAGAGAGGGTAATTTTTCTGTTGAGAACTTGAGAGGTTATAAGCATAATTCTCCTCTTGGTTCTCTTCCATACTCACATGCACCATGAAACAGGGATGTTAGTGAGCACACAGGAAGATTAACTTTCCTGAACCCTTCTCTCCTGTGATGTTTTTTGTTATTTCAGCAACACTAAGCTTCCTGTTGCATAGAAATGTAAGTTCCTACATTCTCACTTCTTTCATTCACTTCTCTTTCTGCGTTTCCATTTTATTAGATTGTTTCCTTATAATGCAAGTCTCTTTCCAGTCTAAGAAATCCCAGCTCTTTATCATCTCCATCCCCAAATACAACCATAGAATCATAGAATCACAGAATCACAGAATGGTTTGGGTTGGAAGGGACTTTAAAGATCATCAGGTTCCAACCTCCCTGCCATGAGCAGGGACACCTCCCACTAGACCAGGCTGCACAAAGCCTCATCCAACCTGGCCTTGAACACCTCCAGGGAAGGAGCTTCCACAACCTCCCTGGGCAACCTATGCCAGTGCCTTACTGCCCTCATGGTGAAGAATTTCTTCCTGATGTCTAACCTAAATCTCCCCTCTTTCAGTTTAAAACCATTACCCCTTGTCCTGTCACTGCCCTCTCTGGTGAAAAGCCCCTCTCCAGCTTTCCTGTAGCCCTTTCAGATACTGGAAGGAGCTCTAAGGTCTCCTCAGAGCCTTCTCTTCTCCAGGCTGAACAGCCCCAACTCCTCAGCCTGTCTTCATAAAAAAGGTGCTCCAGCCCTTGCATCATAGTGTTTAAATCGTATGTGTGGTTTCACAGCACACAAATTTAATTACCTTTTTCAGGATTTAAGCCATGTTTTGGTAAAATCATCAGATTTAGTCAGAGCTAAGTCTTGAGCCTCAGCTTCTGTCAGTTTGTGATATATTTTGAAGGTACCTAGAATCATTAATTATCTTGTCACCACTTAGGTCCCTTGGAGAGGCAACATTCTACCATCCATCAAAGGAGCTCTCTCTCTAGTGGTCTGGTACTTTTACCAGGCCTGACACCCAGTAGTAACAGCCCTCAAACCAACTTTTGTAGCCCAAAGACCACTTAAGAATCTTGAGTTATATCATCTCAATCTCTGGGAGGTGATAGAAAAAAATCCATCAGGGAAACCACTTCCACACACATGAAGGACATGGGGATTGGGAGTAGTTCCCCTGGGTTTATGAAAGGGAAACCATGCTTTAACAACCTCACTGCCTTCAACATTGAGGTGACTAGCTTTGTTCAAAAGGGGAGAGCAATGGATGTTGTTTCTACCTCAGATTTATTAAAGCCTCTGATGCTGTTTCCCATAACATCATCATAGATAGGCTGACAATGGGTAGGTCAGTGGACAGGGAGGTGGATTAAAAATGAGCTAAACTACTGAGCCAACAGGGTTGTGATTGGCAGCCCAAGGTGTCGCGTTGAGGGTCAAAGTCTCTTAGAGTCAGCACACCAAGTTCCCCTGCTGTTGCCAACACCTAGGGTTGCCTAGGGATTGCCATGGTACAAACTCGTGGCACATTAGCAGCATTCCACCCTGCTTCAATGCTGAACCTTTCCTTCAAATGTGGACAGAAGTTTAATTTCTAAGTCACCTCCAGTAATTACTCCACACAAGGTTCAGCTGGAAGTCAAGCACTAGCAGCTTCTATCCCAGAATTCAACACTGAGTCTGATGTTATTTAACACCTTCATTAATGACCTGGTTTATGGGGCAGACTGCATCCTTAGCAATTTCACAGGTAATACAAAGCCAGAGGGAGTGGTTGATACACCATTCAGAGGGACCTCAACAGCATTGAGAAATGAACTGGGTGGAATCTCATGAACTTGAACAAGATGTTCAAGTCCTGCACCTGGGAAGGAATAACCACAAGCACCAGTACAGGCTAGGAACCAAACAGCTAGAAAGCAGAGAAGAACCTTGGTTTCCTAGCAGACAAGAAGCATCATAAGTCAGTCATGTGCCTGTATTATAAAAAAGGCCAACAGCACCCCAGACTGAATCAGGTGGAATGTTGCCCACAGGTTGAGGGAGGTGATCCATACCATCTACTCAGAACTGCTGAGACATATCTGAGTGCTGGGTCCAGTGCTGGGCTACCCAGTACAAGACATGGACTAAGTGGAGCAAGTCCAGCATGGGGCCACTAAGATGATTAAGGGACCTGGAGCATCTTTCATATGAGGAAAGGCTGAGAGAGCTGGGATCCATTCAGCCTGGAGAAGGGAAGGCTCAAGAGAGATCTCATCAATGTGTATAAATATGTGATATAAAATTAAGATGAGGCAGAGTCAGACTCTTCTCAGCATTGCCCAGTGATAGGACAAGAGGCACTGGAAACATTAAAACAAATGAAATCCAACCTGAACATGACACTTTTTGACTACAAGAATGGTCAAACACCAAAAGAGATTATCCAGAGAGGTTGTAGAATACTGATCTGTGGAGATGTTCAAAAACCAACCACAGAGGATCCTGGGCACCCGTGCTAGGTGACCCTGCTTGAGTAGGGGGGTTGGACTAGCTGACCTCAGGAGCTCCATCCCCACCAAAATGATTCTGTGAATGATTGTATGAAAATAAGTTTAATTAGTATTTTTGATGGAGCAGTCACATCCAAACCAAAAAGGTCTTAAATATAAGTTGCTGAGTATTTAAAACCCTATCTATTGTTATTAATAGTACAAAGAAAAACTCAAGCTGTCAGGAGCTTATGATTTAAATTTTAATTCATGAAGATAAAATTTAATGTAATTTTAAACAAGTTAATTTTTGTTGCAGATTTTATTAGAGCATTACCTTCCATGAGCTTTTACAAACCTCTTTTGATGAGTCAATAATAAATTTGATTTGCATGGCAAGAAAACACATTTATGTGTCAACTACATGAGTACTCCATGCAATTTCTAGGCCTGCTCAGAAAATCTGGAGTTATCTAGACCTAGGATTCAATAGAATCATAGAATCATAGAATCATAGAATCCTAGGGGTTGGAAGGGACCTCGAAAGATCATCTAGTCCAACCCCCCCTGCCAGAGCAGGGTCACCTAGAGCACATCACACAGGAACGCATGCAGATCCTGAAACTTATATTAAGACTTATTGTACACTAACTGCAATCCTTTTAAAATCAGGTATATGACTACCTTCCATTGAAACTCCTCACTGTTATGTTAGACTTTCCTTCAGCACCTTCTGCTTGTCAAAGATTTGGTTGGTGTTTTAGGACAAGGTAGTCTTCCTTGTGGGTTCCACTCCAGGCTAGTCTTCTGCTGAGTTATCGTGAATAGCACCTGAAAATCTCCCCCCTTGCAACCAAAGTCTAAGACTGCTTTGTTCTGTACGTTAATCAAGGTACTCCAATACTTACGTGGTCAAGACAAGTGGCCTGTGTTGGGTGGGGAACTGGCTGACAGATCATACCCAGAGGGTGACAGTAAATAGTTCCTCCTCAGACTGGTAACCGGTCACAAGTGGGGTTGCCCAGGGATTGATGTTGGGCCCAATGCTGTTTAACATCTTCATAAGTGACCTGGATGTTGGGATCAAGAGCACCCTGATGAAGTTTGCTGATGACACCAAGATGAATGGAGAGGCTGACACTCCAGAAGGGAGAGCCACCCTCCAGGATGACATGGACAGACTGCAGGAGTGGGCTAGCAGGGACCTTATGAAGTTCAATGGAGAGAAATGTAAGGTCTTGCACCTGGGAACACATAACCCAGGAGTGCAGTTCAAACTGGGATCCACCTGGCTGGAGAGCAGCCCTGTGGAAAGGGACCTGGGGGTCTTGGGGGATAACAGGCTCAACATGAGTGAACAGTGTGCTGCAGTGGCAAAGCAAGCCAACAGGATGCTGGGCTGCATCAACAAGGGCATCACCAGCAGATATCAAGAAGCCATCATCCTGCTCTACTCAGTGCTTGTCAGACCACACCTGGAGTACTGCATCCAGTTTTGGTCCCTGCTCTACAAAAAGGATGCGACAGGCTGGAGAGGGTCCAGAGAAGGGCAACAAGGATGATCAGATAACTGGAGGACCTGCCATATGAGGAGAGACAGATAAGAACACAATTTGCTGCTGCAATTTAAATTAATATTTTCTTCTTTTTCCATAATGTTGTATTATACTTCAATCTTTTTTAAGTCCTGCAGCAGCAAGTATAAATCCTAACTACTGAACAGAATCACTTTGTGTCAGAGAGAACATACACATGAAAAGACATTCCACTGTCCAAGGATTTATAAACAAAACAAACACACAAAATTGCTGAGAAGAACTGAGAAGAGATGGAACAAAAATTATACTTAATGGTCAACACAATAAAAAAGCCAACACAAGAAGAAAATCTCTTCAGTAGTTGAGCTAGAAATTATTTTATGCAGCAAATGAGTATAATTTGCTTTATAAAATTTAAGTTGAAATGCCTCAAAAGCTTGAAAAATTCTAACAGCAGGTGAACACTGTTTTCTTCAATCCATACTTAGTTTTAGATTTCCAACAGGGCACTTCCAGGACTGACCACAGGAAGAAATGATTTGTCTTTATGAATGCTGTAATTTTCTACATGACTGTAAATCATCATTTACATTTCAGACCACGGTTGTTGATGTATTTAAAGGGAAAACTTCTGGAAATCTTCAAGCTGCTCTTCACACATCCCAGCTCTTGGTATTGCTGGGTGTAGATCTACCTTCAGGTACAGGTACTCAGCCTCCCCCAGGGCAGTGAATTCTGCACTCAAAGGTAACAACTATAGCAAACCAGGAAAGGTAGATTGTGTTTCTGCTGAGGGGCAGCCAGAAAATCACTGACCATTCTGTCTCTCAGCCCCCAAACCACAACACACCCCTCTTTTACAACATACTTAAGCATATGGATAAAAAACCATGCAGGATGGATTTTGTTCTTGCAGCTCACTACCTGTTCCATTAGATGACTGAAGTTTCCAAAAATGAGCAAGTATCAGTCCCAAATACTGTTCCTGTTCAGACATACCAAGTGAAGAATATAGGAATATCTAGGAAGCTCAACAGTGTGCCAGGAAATGTAGCACCAAATACAGAAGAAAGAGAAGGAGGTTTCGACTGACGCACACTGAAGTGGCTTCACAGAGACAAAAAAAAAACAATTTCATATCCCACAATACTCTGTTACCTTCATTTTAAATTATACCAAAGGCAGACTTCCAGTGAACAAGACAGAAATCCTCTCCACCTACTTAGAATAGAGCTGTCCTCCATCTTAGCCTTCAAGTTGAAGGAGGAGAATGAAAAATGCTGAAAGCCAAAGACAATCTTCCAGAGCTTTTCCTTGTGGTTTTATATTGAAATAGAGGCTTCTGGCCACTGAAAAACAAGTGCCGAATAAATAATACCCCTGCATGGCCCTTGCAGAGGAATATAATTCCCAAATTTTTTATTCTTAATTTTTTTTTCAAATTTCCATAGAGATCTTTCTTGTTCTTGTAGAAAATTCCCATTCCAAGACATGAATTTTTACAGTCCTTGCAAGTTCATTCTGACTAAGCATGGAAAGCAAATGAAATTGTTCTAAGAAGTTCTAATGGACATACTCCTGGGCTTGAAAGCAACTGAACAGATCATCCTTCGTGTTTCAGAAGTAGTTAACTGTGAATGAATATTTCTTATGGCTTTTAAATTTGTCGTGCCCCAAACTTTAATGTTGAACCACATCAGGACCGCAATAAATACGTTAAGATGAAGAAGTTCAGTGTTTATAGAGGTTTTGAAGTTTTAAGAGTTTTTCTCATATGTTCGAAGAGAAAATATGTTTGAAAAGAAAGCAAAGAGTCAGATAACTGCTGGCTGCACCCTTGGGTGAGATCTGCCATGCAGAAATTGGCTGAGTGTGAAAGAGTGGGTTGAACTTGCATCTATATTTTTCACCTTACTGAAAAGTTGAGAATCCTCTGCCCCTTCCCTTCCTCTAATTGCATGGTTTGATTTACTCCTATCATGTTGCCTTCTTTAGGGCTACATTTTGTACCTATTCATAGCTGCAATCACATTTCTTGCTGTTCAGCAGAACTGACCTATCTCTTCCACACCACCAAAAGTCACAGTGCTCGACAGCTGCCCGTTCTACCTAGAACTTCTCTTTTCTGCTTCTCTCTATCCATGAAATGAATACTCTGGGACTGCTCATCAAGTCACTGCTTTGCTGTCTCAGTCCTGAGATTGAAAAATTTAACTCAAGCAAATCCAGCAATTAAATTTGAGAGTTCTTAGCCAGTGAAAAAGTGGCAGCAGTCATCCTCTACAACACCTACAGGAAATTAAATTATGGTATCATCAACCTACGTACAACTTTTTAATTCAACTTGCTGTGCCAGCACATGCCACCTAACTGCTTTTGTACTAATATAGCACCTGTCCCAGGTGCTAATACAGCACAAGCCAAACTCTTCTTATTGTGCAGTCTTCTGTTTATTAGAGACTTACTTTAAATTAGCTTTTCAGGTCTTCAGGATATGGCTTATTGCCTTGTATCTCTGCTGGTAGTAATATCTGGTACTAGACAACATGACTAATATTTGGTAATAAACAAGAGCAGCAGCCTGCATCAATCAAACCATCTATATAATTTCCTATCATAACATTTGAAGGACATAACATTTTAGTTAGCACTGAAAGTTATGATTTAGATTTTTCTGACCAAGTACTGAAGAACAAACTGTAGAGTTTAGCTGCCCATCAGTCCTGCCCTGTAAAGCATTTTCTCACCCACAGCCATTCTGCCAATTCATTCCGTTTAGGATCTGTAACTTAAACAGAGGAGGAGGGGGGGAGAAGTTAAAAATAGCAGCAGCAAAAAAAGCCAATTAGTAGGAATTGCCACAATAACCTTTGTCAGGATAAATTTAAGGTATAAGGCTTGGAGATAGTTACTATGGTAACCACAGGCACTTGCAAGGTACCATTAATGAGAAATGCAGTATCTGTCACACAAGGAAGTAGATGCAGTAGCAGCCTGACGAGCTATTTAAAGACACTGCTGTCCTCCCTGCCCCCTTTTTTTCAAAGAGCAGCAGGAAAGTAAACTGCTACACAAGTAGCTTTAATATGTGTGTTTTTCTTATATTATAATCTCTTTCCACTTCTTCAGTCACTGAACTGTTAAGACCTCACAATAAGCTTTATTCAAATGGAGCAGGTTACATTTACTGACATTACCCATGGTTTGTCTGCTCTTTGCAAAACAAATTTAGCTCACAGATTGTACAAAAACTCAAAGGTCAAGACAGGACAAGAAGCAATGGTTTTAAGCTGGAAGAGGGTGGATTTAGATTGGACATGATGAAGAAATTTATTATGCTAACAGTGGTGAGGCACCAAAACAGGTGCCCAGAGAACCTGTAGATGTCCCCTCCCTGGAAATGTTCAAACACAGGCTGGATGGGGCTCTGAGCAACCTGGTCTAGTGGGAGGTGTCCCTGCCCATGGCAGGGGGGTTGGACTAGATGACCTTTAAAGGTCCTTCCCAACCCAAACCATTCTATGGTTCTACGATTTCAAACTACACATGTGGATGGAAAAGTTTGTTCAATACTACCACCATTCTCAAAACCTGACCCAGCTGAAAGTTGTGACTCAACTGTGCTGGAACCACAGGGATACACCTGGTTTATGTACAGTGTCAGTCACTGCTCCTACCCTCACTGTTAATATGGATACAGTTCACTAAAACTTTCTCCTCCTGCCATGTTACATTTCTTCTTGATCGAGTCTGGTTTTGTTCATACCAAACTGAATCTTCATGGACTAGAAGAATCCTACAAGAATGATCTTCATTATGAGCTCAGAAACTATTATCAATAAATTATTACTAAACTGTATTTTTTATCTTTATCAATCCCAAAGAGCCAGCTGCTCTCCTTCCAAGCACTGCAAATTAAATACTGAAATATTTTCTTTAAGTAATTCATCTCCTAAAACCAAAGCACTCAAGAGAACACGCTGCAAAAACCAGATCAATGGTAGCTTGTAATTTAAATAAGTTAAATGTGGTCTCCACAATTCAGCCTTCACACTGGTATTAGCAGGTGTTAGATCTCCTTGGAGCTGCAAAAGCTCTGTCAACTCATCAGGAGACGCACAACTCATTAACACCACTTGATATCAAAGATAGGTCTGAGAACAAATATTCCCTGATGAAGAAACCACGGAAGGAAAGTTTGGTGATCACTATGTTAGGCCCTTGTCAAAGGCAAAGGCTTTAGCTGAGCTACATCCATGGCTGGGATTTTACCACCCACGTTTCACAGCAACTATTAACAGAATTATTATTCTGCAATGTGTTCTGTGGAATTGACAAATACTTCAGTTTGAAATCGAAAGAAAAGACAACAAATAAACACTTCAGGAAAAATACAGATGACCTAGTAAACTGTTATAGTAGGAATAATTTCAAAAGCTTTCCTCATGCAAGCAATGACTCAGTGGATTCTTTCCAAACCAAGATGATTTCTAGAAACTTATGCAGCAAAGAAGAAAATTATTTTCATTGTATTAAAGGCATGTAGCCACACAAAACACTATTCTGTTACACTGAGTATTTCTAGTTTCAATACGTATCTCAGTTTATCCTCAATTTTTGTCATGTAATTTGTAACACTTTCAGCTGATTTTAAAATATTTAAAATATTTTGGTTCAATCTATCTATTTTAGATATATTTATATAAATATATATTTATATATTATACGAAAATGTTATTAAAAATAAAATACTAAAGCACAGGTTGCTGTTCCTGCTTGCCCACTGCTTTCCCCTCTCCATTTAAGGACAGACCCCTGACTAGCTGATTGGCACCAGCACCATTCATGGAAAGAAGGCTCTGAAAGGAAGACGCAAATAAGCAACTGAGGAACAGAGAAACATCACAGTGTATCTGACAAATTTTCCCTCAGTGGGGAAAATCTCTATTCCATCCCCAACCTAGTATAATCAGGCTCCTACCCATTACCAGTAACTCTGCTTAAAGCTGCACTTCAGCGGTGCAAATCCTGCATCAACTGCATGTGTAGGAATATTCCAGAAACCTAGAGGTCAGGAATCTGGAGATCTGCAGACAATAGCAAAACCTTCACCAAGAAGTAAATCATTTCATTTGTGAAGGTAGGAATCCATAAACTAGTTTCCATTTAACTACCTTACCAACAACAAGACAGCAAAACTTTAATCCCATAAATGAAAGGAAAAGATACCACCGATCACCTCAGGCTATTAACTTCAAATGGTTTTATAATTGATTCTTCCATGTACAAAGTGTGCTTGTTTTTATTTTTTTTTTCCTCAAATGTAACAGCTCTACATTCTTCTGTCATATCAAGTTCCTTTTTGCAGCTATTTTCTTTCTAGCACTTCCTTTCACTTTAAATAGTTTTCAAGTATTACCTCCTCATTTGGTGAGATTGTATCAAAGAAGTGAAAACATCCTACCCTGCACTGATACAACACATCTGCTCAAAAAGATGGTTGGTTTGCTTTCCACTGCTATTGAACCCTGGGCAGTATCTTCATAGATGTATTAAAACCTGCATCCAGTTCCTAAGAGGTAAAAGACAGCGCTGAGCTCATCATTCACTATTTTAATTTGGATTCTTTTTCCACCCTGTTCATCACTTTGGATTTACTGAGACTCAGAGTCCACTGCTCAGTCCTTTTCCCCCAGAGCTTCCAAAGAGGCTGAGCAGCAGCTCAGAGCCCAACCCAGATCCCAGAAGGGTTCCAATAATGACTTAATGGAATCATAGAATGGTTTGGGTTGGAAGGGACCTTATAGATCATCTAGATCCAACCCCCCTGCATGGGCAGGGACACCTCCCACTAGATCAGGTTGCTCAGAGCCCCATCCAACCTGCCCTTGAACACTTCCAGGGATGGGGCTTCCACAGCTTCCCTGAGCAACATGTGCCAGTGTCTCACCACCCTCACAGTAAATAATTTCCTCCTAATGTCTAACCTAAATCTCCCCTCTTCCAGTTTTAATCCATTACCCCTTGACCTCTCGCTACAAGCCCTTGTAATCTCCACAAGTGATCACTCACTCCTCTGCCACCTTTCTCTTAACCAAATAATAACTTTTGCTTCTTATCCCACAGCAGCTTCAATTCCCTATCAGCCTTTGGTGAGGAACTCTGTCACATGTCAATAATTATATTAATTAGATCTTCCTTACCCAGAAGTTCTGGGACAGCTCTGGGCTCCCTAGTTCAAGAGAGACAGGGAACTACTGGACAGAGTCCAGTGGAGGGCAACAAAGATGACTGGGGGATTGGAGCATCTTCCCTATGAGGAAAGGCTGAGAGAGCTGGGACTCTTTAGCCTGGAGAAGGGAAGGCTGAGGGGAGACCTTATTAATGCCTACAAGTATCTAAAGGGTGGGTGCAAGGAGGATGGAGCCAGACTCTTCTCAGTAGTTCCCAGTGACAGGACAAGGGGCAATGGGCACAAGCTGGAACATGGGAAGTTCCATTTAAATATGAGGAAAAACCTCTTTACTGTGAGGGTGACAGAGCCCTGGGACAGGCTGCCCAGGGAGGTTGTGGAGTCCCCTTCTCTGGAGATATTCAAGACCCACCTGGATGCAGTCCTGAGTAATGTGCTCTGGGGGATCCTGCTTTAGCAGGGGAGTTGGACTGGATGATCTCTAGAGGTCCCTTCCAACTCTGACAATTCTGTGATTCTGTGAGTCTGTGAAGTCAGTTGTCTCCTTAACAGAACTTCAATGGATTTATGAGCTCCAACTTCCCTGCATAAAACCATATTTACTCTTCCCCAATTCAGCACACTTATTTGATGCAGATGTACACTCAAAAGAATGAAAGAAACCTGGAATTAACCTTCTTTATTACAAGGCACCCTCTTTCCTGAGGGTACTCACTTACAATTCAACATATTAAACCTGGAATGTTTCTATAACAGTAGGATTTTTTATAGCCTGAAAGCACTATATAAGACAAGGAGTAATTTTAAAAAATGTATTTATGGAGGCTTTAAACACTTCTATGACAATAGACAGAAATCAAAGTACTACAGGATTGAGATTTAGAGTTCCTCTCCCTCACGTAATAGTCCTTCTGCGAGCCAGAAAATTAAACAAGTCCAATGGTCTTCTTTGAGAACTGTCTATGATCCTTTAAAAAAATCGAAGCCAGAGCAGAGTTCTTCATTTTTATTACAGATTTCAACTGTAAGAATACAAATTAGAAGCAGGTTGTTTGGGGTTTTTTTTTCCAAAACTGAACAAATGTGCTTCAAATGCAAGATTGTGGACTAAGGGCAAACTGAGCCCATGTGGAAGAGATCCAGACATCAAAAGGGTGAGCTGGAGTGGAGAGACAAAGTGGCTGAAGAGGCAAGATTATGGACTTAACATCACCCCATTCCCTGACAAGATTTATACACTTCCATGGGGCAAATCATAAATTGCATTCAAATTCATTAGAAGATTGTTGGTGTGGTGTGTTTTTTTTTCATTTAGAACCTGTAAGTCCTTGCATTATTCCAAAGAGGGCTTCATCTTTTTGCCTATGATCCCAGTTAGTATAGCAGCATCAGGATCAAAAACAGAAAACAAAGACTCCACTTCAAGCAAACTTCTGGAGACACCTTCATAAATGCAAAATGTAAATGTTATAAACCAGCAGCTTTACATACTATAGTTTCAGTGATCTTTTCAGATCTTTTTGTTGTTTTAGCTTTTGTTTCCAGTTAATGAAGGAAGAAGTAAATGGATGCCAAGACTGAAGAATAAATTCAAGCTGCTCAAGCACTGATTTCAAATGACTGTTCTCTTTGAAGGGAAGACTCATAAAACAGCTATTTTAATTATACTTTTGATCATCTAAAATAAATTAATAGGAATTGGGTATTTTCATTTCCAGCTTCAGGACATCTACGCTGTACCATCATGATTTTTTACAAAACATCGGAGAACAGGCAAAAAGCCAAAACAAGAGTGTATCTTTAATAAATCCTTTGGCCATTAAAGCAGACATAGCTGGCAGCCACTCAAGACAATCTTCTTTCATCCCATTAATGCAGTCACCATGTCACCAGAGCCACAAAACACAGGAAGTGCTCCTAAATACAGACAGTGGAATAGGCAAAATTAATCTATTTATCTACAGGTATCGATCTAACCAGGTGTGACCTGGAGCTGCACCTACACCCAAAGGCTCAGGTTTTTACTGGCAGCAGGAACAAAAATGTCCTAAAAATGGGTCGGGCAGCTTTTTCCCTAAAAAAAAAGATGATGGTTAATTAAGAAATGCACTGAAACTATTCAGTTTCTTCACCATTTGAATCAACATCCTCTGAAGTTTCTATACATCCAGATACTCCCTGTTTCCAAGTCTCCAAATACTCCATTAGAGCAATTAATCAGGAAAATAAATCCCACAGCCATTTTTCATCTCTTAGTTGAATATACAAGGCACCAGGTTTTAGGTGTGAATGAGTAGAAAAAGTACTTCAATTATTCAGACCTATGAAGGAAGACTGTGCAAATATACACTACCCCCAATAACACAGCACTTAAAGTAATAGGTAAGTCTGGAGGCCAAGAGCCTGTACCATAAACTGGCACTATGTCGATTGTAATGGCAGGAAAATAAAGGAAGAAAGGAAAGGAATTAATCCTCTGGTGGGGGAAGGAGGACAGGACAAATGTTGGAAAGACAGAAAGTCTTAACGGACCAAAGAAATTGACAGAGGAACCAATCCATTTGGGTACATGCCCGTAACACTGTTGGCTTTGGGAGGACTGAGGGATTTTATCAATGAGTAGGTAGATTTTCATATAAAAGACTATTTTAGGTTGGAAGGGATTTCTGGAGGACATTCAGTTCAGACCCCTCACTCAAAGCAGCGCTAACCTGGAAGTTGGCCACCAAGACCCACATCTGGAGCACAGCAGCACCCAAGTCACACTTATTTTTTGCAAACCTGTTCCCATCACAGAATCACAGAATTAGGAGGCTGGAAAAGACCTTTAAGATCATCAAGTCCAGCCTATGACCAACACCACCACACCATCTAGACCATGGCACTAAGTGCCACATCCAGCCTTGCCTTCAACACATCCAGGGATGGTGCCTCCACCACTTCCCTGGGCAGTCCATTCCAATGTCTAATCACCCTCTCCATGAGGAAGTGCTTCCTCATATCCAACCTAAACCTCCCCTGGAGCAGCTTCAGGCTGTGCCCTCTTGTCCTGTCACTGGTTGCCTGGGAGAAGAGCCCAGCCCCCACCTGACTACAACCTCCCTTCAGGTAGTTGTAGAGAGTGATGAGGTCCCCCCTGAGTCTCCTCTTCTCCAGGCTAAACAACCCCAGCTCCCTCAGCCTCTCCCTAGAAGACTTTCCCTCTAGTCCTTTCACCAGCCTCGTTGCTCTCCTCTGGACCCACTCCAGCACCTCAAGATCTTTCCAGGCCCATGGAAAGCACAGCACAGCTCCCTTTGTCACTCATGCCTTCAGCAGTACCACATTCAACAAGAAAGAATTATGAGATAACCTCTGCAATAACTGTGTTTGCAGCCTACCTTGAATTTACAGCTCAAAGCAAGTCTTACAGAAATTTGGGCAACACCACCTACATGATCGGAGCTGCAGATATGCACCTCCCTTCTGGTCTGTGCTCATCTGTATGGCACCTCTTTATACCTTGTGCTTGTCTATTATTTCACTTAATATTCTGAGGTTTCTTACTTGGACTTCACAAAAATAAGAGAGAAAGAACAAAAGAAATTTTGATTAAATTTCCACCTCACAGAAATACTGACAAACATCAGTGGAAAAGACAATGTTTTTTAATACTACAGACCTTTCCCCTTCAATGTTCAGAATCTTCACTAGAAAAAGAATAGACAACCCCCAAATTTTCCATGGAATAATTTCTCCTTGTGAATATTGATATTTTTTACTTAATTCTAATGAGGGGACTGATGCCCAGGGTAAGGTTGATTATGTTCACCTTCACTCTCCACTTTTTTCCATCATCCATAAATGTCCAAACATGATTTTTCTAAAGCCATAACAGGAATCACAGAATCACAGAACTACCAAGGCTGGAAAAGACCTTTAAGATCATCAAGTCCAGCCTATGACCAACACCACCACACCATCTAGACCATGGCACTAAGTGCCACATCCAGCCTTGCCTTGAACACATCCAGGGATGGTGCCTCCACCACTTCCCTGGGAAGTCCATTCCAATGTCTAATCACCCTCTCCATGAAGAAGTGCTTCCTCATATCCAACCTAAACCTCCCCTGGAGCAGCTTCAGGCTGTGCCCTCTTGTCCTGTCACTGGTTGCCTGGGAGAAGAGCCCAGCCCCCACCTGACTACAACCTCCCTTCAGGTAGTTGTAGAGAGTGATGAGGTACCCCCTGAGTCTCCTCTTCTCCAGGCTAAACAACCCCAGCTCCCTCAGCCTCTCCCTAGAAGACTTTCCCTCTAGTCCTTTCACCAGCCTTGTTGCTCTCCTCTGGACCTGCTCCAGCACCTCAGTGTCCTTCTTGAAGTGAGGGGCCCAGAACTGCCCCCAGTGCTCGAGGTGAGGCCTCACCAGTGCTGAGTACAGGGGGAGAATCACATCCCTACTCCTGCTGGCCACACTATTCCTGATCCAAGCCAGGATGCCATTGGCCTTCCGGGCCACCTGGGCACACTGCTGGCTCATGTTCAACCAGCTGTCCACCAGCACTCCCAGGTCCCTCTCTGCCAGGCTGCTCTCCAGCCACTCTTCCCCCAGCCTGTAGTGCTGCCTGGGGTGATTGTGGCCAAAGTGCAGGACCCTGCACTTGGTCTGGTTGAACTTCATGCCGTTGGCCTCAGCCCAATCTATTGGCTTGAATGTGTGACTCAAGGGCAAGAACAAGCCATTTCAACTATGGCTTCCTTCAAGAAGCAGTGTTTTTTCCTGCCTAGCTTGCTGCTCCATTTCTGAATTTGCTTATATTCTTACGTTTTCTTCCATGTATCTTTCCCAAAAATGAAAAATTAATTAAAAATTATTAGCACTTCAGTCAATTTTTTAAGAGACCTGCACTTTGTCAAATGCTTTCACAAATCATAGTATCACAGAATGGTTTGGGTTGGAAGGGACCTTAAAGATCATCTAGTTCCAACCACCCTGCAAGGGCAGGGACACCTCCCACTAGACCAGGTTGCTCAGAGCCCCATCCAACCTGCCCTTCAACACTTCCAGGGATGGGGCTTCTACAGCTTCCCTGGGCAACCTGTGCCAGTGTCTCACCACCCTCACAGTAAACAATTTCTTCTAATGTCAACCTAAATCTCCCCTATCCCAATTTAAAGCCCTTAACCCTTGTCCTCTCACTCCCTGCCCTTGTCAAAAGCCCCTCCCCAGCTTTCCTGTAGCCCCTTCAGGTACTGGAAGGTTCTCTAAGGTCTCTCTAGGGCCTCCTCTTCTCCAGGCTGAACAGCCCCAACTCTCTCAGCTTGTCTCCATAGCAGAGGTGCTCCAGCCCTCTGACCATCTCTGTGGCCCTCTTCTGGACTTGCTCCAAGACCTCTATTTCCTTCCTGTGTTGGAGGCTCCAGAACTGGACACAGTACTCCACCCCAAAATTTCAATAAAGAGTTTTTCCCCGTATTGAGGAAATAAAGCAAAGAAAAAGTTTTGTTTCTTCTATGAAGAAAAAGCTCCTTAAAAAGAAAAATAAATAAATGTGAATTTTTAAATCAATTACTCTGGCTTTTTTCAAGAGTGAGGTTCTGAACCCTGCACTTTCTGCAACCTGTGATCTACTTATGATTTAAGAGGAAAATGAAGATGACAATTTTGGATTCTGAGTGATTTATAAATCATCTAAAAGTTGTACTCTAACTGTGTGATATTTTGTATAAGGGCCAACCTATCTAGCCATGTTTATGCTGTACCCTATTAAACTTAATAAATCCTGTCAGAGACAAACTTGGCCTGCACTCACAACCCTCCTGTTTCCCTAGCTGAATACACAAAACATTAGAAATAGTGCAAATTTGGTCTCCTGAGGTCAAGTTAATATTCAAAGAGGTCAAAAAAATTGCCATGCAGGCTAGAGCCAGTGAGTTAGTCAACCTCAATTTAGAAAAAGAATCATATTGCTTAGACATACTATGGAAGAAGTGGGAAGAGGAGAATGATCTTCTGAGAAGTCATGTAATATCAAACCAGTTGCTTACCCTGTGCAGCATCCTCCAATTCATATAATCAAGATGTTGAGCCTTTCAAATGGGAGAGGGGAGAGGAGAAACACCTTATGCAGACAAGTCTGAGAAAGTCTACCCAAAAGGAAAGTGTCCGTACCAGTGACTGGAGAAGGGAAGTTTATCTGTGTTCCATATATGTTTTTGACAGAAACAGAAATGCTAAATTCAAATGCAAATCCCAGGAAAGAGATTCTCTTCCACATTGTCTACAGAAATACAACAGAACTGTGTATTTAGCAGAAGAGGATGATACTGTAGTGGGGAGGGTATCAAAGGAGGAACATGCATCTATTCATCTATTTACTGGTGTAGAACCTACAAGGGCATTTGTTTTCCCATCAATGATTACAGGGACAGAACACTGAAAAAGGTCTTCCTCTTGGCAATTGCAGGAAGGTCTTTAGCCACCCAGCTGAGGACACCTGAGAAGCAGCCAGTTTCTTTGCCACCACTTCTCTGTGAGGGAGGCTGTTGGACAATGTGACGACGAGGCTTGGAGATCTCTGCCTTTCTAGCTGTATTCACAGACAGGCCAAAGCTTAATTTTTCTTAGTGCCCTCACCTCCTTCAATATTCTAAAGGGAGCCCTTCTCTGTTGCCAACTTCACAGTATACATTAATAATCCCTTTTAATTTTTACTCTGCTTATCAAACCAAAGTCAAGGTCGAACCTACTTTCATCAGCTTCCTGCATCTTCTACCATTTGATCTCAACTTCTTCTTGTATATGTGGGACCAGAACTGAATATCATACTTCTCACCTATTATTTCTATTTGGCTGTCCTATTTTCAGACCACACTGGGTTTTCTGCACCCTGCATTATGCCTTTGCACCTTACCAAAGAATCACAGAACAGGATAGAAGAGACCTTGAAAGATCTTCTGGAAGAACTTTTGATGAGAAGCTCTGAAGCTGTGAGCAGCCTAATCTGGTTAAAAAGGTCCCCGTGCACCGCAGGGGGGCTGGACTAGATGACCTTTAAATGTCCCTTCCAACCCCACACATTCTGTGGTTCTATAAGCATGTTCTTTGCATCAGGGAATTCTTGATTGCACTGGCTACAAGCAGTCCAAAAATCAAAATTTCCCTTTTTTATTCCTTATGTTGCTCTTTATCTTTTTATTATTTTGTCAGCCTATCATTTTCATGTCCAATTCTTGCAAAGGGCTTTGAAATATACACAAACATAAGAACTGGACCATCCTGTAGCTCTGAGCAGAGGTAGATACATCATCCTTCCCTACCCAAACATACATTTCCTTTCCAGCTTCTTTGTTGAAAATAACTAATTATTCACCCAAAGTTACGCTCTATATTTGAAGATAGTATTATTTGGCTATCAGTTAAAAAAAAAACCACAACACCAAACTTTAAAAGTTCTAGATGTGTATTTAACAAATGTCATTTAAAACACACAAAAAAATATTATTACCCTGCAAACAGCAGTTGAGTTGATTTTTAGCTTGTACAATCTTTGATATTTTTTACATTGACTTGAGGCTGTCTCAGAAACTTCCAGCTTACCATGGATTGATGAAGACCCAGGGAAACTGCTGTAAACTTTTATTTTCTTTCTATGACAGCCTGCTAAGTCTTAGTCATAGCAGCTTTGTTTTTAAAACACAAACTGTAACAGTGATGTAAGGAAAAAGTCATTAAACTCTCATATAGACAACATGAGCTGTCATAAACAAAAGCACAAATTAAACACTGACTTGGCAGATACGAGAAATAACAGTCATGAATAACTCACACATGAACAATAGATTTGTTAAGAGAACTTATGGTTTCAAAAAGGGCAGAATTATCAATTCTCATACCCTTTGGAAAAGGACTTATTTCAAAATGTTTAATATCTATGTGCATTGTCAACTAACACTGCAGCATAGTGTATATGTATGTGTGTATAGAGAGAGAGTGTATATATAGACACACAGACTTCACAGCTCAATTAATCAATGCATTTAAATACACTAATTAAGCAGTAGTCAATGGCTCTCATTAATAGCAGTCTCACAGAGAACTATTAAAAAATGTGTTACTTTCCATGCATGAAAGAAACACCATATTATGTGACGAGAGGTATAAAAATGAAAACAGTAATCTGTAATTCTTTAATTATTCTTGAATCATTAGAATTTAACACAAAAGTATTTAAAGCTAGGTGAAGTCAATACATACAAAAGTTCACTCACCTACACTTCTGCTGACATCAAAAAGAAATAACAAAACCTACTATAGCGTTTATGTGTCAGTAAACTCACTCATTTTACCCTACAACCCTGCTACAAGGCAGGAACTGCCAACCCAGCAAGAAGCTTGGCAGTTCTTCATTCTGAGTGGTGACTTGGTGCTGCAGGATTTCTGTAGCCTATTACTGCTTAGGCAGCTCCCAGCTGAAAAAAGGAAAAGGAAAAGGAAAGAAGAAGGAGGGGAAAGGGAAGGGGAAGGGGAAGGGGAAGGGGAAAGGGAAGGGGAAGGGGAAGGGGAAGGGGAAGGGGAAGGGGAAGGGGAAGGGGAAGGGGAAGGGGAAGGGGAAGGGGAAGGGGAAGGGGAAGGGGAAGGGGAAGGGGAAGGGGAAGGGGAAAGGGAAGGGGAAGGGGAAAGGGAAGGGGAAGGGGAAGGGGAAGGGGAAGGGGAAGGGGAAGGGGAAGGGAAGGGAAGGGAGGGGAAGGGGAAGGGGAAGGGGAAGGGGAAGGGGAAGGGGAAGGGGAAGGGGAAGGGGAAGGGGAAGGGGAAGGGGAAGGGGAAGGGGAAGGGGAAGGGGAAGGGGAAGGGGAAAACAAAAGGCCAAAATTCCATCATGTTTCTTCACATCAGCACTCCCACGGGTCACCAGGACTTGTCAGAATTTTTAAATTTTGCACCAAAGCCTCTGTCATTTGATTTACCAAGGAAAAGTATTTCCTCATTTATGATGGCCTGTATCGGAAATAAACAATACAACTATCCACAAATGTCAGGGCTACTTACTATTCTGAAGGAAATGAAGCTCTCAAAAAATGTTGTATTTCATTCCAGCATCTAACAGAGAAAATGTCCTCTCTGATGGGGAAGATCCTAGAATGGTTTGGGTTGGGAGGGACCTTAAAGATCATCTAGTTCCAACCACCCTGCATGGGCAGGGACACCTCCCACTAGACCAGGTTGCTCAGAGCCCCATCCAACCTGCCCTTCAACACTTCCAGGGATGGGGCTTCCACAACTTCCCTGGGCAACCTGTGCCAGTGTCTCACCACCCTCACACTAAAGAATTTCTTCCTAATGTCTAACTGAAATCTCTCCTCTTCCAGCTTAAAACCAGTACCCGACATCCTACCACTTTACACCCTTGTAAAAAGCCCCTCCCCAGCTTTCCTGTAGCCCCTTCAGACCTGAAAGGTGCTCTAAGGTCCCCCCAGAGCCTTCTCTTCTCCAGGCTGAACAACCCCAACTCTCTCAGCCTATTTTCAGAGCAGAGGTGCTCCAGCCCTCTGATCATTTTCATGGCCCTCCTCCGGACTCTCTCCAAGATGCCTGAATGATGAGAGATCCTCCACAGCTCCTCCATGACTGACATTACTTGACCCTTTTTTTCCAGCCTGTTCTTACTCAGGTCCTGTTTGCTCTTCATTTCTTAACTCCTTACTCCAGTCCTATTCCTGGGCAGGCCCAAACTTCAATCCCTATGGTCCTCACATCCAGGCCAAAACAGTCAGAAAACTCTAATGTCTACAAATGTTACATCTACAGCCACCAACTGTGGAGTCTCATATACACGGAAGACTTTAACAGCTCAGTTGTGTTGTGCTACAAGGATAGATGAGAGGATTGATCTGCTCAGATCACCCCCATGATAAATCTTCCCCAGACAATGTTTGCTGCTCCCAAACACCAGACACACCACGCACGGAATAGAAATGCGAAGGCAGTGCAGGGTATGTTGTACAAAATGAGATATCCTGGGGCACATAACAAGATAACATCTATTACCATAAATTATGAAGTGATTTACGCATAAATGAAGGTTGTCATGAAATTTAATTTTAATGGTTTGATAATCAAGAAACACAATAATTACCATCCCAAAGTTTTTCAATAAATTAAAATCACTGCTAGTGGCAACACTTTTTTGTTAACATACATAATACAATTCCCCTCCAAGAGCTGTCTGCTGTATTCTTCCATTTCAAAACAACCTGTTGAATGCCACATCACTGTGATAAACAAGTCCAGTTTTACTGCTGATCACATTCAAAACATTTCTATGTTCATGACAATGCCCCTTCCACAGTGTGCAGCTGACTGCTTCGAGAAACAGCTTTGCAGACAGGAGGCTCTGCTGGTCTAGAAAAATATCTGAAGGCTGAACTTTCCAGTAGCATCTATCAGAGAACTGGTTTCCCTCATCACCGTGTGGAGTATATTCAAGTGGATCAATAAAGGAAACATGGTGACACCACCGTGGTGTCTCAAATGTATTTTTTATTAACTAAAGACATTGCCAACATCTCAGTGCCACTCACTGCAGCCAGATCTCCAGTAACTTGTCTGACAACTTTCTGCCGGGACACTAGTTGTCCAATGTATTTTCTTGTGTACATTAAAACTCAAAAGAACTCCTGCAGAGGTAAAGCAGTAAAAATTAATCTTATTTCTAATCTAGCTTTGTAAAAAACCCCAAATTATTTTCAGGAGTGCAAAAAAAAGACTCTGCAAAACCCTTTCTGCTCTCTTTTCTTCAACCTCACAGGACAGGGAGGGCAAATTTCATTCTCCTTCTCTCCTCCAAATGAGTCTTGGTTCATTCTCTTCCCCACCGCAATCTTCAGAGAACAAAACACCTCAAAGTAAAACATACCACTAATTGTCCCACCATGGGACACAAAGGAACATTTCAAGCCATATGGAAACTAGAAAAGGGAGAATGAAGAACACTAAGGCTGATCCTTTCTATTTGTGTGTCTGCAGAACATATGATAAAAGCCAGAAAAACGAGTGAACAAAATAATCACTAAGCCCAAATTATCATTTCTTACTACAAAATAACAGGGAGCAAAGCATGTGTTCCTCTGTTCTAAAATAGAGGGAAAAGAGTGTCACCTCTCAGAAACACTGCTTATATACATCAAACAGTTATAATGCACACACTAAATGTTCTAAATCAATGGCTGAAAAATTAAAGTGTAAACTTGGGTTTTCTGACAGCTAAAATCATAATCTTCACTAATCAAGAGAATAATCTTACAGTGCAAAAAGGTATATATTTACAGATAGTATTTTAATGGCCTAAAGGCTGTCACTTTTCATTAACAGCATCATACCATTCCTCCAGACTGCTTGCAGCTGCTATTATTTCCATATCTCTAAGTTAACTGAAGCAAACTTCACTTCAGACCTTAAAGTAGGAAGAGTGTGTCGCATGCCGGGCATTCCATCCATTGTACTCAAAGACAAATAAGCCAGAGAACAGGAGGGGCTTGGAATGCTCTAAATGAGATTAATATTATCAGGTGGGTACCAGGGACTGCCCTGCATGGACTCAGCAAGATATGGCAGTGCCAGTACTGATCTGCTGGGGATCCCAGACTTTTTCTGGCATTTCTGCTTCCACTTCCTCCACCCTCCCCATTTTCAGCATCACAGTCAATTGTGTCCCTTCACTACAAATCAAAGATGATATGGAGTGTGCTTTAGTGAGTGTAGTACCCAGAGCCTTCCATCACCATTCTTCATTTTACATAAAAGCAGTGGAAGAATTGCCTACATATTCCCCCTCATTGGGCACAGGAGGGCAAAACTCCTCATCTACAGCAACAGCTCCATAACATGGAGAAGAGAAGCAACACACCAGAGACTGCCAAGTCATTCTACTTGGAAGTTGAATTATATTCTACAAACAAAGAGGGAAGCAGAGAGGTGAGATGTAAGTAGGATGCAGCATTTATCCTTCTTTGTAGGGCTGTAGGCAGAGAGCATGAAAACACTTGGAGTCTTCAAGCAAAAAGAACAGGAACGAAGAAAACAATTTCCTGCTATCTCCACTTTGTCAGGACAGGAGATTTTAAAATGATGGTGATGAATGGAGGGAGAGTAAATTACAAGAGGGAGCGAGAGTAACCAAAGCTGGTGGAAAAAGTTCCCATTTAAATAAAAGTGGAATGAGGAAAACATTAAGAATGAAGATGGAATCAAGAAGGTAACAGGGGAGGAGAAAAAGCCCTGAACTTGACTGAAGAGCCTCTCACAGAATCACAGAATGCCAGGTTGGAAGGGACCTCAAGGATCATCTGGTCCAACCTTTCTAGGTGCTACTCTAGTTTATATGAGGTGGCTCAGCACCCTGTCAAGCTGAGACTTCAAACTGTCCAATGTGGGGGAATCCACCACTTCCCTTGGGAGACTGTTCCAATGTTTGACTGTCCTCATGGGAAAAATTTACCTCCTTAATCAGATATAGTAACAGAAATTGATGTTCAAAGAAAAAATGATAGAAGGAGAAGCTTGAGTAGGTCTTGCTGAAATGCATTGTGTATTTGGACTGAAAATACTTGGTTCAAACACAAACTCCTGAGAATGATTATCCTATGTTAAAAAAAGGAAGTTCTAGAAGTACTGCTCAAAAAAGGGAAAAAAATTCTGATCTTTTTCCTCACTATTTTTTGGTAAGATTAACAAAAGCCCTTTGCTAGGAGGAGCAGGCTAATTTTAAGGCCCAGTGTATGTCTCACCTAAGTTTCTGTAGCAGATCCACCAGAATAAAAATTAAAACTCTAAGCAATACAGGAGCTATATACACGTTTTTTACAATTTTAAGCATTCAGCATTCAAAAAATAGATAACAAATGAGTTCAGAACTGATGGAAAACTCAGTGTAACCTCTAACCAAAGGAAAAAAATAAAATATTTTGCAGTAAGAATAAAAATCACTATCCTTAAAAGGTTTTAATACTTGCAACAGATACACAATCCACCTTGATAAACAAGTATTTCAAAAGACTAATTGAAAGGGTTTGTTTTCATGACAATGGATTTGAAGATATTTAAACTTAAATTATTAAAACCATAGGAAGATAAAAGTAATTCAATTAAGGAGATGCCAATTTTACAACCCTATTTGTAGCATTCTTTCAATTTGTTACATATTGTCCCAAAGATTGAGAGTGAAAAATTTCAAGCTTAGCAACTACAAAAATTATGGCAAATAACAAGGAGCATAAAAACAAAATTACAAAATAATACAGATAGGAATATGAACATTTTTGTGAGCATTTAGACTGCTTTTTAAAAAGAAAATAATCCAGGTCTTTCTAAATAGACGAAACAAGCACTCTATGTTCCTGATATTTTTGTCCATTCCTTCATAAAGTAAAATGGAGAAAAATCAGCCTTGGATTTTTGAGTCAATGCATTTTCTCATGGTTGTGCAGTTGGAGTCTCTAAGGCAACAAGCATTCTGAATTTGCTGCTGTTGTTACATCCTCTGTACTGCTTTTTGACAGTTGCAGGCCTGGCACTTGATGTGTTTTTTACTATGAACTTAATATTCAGACTGAGATTTGAAGACATTGAAGTATCTCTCTATAAATAAGTTTATCAATTGCATTATTTAAGACTGCAGCACAACTCTCCCAAAGAAGAGAACCATGTAAGCAGCCTGTGACCAAACAGAAACATTTCCTTCTTCACAGTTTCATCTCTTCAAGATGAAAATGCTGTCATCTAGATGTAATGGTCATCTGAAGGAGATAAATCAAGTAACCTAGGATACAGCCAGCAGTAGGAATCCTAGGTTGATATATTATGGCAAATAATGGTTTCTAGTTACTGACAAAATGACCTTTACATCACCATAGTGGGGTTGTAAGAACCAATACTCATAACAGCCTACTTAATCTAGAGTATTATTCCACTGAGATTGTGATTGCTTTTTCTTCAATTCTATTTTTCTTTCCTACCATTTTCTTTTTACAAAAACGGATTAAATGGCTGGTGAACATAAAGAAATACATAAAGAATACATAAAGAAAAGACTGTTTAGAGCTGGGAAAGGATAACACCCTAGTGAGATCAGGTTTTAACATCAGAACTACGTTCAGAGCACATGGAAATTATATTAATAATAATGATTAAAATTATATTAGTGGTTGGACAGTGGGACAGGCTGCCCAGGGAGGTGGTAGAGTCACCATCCCTGGAAGTGTTTAAAAGAAATACAGATTTGGTGCTTAGGGACACGATTTAAGCATTAACAGGTAGATAAAGGTTATGGTGGGTGGATTTAGGTTATGGTTGGACTTTATGATCTTCAAGGTCTTTTCCAACCAGGTTGATTCTGTGATTAAAACATGCTACAAAAATGAGTTAAATGAGCTGGGTCAATGCTATTTCCATCTGTACAACTCAGAACCAACTATTTTGTATTTTCTTCTAAGTACTACTGGATTCTTAGCTAAAATAGATTCACTGGAGATACTGCTAGAACTCAGTGACTCACCTTAAAGAAAGTAACATCCTTATGTTCTGTGACCTGTGCACAATGTTTAAAAAGAAAAACAGGCCCCAAACATCACCCATTGTGTATAAATGGATAATAAAAATGGGGCCCTTTGAATCCCGGCAGCACTTACCGCTGGCATTCCCCAGCGTGCAGGATTAAATCTTCGTTGTTCCGGGCACTGATGGTCAACTCGTGCTCTGTGGAATTGAAGACATCAAGAAGGAGGTGGCACTGCCGGGTGCTGTTCAGATGGGGGGAAAAATAACAGCACAGCTTCAATAACACACCACAGAATTATGAGACACAGATCAGAATTACTATTTATACATAAATATGTATGTGCAAGTATAAAAATACATACATGTGTTTTATACCCAACACCAATTCCAATAATATCTTACTCCTTTGCTAGAAATATTTTTTCTTAACTGGACTTCATTATTTTTTAACTAAAACCAGACAAAAGCATATATCCTGCAGAGAAGTTCCATGACAATTATGACCTGCACAACATTAAGCCCCATAGCATTTGCTCACCCGTAGATATTCTTACTCTGCAGCTTTCAGATCCACTTCTATGGGAAAAGCCACAGATTTTTTTCCAGTTCTTTGAGTATTCACATGAAACAGTTTTATTGTTTCAAACTACCTTGACATAATCTTTTTAAGAAACAAATTCACAAGCAAAAATTTAAATCCTTGCCCAGTGTCAAGGAGCAATTCTGCTTACTGTGATAGCTGGTTTGTCTACAGACCAAAGCAAGCTGGCAACTGAAGTACTTCTTCATCACACCAGCTGCTCTGAGAGGGGCAACTCTGCCCCTTCTGTAAGAAAGGCAAATACAGGCAGCTTCAGAGGAAACTTTCTATTTGTCAGCTACTGTCCATCAAATCCAGATTTCATAGAATCACAGAATGGTTTGAGTTGGAAGGGACCCTAAAGGTCATCTAGTTCCAACCCCCCTGCATGGGCAGGGACACCTCCCACTAGACCAGGTTGCTCAGAGCCCCATCCAACCTGCCCTTCAACACTTCCAGGGATGGGGCTTCCACAACTTCCCTGGGCAACCTGTGCCAGTGTCTCACCACCATCATAGTAAAGAAATTCCTCCTAATGTCTAACCTAAATCTCCCCTCTTCCAGTTTTAATCCATTACCCCTTCTACAAGCCCTTGTAAACAGTTGCTTCCCAGCTTTCCTGTAGCCCCTGCAGATACTGGAAGGCCACTATGAGGTCTCCAATTTTCCCAGAAGCTTCAAATTTCCCCAGAAGCAATCAGTATAATTATATCCACTGCACTTCTGGTAAATATATAAACCTTAGGAAATAATACTGACAAAGCTACAGAGAAGAAATGTTCTTGTACATTTTTATTCTTCTTTATAAACTTTTCTTCCTTGTGAAACGAAGCACAAATAGGGCAATGAGTGAAGGTTATAGTGTAACACACATGGAAAAATGTCAGAACCAGCCATCAAAATGCCAAATACAGCCATACAGCTGCAATAATGCATCAGACTACTCTGAAATTCAACACTTCCTAAGAAGCCACTTAACAGCCAAGAAATATTCCAGTCATAGAATCATAGTCTTACGCATCACTACAATTTAACTTCAGCTATTAACAACTTTGAAGTATAAATGCACATATAATAAAATTAGGTGACTTGTCATTGTGAATTACTGTATAAAGTAGTATATCCATCATACATAGATTATGGACCATCTCATTCCATATAATTGCCATCAGAATCAGTAAGAAGGGAAAAGAAAATTGTATTTGATGTCAGAAGTAGAACCTATCACCAGCATTAGAGAGAGAGTTCACATGAAATCAGAAGCTCCCCAAAAGGGAAGAGAGAGGAATATGTTGGTAAGGTCAGAGTCATCAGAGCCCTCCTTGGAACAACATGCATATTCAAACTAAGTAAGAGACAGTTGTGTGTCTCAGACAACCAAGTATATTTATCCTATTGTGTAATAATTGGCAATTAAACTCAAAAGCCAGCCATTCCAAAGGCAATTAAACTTGAGAGATACAAGAATTTAACAGCTACTCTTCTACTTCAGAAACAGGTTCTCTGGTGCATGATACAACTCTCCTCTGAAAACCAGGAGATACCTTTTGCAGAGGATATATGGGAGGAACAGAGTTGCTACCTTGCAAACCCTTGAGATGGAAACACTCCTATGGCTGGCACAGGAGGTTGAAGTTCAGGTCACAAAAGTGATATCAATGTCTCATGCCATCAGGCATGAAGTAACCACCAGGCACTGCCTGGGGACAGTAGCACGTCTCGTAGTAAAAATAAAACCAACAGTGGGGATGAAGGTTATATACACACACACGTGTATATATAGAGAGATATTTTATTTTTCTATTTTTTTTGAAGGGTGTTCACCCTCTTCAGGTAAAACCTCAATGAATACTGAATAGAGAGAAGAATGCATGAAGGTACTAAAGTGCCTGAAGCAAACTTGTCAAAACTCAAGATTTTACAACAAACAAGGAGTCATAGCTCTTCTCAGAAACTCCCTTCTTGAAGAGCTCACAAGAAAGAACTAACTGGAAGGGCAGTATTCCAGTTGGTAGGTATCCTGTAACCAGTAATGACTGAAAGAGAATAATAAAAAAGCCTGGTTTCCTTCTCATCGTTGGGAGAAAGGGACAAGACCTGTGAAGACACAAACTTCTGCCTCTCCAGTAGCCACGAAGTTACGATCTGCAAGAAAGACTTCTAGTGCAGACTATGTTTACAAAATTCAATCTGGAAGAAATTTTTTATATATCCCATAGCAAAACCAAACACTTGTCTGAAATAACATTGAAGCCTTTTGCAATATCTTTTGGTAGCAGAACCCAAGTTTTGTAGATAACACAATTCATGCCATAAATCTAAAGGACTTACACAAGCAGCAGCTCTTCAGGACTAAACACCATCACTAACACTAAAAATTCCCAAATATGAACTCTTGGACTATGAATTGAGAACTATTCATCAAAATGACATTTGTTTTGCCCTCTTCAAACACTTCACAAAATAGACATGTAGGGGAAATAATTCTATCCTTGTAAGTTTTAAATTAATTCTCCAGGGAAATCTTTAAGTAATAAAAATCAGAGTTACAGAATTATTACAGTACTTTGAAAGCTTAGAAGAATAAGATAAAGGTATAAAAAGATTGAAGGTAACATTAAGACTGTAGAAAAACCAAATATGGGATAGTATCTAAGAGACTATTAGAGGAACGAAAACTAAAGACATATAAAGGTTACAAAAATACTTTAATTAAAACAGCAAGCTTCAAATACTGGAAGCTGTATCCAAGTAAGGAAGTTCTGATCTGGGTGAAAGTGAAAGTTCCAGGAAAACAAAGAATTAGCAAGAAAGGAAAATGATCCATTTATATCATGCAGCTATTTATATCCTGCATCAGGAATAGTGTGGCCAGCAGGACCAGGGAGCTGATCCTGCCCCTCTACTCAGCCTTGGTGAGGCCACAGCTCGAGCACTGGGGGCAGTTTTGGGCACTGCAGGATAGGAAGGACATTGAGGTGCTGGAGAGGGTGCAGAGAAGGGCAACTAGGCTGATCAGGGGTCTGGAAAACAGGTCTTATGAGGAGAGGCTAAAGGAGCTGGTGCTGTTCAGCCTGGAGAAGAGGAGGCTGAGAGGACACCTCATTGCTCTCTACAACTACCTGAGAGGAGGCTGTAGTGAGGTGGGTGCTGGCCTCTTCTCCCTGGAGACCAGTGATAGGACCAGAGGAATTGGGGTCAAGTTGTGCCAGGGGAGGTTCAGATTGGATATTAGGAAAAATTTCTTCAGAGAAAAAGTGGTGAGGTCTTGGAACAGGCTGCCCAGGGAGGTGGTGGAGGCACCGTCCCTGAAGGTGTTCAAAAAACAGGTAGACGTGGTGTTTTGGGAGATGGTTTAGTGGTCATGGGGTTGTAGGGCATAGAATCATAGAATCCTAGGGGTTGGAAGGGACCTCGAAAGATCATCCAGTCCAACCCCCCCTGCCAGAGCAGGGTCACCTAGAGCACATCACATAGGAACTTGTCCAGGTGGGTTTTGAATGCCTCCAGTGAAGAAGACTCCACAACCTCTCTGGGCAGCCTGTTCCAGTGCTCTGTCACTCTCACAGTAAAGAAGTTTTTTCTGATATTCACCTTGAACCTCCTGTGCTCCAATTTGCACCCATAAATACGGGCAGATGGCTGGACTTGGTGATCTTGAACATCTTTTCCAACCTTGATGATTCTGTGATTCTATCCATTTTCACTACAGCTGAACTTTAAAAAAGTCCACCCTTTGCGAGACAGGAATTAAAAAGCCTATCTCAAAGTGCCAGTAGATGAGACTTGAGAGGCAAACGTGTGATAAAGGAACTGCCACACGACTGTGCTGAACCACTACACGTCAGCTCAGTCAGCAATCTGTTGCTTATACTAAGCTCTGGATCAGGGAAATTTCCAATGTCATAGTGTTCTAAGGATTTTAAGGTAATAGAGTAAATCTTAAGACCATGAACATGGCCTCCATACTAGGTAAACTGAGTGGTTTTTTTAAAACTATGTAAGCTTTTAAAAACTTAGAACACTCAAAATAATAAGTGGATCTGAAGATTATTAAATTATAAACCATAATGGCCTCCTGAAACTTTTGGCTGAAAAATACCAGTCATAAGCCACTGATTCCTGGAACTGAGAGAGATGATCCCACATGTAGCTAATTTCTTCTTATTTTTCCAAACTATCTACCACTATCTAATGCTTTCACTAAATGTCTAGTGGACTGGGGAGGGAGGTACAGGGTGACTTACTGGGGAAATAATCCACTTTGAGTGGATTTCGAGTCCTCTAAGTCTAGTTAAGTAGATGTTAGCTCCCATTCATCCCAGAGAAAGCAAAGAACTCCATCTTCAGCATTTCACACTACCATTGGCTTCCCCGTCCCCTTTTAAAAGGTTTTGGGTAATTTTGTTGTTACTAGCTCCCTTTTAATGTTTGGGTCAAATACATCTAAAGACAATGTTTGTGTTTGGGTGTTTTGGTTTTGTAGGGTTTTTTACTCCAGAACATCTACTGAGATAGCATTCACACACACAAAATTAAGCTGTCATCCAGTTTTACTCCATATTTTTATGGACATGGACACACAGGATACAACCATGTTATACAGAGCTTCTAATTTCTGCACACCCCGAATACCCAACTGTTTATGGATTCTTCTGAAAGATATAGGACAGAAATACAATATTGCATCTCAAAAATCTCCACTCCCGTGTATCACAGAATCATAGAATAGTTTGGGTTGGGAGGGACCTTTACAGGTGATCTAGTCCAACATCTTCAACTAGATCAGTCCATGTTCCTTCCTCTCCCATCATACTCTTACCAGATTTCTCATCACACATCCCCCCACTGCCCAAACTACCCACAGCTTCTTCACTCATCCATCAACCACAATGGGCAGGGCAATATTTTTGGCTGGCCATGAGCTCAACCATGGCAACTGTTGCAAGGAACAGAGCAGGTCACTGCTGAGCTCATGCTTCTGCCTTTCCTCACAGGGACATTAATTATGATATGTCTTCTCTGTCCAGTCACCAATCTGCAGGAATATATTTAATTTTCCCCTGTATAGCTGGCTGAAAGTAGCAGAAGTTTACCTAGGGGAGAGGGGGGAACATTTAAAGTGATAAAAACTGATATAAACTTCATTTTCCTATGAAATAAAATGCAAAATTATATAGAAAAAACACAGCAGGCACCACAAACACAACATCTGTCTTTTCTGAAAGGAATGATATGCAATTTATTGCATTATGTTACAAGTCCAACTTAAATGAAGATGAATTAAAGCTGTACAGGACTCTATATAGATGCCAGGATAAAGAACTTTTTTCCATCTGTCATTTCTACTGTTAATGGAAAGGAAATAAACCTGGGTCAAACAAACAGCTTCAGAGCCTAAGTGGAAGAACACTAAAAATCACAAGGTGCAAAAATTGTCCAGTTAAATGCTCTTCCTTATTTGTCCACGGTGTTTCCTAGAGAACAACCTGCCATCACTTTCATGTTCAGTATTTTCTTTCACAAGTAACACAAAAAACCCTCTATTTTAAAAGCCTGTACATGCAAAAACTAGAATTGCAAAGAAAGTTCTTTTCAGTTGGGTGATTTATAATCTGAAGGTCTCAGAATAACATGCAAAATTAAGTCAATGCTCACGTCAGACACTGAAAAATCAGAATTCTTAGTATTTTCTTGAAAACTGCGTTAATTCAACAGTGTCTTGAAGATTTATTGTATAAATTAGTTTCTGTTATCCCCTATTGCAGAACTGAGGATATAACGCAACAAAAGCCAGTGACATGATTAATCATGCTGCATTTTAAAAATCTTACCATGACAGTTAAGATTCCAAAAATAGTCCCAAAACTGGGGCCAT
This sequence comes from Hemiprocne comata, assembly GCA_020745705.1. Lineage (NCBI taxonomy): Eukaryota > Metazoa > Chordata > Aves > Apodiformes > Apodidae > Hemiprocne > Hemiprocne comata. The sequence continues at coordinate 160,859,945 of CM036587.1, forward strand.
GGGAACTTAAGGCAAGAGATAATTACACTGTAATCTAGAAATTTCTTTCAGGGGTGTTGCAATTACTATTCCAATCCACTCTGAAATGACAGCAGATGACATTCTTCAGTAACATTTAACACAGTATTAAAACCAAAAGCAGCTGCCATGCTGTAATGACAGCTCGCTCCAGTGAGTAATTTTAGTGCAGTTTTACTTCTAGCTTAGTTTTAAAGTCAGTTTAAACATGAAACATGAGGGGGATTTGGCAAGTTGTCTATGTCCTGACTCAGCTCAGTTTCCCCATCAACTGAAATCATGGGAGTGTTTTCACATCCACACTTTTCTGTTTCCTTTAAACAGACATACAGAGCATCCCTGCTCAAAACGAGCCATCAGAAGGTTGAGGAGAAGCCCTGGCAATGACGACAGGCAATGGTGTGCCAGATGACAACCCTGTTCTTCAAAATCCACTGACAAAGAGCAACACAGCAAAACAATGAATCACAGAATCATAGAATGGTTTGAGTTGGAAGGGACCTTAAAGATAATCTAGATCCACCCCACCTGCATGGGCAGGTTGCTTAGAGCCCCATCCAACCTGGTCTTGAACTGGAGCATCTTTGTTGGTGCTACTGTGTTTTCAACAAGGTTTCTTTACTCAATTTTATTTTTATTAAACTCTCTAAAAATTAAACTTTCAAAACTAACTTTAGATACATAACTCAAATTATCCCTCTTACTGTTCAAAGGTCTTTTCACATATTCCAAGAACTGTCCTCATCTGACTTCTCCTAGTTGTAAACCTTTTCAATTATGCTAAGTATTCCCAGCACATCTATAAATATTTGCAGATTTATGTTCTCACGTCTTCATGTGCCAAACTGTACATATTTAACATTTTGATCTCAAAAATCAATGCTCTCAATCCGTAAGCTACTTCTTGCTGCTCTTCCCTGAACCCACTGCAACTTTACACCATTAGCAGAGTTGAAGGTTAGCAAGATGATTTAATTATTGGATGTAACCTCCTACATGTCAAGGGTTCCCACTTGGTAGAATCAATATTGAGCTCAGTGGTGTGTGTATAAATAAAGAATATATTCTAGAGAGACATCCAGTTGTGACAACATTAAAAAATTGTTATTAAATCCACTGCTTGACAGATTTTTCTAATGGTTAATCAGTCTAATTGATCAAAATGAGAGGTTTATTTGTCGTTGAATTTGCCTGCTTTCCATTTTAACTGGCTTCTATTTTCACTTCTTTCATAAAGAGTGAATTTAATTGTTGTGGTCAATGGTTCAGTGTCCAAGTGGAGGCAAGTGAGGAGTGGTGTTCCTCAGGGGTCAGTATTGGGACCAGTGCTGTTTAACATCTTTGTTGGAGACATGGACAGTGGGACTGAGTGGATCCTCAGCAAGTCTGCTGATGAAACCAAGCTGTGTGGAGTACTTGACACCCTAGATGGAAGGGATGCCATCCAGAGGAACCTTGACAGGCTGGAGAGGTGGGCCAATGCCAACCTCATCAAGTTCAACAAAGCCAAGTGCAAGGTCCTGCACCTGGGTTGGGGCAACCCCAGGCACAAATACAGGCTGGGGGCAGAATGGCTAGAGAGCAGTCCTGAGGAGAAGGACTTGGGGGTGGTAGTAGATGAGAAGCGCGACATGAGCCACCAGTGTGAGCTGGAGCACAGAGAGCCAACCACATCCTGGGCTGCATCCAAAGAAGTGTGGCCAGAAGGGCCAGGGAGGGGATTCGGCCCCTCTGGTCTGCTCTGGTGAGACCCCACCTGGAATATTGGGTATAGCTCTGGAGCCCTCAGAACAGGAAAGACATGGAGCTGTTGGCGAGGGTCCAGAGAAGGACCACGAAGATGATCAAAAGGTTGGAGCCCCTCTGCTATGGAGACAGGCTGAGAGAGTTGGGGCTGTTCAGCCTGGAGAAGAGAAGGCTCCAGGGAGACCTTAGAGAACCTTCCAGTACCTGAAGGGGCTACAGGAAAGCTGGGGAGGGGCTTTTCACCAGAGAGGGCAGTGATAGGACAAGGGGTCATGGTTTTAAACTGAAAGAGGGGAGATTTAGGTTAGACATCAGGAAGAAATTCTTCACCATGAGGGCAGGAAGGCACTGGCACAGGTTGCCCAGGGAGGTTGTGGAAGCTCCTTCCCTGGAGTTGGAAGAGGCCTTGTGCAGCCTGGTCTAGTGGGAGGTGTTCCTGCTCATGGCAGGGAGGTTGGAACCTGATGATCTTTAAGGTCCCTTCCAACCTTCACCATTCTATGATTCTAATACTAATTATTTTCTTCATGTAGAAACATCTGTAATTTTAAACAGGTCATATCTTAGCCTCTGTCCAAACTAAACAGCTTGTTCTTCAAACAGCCAACTGGAAGCTTTTCTCCAGCCTTCAAAGGTCTATGACAGTTGAACACTGAAATATTGAGAAAGCCACAACTAGAACCAGCTGCCTGTCGATTCTCATGCTGAGTACAGCAAATGCAAACATTTAATTTAAAAATTCAGCTACATAAAACCATGAAGTTTTTCAGAAAATGCTATGGAGTTTTTTTATTGTGTAACAAAAACACCTTGTAGACATGACCAAAGGAACATGCTGTTTACTCTTTCCCTTGCATGAGTTGTAAATACACCATGATTTGTAACCCAAACCTGACTGCTGAAGAGGCTGTGTTACTATTTATTGCAGTGAAAATGTGGGCGACCCTGGAAACAAGGAGGGAAAAAGTTATCTCTGATTTCATTAAGACCCAAAGCTCCACCCACCACACTGAGGATCTCCTGGTAGCCCTCATCATAGTCAAGACTGTTCTTTTTTACTCTGCAAATAATTTGGTGAAACCAAGTGGCCTGGAATCACACCAGTAGCTTTGTGGCAAAGACCTGATGAGCAGTCAATTAGCACAGTATGCCTGATTTCAGAAAAGATTGGTTTACCATATAGATTTATCTGCATTTTATGGTAAATAAATGGCTAAGGAAGTCGATCCCTAAAGCCCTTTAAGACTTCATGGAGCTATGGGACAGACTGGGAGAACTTTTGACATTAACTCACTATCTCTTATACCCTATTTAAGGCCTCCTCCAAACACCAACATCCTTGATCATGTATCATGGGACAATCAAACATGCAAACATAAACATGCATGCAGAATCAAGGATTACAGATAACATGATGAGAGGCAAACAATTTTGTAGCACAAGGTGGTTCTGACAGTCTTTTGGGATGTAGGCAGCTGAGTGAGCATAGGTTGACAGACCCTGTGTAAAAGAGCCAATTACAGACCCAATTAGAGCCGTTAACCAACAGAACATCCCAGCAGGAGAGCTGGTACCTGGAGACATGGAGACAGGCTGACAGGGTTGGGGTTGTTCAGCCTGGAGAAGAGAAGGCTCCGGGGAGACCTCAGAGCCTCTTCCACTACCTGAAAGAACTACAGGCAAGCTGGGGAGGGACTTTTTACAAGGGTGTGGAGTGGTAAGATGAGGGGGAATCACAGAATCATAGAATGTGTGGGTTTTAGAACTGGAAGAGGGGAAATTTAGGTTAGACATTAGGAAGGAATTCTTTCCTGTGAGGGTGGTGAGACACTGGCCCAGAGAAGCTGTGGCTGCCCCCTCCCTGGAAGTGTTCAAGGTTGGGTTGGATGGGGCTTAGAGCAACTTGGTCTAGTGGGAAGTGTCCCTGCCCATGCAGAGGGGATGGAACTAGATCATCTTTAAGGTCCCTTCCAACTCAAACCATTCCATGATTCTATGACGATGATTCTACAATGATGATTCTGTGTTCAATTTTTCTATTTTGCTTTGACTTTTTATGCCCAGCAGCTAGTAAGCTATTGTTTCTTACATTTGTTGAGTTAAAACGTAAAATAAAACCAACAAAAACATAAAAGAAGGGGGGGGGGGGGGGGGAAATTGAAGTCAGAAAATGAAAGCAATTATAACTTTCACTCTGAAATTACATCTGATGAAACACAGTTTCTCATAATGACTAAATAAAAATAGCTCAGCACCTCAGGCAGAACTTAAGCAACAAATTCTCAGCTGGAAATCAAAAGGAAATCAGATTCAAGATTTTAACAGAGCAAGTAAAAGTACAACATGAAACTTATAATTTGCTGTCACTGGCAGAGATGATCAACAATCAAAAAACAAACTTTGTTCATTTAAATAGTTACCCTTAGCAGATTGGGACATGACACATTTCTGCTGTTTTTCACCCTAAAAACACAACACTGAACGACACCTGACTTCTTCTGATGGAAAATCTACACAGGGAAGCACAAGAGTAAAGGAAAGGTCTTACTGATCACTCAAGCTAATAGTATGGAATGAACAGCAAGAGATTATAAGCCCTTAAAAAAATGCATTCATGATTTAGCAGACAAAATATAACTAATGTAACAACAAAGGAAAAAAAAAACAGATTCAAATAGCCTTTTGATGGGTCTTGCAATAAAACACTTCTAATAGTAATGTAAATATGACAGTATTTTCCTCCAAGTCATTAAAGCTTTTAGGCACCCTAATTAAAGGCAGTCACATCTTTAACTACAACTGCAGCCAGCAAATCACTTAGAATAAAGTTTCCAGTGACTTAAATGCTGCTCAATATGATGAGCAGGCAAAAAAAGAAGCAAATGTACACAATGCTGAAGCACTTGGCTGAACTGGAGCCTCTGTCAGAGCACCTGCTGCTCCAGGACTTCTGAAACTGCACACAGCTGAGCAACACAGAAACTACCTCTGAATTAGCACCTCAATCTATTTTTAAAGATCTCAGGATTTAATACTTTCCACACAGTAAATTCCTGAGAATAGAGTGACAAGGCAGAGGTAGGATAACCTTGTCTTACACATAACACAGCTGGGGAAACTTAGCACAAGTGTGCTCTGACTTTGCAAGTAGCATTAGATTTATTTTACTAAAGCAGCTCCTAAATGAATAAATTTGTGGCTATTATGCTACACTTTAAAGCAGCAAAATGCTTGATAAACTCGATTACCAATGAAGCCATACAGTTTTAGGTCTCTTTTATAAGAGCTCGATATAATCAACTCAATAAAAAAATTGTGTAATTTTTAAACATTTTTTTCAAAATCTATTTCAGCATAATCTTTGCCTAACCTACAATTCCCTTCTTAAATGCAAAGGTCATTATTTACTGTATTACCTCAGGGAGTGTGGGCTAGATGGTTGGACAGTGAGGTGGGTTGAGAGCTGGCTGTGTGACAGAACTCAGAGGGTTGTGATCAGTGGAGCAGGGTTGAGTTGGAGGCCTGTAACCAGTGGTGTCCCCTAGGGGTCAATACTCAGTCTGGTCTTGTTCAACATATTCATCAATGACCTGGACGAGGGGACAGAGTGTATCCTCAGCAAGTTCACTGATGATACCAAACTGGGAGGGGTGGTGACACTCCAGAGGGCTGTGCTGACATCCAGTGTGACCTGGACAGGCTGGAGAGCTGGGCAGAGAGGAACCTAATGAGGTTTGACGAGGGCAAGTGCAGGGTCCTGCACCTGGGGAGGAAGAACCCCATGCACCACTATAGGTTAGGGGTGGACCTGCTGGAAAGCAGTTCTGAGCAGAAGGATCTGGGAGTCCTGGTAGACAGTAAATGACCCATGAGCCAGCAATGTGCCCTTGTTGCCAAGAAGGCCAAAGGAATCCTGGGGTGAATAAGGAAGAGTGTGGCCAGTAGGTCGAGGGAGGTCATTCTCTTCTTCTACTCTGCCCTGGTGAGACCACATCTGGAGAACTGCATCCAGTTCTGGGCTCTCCAGTTCAAGAGAGACAGGGAACTACTGGAGAGAGTCCAGTGGAGGGCAACAAAGATGACTGGGGGACTGGAGCATCTTCCTTATGAGGAAAGGCTGAGAGAGCTGGGACTCTTTAGCCTGGAGAAGAGAAGGCTGAGGGGAGACCTTATTAATGCCTACAAGTATCTAAAGGGTGGGTGCAAGGAGGATGGAGCCAGACTCTTTTCAGTAGTTCCCAGTGACAGGATGAAGGGCAATGGGCACAAGCTGGAACATGGGAAGTTCCATTTAAATATGAGGAAAAACTTCTTTACTGTGAGGGTGCCAGAGCCCTGGGACAGGCTGCCCAGGGAGGTTGTGGAGTCCCCTTCTCTGGAGATATTCAAGACCCACCTGGATGCAGTCCTGAGTAATGTGCTCTGGGGGTTCCTGCTTTAGCAGGGCAGTTGGACTGGATGATCTCTAGAGGTCCCTTCCAACTCTGACAATTCTGTGATTCTCTGGTAGCTATCCTATCCTCTTGGCAGTACCGTTCATGTAACTAACACTTAAGTCCCCAGTCAGTTTTGTCTTTGGCTTCAGCAAGACCAAGAGTTTCCTTAATCTTAAGCTTTGGCATAAATCACATTTTTTCCCTCTTCGTGCTCTAGACATTCTCCAACTTGTCCACTTTTGTTCATGTTTCTCCAAGTTTAAGCCTCAAACTGGATATGGTAACTTTTCTTGGGGCTTTACTTCTTCTATTCACAGGAAGAGAAGAAACACTTCACATGTTGTATCCATCTATCCTTTGACATTTTTGCAATGGTATGACACCAGTGACTTATTTCTTTCCTTTGAAAATGAAATACACCCAAAACATTTCCTAGACTTATATTCCCTTCTTGCCTGTCTTTGGGATTTCTTTCTGAAGCCTATCATGAAAAAGGTCCTGAGACCAGTAGAAATCTCCTGGATCAATTAAATTCACTCTCAACTAATACGAGGAGTAGTTGTAGTTCACACTTGCACTAAATTTCAGGATTTAAACCAAACAAAATGCCTGCTCCCTCTATGCACACTGGCTTTTGAACAGTCCTGCTACTCAACAGTTGGTAGCTGATTATTAGAAGGAGATTTTTAATAAAAGCATATTCCTGTCCAGTTTGTAACAGTATTTTCTTGCACTAATTTAATCCTTCATCTAAAAGAGTGTTTCCTCCTCCTTGATATTTGTACCTCAGAAGTACTTATGCCTTAAAAAAGGCCATTCTCTGTCTTCTTTCTTCCCAACAAACCCAAGCTCATTTATTCATCTTTAGAATGAAAGCTATTCAAAGGCCACCTCTGAACTGTCAGAGTTTTAACAGATCCTAAAGATTTAAAGATTATTTATTGTTATATTTAAATATTTAACTACTAGAATAAGTGAACTTACAGTAACGAAAAATTGTTGATTAAGGATTGGTAAAATAATAGAATATTATTCTATTAAAATGATTAACTTAAATAATTCATTTTTGCAAAAGCTGCTTTGCTTAAGCAGGATGTGAAGCAATATAAAATCAATAAAAACATACAGAATAGGAACTGTGAATTTAGCAGCTAATTAAAAAAATAGATAAAAAATTAAAACTGATTGTATTCAGTGGCTGATGAATTTTAGGTAACCAGATTTTTGTGATTTTGGCATTTGCCCACCATCACGTGTTGCCATGATTTTATAACTCACTACAATATGTGAAACTACTCTGTGGCCTTCAGGAGAAAGCAGCATCAAATGAGAGAACAATTACAATTGATTCCTTCCATTCAAAGACAACCATTAACACATGCATTTGGGGGGAGATTCTGAGACAAACACAAAATGATGCAATGCACAACACACCACAACAGCAAAAAGACACAAAAAGAAGTCACCAGATTTTACAATAAACACAAGCTCTCTTGTCCCTGGTAAAATAACAATCATGAAAAGATGTTTGAACCTCAAACTGTCTAATGGACGTGGATTGCTTTAATCATAGTCTGCAGTTAAAGGAGGCTAAGCTGCTAAGTGAAGAATTTTGAAAATCTGTTCACATCATTATTTAGCAACATGTTGCTGATGATATTGAAAGTTCCAGCATTGGTCTTTAAGTTACAGTCCATATAAAGGAGACAATGAGGCAGACATACGAGAGGCAAAAGAAGGCTTACCTGGTTGCTGGAAGGGTACTGACACGTGTAAAGAAGACAGATGGCTCTACTTCTACATGCAGGCCTAAGCAAAGGTTCCTGTAATATCCTTCAACATGTCCTGGTCCACCAGAATACTTAAAATTCAAAATGGCTTCCAGTGTCTAGAGAAATAGAAGTAAATAACTTATTAGCTGTGTTTCCTTACTGTGCATTTCACAAGTTGAATTAAATTAGACCATAGAAACAATTTACCAACAAAGTTTTTATGCCCTGAAGGATTTGCCTTCCTAACCCATCCATTCTGTCATCTCAAAAAAAAAAAAAAGAAAGACAAGGCAATCCAACAAATAATCTTAGGTAAACAGTTGCTTTTTTCCCCCAATACTTTAAAGAACTAAGGAGTACAGAATAAAGTCAGCTGGACTTCCTGTTACATTATTACTCTGCATTTACCTCCTTTAACACAGAAAAAACAAAGAGCTTATTTCTGCTCAGAACAGTTTAGGGTTTATTAAATGATACACTCCTTCAGACTCTTGAAAAATATTCACCACTTCTTTACCTTCACAATCAAATGGAAAACCTTTAAAGTTTGTGAGTGTGGACAGATAAGGATTACACAAAACTAAAAGCATCTGGTTTCTGAACAAGTCACTATAAACATACCTGCATCTCCATTAACTAACAGATTAAAACAACACTTGACTGGATCTAGTGTGTGAATCTTGTCTTTCTTTGATGTTCATTTTGTAGAACATTATTGGTGCTGAACCTTTATTTCTGTGCTGCAATTTTGGACTCTGTGTATTTTTTTCCTTAATGAACAGCATGTGGAAAGCTTCCCAGCATACCAGTCCCCATGTTCTCATCACAAGCTCAGAACAAACCATTGATTCATTCAAAGAGACTACACACCACCTCTTCTTCCATTATATTCCTGAAATATGAATTTGGGAACTGAATTCTTCCTCAGCTCTTATTCTGGCCACCAAGCAGCTGCTATTGCCAAGCCTCAGAGCAAGGACAGAGGTAGAGACAGACCTCTACCCTAACCTGGACATAACCATACTAAGCTGAAGCCTGTGTCTAGAAGGACAGCCTTTTCTTAGAAAGATTTAGAAACAATGCCTACCTCCCATCTGTTTAGCTTTTAACTCATTCTTTATTAAAGAAAACAAAAAACAAAACCCACAAACCTCAAATCAACAACTTATCTAGGAAACCAAGTATATTTATCAGATGTGATCAGTCCTCAGATGGTTAAAAGTACTCTCTCTTTCAACTGAAGATTCACATATTTTATGAAACCTGGTAATTTTTTTCCTAAGCTCTAAGGAACTATCTAAGGATTTTCTAAATTACAAAAAAACCTTTATGTTTGATTCCCTTCTGTTTCTAAGCCTGGCTGAAAGGACAGAAACAGAGCTACAACTCATTTCTTAAAATAGCCACAATCCAATGATTTAAAGAATACCAAAATCAAGGTTTCAATGCTTTGCTGCATGTGCACACCTCAGTGTTTTGCCCGTTTCCAGTTTGCTTTTAAGCAAAGTGGGCTAACTCCTAATTCTAAATTCATTAAAATTCATGAGAGTCACCTTATAATACAAATCCAAACCTTCACTGGGCACCCTGGACATACCCATCTACTCTGTTTATGTCAATTCCTAACCTGTTGTTAATGAACTCAAATTTATGTTATGTCGGGAGAGCTAAACAATATTAAATATAAAATAAAAAGCACAAAGCCATTCAAGACACCTCATTCTAATTAACCAGCTTGACCATTTAATAAAAATCAGAGCTGGAGTCCACAAGTACAGGGATCTGGCACTACTTACATCACAATATGAGAATGGACTCCTATTTCAGTGAGGAAATCTGTGAAAACTCCAGCTCTGTATGCTCTGTGTTACTGCTTAACACAGTATCCTGCTTGGGAAGCCTCCTGTGCTACAGACCCATGGCTCATTCTACACAAGATCATGGCACAAAGCTGGTTTCTTAAGCCCAGTCCCAGATAATTACAGGTAAACACGTAATACATGTGAGTTTGAAAGGTCACAGAATATTAATCAGTCCAGATGCAAAATCCTTCGTAACATCTTATACCAAATGGAAAACCTCCAGAAAAGAATGCTCAAAAATCCAACCATTATGTGCCATCAATGAGCAGAGGAGTTTAAGAGCACCACCATTACCACTTGGTCCCTGTGGTAGTGAGGAATTTGTCCAAGAAAACTTGCTGATGACCCTGCCTGTGTCCCACACCCCACACTAGAAAACAGGGAAAAGAAAACCCAATGGTCTTCTATTCATCTAGAAAACAAGAGGATCTCTCTTCTAACCCAAAATGCAAGATCTAACTGGGAACATTTAATATTAAGGACACAGGATACACCTCGAGTATCTCTGAGAGCCACAGAACACCCAAACCTACAGGCTTCCTCTGGCCATGACAACTTGCAGGGCTCCTGGGAATGCACACATAGGCACAGAGATGAAACATCAGGCAGACCTTATATGAGGACTGCAGATGTGTGTGTAGAGGGGGAGCATGACTGAAGGAAATAATTTTTTAGGAGCCTTCAGGTGATCAGAGAAAGTTTTATTGCTTAGGACTCATATAATATGAACAGGATGTAAAAAAAAAAAAAAAAAAATCAATCTCCTTTCAACCCCTCTACACACATACACCTTGGAAAGGACTCCACATACAATATGAAAGATTGATTTTCTACCTCTAGGATAGAAAAAAAATTCCTACGCTTTCATAAGCTTACAAAGTTCCAATTTAAAACAATTTACCACTGTCTCCTACAGCACCTGCAGAGAAGAATGGTCTAAACTCCTACAGGCCCCGACTCAGACAATGTTGTATCCTGACTGTGGTGGCCTTGTCAAACCTAAACAAGTAACAGACTGAGCTGCAGATTCTATTCATCTTTACAAATACCAAAAGCATTTATTAGATTTCTCCAAACTGCATCACTGCAGACCAAAAGGAAACAGCAGGGTGTCACTAGGAACATCATTTTGCCTGCAGATGATCCATAAAAACGAAAAGGAAGGAAGGAAGGAGGGAGTACACCGGCCTCTCAGGGCAGGCAGCCAAGAAAAGAAGCCCGTTGTTAACTCAACACATCTGGAATTCAGAATATCTACAGACTAGGGTGAGGATTGCTGGGGTTTTTTTAAGCAGAGTTGCATTCTGGAAAGTCACCAGTAAAAATAGGGATAAATTGTTGAACCTCTACGATGACTTCGGTTTGAGAGATTTGGTTTTTACTACTTCATTGGTTCTTCCTTCTGTTGATGGAGAAAAGGAAACAAAAGTGTTTCCCTGTGTAAATTCTAGATTGCAAGACGTGATCAAGAGCATCAGACATTAATACCACCTCCTATACTGACAAATATTTCACAGATAAACTATCTAAGTATTAGCATTTTGGTTTCTCTCGTGCATTTTGCCATCAACATATTTTCTGCATAGAGCAAGTACCAGGTTTTTTTTTATTAAAAACATCATTATCTCCAGTTTGTTTGTTCATGGAAATCCTTTCCATATTCACTTTGATACTAGAACTAAAAGCAAAAATAGATCAGAACTGCTATTTCAACACCCCCATGGCACCAATAAAAAGCAATACATTGGGCATTACAGTTTCCTAACTAATGACAACAGTCAGTATCCTCCTGCCAAGCCCTCAGTAGTGACCCTGAACAGAAATACTTTCCATATACTGATTTTAATTCCAGTTCAAAGAATTACAATCCACTGATCAATTCTTTCTCCTGAACCACTGCTGTAGTACATCCTAAACAGACCTAGAGAACAAAATCTAAAGAGAATTTCATAGAATCATAGTCTGGTTAAGGTTGGAAGGGACCTTAAAGATCATGAGGTTCCAACCCCTGCTATGAGCAGGGACACCTCCCACTAGACCAGGCTGCACAAAGCCTCATCCAACCTGGCCTTGAACACCTCCAGGGAAGGGGCTTCCACAACCTCCCTGGGCAACCTGTGCCAGTGCCTTACTGCCCTCATGGTGAAGAATTTCTTCCTGATGTCTAACCTGAATCTCCCCTCTTTTAGTTTAAAACCATTACCCCTTGTTCTATCACTGCCCTCTCTGGTGAAAAGCCCCTCCCCAGCTTTCCTGTAGCCCCTTCAGGCACTGGAAGGTTCTCTAAGGTCTCCCTGGAGCCTTCTCTTCTCCAGGCTGAACAGCCCCAACTCCCTCAGCCTGTCTCCAGAGCATTTCCATTCATTTCTAGAGAATATTGCCATTACACAGAAGCCAGAACATTCCTGATTGAGAAGAGATCTCCCCAAAACAGCTAATGACACAAAAATAATACAAATGGAGAAGGGGAGTGATGAAGGGGATTTCTTGTGCTAGGAGTTAAATATGGCTCTCAATCCTTTCTGAATGCTTGTTCACACGTAAGGGGTTCAGTGACTACCAAGAGCCAAAAAGCTTTACCCTGAAAACGTCCTCAAAGTTATATGTAGCAGAAGATCCCTATTTTAGCTAAAATAATTGGTTTATACCAAGAGCATGCTAAGGTAGCTGTAACTCAAGGAACTCACCCACAGAGGTGTAATCATTACATGCTGCATATACAGGAAAATAAACATTCCAAAGAAGAACACCAAGTATTAGCTTAATTTAATATTAGCAACTCTTATCATTAGCCTGGTTTTAAGAGAAAATCCTCACGATATGAGGAACAGTAAAAGAGACACTTTCTTTGCAAAACATGGGTATTATTGAACAGACACTGGATAAATCAACACAGAAACTACCAACACTGAGAACAAGATACACAGTACGTGGAATTAGTACTCAGGAAGCTCAAATTTCTAGTGACATCTTGTTAAAAAACACAATAAGAGTTTCATGTACTTTCCTCCTCAGTGCTGAAAAATACTTTTCTGCATCTAAATTTTTGGGTTTCTGGAAACATTTCAGGTCAGAAGATTCTGGGTTTAATTCTTCCTAAATTCCACTTTACCTAGAAGATTTGTTTCTCTTACCTTTATTACTAAGCAATTTCACTAGCAATAACAGGGATTTTATCCCTGTCTGTGTCTTGATAATGGAAGAACCAGAAGATTCTATTTTACATTTCTTGTTTCAGCAGAGCATCACTGCACATACTGCATTTTGTATTCCAGAAAGCAAAGCAAGATTTTATCCTCTCTTTTTTTTTTTTCCAAATGGGAACATTAATTTCTGAAATATTTCTTCTCAGTGTCTGCCATAATTAAATTAACCATTCATACTTTGTAACAAAGGCTCACATACACTGCATTTTCAGGTCTTTTCTGAATTCCCTGACTACAGTAAAAATGACACTAAGCAGAACTCAACATTTAATATTAAATGAAATGTCAGTGCTTAGCTACAGGCAGTTTGCTCCTGAGACTCTGCAGATACTGGCTGCAATAACTGTGAAGAAACACCAGAATGTACCATTGCAGTTCCCCCATTTACATATAACTTTTTCTAAAACAAACAAACAAACAAAAAAACCCTCAGCATGAAGACTAGACTAAAAATACATAAAGTCAGAATATAATCTTTCCATTTCAGTTTCTGAACTGCGTATAGAAAATACCTGCAATACCAATTAATGTAATTTCTCCAGGAATTAGGCTTTGAAATTTGAAAAATAATTTATTTTAGGTGTGTAATCTTCAAATATGCCTTCCTTTAAAAAAAAAAAATAGAAAAACTTGCCCAACAGGAAACATGTTTTCTTTCCAAATCCCATCATGCTCCTCTTGCTTCTCAGGCAAATTAGCTCTGTGGATTCATGAGTGTTTAACCATTCCTTCTGACATTTAGCCCTCTTTCCAAACAATCCATAGGTTTCCAAACCTATTCTTTGCTGGTTTGTTGGGTTGGCTTTTTTTTCCTTAAACAGATTATAAATCCCCATGGAGAGACCTTCTAACAGCTTCCAGTAGCAGAAGGGATTACAGGAAAGCTCAAGAGGGACTTCTACAAGGGCATGGAGTGATAGGACAAGGGGTAATGGTTTTACTGGAAGAGGGGAGATTTAGGTTAGACATTAGCAGGAAATTATTTAATATGAGGGTGGTGAGACACTGGCACAGGTTGCCCAGGGAAGTTGTGGAAGCCCGATCCCTGGAAGTGTTCAAGGCCAGGTTGGATGGGGCTCTGAGCAACCTGGTCTGGTGGGAGGTGTCCCTGCCCATGCAGGGGGTTGGAACTAGATGACCTTAAGGGTCCCTTCCAACTCAAACCATTCTGTGATTCTATGAAATCTGGATTTGATGGACAGTAGCTGACAAATAGAAAGTTTTCTCTGAAGCTGCCTGTATTTGCCTTTCTTACAGAAGGGGCAGAGTTGCCCCTCTCAGAGCAGCTGGTGTGATGAAGAAGTACTTCAGTTGCCAGCTTGCTTTGGTCTATAGACAAACCAGCTATCATAGTAAGCAGAATTGCTCCTTGACACTGGGCAAGGATTTAAATTTTTGCTTGTGAATTTGTTTCTTAAAAAGATTATGTCAAGGTAGTTTGAAATAATAAAACTGTTTCATGTGAATACTCAAAGAACTGGAAAAAATCTGTGGCTTTTCCCATAGAAGTGGATCTGAAAGCTGCAGAGTAAGAATATCTACGGGTGAGCAAATGCTATGGGGCTTAATGTTGTGCAGGTCATAATTGTCATGGAACTTCTCTGCAGGATATATGCTTTTGTCTGGTTTTAGTTAAAAAATAATGAAGTCCAGTTAAGAAAAAATATTTCTAGCAAAGGAGTAAGATATTATTGGAATTGGTGTTGGGTATAAAACACATGTATGTATTTTTATACTTGCACATATGTATTTATGTATAAATGGGTATAAGGGTGTCCCACCCTTTTGTTTAATCCCTGTTAACATGTTGCCCAGGGAGGCTGTGGCTGCCCCCTCCCTGGAAGTGTTGAAGGGCAGGTTGGATGGGGCTTGGAGCAACCTGGTCTGGTGGGAGGTGTCCCTGACCATGCAGGGGGTTGGAACTGGGTGTCTTTAAGGCCCCTTCCAGCCCAAACCATTCTGTAGTTCTATGAAAAGACAAATACTTGTGTTTTTTGCATTTCTCCCATCACTACAGTCTATGATTCCACGAGATAATCTGACAAAGGTTTATCCTTTGTCTGTATAAAGTCTATCTATACATGGGGCTTAACAGCAGTGTTGGAACAAGTAACAGGTGCCCTTATGTACATAAGCTGAATATCCTCCTGCCCACGCAGGAGGGTCAGAGAAAAACACACACCCCCCCACCCCACTGAAGAGGAAACACAGAGAAACTGCTGATTAGCTAGAGATTCTGTAATTCTCTTTGGGAGGGCAAAAAACTCTAATGGAATAGGAAAATACCTGCCACTAAGTGTCAGGAGCATCGTGTTTCTATTACCCCCTGCTGATGAGAGCTAAGCAAAGCACAGGCTTACTGAAATCTAAAAGCTCTCACAACGAACTTTATGGCCCCTGAGCTACACACACTCTTAGCATGGACTCTTTGGCCTGGTCTCACTGCAGAACTCAGACCACAGGGACCTGGATGCTGAGATCTTCAAAGCCTCTTCCGTGCAGGAATTCACACCATTCCCTCAAACACTTAGATCTTCCTTTACTTGAAATGTTAGTATTGACAGGACATTTGGAAGGAGAAGTGTAACATGTTATTTGTCATCAGGAGAGCTCCAAGCTTGCTCCTCAAAAGGTTTATTTCAAGCTGAGTATTATTCCAAAACTGAAAATAAAGTAGTCCTCCCTGATGTCTTTAGTATGTGGCACAAATCTTAAGCTGCCCAAGGAAGGTCCACAATAAGAACTGAAGATCAAAAGAGGAACACATGAACAAAGATGTAAATGTCAATTTTGTTTACCTGTAGGTAACATATCGTGGTTCATAAAAATTAAATTATACCATAAATTTATTTTTAATGCAAATAATCGATGGAATAAGTGCACAGTGATATCATGCAACTTTGCAGATAAAAGATCTATTCATTGCTCCCTCTCCCATTGAAAAATAGTCTTTTCATTTACAGCTAACCTGAATTTCCGTCAGAAAAAATATACTTTAGGTTTTCTGAATTTTCGTAAGAGACACAGCTCTATTTTTTCTTTGTTTTAGCAAAAAAATAAATTATGTATTTTTAAGGAGAAGTTCAATAGCCAAGAAAGTAACTATACATTTTTTTCTGAATGTAAATAATGAAGCAAATCTAAATCTAATACTTAAGTAAGATAGAATTCCTGATTTTACCCAAATAGGAAAAGGAGACTTTCCCAGTAGATATTGTTCCTTAAAGAACCAAATAGTGTAGCAATAGATAGCAAGAGCCCTGATACATGCATTATAAAAAGGACATGCATATGTAATCATCTTGTAATGCATATGTAATCATCCTCTAGGACTGAACTGCAGCAAGCATTCTCCATACTAATTTTTCTCCTCTGTGTTCCATTCAAAGCACTCATGGCAACTACAAAAGCTATGATAAAACTCTTAATAACTGATTAAGCAATGAAATAAATCGTGCCACTGCAGTAAGTCAGACCTTTTTACATACAAATAAAGCCCATATTGTTATTCTGTTATACTACTTTATCAGTCTAAAGCAAAATTAAACATAATTTTTAGCACATGTGTTAATCAGGTGAATTTACACAACCTGTCTATTGAACAAGCTGCCTGTTGTGTTCATGCTCTGGTGCAGTTTTACTCAAGTACACCTCCTGCACACACCCTGAGTTGCAGTAGCAATTTTTGCAGTGCTCTGCTGTTTATCTCCCTCATCCATCTACATTTACGTCTAGTTAAGCCCCTGAACAATGAAACTGCTGCACCCCCTTGTAAAAATGGCACAATGGCAATGACAAGGAGCTGAAGCTAAATATAGCTCCTGCAGCCATGTGCCAGGAATCAAATACTACATTTTCCCCCTCCCCAGTCCCACAATCAGTGAGCTGCAACAAGGAATCTCTAGTGGATACACACAGGAGCTCAATAAATCCCCCTTAAGCTTACAAGGCATATTCTGAATCTGTGCTAGCTAAAAATAGCCCTGTTTATAATGAGAATGGAGATGTGAGCAGAATAGCATTAAGCTGAAAGGCAGGCATGCTTTAGTCATTCTGCATGAACAGATAGGGTGAATCAAAGGTCATTCTGACAAACAGATGGGCAGACAAAATACTTTGTACAGCCATCTTTTACTGCAGAGCATTTATCTCATATTAAACTGTGCACTTTTTAATGGGCTATTGCAGCCACCATTCACAAGTTATTTTGTGTGCATTTTTTAGCTGGAACACAGAGTCACAGAATTACCGAGGCTGGAAAAGACCTCTGAGGCTGGACTTGATGACCTTGGAAAGGACCTCTGAGGCTGGGCTTGATGACATTAAAGGTCTTTTCCAGCCTCGGTAATTCTGTGATTCTGAGATCATCAAGTCCAGCCTATGACCAACACCACCACACCATCTAGACCATGGCACTAAGTGCCACATCCAGCCTTGCCTTGAACACATCCAGGGATGGTGCCTCCACCACTTCCCTGGGCAGTCCATTCCAATGTCTAATCACCCTCTCCATGAGGAAGTGCTTCCTAATATCCAACCTAAACCTCCCCTGGAGCAGCTTCAGGCTGTGCCCTCTTGTCCTGTCACTGGTTGCTGTTACTTCCAAAAGACAGGAGCATACAGCACTATTCCTCTGGACAGTATTCCCTCCTAGACATCAGTTTCCCTCTTCAAATATAATACATACTTCTTCTTGTAATATTAATCAGAGAATTCTGTTTTCTTTAATTAAAGGCAAATTACATCCAGGTCTCCAGGGCAGCACCATTGCAGCTGAAAGCCCAAGTGGCTGATACATGTTCTTAACTGCCTCAAAGGTTTTACCTCCATCGACTTTCACACCAGCACTGCTCCTCATTCTTGGCTGAGATACAGATGAGAGATTAAAAATAATTTAAATACAAGTAACTTTTATGTGGAACATTCCCATTGAGATTTTTCTGTCTGCTGACACTGAACTGCAGAATCTCTTGGAAAAATGTGTGCTAGGAAATTAGGCAGCCCTGTTTCCTTTTCTTGGAGGACTTGGAGGAATGAAGGTGCAAGTCATCTCGCATGATCCTCAACTTCTTCCACTCTGAAACCCTGTCCTGATGTTGAAGTAGGAAGGTACAAAAGGAGAGTAAATGCAGGGGCAGATGTCATCACCTGATGATCTTTAAGGTCCCTTCCAACCTTAACCATTCTGCAATTCCACGTGACAAAATTCCAAAGTGACATGTGTCACTTTTAAGGGGGAAAGGTCTGTTTGTGGAGAACTCTTGGGCACAAAGGTGCAAAGAACATGTATCCAGCATAAACCACCCATATGTCATGAAAACAGAAATGAAATAACAAGATCCTACGAAACAGTCACAACCTCAGGAAGAGTATCAGGAAAAAAAACACAAACAAGTGCTGCCCCAGTGACTCCCCAGCTAAGAATGACACATCAGATGGATGTTGCTACTCACCCTACTCACCCACAGGCAGATCATCTCTCACTTTTGAGAGCGTGAGCACACTACTTTTTTAATTGCCACCCAGCACATCTTGCTATTGCAAAATGAGGAATTAAGCATTAATTTGCAGTGTGTATTTTGCATTAAGCAAGTGAGAATTTTAGAAAGCTGCATGACACTGGTAAGGTTTGCAAGTGTGAGCACACATTTTCTTCTCCAACTCTTCGCCCCAGAAAGGGAATCAAAGCAATAGACCAACCCTGAATAGGCTCGTATGCAACAACATAAAGTCTCTGGAGAACACAATGAACTTATTCTATTTTATTCTGTCATGCCAAACACTTCTACACTGTATCACAATTCTTCAAAACTGGCCCATCCCTCTCTGTTCCCTTTCTACTATGTCCTTTGTTAGAAAAGAGGATGAGACTCCACTCAAAGTGGGGTAAACACAGAAGAAACTTTTGTTTTGCTCTCTATTCCTTTATTTTCTGCTATTCATAGACTCATAGAATGGTTTGGGTTAGTAGGGACCTTGGAAGGGATCATTTAGTTCCAACCCCCCTGCCACGGGCAGGGATACCTTCCATGAGACCAGGTTGCTCCAAGCCCATCCATCCTGGCCTTGAACACTTCCAGGGATGGGGCAGCCACAACTTCCTTGGGCAACCTAGGCCAGTGTCTCAGCACTCATTCTATAATTAGAATAATTACTGGCTTTAATTACTAAAAAATAATTTAGCAAAACCATTTTTTTCCCTGGTTTTAGGCAATAGTTGTAACCCAGACATTGCTCCTACAAATTAACATCTTCACAGAAAGTCTCATACCTCCAAGATCTCTGTCCTTAGTGGCAACAGTTAATTCATAGCCCATTGCTATGTATTTGGACTTCAGATTGCAATTCCTTCACAGGCATGAGTTTACAATGCACATGTGGATCAATCATGATTTAATCTCCAATTTTATCAACCCACCTCTACCACAAGGTAATCCTTAAAAGCTCGTTTTCATATATGCTACCCTTGATAAACTTTGCTACAACCCTAACCATCCTGATACCCAGATCCTTTATGAGCATGCTGAATGGCACAGGCACAATCCAGATCCCTAGGAATTATGCTGGAGAACACCCTTGAGTGAGTAAATGGGACATTTATCCTGCCTTGAACCAGATCTCCACTCATAATGGCATCTCCACTTTTATCTCACAGCGTATTTATTGCTCTCAAAGAGCCTTTTGTGCAAGTCTTTTTGGAAGTGTTTTAGGAATCAAGTAAGCAGTCTTAACAAATTGTTTAGTTTGAAGAAGAGGAGGCTGAGGGGTGACCTCATTGCTCTCTACAACTACCTGAAAGGAGGTTGTAGGGAGGTGGGAGTTGGTCTCTTCTTTCCAGTGAATAATGACAGGACAAGAGGGAATGGCCAGACGTTGCACCAGGGGAGGTTTAGGCTGGATATTAGAAAGAATTTCTTTCCTGCAAGAGTGGTTGGACAGTGGGACAGGCTGCCCAGGGAGGTGGTGGAGTCACCATCCCTGGAAGTGTTTAAAAGAGATATAGATGTGGTGCTTAGGGCATGATTTAATCATTAATGGGTAGATAAAGGTTATGGTGGGTGGATTTAGGTTACGGTTGGACTTGATGACCTTCAAGGTCTTTTCCAACCAGTTTGATTCTGTGAATACCCCTTTGTTCACAAGCTCAGCAAATGCTTCAAAGAATTCTGACAGATTTGCTTACCATGACCTGCCCTCCATTAAAAAAATAAATAAACATTAATTTCAACAGCATGACATCATACATACCTTATTATTAACAACACTGCTGTTACATTTCTTGTTTTACTACATGCACCAGTAAGACAAGTAAAGTAATCGTATTAATTACTCTGTTTCCCCAATGGCAACAAAAAAACTTAACTTTTCAAAGTTTGCTATCTTTTAAAACACCAGAGAATATGAAGTTTATATCCCAGGCAAAGAAGGAACAGTCACACACATTTCTCTGTGGGCATATGGTCTGACACAGGTCCAACACCATCATCACTACCCAAGTAAACAAAATTCAGGGTTTCTATTTTACAACACTCAAATCCATCTCATAAAAAAGGGCACACAAAAGTAAAAATAGCTTCCCAAAGATCTCAAATCATTCACTGTTCAAAACTGTCTCCTGAAGAGCTCAGCTTTATTCACTGTTCATATACATGATATTGCTGCATTGTACTATAAACAAAAATGGTACCCAGCAGCCTCAGGAGATAAAACAAATCCTCCTCCACAATAGCTGAAGTAACTTGAAAAGAAATAATGCATCCAGCAAATCAGAAAAAAAATTGACTAACAAAAGATTCTTGAAACTGAGTGATCAGATTTTTACATGAGAGCTCATTGGTATCCTTGTGTCAAACAATCCTTGTTATTGTCAGGAATTCCTGTGAGGGATAAGCCAAATTTAGTGATTGTTCAAAAGTAGGAGCAAGTTAAGAAAGAGGTTTCAAAACAGGAATGCTTGAACAACTTAATCAATTGATCTATTTATTCTGCATAGCCATTAACATATAAATAAGGAAGACTGAGTACTTCAGATTTTTCAGCTGGTACTTGGGTTGGAAATAGAGGCTCTAGAAGCACAATCATTTTCAAAATCAGTACAGTTATTGAGCTAAATTTATCACTGATTGTTGTGTTTTACATGAAAAGATAATTGCAAATTCCTGCTCCCTAATACGATGATAAAAACTAATAGAATTTTTTTTTTTAATCGTGCAATTAGTTTTCAGGGATTAATGCTTCAGAAAACAAAGCTGCCCTGTAATTTTGCTAGAAATCAGGTCCTGGAGTTGCAGAACATTCCATTCTAATTATTTTCTTTCTTTCACTGGGCATGCTATCCGAAAGCCAATATTCAAGCAACCAAGTGTTCACTCAGATTATTAAAACATGCAGTTCTCTTAACAAACTCAGTGTATGTGATTTCCTCAAATGTTTTTCTTCAATATACGGAATTTGGACTTAGCTCTTCAGTACACACGAGATGATAATTGAAGATATGAATCAGAAGTAGAGGTGATGCTAAAATGCATTTCCTCTCTTCACTGATCCCACTTGGCCAGAATTCAGCCAGGTAAACCCGTGAGCCCAAATCCCACCTGCACCTGAAGGCTGAGAATACACTTCAATTTCTGGAAAGTTACAATGAAAACTTGAAAAAGGTA
This sequence comes from Hemiprocne comata, assembly GCA_020745705.1. Classification (NCBI taxonomy): domain Eukaryota; kingdom Metazoa; phylum Chordata; class Aves; order Apodiformes; family Apodidae; genus Hemiprocne; species Hemiprocne comata. Next base: position 160,881,645 of record CM036587.1, read on the forward strand.
AAGGTCTTAGAGCAGATGAAAGGCATCACAGGATGTTTTCTCAGAAAAATAGATTTATAAAGGGCTAGTCACTGACAATTTGAGCAGTGCATGTCAGACTAGCCTGCAGTATGCATTTATCATTGATTTCTGAGCATGATCTCACAATTCCAACAATACTTGGACCATGACTGTTTTCAAGCTGCTGCTACTTAAACATCTGAATTCTACACATAGGTCAATTATCCTCTAAAAGTAACAGAACATCCTATAAAAACAGCATTTTAAACAAAAGCTTGATGCATGCTGTTGCTTTTGGTTTTTCCCCCTCCAACAAGATACAGTCTAAAAAGTCAACTGGACATCATGACCACTAGGTGCAGTTCCTCACTATTAGTAACAGACTTAATCAGTGGATTCGGACATCTTTTTCATGAGGAAACAGAATCATAGAATCATAGGGGTTGGAAAGGACCTCTGAAGATCATGGAGCCCAACCCCCCTGCTGCAGCAGGAATACCCAGGGCAGATCACACAGGAACATGTCCAGAGGGGTCTTGAAAGTCTCCAGAGAAGGAGACTCCACAACCTCTCTGGGCAGCCTGTCCCAGGGCTTGGTCACCCTCACAGTAAGAAGTTTTATCTCATTTTGAGGTGGAACTTCTTGTTCTCCAGTTTGTGTCCATTGCTTGACACTCCTCATCCTATCACAGGGCACCACTGAAAAGAGACTGGCCCCTTCTTCTTGGACACCCACCCTTCAGATATTTATAGGCATTAATAAGACCCCCTCTCAGTCTTTTTCTATTTTCTCAATACTAAACAGCCCCAGGTCTCTTAATTCCAGAATCTTAGGTTGTAAAACCAACTAAACCCACCATATGCCAATAAATCAGAAGTCTGTCCTTTCTAAATAAGGAACAGAAAATTTCCTTTCTCTGTGAACAGGAAATTGTCAGTCCCTGATTCCTTCCTTTTTTTCTCTGAGACACTCGAGAGCATTGAACACATTCCCCCACCTTCCAACAACTGCTTACACATAAACAAAATTTCAGTAAAAACTCATTCTCATGTGATCACTTTATAGGGATTCCCAGTGGTGAACTGATCTGAAAAAAAAAAAAAAGTCTTAAATTTAAATGATTTTTTGGAAAATATATATACATGTTATGTATATAAATCCAAATGTGTAAATATTTGTATACATAGATCAACAGATAGACAGATATAAGGTTCTGGTGTCTAATATTTAAATCATTATTTTGATTCTCTTAGGGATTCTAACTTGATTTCCAATCAGAGTGGTTAGCACACATTTAAAAGGATTACAAATGCTTATTTTAAAAACACACTGAGTCAGCTCACTCAGAGAACATCATAAATATGCAGCAGGAATCTCCCAAACAGTGACTCATCTCTTCAGAGGTTTAAAACAGACAAATAATCATGAATTTTCCAAATGTTACTCATACTCGATTAAACCCTAAGCCAAGACCGTCCTGCTTCTGTGACTTCCACTTGACCATCCGTAGATCTACAGAAATAAGAGTGCTCTGAGAAAAAGACAAGCAAAATGAGATAGCTGGGAAGACTGATAATTCTTAACAGCTTTTATGGAAATCCTGTTTCATAGAAACATAAATAATAATAATAATTTCCCTTTGAACTGATGCATGGGTGGATTTTGCCTTCACCTTATTTAAGAATGAAATACTCATTCTGGAAAAATCAAAACAAAACACACAAAAAATAACCAGCAAACTTTGTCAACTTTTTTCCCAGAGAAAATAAAAATTAAATACAAGCTGAGAACACTGCAACGATCCTGAAGTTTCTTCTCCACAGAACTCCCTTTGTATTTATCTATGGAATGCTGCAACTTCACAGTCCTGTCAAGCTCCCAGTTAAAAAAGGCACTGGCATCCTCTAGTTACCTGCTCTTACAGATTTATGTTACTCTGAATAAATGTTTGATGGCTCATTGCTAAATATCATCATAATGCTCCTATTTTGCCTTAAAATGAAAAAGAGTGTCTTTTTCAAGTTTATCTGTATTACAGAATCACAGAATCATTCTGGGTGGAAAAGACCTTGAAGATCATCAAGTCCAACCATAACCTCACTCTACCAACCATTAACCCAACTCTACCAAGTCCAATGTGTAAACCATGTTCCTAAGCACCACATGTACATGTCTTTTAAGCATCTTCAGGGATGGTGATTTAACCACCTCCTTGGGCAGCTTGTTCTAGTGTTTAATTACCCTTTTGGTGAAGAATTTTCTTCTAATATCCAATCTAAACCTCCCCTGGCACAACATGAGGGCATTTCATCTTGCCCTATCGTTCATTACCTGAGAGAAGAGACCAACCCCCACCTCTCTACAACCTCCTTTCAGGTAGTTGTAGAGAGCAATGAAGGTCTGCCCTCAGCCTCCTTTTCTCCAGGCTGAACATCCCTAGTTCTCTCAGGTGCTCCTCAAAAGACTTGTGCTTCAGACCCTTCACCAGCTTTGTTGCCCTTTTCTGGACACACTCCAGCCCCTCAATGTCCTTCTTGTAGTGAGGGGCCCAAAACTGAACTCAGGATTCGAGGTGCAGCCTCACCAGTGCTGAGAACAGGGGGACAATCCCTGCCCTACTCCTGCTGGCCACACTATTGCTGATAAAAGCCAAGATGCCATTGGCCTTCTTGGCCACCTTGGCACACCACTGGCTGGCTCATAATAATACATTAAAATAGATGTAATTATTGTAGAGAGTTCTGTAAAATGAACAAGAAGAATGCCTTATAAACTTATTCTTTCAAGCCTTGGTTTTTATTAAAATACTGGCCTTTTTAATGGACACTTCATTAATCACTCCACCAAAAGATAAGCTCACATATGCACTATGTAAAACCATATAAATGCAAATTAATTTCACCACATAACAATAAGTCAAAACATCTATCCATCCCATTCGTTACTCAGATGACAAAACTACTGCACACAATGCAATGAAATTCATAGCATCATAGACTGGTTTGGGTTGGAAGGGACCTTAAAGATCATCTAGTTCCAACCCCCTGCATGGGCAGGGACACTTCCCACCAGACCAGGTTGCTCCAAGCCCCATCTAACCTGGCCTTGAACACTTCCAGGGAGGGGCAGCCACAGCCTCCCTGGGCAACATGTTAACAGGGATTAAACAAAAGGGTGGGACACCATCCTGTACTTCTGAAAGTGTACAGATTACCCACAATTAATTATTTAGCCTAAAGAAGGATATTCCAACTAATCATGAACTAGAGCCTATTCTGAGCTCTGCAAGTAACCCAGCTCCACAGGACTGAAGGAACAGGCCACGTGTAGAAATGAATGGAGCCCTGACCCATTCCATCCCATGCACCAAACTCGCTTCCCACAGCAGATCAGGAGGACACTGTGCTCACTCTGCTTGCACACAAAGAGGCCAGATACTTCTCAGTTATTGTAGCAACACTAGCTAAAAGTCAGGAACAATTTTTGGTATGTTCCTGTTTGATTACACAATAGGAAATAGCAAAAAAAAATTTCAATATCCTACTCTTGGAAAATCTGTATGCAATACAAAGTTTTGAGACAAAAATACCCTAGCAATTAAAAGTACAATGATGGAATTGTGATTTTACCTTTTTATATTCAAGCTGATTCAACCTGAATGATGGTGCTTTGCTTCATTCAAAACGAAAGTAATTTTTTTCTCTTTAGTTTGTTGGGTTTTTTGCTTTGGTTTGTCTTTTCTTGAGACAGAAGTAATTACATGAAAATTAGCTTTGGTTATTTAAAATATCAAAATACACCATTTCAGCCATTCAGAAGTCCTCCTATGCCCTTTCCCTTTTTTTAATGATGAATGATTAAAATCAGGTGATGGTTCAATGTCACTTCTGCCAAAAATAGTGCTCCCTTTTGATTCACAAATTCATTCCTTTTAGTTGCTTACTGGGAGAAATCAGGAATGCTCAACAGAGCTAGGAACTGTAATATTTAAAATTCTTTAACAGTTTACCAATAAATTTGTATTGTATTCTTCCCAAAAGGAGGCAAATTGTAGTCAAAACTTGATTTCAAAGTCAAGCAACAATGAAGCATAAATAGCAGACAACATATTCTTTCATCTAGATGATAAGTGTTACATCCTGCTTTTAAAAAATAATACAACTATAAAGAATCAAGTTGCTCTTGTCCATCTCTAACACTTTAATTTTATCACACCAAATGGTAAACAATCTGTTTCACACCTTATGATCTATTTTTACCAGGTAACAGGAGGGTAACTATTTCCTATTGAAATAAAGACACGTAAGAACTCAGTTGAAATATATAAACCTTGAAGCATTAATAGAGGAAAAGTGGAAACTACTCCTAAGGCCTGTGCTTGAGGGTTGATTAGTAATTTTTTGCCTAAGGCAACCTACCTGCATCCAACCCATCTCAGATTAAAATAAAGCTGTATGGATTTAAAAAGAGGAAATTAAGTTCTCCACAAAAAATCCAAATGAGTTCTGGAAAAATGTGAGTTCTTAGAGTTGTATGTAATATTTCAAATATCTGGTACAAAAATCATGCCAAGGTAACTGCAGTAGGAACAAAACGTTAAAAAGAAAATACCCAGGTTTAAAATACCACCTGACAAAATTAACCACAAAATTCTGATGGGACCTCAAGTTAGCCAAAACTTTGAGAGATTTATCTAGGCTTCTCTCTCCTAAAAGCCTGTCTTTCCACCCCTAAGAAGTTACAATTTTGTAAGAACAGGTACCATTAAAGAAAAAAACAACAAACACCGAAAAACAAACTAAATGAGACAGAATTCTAAAAGTTTGTGAAGAAGTTCCCTCTGCCTACTATATTCTTTCACATTTTATCTTCTTCCCTGAGGTCGTGGTTGGTCACTGAAACAGGGTCCCCAGGGAAGTGGTCATGACACCAAGCCTGTCAGAGTTCAAGAAGCATCTGGATGATGCTCTTAAGTCATATGGTTTAGTTTTAGGTAGTCCTGTGGGGAGCAGGGAGTTGGACTCAGTGATTCTTATGTTCCCTTCCAACTTGAGATATTCTATCATTCCATCAGTCCACTTTGGTGACTTTGTGTGAACTCTGCACAATCCACTGTTGGTCTTCATGTGTGAATTTTCAGGATTTGGTTTGTCTGGAACAGGAAGATCCTTTTGTGGTCAATCTCCTACTTGTTCTTATTTACTGAGTTTTTGTTCACATTGTGGAGTGGTCTTGGAGCATGAAAACTTAATTATTTCAGGGTAAATTATGAAGGGCTGCATTAGGAAGTGTTGCCAGCAGGGAGGTGATCTTTCCCCTCTACTCAGCACTGAGGAGTCCCATCAGGAGTGCTGTGTCCAGTACTGGGCTCCTCAGTACAGGACAGATACAGACATACTGGACCAAGGCCAGCCTAGGGTCATGAAGACGAATGAGGAATTCGAGCATCTCTCATATGAGGTGAGGGTGAGAGAGCTTGGAGTGTTGTACCTGGAGAAGGAAGGCTCAAGGAGATTTTATCCATCTGTATAAATACCCAAAGGGAGGGAGCAAAGAAGATGGAGCCAGACTCTTCTCAGTGGGTTCCAATGGGAGGCCAAGAGGCAATGGGCACAAATGAAATACAGAGAACTCCCCTTAGGTATAAGGAAGAGCTCTATAATTGTTAGCATAGTCAAATGCTAGAAGAGGTTGCCCAAAGATCTTGTGAAGTGTCCATTCTTGACCTGACTGCACGTGGCCCTGCTCTAGCTGATCACTTTAGGAAGCACTTCCTCACGGAGAGGGTGATTAGACATTGGAATAGACTTCCCAGGGAAGTGGTGGAGGCACCGTCCCTGGATGTGTTCAAGGCAAGGCTGGATGTGGCACTTAGTGCCATGGTCTAGATGGTGTGGTGGTGTTGGTCATAGGCTGGACTTCATGATCTTAAAGGTCTTTTCCAGCCTTGGTGATTCTGTGATTCTGTGATTCTGTGATCATACTTTGACCAGGTGGGTTGGACTAGACCATCTGCAGAGATTCCTTCCAACAGAAATGATTCTGTGATACTAAATTGGAAGGATTACTCCATCCACTGCTAGGCATTCAAGGCCATAATACAAGGTTAGAGACAGTCTAACCTAAAAATCACCCGTTCCTCCTCAAAACCATTGCTACCACAAACATCCTGTCTTTAGCAGCAACTGCTTTAAAAATCTGCATTTTTTGGCCATGCTGCTCACTGCTGTAGCAACAGTTCATGTTGTCCCCTGAACAAGCACACAATCCACTTTTTGCTATTCCCATGAGTCTCTCTGGCTGCTGAGGTCCAGGCTTTGTGACAGCAGAGTTCCCATCCTCTCAGCCATTCCATTTTCCCCCTTCTCACCCCTCACCTTCTTTCCCTCTCAGACCTTTCAGAAGGAACAATCCAGAAGGACCTTCTCCCAGAAGGAACAATCTCTCCCTCTCCAGAAGGTTCAGCACAACTCAGCATGCAGCAGCCAGAACACAGCAAGCAGGGACCTTCTAGCCTTCTTCTCTGCTACCCAGCCAAACCCTTTGCAAAGCAACCCAGGCTACAGCTGCTCTTACCTGGACACGTTTATGTTGGCTTGTACAACAGAGGTGAATGAGTCTGCATTTTAACATGTACCAACACTTCAGCACTTTAGGAAAGCACTGTGGACAGCAGTCTACAACATTCAGAATACAGCCTCAATTAATAAATTGTTCATGTCCTCAGGCACTGAAATGTAGCATTAGTGCTTTATTTCTGGTCCCAGTGTCCACCACCACCCATTGCTTGTCTGCTCTTTCTCAGTTGGCTTCATTAGAGCACCTGTTCAAGCAGAAGATCTCTCAAGCCTCTGTCAGCACACAGTACTCTGCAGGTCAGGCTTCAGCCTCTTTCACTGGCCATAAGCTTCTTATGCTTTGAGAAGAAAATACCACAAAAAGATTATTTTTTTTTAAAGTTTCTTTCTTAATTTCGTTCTAGTTTAATTCTGTCCAACTAGATGAGATAAAGAAAGAGACTGAAGGATAAGAGGAGTTCAAGTAAGATTATACGAAAGCATGGTGCAGCTAGACAGCATTTTAGTGTGTTTCTCGTTTTAATATTTCAAATCCTACAGAGAGAAAAATGAGAAGGAAAAGTGATAAGACGACTCTTAGAAATTTCAATAAAAATGGGGTTGCTTTTGACATATATAAATTCCACCTTTTCCATTTACAGGATTGCCACTTGTCTTGAATTTTGTCATAGGAGACTCCCAGTTTTGATAGACCTGTCATCTGCCCTGTCAAACAAGCTTGCAAGGTATTGTAAAATGTGTAGAGGGGAAGTATCTCTCTATTGTGGAGTAGGTACAACAGCTTTATGAATGACATCAAGAAAAATGTTGTTTTACAGTGCAAATATACATGCCCACATTACTCAGACATTTCAGGACATTTCAGGCCTTGCTCTCCCTTTCTCCTGCTTCACACAAATGAAACACTTTTTCATACGCTAGTTTAAAAAGTTAAAGAAAGGCCAACACAACATACAACTTAAGCTTGGTAATTGGAGAGAGAATACTTTGGGGGTTTAGCCATCTGTATAATGGAGATTATAATGCAAACTTAACCAAATGTGCTAGAAGTGGCTATAAATTGTCACTGATTCTCTCAAACACATAACACCACATTACATGCACTCTGACATTTTGAAGTGCTTCTTTGACATTTTTGATGCAAGAATCAATGCATGAACATACAAAACAAATCCTGGCTTGAACTAACAGTTCTAATACAAACCCAAAACTTAAAATAGTAGTCATCAGTACAATAAGACTAAATGCTTTTTACTTCAGATTTTTTACATCAGAAGAACCAGTTCCTGGCTCTCTCTCAGTACGTGCTAGGATGCATCTTCTTTAAAATGACTGAAGACAGCATGGATTTGGTACTGTTCTTTCTTGCAGTTGAACAAGACCATTATGCAGCACATCCAATGCTTTCCCTAGGTGAACACCTGCTCACCTCAATTTACTGACATTCACTAATACAATCTAAAAGTAAAGAGTCTTACAACATAACTAAGATGAAACTGAGCAGATGGTACAGTCTGCAGACAAAAATTATTATGACTTTATACTCACAAGAGTGGCCACTTAGAGTAACCAAAACAGGATGAGTAGAGAACAGAGCAAGCACACGAAACACTTTCCAACCAGTTCTCCCAGGTACAAAGAGTATGAGGTTCCTTGAAACAAAGGTGAATTCTATAGATTTAGTAATCTCCACTGAACCTGTCTTCTCTAATCTTGTTCAATGTTTCTTTGAACCCAGAAAAAGTTCCACCATCTCCCTCCTTCAAGTGTTTCTGCACGTTTTCAAAGAACTCCAGTATGTGAAGCATATGGCCTGTGAGGCACTGACTTAAAAAAATAAAATAAAAAAGCCTTGTCCCCAGTATATGGGACATATTCATGTGTCCACTAATTCTGTATGACAAATTTTATCAAAGTGTTGAAACTAGACATCAGACTTAGCAGTATGCAGAGTCCCAGATGTGGAATGATCAGAAAGTACTGGCACTGTCCTTCCCATCTACCAAATAAGCCTCAAGCACAAAGATGGCTGGAAGCAGGAGGTGACAATCTACTGTTGATAACTTAACCATTATAATGCTTTAGTTCACAGAGGAGCTCTTGTCGCAGTGACGTGAGCTTTGTTTATTCATGCCATATTATATTCCATGCAAATTTGGATCCTAACAAAAATGTTTGCAGATGTAAATCTTTTGCTGTGCTCTTTTGCCTTACTCTTTAGACAAGTCATTTGTGAAGGCAGAAGGCTCTTTGTATGGAAATATTTTTGTTCTGTGCTTCTGAAGTACTTCCTCATGGAGAGGGTGATTAGACATTGGAATGGACTGCCCAGGGAAGTGGTGGAGGCACCATCCCTGGATGTGTTCAAGGCAAGGCTGGATGTGGCACTTAGTGCCATGGTCTAGATGGTGTGGTGGTGTTGGTCATAGGCTGGACTTGATGATCTTAAAGGTCCTTTCCAGCCGTGGTAGTTCTGTGTTATTCTGTGATTCTGTGATAGGGTGCCCTTGAAAAGTTTCCATGCTACCTACAAAAATTTACCTCTCAGCTGCTCTTTCTTCTCTTTTCAACAACTATTCTAGTTTTTGTGAATATTTCCTTTACACAGTTTGAAGAAGCTGTGCACTACTTCACTGACTGTTGTTGCTGTACCCAAGCATACCAAAATCACTATTACAAAGTGGCACTTCAGCCTCACATCTTGAACCAGGTCCTACACGTTCCTCAGGAAAACGCCAGAGATTGACTTTTTCTCATTGGCTTTCTAATCAACTGCTCCACAGTTGAACAGCTGGACTCCAACAGACAGCTGGAGTTATCTCTTACTACAGTATCCAAAATTCACAGCATCTCTATTTCCCCTAAGATCCTACAGTCACTACCATCATGCCAATCAGCCCATAGTCTTGATTCACCACCATCTGAAATTCAAGCTTGGAATTCTGTGTTATTTGTTGTAGAAATTCAGTGCTACTCAGTGGTACAGGTGTCATTTGTTTAAAATTTTCCCTAATTCATTGCATGATGCCACCTTCAAGAAAATCTACCGTGCATTGGTGGAAACGCCCACCACTGTAATGAGGAAATATTTAGAAACTTTAAGTGATGTTAAATTTGTAAAGTGATGTTCTGTAGTTTATAGTTATGCTAAGGAGAATGGTTTGGTGCAGCACAGCATTAGACTTCAAAGCTCCAATACCTGCAGAGTTGTCTAAAAGTCCCACAACACAGTGACTGCTCCTCCCTTCTGGACAACCTGTTCAACACTCACCTCTGAGCCTGGAATTATTCGATAGGTAATAAACTCAGGATTAACCTAATCTATTTTAAATCATTATTAATACAACCCACTAATTTGCCTGTGCTTTTAAGTGCTATTACATCAGTCAAAACATAAGAGATGTGACAGACAATTCATCCACACGAAGTTCCAAGTTGCTGATTTATCTATAGATGTGGAATGTTTTCTTCTACTTCAATCAAGCTAAGATGCTGGTATCTAATCTTTCAACGTATAGAAAAGCTACTCAAAAAAATTCAGCCTTGTACTGCTGTAGGGACACAGCACCACACGGAGGAGAGCACCAGAAACAGGAGAAAGGGCTGCATGATTTTCTGTGTGACACTTAAAAATCCTACCTTTGGAAGATATAAGCCTTTTGTTGTAAAAAGCCCAAAACTCAAATTACGACCTGCAAATGTCCTCCCACCAAATTTTCCAAATACTTCAACAGCAAATTGCTCATTAAATTCACAGCTACACAAAGTAAAATTTGGTTCTGCTATTAAAATAGCAGTTCATTTGACTGATCATGATGGATGGTGTAATAAGTGTTTCGCATAGCAATATTTACATGTTTTAATTACACACATATTCAGTAGAGCTCTCAGATGTTTTTCACAGGAAGATCTGACAAGAAAACAGCAAACAATGGGGGAAAGGAGCATCTATGTTTGGGGAAGAATTTATTTCTTGACTGAGGGGTTGGTTTTTTTTTCCGTTTACTGCATGAATGTATTGGGTTGTCCCTGTCCAGGGTCTGTCAGCAGGGGCTGCAGGGCCCTCTGTGAGGAGAGGCCGGGGCTGCCCCGTGCCGGACACAGCCGGTTCCAGCCGGTCCCAGCCGGCTCCAACGGCCCCAGCGCAGGACACAGCTGAGCCCCTCAGCCAAGCTGGGGGCGCCGGGGGAAGGGGGGAAACAGGTTTCCCAAAGGGCCAAAGGCGGCAGAGGCAGAGGAGGAGGAAGCCAAGGAGGGAGCAGCAGCAGAGGGAGCCCGAGGGAGGGCGCAGGAGCAGGAGGGCAGGAGGTGCTGCAGGCCCGGAGCAGGGATCCCCTGCAGCCCTGCAGAGACCCCGCTGGAGCAGAGACCCACCCTGCAGCCCGGGGAGGGCCCCAGGCCGCAGCAGGGGGATCTTTCCTGCAGGAGCTGCGGCCCTGGAGAGCCCAGGCGGGAGCAGGTTGTCCCTGAAGGACTGCAGCCCGGGGAAGGGCCCGCGCTGGATCAAAATCAAAGCAACATCATCACAACAGCGACAAAATTGGACGATGTACTCACATAGTAAAACACCAACCCCTGTCCTTTCACAGCTTTACAATAGCAAAGATTGCCCACAATTACTCCACTCTCTGGAAATGTCTAGTGTGAGTTTTGCCCATTACCTCTCCCAATTACTATCCTTATCACCACCCATGGGCTTTCACATCTTATTCTCTCCCCATCCTCTTGGGGGAGGGAGGTGCAGTGTGGCTGGGGAGCATCTGGCAGCCAGCTGAGGTCAACCCACTACACTGGAATTGTCTATAAATACATAATTTTCATTTCAATTTTTCTTCTTACTATACCCCAAACTACATCATTTGTTTTTCTATTACAATGGCATTACAAAAAAAAACCCTGCATTCAGTCAGTCAGCAGCATTCAAACATGACCTCCCTTCTCCCCTAATTGTTTAAAAAATGTGACATTGAATTAATTTAATTAATAAATTTTTATTAATAAATTTTAATTAATAAACGTAGAGAACAAAATCTTTCTACACCTTCAACACTATTGCTTATTCCAGTCATATCTGTGTAACCAAAGTGTGTGGTGACACAGTTTGACACCAAACTGTGGGGTGAAGTCAACAAGCTGGAGGGAAGCAATGCCATCCAGAGGGACCTTGACAGGCTTGAGAAGTGGGCTCGTGCAAACTGCATGAAGTTCAACAAGGCCAAGTGCAAGGTTCTGCACCTGGGTCGAGGCAATCCCATGCACAAATACAGGTTGGGAGGAGTAAGGATTGAGGACAGCCCAGAGGAGAAGGACTTGGGGGTAGTGGTCGACCAGAAGTTTAACATGAGCCACCCATGTGCACTTGCAGCCCAGAGAAACAACCATATCCTGGGCTGCATCAAAAGCACAGCCAGCAGGTTGAGAGAGGTGATTCTCCCCCTCTGCTCTGCTCTGGTGAGACCCCACCTGGAGTACTGTGCCCAATTCTGGAGTCCCAGCATAAGAAGGACATAGAACTCCTCGAGCGTGTCCAGAGGAGAGCCACAAAGATGATCAGAGGACTGGAGCACCTCCCCTATGAAGATGGGCTGAGGAAATTGGGGTTGTTTAGCCTAGAGAAGAGGAGGCTCCAGGGTGACCTTATAGCAGCTTTCCAGTATCTGAAGTGGGCCTACAAGAAAGCTGGGGTAGGGCTTTTTACACAGGTGTGGAGTGAGAGGACAAGGGGCAATGGCTTGAAACTTAAAGAGGGGAAATTCAGGCTAGACATTAGGAAGAAGTTCTTTCCTGTGAGGGTGGTGAGACACTGGCACAGGTTGCCCAGAGAGGTTGTGGATGCCCCATCCCTGGAGGTGTTCAAGGCCAGGTTGGATGGGTCTCTGAGCAACCTGGTCTAGTGGGAGGTGTCCCTGCCCATGCAGGGGGTTGGAACTAGATGATCTTTAAGGTCCCTTCCAACCCAAACCATTCTATAATTCTATGATTCTATTAATCAAAAAAAGTTAAGCATTCAGCACTTCACAGATGTCAAACTGACAGATTAACAATAATATTGCTTTCAATATTTACTTTAAATTGTCTTTCCTAACATCTTGCCACCGAATCCTCTATTTTCTGTCCTTTTCAGATAATCTGTTCTCCTGTCCCAGCCTACGAGTCATCATGGAGAACTGCTGACTTGGTTTAAATGCAAACAGCTTGTCAGAAACCTCATCAAATCTGAGTTAAATATAGGTGGTGAACCATAATAAATGTGCCACTTACATTGTACTCAACATTACCCATTCCAAAAATTAAAGGAATTATTCACATTCTCTATTTTTATTGAGAATGGAGGCTTTGCATACTGCAAGTAGTACAGGTCTGTGGGAAGCAGAAAACACAATGTAAAGGAGGCCAAGATACAGAAAGATTTTATAATTGCATTTGAGTTGTGGAAAAAATTAATATATAGTTTAAAAGTCTATAACGCAGGAAGGAACTTATGGTTGAACTTAAAGGTCTTTTCCAACCAAAACAATTGTATGATTCTATGAAATCTTTTACCTTTCAGAAGGTAGCACTCTTTTTTTAGGACCAGGCACTCATTTTATATCCTAGTATAGTATTTAATATGTTGCTGAAAGCATTCTACTTCTGATGAGACATAAAACCTGATCTCTGGCCTCCATTCATAGAATCATAGAATGGTGAAGGTTGGAAGGGACCTTAAGTTCATCAGGTTCCAACCTTCCTGCTATGAGCAGGGACACCTCCCACTAGACCAGTTTGCACAAGGCCTCATTCTTAAAACCTGACAGTTTTTGCAAGCAGAGAAGTGATTACCTTCATGTTTTGGCCAAATTTCATTTGGATAATTCTATTCCAACTAACTACTCTGGTAATTTCAAATGTTGAAGAGTCACCAAAACAAATTACACTACATCTTAGCTCTAAGACCAGAATATAAGGAACTAGAAGGTCACTGAGATAAACAGTGATAGATTGGTAGACAATTTTAAATGTCAGCAAAGCCATTTTGTGTAGGATATAAAATGCAATAGAGAGCTAAGGCAAAAGTTTTGAAATTACACTGAAAAGTATGTGGGGTTTTTGGTAACAGATACGTGCACAGGCTGTGGACTGCATTCATCCACACGAAATCTGGATTTTAATTTTGAATTTTACAGCCTTTATAGAATCATAGAATCACAGGGGTTGGAAGAGACCTCTGAAGATCATTGAGTCCAACCCCCTGCTGCAGCAGGAACACCTGGGGCAGATCACACAGGAACGTGTCCAGATGGGTCTTGAAAGTCTCCAGAGAAGGAGGCTCCACAACCTCTCTGGGCAGCCTGTCCCAGGGCTCTGTCACCCTCACAGTGAAGTTGGTTTTCCTCATGTCAAGGTGGAACTTCCTGTGTTGTAACTTGGTGCCATTTCCCCTCATCCTGTCACTGGGCACCACTGAACAGAGACTGGCCCATTCTTGACACCCACCCTTCAGACATTTGTAGACATTAATAAGGTCCCTTCTTAGTCTTCTCTTCTCCAGACTAAACAGCCCCAGGTCTCTTAGCCTTCGTATGACAGATGTTCCAGTCCCTTAATCATCCTCATAGCCTCTGTTGGACTCTTTCCAGTATATCCCTGTCCCTCTTGAACTGGGGAGCCCAGAACTGGACACAATACTCCAGATGTGGTCTTACGAGGGCAGAGTAGAGGGGGAGGAGAACCTCCCACGAACTGCTGGACACACTGTTCTTAACACATCCCAAGATACTATTGGCTCTCTTGGCCACAAGGGCACATTGTTGTCCTATGGATAACTTGTTGTCCACCAGGACCTGAAGGTCCTTCTCCATGAGGCTGCTTTCTAGCAGGTCAACCCCTAATCTATATTGGTGCATGGTGTTTTTTCTCCCCACGTGCAGGACTCTGCACTTATTCTTGTTGAACCTCATGAGGTTCATCTTTGCCCAGCTCTCCAGTCTGTCTAGATCTCACTGAATGGCTGCACAGCCTTCAGGTGTATCAGCCAATCCTCTCAGCTTCGTATCATAGAATCATAGAATCACTAAGGTCGGAAGGGACCCTAAAGATCATCAAGTTTCAACCCCTCTGCCATGAGCAGGGAACCCTACCACTAGACAAGGTTGCACAAAACCTCGTCCAACCTGGCCTTAAAAACTTCCAGGGATGGGGCATCAACAACCTCCCTGAGCAACCTATTCCAGTTCCTCACCACCCTTATAGTGAAGAGTTTCCTCCTAATATCTAACCTAAATCTCCCCTCTCTCAGTTTAAAACCATTACTCCTTGTCCTATCACTATCTTCTCTGATGAAAAGCCCCTCCCCAGCTTTCCTGTAGCCCCTTTCAAGTACTGGAAGGCTGCTATAAGATCTCCTCGGAGCCTTCTCTTCTCTAGGCTGAACAGCCCCAATTCTCTCAGCCTGTCTTCATAGCAGAGGTGCTCCAGGCCTTTGATCATCTTGGTGGCCCTTCTCTGGACCCTCTCCAACAGGTCCATATCTTTCTTGTATCATAAGCAAACTTGCTGAGGATACACTCCATCCCCTCATCCAGGTCATTGATGAAGATGTTGAATAAGACTGGGCCCAGTACTGACCCCTGGGGAACACCACTAGTCACAGGTCTCCAACTGGACTCTGCACCATTGATCACAACCCTCTGGGCTCTGTTGTTCAGCCAGTTCTTGATCCATCTCACTGTCTGCTCTTCTAGCTCACACTTCCTGAGCTTATCCCCAAGGATGTTATGGCAGACAGTGTCAAAAGCCTTACTGAAGCTGAGGAAGACAACATCCACTGTTCTCCCTGCATCCATCCATCTAGTCACATCATCATAGAAGGCTATCAGATCAGTCAGACATTATTTCCCATTGGTGAATCCATGCTGGCTACTCCTGATAACCTTCTTTTCTTCCATGTGTTTAGAGATGACCCCCAGAATGAACTGCTCCATCATCTTTCCAGGGATGGAGTCAACTACAGGCTGACCGGTCTGTAGTTACCTGGGTCCTGTTTCTTGCCCTTATTGAAGACTGGACCTACATTAAATATCCTCCAGTCCTCAGGAACCTCTCCCATTTTCCAGGACTTTTCAAAGATGATGGACTACAAAAGCTGTCCTGCTAAGTGTAGTTGCCCTCTATACTATGGCCAAAGAAAGCCCTGCTACATGTGAATAATCTCTGTTTTCAGACATGAAAGAGTGGAATGAAGATAATCCTTCCCTATTCCTTACAAGGAATACCACAAGCACAGGAGAAATACTACCCTAAAGGTAAACAAATGAACACGACAAGTAGTAAAGCAATTCATCCAAAATATGCTTTGATGATTTGCCAGGTGCAAGAATGGAAAAATGACATCCTTGAAAATGGGTGAAATCAAAGCAACACATCTGCTTAGAAAGCAGACCAAAAAACAAGGTAGTAGATTTGTTTTATTTCAAGGTGGAGTTAAGAAAATTATTTCAAAGGTAAAATTTCACACATCTGAAAAGCTTGAGAAGGGACAAAACAGAATATCCTTTCATATCAGTGATATTTTTCGTATCAGGAACTTGGTAAGTTCAAATGAACTTCATGCATCCAGACATTGGAGAAGAACAAGATCTTTAAAAAATGGAGCAAAATAAGAATTTTGGAAAAAGGAAAGAAAAAGAAGAAAATGGTTTAAAGTCTCTTTCTAGCAGTTTAGCCCTTACACTACAAATCTTAAGGTATCAGCCACCTGATTTAGTGTATCTGACAAAGAAGTGCAGGAAGCACAGCAGGAAAATAAGAAAATATTTTCTCAGTAAATGTGTTTACTTGAGATCACTTCCAAGACACATCTTGCATTGCCATTGGTGGTATAAAATATCCTGCTAAAATAAACTATCGCTCATCTGAAAAATCTATGTAACCACTGAAAAAGTGCTGTACTACTTGACATCCAACTACATTAATTATCCAAACTAGTAATTTTGCTGAAAAAGCTTCTAAAGGCCTCTCTGAGAAGTTTATATACTTATCCCAGGGTATATTTATAGATAGGTTGTACACTTCGAAATACTAAGAGTGTAGAGTGTTTATCCTCTGGAATAAATTAAAACCTAATGTAATAATCCAAAAGGTTGGTTTCCTTTAGCAGAGATCACCACTTTGTTTTGTGACTAATATTTTATTCTTGATGCACCTCAGGTTTACACTCTCCCACTCCCTTTTGATATCATGTACATAAAAGCTGTCCTTTCAAAGGACTTCACTGAAATTCCTCTACTTATTAACCACTGCTGGTAAGCTCACTCTTCATCAAACGTAAGATTTATCTTTTCCCTTACTCAATTTACCTACATTTGCCATAAGAAACACCTTATCCTGTTGAACACTTAAAAAATACATAAATAAACAAACAACACATGTTCATCCTAGCGTACAGAACTGACTCATAAAAGGAGCTAAAGAATATAAACAGTGTTTTAATATATCTGTAATCTCCCCCTTAACACTTCTAACAAGTTAGATTAAACATTTGCAGCCTGACAGTGGAACTGATTGCTCTGCAACATGGTATCTCCTTGCATAAGCATTCTACATTTTTTATAATAGCCCTTTAAAAAAGGCATGTTAATGCTTTATTTGTTGTGAATGCAATTCATTCATCTGAGACTCATAAAACACACTGATGCACCACTTAGCAAATCTGAATCTCATCACAGCCCTTTCTGCAAGTCCTCAAGGGAGTCCTTCCATTCTGCCAGGATATTTGGTTTGAGGTGCTCACCTAGACACCAAAAGCATGACTTCAAAATCAGATGTTCAGACTCTCAGAACTTGGGACTTTGTGTTTGACAGTGTAGATAAAGCACAAGGGAATTCAAGAACCCCATTTTCTTCTGCCCATGTGCACTTTACTAAGGTCTTTATGACTGATTCTCCTAGTCCCACGTGGCTAGAGAATATGTAAAAATCAGACAGTGAAAATAATACCTGCAGTATTATGAAGGTGATAATCAGCTGGTAACAGTTAATCACTAAGCAGGCTACTGAAAAAATTCCATCTCTCATCAAAGTAATGTTCTCATGCTGTCATGCTATTTAAAAAGTACTTGCCTTCAAAGCAACAGTTTGGGTAGCTTTTCCACAGCCAATCCTGTACTTTAGAAATGGTGCCTTTACACCTCCAAAAAATGCTCCATCTTGGATTCAAGTAAATCCCAAACCTGTTTAGGTCTGCTGAGTTGTGACATGGCGTGTTACACCACAGGAAGCCCAGCTGAAGGCAATGCTGTAGGGGACAAACCCAAGCAGTACTGCACAAACTTGTCCTGGAAGCCCTACGTTCATCTGCACTCTCAACAAACCAAAAGAAGGCAGCAGAAACGAAAGAAGGCTCAATGAATTGGCCAGAATATTCGTTTTGAGGCATTACACCTTCCTCCTGCTCTCTGGAGAGATATTGTATTATTATGTATGACAAAGTCAATGTGTATCTTAAAAGATTAAGAGACGTCATATAATATTGAGACAAAAACAGAATCTGGAAACTGTGTTTTTGTTGCTTTTGTTAAGCAAGTTCATAGCCCATAAACATTGTTTCCAAAAACTGTAGTGACTGTAATGTAATTTAATGTCAGCATTAGACCTCCCCAGTTAGTCTTCTCTAAAAAAAAAAAAAAAAAAAACAAAAAAACAAACAAAAACAACACCAATTGTCATACAGACAATAAAACTGCAAGAAAAATAAAAGTCCTTAAAAATCAGCCACAGAAATGAAGTTTGTTCAAAGTTACAGCCCAGAGACAACTACCAATATAACAAAAAGGACAGCAGCATAAGCTACTGAGCTAAAACAAAAGAACAATAAGTAACTCAAAGAAAGTTCATGTGAAAAGCTATGTTCAGGTAGCCAAAGCAAACAGGCTTTTTGCAGAGGATCAACTGAATGCTCCATCCACTCAAGGGGGACGAAGTCCAAGACACAAAAACACTATTGCACAAATCCCACACATGGAAGCAGGAAGAACATGGGGCTTGCAGTGTCTGTACACACTGCCTACTCTAAAAAAGGGCTCTGGCCTTCAGCACTTCATGGTGCACAGAAGTCAAAATTATGAATGTGCAGTTACGTATTTTCTATTAAAAATCTGCCTAATCATTTTTTGTTTCACTAGTATAGCTAGAATCTCTAGAGGACTTTCAATTGTGTGTGTGAGTAATTTAAACACTTTTTGCTTCTTTATGGTAATAACTATATGCCTGATTATTTCAGCAACCAGAAAAAAAGAAGAAACAATCTCATCAGCAATGTTAATTGTGAGCACAGTGTTATAGCTGAGTCCACTACATCAAACTCCATTGGTTCTTAGAAACCAACAAGCTATCACCATTTTACACCTGAAAACCTAATGAATGAAATCTACGTTAATATCCCTGCACACATAATGCAAACATGGAGCTGTACAGGAAAAAAAATTATCAGTTTTTCTAGGTTATCTTGTGTAATTATGTACAAGAACATCAGGAACTGACAAGCAAATCAGATGATCACTGACGTTTGGGACAGTAACTTCAAGCAACCCTAAAGACTTAATAGGACACCATGTGCCTTCATATAATCCCAGCCTCAGTTCAAAATGGGTAACAACATGTAAAAGGAGTCACACCTACACTAAAATATATAGTTTAGCCTCAAAACTCTGCAGAAACACTAACCTGATTGGCTACACTTGGCGAAGTCTGACATCACTAAAAGATGTATTATAGGAAATCTTTCCTCCCTGCAAGAAGACATTAAAAAGGCAAAGCCATCAGAGAAAGCTTTCCTTCATGTTGTCAAATGCATCAAGAGTTATTTCAAGCTTAAGACTGTTTTATCTGATATTCCATCCTCCATAAAAAAAAATATCCACTGTTGATATAAAAACCTTGCCACTTAAAAACGAGTGACTTAAAAAGGGACTTTTTTGATTCAGGGTGCATGGGTTATAATGTCTTCTAAATTATTTATTACTTCAATAGTAATTATAAAAAAATGTTATCATTTGTAGTAAATCATTAAATATAATCTATCCAAGGTGACAGCTTAATAAGATAACTGCTCAGGTAAATGAATAACCAGGTCCATGTGTAACACTGCTACTTCAGATTTAAAAGAATTCAGGCTTCTTTGAATTAAAATGTCTCCATCAATATGGCAGTTTTTATCAAAAATAGCAGAACTAGTGCTCAGTGTGTAGTAAATATTTCACAAGCAGGAAAAATAAAATTCATAAGACTATATATAATGTGTAAATAAAATAAAACACTTCCAGTATACACTGCTAACTTGGCCCTGCTCAAAACATCAGTAGTTGAAAATACATATACAGGCAACCCATATATTCATGTTAGCCATCTTCATCTCTGCCAGGAATCTCTGCATGTAACAATCAAAGCGTTCAACATTTCATTTAGGTAATGACTAGGATCTTCAGAAAGGAAGGAAGGGAATAGAAACAAAGGGAAAGAAAAGTGGGACAACACATTGTCCAGTTTAATATCCCTGTTCAGTCGTGAAGCTTCACAAATTGTAATCGATTCGTGCAATTGAAACTGATCATGGAAGGGTAAAAAAACACTGAGTGAAATGGAATTTATTAATAATTAATCCATATATTAAAGGCAAAACTATTTATTTAAAGGACTCTGTCTTGAACTGAGTTTCCATTATCAATATTTATTGATCTTCTTAGTTAAAACATAGACAAGGCATCCCTTGTCAAGTCAGCATTAGGTATTTACTCTGCCAGGTGATAAACAACAGTCGATCATCTTTTTAATGCAGAGTATTCCACATTTCCTACCCCTTGCAGTTTGGTGAAGCAATTTTTAAAATGTCTTTTCTCAATTCTTTTACTGATTTGTGACCTTTCTGCTACAATGTTCCTCAATCTGTAAAAACCTAATGAAAAAAAAAAAAAAACCACAACAAACAAGCCCTTTGAATACAGCCTTAAAATAAATTACAGCTACAGGGCACCAAATAAAGTGAAGGTGTTCTAAGCACAGATGAGCCAGGAGTTTGCCCATATTGTCTCAAACTGTACACTAATCATGCTCCTTGGCCTTTTTTCTTACTCTGACTACTATTTCAAAATCTTTTTCAAAGAAACATCAGAATTGCAAAAATTTTAAGAAGAATTCTACCGTTGTTAAACTGCATTTGTCATCATTTCACGAACTAGTACCTTACACCTGACAGTTAATGGCAAAGAAGCACACAATTATAAGATATTATTCAACTTCTAATCAAAGTCATTCTGACATTTAAAAAATTTTCAAATCAAACACACATCCACAGAATGCCAGAAGCAGGTTTAAAGTTTTTTAACCCATGGAAATAAAGTTTCTCTCTTACGTGGACCACAGTTTTTAGTTACAGCATTGTTGTTTGGTTTTTTTTTAAATTCTGCTTTGTCTCCCATCTGAAAGAGCATGGTGACTCTAACTGAAACATTGTCCACTCCAGAAAATTCATCTAGCTATGCTCAGCCAGATGTACCAGATGTCCAGCACAAACTGAACTTTCCCTGAAATGATGGTGTTAGACCTCTCTCCCAAAGTCAACAAATGAACTAGTAATTGTTTTGAAGAGTCCATTCTCCTAACTACTAAGACTCAAAGAAGTTTGACAGAAAAGATCAAACAACAGTTTTTAAGTAACTAAAAGGCTGATGGAAACAGTTTCCACTGGGGATAAGATAACCATGGAAAGAAAGAGCTAGCCCAGAAAACCAGAAAAGTTTTCTAGAGCTTTCAGCAGTAGCAAAGGCTAGAGATTGTTAATTGTTAAATATGGATTGTGGGATTTCCATCACCAGATCTTCTTCCAGAACAGCCCAGACATGGCTTCTCTACAACCCTTGAGGCACCAAGATAGAGACTAGATGTTCTCTCAAAGTCCCTTCCACCTCCACTTCCTAGGATTTGTTTAGCAACTCTTGAACAAACATGGATAGGAAAATTGATTAACTGCAGCTGGAATAATTAAGTCAGTAATGACACTGAGCCCAAGCTAACTGAAATCCTACTTTCTCCTAGAGATCTACTTTCTCTTCAGGCAGATTAGGGAGGTTTTTTAAAAGGTTCTGATAAAAACCCTTATCATAAAGCAGCATTATTAACTGAAGCTATTTTATTCTAATGGCACACACATAAAAGAACAGCACATTCACTTTTTGTTAACCAGGAATTTTAAAATCATTTCGGTTTGACTGACTTTCAGATATCAGCCACAAAAAGAACACCAACGTGTTCAGCAGCTACAGAACAGATAACCTTGCCTCTTAATGAGAAGAACGAAGACAGGCAGAGTAAAGTATAATGAGAAACGTTTTCTAGTAATGCTGCTTCCCTGTCAGCAATCTGCTGTTTGTGAGGAAATCTGCAGTTCTGCAAGTTCTAACCTTTGAACACATTACTATGCTGAGCATTCAAAAACCCAAGGAACCATCAAGTACAGGAAGCATCTCATTAATCCAAAATTTAAAGAGAAAAATCTAATCTTCCTGATAATACTAACTCCCAAACCTACAACTTTCAGTCAGTGCATGGTGAATACAACAGCCATAACAAGCAGGCACACTTTCCTCATCAAATAGTAAAAAGTTCATATTGTTTTAATATTCAAGGGGTAACAGATTATCACTCTGAGTAGTTAGAAGCCATAAATGCATATCTACAGCTGGCATATTGTCTTTTCTTGTCTATTATTTTTATTACTGAAAATTAGACAGTGGAAAAATAATTACAGGATTTCCAAGACACTACAGTGTAATAATGCTGCTAATACACACATACAGAGATGTAACTGATATTTGTCTAATTGTTCCTACACAAAAGGTTCCCAAATATGAGACGAGAGATACCAAAGCTTTTCAAATACAGCACAGTACCATTGCCCTGTTGTTATCTCAATTCTTAACCTAGAAAACTGCATTTTCACCATTTCTTCCAATACCTGAGGTCAGCTCTGATCCTGCTTTAAAGTTAGTCTCCATGGTGCATTCATCTGTGCTTTCAGCTATTTTGTGAATCAGAAAGCAATTAACCTTTACTCAAGACATTTATCATTCACTGACAACTGTGGCATTTCTCCCTCAAGCCCTTCTTGAAAAAAAAAGTGCTGCTATTATAGCTGTTACTGACAATGTATGCAAACAAATACTGATAAAAAATAGAGCAATGCACACAAATGTAAGAACAGTCAAGCGAAAAGTAATTTTCATTTGCTCCCTGTACTTTCCTCATTTGTAATTAAGTCAGAAAACAACCCTCTTTACAGATTACCAAAAAAATGTGGGGGTTTGGGGTGAGTTGGTTTTGGTTTTTTTAATTCTAAGAATATTCATCCTTTTTACTTTTTTCACTTCCTAAACAGAACACAACCATGCTCCAAATTTTAAAACTTTTCTTTTGAGCAAGATTCAAAGCAAAAAGGTTTTTAGCATTTCTAGTGCATAGCACTTTAAACATTACTCAATAGCATTTTTTTTTGTCATTCATATTCCACAGAAGTAAACAGAAAGAAAGATTTTCAACACAAACGTAGCAAAATTTGAGGCTTTGTGCAGGCTGGTCTAGTGGGAGGTGTCCCTGCTCATAGCAGGGAGGTTGGAACCTGAGGATCTTTAAGGTTCCTTCTGACCTTAACCGTTCTATGACTCTATGATCTCTTGAAATAAAAAAGATGCACAGTATGCTCCCTTTCCCATGGTTTTGCCTTCATTAACGAGAAAATAGATTGTTAATTTTTTCCAAGTTTACTGTTTTCTGTTCTAGCAACAGCACGTGTCAGTTCTCTTCGAAAAGATTAACTAGTAAATAGCATTTAAATGGGATTTTCCTAATATTCTTAATGCTTACATAAACCACGTCCCACAAACGAGACTGTTTAAAGTCTATTTATACGTGTGTGTGTACAGATGTGCATATATACATGTGTATATACATCCTTTGTCAGTCTGGAAAACCAAACAGCAAGAAAAGGCCATTGGAAGGTTAATCAATATGCTTGCTGCAAATTATTTTCCATACTAACTAAATTAGCACCTTGAAACTACAAGCCTTAGATTGCTATGTGGACCCCATACAGCTTCTCCTGTTGTTTTCTATAAACTTGTTCTATAGCCACTGTTTAAACATCTAGTCTCCTCATAAATACACAACTTAAGTATAGAGGAAATTACTTTAGGGCTTGTTTGACAACTCACAAGATGGTAAGTCCCACATTTCTCTGTGGGACTGCTTTAGATATCCTAATAAAAGTCTGTAACAAAACAGTTTTATTGAATTTCAACCGTGCTCATGCTAGAGCATGAGAAGTAGATGGCTGGACAATAGATGGAAATAGATGGAAAACAAACACGGAATAGGGCATCAAAGGAGGCTTTTCCATTGACCTTAAGGAAACTGTGCAACCAGGGACCCATAATAAGTGCCTGTAGACAGATGTCCACACCTTGGGAGACAAGCAGAAGGAATCAGAAGTCTGTGCCTAGCAATAAATAGGCCTCTCTGGGATTCCCGATACTTGGTGGGACAGCTGCCACAACCACAGTGTTGCAATAAATGGACACAGGCAGTTTACAGTTTAAGAAATGCAGAATAGACAAGATGGAGAGAAAAGCTTGAATTTAAAGCCTCAAATGCATGGAGCTCTGCTACAGAATGGATGAACAGCCAATATCAAAGGGGAGACCAGCAAGAGAATGTTATGTTGGACATGTGAGCACAGGCTGCCTGACCAAGAAGTGGAAAAAGCCTCATTTAAAGAAATCAAAGACACTTCCCAATTCCAGTCCTTCTAATGGAGGACAAAAAACTTCCAGCATGCACTATGAAGGGAACATGGCAGGATGCAAGAAATCCAGGGGACTCTGGAGTATGAAAGGGATAATTTTTTGTCAGAAATTCTGGACACGCCTGCTTTCTCTAACCTTGCAGAAACTTCTGTCCACTTCAAAAAGTAGTGTTGCTGTATGTCAAATAAATTACTTTTACCTTGGTAAAACAAATACTTCTTGCACTGCTCTGCTTACACTGTTCTTTTGAATAGATAGAAAATTCCTGGCTGCTATTTTATCAAGCAAAAAGACGGATGTCCTTATGTTAAGGCCATAAAAATTAGTTCTTTATACTTATGACTCACAGCTTTCTGAAGAAGCTTACTCCTTCTTCTCACAATGGAGCATTCAGCTTTCATCAGCAGTGGCACCACTAATGATGCTAAAACTGACAGTCTAAAAAACCTGATGAGTCCTTAAGTGGAGTTCAGTAGCAAATATCTTCTCTTAAATACCCATAGAGCAGATAGATGCTGAGCTGGTCACAAATTTTCAGACAAACCAGAACTTGCTAATGATGGATTCTTGAAACTCTGAGGAATGGGACAACCAATCATTTGCAGTACTTCTTTTGCAATATAAGTTCTACCAAAAAAAAATTAATGTAGCAGGGAATTAAAGGTTTCTGGAAGACAGGATGTGGATGTCAAAATTTAAATGTCACTGTCAGAGGATGTATGTACAAAAGTTTTGAGAAAACCATTAAGTTACTGGTGACCCCAAAGAAATCTGACCTGATGCTAAAGCATCAGGGTGCTTCAGCAGACCAGGATGAAGAGAGACTTCTGTGCTATTAGGCAGAACATGCAGGAGCATGGCCCATAGCTGCAGGATGAAAATCATGCTCCTCCTTATTCTCCTCAAAGACTGGGTTCTAGAGTTTTTAACTTGCTCCACAGCATTTGGCAACTACAGGACCTGATCCCTTGGCAGAAAAGTTATGGTCACCATTTAAAGGCAAGGCCTTTAATAAATAAAAATACTACTGTATGATTCTTCAGATTATGAAATAACAATTAAAAAAATTAAAACGTCTTTAAAGAGACTTTCTGAAAGAGAGATCATTGATATTTTCTTTAAAAGAAAGAAACACAAAAGAGAGAGAAAAAAAAGCAGCAAATCAGACTGCCAGAAGTACATTTTTCACAAAGAGAATTTTTCAGATGTATGTAACATATTTGCTACCAAGTATCAACACAAGTAATAATTACAATTAAAAATCCAGTTGCTGTTGATCTTCTGTGCAACTACACAGCACCTCAAGCCCTACTACTACAATCAAAATGAACAGAGAAAAGACTAGTTGAAGCCACTTTACCCTGTCACAGTATGAATCTTTCTCCCATCTGAAGGACATCTACTCTGTTTCTTCTATACTTGATGGAAGAATGAAATAGAAGCTCTCACATCTACGGCCAAGCAGGCAAACCACAACTGCTCAGCACTTGGTGGCTGTCCATGCCAGCCCTCTGCAACCCATCTGGCCCAGCTCCCTTGAAGCTCCTCAGCACTCTCCAATCTCCATTCGATGCTAAAGCACAGGGAACATTTCTCAGTGAGGCATTTTTTGAGGTATGGGACATCTCAGAGGGGGCCTCCAGGAAAGCTGGGGAGGGACTTTTCACCAGAGAGGGCAGTGATAGGACAAGGGGTCATGGTTTTAAACTGGAAGAGGGGAGATTTAGGTTAGACATCAGGGAGAAATTCTTCACCATGAGGGCAGTAAGGCACTGGAATAGGTTGCCCAGGGAGGTTGTGGAAGCCCCCTCCCTGGAGGTGTTCAAGGCCAGGTTGGATGAGGCTTTGTGCAGCCTGGTCTGGTGGGAGGGTTCCCTGCTCATAGCAAGGAGGTTGGAACCTGATGATCTTTAAGGTCCCTTCCAACCTTCACCATCCTATGATTCTATGATCTCTCAAAATAAACAAGATCAGCAAACCATGATTTTGAATTGAAAAGAGTTTTCTTAAAAGTTAGAATCATCTTCATAATTTTGCATCTTGTGTGCCAGTTTTTAAACAGATCACACAAAAATCACCACAGAAACTAGACAATGCCTGCCAAGGAATATTTTGCAAATTAAACTTATCTTAAATTTGTCTAAGTACATATAAATGAAATTCTAGTGAGAGTTGCATGAAAATGTATGATTTCTGTGCACACATGGGTGGAATTCTTGATATGCAGCTCCAATAACTGGAATTGTAGTCCTCTTTATGAAGTTAGGAACGTTTTCAAAGAATAAAAAATATTTTAGGTTTACAGAGGTTTTTACATAACTTCATCTCTCTTCTAAATTTTAATTCAAATACAGGGGTTCTCCCAGGTATTTGCTTGAGACTTGTATGCACTTCATTGTTTTAGTGCTACAAAAAACTACATCTACCAGAACATGTCAGGTAATGTGGGTATGAACACTGTTGTCTGCCGTGCACATTTGTTGGTAAATAAGTTAGGGAAATTCTTATTTCTTAAATGGAAAGAAACTGATTCGCCAAGCAGAAGATGAATGACAACAGCTCAATCTACAAACCTTATCTGGTCTCAGTGAAGAGAACAGGAAACTGAGAGACAGAGATACAAACAAAGTCAGTTTTAGGAGTCCAACCAGAAATAAGAACAATTCTGAAAGGCAATGCTCTTCCCAAAAAGCTGTTTATAATATGTTCTATGCAAAACACTAAAGAGGGAAAAGTACATGTGGTGTCACAGACACACTCTTGGTAACTGGAACTCAATACGTGTGCAAACACAGCCACAAAAAAATGGTATTTGACATCATCAGCTAAAGCCAGCATCTCGTGAATAAAATAAAAGCAGAAAACTGTACTTTAAATTAATATCAGGAAATTATTGGATACCTCTTCTTTCTTCTTATCCAAAAAGCAGAAGCATCATATGTGTTTTGGGTTAGTGAGGCGGGTGTTTGGTAGCGGGGGGGCCACAGGGGTGGAAGTTGCTGGAGAGGCTCCCCTGGCTCCCATTCCAGCCCCAACTCTGGCCAAGGCCAAGCTAATTAGGGAAGCTGGATGCACCTCTGCAAGTAACATGTTCAAGAAGGGGAAAATGAAACTGCAAAAAGACCTGCAGGGCAGAGGAATCGGGGAGGTGAGAGCAACGCTGGAGCAGAGATACCAAGGTGGGTGAGGAAAGAGGGGCAGAAGGTACCTGAGCAGAGGTTCCCCTGCAGCCCGTGGTGAGATGGCAGCTGTCCCCTTGAAGCCCATGGAGCTGTATGGTGGAGCAGCCCATGAAGGACCAAGGCAGAGCACCTGTGGACCTGCAGCCATGGAGGGCACCAGGGGAAGTGACTGTTCCCAAAACAGACCGTGATTTTGTGGGAGCTCCAGCAGTCTGTTCCTAAGGAACTGCACCTCGTGGGAGGGACTCGTGCCAGAGGGGCTCATGAAGGACTCTCTCCCATAGGAGGGACTCTGCGGTGGAGTGGGCAAGGCTGTGGAGTCCTCCCCCTGAGAAGAAGGAGTGGCAGAACCAATGTGTGATGAATTGATCTTAAACCCCCACTCCCCGTTCCCCTGTGCCACTGAGGGGGAAGCAGGAGTGAAGTAATTTGGGCCCAGGAAGAAGGGAGAGGTGGGGGGAAGGTATCTAAGATTAAGTCTTGTTCTCCCTTTCTCCTGTTCCAATAAATGAAATTGTTGGGGTTTTTTGTCCCCAAGTTAAGTCTGTTTTGCCCATGACAACCTCCCTGTCCTTGTCTCGGTTCACAAATTGGATTTTGTCCTCCCTGTCCCACAGTGGGGGGGTGGGGGGTGAGTGAGCAGGGGCTTGGTTGTTACCAGCTGGGCCTAAACCACGACAATATGTCTTGACAAATAAATGCAGCTACACCTTCTTGAAGAAACAAATTCCTACCTTCTCAGCTTTTCCCCTTAGTCAACCAGTGTCATCTGCTTCCATTAGGATGAGTTTCAGCCAACAAGCTCTTAGCCAAAACCCAATTTCAGTCACACACTAATCATCTAAAAAACCTGACCATCTGTGTTTCATGAAAGGGAGATGTAAAAATTAGTATTAGCAGCATATTGATGAAACTGCAAACCAATCTGTCACAACCTCCTTTACTGTCTCACATAAAAGGCAAGCTTGGCAGGAATCTAAAAAAATTAGTGGGAAAACTTCTGGAAGAGAAGAAACAACTGCTTCAAACAACTCAGTTATCTGGGAGAGAATAAAAAGGAAATAATTAAAACATGGTTCTGCCAAACACTAAGATAACATAGAGATCTAGCCACCATCTCTTACAGCCCGTGAAACTGCACTCATGCAGTTATTATTACAGTATTATTAAGCAATAAAACCAGTGTGATTTCTGCATGTTAGGTGGAAATAGGTTAAATGTGTTTGAGAACTTAATGATCAGACTTGCTTTACCTCCACATGGGACTCCCTAACACATAGAAGCAAGAACAGCTCCTGACTCACATTAAATTTGGCATCTTCTAACTACAAAGATCATCTCATCAGAAAAACTTTGCATTCTCCTTGCTGAACTTCTGAAATTCCTGTTGGCCCCAACCTCAGGTTTCCCAGGACACATCCAGACTCAACCTCTACCACTTACAATGTCTACCCAACACTCAGTATCATCCACAGATTTGCTGAGGATACACTCTGTTTATTCTGTTTTGCCATCTGGATTATTGATAACAGATAATTTCAGCCTCAGTGTCATCAAAGAACCAGCCGTTTCATCCAAGAAGGACATCAGGTTGGTCAGGCTTGTGCTGAGGTTGGTAAGTCCACAATGGCTGAGCTCAATTACATTCTTGTCTTTCACATACGTGGGAAAAGCTCCATTTTCAGAAGCTGAAATGGGGCTAAGCAGCAGCTTATGCAACGTTGAATACTCCTCCTTATCTTCCCTTTAGTTGGACACAAAACGAAGTTTCTTCCAGTGATCAGGAAACTCCTGAGTCATCAATCAAATCTGCCTTTGTCCCTTCAATATGAAAAACACTAGAACCTTTATCAGGCTTCAAAAAAGAATTTTCCTCACTTCAAATATCACACCTGGGTGCCATCTTTGGAATGTTATTCAACAATAAAGTCATTCTTTCCTTCGAAGATCCCCTCTTTTTTTCTCATTCTCTCTGCCAACGTCTTTGCAAATTTTTGTTTCTTTTACTGGAGCTTCATCTTCAGACATGTTTTCTTTCTTTTACTCTTCGTGCCCAAGACCAAACACCAAGCCCTCCCACTTGTTTCTAGGTGCATACATATACAAATGCACACATATATACACACACAGAGAGGTATATGTGGATCCAGTAATTTATATAGGTATATATATATCCAGAATTTTGGCCATGACACGCCAACAACTCATGCAGTGAAGTTCTTCATGGTCCAGTAGAGTTTGTTTTGACCATTCCCTCATGCATATTTTCTTGCTGTCCTGTTCATATATTCTAATGTGATGATAATAGAATCATAGGGGTTGGAAGAGACCTCTGAAGATCATCAAGTCCTGCTGCAGCAGGAACACCTGGGGCAGATGACACAGGAACATGTCCAGACGGGCCTTGAAAGTCTCCAGAGAAGGCATAGCCAGCTGGTTGAGGGAGCTGATTGTCCCACTTTCCTCTGCACTGGTGCAGCCCCATCTTGAGTCCTGTGTGTCGTTCTGGGCACCACGGTACAAAAAGAAGATGAAGCTGCTGGTGAGTGTCCAGAGGAGGGCCACAAGGTTGGTGAAGGGTTTGGAGGGGATGCTGTATGAGGAGTGGCTGAAGGCACTTGGAGAAGAGGAGACTGAGGGGAGACCTCATTGCAGCTTCCTGCTTCCTCACTAGGGAAGGTGGAGGAGCAGGTGCTGACCTCTTCTCTCTGGTGACCAGTAATAGGATCCAAGGGAATGGTAGGAAGATGTGCAGGGGGGAGGTTTGGGTTGGACATTAGGAAGGGATTCTTCACCCAGAGGGTGGTGGAGCACTGGAATAGGCTCCCCAGGGAAGCAGTAACGGCACCAACCCTGACAATATTCAAGAAGCATTTGGACAACACCCTCAGGGACATGGTGTGAACCTTGGGGTTGTCCTGTTCTGGGGAGGGAGTTGGACTTGGTGATACAGGCTGTCCAGGGAGGTGGTTGAGTCACCATCCCTGGAGACATCTAAAAATAGAGATGTGGTGCCAGGGGACAGGGTTTAGTGGTGGACATGGCAGTTGGGGTATTGGTTGGACTCAATCTTGAAGGTCTTTTCCAACCAGAGTGATACTGTGAGACTCCACAACCTCTCTGGGCAGCCTCTGATATTCCTATCTCATTTAAAAAAACCTCCTGTAGTTCAGATATCACAACCCTATAGACCCTTCACTTTGCAGAATCCTCTTGTACTTTTATTCAAAGCACTTTTGGAACATGGGCAGCTTTAATCACTGTCACCTTCACTGTCATGGATAATATAGCTCTGACAGCTTTACACCATCAAGAGTAGTAAATCTCACAGATGTAATCTGCTTTAAGGTACACATCATGTAAAAACTCTTCTCCCGCCAATCAATTACTTTCTCTTTTCATGGACGTAGAATCACTATTAATCACTGGAATGACATTTTTTGCTGCTTTTTCTTTCTCCATCTGAAGGCAAGTGCAAAACCAGGACACAAGGTTCTTATTTGTTCTCTTGATTTTTACACAGCACCTTCCCCAGCACCTCAGCCTCTTGTACCTCCTAGAAACCACACACAAACTCTAAGCACTATGTATTCTGAGCCTACTAAGACACATTCAAGCCCACCTCAAACTGGATGTTAGTCTTTCTTTTAATACAATTTTGCCTGAACTACTTCACATTCACAATACAAACTGGATACCTGCCTCATTTGGAGACACAATCATCAGGCACGGCGCAATTCCACTAATAAACTATAAAGACAAATTGCAGTAGGATTCACATTTTTTGACGCAAAATTTGAGCAAACCTATGAAAAGAATCTGGATTCATATTTGTTCATTCCTCATCATGTTCACAATTAGAAGGTGATGCACTTGCCTGCACTGATTACAACAAAAGTTATCCTCAAGAAAACTAGTAATTGTTCTACCACCTACATAAAAACCACCCAAATTACTTTGTTTTTGAAAGCGTAACTGAAAATCATCCAAAAAGTAAAATGAATATGTAATGAGCCAGTACAGTATCTTTTTTTTTTAAATTGTTCATCAAATTAATTAGATTTGACAAAACACACTCAATAGACCAGTAAAAAGTATGAAAAAACCATAAAAATAGAAAATTTCCTCTGAGCAGTCAAACTAAACAAACTTGGCTTTTATATTTTAGATACATCAATAAGATTATTTTTCATACACTGGATGACTTGTGAACATTTGTTTATTTTGTAACAAAAACCTTTGGCTACAAGGAGCCATGCTACTCTTCTCTTAACACAGGGTTTATCTTACTGGAACAAACCAGCTGTTCTTTTGGCCTTCCTAACATTTCACAGAATCACAGAATCACCTTGGTTGGAAAAGACCTTAAAGATCACCAAGTCCAGCCATCAACCTAACACTGACAAGTCCTTAACTAAACCATATCCCTGAGTACTACATCTGTATGACTCTTAAACACCTCCAGGGATGGGGACTCCACCACTGCCCTGGGCAGCCTGATAACCCTTTCAGTGAAGAAATTCTTCCTAACATCCAATCTAAACCTTCCCTGGTGCAACTTGAGGCCTCTTGTCCTAGCACTTGTAAATTCAGTGAATGACCGATTCCCACCTCTTTACAACCTATTTTATGGTAGTTGTAAAGTGAGAAGGTCTCCCTTCAGCCTCCTTTTCTCCAGGCTAAACACCCCCAGCTCCCTCAGCTGCTCCTCATAAGACATGTGCTCCAAACTCTTCATCAGCTTTGTTGCCCTTCTCTGGACACTGTCTAGGAGCTCAGTGTCCCTCCTGTAGTGAGATGCCCAGAACTGCACACAGTACTCGGGGTGCAGCCTCACCAGTGCCACATTCAGGGGTAAGATCACCTCCCTGGTCCTGCTGACCACACTATTCCTGATGCAGACCAGGATGCCACTGGACCTCTGGGCCACCTGGGCACACTGCTGGCTCATGTTCAGCCTGCTGTCCATCAACAAACCCAGGTCCCTCTCTGCTGGGCACCTCTCCAGCCACTCCTCCCCAAGCAACAAATTCGATGAATGCACATTATGAAAACAAACTTCCTTCTGATTATTTTAAAACTTCACTTGGTAATTCCTACAGCTGAAGAAATCAGTAATACTGATGCTTTCTTCTGGAAAATATTCATCTTCCGACAAAAACAAGGTTCATTTTATTTTCAATTTTTCAGGCAGGCATGATCTGTAATTCATGTCAACATCTAACAGAAAACTGATACATTCAATTACAACAATGTAGTAGGAAAACGTATTTATCTTTTTATGATTATAGTAGTTGTATAAGAGCCAAGATAGCTTTTTTTAATCTGTACCAAGTGAATGTAAAGGCAAAGAAAAATTAACTGCTGCTGCCCATGATTCACAGAAACCCTTTCCCCAACTCCACAGAAGCCACAGCATGAAACAAGACTAGATCATTTATTTCTTGACCAGCATGGTGGATGATAGCACATCATAGAATGGTTTGGGTTGGAAGGGACCTTAAAGATCATCTAGTCCCAACCCCCCCTGCATGGGCAGGGACACCTCCCACTAGACCAGCTCTCTATCACCAACAGCTTTCAGAGTCTTTTATCACTACTCGTGGCCCTACAGTTTAATTGCCTGCAAACCTAACAGCAAAAACAAAACAAAAAAACCAAAACACTCCAAAGCCCTGACAGGTCCCCCACCATGCAGCTCTACATTCTCTTTTGTAGTCACTTTGTCAGGCATGCTGTGGTGCTGCAGGCACATGACAGTGCAGTCACTAAAAACATAGTTTATTCAAACATGGGCCCTAATGTCTTCCCTAAAGCCTCCTTGGTACTTAGAGAAAGCAAATAAAGCAGTTGAGTCCCAGACATTGTATCATCACCTAGCAAATATTTACCCAAAAGAGTCAGAGACTAAGAAGGCTGCAGGACCTTGGATCACTTGGGTTTTAGACCCAAAGAAAGGAGTATCCAAAGCTTCTACATGATACCCACCCTCAGAAAAGACCCAGGTGCTTGCTGTGATGCCAGGCAATCATCTAAAGTCACTGCTGGAGGCTTCCAAAGGAAAGAGCATCTCATGAACCCATGCTCAGAGCAAAGCACACAAATGTAAAGCCACATGAAACTTTTGATATCAAATTCCACCTTTAAGCTGATGAATCTCTAATTTAGTAAACTTCTGAATTTCCTAGAAGGCATAACCCCACCCTCATCAGCATAATGACTTTTTATGGTACCAAAAGCATGTATGTGCACACTCATATGGCACTTCAGTGTCATTAGCAATCTGTCATGAAATATCAACCAGTAAAGTCAAACTGCTTACATAAAAAATAAATGCCAGTAAAATGCAGTTACAAACCCTCATACAGTTCCTTTCACACCCAGACTTCAGAATAAGTAATGCTAAAGAAGTTACTGTATTTTCTTCCACATGTAAATGCACCACTTCAATTTTTTTTTTCATGTGCTTTTCTGCATGTGCTATTTCTTTTCATACCATGTCTGGCTTTTTTCTTTCCTGCAGTGTAAAAACGTGTTAGTATATTAAAATGTTGCTAAGTGTATACAGATGTATAGCTTCTGTTTGAGCAGCTAGGGGAATGGTAACCATGGCAGTGCTTCCAAGAATAGAATTATCATCTGTAACAGCACTCGTGCTGCGGCAGTTGACAGAATGGTTATAAATATATCTATTAGCAGCTTGAGCTGAATCTTTAAACAGCACTATAGGGACAGCAGTTGGCTAAAAATAGCTTGACAATATTGCATTTGAACACTTGTCCTCAGAAACACTTTGTCACATCCACAGAGTGAATTTCAGTCTTTTTCTGCATGAAGCTGAAAATGAACATCTGTGGCACACAGGAGACAGACAGTATGACATTTTTTGACCTCCCTCCTCCCTGTAACACTACAAATAAAAGCACAACAGGGAAAAAAAAACCAAAACCTTGAAAAGGCTGCTACAAAGCATGAAGTAATGCCTAGGATTCAAAGTACATGAAGCAAGGGCAGAAGCAAAAATCATCTTACAAGGGAAAAATGAAAGAACACGTGGCAATCCACAGCACACATCATCTGTCTGAGGTGCTGGAGCTCAGCCTCATTCTAATTCTGTGATTCTGTAATAATTGACTTCTATCTAACTGGAACAAGGGAATGATGGGTACACAGTTGTTACTAACAACCCTAGGAGCTACCATTCAACATGAGTGAAGGAAAACTGTCTGAAAACAGATTTCCAAATTCAGTAGTCATTAATTCAGACACACATTCTCAAAAGCAAACAAACAAACAAAAAAAGGATACATTTTGCTTGCTACTTCCAGTATTTTCATCAGCTTAAGTGAAAATCTTTGCAATCATAGTTGATAACAGTGCAGAAATACCAGTTAGGTCATCTGATGAAAACCAAGCAAGCTTCCTTTATTATTCAGGGAAATGTTTACATTGCCTTAAATTATCAAATAAAAATACAGACTGTTAATTTCTTAATAAGCAACTGTACCCTGGAACATGTGGCCATTCAAAAAAAAATTGTTCAAATGACTAAGGTCTTCAGAAAGAAAGATTTGCTTGCAGAGGAAAATGTATCATGCACCTGGTGCCACCCTCTGCTCAAAGCAGGGCTAAGGTAGACTGGATTGTTTAGGTGTTCATCAAGTCAAGTTCTGGACACATCTCTGGAGGCAGAGATTCCACACCATTTTGTGTTTCAGTGCCCTCAGTGTGAACAAGAAACTTCCTAGTATTTGACTGCCATTTCTTATGTTCCAGCTTGTCTGTTGCTTATTATTTGGTGGCATCCAGCAAATGGATAGTGGCAATGGGCACAAACTGAATGGACAGGAGGTTTTATCTGAACATCAAACACTTTTTTTTACTGTGAGGGTGACTGAGCACTGGAACAGGTTGCCTGGAGAGGCTGTAGAGTCTCCCGCCTCAAAGATACTCAGAAGTCATCTAGACATGGTCTTGGGCAACTGACTAAGTGGCCCTGCTTGAGCAGGGAGTTTGGACTAGATGAACTCCAGATGTGCCTTCAAAACTCAGTCATTCTGTTATTACACTGTGCACTTCTAAGATGACTCTGTCTCCCTCCTCTCTGCACTCTCCCATCATGTAACTCCCTTTGCTATCTCCACAGAAGACTGCAGAAACTCAGCTCTCTCCTAATTCTCCACAGACATCCTAGGCTACAATGCCCTACCCAGCCAGGTGGTCCTCCACTGGACTCACTCCTGCATGTCCATGTCTGCCTTGTACTGAGGAACCCCAAACTGGGCAGAGCACTCTACACATAGTCTCACAAGTGCTGAACAGAGGGGAAGAATGACTTCCCTTGGTCTGCTTGTACCAGAAAAAGTGGTACATCCCACTGTGGAGTTGGCCATCACTGCAGGGACACTCCACTGACTACTGCTCAACCTGTTGTCCACCCTGTCCTTTTCTGAAAAGCTGCTTTCCAGCCAGCCAGCATCCAGCCCATACTGCATTAATATGGTGTGAGATAAGTATTTAATTTTCTTTTAGAAGTACATATGTGTGTATTAATTTCAGTAATAGGTTTTAACAGTTATTACCTAGATTTAAAGTAATTCAAATTAAATTAAACTTAAGGTATAAAAATGCACTGAACTTGTGTTCCTCAGCAGTACAGGAATACCTTTGATGTGTACTTCTAAATGCAAGTGAAAACAAGACACTAGGAAAGAAAAAGTATGTCCCATTGAAAATGAAAGCAGGTTAAATTATACTTTTCATCCTCCTTAAAGCTTATTTAAGGATGAACTATATTTTAAACAGAACTTCTAACAGTTGTGTCCCTCATAAAGTCTTATTTCTGGTAAGAGAATGTAATCTGCCATATAAAACAATTATTGGAAAATTCAACTACACCACAGTATAAGACTTTAATATTCAAGCAAGGAAATTAAGCTCTTGGGATAATTAGAGTTGCTGTTTTCATAAAGCATATGGATCAACTTGACCATGGCAACGAACTTAGGCTGCAAGGCAAAAAGAATTAACACTTTAATCAGATTTCATAGAATCACAGAATGCCAGGTTGGAAGGGATCTCAAGGATCACCTGGTCCAACCTTTTTAGGTAATATGGATTTGTCCATTATCTATTACATCGGTTCTTTCTTTAAAGTTTAAACCCTTCCAAACTTTTTTTCTCGATTTATCACATGGGAATGAGAACATTGAGCATACATTACAGCTCTGAACTTCTGAAAATGTATATAAATACTGACTGTACAACTCCAACTTGCATATCAGCCAACTGATGTTGCTGACACTAAGATGTTTACTCAACCAAGACTAAAGGAAAGTGGTGTCAGACCTGCTTAGATATTTCTTAAAACAGAAAAATTAATTATGAAATAAGCCATTAGGATAGCAATAGCTTGACTGGTAAGTTCTTTTAAAACATCATTTAGGTAATGGATTCTTACAAATAAATATTAGAATAAACCTCTGTGCAAAAGAAAGTGATTTTTGTTCCATTAAGTTCAATGCCTACTACAAAACTGCTTTTATTCAAAGGCTGTTAAAGGGTTTGATAAGAGTTCCAGTTAAACTGGTGCCACCAATTTGAACAGAATACGATGATTATTACTTTATGACTCTATTCCAGTATAAATCTTTGGTCAAGTAGCATTTGACTCTGATCAGAATGACTGTTTTCCTCAAATAATTGGTTGCATGTATTCCCTTAGAAGTAAAAGCAGAACATCAAAATGTCTGCGTTTATTGTAATTTGATCAGACAGTCTAAAATTAATTGTTAGCAAGTATCAGTTGGATGACTCAATTTAGATAAATGCTTTTGCTTTGATAAGGCAGCAGTTCCTAAGCACTAGCTACAGAAGCTCAGGTATAGTTATATTTCAAGGCAGAAACCCAAACCCCCATTTGATATAACAACTTCAGAGAAAACTACAATTTATTCCAAGATCTGACTATGTTTACAGCTGCCTTGTTTAAATTTCAGTCACAGTGCCATCTGGTGACTATTTATACTCTTCCACAGTTTAAATAGATGGTTTGTTTTAAGCACATCCAACCACCTCCTGTCCCCCGTTACCCTCCATTAACCCCGTCCTCTTAAGTTTTATCTGAAGGCAAGGACACAAACCCATTTTCTATGAACTGGAATAGTTCAAGATTTCCACTTTCCATCTTCTTCTTGTCAACTTAAAAAGTGCAAGAGGAACGTAGTGAACTTTAACCACTAAATCACAGGAATATTGCTATAAAATAATAAAGTTTCTATTGATGGAAATGAACGGCATGTTCTCAAGAGTGAGATAAATGGAAGGGTATGCTTTTTGTTTGCTTTTCCCTGGAATTTGGCCTCTAAAAGCCAGCTATGCAAGGACAAACAGTGCTGAACTTTGTCTTTCAAGTCCTGTTGCTAAAACTGTCATCGCTTTCATTTTAAAAGTGGTGGTAGATAAATAAACTTAGTGAAGATAAATCAGAATATCCAGTATAAGACTTACCAATCCGCTCACTAGTTCACACGTGACAAATTCAATTGGACTTCCCAGGCTCATTATATATTTTCTCTCTTTTCACAGCTTATAGAAGTGATGAGCCAAGATCTGACACTTTGATGAAGACAGTAAAATGGGAGAAAGATTTCTCATATTGGTGCTGACCTTTATTTTTTCCCCGTTCCCCAAACTCACAACAAATACTCACATCATTATTCACCCTTCACCCTTTTCCACAACAAAATAAGTGAAAAGATTATAATATATTGTATACCAAATACCATGTTATAATTGGTAACACTTTTCCTCAACACAGCCATGCTGTAAGAATAATACCTGATTGGAAGTGAAGACCGTGTCATCAATTCAGCCAGACACTGTTACATTAAAAAAAAACAACACAGCTATTGAACAAATTACAAGTAGACTTCTTTCTCTCCTAGCTTCTTGAATAAAAAAGATGCCACCTAATACTACATTTAAGTTTTTCAATAGGAGTAATCACATCTCAACTTCATTTGCAACAAACTGTGCATACCTAACGAGTTAGAAAATTAATTCGTATCACTGGTACTTACGATCATTAATATTACCTCAAGTTCCAGTCCAGCATCTCTTCTATTATTAAATCTATCCACAAGGAATCACATGTGTGAAACATATTCCTTCAGATGCTACCACCTTGCTTCAAAGTAGGAACAAAATGCTTCACCTATCCCATAAGAAAACAGCTGAGATGCTCAGAGAATAACTATAACAATAACTTAACCCCAAAAATCCACTGCTTCTGAAAGGTTCACTGCAAAAAACTGCTTTGATTCCACACTCAGTAAGTGGAATCATTCTGAACATACTATGCAGGTCATTAATTTTGATGAAG
Organism: Hemiprocne comata; assembly: GCA_020745705.1. Taxonomy (NCBI): domain Eukaryota; kingdom Metazoa; phylum Chordata; class Aves; order Apodiformes; family Apodidae; genus Hemiprocne; species Hemiprocne comata. The sequence continues at coordinate 160,920,620 of CM036587.1, forward strand.
TTTTCTTTCCATAAATCAGTAGATTAATAATTTTGCCATTGTTCACAGTTTCCTAGAAAGCAGTTCACACCCAAAGATACTGGTTTTGTTTTTCGAGGGTAATAAAACCTATTCCTGACAGCAATGAGCATACACAGCTAAACTGGGGGAAAAGGTAAATTGGGGGAAAAAAGAACCAATCTTTCTGAAGGATTAGTAATTCAACTAATCTGTTCTCTTAAGTGAAATCCTAGAGTGCCATAGATTCATCGTGTATTCTTTTAAATGAATCACACACACAGAACTACCAAGGCTGGAAAAGACCTTTAAGATCATCAAGTCCAGCCTATGACCAACACCACCACACCATCTAGACCATGGCACTAAGTGCCACATCCAGCCTTGCCTTGAACACATCCAGGGATGGTGCCTCCACCACTTCCCTGGGCAGTCCATTCCAATGTCTAATCACCCTCTCCGTGAGGAAATGCTTCCTAATATCCAACCTAAACCTCCCCTGGAGCAGCTTCAGGCTGTGCCCTCTTGTCCTGTCACTGGTTGCCTGGAAAAAGAGCCCGACCCCACCTGACTACAACCTCCCTTCAGGTAGTTGAAGAGAGTGACAAGGTCGCCCCCGAGTCTCCTCTTCTCCAGGCTAAACAATCCCAGCTCCCTCAGCCTCTCCCTAGAAGACTCTAGTCTCTTTCACCAGCCTTGTTGCTCTCCTCTGGACCTGCTCCAGCACCTCTCCCTCTCCCTCTAGTCCCTTCCCCATCCTTGTTGCTCTCCTCTGGACCTGCTCCAGCACCTCAGTGTCCTTCTTGAAGTGAGGGGCCCAGAACTGCACACAGTGCTCGAGGTGAGGCCTCACCAGTGCTGAGTACAGGGGGAGAATCACATCCCTACTCCTGCTGGCCACACTATTCCTGATCCAAGCCAGGATGCCATTGGCCTTCCAGGCCACCTGGGCACACTGCTGGCTCATGTTCAACCAGCTGTCCACCAGCACTCCCAGGTCCCTCTCTGCCAGGCTGCTCTCCAGCCACTCTTCCCCCAGCCTGTAGTGCTGCCTGGGGTTATTGTGGCCAAAGTGCAGGACCCTGCACTTGGTCTGGTTGAATTTCATGCCGTTGTCCTCGGCCCATCAATCCAGCCTGTCCAGGTCCCCCTGCAGCTTCTTCCTACCCTCTGACATTTATTAGAGAAGTGACTGGAACTCATGTCCACCTCTCTTGTGTAATAGTCATCTGAAGCAGAGGCACTGGGCACAAACTGAAATACAGGAAGTTCTGTTTGAGTATCAGGAAACACTTTTTACAGTGAGGGTGACTGACTATTGGCACAGGTTGCCCAGAGAGGTTGTGAAGTGTCCACTCCTGGAGACAAACGATACTTGTCTGGACCCAGACTTGGGCAATCAGCTCCAGGTAGCCCTGCTTGAGCAGGGAGTTGGACGAGATGACCTCCAGTGGTGACTTCCAACCTCAACCATTGTGGGAGTCTGATTGTGTGATAGATAAACAGAGATGCCATTGGTATGTTTCCTTGTCCTCCCTGAGTTCTGATGTTCTGCCTTGTCTCAGACCTACAGTACTGTACTTCAGGCAGATACTGCTCCCATTGGTGCCACGCAGCTCCTAGCCAGTGAATATGACTCAGAAAGGAAACTACAGATTCTCCTTAATGAGTTAGAACCTGAAAGTTCAAACTATTTCACATTTTTACTTATGTTTTCCACACACTCTTTGAGACTTTTTCATGTACTGGCGAAAAATACCACAGGAATGCTGGAGAGCACTCAAGAGAAACGCAGAAAGATGATAACACAACTACCATATCACACTGTTTGATTCTGAAAAATGTCTTTCAATTTTTTCCTACTCAGTACTTCGACATTGAAGTTCCTGGATAAAAAATGTCATGGAAGCCCACGTTTAAATGGAAGAACAGCCTCCTCAGAGTGTCCTGCCCCAAATCAGGCTAAGTAATGTCTTGAAATGAGACTTACGATCCAAAATTACTGTGATAAGCCACTGGGTCTTCTACTGTCCCCAGAAATCTTTATGTAAAGAAAGCACAGCTAAGAAAAGATGCTGAACAAGTCAACCATGAAGAAGTGCAATTTTACAATAAGGGAAAAGCTATTAAAATCCCTCTCCTGCTTAACTCAAGCTGCACCACTCAAAGCCACTGCTCTTACTACCAGCCTGTTCACATGCCAAGGCTTTGGTAACCTTTTGTAACAAAAAATTCCGCCTCAACAAGAGAAGTTTACCACAAAGCTTCATTCAAACTGCCACATCCCAACCACTACATAACATATAAGATCTCATAATTAGAATATTCAACAGAGGACAGAGCCTGTGGTTTTGTAAATTTCAAGTTCAGAGACCTTCAAAAAAGAAATTCAGTTCACAGAACTCTTACAGCATGAGGATTCCTACACCTTCTCAGGACTTCTCAGCAGAAAGTGAGAAGAATCATTCCTCAACTACCTATAACTATATCAATATAATTTCATGTCATCTATTACTCAGTAGATACAAACTAGTCTCCAAATTCATATTAAACAAACAGTGGTCATTGTACTTTTATTCCATCTTCAAGTTAAAACTAGAAAATAAGAGCCCTGGAAGACCTAGTTAGGCAAACGATCAAAACAGATTTCTGAAAGTAAACACATTCACATGCTTGACTTAAGCTTTCACCTAAATAAGCATCTTCAAAAGTAGCACATTTTCAAGTATGTGTTAAACAGAATCAGCAGCAGCCAACTTTCAATTTTAAATTAACAAATTTACAAATTTGTTTAGAAAGAAGTAAATTAAAAACTGCCAAAAGTGACAGCTGGAAGTAGTAGAACAGTCAGAGTATTTTTATTTTTTTCTTCTAAATATAAATCAAGTAAGACTGAAATATCTTCAGTTTCATTTATAAAAGCAAGTTACAGTTCTTTTTTTTTAACTCCTCCTACTGGTATACAATCTTAACTGGCATTAATCAGTTTAAAATTCATAACGCTGAATTAACTTTATCTTGCAATTGGAATGGAATTTTATCTTGCAATGGAAGTAGTACCATTTTCCAGGGAATATACCATATAATTATATGACAAAAAGATAAGGACTAAACAAGAGAACATGAAGGCTACATCAAGCAACAATCTTAGCTTACTAACCAGGTAGCCTTCATTAATATCCCTCAAAAAATCAGTAGATCCAACTATCTCTGCTCCTTACTTTGTATTTTCATTGTACTTACTCATAAAATAATCATAGAATCATAGACTGGTTTGGGTTGGAAGGGACCTTACAGATCATCTAGATCCAACCCCCCTGCATGGGCAGGGACACCTCCCACTAGACCAGGCTGCTCAAAGCCCCATCCAACCTGGGCTTGGACACTTCCAGGGATGGGGCAGCCACAGCTTCCACCTTAAACACATTAACCCATGTCCTCTCACTACAAGCCCTTGTCAAAAGTCCTTCCCCAGCTTTCCTGTAGTCCCTTCAGGCACTGGAAGGCCACTATGAGGTCTCCCTGGAGCCTTCTCTACTCCAGGCTGAATGACCACAACTCTCTCAGCCTGTCTCCATAGCAGAGATGCTCTAGCCCTTGGATCATCTTCATGGCCCTTCTCTGGACTCCCTCCAACAGCTCCACGTCCTTGTTGTGTTGGGGCTCCAGAACTGGACACAGTACTCCAGGGGGGTCTCACAACAGCCAAGTAAAGGGGGAGAATCCCCTCCCTAGCCCTGCTGGCTATGCTTCTTTTGATGCAGCTCAGGACACGACTGGTTTCTGGGCTGCAAGCTCACATTGCCAGCTCATGTTGAGCTTTTCATCCACCATCACCCCCAAGTCTCCTCTGGGCTGTTTTTGATCCATTCTCCCCCCAGCCTGTATTTATGCCTGGGGTTGCCCCAACCCAAGTGCAGAACCTTGCACTTGGCCTCGTTGAACTTCATGCAGTTTGCACGAGCCCACTTCTCAAGCCTGTCAAGGTCCCTCTGGATGGCATCCCTTCCCTCCAGCTTGTTGACCTCCCCACACAGTTTGGTGTCATCAGCACACTTGCTGAGGCTGCACTCGATCCCACTGTCCATGTTACTGACAAAGATGTTAAACAGCACCAGTCCCAGTCCCGACCCTTGGGGAACACCACTCATCACTGGTCTCCATCTGGACATGGAGCTGTTGAAATACTCACATATATCTAACCTTGCTTTCTTTGGTTGCTTTTTTCCCTGCAAACCGTGTTATTGCATTTTTACACGATCAATCTTACAAATGTTTGAATCACTAAGTGAAACTCTAAGTGCAGATTACCTAGGCTTAGAGCTGTTCCAAGGGTACTACAGAACCTGAGGTATTTCACTTCTCTTCTGCAAGGGAGTCAAAGAAAAATAATCTTTCTGAACACTTTTCCACATGATATAATCTGGCTATCCCCAAAGTGCTTTGGTGCATTATTTTCTTCAGGGTTTTTGGCATGCTCTACTGAAGTCCTGGGAAGTGTAGAAACTCGTAAAGGCTTTAAAACTGATAATTTCAGTCCTTTCCATTGTAATTATTTAACATCTGATCGATCGATTACTTTTGATAGAAGCATAAATGTGTCTGCTAAGGAGATGTCTCTCCTCTGTATTATTTCTGGAGTTTTCCTCACCATCTCATGGCTTAAACCTCCTACACACACATATACACATGCCATTTTATTTAAATTAAATCCTCCTGTACGTGACATAGGGAAAATAAGCTACTTTCAACAAAATATAAGGAAAACATCAAGATGAGAGATTTGCATGTATTTATGACTGAAGTTTGTAATTCACAGTTCAATCCACCTTGTGATATTACATTAATGTTAGGGATTCATGTTTCAATCATATGTAAATTCCTCCCTTGTAATACTAAATTCATATTAGGGATTCCTGCTTGGATTATACACAAATTTCTCAACTTAAATAAAAACATAAGGTGTCATTCCACATAGGTAACAACTCTTTCTAATTCCCAGCAGCCATTTTTCTAGAGTTATCTTTTTAAAATCTATCACCAGGTGGTGGCAGGAAAGGTAACCTCCAGGTTTCAAAGCATCATGAAGTTATATATCCTTGAACTCTCAGTCGTGGCTACCTTGAAGCACAAAAGATGAGTTAATTTACACATGCCTTCTTGAGCTATCATTAACTACTTGTGTAACTTGAACTCAGCTTCATCTTCAACCATATATTACTGGAAAACAGAAAACTGTTAAATTTGCCTCTGTACTCAGCACTGGTGAGGCTGCACCTTGAGTATTGTGTTCAGTTCTGGGCCCCTCACTACAAGAAGGACATTGAGTTGTTGGAGCATGTCCAGAGAAGAGCAACCAAGCTGGTGAAGGGTCTAGAGAAAAATTCCTATGAGGAGAGGTTGAGAGAACTTGGGATGTTTAGTTTGGAGAAGAGGAGGTGGAAGGGAGACCTCATTGCTCTCCATAACTACCTGAAAGGAGGTTGTAGGGAGGTGGGTGTTGGCCTGTTCTCCCAAGTAAATAACAACAGGACGAGAAGAAATGGCCTGAAGTTGTAGCAGGGGAGGTTTAGATTGGATATTAGGAAGAATTTCTATACTGAAAGAGTGGTCAGGCACTGGAACAGCCTGCCCAGGGAGGTGGTGGAGTCACAAGAAACATGCAGATGTAGCACTTCAGGGCATGCTCTACTAGGCATGGTGGGTTGTTTGTGGGTTATGTGTTGTTGGGCTTGTGTGGTGCGTGGTTATGGTTTTGTGTGGTTTTTGGTTTTTTCTCTGGGTAGACAGTTAGACTCTGTGATCTTAGACATCTTTTCCAACTGTGACAATTCTATGATTCTGTGGTAAACTTCATTTTGGTGACATATTAAGAGGCTTGACTTTCAATCAGATGTCTTTGAAAGAAGGCTCAGATTCCAGCCATTAAAGTAAATAAATATATGAGAGAGAAAAAAAAACAAACAACAAAACAACCACCAGAAGTTGCTGGGACGCTGTGATAATTCAAGCTGAATTTCATCCAAACAGCATGCAAGTTTTGGTAGGACATATGGATTAATGCACTTAACACTTGCCAAGGCTGCCACAACACTGAAATATCCTCTTGAATTCATTCCAGGACAGGTGCATCACTACATTTTTCAAGAATGAGCACTGACACACCCATCAATTCTAACAAGATTGCTTTCCCAAGTGACAGAAGCAGCCCCAGTTACCTGCGGGTGCACCGACGCTGCCGACGTTTTTGACGGGACGTTGTTATCGCTGCAGTGATACGGAGCTGCAGAAGATTCAGACCCATAACCTCTTCTTCCCAGTTCCCAAGTGAAAAAGTAAAGGAAAAGGAAAAAAAAAGCTACCCAGAAGCAAGCAAACAAAGCTATGCAGCTGAGGGGGGTAAGGGGGGGTAACTGTGTACAGTTCTGGGCCCCTCTCTTCAAGAAGGACGTTGAGGTGCTGGAGCAGGTCCAGAGGAGAGCAACAAGGCTGGTGAAGGGACTAGAGGGAAAGTCTTCTAGGGAGAGGCTGAGGGAGCTGGGGTTGTTTAGCCTGGAGAAGAGGAGACTCAGGGGGGACCTCATCACTCTCTTCAACTACCTGAAGGGAGGTTGTAGTCAGGTGGGGGCTGGGCTCTTCTCCCAGGCAACCAGTGACAGGACAAGAGGGCACAGCCTGAAGCTGCTCCAGGGGAGGTTTAGGTTGGATATTAGGAAGCACTTCCTCATGGAGAGGGTGATTAGACATTGGAATGGACTGCCCAGGGAAGTGGTGGAGGCACCATCCCTGGATGTGTTCAAGGCAAGGCTGGATGTGGCACTTAGTGCCATGGTCTAGATGGTGTGGTGGTGTTGGTCATAGGCTGGACTTGATGATCTTAAAGGTCTTTTCCAGCCTTGGTGATTCTGTGATTATTTGTCAGTGCACTGGGCCCCTGTGGTTAAAAGACCATAGAAAAAGATTAAATTGATACAATTTATGGAATCTCAAAAACAGTTCCATCAAACATTTGGCCAGAAGAGATTATTGTATGCAAAATGAGTAGTATTTGAGCAAAAATGTAACACGGGGTTGAAACCACCTAGATTTCTAGATCACTGCATTTGAACTCGACTATTTCATAATGTAAGAGCTAAACCTTAGTGATCAGAACAACTAAAAACCTAAATTGCACTTCCTTATCCATGTCTTCTTCCATATATTCAAATAGGCAATTGGTACTTGGCTCTAGACAAGAAGTGTAAATAAAAAGTACTAATAGCAGCAGCTACATAAATACAACTAGGATGGAGACATTGTTTGCTACCACTAGTCATGAAATTAAAGCCTAAATTGATGGGTTTGGATGTGAAAGATGATCAGGATGCAATTTCTGCACAGCATCAAAGGTAGTGCTACATTTATAGAGTAACTGTTCCAGTTACCATAATTTGGAGAGCATGCCTCCTCTCTCACGAACTACTCTTCTGAAGACCTGATTTGTTTTTATCCACAATGACTGTTTTTACAAGCTCACCTGGTTCAGTCTATCACATGAGTGTGATTTTTTGAGGTAGGCCATTTGTTATTGTTTCAGGGGAAGAATTGTAACAGTAACACATCACCATTATTAGGATCAAAGTCAAAAGAAATACAATGTATGTCCACGATGCTGCAGGTACATTTCTGACTAAAGCACTCAGAAGTTAGAAAAATTATTTCCTTCAGGAAGCAGTTTTCCAGATCTATAACAAAGTCATCTCCTTTATTTTCAGGGGCAAACCAAGAAGCAAAGAGATGCAAAATGTAAAGGAGACATGAGTAGTATTTATTTGGTATGCAATTTACCTGCTATGTTATCTACTAGGCTGTAAAGGTCTAAACTAACAACTCTGAGGATCAGGGTGAAGAGACTTTAGTATGGAGTTATAAATTAAAACCCACAAGGTGAAAAGAGAAGAAATGGAGGAAGAAAAGGGTGAATTAAGATGTAGGTGAAAGGCAAGCTGGAGAACCACAGGTGGAATGCCCTTAGTGTTGCCAAGGCACCTGTGGAACCACACAAGTTCCATTATGGTAAAACAAAAATTGTTCAAGCAAGTTCTTACAATATTGATTGTATCAAAACACATTTACAATTATTAAGACTTCAATATCAAGCTAAAAATGAAAATGCAGCCAGGAATTTTAATGAACTTACATGGGACAACTCACACATGTAAAGCTGCTAAACAGCACGGACAGACAATCAGTTGAGGACAACTGTGTCATACTAAGCAGCAACAGGATTTTGAAACAGATGAAATAGCAATCACTTCCAAATGAAATAAAAAGCATTATTCCATCTATTCCTTGTATTCAGAATTTTGCTTTACAGAAAAGAATAACTCAAATCATTAGAATTACTTTTCATACACTTCCAGCTTTTCTCCAACTGTTTGATGCAAGTTATAACATTACATTGAAACTCTAATCTTATGTTGTGGAACATTTTCTTTCATAGAATCATAGATCATGCACAGATCTAAAGATCTTAATAAAATTCTTTCTGATACTGTTCAGTAAATGACATTCACTTGCTGTGTCAGGAACAATAACATCCTTACAGTAGGTTACTGTAGTAAGACAGCACCTGTATGACATTCTCTGTATTTCATTTCATACTCACACAGGTTGAATTAAAACCTTGATTATGCTTCAACTTCACTGGATCAGTTTATGTAGGCACTGGAGAACTTTGCAGCTGATAAAAGCTGCCCTATCACTTGGTCTCCAGAGTTCTATTTTCTGGTGCATTTCAGCTTCTGCCACCTCATTTTCCCACCAGAGCAGCTGCCATCCTCCCAGCCAATCCCTCACTCCTGGTTAAGTTACAACACTAGAAATTACTATCACAAGCCTAGTAAAAATGAGCACAGCAAAATTATATGTTTGTCAACATTAACAAATGAAATGGATGAAAATACTGCACAAATCTTTCTAAAGCTGAATAATGGAAATACATTTGGCCATTAAGTTAATACAATGTCCAGAATACCCAGAATTTCTATTATAATTGAAATATGAAATGCTTGAAGGAGTCTCTGCTTACAACAGCAGGCAAGTCTCTTCCACATTTCCAGATAGGTCATTCTGGAAGAATTTTAGTGTTGCAGACTAAGATTTTCTGTGCTAAGGGGTAAAAACAGATATTTAAAATCTTACCTACAGCTTTTTTTCACAAACCTCCTTGAGCTCACTCTATCCAGAACCTGATATACTGAATATGAGTCAGTTATGAACTGGGAGACATGTAGTCAAAGAAGTATAGCACTATGAATAAAATAAGCAGTGTTGAAAGAAAGGGTTTATTAGCTGAATCATTGCATGGTACCCAATATGCTACAGGGCTTCTGATTCAGAGCAGGACTATACACTCCCATTTTAGGAGCACATACAATGAATCAAAATCCACCTGCAGAGTTGAAAAAAACACTTTAAATTGTACATTCAAGTGAAATTCAGGGAGCAGGGAGGATGAATACTAGTAAAGTCAGTTCACTGTTGTGAACTCAGTGGAGGTCTAATAAGTGGAGCAAGTCTTCAGAGGGCTGATCAACCACATGCTTAACCCTTGGTGCCAAAACATTGTCCATTCAGCTGGAGCAAACACCAGGATGAATCTGGCAACTCTTGTTTGCCAGAGGATCAACACCAGGAGTAGTATAAAAGTACAAATAAATAAGGCACCAGAAACAGAGAGTAGTCTTTGGTCTGAACCTTGTGTCTGACCCGTTCTCATTGAGGAGGAGAACTAAACATGCAGGAAGGCATCCTGAATTTATGACACTCGGTGATCTGGCACGTAGCAACTGATATTCAGAGAGCTCTAGGCTACAGGTGATCTCTGTTCTCTGCAAGAGGAAGTATCCTGCCCTAAGGAAGACACCTCTTGTATGGAAAAGTACCATCCAATGCAAGCGGAGCGTTCAGACAAGCATCTCAATTTCTAATTATTCTTATAACTTCTTATACAGCTGAATGGACTTTCACCACCATATTCTAAATGTTTCTTCCAACCCTCTCCTCTCTTCAAGTTTCAACCTTATCAAGTCTTCACATAAGCCCTTCTTTTCTTCTCCATAACTTTAACCCAGTCACTTCCCCCTCCACTTTTCCCCTCACTCTATACAGTCCATGCCCTCCTACACACCCTTCAATATTAGGATTTTTTTCTTTCTTGTCATAATGTCCCTAAGGAATTAGCCACCTACTGCTGCTCTATTGGTAGAGTGCAACTCCATATGATAAACAATCCAAAGTAATTTTTGGACCTGCCAGTGATCTCGGGGTGTACCCATCTCCAAATGGGTTCATCTGCTGTTACCTTCTGATCTACAACAGCTGCTCAGAGGGAGCTTCTTTTGTCTGAAAGATTTCCCAAGTGACAGCACTGGAGCAGTCTGAACACAGGTAACAGATACATATGAATGATATATCTGCAACAGGTTGTCTAGAGAGGTGGTGGAGGCCTCATCCCTGGAGACATTCAAGGTCTTGATGGGGCTCTAAGCAATGTCTTCTTAGTTGGAGATGTCCCTGTTTATTGTAGTGGGGTTGGACTAGATGACCTTCAGAGGTCCCTTCCACCCCAAACCATTCTATGATTCTATGTCTGCTGTTGCTACTAGCTGAGTATATTAATGACTCAAATATCATCTGGTAAGCTGATGAAAAACTACCAGAAATTGTTCATCTCAAGAGACAGTGACATGTCCCAACTATAGCAACAGGATTTTGCTGTAGTTGAGTAACAAGGTCAACAATGGCCACGCGTGATTCCTTGAGGAAATAAACTCTCATGACTGCTGAGTCTGTTACTGTTCACATAAGCTCTGTTTATTGTGTTGATGTCACCTTTTATTTTTTCTTTGTTCAACTTTAGACAAGAGAGAAAGATAAATGAAATGTGATTTATACAGTAGATTGCACCTGCTGCAACTACCCTTGATGAGACATTTGTCTGGCTAGAAGTAGACTATAATCTCTTGTTTACTGAGTGACAACGAAAAAAGACTGGAGAAAATGGTGCTTTTCACACAGAGATAGTGAATCTATCCCAAATCTTTCTATCAATACTATACAAAATTTTTAATGCTTCCTTCACATCAAATAAAATGGCAGAAAATAGGAAGCACGTCAAGCTGTAAAACGTGTTGAATTGAAACTGCAGCTACAACAGTGATAATACTGACTGTAAAATACCAGATGAGATGAATGAATTGAGGGGGGAATAGCAAGTTTATTTTTCCCATGGCTCTAGAGAATAGCTCCAGTCAAATATTTGCTTCGTGTGCTGAAGTGCAATCCTCTCCAGGGCACAACAGATTGTTCATTTCTTGACGGAACAATTCACAGAAGAGGAAGAGAGTTGGTGAGCAGAAATAGTTCTGAATATTCAACCAACTATTTATAGAACCCAAAAAGCACCTAAAGGAATATAAGCAGTGCCAAACTGTGAAGGGAAGGGAAGTTTAGAGTGTTTAGACCCAGACTACTGAAAAACTGCACGTTTTCATCCAAATCCAGATCATCATCAAATTTTGCCAGGTTTGTACCAATTAGTAAGAATTGAGATCTCTCAGAGAAGACTCTGCTTTTATTATCCACTTTATCTCAGGGGAAGCTGCAATTCTTGGCCAGGAAGGCAACAAAAAAACCACCTTGCTGACCCAGCAAAGGTTTATTTGGGTCACAGCTCCAATATGAGCAGATTTCAGGAAATGTGACTGGCTTTCTGGTATTTACCTCACAAATGCAAATTAATTACTAAAAATATATATATTAATTTTATAAAAGCCAACTTAGGAAGTGAAGGAGCTTTGTTTGGGATATTTTTCTTTCACAGGCCTGAAACTTATTAGGGAAACAGAGAGGGAGACTTATATCTTCCTTTTTTTTTTTTTCTTCCTAAGACTTGACATGTTCAATACTGAATAAGAACTCAGGGCCACAGAATGTACAAGCACAGCACTGAATTCCAAAATAGGACAGTGAGGAAGTAGAACATCTAACTTGGACTGTATGTTTGTGCCTAAGATCTCATTCCTAAATTCACACTTAGCCAACTAAAAAGAAGGCATCTACATTTCGGTTGTGCTCTGTAAATTCAACATTGCCACTGACTTTATCAGGATCCAGAACTATTTACAAGTTAAAAAAAAAACCAAGAACCAACTTGTTCTGTTTAAGGATTTGAATTTAGGATTAAGGTTAGAGTTAGAACATATTTAAGGCTTAAAGCATCAACAATATACATTATATCTCAATTAACAGCATACTTTCATACCAGAAGAGCAGAGCCTGAGACCTGCATGGGAAAAAATTCCAATTGAGATCTCATTTTGATACACTACTGACTAAATCAGAAAAGATACACTAAAAGCAGTGTATTTAATTAGGTTAACTCTATATACCATATTTTAACACTTCCTACCATTTACTGATAGTGCAGGAAGAGCAGTTCCATGAGATTACATAAACTTCTCCAGCTTCTGCAGCTGAATCTCTAAAATTACAACTCATCTTCAGGATGCAGAGGCAAATCCTCCTGAGCATGCAAGTTGCAAAGCAAGTCAGTCAGTCAGCTGAAGCCCTTATAAATTATAAACCAGCCCTCAGTCTGCCATGCAACCAGCCAGTAATCAATGTCTATGTCTAACCTTAAACTAAGATTTTAAAAACCCCAAAATATGCTTTCAAAGTTTTCTTCACCCCACTAAGACTTCTCCATTTCAACTCTTGGTTTGGTCTTTTGCCCAGTTAGGTTCATGTCCAGTAAGATTCACGTTAGTTAGGTTCTTAATCCCAGAAGATTTATTCCAAAGAATAAACTTAGATACCTTGATGAGTAATTCTCCTTTTCACCTTGTTACAAAAAGGAACTACCCATGAATTACCATCAAGTGATGGTAATCCCTGTGACTTTAAGGATCAACTTTCCATGGATCAGACTGATCTCCAAGCCTCAAGTCCATAACATGGAGTAAGAGTGTGTGTCTTCCATCACTGAGAAGAGCCACACTAAGCCAAATAATCTCAGCTTCCAAGCATGAAAAACAGCACGGAATTCCTTAGGTTAAAAAGAACACATTGTTTGCTGACAGGTGATGACATTTCTTTAAATTTCTCTCTGCAGCTTTTGCATTAAGACATAGAATAGTTGAATATCTAAACCCACTGCAATGCTACTCAGATTCAGCCTTAAAATAGACTATTTCACCTACCAGTATAAGCACAGCAATGCAGAGCTAAGCAGGAGCTAATAGACTCTGCCCCACAGATGCACCCTAGAGTGGCCAAGGTTTTTAGCCAGTGCTCACCACAACTACTGAGGGGTAGGAAAGAGCACATCTGAACACATTATCACACCATGATACTCCATTCAGCCTGAGGGTACAAGCCAGCTTTATGATGAGATCATAAAGCAATTTTTATACTGAATTTATGAAATCATTATAGCAGTCATTTCCAGAAGCCAGTGACTGGTTTATCAGAGGACAGCCTGTAGCAAAATAAAACTGCAGATTGCAGAGAAGCTCAACTGGCAGTATCCAAGACCAAAGCACAAAAATTCTAAGGCAAACAAGTGGAGAGACCAGGTTTAAGCATTAAGACTTATAAATACCTGGACAAGAACATTTCAGAATCAGCAACAAGAGAAGCATTAATTTTCATTATTTTTCATTTGCAAAAATTCACCTTTATTTGAACACTGGCTTAGGCACAGCATACAAGATTGGAAATTAACTACTATTGCTGAATATTTACAGCAGACACCTATTCCTAAATCCTATATAAATGACAGCTGAGCATTTCACCACACATGCAATTTGTCCAAAATCAATCCTGTTTCTTAAAAACTCCCACTTGCTTCTTACATTAGTCCTTGTCAAACCACTTTAATTGGCTGTATTATTATAAGATAAACATTAAACCATCATCAAGCACTCCCCCTGAATGGCACTGTGCAGGACACAGGCAATAGCCCAAAAGCACTGAATTGTTCTGCAGCAACAGAAAGTGAAGCATCTTTTAAGAAAGTTCTACAGAACTCAATAAGATTCGCAGTCATAAAATATTTTGAGACTTGGGTTCAAAGGGAACCTTGGATCATCTCTCTTGTTTATACCCAGCTTGCTACATTTTAGACAACCATGTTCCTACTCAGCAGAAGCCTCTGCATTTGACAACAAGCATAAATTCATGTACTCTGAAACAGACCCAGGCTAAAGAGAAGCAAGTCAAAACCAACAATACAGCAAATTCCTCAGAACGCAGGCAGGAAAACTGGACCAGGACACTTTCTATCTTTAAATGCTTAATTGGCTCAATTATTTACAAGAAGTGCATGATAGGTTTTTGTTTCATTTGTCTACTTTTTATTTCAAGCTACTGGTGGCTCTTACTGCTCTATTAAACAGCACTGTCAAAGTAGAGAGAAGTTGCCATCAGTAATAAAAAGATGGTAATAAACAGAAGTAGACAGCAGGGTAAAATGCTGGATATAAAACCTTATCACAGAATGACTAGCAGTCAGATGCAATGTCCTCATTTCAATAGACAAATGCAATCCCTTCAGTTATGAAAGGTAATTTTTTCTGGTCGTTTGCCCAGTACCAGCCTTGTATGTCCATATACACAGAGACTTAATTATGTGCAGAGTCTGGTGAATCAAAAAGTACTTCTAAGATATTCTAAATAGTTCTGAAATTCATAAGCGCTTTTAGTCCAGGTAGACCAAATAATTGGTTTGCAGTAGTTAAATTGGAACAAACTGGGATAAGATTATTTATAGGATATTAACATGGTATATAAAAATAGAAGTTATTAGAACTGGACTTTTGTTAAAATGGGATGAGCCATGAGAGCAAATCACCCTACAGATGGTGGTATCTTACTGAGGTTTTCTCTTTCCTCATCCACAACAGACCTATCTTATAAGTATTGGAAAAATATGCTCTCTTTGCCACAAGGGCACATGACACATATAGGAATGTGTATTCCCTATAGAACACAGTTTTGATCATCTGCAAGACCCTTCCATCACAAAACAGCAATTAAGTAAAAATTAATTCCATAAACCTAACAACAGAACCAAGCATGTGCATTCCTACCAGACTGTTTCACTCTACACTGTTAAAAACCAAGTTCTGGCTTTACGGCTCCTCCAACATGCTCCTGATACCACCATGTAGATCATTGTGAACCTGTAACCTCTAGGCTGACAGGACAACAGGCTGACAAGCAAGAAGTGCACCAAAAGTTGGGGTTTTTTCATGTATTTGGTGCAAAGACACCCCGCATTTCTAGATTTTTAGCCCAATTACAAAATCACATTCCCCTTGCTTCCATAAGGCAGAAGTGTCCATAGGTCAGACATTCTACCATTCTACATTAAGTTCTAAACTTAAAAATTAATGCTGAGCATTTCACCCACTTAAATAATTGTTTCCTCAATCTTGCTGATTTATATTTATGAGCAATTGGGAAATATTGCTACGTCATAAAACACAAGTAAGGCTATACTGGTTTTTTATCACCTTTCATATGCTGTCATCACCCTTTTTGTACTACAGAATCAAAAATGGTAATGAATTAGCACTAGTAATGGTCCAAAAGAAACATACTGAAAAATTAGCAGATTCACCTGCTTATTGATTAAAGAGAATTGTAAATAACCTTACTGGGAAGAAAGCAAATTCAGATGCAAAGTGAGTTACTGGAGAAAAGCAAAGCCTGTGTTTGCTTCTCAGCCAAAGCCCTGCTGGGCCCAATGCTGCATCATATGACTCTCCATCTAAATTGTGACTGAATTAACTAAGGCAGAACACAGATCCAGGTGGGAAACGTGTCAAAGACTACAAGGCATGCAAAACATTCACCAAAGCTGGAAGAGACCAAGGAAGTGCCACCGCACATTGGTTACAAACTTTGTTATTTTATTGTTAAATTATATCTTCTGCAAATCTGGCCAGAAGCTTATTGTTATTTCCCTGCTCAAAACAAGAGGTTTACATCTTCAACAGGAAAAATCTTCAACAGAAAACCAAACAGCAGCTCACTCCAGGGAAGGCTCTCTCAGTAAGCACAGTGCAGCTTCTACTAACACAATTGTTCTTTCATTCTCCACCTTTATTTGCTTTTCTTTTGGTTCTCTCAACTATTCTGTTTTATTACTTCTACGACCACCTCTAAAAGCCTACTGGAAGTGTGAAGGTAAGACTCTGATCCCAAAATCTTCACGAGGCAGAAATCCTTCTGTGTATGTTTTAATATAAGAAAACCAAGAATTCATACACCTTCCAACAGAGTATACAGCATAATAAAGCAACACGAGGTAAAGAACTGACAGTTCCTGGAGTACACTGTACTGGTAACTAACTCTTTACAGTTTCTCCTGTGAGCCTGATCTTGTTTCACCTTTGTTTGTTTGTTCTAATACAACACTCCAAACACAGAACATCAAAGTGTTCCAAAACAAAACAAAGGGAAATATTTATGAGACAAAGAAACCTTTAATCACACAACAAACCATAACACAGTACGATGAAAACTAAATATTTCACTTATTTGTATGTCACTTACCTTCACATGACTGAAGTCACCAACTTTGCTACTTTCCTGTGGATTAATAGGTTTGGTCTCTACTCTTGGTTTGACAACCTGTCGAAAAGGGCTGGAGAGTGGAAGTCCACTAACACTGATTCCATCTAGAAACAGAATACATGAAATTACTTTTGCTTGTCTAATACTATGTATTATTCCAACAAATCAGTATTATCGAAGGGAGAGAAAACACTCAAAAAGAAATATAAACATTTTATACAAAAAGGGAAAAACAAAACAGAAAGATTATTTTACTATATTTTTCCCTAGAAGCCAAAAAAAAACCCAAACAGGAATCCACCTAAAACTCAGTGAAGGTCACTGGAAAGGAGAGTAACTGCATGTGAAATATCACTACAGAAATGTTAGAGTTAATAATATGAAATTAGTTTTAATATTTACAATATCAGAAATGAACACAGACAAAAGTTTACATTTTTCCACAACAGTGATCCTATCAACTGCTTAGTATCTTTAAACTTACTTCCAGTATGAGATCTGGGGACTCCTTTTCAAGTCTATGTTGTGGAAAATAACGGAAAATAAAGAAGTCCTATTTTGTACCATCTGCTGATGTAAAAACATACTAAATATGTGTCTTGTGTAACAAAAGACAGAATGGAAACTAAGGTTTGTATTGTAATAGTCAACAAAAAGCTTAGCAGAATTGGATATCCTTAGAGGAGTGTCCTCAGCTTGGTATTTACCAGCAGTCTGTGTACTGGCAGGGCACAGGACAGCAATAAAAGACAATATGACAACTTAGCAGTATGTTTTATTGCCAACAAGGTTGTATGGCTTTAGGGTAAATGGATACCCTGCAGCATATTTGGGTTTCTCTACCTACCAAAGCTACATTCTAAGCACTAACCACTAAAATGTGTGAAAATCTACTTTTGAATCAAAAAACATCAGAGGAACAAAAAAATTAAAGTAACGAAGGTTTAACATACATTAAATCTAGAGTAATTATTTATTAACAATTTGTTATTATTTATATCTACATCCCAAGTCCAAAGAAGAGCAGGATTTTGTTCCCTTCTGCTCTGCAGAGCAATCCACAAACACCAATTACAAATACGAGCAAAATCTCATCTTGCAGTAGACACATACATCCTAACATCTGGGAAACACTAAATTATTACACGAAATCCAAACATACTTCCTCCTTGGAAACTGCTCCTCTCAAATTATATATGTTATTATCACAATACAATGTGATGACCTTGATTCCGGACCTGTTCAGGATACATTTCTCACAAGTAGAAACCAGAAGAACAAGCTGGGAGTATGAAGTGGTTTTGCTTCATTAATATCCAACTCCACAGTTATCCAATAAGAAAATAAATGGCATCTCCCATATTCCTTTACTTCCAGATTCCTTCACTAGCCAGTTTGTAAAAGTACCTTAGTTCAGCCTTAAAGGCACAACAATGTTAAAACTGAAAGAGGGGAGATTTAGATTAGACATGAGGAGCAAATTTTTCACCATGAGGGTGGTGAGACACTGGCACAGGTTGCCCAGAGAAGTTGTGGCTGCCCCATCCCTGGAAGTGTTCAAGGCCAGGTTGGATGGGGCTCTGAGCAACCTGGTCTAGTGGGAGGTGTCCCTGCCCATGCAGGGGGGTTGGAACTAGATGATCTTTAAGGTCCCTCCCACCCCAAACTGTTCTATTATTCTGTGCTCAGATTTGAAGATTCTGATTCAGGAAGCTTACTAGTAAAAAACCTCAGGTTTTTCATTTACTATTAACTCACCTGATATGAAAAAATAAGTAAGTTGAAAGAATGATTACAGTTTCTCAGAGAATTAATATTTCCATTATCAACCATGATCAACATCAATCCTTTCAATCAAACCAGAGCATTGAAGACTTCCCTAAAAGGTCCACAACCTTTACAGATTACCACAGAAGAATGCACTCACGTGCCCTGAAGTACTTCACGTGGGCAAAGCCTGACTTGATGGTCTGTATTTGTACTGGGTTTGGCTGGGATAGAGTTACATTTCTTGATAGGAGCTTCTGTGTTTTGGATTTATGCTGGAAACAGTGTTGAATAACCCAGCAATGTTCCAGCCACTGCTCAGCAGCACTTCCAGGGTCAAGGCCTTTTCTGCTCCTCACCCCACCCGTGAGGAGGGTGGGGGTCCAGAAGAAGTCAGGGGGTACAGGGCTGGGACAGCTGACCCCAGAGCTGACCAAAGGGACATTCCATACCATGTGATGTCATGTTCAGCAATAAAACTGAGAGGGGAGGTTTATGGGGGGGGGGGGGCCACTGCTCAGAGACAGGCTGGGCACTAGTCACTTGGTGGTGAGCAACTGTTTTAATCTGCATCACTTGTCTTTCGTGGGGTTTATTTTCCTCTCTGTTATTTTTTTTCTCTTTTCCTCCTTATTTTTCAATTTTTTTTTAATTTTTTTTTTAATTATAAAACTCTCTTTATCTCAATCTACAAGCTTCTTTCTCACTTTTACCCTTCCAGTTCTTCTCCCATCCCACCAGGGGAAGGCAGGGTGAGCGAGCAGCTGTGGTGCTTGGCTGCCGGCAGGAATGAAACCACAACATCATCAAGGCTCCCTCTGACTTCCCCAGAGGACTTCCAGGAGAAGAATGAAGATCTCCAAAATGTCCTTCTTGCAGTTGCCACAGTGTACTCCTGGCTCCCCAAGGATGGGTAACATCAGGAGATGTTACGAGATCCTACTAGCCAAAATGTACTCTGCATGAATTTCTCCATGTGCAAACACTGCTTTGGACTGTTCAGTAGCAGATTTTTTAACAGGTTACTATTAAGGAACAGACATTGAACTGACTCACACAGGCTTATCAAAATAAAAGAAATACATGATGTACTAATACCTGTTCCACCTTTTAGATGGCACCATAGACCAGAACAACAAAGACAAGGCATCACAATGTCTCCAATTCAAGCAACAGTGGTTCCAGTTACACATCCCGAAGGTTTGTACTTTGATCATTAGCTCACATGATAATCTGTTCTCATGGAATGGTTTGAGTTGGAAGGGACCTTTAAAAGTCATCTAGGCCAACCCCCATTTCACTTACTCTTTTCACCTTCACTGTTGTTCTTTTAGAGGTTATTTAATGACTTAGACATTAAACCAACCAAACAAAAAATATAACAAAATAAAAACCCCAGAGAGATCAGAGCAAAAAGGGAATATGTCAACATTGAGCTACTTTGAAACACAGGCAGCATCAGCCTGATTTTCGTATTAGAATTCTTATTTTAATCTCTGTGAATGTTGAAACTGAGAGTATTAATTAATATTAAATATAAACATATTTTTCCATGTGGGCCCACTGCAGAAAAATCAATCAGCAATCAATCAAACTGAGAAAAAAAAAAACAGAAGGGGAAAGACAATTGTATGGGTCCAATTGTATGAGTTTTCCAGGATATTATCCAGGATATTATCCTGGAAAACACATCAGTTAAACTTAGTAGTTTTTAACACTTGACTGAAATTAAGAAAGCCTCTTCTCTTGTAACTACATTAAATCATGTAGTAATCTTGCCCATGAAGGCCAGGGAAAAGGGAGAAAGATGAGATTACAAAACAACTTTGCATGGGATAATAGGCATTTAATTTCTACCCTGCAAAGGAATTAACAAGGTATTGAACCATTCCTAGAACAGCTCTTAGAATCTCTTAAAAGCCAACATAGTTATTTGCGTAAGATTTGAGGCAATACTGCCCTAAAAGTTAAAGACAACTTGCCAAAAAAACCTGATCATAAATCTATTTTATAGCAGTCGTCGAAATCCACTCTTTTTTAATGAAAAAAACAAAAAGTTTTACCTAAGGAAAAACAATTCTTTTCAAACCGGTGCATGATTTTCACCAGTTTTGATTTAGAACAAAAGTGGACACTGATTAGTGCATAAAAATTGCAAAGAAAACCATGAAAACAACCAAGTATGAAAAACTGCATGGCATTCTCCGTTTTGTATAAGGCACAAGTGTTCCTTTCTTGGAGAAAGGAATAGATAATAGCTAAAACACCACCATGGACATAAAACTAATGCCTTTCTTAATTGCTTTATTAAAAAGCCATTCTATTTTCATTTTCCTAAGGAAAAAAAAAAAAAAAGGATGGTTTAAATCTTTTCTCTGGGGAAAAGGATCATCACAGCTTATATTTCAAATTACTTACCCCTTCACAACTTTGACTGTGCAAGGGGACTTCTCTGCCAGGGGACCAAAAAAAAAAAATGTTCTGCTAGTAGCTCTTTTTTTTTTAGGTTATTTTGCTTTTTCTGTTCTGTGACCAGGCAGCAAAGTTGGTTAGACATTGTCCAGCTCCTCTGTAACACATCAGTCACCACAGAATGAGGAAACACATTGTATTAAAAGCCCTGGTAGGTGCAGAACTTAATGAGGGCAGAAGAAAACACGTAATTGAAAAATTTAGAGCATCAATGAAGCAGTTCACCACAAGTTTTAAATTACTTCATAATTATATTTTTTGAGATTTCCTAAGTTCATCTCTCATGAAGTTTAGAGACATGAAGATGCTAAGTCCTCCATAGCTTTCTTTCATCCATCCATACTGTCAAACAGCCTTTCACTATAAAAAGAACTATTGCCTTTCTACTCTGTCCAGAAATCTTGTTGATTTCCAGAATCCACATTCAATATTCCCATGGTAACAGCACATGATCAATACTTTTTTTATGGTAACTGCAAACACACAGCTTGCCTTCCAACATCGCCGTCACTGCTGTCACAACAGAGCAAAATCTCTTCCCAGCATTTGCTCTCCCCTCTTAAATGTTAAGCAAATTGTCAACTTAATTTCATTAGCCACTTTCACAGCACGCTACACAGAACAATCCCACATAATTCCAAATTTGAATGAGGGCAAGTTTACTAAGGGAGTTAAACCTGTAGATTTACAACCCAATGACTAAGCACTGAAGAAAGAGCTGGCACGGGACAGACTCCATCCCATCCCAATACACAGCTCCCTTGTAATGCTGTGTCATACAAGGAACCCTGGCCTGGTCCAGGTGACAGAAACATACACACTTCTCAAGACACACAACACAACTACAGTGGTCTCAAACTCTGTGGCAAGGAAATCCCGAAATAATCTTACCACTGAAACCAGGACACCACGGAAGCCTGTTCAAATTCCAAGGGAGTCTACAGGGAACTGGCAATACCATGCCATGTGGGATGCAGAGTTTTCTAAAGACCCATGAAATGTCCTTAACGTTATATATGGGTGTCCATGTTTGGGTGCTTGCAGCAGGGCTGCAGGGTCCTCTGTGAGGAGAGCCCGGGGCTTTTATTTGACAG
Organism: Hemiprocne comata; assembly: GCA_020745705.1. Classification (NCBI taxonomy): domain Eukaryota; kingdom Metazoa; phylum Chordata; class Aves; order Apodiformes; family Apodidae; genus Hemiprocne; species Hemiprocne comata. The sequence goes on from CM036587.1 coordinate 160,942,576, forward strand.
TAATTTTTTCTTTTTCTTTTTTTTTTTTTTTTTTTTTTTTCCACAAGTCAAGTCTGTTTTGCCCACGACAGTAACATAAGTGATCTCCCTGCCTTTACCTCAACCCATGAACTTTCTTACCCTGTTTTCTGCCCCCCTCCAGTTTAAGATGAGGAGCCTGGTAAAGGGCTGGGGGGCAAGAGGGTGCGTTTGGCCTTTAGTCAAGGTTAACCACCACATCTTAAAAAATATAAAAACATTCCAGCAACTTCTTTCTTACATAAGCATTTTAACTGTATGGAGTAATAACCCCAGAGATATGTCAAAGTTTTAGGAAAATACACAACTTGAGCATAAAATATCACAACTAAAATGCTCTGTCAACCCATTTGTTTATTTTGTTGATCCACTGCCTGATAGAAATTCCGAAACAAAATGCCTCTGGTAGGCAACCTCTCCTAAGAATACTATAACAGTTTTAAAGTACTTTCAGCATGCAGAAAAAAAGAGAGCAACTCAAGACAGGAGAGAGAGTATGCATGCCAAACCAGAATATGCCTTTTCTTTTCCTAGGGGGGAAAAAAATTTATCTTGTATTCTGCTGAAAGTTGGCAGAATTCTAGAAACTTGCTGTCTGCAGCAACAAAGAGGGGAATAACACAAGAGTAGATAGAGTTTCAGGCAATCTAATCCACTTCAGCCTTCACACTACAGAAGGGTATTCAGTTGCAGTTCCTTCCCTCTCTCCAAAATCCAAGACTATCACACAGGAGACCACAGGCAGCTGTACTCCAGGCAAAGCTTCTAGGATTGCACCAACGCCCTGGCTCCCAGGAGCACGGCAGAGACGACACGTAGCAGACTAAGCACTTCACTGGGACTCATTACATCTGAGGAAGATGGTAATAATAATTAATAGCAAATGCAGTGTAAGTAAAGATTCCTTCCTTGTGAACTAACTGAACTAGAATTGGAAGGAAGATTTAGAATAAGGGTGAGTGCAATGAAAGGGAGCAAGGGAAGTGTAAAGAAATGCACGCTCAATGACTAGAGATGATTTATGCACACTACATTAGATGCTAAATTAAGGGCCTCAGCAAGGAGCAACAGGATGGCAGGTCAATTAGGTTGTATGTGCCAATCATAAATGTATCACTATTTGCCTCATGTCTGCTCTACCTATTTCCATTGCTAAGATTTGAGACCTGAAATACCTCTTACTGCATGTTTGTATAGTGGCTGGTACAACTGGCAGAGGCTGAGTTCCTATGGTACTTACACACTGTTTAAAAAAAACCCACCCTGTATCAGTTGAATTAGAAAAGATTATTTATCTAGATTAAAAGGCAGTTGGAAGAGAAAAAGGCATCTTCTATAAGCACTAGAGGTGGAATTCAAGAAGAGCTCTGTAAGAAAAGTTCTCAAAAAATTAAGAATATTAATTAAGAATATTATTTAAGTAACATGGAGGAGGACACAGAAGCATCTTCAAACTGCAGAGATAAAAAACTTCTAAGAAATTAAGTATTTTGAAAAAATATTCTAAATTATTAAATGGAATAAAGGCAACCAAGCATAGTAACATGCAAATGATCATACTGAAATACCTCTGAGGACTTCCATCATCATCACCAGTAATGCAATTACCCTAATAGAGTCCTGTAGGCTGCTTAGTTTTTCAGAAGACCTATCAAGACTACATTTAAATTCAAAATCTTACTAACAAAAAAAAATACAAAAAAATACATTGTCTATATGCTATGTATGTGTAGGAACATTTTTAAGTAGAAAAAAATATAGCCATTTAAGCAGCAAAGCAACAAAGTGAGTATGAAAAAGACAATGGTCTTGTATACTGGTATTAAAAAATATTCAAGATCACAGCATTTAGAAATACACTAGTATTTCTCTGCAACTTCTCTCCTGGAGAAGGGAAAGAGAGACTTAAGGCATAGATTTGCTTCCCTCTTAGCATGTAATTAATTAGTTCCTTTGATGAGTTTATGAATTTAAATATTCTTGCACCTGTCTTCAGGTTCCCGATACGCAGAATGAACGAGCACTAACATTTTACATAATGAAGTACTCATTGTAGACTAATTAATTAACTTTGCAAAACATTATCCCCATGTAGCAGAAGCTTTTTTAAAGGACTTCTTCCCACTAACTAGTTACCACGTATAATGCAATCCAGAAAGAGCAGCTCTTGTTCCTTTTCCCATTGAGTGTCAGGGAAATACTGGGCTTCAGTCTGACTGGGAAGGAGAATTCATTATGCTCATTCAGAGAAGATGTGCAGGGGGAGGTTTAGGTTGGACTTTAGGAAAAGATTCTTCACCCAGAGGGTGGTGGAGCACTGGAATAGGCTCCCCAGGGAAGCAGTAATGGCACCAAGCTTGAAAATATTCAAGAAACATTTGGACAATACCCTCAGGGACATGGTATGAACCTTGGGGTTGTCTTGTTCTGGGGCAAGAGTTGGACTTTGGGATCCAGGCTGTCCCGGGAGGTGTTTGAGCCACCATCCCTGGATACATCTAAAAAGACAGATGTGGTGCCAGGGGACACGGATTGGTGGTGGATGTGGCAAAGATAGGGTAGTGGTTGGACTTGGTGATCTTGAAGGTCTTTTCCAACCAGAATGATGACATTGACTTCTTAAGGCCACCTTACCAGGTGACAAAGACCTTACTGTTTAAGCACCTTAAGATATGTAACAACCTTAGAACCAAGTTTAACGCACACACTGACCTTCCTGAACAGAGAACCAAGAACTTATGTAGCAGGAACCCTGAACCACCCACCTGAGGGACAGGAGATCCAAAACTTCATTTGCTGCTGCTACAGGGAACCCCTAAATCTTGGTCAAGTGGTTTCCATACATAAGCCTGATCTTCTTAATCCTAATTAATGAAGTGTCTCTAGAACACCCTCCAGATGTTCAAAGTGTTTGTGAAGGAATTAATTCCAAAGATAATAAACCAAGGCAATCCAGACTGTGACAAGAACTCTAACAGGAGATACATTCTTCTGCAGTGTTGTCTGGCACACTCGTATGCTGTATTTGCTGAGACCCATTTCCCAGCATGGAAGCCTGTACAACACAGACAGGATGGCATGTTCCTGACATCACAGCTGGGACCTTACAAACATTTAATGACTGGTCAATAAAACATCAAAGGAAATTCAGTCTAAATAAATAGGAGAAAAAAAAAAAATCCTCATTTTTTATGTGGAATAGGAGGCTCTCAGCATATCATTCCTGTTCAGGGGCAAGATCCTGGAGCTATGGTTCACAGATTGATCAATCTACCAACTCAGTGTTCAGCAATTGTCAAAAATCAAATGACAAATTGTCATTACAGCATTACTAAGGGAAGTGATATAAAACAAAACAAAGAACATCATTAGGTCACTACAGAAATACATAGATTACCTTTCAAATAGTGCCTATGGCCCACCTCGGACATACAGAGCTGAAAGAGCTCAAAAGGAACATCAAGAAGGCTTATCAATGCATGGAAGTGTTCCCATAACAGGGACAACTAAGCCAGTTAGCAATCGACAGTCTGCAAAAGAGACCACTGTGCCAATGACATGAGGAAGTGGATAGAGTCAGGACTGTAGGTATAATGTTGAGGAGATGCACTGTTACCTGTTCCTTGCCTTACAAGAACCAGGTAATGCAAGGACACCAGTAAGTGCAAACTACTGCAAGTCCTTTAGCTGTGACTCTTCTTCACGTTGCACGTGCCATGAACAGCACTGACAGAGAGAGCAAACAATCTGATGGATGAGAAACCACTAAAGATGACTAACAATGCCTAAAACCACAGAAATCGTATCAGGCTCTGGAAGTTCCTGAGCTAACACCAGTTGGAGCCCAAAAGCCTAAAGGACAGTAGCAGGTATGCTCATGATTTTCCCTATATTCTCCCACAGGCATCTGCTCTTGGCCACTATCACAGGCAGGATATTGGACTAGACGGTCATTGATCTGATCCTGTACAGCCACTCATGTGTTTTTCCTTCCTTTAATCTAGAAGAACATCTAACATTTTTCTTTACGAGACAGTACACCATCAACACACAAGAATTAGATCAGCAATTTTGATTGATAACTTAGTTTACTTTCCAATTGGATAAGTGCATCATCAGAAACATCAGTAATTTATCCTTTCTGTACTATGTCCTGATTACAAACAGCACAAAAGGAAACAATTTCAGCAGCAAATGAAAACAGATCAAAGTAACAGATGCCCTGCTAAGGGCATTACTTTTAAAAGACAAAAGTATTTTGATCATTATAGTAAAATGGGTCTTCCAAAGACAAAAGTACCACAGCTACCATATGATTAAAAGTCGTGTCAGTTGTCATTGATTTTTCTAGCTCTTTGCTGTTCTTTACATCAGGATCTTACCTGCCTCTTCAGAAAGTACAATAGTTGTAAAGTTAAAAGCCATATAGAAAAATTAAAGTAGCAAGTAAAGATGTCAATATACTAAGCATCTCTAATAACACTTTGAAAGTACACAGTGTAAGTAGCACCCAAAGATACCCAAGTCCTAAAGAAACATTAACTTTCTACTCCTTTATCATCACTGCACGAGAAAAGTTTGAATTGCTTCCAGGCTTCAGTTACACAACCTTTCAAAGAAGCCATGAGGCAGAAATAAAGTAAAAACATTGTTCAAAGATTTTGTTTGCATGTGGTCCCATGAAAGTTAGATACACGTAAAAAACCAGAGGCTTAAATCCAAATCCTACATCTCTTCAATATCAATACTGAGCAATAAATATGTGATCTTCTCCTTCTATAGGCTCTTTTGTTTGTATCTTATTTCATCTGAAAACTGCTGGGCCAGTGTAGCTTCTGAGTGCCTTTCAAGTTTTTTGGAGACAGAGAAAAAGGAAATTATATATAGATATATATGTAAATATATTTGTGTTACAAAAGTGAAATCAACAGAATTGGAACTAAAGACAGTAATGTCTACCTTTTAATATTTTTACTTCTATAATCATTTTTCGAGTTATATTGATTACGTTGATTGAGTTCCTTCTCATTTCCATGCCTCTGATTTCTTTCCTAGTAACATGTCATATATGTATATGTCAACATATAAAAGCTAAGTCTCCAAAGTTCAGTATCAAATTTGAACCAACTGGCCTATACCCCATAGAACGTCAAAGACAATGTGTTGAATTACGATCTAAGACAAGTTCTTACAAAATAAGCAAGCAGTAAGCCATTAGAATTTCCATGGAAAAGAGAGGTCATTTACAGGGTACATGAGAACCAAGAGTTCAAGGATCTGTACTAATGCAGTATCATCTGCTCCTGAAACAGTAAAATCACCCTACAGTCAGCTTTGGATCTGCTCCCCCAGTTCTGTGGATTTGTGGCCCAAATTTGTGCTGTATGGAATTACATTTCCTATCAAGGGCATTTCATAGAATCACAGAATGGTTTAGGTTGGAAGGGACCTTAAAGATCATCGAGTTCTAACTCCCCTGCATGGGCAGGGACACCTCCCACTAGACCAGGTTGCTCAGAGCTCCATCCAACCTGAGCTTGAACACCCCCAGGGATGGAGCCTCCACAACTTCTCTGGGCAACCTGTTCCAGTGTCTCACCACCTTCACACTACAGAATGTCCTTCTTATCTCTAACCTAAATCTCTCCTCCTGCAGTTTCAAACCATTACCCCTTGTCCTATCACTATGTGCTCTTGTAAACAGCCCCTCCCAAGCCTTTCTGTAGGCCCCCTTCAGGTACTGGAAGGCTGCCATGAGGTCCCCCCAGAGCCTTCTCCCCTTCAGGCTGAAGCCTCAATTCCTTAGCTCTTGTTTTCACACCGTCAGGGTGAGGCCTTCCTCCTCTATCAGCTTTTTCAAAAAGTTCTGAAGTAAACTTCAGTGCAGCAACACTATGGGTGATTTGCAGTTAAATCCTAAAATATTTTTTATAATTTATGTACTTTACACTAGGGAGATTCAAAAAGCAAAGTAGTCTTTTAATCTTTACTAACAATTAATCTAATTTCTGTCTAAATGCGTTTGCAAGATAACTCACAGAAATCAGTCCTATTCAACTTAGATCAGCTAAGCATGTAATTTTATTGTATTTTTTTCTATACTGAAAAGATGTATTTTTCTAAAGATTAATTATGCTGATAATGCATCCCTGCAACTGGATCCTGGGAAAGAGTCCAAATAATAATGGGGGTTTCTTTGTTTCTTTCCTTTATTTTTTATTACAGGAATGTCTTTTTTTGTCAAGTTAATTCAATCAGTGTAAATATATCAAGCAATTGAAAAAATATAGAGTACAGCAATTCCTCCAGAGAGACTGTGTGTTTATTAAAAGAAGGAAATCCTTATTACAACTATCTGGTACTTGTAATTCAAGATAATTCTAATACAAACATACACTGGGTTTTGTTGGGGTTTTTTTATTCAAAAGAAACTATGAGTTTAACCACATGAAACTTTCTCTACAGCACAAATTATGGGGAATTATGCCCCACTTTTCAGTACAACACTTCTGGAAACCCTGCAGTCAGCCAGGATTAAGAATTCTACAATCTTGGATAACTAAATTATCAATTTAACATTATTTCTCTTTAAAACCCACTGGTGTTTCCAAACTATCTTCATAAGATAAGGATAAAAAGACACACATCAAAAAATATTCTCTCAAAAACGATTTAAAAAGACAGCAGGGCAAGGTCTCATGATGGGAAAGTTTGGTCAGACTTTCACACCCACAGCTGTTACAAAAATTCAGTTTTCAATCCACAGGGTTCACTGAACAGTTTTCTTTGCATTACAAGACAGAAATATCATAGAATCATAGAATGGTTTGGGTTGGAAGGGACCTTAAAGATCATCTAGTTCCAACCCCCCTGCATGGGCAGGGACACCTCCCACTACACCAGGTTGCTCAGAGCTCCATCCAACCTGGCCTTGAACACTTCCAGGGATGGGGCTTCCACAACTTCCCTAGGCAACCTGTTCCAATGTCTCACCACCCTCACACTAAAGAATTTCCTCCTAATGTCTAACCTAAATCTCCCCTCTTCCAGTTTTAATCCATTACCCCTTGTCTACAAGCCCCTGTCAAAAGTCCCTCCCCAGCTTTTCTGTAGCTCTAAGGTTTCCATGGAGCCTTCTCTTCTCCAAGCTGAACAACCCCAACTCTCTCAGCCTGTCCTCATAGTAGAGGTGCTCCAGCCCTCTGATCATCTTTGTGGCCCTCCTCTGGACTTTCTCCAGGAGCTCCACATCCTTCTTGTGTTGGGGACTCCAGAACTGAACACATGACTCAAGAGCTGGACACAGTACTATGAAAACACACAGCCACATCACATGCTGTATTTTAAAAATTTCAAGATAGGACCAGATGATCCCTGAAGTCCTTTCCAACCTGGCAATGTGCGATTCTATAATTTGATTAATGGCACAACAATTGGATAAGTGCTTGTCAGAAGTATGTGCATCCCTCCTAAGCAAGCAGAAATTAAAAACTCACCATCACTGAGATCTTGCAGAAGGTTTTCTTGGCATGAAAAGTCCAGCTTCACTTTAATGTTTACAGTAAATGTTGCAATTTTTCCAGGTTTTAGAGGAAACTGGGAGAGGGTATCGTCTAGATTCCAACTCAAGAAGTCCCCATACAGCTTCTCTGTATTAAAATAAGTAAGTATTTCATAAGCATAACCCGTGTTGAGGAAGTTAAAGTTTCTAACTATTGTAGAGAGTAGTAAATGACTTGTCATTTTCTGTTTATATTCTAAAATATTCAGAATTAAGACATTAAAGTGAATATAAGACTAAAAAGACATTAGAGCTGTTACTGACATTGACCTGGAAGCCTGTAGATCACAAAGCTCAAAATACCAACTCTGTGTGAAGAAAAACACTACCAGAAGAAAAATATTGCACAACAGGCACCGTTAAACAACCAGCTCAAATATTCGTGGATGCAACCTGAGGGGAAATAAAAGTTCATCTGGTTTTAAATCATACAGATTCCAACTCAGGAAATGGCACATGAATGCAAAAAACATTTCATCAAAACATTACACTAAAATAAATCAGGCACAATTCTAAAACACAATGAAGAAAGCTGTGAAGACTGTTGGGTTTATTTTTTAATCAAATAAAGGCCTTTCTCAAAACTTAAGAAGCAGAAAGTATACATGACCCAAATATGAAGGATGCTGCCAGACAGGATAGCTTGTGTCACAAAATACTTGTTGGAGACATTCCATGTCATTGGTCCATATGAGATATGGCATCTGTGATTATTAGCTCCTCTGTCCTAAGCCTACAGTGCCAGAGGTATTATGAGAATATAAAACCCCAGTATGTACTGTCCATCAAGATATTGAGATACTTTATCCAGTTATTAAGCCTCCTTATTACTCTAGTAACATCAAAAGATCCACCTTCAAATAAAGAGGAGCAGAAGGTTAACTCCTCAGGGTGAGTCAGTTCTGTGTTATTGCAAGCTGTGAAGTAGGCCAAGAACTGAAGTCATGGACACTGAAGTACCTCCAGCAGAAGCAATCCAAAAAGAGCAAATCCTTTTAGAATGACAGAAGAGGTTGTTACATACTAGAATTGTATAATAACACAGTGACAATCCAGTGAATTAATCCTACTTCAGTTGAAGTCCCCAACGAGAACAAGGGCTAGTGAACGTGACACATCTCCAAGTTGTTGAAAGAATGTCTTGTCAGTGTCTTTATCCTGGTCAGGTGGTCTGTAGCAGACTCCCACTAGGATATCAGCCTCATTGGCCTTCCCCTTTATCCTCACCCATAAACATTCCACCTTGGTGTGTCTAACACTGAATTCTAGGCAGTCAAAGCACCCCTTAACATATAACGCCACCCCACTCTCTTGCCATCCTCTGCAGCACTCCAACCATGCAAATCATCCCACCACGTTTCCATGATGGCATGGTGCCATGGTCTAGCTGATGTGGTGGTGTTACATCACAGGATGGACTTGGTGATCTCAGAGGTCTTTTCCAGCCTCAATAATTCTGTGATCTCTACCTATGAAATTTCTCCTTTTGCCCTTCCGATTCTTTTCCCCACTCTGCTGAGGGAGACAATATGGGAAGGGAGTGAGCAACTGGATGGGGTCTTCAGTCCCAGCTGGGGTCAACCCACCATAAAGTCACTAATATTTGCAAGACCCTACAATGTTAAACACTGCAGAAAAGCCTATCAATATGGAAAATAAACATCATGGCTTGACTGGCATAATCCTAAAAATATATTTATCAATTTATTGTAGCAAAGGATACGATCTCCAAAGTACACTGAAGAATTCTTCTAAAGGCTCATTTAAAGACCACTTCAGCACTGCTTTACATAACATGAGGACCACTGAAGGTCACAGTTCATCTCTACTTCACACTAGGGTACTCTATTTAAGAGCAAGTTAGTATATTGCCATTTCAAAGCCTTTCCAAAACTATCATCTAAGATCTATTTGTGAGAAAACAGGGCAGGAAGGCTGCCTGAACAACTACAATCTAGAATTAAGGATCTTCTAAAGAAACTAATTAGAGTTCCAGTCTAAACTTTGTTGATTTGTACTGAAAGAACCGCAGCTAGGGAAGGGAAAAAAGAGTGATTTTTCCGTTAACTTCTACCTAAACTGCTCTGTCTGAGCTATAATTTTCTCACAGACCATTGATTGTTGTCTTGTGTCTTTCCAGGTCAAATCAAGATCATAGACTTCTTTGTAAGAACAAAGATGAGGCAAAAATAAAAAAATTCCTCCTAATAATTGTTTCCTTAAAGTCACCTCCACCTCATCTAATGATTTAGCTGTAACCATATCACTATTCTATTTTCAAGAAAGCAAGTAGCTTCACAACAACAGCAATCTCTGTACCCTTTTCCTGGTAAGTAAAAACATAATATGCTGAAGGGATGTTTTTCCTCAGTGGATGCAAAGAAGAATGGCACAAGCACTTGAGTGTATCTTCAGTTTAATGAAAAAACAGTTTCCAAAAGGTATTTTCATTAAGTAGGAGATTTATTTGGAGATATTATGAGAGAAAAAACTTTGCAAGTGAGAATAGCCCTTGCAGATACTCTCTAATTTATCACCTGTTTATGACCTGCAAGACAAGGTTTGAACACTCAAGCTAAAAGTTAAAACTGTAGAGAAAAATCGAGTTTCTATTTATCTATCATGGGTTCACAGTTTAGTAATGTTTTCTTCTCCTTGTTCAGTAATCATCATTACAGTGAATTATACTATGGCATGGAGATTCAAACCTTCCACTTTAGTGGAAAAGACTCTTCCTTGGGGCATGCCTGCATTCAGTTGTTTCTAGAATCCAAACTTTGTGTTTAGCAAATAACTGAATTCACAAGCAACTTTTAGTCAAGAATATCAGTTAGTGCCTTGTTTTATCATTTCACTAGATACTAAGTCACTAAAATCATAACAAATATTATAGACTAGCTCACCCATGATCTAACTTTGGGTTACTGCAACCCAGTCTGACTCTTACACATTTTAAGGTCTGCAAAGGAAAACAAAAACACTTTGGTATTTTTCACAGAGAAACTTGATAGGATGGTAAGTCTTTTGAGATCACAAGAACCATTCTCCATTACTTGTCAATCTTAAGCTCAGGTGAATCTGGCTTTTTGCTGTGTCTCTGATTTTCAGAAGATGCACAAATACTTTATTTCAATGTAAATACATCTATTAAACTCTTTACTGAAATAATTCAACTCTTCAACTATTTAACTTTACATATTAAAACCATTATGAGAAGCCACAATCTGTTTGCACATGCCCACCACCACAGATTCATGCTATTGTATAGAACAACATGTATTAGACTTGCTGTGATTTTTCTCAAAATTATTTGCTCTTAAGATAACCAGTGAACCACCAAAACCATACAATAATAAATCTAAGAACTATTTACTTAAAAAGGAAAAAATTCAAGTTAGACTAACAATGTGTATTTAGTATATTGGTACATGGAAACATTAATATCTCAATTGCATGAATCGCAAACGTGTAGAATTTATGGGCTACTGGAATTTTAAATTCTTTTTTTTCTCTTCATAAAATGCTTTATAGAACAACAGTATAGACAAAGACATTTCTTTCTATAACAATGTTGTCAGCACTAAGTTGTTCTGCAAATTACAATCAGCACTTGATCAGATTCATTTCCAGAAAGTTAACCTACACTGGATTTTAAAATAATTTAGGAGACTTATAACATCATAGAATCATAGAATGGTTTGGGTTGGCAGGGACCTTAAAGATCATCTAGTTCCAACCCCCTTGCATGGGCAGGGACACCTCCCACTAGACCAGGTTGCTTAAGGCCTCATCCAATCTGGCCTTGAACACCTCCAGGGAGGGGGCATCCACAGCTTCTCTGGGAAACCTGTGCCAGCATCTCACCACCCTCACAGGAAAGAACTTCTTCCTAATTTCTAGCCTGAATTTCCCCTCTTTAAGTTTCAAGCCATTGCCCCTTGTCCTCTCACTCCACACCTGTGTAAAAAGCCCTACCCCAGCTTTCTTGTAGGCTCCTTCAGATGCTGGAAAGCTGCTATAAGGTCACCCCACAGCCTTCTCTTCTCTAGGCTAAACAACCCCAACTTCCTCAGCCCATCTTCATAGGGGAGGTGCTCCAGTCCTCTGATCATCTTTGTGGCTCTCCTGTGGTCATGCTCAAGGAGTTCTGTGTCCTTCTTATGCTGGGACTCCAGAATTGGGCACAGTACTCCAGGTGGGGTCTCACCAGAGCAGAGCAGAGGGGGAGAATCACCTCACTCGAGGCTGTGTTTTGTTTTGATGCAGCCCAGGATATGGTTGTTTCTCTGGGCTGCAAGTGCACATGGGTGGCTCATGTTAAACTTCTGGTCGACCACTACCCCCAAGTCCTTCTCCTCTGGGCCGTCCTCAATCCTTACTCCTCCCAACCTGTATTTGTGCATGGGATTGCCTCGACCCAGGAGCAGAACCTTGCACTTGGCCTTGTTGAACTTCATGCAGTTTGCACGAGCCCACTTCTCAAGCCTGTCAAGGTCCCTCTGGATGGCATCCCTTCCCTCCAGCTTGTTCACTTCACCACTCAGTTTGGTGTCATCAGCAAACTTGCTGAGGGTGCACTCAATCCCACTGTCCATGTCGCTGACAAAGATATTAAATAACACTGGTCCAAGTACTGACCCTTGAGGAACACCACTCATCACACACCTCCATTTAGACACTGAGCTAAGGTGTCATGTCAAAGGCAAGAACCTCAGAAGAACCTCATGAAGTCAAGTAGGTCGACAAAAAGGTGGATTTCAACATATATAAAGTTAAAATAATGCAATCTCAAGGAAAAAAAAATGATGAGCCATGCCTGTTGAACTTGGAACTGGCAGTTACAGCTCCAGAAAGAAACTCTGGAGGGACCATTCATGGTCTCCTGGAATCCTCAGCTTAGAGAACAGCAATGGTGGGGAAAAAACCAAACCAACTCAACCCAACCCCAACAGAATGCAGGTCATTGTTAAGAAGGACACTGAGAGCAAGTCAGATGGGGACATTTTACCGCTGCATAAAACCTGGGTGTGCTCACATCCTAAGTGTTATTTGCAGTTCTGGTTTCTGCACTGCAAGGAAGACAATCCTAGAGGTAGAGACAGTCTAAAGAAGGGTAAATAAAATGTTTAAGTGGGTGGAGAAGGTGCCATGTGAATGGAGATTAAAAATGCTGAGACCCTTCAGTCTGAACAAAAGGCTGAGTAGGGGAAGATATTGAAGTTTACAAAAATTACTAAGATGTAAAGTGCATGCAGAACTGTTCCCTGGTACAGGAATTGGGAGCACTTGGTGAAACGAGTAGGAGATCAGATCAAAACAGATAAAGTAGTTCTCTACCCAGCTGGTAGTGAACTTCTGGAGGCTGCAGGTTCTACTGTCACAAGGACTTTTGAACAAATGGAGAAAAGGCTGCCTGCATGCACAACTCACTATGGAACAGAAGCCAACTCCAGTTTGAAAGACTTCACAGTTTTGTTGGGTCGGGGGGTGGGGGGGGAAGTAAATAGATCTATTCTGGGATATCCATAGTTTTTTTAAATGGGTTACCTGGACTTCAGAGCAGATGTTTCATCTCTGGTCTGGCACAGCTAAACAGCTGAAGCCACAAGCAGATGAGTTCAAAGCCCATGGTAAGACTACAGCTAGACAGGTGAATTCATTTCTCCATGTTTAAATTCTAGAGGTCAATCACTTTTAAGAAAGATCAGTGAGATTTTGCTTCAGCATCCAATTCCATTCCATGAGTGCAGCTGGTGCTCACTCCTACAGCCCAAAAACCTGTGAGGCTGGCAAGAACACCTGATGTGCTCTTCCGAGTGCTTCAAGTTTGAAAATATCAGTGTCACAGTTTGCCCCTGAGCGGATCAAATAGTTGAGTTCTTGGGGCTCTTACAGTGCATCCACCAACTCAGACATAACAAGCCTCTGACAAGAGCTGACTGGAGACAAAGGATGGAAGGGCACCCCTTTTTGCACATTTCATCCATCTAAAAAAAGAATTAGACCATCTGACCTGGTGAGGGACAATATGAGGTGACAAAGAGTTGACCTTGACGCTGTACTGTGATGTCCAACTTACAGATACCACAGCCTGGTAGACAGAGTGGTGCAATGAGACATTGAAAGACATGACAGACGTGTATTGTGGCAGTATGACAAGTCCCTTTTGCTGATTTGCCTCAGGATCTGTCCCACACCACATGGCTGCTAAAGGACTCAAAAACTCTGTCATGTCCTTTATGAACAGCACGGGGTGAGCTGCAATTTATGCTCACTTATCTGAGAGCCAGAGTGGAAAAGCTAAAAACCTGCACCTGAAAGAAACAGAGGAGAGGAAGTAAGGGAAGGCAAGTGTCAAAGCATGATCTCCAGAGGTTCTCACTAACAAGACACCATTGAAAACAGTGCCAGAGAAGTGGGATTCCTCAAGCAAAGTGACACGCTGAGGCTAAAATATAACAAATCAGGGAGGTCAGGCCATTGCACTGCAACAGCTAACTCATCCACTCATTGGAACAAAACCAAATGAGAGTTGTTGCCATTTACAGCATTCATCTTTGTGGTAAAAGCTGTGGCCCCCAAAAACAGAATGTAAAGAAACAGAATTCAGACAGGCAGGTATGCAGCAGCTGCAAAAGATTTATGAGCAAGTGCCAAGACTAAAAGAACCCCAGAAAATCAGGTGAAACCAAGGATGATCAAAAGGTCTTTGTATCTGGCTGAAATTGGAGAACAACTTCTCACAGGCTCCCAAGTTGACAGGCAAGATGTGGTGATGGCAGATGAAGATGCCTAACAGCTTTTAAGGAGACCTTAAGCAGTTCAAATCCCTGGCACATTTCAGCTGAGGAATAGTAAAGGACATCCAAGAGACAACTTTTTAATGCACAGCAGATAGTTCCTAAGTGTCTGCATATGCTCTCAACTAGATATATCAAGTGAAGAGTTTGTGTTGCTGTTGGAGATGGTTTCATGTTGTAACCACATTATTCCCCTGCATGCAGAATCACTGACCAAACTGAGCTGCTGGCATTACAAACCTTAGTTCCCTGTTGATGACCAGAATCTTATGTCACGTGCCACGCTGTGGAGTGAGCCCACTCAGTGGACAAAAATGGGAGAGAGTCCATTAAAAAAGGTAAAGGTCCACCCTTTGCAAGACCTGCATGCAATCACATTTCAAATGACATTAATTGTTACCTGCTTAATGGGGACCATTAGTTCTTTTGCCACGGGGAGGGTCTGTCAGCAACTTACATCACAGTCATGTAAAAAGTCCTGCTTTTCCGTATTTAAGAATGAATTCTACTCCAATAACATGGTTCAACTTGAGCATACAGTTCCAAATACAGAAGTGTGTTTTGTTTCTGTCAGATAGTGTAAGAAACTGAAGACTGGGCTTGACAGGGCCCCAATAACATAATCCAAAGCTTTGCTTTCTAAAGAGGATTGGATAAGATGATTTCCAGAGATCCCTGCCCAAGCAGACTTCTTCTCCTGACTGCATGGTTCTCACACTCTCAGAACAAATATCATTCAGTGCCTCTCAAAACTCCCCCTCATTTCTGTTTTTGTAAAATGGTGATTTAAGTATTGCATTCTGTTGAATAGGCATATTTGTAAGTTACTCATCAGAAGTCACAGAATCATAGAATGGTTTGGGTTGGAAGGGACCCTTAAGATCATCTAGATCCAACCCCCCTGCATGGGCAGAGACACCTCCCACTAGACCAGGTTGCTCAGAGCTCTGTCCAGCCTGGCCTTAAAAACTTCAGGGATGGGGTTTCCACCACCTCTCTGGACAACCTGTTCCAACGTCTCACCACCCTCATGGTGAAGAATTCTTCCTAACATCTAATCTAAACCTACCCTCCTCTAGTTTGTATTCATTCTCCCTAGTCCTACCACTACCCAACATCCTAAAAAGTCCTTCACCAGCTTTCTTGTAGGCCCTTCCTTTTTCAAATAAAGACAATTATTACTATGCCTAATAACATCTAAGAGACTGTCAAGTACACACAGAGGGCTCATTATAAACATTTCCTACAGAGAAATAAAAGATGAAGCTCATAGCTGAGTGGATCAACTTTTCTCCTTTTTCCCCATTGTTTTTAACCCAAGTTGTAACTGAGATGATGGTCTTAAAATTGACAAAAGTCTATTTTCCAAAATTCTGAACCAGTTAACTGTGTAATGTTATGTACTAAGAGTCTGACTGATGTGATTTAGAGTCCCATATATTCCACTATTTAATAAATTTCATTGCATAAACTTCACCATTTAACACACGTGCTGTATTTGCTCTTTCTGTTACACACACACAGCACCTAGCATGGTAGGAGCACACTGGAATGACTTAAATAGGAAAAGCAAGTCATCATCCATTTCAGCTTCTAAAATTATTCTTAGTAACACATTTGAGACAGAAAATCTATTCTGAGATGATTGGCAACTCCTGTTCCCTCAGGTTGCAGAGAAGAGGATACTCTGTTAAAAAAAATCAGGAGCTGGAATACTGAAATGAACAAAACTCAGCAGCTATCACACTGCATTTTAATACTCTGGCATTGACAGAATCAAACCTGCAATAAAATACGGTATTTCTGTTGTAAGTAAATATTATCTTAATTATCAGCTGTAGTTCTGTTAAAGTAATTAATATCATTTTCATAACGATGGCTCAGAGGAGAAACAAAAAATGATAAAACACATCACAAACTAAAACCAAGATTCACCTGCCAGGCTACTTTGCAATGAGGAGTAATTTAGGAGAAATAAATGGAAGCATGAGATGTACTGTATTTCTTCCATACCCTCCATTATTCTTTTAACTCACAATAGCTAATTTTATTTATCGCCTTGTTTTTTAAAGTCTTTTATGCCTTTTCTTTCTTACTGCTCACTGAGTGAGATGAAGACAGGCTTATTTACTTCCATTCCCTCAAACAGAACAAAGTTACTGCTAATGGTAATTTATGTAATTAACTAATCAGTTTATTTAGACATAAGAAAAAAATAATTTAGACCAAATATTCTTGCTTTTTACCTCTTATCGCCTCAGGATTAGTTTTTTTTCCTAGTAACATTAAAATAAAATTCAGATTTCCTAAAAGCAGGTGATCTTTTCACACAATTTCTTCCATTTTCTTTCTACATTTTCTTACACTCTCTTTCATCTCTATATTCCTACAACAAAATCAAACTGAATGATTACAGTTCCTTAACAGGGATCATGATATTTATTCTAAACTGACCTAGAAGTAGCATAACACAACTAGTTCCCCTTGTATCAGAGAAAAAGTGACCATTATTATTCCCAAATTATTATTATTATTTCTAAAAATCAGCATACACACCCTTAGTGTTGAGTGTTTTTGCTGTGACCTCCAGTTTCTCCAAAGGTTCTGCTCCAATATTTTCCAACTTGATGATGAGCTGTTGGGTCTCTCCATTGTAAAGCTGGACAGACACATTAGTGGAGATTTCATCCCCTGAAGAAGGCTGAAGTGTATGAGCAGACCTGCAAAATGGGACACACAGACAAACAAAATATTATGATAAACATCTTCAGTCCTGTCCAAGTTACTATCTTCTATCAACTGTTCTTTGAAGACTGAAACTACTGCTCTGAAATCCTGAAGATGTTAGATCTCGTTTTCCACTCTCGTTTTTGCCAGGGTAAATTTTATAACCATTGAAGGCAAACACTGATTGTTCAAATAATGTAAAATTTGCATTCCTAACTGTGAAAGCTTGTTAAAATTGCTGCAAAAAAAAAAAAAACATACAGGAAAAGAACAAAAGCAAGAGCAGGTAATTAGTATAAGCAAACTTGAAAAAAGTGGTATCTGATCAACCAGGTGTTTCAACACTAGGGTGGAGTAACAATGAGTATCAAGAGCTGAATACAAAACAAAAATAAGAAAACACAACACTGAGAATAAGAAGGTGAGCACTACATAGGAGAAACCAGAGGGAAAGTCCTCTGTGAGACCCTCAAGTCCAGACTGTAGACTGATCAGCCCATAAAAATTACAAAAGTCAGAATAAAGTTAACTGCTAGAGGAAACCTCTGAAGCACCAAAACCTTGGTCCTCACAAGTGATGATGTATTATCTTACACTGTTAGGCATTCCCAAACTCCACCAATATGCAATATATCACATCCTGGGCTGCATCCAAAGAAGTGTGGCCAGCAGGGCCAGGGAGGGGATTCTGCCCCTCTGCTCTGCTCTGGTGAGACCCCACCTGGAGTGCTGTGTAGAGCTCTGGAGCCCTCAGCACAGGAAAGACATGGAGCTGTTGGAGAGGGTCCAGAGAAGGGCCACTAAGATGATCAGAGGGCTGGAGCACCTCTGCTATGGAGACAGGCTGAGAGAGTTGGGGCTGTTCAGCCTGGAGAAGAGAAGGCTCCAGGGAGACCTTAGAGCACCTTCCAGTACCTGAAGGGGCTACAGGAAAGCTGGGGAGGGGCTTTTCACCAGAGAGGGCAGTGACAGGACAAGGGGTCATGGTTTTAAACTGAAAGAGGGGAGATTTAGGTTAGACATCAGGAAGAAATTCTTCACCATGAGGGCAGTAAGGCACTGGCACGGGTTGCCCAGGGAGGTTGTGGAAGCCCCTTCCCTGAAGGTGTTCAAGGCCAGGTTGGATGCAAGGCCAGGCTTTGTGCAGCCTGGTCTAGTGGGAGGTGTCCCTGCTCATAGCACAGGGGTTGGAACCTCATGATCCTCTAGGTCCCTTCCAACCTTAACCACTCTATGATTCTATGATTCCTTTTGATGTTGCCTTGTGTTAAAACCACCTACTTCATAAAATAATTGTACCTTATTATGCTCCTAAATCATAACAGCTGGTAAAAAAAAAAAAATTTGGTTTTGCTTAAAAATAGAACCAAACATATGTTATTTGGGTTGTCTTCAATAATGTATAACTAATGCTTACAAATTTTAGCTACAATGATATAACTGTGTCTCCAGAAAAAGATGTCTATTTGGAGATTTATGGCCTGAACACAAAATCATATTTCTCTGATGAAATGGGAGTCTGAAAACTGAAATAAGCCTGAGAGTGTGTGTTTAGAGGGGAGAATGAGATACGTGCTAACAATACACATAACTATTCAATAACTAAACTGTTTCTAGAAAATACTTCAGGAATCAAAATACTCAATGACAAAACAAAGTAGAATCATAGAATCATAGAATCATTCTGGTTGGAAAGGACCTTGAAGATCATCAAGTCCAACCATCACCTAAATCCACCAACCATAACCTAATTTACCCATTCAGTGCTTAAATCATGTCCCTAAGCAACACATCTATCTTTCTTTCAAACACTTCCAGGGATGGTGACTCCACCACCTCCCTGGGCAGCCTGTCCCACTGTCCAACCACTCTTGCAGTAAAGAAATTCTTTCTAATATCCAGCCTAAACCTCCCCTGGTGCACCTTCTGGCCATTCCCTCTCGTCCTGTCATTATTCACTGGAGAGAAGAGACCAACTCCCACCTCCCTACAACCTCCTTTCAGGTAGTTGTAGAGAGCAATGAGGTCACCCCTCAGCCTCCTCGTCTTCAAACTAAACAACCCCAGTTTCCTCAGCCTCTCCTCAGAGGACTTGTCTTCCAGGCCTTTCACCAGCCTGCTAGCTCTTCTCTGGACACTCTCCAGCAACTCAATATCCTTCTTGTAGTGGGTGGCCCAGAACTGAACACAGTATTCAAGGTGTGGGCTCACCAAGGCCCAGTACAGAGGCACAATCACCTCTCTACTCCTGCTGGCCACACTATTCTTGATGCAGCCCAGGATGCCCTTGGCCTTCTTGGCCACCTGGGCACACTGCTGGCTCATGTTAAGTCAGCTGTCAACCAGCACCCCCAGGTCCTTCTCCACCATGCAGCTTTCCAACCACTCATCCCCAAGCCTGGAGCTTTGCATGGGGTTGTTGTGACCCAAGTGCAGGACCCAGCACTTGGCCTTGTTAAACCTCATACCATTGGCCTTGGCCCATCGATCCAGCCTGTCCAGGTCTCTCTGCAGAGCCTTCCTACCCTCAAGCAAATTGACACTTCCACCCAGCTTAGTGTCATCTGCAAACTTACTTAGGAAGGACTCAATTCCCTCATCTAGATCATTCATAAAGATATTGAACAGGACTGGACCCAAAACTGAGCCCTGGGGGACACCACTGGTGACCAGCCACCAACTGGATCCAACCCCATTCACTACAACTCTCTGGGCTTGGCCAGCCAGGCAGTTTGTTACCCAGCAGAGAGTGCACCTGTCTGCTCCATGTGCCTCCAGCTTCTCCAGGAGAATGCTGTGGGAGACTGTCAATTATTGAAATAGCAGATATGGACAGTGCTGTGACAGCACGTCATGGATAAAGGAGAACTGAGCAGTAACCTTGACCTTTGCTAGGAAGAAGTAATATGGGAGCTGAGACAATGCCATTTTAGTGGACAGCAAAGAGCAAAAAGCTCATGGGAGCAGATTCTGAGCGAAATTCACTATGTGAAAGGTGAAATAGGGAATATAAATGAACTCTTCAGAACAGGAAGGAGGACTGCAGAACACAACAGATGGGCAGAGGCTGACTGCATTTTTGATGCTAATGCAAAGTGTTCAGAAGGGATCAAGGATACAAGGGCAAAAGCTACTCAGATTAATGACTGATAAACCTGTTGATAAACCCAGGTTCAGTAGCTTCTTTTGGCAGTATTACTGTTATCCTTCCTTTCTGTCTTATTCTTCCTTAGTACAAGGAAAGAAGCCTCCACAAACCAAAGCAGATTTTAGTCATGCACAATGCATCCATGACAACAGGTACTTAAAACATGTAGTTTTTGATAATTTAAAATGTACTGTCATGTATCATTATCACTGCAGTGCTCTGAAGTTTGGGCATTTGGAGTGACAGGAAAGAAGGAATTTCTTTTCTCCCCTCATACTCAGACAAAAATACCAAGGAATTGCACACTAGTAGACCAAACAAATGGTACTTTCAATTCCTCTATAAATGTACATCTGAAACCTGAGCCCAAGCAAATTCAGCTTTCAACTCCTATGCTGTAATGCAGTTTCTTAAATTAAAAACCATCTCAGCTCTTGCTTAAGTACTTTACAGGGATGGCGCCTCCACCACTTCCCTGGGAAGTTCATTCCAATGTCTCCATGACAATCCATTCCAACCCTCTCCATGAGGAAGTGCTTCCTAATATCCAACCTAAACCTCCCTTGGAGCAACTTCAGGCTGTGCCCTCTCGTCCTGTCACTGGTTGCCTGGGAGAAGAGCCCAGCCCCCACCTGACTACAACCTCCCTTCAGGTAGTTGTAGAGAGTGATGAGGTCCCCCCTGAGTCTCCTCTTCTCCAGGCTAAACAACCCCAGCTCCCTCAGCCTCTCCTTAGAAGACTTTCCCTCTAGTCCCTTCACCAGCTCTAAGGAGACCTTCTTGCAGCCTTTCAATACTTAAAGGGAGCATATGAGAAAGGTGGAGGGAGTTTTGACTGAGGTCTGTACTGACAGGACAAGGGGCAACAGCATTAAACTGAAATAAGGTAGGTTCAGATTGGACATATAGAAGAAATCTATTAATGTGAAGGTGGTGAGACACTGGCACAAGTTGCCCAGGGAAGTTGTGGCCCCATCCCTGGAAGTGTTCAAGGCCAGGCTGGATGAGCAACCTGGTCTAGTGGTAGGTGTTCCTGCCCATGGTAGAAGGGTTGGACTAGAGGATCTTTAAAGGTCCCTTCCAACCCAAACCAATCTCTGACTCTGTGCCTGCTCTAAACTTGTCCTGACCTGCCTGCAACTCTGATTTACTGTAGCAGCCATTTTTCTTCTGACCTGTTGGCTACACCTGATTTGCCCAATTTCTGTTACCTCTGTTCAGCTTTAGTGAAGAAAGAACAAGGTGTAAAACTGTGATAGCAAACCAAAATGGCTTCAAGTGTTTTCTAGAGTGGGAAAAAAAAAAACAAACAACAAAACAAACAACAAACAGCCAATCAACATCAAAATCCTCTCAGTGAATGTCTCCAGATGCTGACAACTCCCTGGTACCATCAGACTCAGTGATCTCAGAGGATCCATGAGGATTCTGTGGCTGAAAAGGCCAACCTTAGGACCCAGAGGAGCAGTGGGAGGGGTGAGCATAACATCAGAAAAACAGGTAGAAAATAGGAAGTGATTACAGATTACAGTGATTACAAATATTACAGTGATTTTTAAGTGTATTATTAAGAGTGAGTCTTCTTCTGTACAGAGTATTTTCAGCTCTTTTTCTTTCTTCTGTAATAATTGCACCTGGGCTAGTAACAGTCTCATACAGGAATCATTAAGATACAAATAGCAAATTCTTGGTTTTATGCTTAAAGTGTTTTTTCTCTTTGATCATAAACATGATTTTTAGCATAATAGTATAGCACAATTATTTCAGGATATTAGAAATACTCATCAAGACAGAAACCCATAATGCCTGGCACCAGTGGCATGAAACTTCTTGTGGAAATAACTCACATTTTTCACATGAGAAGTCTTCTCCAATTTTATTTATAAATTTGACATTTTTTTCCCTCAATTTTCTTACTGTGTGAGCTTTTCCATTAGGATTCTTTTACTCAGTAGTGTAATATTTTTATACACTATATATATGCTATATATAAACTTATACACATAAATGCATATAATGACAAAAATGTATACTAGCAAAGTCATACTAAACCCAGACCAAGCTTTATGAGTGCACCCTCAGTAAGTCTGCAGATGACACCAAATTGGGTGGGAGTGTTGTTCTGTGTGAGGGTAGGAAGGCTCTGCAGAGGGGTCTGGACAGGCTGGATCAATGGGCCAAGGCCAATGGAAAGAGGTTCAACAAGGCCAAGTGCCTGGTCCTGCACTTGAGTCTTGCTGCTCTCTCCAACCACCTGAAAGGAGGTTGTAGCAAGGGGGGTGTCAGATCTCTTCTCCCAAGTAACAAGTGACAGGACAAGAGGAAATGGCCTCAAATTGTGCCAAGGGAGGTTTAGATTGGATATCAGGAACAATTTCTTTACTGAAGGGGTTGTCAGGCACTGGAACAGGCTGTCCAGGGAAGTGGTTGAGTACCATCCCTGGAGGTGCTTAGGGACATGGTTTAGTGGTGGATTTGGCAGTGTTAAGTTAATGGTTGGACTCGATGATCTTAAGGGTCTTTTCCAACCTAAGTGCTTCTGTGATAGCTTCTGCTAAAGTGAGCTTATTAAATTGACCATCCATAACCCAAATCAATTAAAAAAAAATTATAGTTTTAACAAGACATTATGATATGACTAGAAAGACCTGGAATTATTCTTGCCAATATGACTATCACCCCAAAATTCCTATTAGGTCAATGACTGTTGAAGAAATTAAAACCAGCTATATATCTTTGACCTTTCACAGAAACCTTTCCTCACATTCCAGCAGTATCACCTACAAAGAAATAAGGCAATTAATATGGTATCGAGATTATCTCCAATTCTTCAAAAATAAATAAATTCGGTGAAAAATTCAGAAGAGTCAGCTCAGCTCCAGTAGAAGGTCCCAAAAACAATCAGTTTAAAAGCTAATGTTCTCTGTCAGGAAAAGACTCTCCCTCTGAAGAACAGAGCCCAACATCAAGTGTTGGTAAGAGGGGTGTCAATGCAAATGTAAACATAAAGCACATCAGCAAGTTGCACAGGCAGAAATGGGATTCAGATTTTATCCTGCTGTCTGTACAGGAAGAATGTTCTTCCATTTCTTTGCCATGTCTTTCAAAAGAGCATCACTCTCTGGAGAGCCCAATGGATGACATGCTGTTGGCAGGAGTCACATCAGGCAACCTGCTGGTATCCCATAGGCTGGGAGAAGGAGTAAGTGATGGCAAAGAGATGGTAGCCAGGAGCCCATCTGAATTCCCAGGATGTCACAGGGACTGAGACCAAGCAGTGAAACTAAAGCATCTGAAGAAACTGAAAGTAAATTTAACACCAGTAAAAAAATAAATCCACACCAATATACAAAGAAAATGTTGTTAATATTCTACATTATCAGCTGAACATATATATCCACAAAGAGCAGATACTAGGTTTCTTTAAGAGTATTTGCAAGTCCCTCTGTATTTCAAACCCACTTCTTTAATACATTCATAACTTTGGCTAGCCAATATCAATTTTTATTACAGCTAAACCACCTCCATATCTAGCAGAATTTTTATAGATCATTTACCAACATGTAACTCAATTGCAGCATTTTATTATGCTGCTGTCTTCATAAGGATATTCCTCTATATATTTGTAATACAATGCCATCAAAACAGATGATTCCACATTAGAAAAGTACAAATCAGTTTGGAAAAATTGGAAACAAACTGGTTTCTTTGCTTTACTAAGTAAACCATCCTGAAGAACACAACAAACAAAAAAATACATAGATCTATATACACACACACACATATATATCTATCTTTGTGTCACATAATACTTATGATCATCCCACTAAGGATCATAAATGGAGCAGAGATCTTCCAATCAACACAACAATCCCTGTGGTCCTTGATCTATCAAGGCAGTCTGTAACAAAAGGCTGAAATCCATAGATAAAAGGAATATTTAAGACAAAAATATTTTTTTTAATGGAAAATTAAAATTCTCTACTTTTGCAACTCTTTGCAAATTGGTAGATGGATGGCAAGACTCTAAGATACACTGATCAACATGCAGCTTAGTAGGTGAATGCACTTGAACCTTGAAAAGTTCCAAAAATTGAATTTGTGTCTTAACCAAGTCTCCCTAAAATTGTGAAATTAAGTCATCCCCAAAAAAAAGCTCAAAAAAGCCCCCCCAAAAAATCCACATTGCCACTGTGTCCTTTTGGTAAGTGTATAAGGAAGTTTTTCTAGTTGATTCTTCCAGTACCTCTTAAATATATTGTTTCTGTAGTATGGTTTTGGCCCCTCCTGAACTATGGAAATATTAATATATTGAAGCAAGTAACCCAAGAAGAGGGTTATCAAAATGATTAGGAGGCTAGAGCACACAATATTTTAGGGCAGGCTCAAAGAGCTGGCTTTGTTCAGTTTGGAAAAAAAAAAAAGAAGAGGGGGTGATTCTTACTCTTTTGAGTATGGTCAGATACAGAGGTGATGGAAACACTGCCCCATGGAGGTAATTAAAATTTAACTAGATCATGTCCTGGGCAACTTGATCCAACATTTAAGTCATATCAGTTGTCAAAGTCGGCCCTCTTTGAGCAAGATCCTGGACCAGATGACCTCCAGAGGCACCCTTTCCAACCTACACTATTCCACAGAGTGCCTCTTCAAGACTTTATGAACAATTAACCATTAAAGGATTCACTCTTTTAAAAGTATTAGGTTAATAACAATGAGCAAATACACTCCCTCAGTTAATTCAATCTAAAAATATTTTCTATTAAATTCCAAGATTTCAAGCAGTAAAAAGACCTCATATTTCTATTCCACAGTAAAAAGCACAGCTATAGTTTGTCTTGTTTTACTAAAGCACTCATTATATGCACACACAAAGGAGTTTTTATTCAGCATGTGAGTAACATTTAAATAATAATTAGGTTTCCCACCTTGGAAGGGAGGTACTGATCTGCAGCCTTGGCAAAGCTGGAATGACTTCAACAGTACAGCCATTGGTCTTCACTCCTGGCAGATTGTCCAGAAGGCAATCACTGAAGACTCCAAAAACTGAAGTATGGTAACCTGATTTTTAGAAGAAAACACCAGTACATTGTCAATCTTTCTGCTTTCTGAAAGGTCCAAAAGTACTAAGGATACTTGTCAGATCTTGCCAATATTTCTGCTATTCAAACCACCACCTTCTCTACAGAAGAATCTTCTCAGGACACAAGATCTGTACAAGGTTTTCCAACCCCCTAAATAACAACGTTTATAACTACATGACAACATACAAACAACACACATGTATGTCTGTACCTAGGACATGTAAAATAAAAAAAATTAATAATCCATGAATATACCATGCATTATGGTAAGTTCTGTAGAACTTTCACAAGATCAACATTACAAGTCATAATAGAGACCACCATTTTATACTGTATCACCTAATCCACTGGTGCACTGGAGTTACCCTCCAACATACGTTAACACTTCCCTGTATCCTCCAAAAAAAGCTCATAGGAACAAGTCTTAACTGCATCCAAAAGCTAAGGAAAAAAGAAAACTAAAGCAAATAAATCAGAAAAAAAAAAATTCCATATGCATACACACAGACACCTGCCATAAAAGACCACAGCTTGTCCTCTAAAAGTTCAGTTTAGATCTAACAGTTCAGATCTCCACACCAATTCCTCACCAGACAATACAGACAAGCTATATCTGAAGGAAAATTTGATCCATGGACACACAAACAGATGCCAAATACAGAAATCAACTCCTCTACTTCCAATAGATTTTTAGCATGTGAAGCTAAAGCAGACAACTACAGCACAGATGTTCTGAGTGCTTTGATGTTATTCTGTATTTATTGCAATAGTTTCTGAAAAAGAAAGAAAAAAATCAAATGAGGAATTGTTTTATGAGCAGACAGAAAAGCACGTAAGAAAAACTCCATGAGAACAGAGTTTCTTCAAGTTCAAATCCTTTCTTCTTTTGCTGTTTAGCTTTATTAAAATGGTTCTTTCCTGTAATCCTGTATTCCAAGAACGTGCACTTGAAATTGTGTGTTGGTAAGATGATCCAGTCCTACTACTTGTGGAATCTCTCATCTTCACATAGATCTCCTTTTCTGGGAGACTGATCTGCTTGTCTTCTACATAAGCTCTTTAAATCTCTTCACTTACTACAAACACAACTCTATTTAGGCTTATAAATGAAATGTTATCTTGACTGCAACAGCCTATACACATTGGCTAAATTATTTCTACATGAACAATCTGCAAAATTTCTGTAATCTTACATAAGCACTTATTAATTAAGGAAAATTAAGTGCAACGTCATCTTCTGCATTCTCATGGAAAAGTTCAAGTAATCCTCCTCAGAAGATTCCCAAATGAAAGCATTAATAAAGGGGAGTTTGAGTTCATTATCCTTTTCCTCTCATACATGAGATATTGTAAATATGTGTTCATTAATACTGTTAAAACAGAGATTTTTCAGGCTATGTTTTTTCTCAAGTCTAGCACAGAAAACAGATTTCTTTTTTTTTTTGTTTTGTTCTTTTCTTTCATGTACCGAGAATTCAGAATGGCAAATACATAACATACACAAAGTCAAAATGTGTTGTAGAAACTTATGTAGTCCACAGAGACATAAAACACAAGGTTGTTTTGCTAGGAAGAGGATGACTAAAGACATCCCTTACCATTGACAGTGATCTGTCCAGTGGTTTGAGGAACACCAACAAGTGTTACTGGATAGAGCCCAGATTCAGCAGGTAGAGAAAGAGCTGCAGGAAGAGATTCGAATTCTACTCCTGTTGTCAAGAGACCCTGAAAAAGTCACATGACACAGATAAGTCAATTTATGACATACACTTACATTTTTATGATTTAGACTTAGATTTTAACCCCTTGCATTATATCACCCAAATTTTTACAGAATCATAGAATTGTCAGAGTTGGAAGGAACCTCTAGAGATCATCTAGTCCAACTCCCCTGCTAAAGCAGGATCCCCCAGAGCACTGAAAAGAGTCTGGCTCCATCCTCCTTGGACCCACCCTTTAGATACTTGTAGACATTAATAAGGTCCCTCCTCAGCCTTCTCTTCTGCAGGCTAAAGAGTCCCAGCTCTCTCAGCCTTTCCTCATAAGGAAGATGCTCCAATTACGATTTATTCCGATTTGCTCGTAGCAATTCTTTTGATTTATACGTTCCAGTGACTGAAGGATGCATTGAGAATTATGGCATGATTTGTATTCAACAGTGAAACGTATTTCAGGATCTGAGGTGGAAAAAATGTCTGGAAAACTAATAAAAACTTAAACCCAAGCCGAGGAAAAAGAATGACTGATAAAATCAACATGATGATGTTTCCTACCTACTTTTATTGTACCTGTGACCTATATTTGCTTATATTTTGAACAGTGGAACTCAAACATAGTTTAATATTTCAATTGGAGTTCTAGCCAGAAAATATTTATCTATGAGGAGAAAAAAAAAAATGGTGTATTTACAGATAATAGAGCAAGCCTTGCTTTTCTATCCAATTTAAATGTCTTAGTGTGTCAGAAAAAGACGTTCACTTTGCCAAATCAATCCTCTACAGCACGTCTAGATGTCTGCAGTGAAGACTGTATGGTTTACTCCCTTAGTATATGTCAGAGAAAGCTCTTATGATCCTCAAAACACAGACACAGTAAGTACTGAAGGGAAAAAAAATATATTTAACAAACTTTTAAACACTGCATTAGTCTCTTTAGTGGAGTGAGTTTGAAACTCGGTTAATTAACTGAACATGCTTGAACACAGAACGTTCTGTTGCAACTGAGAAATATAATGTTGAGAAGAACAGATGTCTAAGTTACCAGCTGCTTTTCTATATAGATGGATTTTATTTTTTAATAAAGATGCCATACAAATATCTCCATCAATTAATGCAGTAAGTACAACTAGACGAAACCTCAACTCCTCGAGGAGGCTTCACAGGAACTCAAAACTCTGTGGAAGAGGTAGATACTACTTTGGTAAAGACAGATGACAAAACTCATGGTTTGAGCCACAGAAAACCACAAAGAGACTGCAGACTGAATAAGGAGATTAAGAAGCAGCAGTGTTATCTGCACAGGGCCAGAATACCAGCATTGCTTTCCTTTGAAAACATCTCTGATTGCCTAGGTTTTAATTCAATTGGGGTTTGAATGATGTACCTCTAATGCTCACGTCAGCTGTACAAGGCAGACTCACCCTCTTGTGTTTCTAATCCTCAACTAGAAATTAGGAAAATTGATACTCCTATAACAAGGACTTTAAGAAATACAAATGTAACCACTGGAATTACCCAGCCAATAACTGAAACTTGACTTGTCATGTACATTAAGTTTTAATGGCCAGGTTTGCACAGGGACTAACCAACAGCAAGTCTTCAAGCAACTCCTGGATATTAAACAAAATCAACACACCACTAATCAAAAACTGAACTGAATTAAAAGCCATTATCAGAATTTCTTCTCTCCTCAGAAGGCAGTGTGTCTTCTGGAGAGTTAACAACCAACCACCTTTTATGTACATGCTACATAACAACTAAATAAATGCTTTGCACATAAGATTTTTAACAGCAAAGTCCTAAAGACACCAGAAGCTTAAGAAAGCAAACTGAAGAGGTTTGTCAGGTTTCTGATTTCTCCTTCTACTGAAGATCTGAAGTCATTGAGATTATTATTATATATCCAAAAGCTAAGTTCTAGGATTTACTTCTTTGTAGACTTGACACTGTTGAGGCAGCACCTAATTCCATCAAAGTTCTTGCTCTATGGAACTGTGGATTGGAGAGCTACCCTTCTCTGATATTGCACTAAACTCCATTTTATCATTTAAGTTGAGTTATAAGGAAACACACTGTGTCAAACCCTCATTCCTACTGCATTTTTGTTTCCCTGCAGTTTCACATGGAAAATTCAGCTGTCAGAAACAATCCACACAAAAAAAAAGTAACTAAAAACTAATTCTGTCTCCCCATATATTCACCACCCAGCCTGACAGAACACTGATGATTTTTGATTCTCACTGCATAAAATGCAAGCTTGGTCATCACTTTTCCAGTAGGTACACTGATGTAGCTGGGAGCTGAAGCAGGCCTTGTTTGCACTCTTGATGATACTTCCTTGCAGCATTTCAGAATAAGGAGATCAAAATAATTATTGCAATAACTACACAATACAAACTAATTTTAGATATGATGCAACATGATTGACCATATGTGACTGAATAGGAATCCTTCTAGTGGGATTCACCCCAGAGAAATGGGGTGAACATCCACACTTTGATACTGACTCAGCCTCAGTCTTCACAACGACTCTGCTTTGGCTGAAGCAAATCTTGGAACATAAATAAAAGGTGACCCCACACACAGAGTCCTCCTTGGGCTGTGACACAAGGTTCTCCTTGCAGTAGGGACACCAAACACAGAAACTCCTCAAGGTTGAGAGCCCTCACTCCAAATGAGTGAGTGAACATGCCACAGGATCCACTTCCCTCCGCAAATCCAAAAAGCTTTTAGGTAGCTCTTGCACTAGTGTTGCTTCCACTTGGTTCTTTTCTGTCCTGTAACTAAGTGTGGGCCAACTCCTGTGGCATGTGATCCCATAAACTGTAGATACCTCTAAATGGAATAAACTGGTCTTAGTTCTGCTTCCATCTCCAGCAGTTAGAGGTTTTGTTCCATGACAGCCAAATATTCAAATATGTTTGAATTATTCAGGATTCACCTCAACTAAATACTTTCATTCAAGGACTTCAAGTTCTAAAAAAAACAATGACCAACAAAAACCAAACCAATCTTGTTTAGTCTCAGCTATAGCAAATCTAAGTAAATAAAACTGACAGAGACTGCTAAATATTATTGAACCCATCTCCCTACTGGGAATGCAGAGCCAACTCCATGTTAACCACTCCCAGTATGTTTATCTAGGGAGTTTTGGAATGTCTCTCAGTGGTAGCCTCTAAGAGGGGATTAGGTAACTCAATGCAGGAGTTAAACTGGACAGCCTTTCCAGCTCAGACTTACTCCTTATACTACACTGAACTTACCTTGTAACAATTAAATCATTATTTTTCCGTTCATAGAATCATAGAATGGTTTGGGTTGGAAGGGATCTTGAAGATCATGAGGTTCCAACCCCCCTGCATGAGCAGGGACACCTCCCACTAGACCAGGTTGCTCAAAGCCTCATCCAGCCTGGCCTTGAACACCTCCAGGGAGGTGGCATCCAGAACCTCCCTGGGCAACCTATGCCAGTGCCTCACTACCCTCACAGTAAAGAATTTCTTTCTAATGTTTAATCTAAATCTCCCCTCTTCCAGTTTAAAACCATTACCCCTTGTCCTATCACTACACACAATGGTAAAAAGCCCCCCAAACACTTTCCTGTAGCCCCTTCAAGTACTGGAAGGTGCTCTAAGGTCTCCTCAGAGCCTTCTCTTCTCCAGGCTGAACAGGAAAAGAATAACCTCAAGGGGGGTGATAAAGCAGCACAGCCCAGAGAAATGCATCTAAAGTAGCTGTGTTTGCACATATCTGGGTTGCCTTTTGACCTCAAAATTGCCAGTGAAAACCTTACAGTGCAGGGAGAGTTTTGATGTGTAACACCAGTGAGTTCCCTCACTGCAGGGAAGTGAGGCCTGGAGTGAACCCAAGCCAAATAACCCTGAGGAGAATAAAGATCACAACCACAGGGGAAAAAAATAGGGACATTAACTGAGAAAAATTAAATAAATCAATGGTAATATTTTTAAAGGGTAATGGTCAAGGCTCAGGAAAAGCAATGATCACAAGCCAGCTGCCAGAGAAGGCATCTTCTTGGCCAAAGGATTTAAACTCAGTATATGTTAACAGCCAAATCCAGACAAAAATCAAGTAAATAGACAGTAATAGACAAAAAGGCACATGAATGCCTCTGGAGTACAATCACCAAAAATGTGCAAGTGCTTCTGTACAAGAAGGAAGAGTTATTAGTAAGAGAAATTGCTGGTATTAAATTGATTTAATAACAGTAGAGAAGGGAAAAAAAATTGCTACATACCGCGTAGATTGCTCCCTAAGCCCTGAATTTGTATCAAAATGACACCCTTGGATCATGCTGATCACAGCCTGTTGATCACAGATAGCTGCTACAGCAAAGGAAGTACTCAGCACAATGCATTTTTCTTATGATGCATTAAGAATGCATTCTCAGCCTATTCTTTAACACAAAACCCATGAAAACAAAGAGCTTTCCTACAGAAGAAATGCAATGGAAATGCCAAAGCACCTGCACTAAGCACATACTATGCCTGGACTAGAAATAAAGGGGCCTTAAGCATATTAGCACAGGAAGGAGAATTTCTCTGATTATGAGAGTTATTCCATTCAGTAAAACTTTGAGGTTTTAAAAGTAAAGATATTAAGGAAACAAAAACTCATTGAAATAGGAAAAAAAAACAACAATATAAACCTGAGGGAGCTTCAGAGTTCCAGACAAACTGAAATCGAGATACTTACCCCTTCAAACTTAACCCACACAAGTAAGTTTTTTAAGACAATGACATATCTAGAATGTCTGAAAGGCATTTTCAATATTATAGCAGAATTTCAGCAATATTTGCCCAACATTGCCCTCTGGTGCCTGAAACTTTTTGTAGATTAACAGTGACAATCAAATCAAGGCTGAAGTGCTCTCATATCCTCTACCAACACATCAGACACAACAAAAAATAAAAGGAAGTGTTAGATTTCTCCTCCCTTGAGTCTTATAACTTATTTCAAGTAGTACTATTTAGTAATCCTTGCTCTTTCTGACCTCATAGGAAAAGTTTACCCCTACACAAGGTCTCCTCCAGGCAATATATTAAACACACACACAAAATATTTTACAGTTCCTTGTCTTCCTATAAAGCAATTTAAATTGTCTTCGAGTGAAGATATGCATGCTATTATCACAGCATGTCTTTCAATCACTTCAAACCCCAATTTTGTTTTGGAGAAACAAAACAACTGGTATGTAAATGGCAGCATTTGGGGATGCTGTTAGAGTGAAATGAGCTTGTAACTGGGTTTTTTAGGCTTTACTTACCTATCCTGAAATGCAGTATTTCCTGTTTCAAAGTAACACTCCCATCAAAGTTAGTTTTTCACACTGAACATACTTTATACCATGTTGCCAAATAATTTACACAAAAATGGTCAAATGTTTATTTAAAAGGAAATTTTGCCTACTGCTTCTAATAAGACTCTAGGCAGGCCTAGGAAACACCAAACAAGACCATTTTTATCCTTCTTCCCCTACACCTTTTTGTGTACATTCTTGCCCAATACAGCTTCAATTAAATGTCACCTAGCAGTAGGCAAATGTTCTCTCAAGATGGCAGAAACTCACTAAAGGGCAGTTCATAGAAACAATTTAAAAGATCATCAGGTAAGTTATGGGACTGATTATACATAAAGATTTATCAGAATTGTAGATGGTATTTTTAAACATCTATGTAGGGCTCTTGGGTAATAGTAAAGTTTTGAAGTTTACCAAAAAACTGTAACAGTCATTTTTATACCAACATTAATCAAATTACCGTACTTAAAATTGTCTTCAAATAAACACACACTCCAAACAGAAGAGAACAATGAGATTTTTAATACTATAAACTACATTACCCCATATTTTGGGCAAGTATTTTTTAGTTTCTCCATATTATTTAATACAGTTTATACTACTGTGTATATATTGCAGCCTTCTTAGAACCACAGTTATATTTTCTACAGTAAGTGCAAAAAAAATGCTTTCATTCAATAAATAACATTGTCTCAGGTTGTTTTTTGTGGGGTTTTTTGACTTTTAATATGAAACTTGAGAATCAGAGAAGGAAAAGCAGTTAAATCCTTAGAGGACTTAACACTCTTTGCACTGAATCTTCATATGCATGTAATTTTAACAGTAGATCTCACTAGATTGTACAATGATTTACTGCTTTAAACATTTATCCCAAGATACAACATAAATCCATCAGAGACTTCCCAGAATTTAGGGGTTCTTTTGAAGCCCTGAAATCTGAAGGCCATTTTTTCCTGACAACAGGCTCAGTGACTGCAAGAGGTGGAAGTGACCACTCACATACCTGAACCAGTCCATACAGAAACCAATATTCCTGGGAGAAAAAGTGAAGGAGTAGATACACTTATTTACAGCTGAACATCCCACCTCCTGTTAACCTGGGCTCCACAACCAGGATAACAAAAATATTCTGTCTAATCCATTGCAGTCAAAGCTAGTTAGGCTCATTTTTGTCTCTCTTCTACTCTGTTGATTTAAGGTACATGCTAAGTTTTATTAAAGCACTTTGTTTGATCACCCCTGTGCTGCCTCCTGCTTACTGAAATACACAGCTGTTGGACCTAACCACCTCCATATTCCATGATGAAGCACTTTTGTTATTTTATAAACATTATTGCACCTTCCAGTGGATCAACCTTCTAACTGTGTGGACAAAACAAAACCACGAAATGGACAGAAAAGTAATACAGAAATGGGACACACATGAAGAACAGGTATCCAAATAGAGTCCCAAATCATAAATATGGAAATGGACAGAAAAGTAATACAGAAATGGGACACACATGAAGAACAGGTATCCAAATAGAGTCCCAAATCATAAATATGCATGACAGGGAATAAACAGCAAAAACGGGCAAAGAGTTTTGAGAACAAGTAAAACAAACAAAAAAATCAACTTTCAGCCATAACAAACAGGAAAAGTACCATGATAAAAGTTCGGATCAATGCCTCCAGCATTCATTTATACATTACACAGGTAACAAACCATAAACTGAAAGACAAAGGAAAGGTAAACTTAGAAAAAAGGAATAAGACCACAAACTTCAGGACAGTTACGTGTCGATGAACGGTGAACTACAAAAAGGGTAAAGAACAAAGGAAATCAAACAATGGAGAACTCAAAGAACTGCCAGTCACTGGAAACAAAGCTTGAACCAGCAGTCATACTGCAAAGGTAAGACACTGAGTCAGAAGGGAAAAAATTGTGGGAGAAACAAGCTGAAACTGCCACTAAATGACAGAAAAAGATACACTTGCTATGAGCATGTTTCTGTGAGACTAAATAATATGAAAAAATGTGACACACGATGAGAAATCAGACAACAAGGGAGACACGGGGACTGCAGGCATTGAGTTAATAATAAAACAAAACATTTTAAAATATTAAACAGTGCTTTGAATTATTAAAATAAAAAAAATAAGCTTATTCTTTGGATAAAGTAATAACTATTCACACATTCTAGAAAGCTCACAGAGGAGACCAGGAAATCAGAACAATTTCAGCTGGAAGGTAGTGTGAGAAATCCTCTTGCCCAGCCCATTGCTCAAAACTGGGCCAACTCTGAGGGTAGTTCAGGGTTTTCACTGAGCTATACACTCAAGTTCTGAAGATTTCTAAAGATGGAGAACCCACATTCTCTGAGGGCAACCAGTCCCAGTGTATGTTGGGGCTGTTCAGCCTGGAGACCTCACAGCAGCCTTCCAGTACCTGAAGGGGCTACAGGAAAGCTGGGGAGGGACTTTTGACAAGGGCTCGTAGTGAGAGGACAAGGGGTTTTAAGCTGGAAGAGGAGAGATTCAGGTTAGACATTAGGAAGAAATTCTTTAGGGTGAGGGTGGTGAGACACTGGAACAGGTTGCCCAGGGAAGTTGTGGAAGCCCCATCCCTGGAAGTGTTCAAGGGCAGGTTGGATGGGGCTTGGAGCAACCTGGTCTAGTGGGAGGTGTCCCTGCCCATGCATGGGGGTTGGAACTAGATCTTCAAGGTCCCTTCCAACCCAAACCATTCTATGATTCTATGATCAGCCTCATGATTGGTAAAAGGTTTTTTTTTATTAGGAAGTTTTCCATTGCTGCAACATGTTCCCTGACTCCTCACCCTCACACTGGGCACCTCTGGGAGGAGTCTGACTCCATTTTCACTGCACCTTCCCATCTGGGGACCAAGGAAAGCAATAGGAATTACCCCACTATTCTTCTCTTCTACAAACTGAAGAGATGCAGCTCTTTGAACACATCCTCATCTATCATATCCAGCAGCCTGCCCATCATCTTGGTAATACTGCTGGACTGATACCAGGATGTCATTCTTTCTATTGCACAGGGAGCTCCAAACTGGCCTTGGTTATCTAAAAGACATTGTCTATCAAATGCCAAATTGAGGGGAATAATTACTTTCCTCAACTTGCTGGCTACAGACTTGATACCACAGACAAATCAAGCAAAATCAACTCATTTCTACCAATGAGATGACATTAGTGCACAGCAGAACTTGTCCAAGCACCCTGTTTGTGGAGCACTGACTAAAGAATGACCTTAATCACTTCAATTTTTTGCACCTAGTTTGCATGGCTGCTTCCTCTCGTGCTTACCAATGAAACTGAAATTCAGTATTAATTCAAAGATAGAACTTCATCACACTAACAGTAAAAAGAAGTATTCACACGACTACAATTAATTTGCTCAGGGAGTGGATGGAGTGCATATCTATGCAAATGAGTGTATTCTGCATTCTTAAGTGTATGTGAGCACTCATAAGAAATTTCCTCATTAAGAAATTATCCAAACTCAGGTTTTTAAATATCTAAATTACATCATTACTTACACAATACGAATTGGAGTATACATCAAAATAGTCTTAAGTAAATTAATTCCTGTATAGAGTCCTTTCTCATGAGCAGCTTTACAATTACTTTCTCCATTTCCAACCATTTGGAATATTTCTGTGAGGGGGAGATAAAACGCTGCTGAAGAAACCAATGTATTAGAGTCTAAGAATGAATTTAGTCTTGAGAAAAGA
The DNA here is from genome assembly GCA_020745705.1 of Hemiprocne comata. Classification (NCBI taxonomy): domain Eukaryota; kingdom Metazoa; phylum Chordata; class Aves; order Apodiformes; family Apodidae; genus Hemiprocne; species Hemiprocne comata. The sequence goes on from CM036587.1 coordinate 160,978,688, forward strand.
AGACTGAGAGGGGACTTTAGTAATCTCTACAAATGTCTGAAGGGTGGATGTTGAGAATGGGCCAATCTCTTTTCAGTGTGATAGGAAGAGGGGAAATGGCACCAAGTTACAACACAGGAAGTTCCACCTCAACATGAGGAGAAACTTCTTTACTGTGAGGGTGACAGAGCCCTGGGACAGGCTGCCCAGGTTGTGAAGTTCCTTCTCTGGAGACTTTCAAGACCCATCTGGATGTGTTCCTGTGTGATCTGCCCTGGGTATTCCTGCTACAACAGAGGGGTTGGACTCAATGATCTTCAGAAGTCACTTCCAACCCCTATGATTCGATGATTCTATGAATTTTACTATGCTAGAAGCACAATCTTTGGGAATGTTATTTTTCCATGGAAAAACACTGTACTATATGTGGTGTATTATCAGTAACTTAGGTCAAAGTGTTTGATTAGCCACTGTGGTAAATCAATTAAAAAAAAAAAAAACCCACACAAAACAAAAGTCCTGAGCAAATATACACTGATTTACTTTGCCTGACAGAACAATAGGCTCTAAAAAGACAGGATTTATTCTTTAAAGTGATACTAAAGGTAAAAATATTTAACACAAAAGACACCACTGGATTAGGACTGAGTGGAGATTCAGTTGGCTTGGTAGTTAGAGGACTTTTAACCTTTACATGGATAACAATATTTTTTAAATCCTGTTAGTTGGCATAAGGAGAGGGGGGGGAAAAAACAATCTACTTTGTTTTAGGATAGACTGCAAGCAGTCCACAAAATCAATTGCATACAGAACTGAAACAGGAGATGGCTTGGGCTTGATCCTTCTAACCTTACACAGTTCTCTGGCATTTTAGCCTTTTTTCATCCCTCCTGATCATTTTAGCTTACAGTGTTTTCAAATAAAATATATCCTTGGGAACAGCAGATCCAGGAGCTGAAGCTTCTATTAAAAAATGACTCAGATTTTTTGAAATGTGGTCAAACTGGGAATTTGAACAGCTAGGATGAATGTAGATTTTCAAATTCCAGCAGTAAGTATACAGTAATTATTAGGTTTTGAGATAAAACTGTAACTTGAAACCAGTGTATGTAAATTACATAGCATGAGTTCAAGTCAACACACAAAGGTACAGCAGTGATGTATGGGTCAGTACCAGCAAAGCATCTGAACACTCTGAGTGGCAGAGATTTTTATTTCAATACCTCATTACCAATAAATATGAGAAAACTGACAGTACTGTAGTGTTAAACTGAGGTTATACTGGCTTAAATGTGGCTTTTTAAACTATTTGATTTATTGAATACCATTAGTGGGAAGTTCAACCAAGAGATTTTTCAGAAAAAAATAATTAAAAGGGGAGATTTAGGAAGATACATACCATGTTTTCTACTCGGAGCTCAAAAGGCATAGGGTTGTAGACCATCAACTGAACTTCACAAACATCTCCCTGGACCCACTGGAAATCTACATGAAATAATACAGAATTAATGTGAGAATTGCCTAATCATAGTGTTACTGAACAGTTGCATCAGCTGGGCTATCAGATTGCTATATTTATGCTCTAAATTAACATCTCTGTAATCTTCATAGCCCAAGTTCTATCCAAGGGCATTGTGGGACACAAGCAAAGTAATGGCAAAGTAATGGGTTGAAGGACCATGGAATGGTTTGGGTTGGAAGGGACCTTAAAGATCATCTAGTTCCAACCCCCTTGCATGGGCAGGGACACATCCCACTAGACCAGGTTGTTCCAAGCCCCATCCAACCTGCCCTTGAACACCTGAAGGGACGGGGCAGCCACCACCTCCCTGTGTGATCACCAATCACACCAGTTCTTCCTCCTGTCACCAGAGCAGGCTGCCCACCAGACCTGCAGGTCCTCCCACTGCTCTGTGGTGACAAGCATTAGGCACTGGGCTCACTTCTGGTATTTTTATGGCTGCCAAGGCTCTACTTCCTTCTGCAAACTGATTCAATTGACTAAACTACTACATCCCAAGGCTCTAGGTCAGGGATGTAGTTTCCCAGAATCACAGACTGGTATTAATACAGTAACAGTGCTCCAAAGACCTAGTGTGCCAACATCACATTGGCAACATCAACTCCAAACAGGACTTAAACACCCTCAATGTGAAACACTGAAAGACTTAAGACACTTGGAGTTAGGTAGAGAGTACACATGGCCTTGGATAATTAAGACTCAGATAAAATGCAGCCAGATAAGAAATGAACAAAACAGAAAGAAGGAAATTAAAATAAATCTTCACCTAGACACAGCTGATGATAGAGAGAAAATAAAAGACCACTCTAAATTAAGAAGAAAACAACTGCGAGATGCTGGAAACTTGCATTCTCTCCCACTAATTTTCTTTGGGAAACATTAAGTACTTTGGGATATGCTGTGGGAGGGAAGGATGACACGAGGATCTACAGATACAGATTTTTCTCAGGTTCACAAAATGGAGGTTTAAGAAATAACACAAATTATTTAGTGACTTGTAAAAACACTTAGGAAAGACAATGAACAAAAAACAAGTCAGGTAATGAGCTGTACTTCCAGTTTGTACCTCACTACCAGAGACAAATGTTCAGCTTTACAGACACGTCACCCTACCAAGGTTAAAATTTTGGGTTTATTTATTTAAGGAGGCAAGAAGTTTGTGGAAGTGAGCTCAGCAGGAGAGATGTGGTTTCTGAGGAACTGTTCAATGCAGAAAAATTATTTCACATCAGCTCTTCATTATCTTTCAAGCCTATAAGATCCTGTCTACCTTCCAAATTTCTCACAGGTAACCACATGCACCTGACATTTAAGATGAAAAACTGAATGTGATAAGATTCTCCCTACAAGCTGGGCACCTGCAGTCCCAAAAATCAAAAGGTGGTTTAAATATATTTGTTAAATAATCATGACCTTAAGCTGATGCATAACATGCATGGATTAACTTCCACTAGTTTATTACTCAGTAACTTTAATATACATTACTAACACTTTTTACTAGGATATTAGAAAGTACGCCGTGAAAAAAATTTCATTATTACTATTATGGCTGTAATTCAGAGTTAGAAACCATCTGTACTGTAATTGTACATTCACAATCATTTACTATCTGATTACATTTTGCAAGCAATATTAGAGAGCTCAAGGGAGATGCACTTAATGCAAATGTTTAACTAGTGGAAATTAATGCTAGTGGAGATTAAAAGCATACAATCAGAGATATGAACAGGTTACATTACCACAAACCTGAAAAGAAAACTGTTGATTGAAACAAAACTTCCAAAAGGACAATTATATGAAATGTTCTGTAAAATTATTTTTATTCAATTGTTTTTTAGTGTCCACAATGTCTTCTGCATTCTGCAGTCCCCAAAAGAATCCATTACTCCTCTGAAGAGCTTCAAAGGTGTTTAAGCACTGAAGCCCCTCTGTGGTAAACGAAATCACTGTAGGCACTTGTAGTAACCAAAATGGGCACTTCAGTCCTAATTTCCACATTATAAGAACTACCACAAGATTGGAATCTCTTTTTCTGAAAATGCTTTCAGTGCAACCACATAACAAGTTTTTCAGGAAAAAAAAAAAAAAAATTAACAGAAAAGCATGTTGGAAGCTCTTGATTTCATCAAAGTATCTTTCACAAAGTGAGAGAAATCATTCACTGGAACAACCTCCCCTGGGATGGAGTGGAATCCACATCAGTGGAGATTTTCAAGATACAACTGGGTAGGGTGCTAGAGGATCTTATTTAGGCTTCCTCTTCCATGAAAGGTTGGGCCAGAGGATCCTTTCAACATTCCTTCCAACCTGGGCTGTTCTATGATTCTATGATCTATTGGGGCAGGGGGACAATAAATATGTACAGCCTTCTTATTCCCTCTGGAAAACATGGCTATCCCTACCACCACAAAAAGACACCCCCACTTCTAGATACCTTCCAGGCAGCCTCTGGTTTGCTTTCCAATAGATCTACATAGCCCATGTGAAAGACATCAAGACCATGCTACAGAATTGCTTCCCTGGGAGAGAGGCTTATGAAAGAAAAAGTAAAATCAGGTTATGTGGTCCTAGGTAAAGTGCTATATTTCTATCACCTCATACAGGTATGACAGATGAGTTGCCAGATTTACTGAAGGAACATGTATTATACATTCCTGCTGCTTTGGATTATCAGCACTTTAAAACCAAAACCACTTTATGTCAAAAATGAGTAGGTTTATTTCTTATGACTAGTGTGCTATTAAAGCAATTTAGCCAAAATATAATTATCCCATTTATTGTTTCCAGTCAGAAAAGCTCATCAAGATGAAAACTGAAAACTTTTCCTTAAGACTTTCTAAAGGGTTTTGTTTCCCTTCAGTTTGACAGCAGTATCACAGAATCACAGAATGCCAGGTTGGAAGGGACCTCAAGGATCATCTGGTCCAACCTTTCTAGGTACTCCTATACTTTATCTGAGATGGCTCAACACCCTGTCAAGCTGAGACTTAAAACTGTCCAATGTGGGGGAATCCACCACTTCCCTTGGGAGACTGTTCCAGTGTTTGATTGTCCTCATGGGGAAAAATGCACCCCTTGTGTCCAATTGGAATCTCCCCAGGAGCAACTTGTGCCCATGACCCCTTCATTTCCTTTGTTGTAACAACATTTTAACCAAAATAGGGCTTACAAATTTCCATGTAAGAAAAGCATAGTTCATTTGTTATTGTTGGGGTTTTTTTAATTAAACTCAAATACATGCCATGAAAACCTTCTCCTTAGTTTCAAAGTTTCTTAAAATTCCTCAGCTTCTTGCAAAGGAAATATCTGCTTTTGTTTTGCATATTCTTTTGTTCACAAAACTTGAATGAAGCATTAGAAGCTTTGACAAGTGAATGCACTGTGTACATACTTCAAAAGACAAACACTTTGCAGGATCACAAGCAGTTCAGACATCTCCTTAGGCTAAATAAAAACCTACAAGAAGAAAGTGCCCCGGATAATATACAACCTCTGTGGAACACACAGCACATAAACAAACCCTAAATTTGGGCTGCTGCAAAAAATTCAGGTTCCTTTTGTATTCATCAAGAAATTATACTACTGCATAGTACAACTGTTCAACAAGATTAGCAATAATGGCAACCTAAGAGATTCAGTGTTGAAAATGTAACCACCAATATTTTAACAAATTAAGAGATACCATTTGAGCCATTTTCCAAATAAGTATTTATTTATTGAGAAAGCAGTTTGAGATGTTCCCATAGATCTACATTTTTAAAATGTATAACCTTTATTTAATTCTTCTTATCCTTTTTTTTAATTTCTTATCCTTTACCTTTTGAAATCAAAGTAGCACTTCAGCAAAAGTGGCACTAAACTATGTCCTTCCAAACTGCCAGGTAACAATCCTTACCTCTGCATATCTCCTAATTCCATGTGTTTCACCTATTTAGTGAAAACACACATCATCATTAAACAAATTAGAAAATGTGCCTGCTCCTCTCAAGGTGAGGGGCAGCATCTTAACCCTAACTAGGGGTCCACAGCACAGGCAGTTTAATTCCAACACCTACCCTAGAAGGAGTCACCTACCCTAGATTGGAGCCACCACTGATGGTGACGTGCTGAATGGTCAGTATTTTACAGTTCCAAGCATGACACAGAAAATCTAACAAACCTTTATGACATTTCCAAGTATTGTTTTTCTACTTTCTTTTTGGTGATGACACAGTACTAAAACCAGTAACATAAGGAGCCAAACTGAGATAAACACCATTCTGCCAATTCCTGTCTTCAAGTTTTTACAATCAGTTGTATTCCATAGTCACCCAAGTGCTTTCTGTGCTGACACTAACACTGATGTTAAAAATTATCATGCATGTGAAGTGCACAAAAGCAACAAAAAAGTCACTCCAATATTTCTAACATAATCCAGGATTCCAAACAAGCCTTGTAATCTATTTCAAATGCCACAATTACTACACTGAGGAGCTTATAATAAATGAAATAATCCTCCAGCAGAAAATTACTATAGTATTCTAACCATTGTTTAGATGGCTTTTTTGATTTTTTTATTAACTGTGTTTTAGAAGAACTGAACAATCAGATAGTTGAACATTCTGAGTTTAAGTTAAATCATAACAGAGTATCAACTAGATGCATTTTTTTTTTTCTCCTAAAAGAGATAAACTGAAAACCAATTTTAAAATCCCAACAGTCTAACAATATTTATTAAAAACAATTTAAAAAAACTTCTATGGGTGGTGAACTACCACAGTCCAGTTTCCTATGGATTTGTGTCTTTTGTCCAAGAAACTGCAGCTCATTCATCCTCATCATTTCATGTTCATACAATCCCCTTATTAGAAAAGGGGAAATCCCAGAAGTGCTCAAGGCACCACACATGGTAACTGGCTAAGCTGGCTGCTGCCAAACACAATGTGTCAGAACTAAGTTCTCCCTGGTTTCTCTTTTGTTTGAGAAGGAAATAAAACTAGTTTAATCACTTCTGAAAATCAATTTTATCATCTATGAGCCTTTTTCCTCTTTGGAATTTGAAACTGTCCCACAGGGAGCAAAGCTTTGCTCCTTCAGAACTTCAGGCTAAAAAGCTGATTATTTCAACTACAAGCAAGCAATGTTGAGAATTGCTTTCCTTGATCAAGAAAGATATTCTAATCTAACATAACAAAGGAAAAATACTGCTAAATATTCTTACCTATTTTCTTATTTCGTTCTTCCCCTCGACTGTGAGCGATAATTGGAGAATATATGAAGGGGCTTTTGGTTGACATGTTCTGACCAAGTAGACTCTTCATTTTGTGAGGTCGGAGACTGGTCGGGAGGTTCAATAGCTTCACAGATCTGAGTAAAAAAAAAAAATTGTAGATGGTTGTGTTAAAAATGAACTGATAAGTAGTAAATGACACCGTGAGTAGGTACTGATTAAAATATCTGAAATGGAAAATACGAAGTAAACACTTCCAGTACAACAGAAAGTCGTAACAACCCAAGGAAACTAAAGGGGAAGGTTCAGAAATCTCTCAGGAAACAAATACCAAAGCAAAAACATCTCCTGTAGAAATCCACAAAACCAAAAGTAGCCATATCAGTGATTTGAAATCCAGATATTCGTTTCCAAGTTAAGTGCAGACTGAGCAACAGCTACACCACAAGCCCAGTGCAGAAAGCCATTACATATTTAACTTCAACCCAAACTAGAAGCCAAATAAAATTTCGTTGGACAACGTAATACAAATAAAGAACTACTCCAAGATTAATAAAACAGATTTTTAAACCAATTGAAATGCTCAGACTTGCTTCTGGAAGGAAGCAAAATGTACCAAAAATTTTACTGAGTTTGACGAATGACCAGAAAGCAATTAGAAATACAAAACAAACAATTTATTAGACTATATTCCTGTAAAACCCAAATCCTAAAATACCATGCAGGAAAAATCACTGGCCTTCCAATGCTGATGGGAAATAAAGAACTAAATATTGGGCATAAGAACAAGCAATAAATTAGGGGATATTCAGTGAAAGTAGTAGCATTATAGGAGCCTGTAAGACTCCTGGTTACACAGAGAGTCAGGAAGGAGCAAGGAAAGGAAAAGCAAAAGGTGAAGAAAGGCAACAATCAGTATCAACTATCATAGCTATTCAGTCTGTAGTCTATTAAGGTTGAAGTATTTGTGCTTTTAATTAAGAACATCATCAAGAGACAAGAATCTCCCCTTTACAATCATTCACGGGTTACATCTCTACCTTCTTAAAACATTTTCAAGTAAAAAAAAACCCTACAGAACAAAACTACACTTTTTGCTAATTACTAGAGGCATCCCACCTCAGTGAGGCAGACAAGCAAGAATTAAATAAACTGCTCACAAAACTTCCCAGCAGTAAGCTTTTAAAAGATACTTAAAGATATAGTAGGCATGTACCAAGAGGTGAACAAGAGTCTACCTGAAACCCTGGGAGTTTTCTAAAGCCAATTAAGAAGCCAAGTGCAAAAATACTGGAAAACTCAAACTTGTTCAAGGATTAACTCCTTTCTCCCTTTCCTACAGCCACCTTGAATGATTCGATAAAGTCATAATAAATGAGAGAGGTTGTAAATGTTACAGTAGATGATTAAGTTGTCATGTTTATAAAGTTTTTCAAATACTATGCCAAGAGAACTGCAGCACTAAGGAAGACATCTGTGCATCAGTAGTATCCTGGTTTGTATCAGGAATATTGTGATCAGCAGGACTAGGGCAGGGATTGTCCCCCTGTGCTCAGCACTGGTGAGACCACACCTCAAATCCTGTGTTCAGTTCTGGGCCCCTCACTACAAGAAGGACCCTGAGGGGCTGAAGCATGTCCAGAGAAGGGCAATGAAGCTGGTGAAGAGTCTGGAGAACAAGTCATACAAGGAACAGCTGAAGGAACTGGAGGGTTCAGTCTGGAGCAAAGGAGGCTGAGGAGAGACCTTCTCACTATCTACAACTACCTGGAAGGAGGTTGTAGTGAGAAGGGTGTCAGTCTCTTCTCCCAAGTTGCAAGTGACAGGACAAGAGGAAATGGCCTCATGTTTTGCCAGAGAGGATTTAGTTTGGATATTAAGAAAAATTTCTTCACCAAAAGGGTTATCAAGCACTGGCACAGGCTGCCCAGGGAGGTAGGTGGTGGAGTCACCATCCCTGGAGGTGCTTAAAAGCCATGTAGATGTGGTGCTCAGAGACATGGTTTAGGGGTGGACTTGACAGTGTTATGTTTATGATTGGACTCAATAATCTTAAATGTCTTTTCCGACCTAAACAATTCTATGGTCCTGGTTCCCAGCTGTAAACAACCTTAAAACAAGTGTCTGCACTTTGAAAAGCAGGCAGGTATTCTTGGATGTGTTGAAACAGTTCTGCATCATTTGCAAGGTAAAACTGAAGTCATTCACTTGCCAAAGTTACAGAAAAAAAAAAAGCTTTGTGTGAAAAGCTTCAGTAATGCACATTTTCTAGCCCCTGGCTCAGCATGACTGAATTCAAATGAGTGACAATTGGGAATCACAAAAAAATTTCACCAGCTCCTCAGAAGGTCAAAATCTTGTAACTGGCAAGAGTTGTTAACATTTTTTTAAATCTTGCTTAGAGGGGAAATGAAAATAATTCTTAAAAATCCCAAATAAATTTAAAGTAGTAAAAAAGTATATAAGGACAACTAGAAAGCATCAGTGGTGAATAAAAAGAAAATTCTTTCATCTTTTAAGTAAGAAAATGGCTTTAACACAGGAACATTATGAAAACGGGAATAGTGCAACTATTAGAATAAAAATACCATACATTCTTCTATTTTGTATTTGAGGAAATACTAGATTATGAATTCATAATAGAATATTTTCCAATCCATTATGCTTTTAATTTCTGAAGCTTCATCAAAAGAAGTAAAAAATCATCAAGGAGCTTTCCAGGTTGCACTACAGTGTTTGAAATGCCAAAACAAAATAAATCCCAAAATTCCAAAGGCTAAAAGAGAATACATTAAAATATGGTAACGTTTAAAGGACATCAATAAAGACCAAGCATCTATTAAAAGACATGATTCACACACAAAAAAAGAGACATACTATAAAGAATATCACACTTAGAGTAAAGGACAGCTAGATATTAAACACTAGTTACCAGGAGTAATGGAATATAAAGATTTTGCCAGGCCAAATCTCTTTATAGGTATGGGAGAGAAGAAGGTAACAGCACAACTACACTCCAGTTTCACTGGGGCATGTCAATGTTTGACAGTGTTTTCATTCAGAAATCTGCATCCAAAATAAGCACCCCACGTTAAATGGATGGCAAACGAGCAGACCACGAAATGCCAACAGTAAATACAAGCCAGCAGCAGCAGTGAGTGTGTGTGTGTGTTTCTAGAGGGCTCTAGCATGGATTGAGTCACAAGCTTAGGTTATCCAACATGGATCAAAACCACATTTCCACACATTTAGAATTTCTGTCTCAAAAACTGACTTGATTAACATGAGTTCAAAGAGCTCTACAATCCTGCAGTGTGGCTATTCTCCAGCTAGCTGGACAGCCCTACAATACACTGGGTTTGCTGTGTAGATGTAACCAGGGGGTTTATATTTAAACAGAACTAATATTTTGTTGGTTTATGGGTTTTTACCACTATGGCTTTTATAGAACTTTCAAAAGACAAGAAGAAGGCAAGAGGAGCACAAACAGCAATTCTTAACTGATAAATAATGTGGATGTTGGGTTCCTCACCCCATGGCAAAACAGCAGCACCTATTTTCAACACTGCAGATGCAGCCAGGTCAGCAGAAGCTGATAGTACAAATGAAGCACCTGGCTGGTGAGCAATTTCTTAAAGCTGGGCCTGGAAATAACAAATATAATGTGCTTGTTCCCTTCTCTCACCATACAAAACACTGAGTGAGGAAGAGCCTTTCCCATTAAATAATGGGAAATCTTGGTAATCTGGTGCCAAAGTTTTGACTGGCCTCTATACACAAGGATCCTATAAAATAGCATTTGATCAGCATTTCCCTTATCTTCCAGACTTGAATCCTCTTCAGTATTCAGCATGGAGAGGAACAAGAAAGCTCTATGGAATACATCCAGTAAAATCCACCTCCTCAATGGTGTAAAAATTAACCAAAAAGCAAAAACCTGAGACTAATTCAGATTTAACACTTCCCAGCTAAGCACAATACTGCATTTTTTTAGCACAAGGGTTAGACTCATAAGGGAGTTAAGTATCAGGTTTCTGCACCTATTTGACAGCCAAAGGAGACAGGTACCATATACAGATTAAGGAAGATAGCTTTGGTTTTATACTGTGTGACACTGAAATTGTTGTGAGAACAGAAATCTGTAAGAGACACGAAGTGGCTGACAGCACTCATGCTCTCAAAAGAAAGTATTTTGCCTTCAAAATATTTTCATGGACACTTTTGCTCTAGCTTCTCTCTACAGTCATGTAAGTCAAGTACTAGAAAGGACTGTACAAGTTTACTTAATCAACTCTCACTTTTTTAATATTCTTTAATTTTTCTTTCTAAAAACTACGGGCAAGGTTGAAATTCTGTACTAAATGTGTTGTCTAAAAACTTTCAGGAGAGGAAATTCTGTACTTAGCTGAGAGCCTGCCTTCAGAATGTACTGACCAGGGAACTCATCTGACACAGGCACACTTACCTGAACTCGTCACTGGACATTTTTTAGGTCAGTGGAAAACATGTCAATACAGTCCACATGCTCTAGTAATTCAACTCATTCTGAAGCAAATACCCAAATTGCAAACAAAACCCATGTCTTCACTGCAAATATGATCTTGGACAGTCAAATATGACTAGTTTAGCTCTTAACATAGATTTTTTTGTGAAGCTAAATCAACCTCAGGGTCAGCTACTAATAAATGAGTCAGCTCACTTTCCCACTGTAATACATAGCTGTAGTTCTAACAGTTTAGGTTTTGGCATCATCTGTCCACACTGCATGTTTTCCAGCAAAGCTGATTCCAGCTGCAACTCCAACGTATGCCCTGGACCACTGAACAGGCACCACAAAGCAGGTATCTGCAAAGTCATCCCAGATGCTCTGTGAGCACTGACTGAACCCACTGAGGGGACAATGCTGGAGGACCTCAGGGAAATGCATTTCTTCCCCTGGGAGTACACATTCAAAGCAGGGTGACTCAGGTAGCTCCTCAGTGCACAGCTTTGTACCAGGTCCAACCAGGAGACAAAACACTGTTTTCCCAGGACACCACTGGAAGCAGTGTGACTGTTCTGATTCCACATACAATTCCATCTGACCACATACAACCATCTGCTCCAGTCAAACCCACACCTTAAGGGTGCATCTCCCACACAACAGTTAAGTCTGAACAGACCAATCCAGTACCTGAAGGGCTACAGGAAAGCTGGGGAGGGATTTCTCACAAGGGCTTGGAAAGCCAGGACAAGGGGTAATGGATTAAAACTGGAGGAGGGGAGATTTAGGTTAGACATTAGGAGGAAATTATTTAGTGTGAGAGTGGTGAGACACTGGCACAGGTTGCCCAGGGAAGTTGTGGAAGCCCCATCCCTGGAAGTGTTCAAGGTCAGGTTGGATGGGGCTCTGAGCAACCTGGTCTAGTGGGAGGTGTCCCTGCCCATGCAGGGGGTTGGATCTAGATGATCTTTAAGGTCCCTTCCAACCCAAACCATTCTGTGTTCTATGATTCTATGTTAAATGCACTACAAATAGTCAGACAAGGTCTCTTTTTTCAGTAAATGTGGGGAAAAAAAATAGAAGTTAGAAAGAACATAGTAAAACTAGTTACATCGTGGAAAATGGTCAGACAGTAAAACATTAATTTTCATTTTAGAGACTAAAAGTAATATCAAAATAAATATAAATTTCACTCTTTGCTTCAATGCTTCATTATCTCTCAGAACTCCTGCTTCATGAAATGTTTGATGACTTCCCACTGAGAAATCAAATATCTATGTGAACTCTTTTCAGTAACTTCCACCACCTTTTTTCTGAATAGCAACTACCTTTCCTTCAATGAGCCACTTCTCAACGAAGATTTTCTTTAAGCCTTTTTCCTTTATTATTGATGCCAAATGTCTGTTTTCTGTCTCTCTCTGACTCTAATACTTCATGCTTGGCTTTAATCTGAGCAAGCTGTTTGTTACTCATTGGACTGATTGTATGATGTGCCTTGGCACAGAGGCACAAAAAGGAACATAGATTTGAGATAGGCCAGTGAAGGTGTCAGCTTGAAAATGCAGCATCTGGAAAGGAACAGCTACAAGAGGCATCAGTTCCAGCTGAGTTCCACACTCCTCACCAGGGGAAGAGATGGGGCAGGTCCTGATCTCTTCACTCCTGTGACCAATGACAGGACTCAGGGAAATGGCAGGAAGCTGAATCAGGGCAGGTTTAGGTTGGACATCAGGAAAAGGTTTTTCACCCAGAGGGTGGCTGAGCACTGGAACAAGCTCCCCAGGGCAGTGGTCACAGCACCAAGCCTGCCTGAGTTCAAGAAGCATTTGGATGATGCTCTCAGGCCCATGGTGTGATTCTTGGGGTGCCCTACACAGGGACAGGAGTTGGACTCGATGATCCTGATGGGTCCCTTCCAATTCAGCATATTCTATGACTCTATGATTCCACAGATGGAGAGAGCATCCCACTCCTGGACCTTCAGTATGATCAGCTATCTACCTTAAATCTCAGCTGCAATTACAAAATACTTTTCTTCAATTGTATCAGAAACACTTGAATAATAGGGGGTTTTAATTAAAAAAAAAACCCACCTCTCTCCTTCTGAAACTAAAGGGCACAGAAAGTATTTTCTGCTCAAAGGCTCTATTTTTGCTGAAGAACTTCTCAAAACAACTTGACATTTTGACATTTTTCCATGCTATCACAAACAACTTCTGTCAACTGAGAAGACCTGATCCTTCCAGTAGCCTTTAAAATTTGACAGGTGGAGAAGTTAAAGACTATATTTTGGAGCCTTACCTCACAATAGGCAATTTGGTGAATGGAACAGGAGGTAACTTCAAACCATCTGGAAGAGTGATGAATTCCATTGTACCAGGACATTTTGCTGTGTAGCTTTCCAAGCTCTGCGTTACATCTTTCTTTTCTAGAAAAAAAATTAATTAAAAAAACCCAAAACAATTTCAAACTCACATGAAATAAATGTTTAAGATGAAGTTACAAGCTAAAGTTCTACTTGTTTGTTTGTATTTACACTAACTCTAATGGAATGCCAACTGTTTGCAGTCAGTGCTTAAAATTATCCTTCAGAAGCCTTAATGGATGTATCAAACATAATTAAGTGGCCTTAAGCAAGACAGGTTTTTTGAGTTTTCAGAATTTTTGAAGTGTTAGTCTAAACCTGCTTTTTGTTCATACTTTCGTTGTTGAGATAAAAAAATTACAGTGTTTATCTATTTATATCCAACAAAACTGGCCCCAAGCATAAGGTTAATAACAGCATTGTTATGTGAACAATCCCTGCTCTGAAACATTAGCTGAAACAATACCAAAGGCAAAGAAGAGAAACAAATTCCTGGGCTGCATCCAAAGAAGTGTGGCCAGCAGGGCCAGGGAGGGGATTCTGCCCCTCTGCTCTGCTGAGACCCCACCTGGAGAACTGTGTACAGCTCTGGAGCCCTCAGCACAGGAGAGACATGGAGCTGTTGGAGAGGGTCCAGAGAAGAGCCACCAAGATGATCAGAGGGCTGGAGCACCTCTGCTATGGAGACAGGCTGAGACAGTTGGGGCTGTTCAGCCTGAAGAAGAGAAGGCTCCAGGGAGACCTTAGAGAACCTTCCAGTACCTGAAGGGGCTACAGGAAAGCTGGGGAGGGGCTTTTCACCAGAGAGGGCAGTGACAGGACAAGGGGTCATGGTTTTGAACTGAAAGAGGGGAGATTTAGGTTAGACATCAGGAAGAAATTCTTCACCATGAGGGCAGTAAGGCACTGGAATAGGTTGCCCAGGGAAGTTGTGGAAGCCCCTTCCCTGGAGGTGTTCAAGGCCAGGTTGGATGAGGCTTTGTGCAGCCTGGTCTAGTGGGAGGTGTCCCTGCTCATGGCAGGGGGGTTGGAACCTCATGATCTTCTAGGTCCCTTCCAACCTTAACCACTCTATGATTCTATGATTCCTTTTGATGTTGCCTTGTGTTAAAACCACCTACTTCATAAAATAATTGTACCTTATTATGCTCCTAAATCATAACAGCTGGTAAAGAAAAAATATTTGGTTTTGCTTAAAAATAGAACCAAACATATGTTATTTGGGTTGTCTTCAATAATGTGTAACTAATGCTTACAAATTTTAGCTACAATGATACAACTGTGTCTCCAGAAAAAGATGTCTATTTGGAGATTTATGGCCTGAACACAAAATCATATTTCTCTGATGAAATGGGAGTCTGAAAACTGAAATAAGCCTGAGAGTGTGTGTTTAGAGGGGAGAATGAGATACGTGCTAACAATACACATAACTATTCAATAACTAAACTGTTTCTAGAAAATACTTCAGGAATCAAAATACTCAATGACAAAACAAAGTAGAATCATAGAATCATAGAATCAAACTGGTTGGAAAGGACCTTGAAGATCATCAAGTCCAACCATCACCTAAATCCACCAACCATAACCTAATTTACCCATTCAGTGCTTAAATCATGTCCCTAAGCACTATAGCTGTATTTCTTTTAAGTACTTCCAGGGATGGTGACTCCACCACCTCCCTGGGCAGCCTGTTCCAGTGTCCAAGTAGAAAAAGAGAAGTGTGACAGTAAATATGTCTTCAAAAAAAAAAAACAGCTTAGACAAGTGAATTTGTTTTATGCAGCAAAGTTTTGGTAGAGAGGGGAGCTCTAGGGGTGGCCTTCGTGAGAAGAAACCAGGAGGAGCTCCATGTCAGAGTGAGACAGTTTCAGTCAACTCCAAAACAGACCCACCACTGCCCAAAGCTGGGCCCATGAGCTCTGGTGGTGGCAACTCTGTGATAACATATTGAAGAAAGGGTAAAAAAAGCTGTGTAGCAGCTGTGAGAGGGAGGAGTGAGAAAAGCTTGAGAGAAACATACCCTGTAAACCATGCTAGTGCCCAAAACACTGCCTTGGGCCTTGAAAGGCAGCAATCCATCTTAGTGTGTAAGCTTCTATGGCCATGAGCACACACTCTTCCAAAGCAAATAAACATTGGATTGTAATTGTCTGCACTATTAAATTAATGCCACATTACTGACAAATTGCTTTGCTTGTGTCTATGTTTCACTGAACTGCCTCTTGAGCCACTCACCACATTTTAACTGGGTGTAGGAAATGTTCCAAAAGCTGCATTTTTATACATACACATCTACTCAGATCAGTGTAGCACAGCCAGGAGTTGTAGCAGTTCAAGACTAAGTATCTGAATTCTAGGCTACAGCATTCAGGTTGTTATTTCATTAAAATCACAGAACCATTTGGGTTGGAGAAGTCCTTTAAGACAATCAGGTATAACTGTTAACCTGCCAAGCCCACCACTAAACCATGTCCCTCAGTAGTTCAACTACAGGTCTTTTAAATCCCTCTAGGGATGGTGACTCCACCACTGTCCTGGGCAGCTCTGGTTCCAGAGCCAGTCAACCCTTTCAGTAAAGAAATTTCTCCTAACATCCAATCTAAACCTCTCCTGGCAAAACTTGCCATGCTGTGTGAGCCAGGGCACACAGTACAAGTAGAATCTACTCAGATGGAAAGCTACCAAGAATGATGAAGACAACACTACAGCATGTGCTTAATTCTGCTTGAAACCAGAGCTCTGGCATTCTGAAGAATCAGCTTTCATTTCCTAGTGTGAAACACTGTCAATTGTTGGATCCAAAGAAAATGTGCTGCCACTTGCCAAGATGATTTGTTTATAGACTTCAGAGTCACGTTTTGATTTCACAGTAGAAGTTCAGCATGCTTTTCTGCAAAGACAAGGCTAAACCAAGACATTTTTCTGTGCTGATACTGTATGAAATGTAGTTTATAACATGCTGCTCCAAGCCAGCTGCCACATTCCTTTTTACTTAGCACAGTATCTCAGGTGAGATGCTAAAGAACCTACATCAAATGGGAAGTATCTACAAGTACTCATGATGCAAAAGAGCAAGAGCTGCATGATATTTTTCTGGTGGACAAGAAGCTCCACATGAGCTGGCAATGTGCACTGCAGCCCAGAAACCAACCATGTCCTGGGCTGCATTGAAAGAAGAGTGGCCAGAAGGTCAAAAGAGGTGATTCTCCCCCTCTGCTCTGCTCTCGTAAGACCCTGCCTGGAGAACCGTGTCCAATTCTGGAGCTTCCAGCATAAAGAGGACATGGAGCTCCTGGGCAAAGTCCAGAGGATGGTCACGAAGATGATCAGAGGGTTGGAGCACCTCTGCTATGAAGACAGGCTGAGAGAGTTGGGCTTGTTCAGCCCAAGAGAAGGCTCTGGCGAGACCGCACAGCGACCTTCCAGTGCCTGAAGGGGCTACAGGAAAGCTGGGGAGGGACTTTTGACAAGGACATGGAGTGATAGGAAAAGGGATAATGGATTAAAACTGGAAGAGGGGAGATTCAGTTTAGACCTTAGGAAGAAATTCTTTAGTGTGAGGGTGGTGAGACACTGGCACAGGTTGCACAGGGAGGCTGTGGAAGTCCCATCCCTGGAAGTGTTCAAGGCCAGGTTGGATGGGGCTTGGAGCAACCTGATTCAGTGGGAGGTGTCCCTGCCCATGCAGGGGTTAGAATTAGATTATTTTTAAGGTCCCTTCCAACCCAAACCATTTAATGATTCCTGAGAGCCACTTCTGAAAGCAAATGTTGGAGCCTTTCTCCCTTGACTGAGCACCTCTGCTACCCAACCTCTGTGATATAAATGTACGACACAAATTCCTCTGCTTAGTCAAATCTGGAAAGTCCAGGAGTTGCCAAAAACCTGCTACAGACTGCTAGCTCCAAACAGCTCTGACTTTTCCTAGCACCTGCCTGGCTGCCATCGTATTTTGACACAATCAGAAACTGCACCAAGGTCCTAGGAGGATCTATTCAACCACTATGTCTCCTAACCCATAGTTTAGAAAACTGTGACTGAAACAGCTGTCACCACTATTTATTTTTCTCTTTGCAAAGCTGAGATAGAAAACATCTACTCTTCAAGGTCTTTACCCCCCTAGTGTCTTCATGCTGGTACACAACAGCAGGAAAGCAATCACCACTTGATCCTCTGACCTATGAATTCACCTCAACAGCTTTAAAAGCCTGCACTGCAGCTGGAGACACTACTGGATACTCTTGTGTGTGTGCAGAGACTCATTTAGTGAGCAACTGTGAGCTATTTCATCTGGAATAACTACACTGACAGATTTTTTTTCCTCCAGTTTCTCTCCAGACTCACTGAAGGACCAGGATCACAGAACAGCTGTAACCAAATAAAGCTGAACAAACCCCTAGTCAGTACTGCCACTCCAGCACACCTCAGTGTGTTCAGTACAACCTCACAGCACAGCTTCCCCATTCCATGCCAAATTGTTCTCATTCCCTTTCTTTGGCTGCTTCTGACAACCGAAAATTTTGCAAGTCTACCAATATTACTGGTAATTTTTTGCCTATTTCATGTCAACACAATTAACATTGGTTTTGTCCCAAAGCTGCTTCAAACGTTTTTCTAATATGAGAAGCCAAAAACCTGAAAGCTTCAGTCACACAGTTAGAAACCATTTGTGGCTGAAAGCTACAAAATGGGGGGAGGGAAAAAAAGAAGTCTTTCTGCTAGGTTCACAATAATGATGAAATTATATCTCACAAAAATGAAGCCATTAAAATCAGACCAGGGCAGGAAAGAAGGTCAGTTAGAGAGTAACATTTTAAAGCACTTTGGTGACCAGGATTTAACAGTATCACACAAACAGCATTTCATGCCTTGGCAGATCACAGAGAAAATGAGAACAACACAATTGCTAAAACTCCATGCTTTAGTTCTTTAATATTTGAAAAAAAAATTAAAATGTCTGCATTCTGTCTCAGTCACTACCCACTAAAAACTAAGGCAAATATTGAAAATACAATATTTGTTCTTTGGTAAACAACTGGTTGGTCTTCTTTTCGTCAAGTCATTGTGTCCTTCAGAGAACAACCTCCAGCAAGGTAGAATGAAGAAAGGGAACAGTTCATGTGAGACCTGCCAATTACAGTGGAAGACAGACAACTTTCTGTTCCTTATGCAACTTGCTCAAAGGTTCTAAAAGGAAGTTGGAAAAAAACGTAGAATCATAGAACTGTTGAGGTTGGAAGTGACCTTAAAAATCATCTAGTTCCAACCCCCTGCATGGGCAGGGACACCTCCCACTGATCAGGTTGCTCAGAGCCCCATCCAACCTGGCCTTGAACACTTCCATGGATGAGGCATCCACAGCTTCCCTGGGCAACCTGTGCCAGTGTCTCACCACCCTCACACTAAAGAATTTCCTCCTAATGTCTAACCTAAATCTCCCCTCTTGCAGTTTTAATTCATTACTCCTTTTCCTCTCCCTGCAAGCCCTTGTAAAAAATCCCTCCCCAGCTTTGCTTTAGGTCCCACAGAAGACCCTCAAAAAGGCTGAAGTAGAAATTGAGTATTAGCAGATAGTAAGAGCTACAAACTTCTTACCTTGAAGTTAATCACTAGATTACAGCATGTACCCAAAGGTCTTCATGCTCAGTCAGGTAGTCCAACTGTAGTTTCAGAGAGCTGCAGATGGACTACTGTCCTACTGCATACTCAACCTATCTGTGTACTCAGTACATCCCTCTTCACTACCACAAACAAGCTAATATTTTTAAGTGAAGTGCCTTAGCAAGACTTGCATGATCAATCCATGAATTCAGTATTTCAGTTGTGTAATTCAGCAGAGCAGGACAGGTCTCCTCTAACCTGCAGATGAGCATCACCTGGTTTTCCATTACATTAGGCCTGATGGGCATTAGATGACAGCATTTTCTACAGTTTTAGTGAACAAAGAGCATCTCTAATATTGTTCTGAAAAATACATGGAGCAAGTAGACACAACTTCAAACTGCTCAGAGGTCTGATACTTGTACAAGTTGCTCTGAAAGGAATTCTGGGTTTTCATTCTGACATTCTCTACCACAATAAATCTCAGCACTCACCTACATTCTTCCATTGCCCTGAACAGCTACATTTCAGACTCTTACCATATTAATTAGGAAGTACACACGAGGTGACTGGCCAAATGGATGGCAAAATGACCAAAGTGAGTGAGAATTAATGGTCTTTTTTTTTTCTTCACCTCCTCAGGGCACTGTTAGCATCTACTTTTTCTATGTATAAACAAGTGTCATGAAACTGGAACAAAACTGACATTTCTGATCTGGTCTCCACACCAGGTTTTATCAATAGACTCAAGAGCTATTCTTAGAGGGAACACCAGAAAGGCACCAGCAGACAGTATATTTGATGAATCCTGTTTCTTTGAGAAATCAAGCAAAATAATTCTCTAAATAAATACAGTGGAGACTAAAACTAATAAAATTCACAGTTTGCTGTGGAAAAGAACAGGAACAACAAGCAAATAATTAATCTATGCTACCCAGAGAGCTAGACACACTTTCCTGGACAGAACATAATGATCAAGGAAAGTGGCTCCATCCACCCAAAGAAGAGAATAAGGGCAAAAGGATTCAGTTATTTGTTGTATGATAGCTTGTCTAATAGCTTATCTTTGAAAAAGAAATTATCAGCTTTACTACTAACTGCACAGGAAGGGAGGGGGAGAAGATAATCTTTGCAACATAAATAAAAAGAGAAGAGAAAGCTTTTTGCTTCTAAGATGACCACCACAGAGAGAGAGAGAATGGCAAGAGACTGACTGAACACATCAAAGTGTTCTAAGATTTTTAATAATTACATAAAATCTGTACACATTAAGTCACAGCCAGTTTGAAACTCACAGCTAGAACAAAAATATTTTTAGACAAAAACTCATGAAAAATTGACACAGCTTAAGTCAGAGTTCAGAAATAAGCCATTAAAATTTTCAGTATCTAGTTCTCCACCATATCTGAGAACTTCAGATGTCCCTATAATTTGAATACTACAAAAATAAAGCTTGTACACACAAAATCAGCATGTAAACTGCTGAACAATGTTAATGATTTTTTTATGTTAAGAAATACCAGAAGAGCAACCTTAACATAAAGTGGAGCAAATTAAGCATAGATAACTTCTGTAACAATAGATAAAGTTAAGGGCTGCTGCAAAATTGCTTCTGAGGAAAACAGGCCTTGTAAAAATGTACAGGTAATTGTTAAACACATCTGATTTTGCATTTGAGGTGGAAGAAGCATGGGGGCAGAAGATGCCAAGAACAACATGCCCATTTCTGGAGGACATTTTTCTCAATATACTGCTATGCAAAGTCTGGAATTTCTCAAGAGAGGATTGTCCTGGTTTGAGCCAGGATGAAGCCAATTTTCCTTTTACTGATTTGTTTCCTTCAGTAAGCTCTCTTTTAACTAGCAGCAAGTGTTCCAGCTAGTGGGCTGATAACACTGGAATGTTTATGTTTCTGCTGAGACTCCAAGGTTGCTTCTTAGCTCTGCTGCTACAGAGGCTGCTGGGGCAGGAGAATTGTATCTGTGACCCCCCTGTGGGGAGCTGGACTAGACAGACAGCAGAACTGACCAAAGGGATTCCATTCCATAGATCTACGTAAGCTCCCAGGAAGGTCAGAGATCACAGAAGACAACTTCCTTCCTGATGCTTCTTCCCTTCTCTTCCATCCATGGCTGGCATCCAGGGAGGAGTCCATCTGTCCATCCCTGTTGATCCCCAGGCTCGTGCACTCCTGCCCCTCATCACTCTCCCCTCAGCTCCTGGCTGCTCTGCTGCTCTCTCTGGCAACTCGGGGACATTTTGGGGCTGCTCACAGCTCAGGAGATGCCGGGGGAGCTGCTGGGGGTGGGGGGAGGCAAGAGGCTTTTGCACATTCCTGAACATATTTGTATATACTTGTACATATTTTCTTTTATCTTTAGTATTTAATTAAACCTGTCTAGTTTAGTTTTCAATCCAGAAAGTCTCTCTCTTTATTCTCTCTCTCCTTCCCTACCTGGGTGGCAGGGGGAGGGGATAGAGAGCCTTGTCGTTGCTGGTTCACTTGCTGTTCCTGAGTCAAACCATGACAAGGATGATCGTGAATCAAAGTTTCAAGGCCTCCTCTAATGATACAAGAAGAGACTTGCTTGAGGCAAGGACAGTTAAATTGCTAAAAAAAAAAAAAGGCACCTGTCTGAAAACTTTCAACAAAAACATCAGCTCTCTCAGCTGACATATAGTTGAGTTTTCCCATCCTTTTGAGAAAACACTTGGTCACTGTCACGCCTGGATCTTGCTCCTCTTCTTTTAGCACGTCGAATGGACATCATATGGGGAGCTCACCAAACTACACAGATGACTCTCTTCTAAACATGGATTTATTTATTTTTTTACATATAAAATGCTAGTTTTGGTAGCAGCTTTGATTCCAGTGTCTTCATTTGTATTTAGGCTAAAGAGAGCAGTCCTGAGTCTGTTAAGTGTCATATAAAATTTATCTGAATTTTAGTAATATAGCACCTCCTAAAATAGCTTCCTTCAGTATAAAAATATTAGCTCTTAAAAAGACAGAACAAATTCTTCATGTCCAGGTATTGCTAATTGAAGTATGCCTTCCCCAGAGTAAGCTTTTTTTCTGGAACAAAAACCTGGCACCTTGTCTTCATTTGAACAGTTGTACCATTTCCCTCAATTATTCAGACCAAGCTTCTTCAGATATCAGAGGTAACTACATGAAGTTAGGAATTTTGAGCTAAAGCTCAGGAATTTCATTTTGCTCATTAATAACTTTAAACAAATTAATGGGAAACTTTTGTCATTACTAAATGCACTATTTTATTGTCATGATTAATCTTCTGGCTTACCTAAGAATTTGGATATGGTTTTGGCTGGAATTTCTGTCTGCACTTCAGCACGCAAGTCTAAACAATGGTAAATCATATGTGAAAGACTTTCAGGTTTGTTTATAATGTTATACATTTGGATCAGTCTTCATTTTCTTCACAGGACAGTATTTTTTTCATTCATACAATATATGACTTAACTGTTGGTCTTCATATAGAATCATAGAATGGTGAAGGTTGGAAGGGACCTTAAAGATCATCAGGTTCCAACCCCCCTGCATGGGCAGGGACACCTCCCACCAGACCAGGCTGCACAAAGCCTCATCCAACCTGGCCTTGAACACCTCCAGGGAAGGGGCTTCCACAGCCTCCCTGGGCAACCTATTCCAGTGCCTTCCTACCCTTATGGTGAAGAATTTCTTCCTGGTGTCTAAGCTAAATCTCTCCTCTTTCAGTTTAAAACCATGACCCCTTGTCCTGTCACTGCCCTCTCTGGTGAAAAGCCCCTTCCGGTACTGGAAGGTGCTCTAAGGTCTCCCAGGAGCCTTCTCTTCTCCAGGCTGAACAGCTCCAACTCTCTCAGCCTGTCTCCATAGCAGAGCTGCTCCAGCCCTCTGATCATCTTCATGGCCCTTCTCTGGACCCTCTCCAACAGCTCCATGTCTCTCCTGTGCTGAGGGCTCCAGAGCTGTACACAGCTCTCCAGGTGGGGTCTCACCAGAGCAGAGCAGAGGGGCCAAATCCCCTCCCTGGCCCTGCTGGCCATGTATATTTTGTGCTATGCAAATGAATTTAAATTTTTTATCAGTGTTGCTAGTTCACTCAGTCTCATTTATTTATTCCACTTCAAAATCAATAAATGCACTGAATTAGGATCTGAGCCAGGGTTACTTAAGGAACACAAGGATAAGGAGAGCATTATTTGAAATAGATAAAGATGTATAGGCATTGTGGTTTTCCTCTAGGCAATCTTCACTTTCTACATAGAGTAAAAGACAAGTATTTCAGGAAAATAAATTACACCTTTTTTAATAAAGCAGTTTGAGTGAAGTTATTTAATAAGCCAGCTTGTCTCTAGAAAACACTGATCCCAGAGAGAGATTTTTAAAAGAATGAAGCAAGCCCAGAGAGTTCGACCCTGCTGCAACTATTTTAAATTAGAAAAAGGTGGGTTTTTTTAGAAAAGCAGGAAAAAGTGTTGCAGATAAACAACTCCCAGCAGCAAGGGCACGTGAGAGTGCTGACGTTTTATAGCACACAGCTGAAGAAAACACAGAACTAGATGAAAAGCTGCAAAATTCATAGCACCATGATGAATTAGAATGAAGAGTTAAGTGGCTTCTAAGAAATCTCCTCCTACTTCATGTGCAATCTCAGAAGTCTTTCATTACAATCTGTCAGAAAGCATTTATATTCAAGCTTTTTTTAATATATTCATTCTTACACAACATTGTACCACTGCTATACATCAAACACAGAAGAGATGGCAAGTCTGTTCAATTACATTTATATATATATATACACACACACTTTTTTATATATAAGTACTCAGATAAGTTATGGCACTGTGCTGAAGCTGTAAAAATATTTCTTATTAATGGCTAAGCACCTACCATGCAGCTATAAATATTTCCTGGTAATTACATTGAACACTTCAGTCTCCATCCTGAAATCAGTTAACTTTAATACTGTAAGACCAGCCAAACTAACTCCCTTTTCAAAGATCTATTGGTTAGGCAGAAACAACTTGCAGGTACTTTGCCAACTAAAATACAACACAGTGCATTGAAACCAGTTTGTTAGTGTCACTTAAGTAAATCTCACCTCAACTCAGTCTACATCGAGGTTGAATTAGCATTACACTCCCTCTTTAGTCTGATTACAGCTTCACTCTTGTCAGGCTTTGAAATCAGTAACATTTACCATTCTAAAAATTAATTTGCACAGTATAGAGGATCCTAGGGGAAATGCTGTTCCAATTTAAAAGCAGGACTCAGGAAAAACATTCCTTATGACTACAAAACCTTGCGAAGTGCTGACAGGCTGGGTCTGTATTATTGAGCATTGCAGCACAAAGGAGAGAAGCTGTAGAGCAAAGCACTTGGTGCCTGTTCCACACACTTCAGGGGATTACGTGTAACACCAAAAACACACCTTCTAAGAGAATGTTTCCAACACAGGATCTCTTAAATTCCACTTGCAAGAAAAAATATGACAATCAACTGGACTCTAGAAACTCTTCTAAACGACCCTGGTTCAGCAACCAATTGCAATATTGCCATTTTTGCCAGTTTCCTCATAGTTTACAACTCTTTTGAAAAGCAAAAGCCACATGACTCAGTTTCTTCCCTCAATGTCATAATCTCATTCACTTATTGTTTCTCTCTATCTCTTCAAATCATCAATTAATGCACCAAAAGGAGGTTTTTCTGGAATTCAGGAACATTGTATTAACTAAAATCACCGGTCAGCCTCACCTCCATCCCCGGAAAGGTGATGGAACAACTTGTTCTTGTCACTATCTCTAGGCATATCAAGGACATGGGGGTCATCAAGAGCAGTCAGCATGGTTTTGTCAAGGGTAAGTCATGTTTGACTAACCTTATAGACTTCTATGAGGAAATTACTAGGTGGATAGATGATGGTAGAGTGGTAGATGTGGTTTATCTAGATTTTAGTAAAGCATTTGACACCGTCTCCCACAGCATCCTTGTAGATAAGTTGATCAGGTATGGGTTTGGTGATCAGGTAGTGAGGTGGATCAGGAACTGGTTGAAAGGAAGGAGTCAGAGAGTTGTAGTCAATGGGGCAGAATCTGGTTGGAGGTCTGTGACTAGTGGAGTCCCTCAGGGGTCGGTACTGGGACCGATGTTGTTCAACATCTTCATCAACGACCTGGATGAGGGTATAGAATGTACCCTCAGCAAGTTTGCTGATGACACTAAGCTGGGAGGAGTGGCTGACACACCAGAAGGCTGTGCTGCCATTCAGAGAGACTTAGACAGGCTGGAGAGTTGGGCAGGGAGAAACATGATGAAGTTCAACAAGGGCAAGTGTAGAGTTTTGCATTTGGGGAAGAGAAACACCATGTACCAGTACAGGTTGGGGGCTGACCTGCTGGAGAGTAGTGCAGGTGAAAGGGACCTGGGGGTCCTGGTAGACAGGAGGATGACCATGAGCCAGCAATGTGCCCTTGTGGCCAAGAAGGCCAATGGCATCCTGGGGTGCATTAGAAAGGGTGTGGTTAGTAGGTCAAGAGAGGTTCTCCTCCCCCTCTATTCTGCATTGGTGAGGCCACATCTGGAGTATTGTGTCCAGTTCTGGGCCCCTCAGTTCAAGAAGGACAGGGAACTGCTTGAAAGAGTCCAGCACAGAGCTACAAAGATGATTAAGGGAGTGGAACATCTCCCTTATGAGGAAAGGCTGAGGGAGCTGGGTCTCTTTAGCTTGGAAAAAAGGAGACTGAGGGGTGACCTCATCAATGTTTACAAATATGTAAGGGGTGAGTGTCAGGGAGATGGAGTTAAGCTTTTCTCAGTGATGACCAGTGATAGGACAAGGGGTAATGGGTGTAAATTGGAGCATAGGAGGTTCAAGGTGAATATCAGAAAAAACTTTTTTACTGTGAGAGTGACAGAGCCCTGGAACAGGCTGCCCAGGGAGGTTGTGGAGTCTCCTTCACTGGAGACATTCAAAACCCACCTGGACAAGTTCCTGTGTGATGTGCTCTAGGTGACCCTGCTCTGGCAGGGGGGGTTGGACTGGATGATCTTTCGAGGTCCCTTCCAACCCCTAGGATTCTATGATTCTATGATTCTATGATAAGGAAAGGCTGGATGTGGCACTTAGTGCCATGGTCTGGCTGATGTGGTGGTGTTGGTCATAGGCTGGACTTGATGATCTTAAAGGTCTTTTCCAGCCTTGGTGATTCTGTGATACTTATACTCTCGTTTTCTGTGAGCTAAATATGAAGAACAGAAGAAAAGAAAAAGAAGAGGAACACTACAGGAATAGGCAAGAGGAACAGCACACAGAGGTAAGCAATGGTGAGAAACCAGCTCAAACAAACAAAAAAAATGAGCTGAAGTTCTCAAGAACTCTTGCTACTGCAGCCTAAGCTGGGAAAAAAATGAGAAAGCCGTAGCAAGACACAAACCAAAGAACAGGATACGGTACCAAGTTGCTCCAGCAGTCCCTCAAAATAAGATGGTTTTAAATTATTCCATGCTTTGGAGTAGCAGCAGTTATTTATAGGTGTCTAGATTATTTTTATTCCTTTCTCCAGTGAAATATCATTTAGTCAAATCTTTGTAGGAAAGTACAATTCGTCACGTGCCCCTGCAGCTTGATTTTATTTTCCCAGGTGTTTGGGTGGACATACAAAACAATGTATTTAGTTAAAACCCTGAGGGTGGTGCAGCACTGGAACAGGTTGCCCAAGGAGGTGGTGGAGACCCCATCCCTGGAAACATTCAAGGTCAGGCTTGACCAGGCTCTGAGCAACCTGATCTAGTTGAAAAGGTCCCTGTGCACTGCAGGGGGGGCTGGACTAGATGACCTTTAAAGGTTCCTTTCAACCCCACACATTCTATGATTCTATGTTTTAAGTAAAGAGCCTCAGAAATTGAGACTGGTCTTTACTGCTGCCAATGTAGGCTTGGCAGAAGAGTTGCACTTCAGGGCATTTACCCATTTGCTTTTGGTCTCGTTGTCAATTTTTACGAGTCCAGTTTAATATTCTTTCTTATTTCCTATATATCTACATAGCCATTTGAAATTTAAATATCACCAAGTGAATGCATATGCAATCTGTTCTATAAATAAAGATGCATGTAAAATACTGCACAGTTTCCTCTTTCAAGCTGTGAGATAGAAAGGCATATTTTAAGTGTTGTCAGACAACACATCTGAAATCATCAAATTACCACCAGTCCAGGCTTAACTATAATTTCTGAAGATAAACAAGGCTTGAGGATTTTTTTCTTACATCAAGCTCATCACTCTTTGCCAAAGGCACAGACCTCACCCCAGCAGTTGACATGTCAGCCATCACCTGAGCACAGCAGTCTTGAAAGGACGATGAAAAGGTTCTCAAAGCAATCCCAGATTATTGGCATGCAGTCCCTGGTCCTCCAACTACCAACAATTCCAAACTGTCAAGGCATCAAAGTGTTCTGCCCAGCCAATGCTGACAAGTCCATCACAACTGATCTAGAGGATGAGGGGAACTGAAATAGCATTCAGCATAAATTTTGGCAGGAATTCTTCATCGGGGAGGATGATCTCAGCACAGGCTGAGAATAAGAATCTTCTGGAAGGTGAGAGATTGTTTCCATGAGAAAACAGCCTGGGGCCAAACTTACAGACCTCTAAGGTTTGCAAGGCATGGATCAACGTGACTGTCATTTTGAAGTGTCAACAGCCAGTACTGCAGTAGAGGCAGAATCTTGCCACCATGGAGCTCAGAACCACATCAGTGAACCCATTTCAGTGTCTTCAGTGCCACTGTTTCAGTGAAGACATATTAATGAAAATTCAACTTGGCACCTTTGAAAGGAACAAAACCCCTTCTTAGTGAGAGCTATGTTTTTATCATTCCACTGACCAAGTGCAACCATGGCATTCAGCCACTATCTGAGATAAACCATAAAAACAACTCCTGAGCAAGCAGTGATCTCAGCCACTCCGTAGCACTTCCTATGCAATGCCTGTCTGGAGGTGTATAAAGCTGGCACACTGCAAATGAAAACTCACAAACAGAAATCCCTCCTGATGGAGACTCATTAACTCTGTTACAGAATCATAGAACGGTTTGGGTTGGAAGGGACCTTAAAGATCTTCTAGTTCCAACCTCCCTACTATGAGCAGGGACAGCTCCCACTAGACCAGGTTGCTCAAAGCCCCTCCAGGGGCAGCTACAACTTCCTCCCTGGGCAATCTGTGCCACTGTCTCACCACCCTCACAGGAAATAATTTCTTCCTAATGTTTAACCTAAGTTTCCCCTCTTCCAGTTTAAAAAACATTACTCCTCATCCTATCACTACACACCCTTGTAAGAAGCCCCTCCCCAGCTTTCCTGTAGCCTCTTCAGGTACTGGATAGAATACAATGTCTGAAGACGAAACACAGAAAATTGTTCTCTTTAAGATTCCAAACCTTTTCAGGATTATGGAATCACAGAATTGTCAGAGTTGGAAGGGACCTCTAGAGATCATCCAGTCCAACTCCCCTGCTAAAGCAGGATTGCCCAGAGCACATTACTCAGGGCTGCATCCAGGTGGGTCTTGAATATCTCCAGAGAAGGGGACTCCACAACCTCCCTGGGCAGCCTGTCCCAGGGCTCTGGCACCCTCACAGTAAAGAAGTTTTTCCTCATATTTAAATGGAACTTCCCATGTTCCAGCTTGTGCCCATTGCCCCTCGTCCTGTCACTGGGAACTACTGAAAAGAGTCTGGCTCCATCCTCCCTGCACCCACCCTTTAGATACTTGTAGGCATTAATAAGGTCTCCCCTCAGCCTTCTCTTCTCCAGGCTAAAGAGTCCCAGCTCTCTCAGCCTTTCCTCATAGGGAAGATGCTCCAATCCCCCAGTCATCTTTGTTGCCCTCCACTGGACTCTCTCCAGTAGTTCCCTGTCTCTCTTGAACTGGGGAGCCCAGAACTGGATGCAGTTCTCCAGATGTGGCCTCACCAGGGCAGAGTACGGGGGGAGAATGACCTCCCTCCACCTACTGGCCACACTCTTCCTTATTCACCCAGGATTCCTTTGGCCTTCTTGGCAACAAGGGCACATTGCTGGCTCATGGGTCATTTACTGTCTACCAGGACTCCCAGATCCTTCTGCTCAGAACTGCTTTCCAGCAGGTCCACCCCTAACCTATAGTGGTGCATGGGGTTCTTCCTCCCCAGGTGCAGGACCCTGCACTTGCCCTCATCAAACCTCATTAGGTTTCTCTCTGCCCAGCTCTCCAGCCTGTCCAGGTCACACTGGATGTCAGCACAGCCCTCTGGAGTGTCACCACCCCTCCCAGTTTGGTATCATCAGGGAACTGGCTGAGGATACACTCTGTCCCCTTGTCCAGGTCATTGATGAATATGTTGAACAAGACTGGACTGAGTATTGACCCCTGGGGGACACCACTGGTTACAGGCCTCCAACTCAACCCTGCTCCACTGATCACAACCCTCTGAGTTCTGTCACACAGCCAGCTCTCAATCCACCTCACTGTCCAACCATCTAGCCCACACTCCCTCAGTTTCCTAATGAGGATGCTATGGGAGACAACATCAAAAGCCTTGCTGAAGTCAAGGTAGGTAACATCCACTGCTCTCCCCTCATCCAGTCAACCAGTTATGTCATCATAGATGGCTAGATTAGTCCAGCATGATTTACCCTTGGTAAATCCATGTTGACCACTCCCAATAACTTCCTGTTCTTCAACATGTTTAGAGATGACATCCAGAACAAGTTGCTCCATCACCTTCCCAGGGACAGAGGTAAGACTAACTGGCCTGTAGTTCCCTGGGTCCTCCTTCTTGCCCTTTTTGAAGACTGGAGTGATGTTAGCCCTCCTCGAGTCCTCAGGCACCTCTCCTGTTCTCCATGACTTTTCAAAGATGATGGGGAGTGGCCCAGCAATAACATCTGCCAGCTCTCTCTCTCACAGGTGCATCCCATCAGGACCTATGGACTTATGGATGTCCAGTTTGGCTAAGTGGTCTCTAAGCTGGTCCTCCTCTACTGTGGGAAAGTCTTCTTCTCTACAGACCTTTCCCCTTGCCTCCAGGGTCTGGGATTCAAGAGGGTCAGCTTTAGCAAAGAAGACCAAAGCAAAAAGGCATTCAGTAAGTCTCCACCTTCTCTGTCTTCCACCACTAGGGTGCCCACCTCATCCATCAGCGGGCCTACATTTTCCCTTTTTCTGTTGATATACTGAAAAACTTCTTCTTGTTATCTTTAACCACAGTGGCCAAGTTGAGTTTTGCTTGAGTCTTGGCCCTTCTAATTTTCCCCCTGCACAGCTTCACTACACCTTGGTATTCCTGGTAAGTTGCCAACCCCCTTTTCTGAAGGCCGTAAACTCTCCTTTTGTTCCTGAGGTCCAGTCAAATAAAGGAGAAAAGAGAAGCAAGAAAAAAAACTACACCATTTTACTCACATTCTCTTTATCATAAATGAGGGAATAACTGGGGGAAAAAAACTGCAGTTTTACCTTGCTTACTATGAATCCAAAACATCTTCTAAAACCTTTCATCACTAGTTCAATCTCATTACTCTGGGTGGTAAAAAAACCCTGTTTGAAATATTTTTTCCCAAGAAACGTAACACAAACATAACAGTTGTCACTTTTTGTTTTCAGGAGGTTTTGTAACAGCTGCATGGCCCTGCCCTGCAAAAGAGACCTCACACCCACCACTTCCACTCCTGAAAAACATCCACAGACACATTTATTCCACTGTCATCCCCTGATAAATTTAATAAAAACCCACTGAAATTTCTTGCTGAATCAAGAAAGAATTTTTGGAAGAAACCACAGAAACTGACAGAAGCTTGAGTCTACTGTCCTAGTTAAACACTGTTTAACTCGATTCTACCACGTTCAGCTTCTACAAGTTCCTTGTCTCAGGTACAGAGCCAAGGATCATGCCTGCTCCCTTAGATGAATTCTCTATCCACCTTATGAATGTTTTGTCAGAAATCACATTTCAACAGAAACTTTGTGGTAGATTCAGTCTGAAGTATCGTACACTCCTCTGAATTTACTTTTCAATCTCAAGTCCTCTCAATCTCTTCATTAATAGCACTTATGAAAGCTGCTAGTATTTTAAAATAATACCTCTTTTTTTTTTTTCTAATCCACATGCAAATTTTGCCCTATGATCATGTTCTTAGTACAAGAATAGCTGAGGAGAGACTTTTTACAAGGGCATGTAGTGATAGAATATGGGGTGATGTTTTTAAACTGGAGGAGGGAAGATTTAGGTTAGACATAAGAAAGAAATTCTTTCCTGTGGGGATGCTGAGACACTGGCACAGGTTGCCCAGGGAAGTTGTGGATGCCCCATCCCTGGAAGTGTTCAAGGCCAGGTTGGATGGGGCTTGGAGCAACCTGGTCTAGTGGGAGGTGTCCCTGCCCATGGCAAGAGGGCTGGAAGTACATGATCTTTAAGGTCCCTTCCAACTCAAACCATTCTGTGATTCCATTCTATTTACAGAGGAAATAGAGCATTCAGGCTTGAGGCTGTCAATCTATGGATGGAAAACATGAAAGGAAGTTTTATTTTAGCTACTACACATCAAGGTCAGAACACTAATGCTTAAAACTCTTTACTCTCCACATGTGATTGCTTACCATCAACGAGCTACCTCAGGCACACACAGAATTCCCCAACTTCTGTGCTCTCCAGTAGATCTCAAATGAAGTGTATTTCAAAACAAAGTCACATGATTTGGCCGTAGGACAGAAGACAACACAAACATCGTTTAAAAAACGTACCTTGATCAGAAAGAAAATCTAGCATGGTCTGGAGAAGGAAAGACAGATGCCTGACACACAGAGCAGGGTTCCCCATTCTTCTGGAAGCGTACACCAGCTCGTGAAGCAAACGCATCTGTACTGCAGCCCATCCTCTGTGAGTTCCTAGGAAGCAAGCAGTCACTGAGTACTTTTTAAAGCTACAAGTCCTCACAAATCAATTGGTTTTGGCTTTCTTTATGTCCTAAGAAGTAATTTAATGACACTTAGAAACATTGCCCGACAGAAGCAGTAATTACAAACTCTGAATCTCGTACTCAAAAGAAAAATTAGGATCTTTGAGTTCATTTGAATGTTGAAATGTGAAAGCAATTTTTGTTGTATATGCTTGTCTATTGACTAATAAGTTTATCATTAGAATTCAGAAACTGAAGCTAACACTTCCCATGAAGTAAAAACAAAAGGATACACAAGAACTTCAAATGTTTATATTTTTTAAATTCTCTAAACACGAAATTCACATTAGGTTTCATACAGAAATTTCATTTGTAATCCAAATCAAGTACTTCTTAACTCTCTTCAAAGACCAAGCAAAAGATATTTTCTCTAAACGGTTTCCTGGCCATTCAAAGTTCATAAAGAGCGATAAAATTACAAGACATGAAGCACATTTCCTGATTTTCAGTCTTTAAAAACCAAGTTTCAGACTACAAATTATTTCATATTTGCAAATTATCTATGGTAACAACAAATAGATCATCATAATCTAACTTCTTTTTCAAATATATAATATGCAGTACTCTTCATGAAACTTAACCTGCTTTTAGTAGTAAGCAAGAGCAATAATTTTTAAATAACAGATATTCCAAGGTGTGCAATATTCATAAACTTCTAAACAGCCTTCCTTTTAATATCACCTTTCAGCATTTGACAAACTTTTCTAGAAATATTTACCACAAAGCTTGAGACCTTGTATGTTGCACACAAGAGTCTTATTTTTCATGTGTGAAATGTCATTCTTACCAAGTAGTTCTTACAGTTTACTGTGATCTTTCCATATGTCTCTAAAAAAAGCCATTTTAGGGGCAAAAATCTGACAAAGCACCTCAGTGCAACATAAAGGTAAGGCAAAATGAAAGCTAAACAGCAATCATATCACTTCTTGCAGAACTTTGACAACCTCTTCTCCCAACACAGTCCCATCTCTGCTTCTCCTTTTCTGTCACAGGCCACATTGTATTTTTTCCTGCATGTTCCCTCTTCCTAGACCCTTTGTATCCTTCTGTCTTGTCCACTTGGTATTTTCTGTCCCCTCTCACACACCATTTCTTTCAGCAACTGCTAAAATCACATCAGTTTAAAAAAAAAAACAAACAGAAACCATTCACACATACAGTTGGTTGTCTACATGTTGTTTTTGTCAATGGAGCTAAAAGAGCTTGGAAAATATGACTCAGTGGTGAGTCAGATGAGTTTTTCCATGTTCTCCCTTGACTGAATTGACTAGATACCTCCACTGTTTCAATGGCTATGTGACCTACCATGCACAGAAACAACTGAACTCACCACTGAACTTCCAAGACAACAACAAACTGAAACCAATGTGCTCTCACAAAAGGCAGAGGAATATTCTGGCTCCTGTTCATTCATATTTAAACCAGTTCAGGGTTTTCATACTGGTGAACTCTACGCCCTTTCCACAACACATGCTCAGCTCACTGCTTGCTGCCCCTCTCCTGCAGCTACAGCATGTAGGGAATGGGCCCCAAAAATGCTACTGTACAAAGAAGGCAAGTTTTGGGGCAACATGGAAAGTTTACTCAGGAGTTCCCAAGCAGCACACAGTCTCTTCCCTTAGAGGAAAAATGCAGCCCAGTATATTAAAATCAAGACCACTTTTTAAAGTATTACTGTTGAAACACAGCTTGCCTAAGGAAGGGCAGCAAGCAGCACATAACTGGCAGAAAGTGAACACAGTCTTTAACAGCTACAAGAACTGCCATGTGTTCTAACGGACTGGTTTTCCTTTGCTCTTTAATACATGCAGTAAAATAGTAATTCAAAGGATTCATAGTACCTAAAAACTGCAACGCTAAGAAAAAAGTGAAGGTGCAGTGCTAAAGAACTGCCCTATTTGCTGCAATTAGTTTCAGATAGGTACATCTGTGCAAAGCCTTCAACACTGTCTTGTACGACATCCTGGTACCAAAAATGGAACAATATGGATTTGATGGATGGACCACTCGTTGGGTAAGGAACTGGCTGGATGGTCACACTCAAAGAGTGGTGATCAATGGCTCGATGTCCAGATGGAGACCAGTGATGAGTGGTGTTCCCCAAGGTTTGGTACTGGTACCGGTGCTGTTTAACATCTTTGTCACCGACATGGACAGTGGCATTGAGTGCACCCTCAGCAAGTGTTCTGATGACACCAAAGTGAGTGGTGAGGTTGACACACTGGAGGGAAGCGATACCATCCAGAGGGACCTTGGCAGGCTTGAGAAGAGGGCTTGTGCAAATTGCATTAAGTTCAACAAGGCTAAGTGCAAGGTCCTGTACCTGGGTTGGGGCAACCCCAAGCACAAATACAGGCTGGGTGGAGAATGGATTGAGAACAGCCCTGAGGAAAAGGACTGTTTGGGCTATGGGTTGGTGAGAAGCTCAACAAGAGCCGCCAATGAGAGCTTGCAGCCCAGAACCCAACCATGTCCTGGGCTGCATCAAAAGAAGCATAGCCAGCAGGGCTAGGGAGGGGATTCTGCCCCTCTGCTTGGCTCTCATGAGACCCCACCTGCAGTGTTGTGTCCAGTTCTGGAGCCCTCAATACAGGAAGGACATGAGGTCTTGAAGTGAGTCCAGAGAAAAGTCACAAAGATGATCAGAGGGCTGGAACACCTCTGCTATGAAGGCAGACTGAGAGAGTTGGGGTTATTGAGCCTGAACAAAAGGCTCCAGAGAGACCTTAGAGCACCTTCTAATACCTGAAGGGGCTACAGAAATGCTGGGGAGGGACTTTTTACAAGGGTTTGTAGCAAGAGGACAAGGGGTAATGGCTTCAAAATGGGAGACAGGAGATTTAGGTTAGACATGAGGAGGAAATTCTTTAGTGTGAGGGTGGTGAGACACTGGCACAGGTTGCCCAGGGAGGTTGTGGAAGCCACTTTCCTGGAAGGGCTCAAGAGCAGGTTGGATGAGGCTTTGTGCGACCTGGTCTAGTGGGAGGTGTCCCTGCCCATGGCAAGGGGGTCAGAACTAGATAATTTTTAAGGTCCCTTCCAACCCAAACCATTCCATGATTCCATGAAGTTATTCGGGCGTAATTTGAAATCTCTCAAGGACCTCAGTTGCAGAAATCCAGCTGAGAGGCCTACAATGCTAATCCATACTTTCCCAGAGACCCTTACCTTTGCTGAAATCTTTGGGATCCAATGATAAGCTGTAGCCAGGGAGAGTTTCCAGAAGCAGTTTGTAGCAGGCCCTCCAGCCGGGCTCTGGGATGCTGGGTGCAGCGCACTGCATGGCCGCGATGCGCTTGAAAAACGCGGACTTGCGGTGGAAGCCAATGCGTTCATACAGCTCAGACAGAATGCTGTAACGCTGGATCTTCTCTTCTTCTGAAAGCTGGAGTTTCAGGGGGGGGGAAAGAAAAGGGCTGGTTAAATCACAGTTTTACAGCATATATCTGAGTTTAAAAGAGAAAAGAAAGAACAGGAGTTGAGAAAAATGCAGCAGGCATCTCTCCAGAAGGCCAGTAAATGTGCATACAGCCAGCCAGGACAGCTTCTACTGCCAAGTCAAGCTTCCTTCAAGTTCACCAGCTAACAAAAGGAGCAAAGGTAAAAGTTCTTGAGCAACTTTATTTGTCAGAAGTACTAACAAGTACATAGTCAAAGCAGTTAGTAGCAGCTCAACAGCTCCACATTTTATAGAAGTGTCCTGGTTTGAGCCAGGATGAAGCTAATTTTCCTTTTACTGATTTTTTTCCTTCAGTAAGCTCTCTTTTAACTAGCAACAAGTGTTCCAGCTAGTGGGCTGATAACACTGGAATGTTTATGTTACTGCTGAGACTCCAAGGTCACTTCTTAGCTCTGCTGCTACAGAGGCTGCTGGGGCAGGAGAATTGTATCTGTGACCCCCCTGTGGGGAGCTGGACTAGACAGACAGCAGAACTGACCAAAGGGATTCCATTCCATAGATCTACGTAAGCTCCCAGGAAGGTCAGAGATCACAGAAGACAACTTCCTTCCTGCTGCTTCTTCCCTTCTCTTCCATCCATGGCTGGCATCCAGGGAGGACTCCATCTGTCCATCCCTGTTGATCCCCAGGCTCGTGCAGTCCTGCCCCTCATCACTCTCCCCTCAGCTCCTGGCTGCTCTGCTGCTCTCTCTGGCAACTCGGGGACATTTCGGGGCTGCTCACAGCTCAGGAGACGCCGGGGGAGCTGCTGGGGGTGGGGGGAGGCAAGAGGCTTTTGCACATTCCTGAACATATTTGTATATACTTGTACATATTTTCTTTTATCTTTAGTATTTAATTAAAGCTGTCTAGTTTAGTTTTCAATTCAGCAAAGTCTCTCTCCTTAATTCTCTATCTCCTTCCCTACCTGAGTGAGAGGGAGAGGGGATCAAGAGCATTTTTTTTTGCTGGTTTAATTGCTGATCCTGAGTCAAAGTGTGACAAGAAGACATTCAACATTATATTCCTGTGCAAAGTAAGAACACAAAAATATACCACTTCCAAAATCTATTGATTTACCAAGGTGAATATTTTAATCGCTTTATGATAAAATCTGATTACTAATCTTTAAATCTCAGGATATGGAATCAAAGGAACTACTGTTGACTCCATTTTTTTTATGTTTGTTTCTGATCTTGCAAATCACAACATTTTCATCCCATGATACTATACATATGCAGACTGACAACTAGTGAGGAAGAAGACAGGCTGAGAGAGTTGGGGCTGTTCAGCCCTGAGAAGAGAACACTCTGGGGAGACCTTAGAGCACCTTCCAGTATCTGAAGGGACTACAGGAAAGCTGGGGAGGGACTTTTTATTAGGGTTTTTTATTGTAGTGATAGGAGATGGAGTAATGGTTTCAAACTGAGAGAGGGTAGATTTAGACTAGATATTGGGAAGAAATTCTTTCCTGTGAGGGTGGTGAGACACTAGAACAGGTTGCCCAGAGAAACTGTGGCTGCCCCATCCCTGGAAGTGTTCAAGGGCAGACTGGATGGGGCTTGGTGCAACCAGCTCTAGTGGGAGGTGTCCCTGCCCATGGCAGGGGGGTGGGATTACATGATCTTTAAGGTCCCTTCCAACCCAAACCATTCTCTGATTCTACTAATTTAGTGAAGGTTATGCCTCGTTAGGCTTCAAGTCGAAACAAACTCGATGAGAGAAGCACTACACGTGCTTCTGTAGTTTATTAATATATTGGAACAAGTCTCAAGTAACCATTCTTTCCCCTCTGCTTTGGATGACAATTTTGCTTTGAAATCAGACAATTAAGAACAAACCGTTAGAGAAACTCTGGAAACTACCAGCTACTTCAAGTCTGCATCCCACTAACCAGCAACATCGAGTTCTGAAGGTGGACAATTACTGACACCTAGTGCACAATATCTGGCATGCACAACCAAAAGCAATATAAAATAATTTAAATTACTCTAAAGCTGCTAACACCTTTTGCAAAGGTGTTTAGAATGACAAACTTCATGTGAAAATAGCACTAAAGGATAGAAACAGCATTCCTGCAACTCATACCTCAAAACTGAAAGTATCAAT
The DNA here is from genome assembly GCA_020745705.1 of Hemiprocne comata. Taxonomy (NCBI): domain Eukaryota; kingdom Metazoa; phylum Chordata; class Aves; order Apodiformes; family Apodidae; genus Hemiprocne; species Hemiprocne comata. The sequence goes on from CM036587.1 coordinate 161,016,392, forward strand.
CAGTGGATTCTGTGCACTTAACTTCAGATAGTTAAAGCCTTGGAAAGTCAAAAGATGATGTTAGCCACAGTGTTTAACTTTTGCAGAAATAGGTCTTATAAATGAAGCTTCAAAACATCTTTTAGTCCCTTACATGCTAATACAATTAGAAACAAATAATCCGTTTTCAGAAGTCACTTCTGATTTTGGACATAGGGATGAGAGACACTTCAAAGCATTCTGGAGTCTTCACAAGGCACAGTTCAAATCTCAGTACTTCAGGATACAAAGAGACACAGACAGATAAACTAGCACATCATTTTGGAAAGTTTCAGACGTTTTTGAAGCTGGAGGTGCTATTTCCCTCTGAACTGTCAACACAAGATGATGCCCAATGCCAAAATACTGCCCATCCATATAAAAAAAACCAATCCCTGGAACAGGAGATGCAAGAAGGCAATTGCACCAAGCTGGAAACTTCCAGGAATCAATGCAGCTGGAAAGAATATGAGGTACAAAAAGAAAATACAAAACAATTCCAAACCACTTTATCAGAATACCCAAAAGCTACCATTCAGAAAGAACAGGAGGTGTCAAATTAAGGTTACCTACTCCAGCAGAAAGAAAACTGCTCCACCTTTTTATTTTCCCTTTTTTTCATTTATGCCATTTTTTAAAGTTGGCACAAGAAAAAGAATGTGGCAGAGTTGAAATGAGCATAAGCATTTGATCACATAGGTAGAAAAGTTTAAAAAACTATCAAAAGCTATTCCTCAAATACATAACACTGCCAATGTTCACACACGTATGGAAACTGAATATTTAAAATTGTTTTATTTACATAGACATGAGTGCTTACTAATAATTGGAACTACCAGAGAGGCAAGAGATTCTCAGAAAGTTTTATTTTTATCATATCTGAGTAAGCTCTTAACACTACTACCTAACTTATTGCTTAATGATTATCAGCAAAGTTACTCAAATATTTTCTGCAGTTGCAGGAACTGTTTTTTCACCACAAAGGTAACAAAATTGTCTTTTCCCTCAGCACAAATACTTCTGTGGTACCACTGAGGGATTTGAAGGGGGAAATGAAGAAAAAAACCCACACAGATACTCCAAGTAATAAATTCTTGGAAGACTGCAGCAGGCATTCCTCAGGCCACTAGTGCAGCGTTCAAAAATATCTTTCCTGATCTTACAAATTCATAAAAGCTTAAGGCCTACAAAGTGGCTGCAAAATAGCCAACACCTGAAGCCCAGGTTGCCCAGGGAGGTTGTGGCTGCCCCCTCCCTGGAAGTGTTCAAGGCCAGAGGAAAACAGCTGGACTTTCTGCACTGACCTGACGAAGGTTGATGTAAACTGCATTCTGAAGAAACTCAGAGGCTTCCATGCTCCTTTTCTGTATAGCAAGGACTCTCACGGCCTTCACACAGGCTTCCAGCTCAATCACACCAGCATTCTTGTACTTGAAGAGAGAGAAATTAAAAGAATATTGAAGTATTGTGCCTGTTAAATTTGATAAGCATTTCTTCTCAACACATAAATCATCTGTCACAGATTCCCAAACCCAGCAATTCCTTCAGGCTAGTAACTACACTGCTAAATTATCAACATACACCCAAGTGAAAATTAAGGTGTCATCTGAAATGTTTACTATGCAAAGCAATGGTTTTCAGCCTCTTCACTCACTTTTCTGATTTTGAGACACAGCACAGCTTCAGTCTGAGAGTTCAGATGAGGAGAAAAGTTGGGAATATTAGTATCATTTTGGATAACCTCATATAAATGGTGGCTATGGGGGGGGTGTTTGCAAAAAAGACACTGTAAGAGGCTCGTAAGCAAAAGTCAGTTTTGCAATGATGCAAAAAGTAAGTAAGTAGGATTACCTTGCCATAGTAAGAAATGGCTTCTTTATATTTATCTATGATGTCTTCAGGACTAAGGCAGTTCTTGGCACGTCCTATCTCAGCACTGGTATCTGCATTTATACCATTGGAAGTCAGTGCACCTAGAACAGGAAAAGGGTGAGAAATGAGCAGAAAGACCTTTAGCAAATGCTAAATATCTAAGAAGAAAATCAGGGTTTGCTGTAGGTTCAACCAACACATACACAAAGAATACTTGTCCTACCTAGAAAAAAATCATGTCCTACCTATAAAACACTGATTCTGTTTTACTATGTTATTTTAAAGAGTACAAATGAAAAATTGATTCAATCATAAACCAGCAAACAGAAAATAATCTTTCATTTAGTAAAAACCAGACATATTCACCATCTTTTACACTTATTGGAATATTCAGGCTATGAATAAAATATTAGATTGCTAAATTAGGTTATGGCCACATCTGAATATGCTATTTTAATCTTTGGATTATTCTTTGTTCTACTAAAAAATTCTATTTCTAAAGCACACCTAAGGAAAAAAAAAGTGCCTCTTTTATAAGCTAATTATTACAACAGTGACCTCCTCCTCCAGTCATTTAAAATAAATACTTCTCTTCCCTATGTCTAACAACAGAAAACCAAGTGTTACACTTAGTGTTACAAAGGCCATCAAATCTGAGCCTTCCACATTAAAAAAGAATTACCTGAGGCTCAGACAAAACAGTAAGAACTGGATTTTCTTACATAAGAAAGGTGAGAAAAAGAAAGAATCTTTACATACACCAGGGATAAGAATCTGAAATAGAATCCAAGGACATCTGGGGTATTGCAAAGGACATGAAAATTTTATTTCTAAAACTTAATTTTATTTCAGAGTTAACATAGTAAAATTGAAAACCTGCAGCAAAGGTTTGCCAAGGCTCTATACCTTTTTTACATGGTGCTTAATCTGTAGGATTATCCCATAATTTATTCCTCCAAGAGGTTTCTCTACTAAGATGGCAAAAAATCTTTGTGTTTCAGAGCTGGACCTAACTCTCAACAGACAGCTAAAAACTACTTTCTAATCCCTCTGTCTATCCAGAACTGTGTTATTTTACATGCTCAAGTGCTAAATCAATTTTTTGATACGTTTATCGACCTTAAAGAATCATACCAAGCCTATCTGCAGATTAACACTTTAGGATTTTTTTGGAAGCTAAGTGCAAAATCTTTGTTAGTGATGCCTGAAAGAGTGCCTTGACACGACAAGACCACAGGAGAACATTCAAGTTCAGTTTTGTCAGTTAAAAGAAAAAAAAAATAATAATTTAAATCTCACTAGTCATCAGAAGAAGCAACCTTGATTAGAATTTACAGGGACACAATCAGGGAACTACTGCATTTATTTTGTGCCAGTTACCCTCCAGCCTCTTTTGCTTCCTCATGATTTAGAGCCAAAACTGAAGCATCAGGAATCAGCAGTAGCTCTGGCAAGTGGCAGTCACTATCTATACAAATGCAAAACATATGCAAGTAATAAAAGAAAAGACTTTGGAAACATGCATTAAAATAATGTACCTGGATCAATGAGAACTTCCTGTGCCCCTAAAAGGAGGAACAAAAATGATTTTTTTTTCAGCCTTAAATATAGCCAAGAAAAAAGCTCTTATAATGTTTTATAACATCAGGCTTGAACAAAATTACAAGATTAGGATCATCATTGCTATTTTGAATGACTACCAATTCTAATTCAAGTAGTCACCATATATTCAATCTTATTTTGTTAAAAAAAATAAATGTAAAAATCCCATAAACTTGCAATGGATTCTAAGACATATCAAGAAGAATTGAAGAATTTTCAGTGTAGAATTGAAAGCCATATCCTTTTTCTCCTTTTTCTTTATTCTTGTTGGCAAGGTTCTGTCACAATTCACTTACTATATTTTAATATCAGGTCCTACAGTACTTAAACCTCCTGTGGGAGCTCATTTAATCTACACAACACTCTAGAATAACATTTTCAAACAACTGTATCCCTTTAAATTGTCATTCATTTCACTCCATCACATTTTCTGAATAATTGAGTCATTCCAATGCAACAAGCCAGACTGCTCACATAAAATAGTTGCCAAGAGTATTGCAAAGTTGGATTCTCAGATATGTAAAACTTTGTTGACCTAAAGTTTTATTAACATGGCAGTAAAATTGTTAAGATCAAAAGTTAAGCAGTCAAAAACAATTGCTTTATGAACAAGACAGGATCTCCCTTTAGCTGAGTGGCTCAGGCTCCAGACTAGTGAAGCAGAGATTTAAGAGCTAGATGAGAAAGATCCTCCAACACTTCATTCAGGTGTCCTGATTCTGCTTGGAGAAAGAGGAAGGTCAAGTGACAAAATTAAGAGCTTAGTACTTCAAACAAATAAAACACAACAGAGAAACTCAAAACAGCCAGTAAGCTAGACATCAAGCAAGCTAAAGTCAGCTCATTCAACATACAACTTGGCAAAATGACCATGGCCAGGTGCCCTGCCAACAGCAACTAAGCAACTCAAAACCTTCTCTTTCACTGCAGGCTGCAGAGACAAATCTGGCTGTTCCAGGGGATGAAGCCTAAAGCTCTTCCCCCACAAACAAATGGTTTTAAGAACCTGAGAAGCCACACTTCTTTAAAACATCCAAGTTCCCTATTCCCAATCAGCAAGACACTGTAGTCCAAGGGCTTATGGCAATGGCCAAGGAAGAAACTTTTATTTGAAGCAGACAAGTACTTTAAATACTGTATTATCAACTAATTCTCTTCTGAATGAACTATTCCTACCAAAGGAGTTTCAAAAGAAGTTGAAAGATACACCAACAAAAAAAACAGAGTATTCTGATGGTTACAAATAGCTATTAAATATATTACAATTCTGCTTAGTAGGCAAAAAAACCCCCAACACTAAAAAAACCACCCTTTAACACTGCCCTCTTAAGCTTGTGCTCTGTGTCATACAAAGAGATGATGTTAATGCTTCTCTTTCCAAAGATGTTTCTATAAAGCAAACACCACATTTTTGAGCAGTCAGGTCCTTTGCTGTAGCCTAAAAATGCCAAGTGGTGAACATCACAGGAGATTCAAGAGAAAGGTGCTTCTCTTGACCAGGTCTGGGCACAAAAGCAGTACCAAGAAACTCCATCCTGTGAAGGCTGAAGTACAGGCACAAGGAGAGGTGCAATTCCAGGCACAGCAGGAAGCAATAAAGGTAACTCTCACATCCACATGCTTCAGAAGCAGGCACGACTTGAATGTCAGTTCCAAGCGTGGCACTTCTTGCTTTGCACAGAATTCAGAAATCCCTTTTGTTTCTGGCCTTACTCTACAGACAGATACACAGGAATTTCTTCCCCAGATTAAATGCTGTCCTCACAAAATTAATTGTAACAATGTAGATTACAAACGAAAGTGCAGTTTGGAAAGATTTTAAATGAAAGGCACTGCAGAGTCTAAAAAAGGCACTGAAACTCTCAGAAAACCTTGTAGGAAAAAGACATCACAACAACAGCTAATTGGCTGGACAGAGTTCAGCAGCTCAGTTCTCAAAATATTAGATCATAACAAGAGTCAGGGAACAATAATGGACCATGAAGTAACATTTCCATCTAGAAGGGGTGACAAAAAAACCCTTGTAATCATGTTTTCTTCCCACAAAAGTCCTTTGAAAAATCTTGTCGTATGGAACTAAAACATTTTTAAAACATGACCACACTAACAAGTTTGCAAACAGGTCTTTGAATTATGAGGCAATTTACACAGAGAAGCAGCAATAATACACCCATTTTTTTTTATTCAATTGTTCTGATAGCTGTGACTTAATTGTTACCTTCTTTAGTAACAAGGAGTACCCATTACAAACAGAATGCAACATCTGCTGTTAAATATCTGTTGAAAAGTGGGCAAAAGGTCAATAACTGTTTGAAATTAAACTATAACAGTCAACATAAAATGGTCATGGGACCAACTGCACAGATTTTAATGAAAAACTAGTACTCTCTCCTGAAATAAGGCAGTTCTACTATCACAATTATCTGGTGTCAACATACACAGTTTGTAATTAAGCTAACACAAATCAGGTGTTTACTAGATGGTGACATAGCTGAGTAAAGATGGGGGTTGTTTGAGGGGTTTTCAGATGAAGGAATTCATTTTGGTCACATGCACACAAGAGTGTAACACCAGCATTTAAACCCAGCTTCTGTTTGATTCAGTACTGTGTAAAAACCTGAGTATATACAGGGGGTGTGTGTGTGTATATATATATTTATGTATTTATATACACAGATATACCAGTGCTGGATTGGACCAAAGGCTCCTCTAGCTTATAATCACCAACACATTTCACTACCCTGGCCACCTCCTCCTGGGAGCTGTAGAAACTTTCAGGAACCCTAACACTGTGTGGCAAGTGTTAGGATATGTGATCAAAGGCTCATCTCCACAAACACACAGGAGCTCAGAGGAACAGAGACAATCAGCTGAACCCAAATAACCTGATCAGAGCCAACAGATCAGCCCAGGGGTGAAAGTTAGTTGGAAAGTAGGGAGAAAATTTTCAAATGTTCAGTGGTGGCAAACAGAATAAAAATGAAATCCCATCCTTACCTGGTCTGTGCCTGTTGCCTGCCTCAGCAGAAAGAGAACCTCCTTGTGCCCTGCGAGATCCAACTTTACCTCCAGTACCACCTGGATAATGGTAGATGACTGAGGCTGAGCATAACCCCTCAAGAGCAGCTGTAGAGAAAAGGAAAAAACCAACAGAGTGTTATAGACACTTGCAAGAAGTGAAGTATCATGTAGTGAAATCTATGTACACAAACATAAAGTGTGCCTCAAATTGGAGATCTAGTGACAAAGATCATGGAAAAGCCTGAGGTAACTCTATGTCCTTTCCATCTCGGTTTTCATTGCTAAGGTTTACCCTCAGACCTCCCAGGTCTCCAAGCCTTTTAGTAGAATCCATAGGAGGAGGCACCAGCCACAGAAGTGGGCACTAGCCACAGTAAAGATAGACACACACAAAACACTTAAAAAATTGAACACAAATCTACAAAACCAGGTAAGATGCATCCATGGACACCAAGAGAGGTGGCCAATGTGAGACCATGCTCTTATCAGCTCCAAAAGGCCGTGCCAGTTGGAGGAGCTGTCTAATAACTCAACACAAGGAAACATCACACCCTTCTTTGAGAAGGAAGCACCAGAGGTCTACAGGCAGATCAACATCAGCTCCCTGGAAAGGCTATAAGGAAATCCTTCTGGAAGCCATCTCCAAGCACATGAAGGACAAGAAGGTGACTGGGAACAGCACACATTGATTTACAAAGTTTAAATCAGTCCTTGGCAACCTCTCTGCCTCCTATGAGATAAGCTCAGCAGACAAAGGAACAACACTGGATGTTTTGACTTTCACAAGACCTCTGGACATGGTCTCTCATACTCTGGTTATGGCCAAATTGGTAAGATTTGGATATCTGGCCTATAAAGTAGGTGGAAAAGTAAGCTTGAGAGCCAGGCTTAAAGGACTGTGATCAGCAGTACAAATGGTTGCCTGTTACTAGTGGTGCCCCTCAGGTTTGAATACTGGGAACAAAACTCTAATGTTTTCATGCAATCATAGAGCACTCCCAGAAGATTCCTGGGTGATACCAAAATGGGGGGGGAACAGTAGGGCAGGCAGAGAGAACTTGACAGGCTGGAGATACGGGCTGACAGGAGCTTTATGCAGCTCAAGAAGGGTTCATGCTTCTCAGATGGGATCAGCCTGTGCAGCAGTGCAGCCTGGGAGCTGCCTGGCTGGAAAGCAGCTTTGCAGAAAGGGACCTGGGGGTCCTGGTGGACAAGTTAACAGTAGTAGGACCTTGCAACAGAAGTGGCCAACTGCATACTGGGCTGTAATAGCCATAGCCCAGCCAGCAAGTGAAGGGAAGAGATTACATCCCTCTAGTCTGCATCTGAGACCACGTTTGGAGCAATGCATGGAGCTTTGGGCTCTCCAGGATCAGAATAACATTCCTAAGCAAGTCCAGTGGAAGGTAATCAAAATGGTCAGGGGGCTGGAGCCCATGACATATGAGAAGCAGAGAGAACTAGGTTTGTTCAGCCTTATAGAACAAGATGCTAAGAGGAGATCTTACTGCTTGTCTTTGAACACCCAGTGGGAAGGTACAGAAAAGATGGAGTCATATCCTTCTCAGAGGTGCAGTGACTGGATGAAGGTCAATGCAAGTTGACACAGGAAATTCTGCTTTAATGGAGGAACTATTTATGTTTTATTGTTGAGTTTTTCAAACTACAACAGGAAAAATGTTAGAACAGGTTGCTCAGAGATTATAGAACTTCCATCCTTAAATACACTTAAAAGTCAACTGGACAGGTCCACGAGCAACCTGATATAATTGGATGTGATATGAGCAGGAGATCAGACTGGGACACCTCCATAGGTCATTTCCAATCCAAATTATACTACGAGTGTCTAAGTACAATTTGGCAGTCCAACAGATGGGCCTTAGTGTGAGGGTGGTGAGACACTGGCACAGGTTGCCCAGGGAAGATGTGAAAGCCCCATCCCTGGAAGTGCTCAAGGTAGGTTGGATGGGGCTCTGAGCAATCTCATCTAGTGGGAGGTGTCCCTGCTCTTAGCACAGGGGTTGGAACTAGATGATCTTTAAGGTCCTTTCCAACCCAAAACACTCTACGATTCTATGATGAAATATTTTCATGCTTTGCACAAGGTAAGTAGTTGTCCTTTACTGCTTTAAGAATCCTGAGCCATTTAACCTTTTGAAAGAGCAAAAGGAAAAAAAATGGAAGGTCAGAAGGTGTTAAGAGTTTCATAATACGTAACCTACAGAGCCATGAGGAAGTTAAATGGGTTTTCAAGTAGAATGAGAAAGCTAAGAGCAAAAGTGGAGACAACAGTTATCCTGAAAGGGTATGAAATTGAGAAGCAGAAATTGTGCTCAAGGATCACCTCTATATCCAATAAATAGAAAAATAAAACAGGAATGAAAAAAAATACAAGGATGAAGGAAAAGGCAAGGAAAAAAGTGAAGCCTGGGACCTAATGTGAAAGGAAGGAAGCTATGCCAATGGAAGTTAAACATCTGTGGCTTTAGTAGATGTAAAGGCAAAAAACTTTTCCTAGAAGTTCATAGGAGACACCCACAGGAAAGATTTTTAAACCATCTGTACAACCTACTGAAAAAAGCCACACACTTTCCAAAGAATAATTAAAAAGACAGATGTGGAATTTTTTTTAAGTACATGCTTTACCACAGTTATGGCACAGGTTTACTTAAGACACGAGAAAGAAATGTGTTTATTAACTAATTTTTATGTCATCTTAATTCTTAGCCACACCTGATATTCAGATTCTGGTCACCAACTTTTCACGATACAGAAGGGAAGTCACAGAACATGGTTTGATTTACTCAGCTTTAGCAACTGGTCACTGGATTCACTCAGTCCTACCTCCAAGCCACAGAAAGTCATTCACAGAGCGCAGAAGTTCCACTGCCATGTGATAATGCACCAAGGAATCCTGTAACATGCCAGCTTGTAAACACAGGTCACCAACGTGCTTCCGCATCCGGCCTTGGCAACGCTTCTTATAGTGTCTGCAAAATGAAAGGTACAACTTACAGTTAGTTACAGGAAATGCTTATTTGAGGTAATAAACACCCAAAGTCAAGGGGTTTTTTTCCTCCTTAATAGTAGACCAATGTTAATTCACTCTGTTTCTCTGAGCAAACATTGAGTATGGATTCCAACTGCATAATAGGCAAAAGTAAAAGAACCAACAGTTTGAGGATATATTGAGGAAAAAAAAAAGCAGGGCATCATGTGTTTTATGATCAGAGGGCTGGAGCAGCTCTGCTATGGAGACAGGCTGAGAGAGTTCAGGTTGTTCAGCCTGGAGAAGAGAAAGCTCTGGGGAGACCTTAGAGCACCTTCCAGTGCCTGAAGGGGCTACAGGAAAGCTGAGGAGGGAATTCTGACAAGGGCTTGTAGAGAGAGGACGAGGGGTAATGGATTAAAACTGGAAGAGGGGAGATTTAGGATAGACATTAGGAGGAAATTCTTTAGTGTGAGGGTGGTGAGACACTGGAACAGGTTGCCCAGGGAAGCTGTGGAAGCCCCATCCCTGGAAGTGTTCAAGGCCAGGTTGGATGGGGCTCTGAGCAACCTCGTCTAGGTGGGAGGTGTCCCTGCCCATGCAGGGGGTTGGAACTAGATGATCTTTAAGGTCCATTTCAAACCGTTCTATGATTCTCTTCTGGCTACATAGCATTTATGCAAATTGAGTCACAAAGTTAAAAGCCTGCACTTCAATAGCCTTGTCACAAATGAAATAGAATCACAGTATCATCCAGGTTGGAAGGGACCTCGAAAGATCATTTGGGTCCAATCTTTTATGGCAAAGGGAGCCTAGATGAGATTATCTAGCACCCTGCCCAGTTGCATCTTGAAAAGCTCCAAAGCAAGGTTCTTGTAGTCCTCAGGGGGTGTTTGGCTCCCTTTCCATAGCTGGTATGCTGCTTTTTTACTTTTAAGAATGCACAGAAGCTTATTGCTAGGGCAGGGTGGTCTCTTGTTCTGCTTTCTTCCTTTCCCTTGGTAGGAAATGGACTGATCTTGCACTTCCAGGAAGCTGTTCTTGATTAACTCCCAGGACTCACAAGCTCCTTTGCCATCCATGGATGCTTCCCATGGAATCCCTCATATATGGGCTCTGAGCATATTGAAGTTGGCTCTTCTAAAATCCAGTGTCTTTGTCCTGCTACTGGTCTTCAATGTTCTCAGTAGGATCATAAAATCAACAATGTTGTTGTCTCTGTGTCCAAGGCTACCACTGCAGTTATGTTGTCAAGCAAGTCTTTTTGGTTTGTGAGCTGTAAATCTAGCACTGCACCATTCCTAGTTGGCAGGTCCAGCATTTATAGCAAGAAGCAGTCCTCACTGCATTCCAGGAAACAGATGAACAACCTGTGCACTTGCTGTGCTGCTTGCCCAGCAAATGTCCACATAGTTGAAGTCGCACATGAGGAGCAGGTTCTGTTGGCTCAAGACTTCCTTAAGGACCTGAAAGTAAGGTTTCACCAGCTTTGTCAACCTGATAGGGAGCTTGGTAACAGATATCTGACATAGGATGTCCCTTAGTGATGGTGCCTCTCATCTTGATCTAAAGGTATGCAACAGAACTTTCATGGTCTCCACAGCTCAGCTCCATACATGCAAATTTCTCTGTCATATGAAGTGCAAATCTATCCCCCCTTCTCCCTTCCTATCTATCTGAAAGAGTTTGTAGCCATCCCTTGTGGTCTTCCAGGCATGTGAGTATTCTCACCACGTTTCAGTGGTTTCTGTGACATTGTAGCTCTCAGACTGAGCACAGAACTTCAGTTCTTCCTTTTCGTTGCACAGACTACTTCTGTTGATAGACATGCAGTCAAGGTGGCTGAACTTAGGATTCTTGCCTTTGGAGAGGGTTGGGGAGCATTCCTAACTACTCTTGTAGGTGCACTCATCTACCCTGTAGCTTATGAATATGCAGGTGTCAGTTTTGGACACTAGCACCCCGAGTTAGTTTATTTAAGCACAATTCATGAAGTCAGCAAATCTGCTAGCAAAGATTCTCCTGCCTCTCCTTGGAAGGTGGATCCCATCTCTCCCCAGTACGCTGTATTCATCAGAAACCTACCCAAATCATTGAAACCAAAACCCTGGTGACAACACCAACCACAAGGCAGGTACTGATCTTCATGATGCATTCACATCTGCATGCAACCCTGACTGGCAAGACAAAGGAGATCACTTGGCCACCTGTACCTTTTACTTGTGCCCCCAGGGCTCTGAAGTCCTGTTTGATCTTGCTCATGTTTGGCTTTACCATGGCATTGGTGCCCACATGGAAAAGAAGCAGGTGACTGTAGTCAGTGTTTTTAACCAGCTCTGGCAGTTGTCTCTTTGTGACATCCCAGACCCTGGCTCCTGGCAAGCAGCAAAGCTACCACAACTGTATGTCAGGACAGCAGAGAGGTGCCCCAGTGCCTCTCACCCACCACTAGCACTCGCCATGTCCCCTTGCAGCTTTCACTGCATGCTGCTGCTGCAGCTTCTCCCTGTGCATTTTGCTCATGGGTCTGTCCTCTGCCAAGGCTTCATATCAGTTGCTGGTTGGTAGGAAGGAGAGTAAAGTCATATCCTCTTTCTGTGGGTTTTCAGAGACCTTGAGCACCTTCTGCTCCAAGGTGCTGTCAGTTCATGGTGGAAGCTCTTCATCCAGCAGTCTCTGCAGGTCAGTGCCACGGGGCCCTGGTACTTCTTGCCAAGTCTCAATACTCTTGTTTCTTGTTGATGTTCCCTAATACAACCCAACCAGCCAGCTTCCTGCAGCTCCTCCACCCACAGGTGGAGCTTCCACCCTTCCCCCCAGCAGGCAGGGGTGCAGTCTTTGCAGCCCCCCATTGCCCACCAGCTCCTCTGATAGCAAGTCCTGCCTGGGGGGCTTCCTGCACCCCTCCCAGGCCAGCCTGGCAAGCCAGCCAGTTCCTGCCTGCTGCAGAGCACAGCCCCTGCCTGCTCTCCACCCCCGTGCTTCTGCCAGCCTCAAAGCACCACCTAACTCCCTGGAGACCTCCTGGTGCTATCTTTTCAGAAATGTCATGGTCCTGAAACAGGTACACTTTTCTTTTAAAGGAAGGGATGGTGAAAGACCACTATCACTTCAGGCAAGAACTGACAGCGTTTCTCTTGCTACTCCTTTTTTTTACATATTAAAATAAATGGTGAAGTTCTTTCCTGTCCCAAACAAAATTAATAGTCAAGGCCAAGAAAGTCCTACCAAAAATACTAAACAGACACTTTGGTACCACTGAAAAGCCAGCTTGGGCACAAATCCATGTGATAAAGGCACTAACCTTACTATTTAATTATTTTTTAGTAAGTTGCAGATGAAGAAATGTAACAGATACAAAGTGAGACACAATGAGCTTGGAAAGCACCTCATGATTTAAGTCACAACTCAGAACAACGCTGAGATGCCTGTTGTCCCTCCTGCAAAAGGATTCCCTAGCAAGAATGTCCTTGCTCTACCTTATAAAATTGTTTTATATGAGAAAAATTACACAGTAATTTAGATATTTTACTCATTTATCTACAAAAATAATGTTGCTAAAAATACTGAGAACTGCCTTGGATTGACTGTCATGGTTCTACATCTTTAGCTTTTAGCAGAGGTAGTGATATTCTTTCCAATAAATTAAGTCCAACAGAACATCATTTTTTTTTTTAAATCACCTAGCAAATTTGAACCTAGCATCTTTACAAAACCAAAAAATAGGGTAACATCTATTCTCCAGATGCTGAATTCTTATACCAGTCTTAAATATATGGGGAAATGTCATGATTATGGAATAAAATGGGGTTTGGGGTGGTGGGGTTTTTTCCAGCAAAGAACCTCCCAGAGGACCCCAGAGATGAATTAAAGTGCAACTGAAATAATCTCTCTTCACACATCTGAACAGACTGTCTTCATAAAGTCTGTAATGTGGGGGGGAAAAAAGTAAAAGGGAGACAAAACATATGAAGTATAAGAGTAGGAATAAGCATATTAATTTATTTCCTTCAGATTTTACAGCAGAAAGGCTGGGAGATATGGAAGAATAAAAACAATTACATTTTGCTGGTTTGTTTGCTTTTTAGGTTCTTGGGTTGGGTTTGTTTGGGGTTTTTTTTACACCAAAGAGAAGCCAAAGAATAACCACTGCATTCAGCCACCAAATGATTTCTTATTCCTTGTAGTTGGCTCAAAAAAAGAAAAAAAAAAAAAGGAATTGTTCATCAAGAAGATGAAGAGAAATTAACATTTATATGGATGAGGGACAGAAATTTGAAAGAGAAGCTATAAGGAAGCACATACAAGGTCTTCATAAAAATTAAACAGAAAAGCAATCAGAACCAGTGTTATTGTTCACGAGAAAAACTGGAAATGACAAAAGGGGAGAAGAAGCATGTCTGCTATTGCTCCTCTCCATCTGAAAAGTCACTAGTAACTCCTAAATAGAAATGTTCCCACTTTTCTGATCTTTCACATCATGTCCACAATTGATGTGAAGATAACACTAAATGAAGCTAAATACAAAATGACTGTTGCTCTTTATCTTTCAGGCATGTAAAAAAATTGCAATATTTCTTATCTTTTATTGTTCAATGAGCATGTTCTTCACAGATCCTTTTAAGAAAACAATGCAAGAAAATTCAAAGTGAAAACTAAAGCTGCTCTGCATTAGCTTTTCAATCTGAGCTTTGGGTTGTAGACAAATACCACCATCAAAAGTTGCTCTGTAATCTTGAATCAGTATTGTACAGGAGAATATAAACTGTTTACAACTCAGGTTTTAATCTCTACATTCAGGAATGAAATTAAGATTATAAATATTGCTTTGCTTTTAACTTCTTTTACACAGAATAAATAGTGGAATTGGAGAATTGTTGTTTCCTTACCCAGCTGTAACTCCTTTCATTGATGCAAACACTTCGAATTTCCTCTCTCTACACTTTCAAGTAGCCTCTATGTTTATGGACAAATTCCATCTCTTATTCTGTCAAACCTGTACGTTTTAAGTGTTTTTCCAGATTCCATAAGATTGAGTTCATAAATATGAGTCATACAGCAAAAGGAAGAGAGATGGTTCCAGACTCCTAAATCCAATCCTAACACCGGAATCATTTAGAATCATAGAATCATCAAGGTTGGAAAAGACCCTCAAGATCATCAAGTCCAACCATCCACCCTACAACCCCTAATCACTAAACCATCTCCTGAAACACCATGTCCACCTGTTTTTGGAACACCTCACCAACAGCTCTTCCTAACCAACACTTAACTTTGCTGCAGATTCCTACATAAACAAAGTTTAAATGCATTTATTCACTTAGACATCAATAAACATTGTTCTTACAAGAAGACTTCTCTTTTAGAAATACTCCTTATTTATAAACAAACAATTTATTCCAGATGATTAAGAAATTTACTTTTAATTCTTCCAAGACTGAATTCATTCCACCTACTTTTAGGCTCTTACATGAGGTGACAAGAGAGGAACTCTCTCCTACAGTCCCTGCAAGCCTTCAGCATCCTCTTGGAAAACATT
Source organism: Hemiprocne comata (assembly GCA_020745705.1). NCBI lineage: Eukaryota > Metazoa > Chordata > Aves > Apodiformes > Apodidae > Hemiprocne > Hemiprocne comata. The sequence continues at coordinate 161,031,433 of CM036587.1, forward strand.
TTCTCACTAGTTATAGAGTAAGTTTGACACATACAAATGTATAAACTCTGTCTTAATTTAGTTCTCACAATTAAGTACAATGAATTCAGGCTTCTTTTTTCCCTTTTTTTTTCTTTTTGCCAGTTACTGCAAGTATGTCCAAAAAGACAAAGTTTTCATTGAAAAGAAAACCACTCTCCAAAGACAGAAAAACTTAAATTACTTCCTATTTGGGAAGATTGTTTTGAAAAAAGTTCTAATATCTACAATATCAGGTTGTTAAAGGAATGTCTGAGTGACTGATGACTTCTCCAATGCATACTGGGGTGCAAATTTCATTAAAAAAAAAAAAAATCACACATACATATCTCAGCAGAAAATTATGATTATTCTTTTTAATATCTAGCTGGTTTTGATTCACAGCTTTACCTGAAGGATCTGGCCACAAAGCTGGAAGTGAGAAGCTTCTAGGGATCTTCCTTTATTTTTTATTAAAACACTGTTTAATTATTTCAAGTCTCTACTGCTTAATCCTAATCTCTTTTATGACAGGAAGTCCACATAAATTAACTGCGACTTCTTCTAGGATAAAATAACAATGTTTTTCTAGGTTCTCTCCTTATGGTACCCTCCTGTTAAGAGCTGTTTCTATTTATTTTCCTCTAGAAGATAATTTAAGACATTCAGCTTCAAAGACACACCACAAACCCCTTCCAGAAATATCCTTGAGGAAGTAACTGCCACAAAATGTAGGACCACAGATGGACTGCTCCATGGCGGCAGTCATCCAAACTCCTCTTCAGAAGGTCCTCTCCTCAACACATGTCCATGTACAGTTGACCACAAAAACGATTTAAAAATCTAATTTTCTAAAGTTACTTGTATTAATTTGGTACCTAACAGGATCCTCATATTTTCTTCAGAATAAAAACTATGATCATTACTATCAGTGACCACTACTACTACTTCAAACTGGAGGACAATAAACCTGTTCCAGGAACCAAAAATCACTACTCAACCCCAGTTCCATGTCTACCGTATTTACTATACTATGCTTTACCCCATCATCCCCAACTCTTTTCTAGGATCCCAAGATAATTTTATGGAAAATTCAGAGCAACAATATTGTATTTCAAGATAGCATCTACTTTGACTACAAACAATCCAGCAACCGGTTTGAAGGAATTTCTGGATCCTCACAATTTCAAAACAAGAAACATGCAAAATGAGTTTGCAGAAGTGTTCATGCAAAATGCTTCAACAAAAATGTCCATAAAATTCCACTAATTCCATTTAGCATGCAGAACTATAGATACCACCAATCATAGCATTACCCAGACTTAAAAGACACAGCTATGGCATTTGATCAACTGCCACAACTTTTGAATTTGGAAACCAAACACAGGCAGCAACAGGTTCATGGCTTTGGAGTTTAAAAAAAACAAAGCAAATTCCAGAGGCCAGCAGCCACCTAAGCAAATTATGTGTGTCCTACAACAGAACTCAGCATTGCTACCAAATATAATTGCCAAATGTGCCAAAAGGGGTCAACCACAGCAGTAAGGCTCCAGGCAGCAATTATTTTTGTGTGTACTGAAAAAGAAATACAAAGCAACACTAAAATAGGCAATGAAGGCGGAGTGGAAAGGCAGGACATGGAAGAAAGCTAACTACTTTTAAAGATACACAATCACAGCCTACCTTTTTAGACCCAACAACAAACTCACAGGGCAGTATGAGAGAAGAAGGGGGGGGTGGGGGGGAAAAGAAAGGAACAAAACAAAAATTAGAAAGACAGAAAACAGAAATAAAATTAACAGCCACATACAGAGATACAAACTTAGATAAATCAGTGAACAAATCCCATCTAGGATACTGTGTAGAGAAAGACACATCTATAAATGGAGCCCTACTTTCTCATCACTCAGTAACAGTGTTACATGGAGGCCTTAACCAGTATTTAAAAAGAACCCAAGACACAAACTGGTGTAAACAACATTAAAATGAGCTTATCCAAGTAAATTTACAATCATACATTAGTATGTTTATTTTTCTTAGCTGAAAACCAAAATGAAATAGAAAAAAAGATCAATAAACGGGATTTCTGCAAGTACGTTTCCTAGTTTCAGGTTTGCAGCACCTTTGTATCATCATGAGAACACACATTTCCATTTTTTTCAATCAAGTAACTATCAAGAGCAATTCATGTCAGAAACTTGTTCAATTCACCTCAGCAGCCCTGTGACCACACAAATATTTTGCCTAATCTACAGATGAAGAAACAGAAAGGAAAATTAACAGATTTGCCAAGATCACTGATTGGCTGAGTGCTCTAGGAATTAAACTCCCAGACCTGCAACTTCTACCTAAGCAGACAACCCTTCTTCAAAACTTAATAGGACTTAACCCCACTATTTTTCATACATAACGTTTTCTACCAGCCAAAAAAAATTCTACACAAATACAGTGGCTGCGTGTATATTACCATCTCTGTAGGAGTTCTGGGAATGTCTCTCTTCTGCTCATTACACAAGCAACTTGAAAAAGACAAAGATCAGCTCCACTTTGTCAGACAACGATCTGATTTGAAATGCAGCATAACAATCCATCTTCCTAAATTAAGAACTCTGCATCTTAGAAGAAGCCAGTCATGTTGCAGTTATTATGCAACCAAACTCATGCTAATCTTACTGACTGGGTGAGATCAGTTCTGTATGTCTAGTCCTGATCATAAAATTTTAAGTATTAACCTTAATATTTTACAATAAATTGCTCGGAGAAAAGTCTCTTTTAGGATACAAACAAAGTAGCTTTGATTATTCTTCCAATCATGTGATCATATTTACTATGTCCCATGTAACTTCTTAACATGTTTTCACTTGATATATCAAGCCAGTCCATTAGCTCAAGGTTGCAGCTTCACTCTACATCTAATGGGGCCTTTGCTACACACTGAAATTTAACTTCAATTTTAGAAGTCACGGAGAAACAAATGCTCATATAGCCTAAGTACACACCTGCAACTACAGCAGCAAAGACATGTTGTAAGCACAGAGAGTGTGCCTTTTCTGCTATTTCATATAGAATATTTGTGCTTTATAAACAGTTAGCTCCACACTGACTGGTAGGCCAAATATACATGATATACATTTTAGAAGGGATGAAGGGTATATAAAAAGAGTAAGGGGATGTTCTTTCCCTTCAGAAATGTCCACCTATACTAGAAAAAGTTGTTTAATTTGCCTGAACATCTCACTATCATCTTTTTTTTAATTCAAACTCATCATGCTAACAGACTCAAAAGTAGCAAAGTTAATTCTACCAGAAGTGCTAATATGCATTCTGTGCATTCAGACAACCTTTACCCCTCCCTGAGCAGAATTATACAACACTGCATCTTGCAAAAACAGGAACTGAACTCCACAGAAGGTCCTTGCTAGCCCTGTTTCTCCCCATCATGACTTAATGCAATGCTTTCCCCTTACTTAGGGAATCCATCAGGGCAAAAGAGAACATGCTGCAATAAAAATCTTATATTAATACCCAAGTAAAAAAATACAGTATACTACCATTTCACTTCTAAAGACTTGGGCTTGAAAGTGTGTGTTAGTTTAATAAACTGATCTTAGTTCAGCCACATTTCATGAGTTTCTGCTGCATAGAACACATAGAACACAGAAGCAGGATGCATCCTCCTACAGTGAAGGTGCCTAGAAAGGTCCCTGTGCACAGCAGCTCAGGTACACTGCACACAGCTATGTCTAACTATAATCAAGGACAACTCCTTTTCTGACCTTTACGTGAGATGGCACAAAAAGTCCAGGCATTTAGAGTATTTCCTTACTCAGCCACACAAAACTGAACATAAAGATCTTTTAATTCAGCTTGCTTATGCTATTCATATATAAACCCTAAGTTTTAAAACAATCGGACATACTAACTCCCCAGCAAAATAAAGCTGAAAAACTTTCTTACTATTGAACTGACAGAGGCAAGATTAGAATATTTAACAGATTTTCTTTGAGCAGTTAAATGCAGCAAACATTTAAACTATACCCATTGATCCAGACTTACTGAAAAATTATTTGGTATTCAAACCACCCAGCCAGGTTGTATGCACATCTGAACCAGTGTTTAACTTCGTACCAACCCATATGTTTACAGAACCAGGGTCATACACCTTCCATTTTGCAAAAATTTCAACCATCACACTAAATCTGTTTCAACTCCTCAGTGCAACAGCATAAAATACCTTCTGGGATATGTGTGGACAAACATACTGCCTGTTATTTGACCTCCCCACCGGTTCAGAACTTGACAGGAAGTATTTAGCCACTAGCTGCAACACAGCCACTGCTCATGAATAAGTAATTTATGTCAGGAACTGACTTCTAAAGTACAACTTGGAAGCATGCTGCTTAGACAACACAACTGAACAGCACAATCAATTCTGAATTTGAGATTTGTGGCCAAAACTTGTTGTTTTATCAGCTAACTGACACAGGAAGCCTTGGTGATTGTGCTCAACCAAAATTAATCCAAACTGAGTAATTAAAGCCAAGAGTCTAAAAGGGCTCATCTAGTCTACAAAACTGTACCACCTACGCAGAGTACAAAACCAGTAACATGATAATTTATACAGGTCATGAATGTTGAATAGTGCAGGGACTAACCAGAACATGGAAAGAGTAGCTTGGGTAGGGAACAACATGGGTTAAAGTCAGGACACATTCAGCTGCTCACCAGCAAAGAGGACCAGGAGCAGGGGAGAAAAGTACTGTTGGTCCTTCAGGTGACCAGTAATAATTTAATTGAGGTCTTCAAACTAATTAGAAGCTTTAAATACTGTTTTCCAATATATCACATTCATATAGAGAGATTCTAAGACTAGGACTAATTAGCTGATTAACATGAGCAGAAGGCTTAATAAACCTGCCCTGGACAGCTCTGAATAATCCCTGCCTGGACACCTCTGAGCTTCCACACACAGGAACCACTGCTGGCATCCCTAGGAGTGCAAGACAGATATGAAAGATACTGTTCCCATTCATACTATGTATTTTGGCAAGGCTTCTGTCTTTTCCAAAACAAAAGGAACACATTTGCTTCCATCCTTTGGATTTGACTGCAAACAGCAGAGTCAAACAGATTTTGCACCTGCCTGTAGCTACCAGAATGATGTAACACTCAAATCTGACAGCTGAGAATACACATGATTGGGAAAGAAAAGATCTGGGGGGAGAAAAAAAAAAAAAAAGAGCAACCCAAAACTGTGAAACACACAAAACCAAAGAGGACAGTTGTGATAAGAATGGCAGCAAAACAAGACAGGTCAAAAATATAAAACAATTACATAAAAACAAAAGACAGTGAAAGATGCTGGACTTAAATCACCCAAATAAATGGTACTGTTTCTTAGGATGAAAAAGTATACAGAGGCTTAGGGGAAAAAACCACAGTAAGTAGGATTAGTCAAACATCACTCAACATAAGATAAAATCATTTTTCATTGATGTTAGTTTGAATTTCTTCATTAATACTGTGTATCTATAAACCAGTTGAAGCCTTCCAGCAGAAAGTCGTCTTCTAGCAGAATCTGCCAGACTTCTCCTGTGACTTCTTCCTGCTATTAGCCTTATAAACTAAATATACATAAACTCAAAACATCAAATATTGTAAGACTAGAAATTAAGTTATCTTAAATTACAGCAGACACAGAAAATAAGATCTTTGCTGTACCAAAGTACACTTTGTCCTCTCTAATAGGCTTATCCTCCAGGCTAGGAATTGCCATGTATGTTTTTTCAAGACCTGGGAGCTGACAAAAATAGCTGCTTACCTACTATCAGTGTCCAGACCTACAAAATCCTTCTTCTCAAAAGGAACACAGAGGAGTGGGATCTTGTCTCCAGACTTATCAGTGGCTCTGTCAAGCCGCTTTGACTCCAACACTATGAAGAGAGATTCGATAAAATCTTCTATTCTCTTCTCCACAGTTTCACATTCATCATAACTGGGATAAAACGCCACATCCGTGCGGGGCTGCTCCGCAATCTCCCCTTGAAGCCCAAAGACAAACAACCGGGAATCATAGAGAGTAGAACCATACATTTCCTTCTGCAGATGGAATTTTTCAAAAGTCTGAGGCCACTCCTTCGCAGAAGAACAGTCCGTAATGGTTATCAGCCCCACAACTTTCCGGTGTGTCTGAAAATCCCCCCACTCGTTGTTCTCTGGGGGGTAATGGTGCCTGTAACGGATGTACAGCACACGCTGAGAGTCACGCACGTTGACCTGACTCACTGCTGAAATTCTCTTGTAGATCCTGAAAAAGCTCTCTTCAGTTACAATGCCAATGGGCTGAACCACAACCAGGAGAGTCTGATGGTCCTCAGCACACTGCATGTAGTCGGGAACACTCATTTTGCACCACCTGCAGGCTAGCAAAAGAAAAACGTGTTATTTTTTAACATTCAGAAGTACACACGGTTGCTGAAATCAAACCAGGACCTTGATGCTAAACTCTTCTGCACCCTTGGATGTATGTGTTATAATACTATCACTTTCATGATTTTACTAAACCTGCAATCATGCAGCCTACTGACAGTTACACAGTTCACAAGGAGTGTCCTTAGTCAAGTATCAGGCCACAAAGAAAAACATGTAAATCCGTTTTTTTCCAAAGGAAACAGTTTCCCATTCGCTACACAAGCCAACCGAACACATGGGGCAGCAGAGAATCTCTCCCTACCACAGCCACGGAGGAACTGCTTGCCAAAGCACCACGTCAGAAGAGACGTCTTTTGAGACTCGGGCTGTCCAGTCTGTCTCCACAACACACCTTGGGGAAACACGGAAAACTGTGTGAGGTGGGATGCACAGCAACACCCAACCGGAACGACCGAACTTGACACAGCTGTCAGCGCTCGCACATGGCCAGGCAGAGGAAAATCAGGTCCAGAACACTGATTTTTTGTGAAAAAGTGAAGTCTTTTATTTTCTCAAAACACATGCAGGTTCATCAGAAGGACCAAGCAATGTTTTCTGTTTTTATATTTAAAAATTTAGAATTCCTTCTCCCCTGAGCTATCTAAAATTTATTACTGTACTGCAGCTGTGTTTTGAAGATGCACTTAGTTAAGCTCTGGCCTCTCCACCTGAAACCTCCTGTACCACACAAATCTCTTGGTGGATTTCAGCTCCAAAGCACCCTCTAAAACGTACGTACTACCAAAACATCAAACCCAAATAAAGAACGGCAGCACATCTTCAAACTGATGCTACTCGGTTTTACCAAACAGAACGAAGAGCTTCGAGCCCGGGGGCACAAGCAGCATCACAGCAGCTGTGTGAGGAGGAGGGGCTGCTCAAAACTGCCGACAGTAATTGTGGAACCCCTCCCCCGTGTCCCCACCCTGCTCCCCAATGCCAGGCAGCAGCGCAGCCCCCGCTGTCACGGCGCAGGCAGCGGAGCAGCGCCCGGTCCCCGCTGCCTGGTGCCCGCTGGCCGGCCCGCCGCGTCCCGCAGGGCGGGAGGGTGCGAGGGCTTCGCCCCGCTCCACCAGGGCAGTGCCGCCGCTCCGCTTCCCGGTTTCCCTCTCCCCCGGCAGATCCTCACGTTGGGCACCGCGAAGTTTAGGAGGGGGATAAGAAATCACCGTTAAAACAAGAGCCGAGCCCAGAGGAGGCGCGGCGGCAGGCACAGACGCTCCGCAGCCCTGTCAGGAAAGGGGTCTGAGGGTCAGCGTGAGGAGAGGGGAGACCCAGGGGAGCCGCAGTGGGGCCAGAGGGAAGGGGCAGAGCCTCTGGGGAAGGGTGGGGGAAGCGGCCGCCTCAGGGCCGGTGCGGACTCCCGGGGGGTAACGCGGGATAAGGGGGGGGGAACTCACAGCCGGGACAAGAACCGCCCCCACCTCCTCCTGCCGCCGGGCTGGGCGGGGCGCGGCGGAACTGACGGCAACGGGCGCGCGCAGCCCCGCCCTGCCGGGGGAGGGCGGCGCGTGCGCAGAGGCGGGCGGGAGGCGGGCGGTTCGGCGGGAGGAAGGAAGGCGGCTGCTGCTGCCTGCGGGGCCCTGCCCGGCCTTCCCCCCGGGCATCCTGTTGTCCCGAGACGGGGTCGGTTTACCCGGTGTGCAGTAATCCGAGGTCATTTATTTATTCATTCCAGGTCCGCGCAGAAAGGGGGTGCTAGGTGGTAATTCTACAAAGCTAGGACACCTCCGCGAAAAAGCTGTGGCACATTTATCCTGTTTAGCAAGCATCAAGATCCGCCTCTAATTTATTGTTATAAGCTAGATTCACGAATTGACGTGAGTCAGAGCCAATTACAAAATTTAAAGATTTATTAAGCAAGCGATAATGAGCAAAACAGCGCTGGGCGGCCGGGGAGTCCCTGCTCCAGCAACGGCTCGCAACCCCCCCTTCCCAAAGTCACTGCTTTTATACCCCTCGTCCCCCGTGTTACGTATCTCTGTTCGTGGTGTACTCTGCACTTGCGCGATTTGTTGCTAGGGGGTCGTTCCTTATCTTCCTCTGTCTCCTGGTGGTCGTGGGGATGAAGGCTTCTTATCTTTTCCTGGCACATCACCATCCTTGTAATCCGACCCCGCATTATCTGTGTAACTTTCTGTTATCTGGTTAGCCTTGCATACTTTATGTAGCTTTCTCTTATCTTGCAAATACTGCAGCTGCACAAAGAGCCTTTATGACTAAAAAAACCAAGTTAGTATACTTAAAAAGTAAGTTAAAATCTTCGGTATCCCTGTGGCCGAGTTCTACTAAAACAAAATACATTTGGTGTTGTTATTAGAGCAAATAATTAAGAAATTGCTTTATTTGTTCCTTTTAATAATGGTTTGATGAACAAACCATTTTCAGTTTATCACATTTATCACTACCAGTCTCATTGTTTAATTGTACTCCCCGCTTCTGTTTAAAGGCACAGTGGCCTTTTAAATCAAGACACATGTTTAGTGAGGAGTGGTCTTAATTGGAGAAGAGGAGTGGTCTTTGGAGAGGAGGCGTTTCCTGCGTCGGTGATCTCGATCTTCCCCCTGCCCTCTTAAGTTCCTGTTGAGTTCTGCTGACCTCACGCTTCGTGGCACGTTTCCGTTGTTACCTCTCAAGGTTCCTCTTCAGGAGATGAATGGTTATAAAGGCACGCAAGCTAGAGTTCTCTTTTCTCGGTTTTTGTTATTCCTGTAACTCTTCTAGGCTGTTACATAGGCCTTTAGCAGCTTCCTGGTATTCCTTAACAATCTTCGCTTTGTCATCAAATCTGCTTGTGTCTGCAAACACAAGGTGTTCCTCAAAGAGGAGTTCATTAAAAGGAATGAGCCAGCAGGTGAATCCTAGCTGCCAGTATCACTCCCTAGTGTGTAACTGAATACTTCTGGGGCTCTTAACACTTCGTAGTGGCCAAAAAAAATAAAATAATGGAGAGATGCCATTTTAAAGAGAGACACCTGAGAAGTGTCTTTCTTCAAAATGCAGAACATTCGTTAGCCTTACAGCTGCATGTGGAAATACAAGGGACATACTGCAAACTTACTTCTTTGAATGCTGATCTTCCAGCTATGGGGAGATTTGGAAATCAACATTTCTATAATTGTTATATATATATGCCCACACATACATATATAGGCCTATATATATCTATTTAAATATATATCTCCCTGTTCACAAAACATTGAGAAACCTCTGACAATCTTGTCCTCATTCCCATAGGGTTTTGTATTCCACAGTAATGCAGGGGAGCAGACACATGTTCCTGGTTGCCACCAGCTCCTTCAACATGCTACTATTTCTCCCCAAAGAAGAGATCTACCTGCTGCCAGTCCATTCCCTCATGGAGCTCCTTGGCCCAAATATTTTATCCACTTACCAAGACAGATCATCAAGCAAGCCACCTTTACTTTTCAGCCAAAGCAAGGGAAGGGAAAACTGCTCTCAGCCTCAGTTTGCAAATCCCCTGGCAGGGGAGCATTCTCAGCCCCTCTGGCTCCATTTTTCCAAATGCTTGTTGGAGTAGAAAAGGGCTTTTTAGGACTTAAAAGTAGTGGCAGAGCAACAAGGTAACTTCAGTAGCACTCACAGTTATTTGAAGATTATGGATGAGGAGTTGCAGTCATAGATGTATTCCTTGGACTGGTGTAAAGTGACTTAGCATTAATTCAAAGATGATACAGATTAAACTGCAAGTTTCAGATAGAGCAGCTCTGTGGATTTCAGTAAGAATACAAAGCCAGGAAGCTGCACACCCCTTTCAGGAGGAAGAAAGGTATGTTCAAACTTGGCCAAATTTAGGATGCAGGAGACAGGGTGAAAGTTTTAAGGAAACTCTTTTTCTCTCATGGAATTCTGCCAGGAATGTAACTAGGGAGATTTCTCCCTGAGAAATGATTGGTACATTTATTTCTGCATTAGTGAGGTGAGTAGTAGGTAGATGGCAAATGCTGACACTGTATTTGTCATTCCAGTGGTACCAAAACACATTGAAGATTTGGTCTCATGAACACAGCCAATGCCCAGCATTATCCATTCATCTACCCTATAGCTTAGGTTGGAGAGGGCTTTGGAAACACTTTTTTTCATAGTTTATCTCAGCAGTTTATTGTTGTTTCACTTCTTCCCTACAAGCAAAAAGGTGATAACAATATATGGCTTGCACTAATTAAGACAGTTATGACTACATGTACATGGGAGTATCTAACATTTTACCATCTGTAGAAGATAATTTATATTGTGGCTCTGTAAATGCTGCAATCTAGAACTTTCTCAATGCCATTAAGCTACCTGGTCTCCTGAGATGCTCCAGGATGTAATGTACTGAATAATTCCAAGTGGTGGAGCAACTCTGATGAGAAGTTGCCTGAATGTATATCCATCAAAAATTGAAATGGAAGATTAGATGTGGTACTGTCCACCTAAAAGCTTGGCTTCAATTAATTTATTTTTGCTTTAGAAAATCTTCATCACTCCAGCTATTCTAATAGCTCAGTGTAGAAGCTCCTTACCTGAGGCTTCAAAATGTTTAGGTATCTCTAAAGATTGCATTTATGTATTAACATGTACTTTTTCCAACTACTCATTTTTATCTCATAGTTTTTAATACAACACAGCCTTCTTATCCCTACCAAATACCACTTCAGAATAGGAGAGTTTTGATCTTATGCACGAAAATGTGTCTGCTTCATCATGAACTTGCCTGGTTTCAGTTTATAAATGCTGGTTTTGTATTTCTGGACTTCACATTCAGAGAACCCAAGTACAGAGTTAATCTCTTTTGTGCCAGTCTGCATCTGGCACTAAGCCCTCCTTTCTTTTAATGTAACCTTACATTTTTATTACTATCTCTGCCAACTACTCATCCACACATTGTGTTTATGCTTTGCCAGACTGACTGCAGCTCCTTCCCTTGTTTGCTGACACAGGCAGGTTTTTTCTCTAGCCCAGCATTTATCCACTGTTCTTTACACAATAATGGTGAAGTTCAGTATCTTTTTGTGACTGCAGATCATAAATAATTAAGGCTCTAATTAGTCTTTTAGCTTCTTAAACATGCATGGATCAGTTTTTAAATCTCACTCAACAACATAGTGGCCAATCTTTTCAGCCATGCTCTATTTTTGTGTAAAGAAAAGGTGTTCTTCAGGGTTTTTTTTTTGCCTTGCCAAGAAATTTAGAGTCTTCAGATTCTCTCTGGAACAAACTGGAAGAACTTCATTGCAGCTAGAATTGCCTCATACTCTTTCTATAATAGACTTGATCTTCGTGCAATACTCTCAGTAACTTTTGTGAATTCTGCAGGTGCTTTCTCCAGATTCTTTTCCATGGGGAATTCTCATTATGCCAGGTTTATCATGATTTTTCTTCTAATAACTAATACTATAGAATGAAGGTCTGATACAGAGAAGTGCTTTTCAATGATCTAATACTCTTTTCTGGTAGCCCATGTGAGTATGTTGTCCCCATTTGAGCAGAACAGTTATTGCAGCAGCAGGTTTTACTTCTGTCATTGCTGTACTTCCACCCCACACAGGACAGTAGAAGCAAAATCAGGAAACTGGGGGGTCAAATTAGCACATTACTTTAATTAGGTTCTGCTTCAGATTCAGTCCATTAATAAGTTTGTTCCAATGTAGTTGAGGTTTGGAGCACTAAGTGTTCATACCAGTAACCTGGAATTCATGCACCTTGCCTCCCACAGAAACAATTAAAAGGGTGATGACTGCAGGGTGAGACTACAGCTAGGAAAAGGTTCTAGCACCAGCTTCCTGTTCTCCTGCTGGAGCTTGCACTGTACCTGTACTGCTAACAGAGTGCCAAAATTTCTCTCCAATTCCCTACATGTGAAACAGAGGTTGAGAAGCTCACAGAAGCCACGGCACTGCCAGAGTGTGCAAGTGGCAGTGAGGAAGTGAGAGGCAGAGGTCAGGGGAAAGAATCTAACCTTTCCTTTTTTCCCCTGGGAAATCTGTGCATGTGGATATACCACCCAGACACAAATATTTACCACATGAAGCAAAGAAATGAGTGCTGTGAGGAAGCTCACAGGTGGCAGTAACAAAAACCTTCACTAGGGAACTAGAGCAGCATCTCTGGGCACTCCTTTGTTAGACCTAATTTAGATAGAGAGCTCAAAAATACCTGCACTGAGGAGCTTCTTACTCAGGTCTGCAAAGCACAGCGAAAAGGAGGAGTCCTTTAGCATAGCCTGGTGAGTCAAGGGAGAGTAGAAAAGGAGAGACTGAGATGTGATGCTGCTCTGCAGTTTGTAATTAGTAGGAACAGTCCCTAGACTGAACAGGGAAAGTTAGTTTTTAGGCAAACCATTGTTTTGAATTTACCAGAGGAAAGATTTGTTTCACCTGTGTTCCCAGTCAGGTTTAACAACAAATTCGTAGTAACAATTAACAATTCAGCTCTGATTCAAGAGAAATTCTAGTATTAACTGCTCTTTGGGTTTGTTTGTTTTTAATTAGAAACAGGTTTTATTCCGTTACTGGTATGACATTAGTTTTGCAATTTCTAAAGGTACTAAAAATAAATTAAATTGTTAAATACCAGTAATACTGCAATCTCATGGTATTCCCAGTGCACACCCACCTTATGTGATTGTGTCTCCTGCAAACTAAAGCTGTGTTAGCAGCATGGAGAAATGCAGAGTTTGCTCCTGTTCTCTGTCAGTTGAAAGCCATCACCTGTCCAGCAGGGTACTGAAGGAAAAAGTTGTCCCACATCTGGCCTTTCTGGGAGCACTGCATGGGACAAGAGGAAACATCTGATAATGAGACAGAACCTAGAGGAGAAGAAAGTGAGTCCTGGTTTGCCCAGACCATCTTAAACTGCAGTGTCCACAGCTGAGTATAATTACTACAGGCAGGTCCCTAGATCCTATGGGATCTATGTGGATCCTAAATCTATATCCAAATGGCTCAATGCCCTCTGAAATCTTGGTAGTTTCATGGGGTTTTATATGTATGTTGAAACCATGAAAGACTCCAGTAGTGTTTGTAAGAAATTCACTCTCATGGTAATGTCAACTGTTTCCACAAGATGTCACAAGACGATTGGGATCAAGATAAAAAAACTGAGCCTGCCAGATACCCATACAGCAGCAGAGGACATCCCTGGAAGTGTTCAGGGCCAGGTTGGATGGGGCTCTGAGCAACTTGACCTAGTGGGAGGTGTCCCTGCCCATGCAGGGGGGTTGGAACTAGATGATCTTTAAGGTCCCTTCCAACACAAACCATTCTGCGAGTCTGTGACATTACACTTCAGAGAGAATTCACACAGAACAGCCTCACAGAAATTGAAACCTCAAAGGAGTCAAAGAGATGTAGATTCTCTATCCTAGTAAACTGTAAAAGATGTCTCCAAATACAGAGATGTTGGAACTGAAGCCAATGAACACATCACTCTACCATCCTTGCACTAAGGTGCTGACAACTGCTCAAAGTGCTGTCTTTTATTAATAAATCAGTATCATCTGTAGGAAAGCATTGTCCTTATGTATTGGGCAAATTCCATATAAACTAGTAATATTCTGTTAACAAATTCCCTGAATTCCCTGTATTTTCCATTTAATGATTTGGGGGGGTACACCCATTTCTGCCCTAAATTCTATGTGAACTATTGTTGTGTACCAAGGACAAGCTCCCATTCTTCCCTCTCATGCTAAGCAGTGATCCAATTAGTGCCCTTAGCCAGACTTCTTACCAATACAAATGATCAGGCCTATTGTTTGTAAAGCATATTGGAAACGTTTGATTAAAGACATTATGAAAGGCAAAGAACTAAATCACTGTCAGTGGAGCATGACAGAATGGTTTGGGTTGGAAGGGACCTTTAAAGGCCATCTAGTCCAACCCCCTGCAGTTAGCAGGACATCTCCGACTACATCAGGTTGCTGAAAGACCTGTCCAACCTGACCTTTTCCCCACCTTCCTTTTAAGCCCTCTTTTAGTACTGAAAGGCTGCAATAAGGTCTCCCAGGAGCCTTCTCTTCTGCAGGGTGAACAACCCCAACTCTCTCAGCCTGTGTCCATAGCAGAGGTGCTCCAGCCCTCTGATCATTTCTGTGGCCCTCCTCTGGACTCACTCCAACAGCTCCATGTCTTTCCTGCACTGGGGGCTCCAGAGCTGGACACAGTACAGTAGCTCCTACCCAAACAGGCAAAGACAAACTCCTGAAGTCAACTCTATCAGTAGCAAAACCCCCATTGCCTTCAGCAGGCCTAGCCTGACACACAAGCCTGTTACAAGCTACCTAGGCAGCAAACACACAGATTAAATACTCTGCGTCTATGAGGAATGTGTTAATCACAGTCCCCTAATCACATAAAAGATTACATGTGCCTTCCACACCTCAATATACCACTGACAAGTGTCAGGATTACCAGATGACATTCCCTTTTGCTGTACTACAGCAGCAAAAGAGGTATTTAGCAACCTGTAATTACAGTTTGAGTTAACAGTTTTGTAGCCACTGGCCTATAATTGGAATATAGAATCACAGAATGGTTTGGGTTGGAAGGGACCTTAAAGATCATCTAGATCCAACCCCTCTGCTTGGGCAGGGACACCTCCCACTAGACCAGGTTATTCCAAACTCCATCCAACCTGCCCTTGAACACTTCCAGGGATGGGTCAGTTAGAACCTCTCTGGACAACCTGTTCCAATCTCACACTAAAGAATTTCTTTCTAATGTGTAACCTCAATCTACCCTCTCCTAGTTTAAAGCCATTACTCCTTGTTCTATTGCTACACGTTATAGAGCCCCTCCCCAGCTTTCCTGTAGGCACTGGAACATGCTCTAAGGTCTCCCCAAGCTTTCTCTCCTCCAGGCTGAACAGACCCAACTCTCTCAGCCTGTCTCCATAGCAGAGCTGCTCCAGCCCTCTGATCATCTTTGTGGCCCTGCTCTGGACTCTTCTCCAGGAGCTCCATGTCCGGACACAGTACTCCACGTGGGGTCTCAAATGAGCAGAACGGGAGAATCACCTCCCTTGAGGTGATTCAGGTACACACAGGAGGAGCCTACTGACCATAAAAAACAAGTTTCCAAAACCCAGGTGCAGGTCCCGGGCTAAGGCCCATGTCGAGCGGCTGAGCCCTGAGGCCCCTCCCGCCTGTGCTGGGGCCAGCACCGGCCTGTGGAGCCCGCCCATCGCCCGCGGGGCCGGCGGGGAGACCCCGAGGCCCCGAACGACCCCCAACCAAACGCCTGCAGCTCCTCGGTATATCCTGGGATCCGCGATCCCCGCGCCTGGAGAGCGAGGGGGCAGGCGGGATGGGGCGAGGTGCTCTGTGGGACTCGTAGTCCTCCGGCCGCTCGGCGAGCGGGGCGGGGCGCGCAGCCCCACGGGAGCTGTAGTCCCGCTGTGTCGGGCCCCGGCAGCGCACGGGGTCCCCCTGGCGGCGGCAGACTACAGCTCCCAGCGGGCCGCGCCGCGGCCGCCGCGCATTTCTCGCCGGTGCTGGGGGTGAAGGGCTGGAGCCGGGCGGGGGGGGAAGATGGCGGCGAGGCTGAGCGGCGGCGAGAACCGGCTGGTGTCGCTGCCCCTGTCGCGGATCAGAGTGATCATGAAGAGCTCGCCGGAGGTCTCCAGCATCAACCAGGACGCGCTCTTCCTCACCGCTAAAGCCACGGTACCGGCTCCCTCTTCCCTTCCCTCTCGGCCGACCCCGCTCCTTCCCCGCCGCGCTGGGCCTTGTGCTTCCCAGAGGTACCGCTGCCTCCGGGCTGGGCTCCCGCCTCGCTCCTCTCACCGCTTCGGGGACGCCCCGGCCGCGCTGTGTCAGTGCCGACCTCGTCCCCACGCAGCGGCTCTCACCGCATCTCTCTTCCCCTCCGACCCGAGTCTGTCACTCGGCGGCCATGAAGCATCACGCTTCGGGCTCCCACTGTGGAAAAGAGTTTGAGGCATCGTCCCGTCCAGCCGGGCTCCCGGGATCAGTGAGCGATGCGGGGGGTGCTTATTTCCACCACTGTCAGTTAGTATAAATTAGCCCGTGTGGAAATTATTCCCTGCTGATTTCTGATCCCAAGTGACACTTTCTGGGGTGTGGAAAGTGTTGGAGAGTAGCACA
Source organism: Hemiprocne comata (assembly GCA_020745705.1). Taxonomy (NCBI): domain Eukaryota; kingdom Metazoa; phylum Chordata; class Aves; order Apodiformes; family Apodidae; genus Hemiprocne; species Hemiprocne comata. The sequence continues at coordinate 161,048,006 of CM036587.1, forward strand.
AATTAAGTTGCATACCAGAACCCAAACCTGCAGTCAGTGCTCCAAGGAGATGCCACTGTACCCTGACCTTAAGCTCTTCTGAAATAACTGGGTCTCTCCACAAAGTGTCCAGCACAGACACACTTGTGCCTTAAAACAGGGATTAAAGAAAGCTGCCAACTGTATGTGTGAATTCATAGTTCGACTACTCTTTTTTAATTTTTTAGGAGCTTTTTGTTCAGTATTTGGCTACATACTCCTACAAACATGGCAGAGGCAAGGAGAAGAACGCTCTAACTTACAGTGACCTGTCTCATACTGCAGAAGAGTGTGAGACCTTTCAGTTCCTTGCAGGTATCTATGCATGATGGTAAATCCAGTATGAAATTTGGAAAATGAAATCTTGCCCTTATTGAATTGGTTTGTGAGGATGCCATTCTCCTGGTCATTAATCTCCTGTACAACATTCAGCTCAAACTCATAAACTACATCACTGAAACCTTTTCTTTGTGAATGGGGATTTTTCTGGCGCTTCAAAATTGTAAAAGGCTAATTAGTTCTCAGCCTGAAGCATTTCTTAAATTCCATCAGTTCCATATGAAAGCTTTCAGCCTATAAAATGAGATTGCTGCTTATCTTGATGTGAGAAGTTATGTGGCCCCAAATTGACACATTTAAATCTGTAAGTCTTGTTTCTCAAACTGATTCATCATACAGTTCCTCTCTCTTTTTATATATAACTATCTCTGCACACACGTGTGCCTTGCCTGCACACACACACATTTTCCTGATGCTTGGATTTTTGTTGGAACACTTGGTTATAAGGTACAGGTTGAGAGTAAGAGATTTCTAGCCCAGTCTTTTTGGGTTCCCCCTGGACATACGTTCAGAGCACCCAGTTCTGCTTTGTCTCAGGTCCACCATTATTGCTCTGAACAAGTTATCTTACCTTAATGCAGATAAAACATTTCTACAGGACATAAATGGGACAGCTGGTTTGTTCAGTCTGTCTAAGGCAGTTGAGTAATTAAACACTCTGTTTTACATCCAATAAATAATGCACATGAGCAGATAGTAAAGACAGTTGCCAGTAATCAGTGATAAAATATATTTCATATCTTTGCTTACCTGTACCATAACAAGGTAATTCCCTTTTATTGTTACAGCCATATAGGTCAGACTAACTTACCTGGTTATTCACTTCAATAATAATGATTTTAACAAAGCCTCTTTTCGACTTCATTTCAGTAGTGGTACAAAGGCAACAGTATTAATGAGGCAATAAAATGTTCAGACTGATTATAAAATAAACAACTCTGCCTTCCAGATATCTTGCCAAAGAAGATCCTAGCTAGCAAATACCTAAAAATGCTTGAAAAAGAGAAGCGAGAAGGAGAAGTGAGGGAAGATGATGAAGAGGATGAGGAGGAAGAGGATGAAGACGAAGCTGTTGATGGAGATGTAGGATCTTAAGACCAGCAGAGAATTGCTTCATAGTTGATCCATTTTCTGTTGTATAAAGGATGATATTTTTGTGACTGAGAATCCAGATGCTGGATATATTTATATACTGAGCCATCTGCTTTTGCTTTGTTTAAGAAGTTTAGAAATTGAACTTCATACTCGCTGAAGAGTGGAATTCTTCCCTCAGAAACATGATGGGGTAAGAAGAGTTCATGTTAATCTGACAGCAGAACTTGCTCAGATCATTTAAAATTACTTCTTCAGACAATCATTATCCAAATTTAAAATTTCTTACGAGCAGCTTTCAGTCCAAAAGCTCTTTTGCCCTCTGACTAGGAGGGAGTCATTCCCCAGTTTGTGTTTCTTCTGAGTGACAGATGAGGTGAGGGGACACGGTGCTTTACACAGTCCCTGCTGTCCTCAGCCTTCTCCTTGGGGAGTCAAACCCTCCCTCAGATTTCTGGGACAGTGCCAGGGCATTAGCCATGGACCAAGCCCATTCAAAACATCCTCTGTAATGCAGCCTGCACAGCCATGTTGGCACAGGAACAGGGGAAGAGGATGAGATCCATTCCACCAGCTAATGTGGTTCTGTGGCTGCAGTGGTAAAAAGTACATGTGTTAGATAATGATGTAAATATGTACATCTAGAACCTTCTTCCCCAATAAACTCTACCTCTGCAGTTTGTCCGCAGTGTTCTACCAGAACTGCAGTCTTAAATTTGGATCATTGAGAATGAGCAACCTTTTTACTATATGAGTGACAGAGCTGGATTTTTCATTGGGATTGTTTTGGGATATTTTTTTACTACAGAAATGGTAACCGTCCTGTGTAGAACTTTATATGCCACTTTTTAAAATAAATGTTTTGTATGAAAAGTGACTGTTGGTGCAGAGACTGTGTAGTTATTTCCAGCTTCAGTCATGTACAAGCCCAGCACACTGTCCATCTTTCCAGGAAGAAAGGGGGGACAAAAGGCTGGAGTGATGCTTTGAGTAGCCTCCATCAGCAATAGGTGGGCTACATCAAAAGATGAGCAGGTTGAGGGAGATGATCCTTTCCCTCTACTCTGCTCTTGTGACACCCCACCTGGAGCACTCTGTCCAGTTCTGGAGCTTCCAACACAAGAAGGATGTGGAGCTGTTGGGAGTGAGTCCAGAGGAGGCCATGGAGATGATCCAAGGGCTGGAGCACCTCTGCTATGGAGACAGGCTGAGAGAGTTGGGGTTGCTCAGCCTGGAGAAGAGAAGGCTCTGGGGAGACCTTAGAGCACCTTCCAGTATCTAAAGGAGCTACAGGAAAGCTGGGGAGAATCTTTCAAGAAGGGCATGGAGTGACAAGGACAAGGGGGGATGGCTTTAAACTGGGATAGGGGAGATTTAGGTTAGATATTAGGAGGAAATTCTTCACTATGAGGGTGGTGAGACACTGGCACAGGTTGCCCAGGGAGGCTGTGGATGCCTCTTCCCTGGGGGAAGGTTGGAACAACCTGAACTAATGGGCAGTACCCCTGCCCATGATCTTTAAGGTCTCTTGTAACCCAAACCATTCTATGAGACTACCAACTAGAGCTAGTCTGCTTTGAGAGTCTTAGCTTGTTACCCAGCAGTCTCTGCTGACAGACAGACTGCTTGCACAGTGCCATGATCAGTCTGAGTGAGACGTGACAAAGATCTCTCCCTGGATATGAAGAATGTCCTAAGGAAGCATAGGAATGTTACTAAGGAACAAAACCTCCCACTCCAAAAAGTGCCCTAGATAGGGAAGGGAGAGGCCTCCAGCAAAAGCCTAATTTGGATAGCATGGTAAAGAGCTACCAGGAAACTCTTTCCTCCCTGTCAGGATAATAGGAACAAGCTTCTCTTCAGTTAAAGGCACAAATACACTCAACTGCTCTTACAACACCAGGCAGGAAGCTCTAGCAGCAGCATCATCTGGCTCTAAGAAAGCAAAAATGGGGGTTAGGCAGGTAAGATCGCGACTGGCAGAGGAGTGCAGCTCCTGAGCTACCCAAGAAATGCTTTTCTTATTTTAAAAGATCAAAGTATGGTGTACTGTAAAAACAAATCTCCCAGAGTTACCATAAATCCAAATCATATTGTATCAGGAACGCTGCAGTGAGTGCCAAGTGATGCTTTATCCCTAGAGACACTCCCAAGTGGGTGTGCAGAACTCCACTATTGTTGAAGCCTGCATTTTAAAAATACTACTTTTTTAAAAATACTACTATGATGATGGAGAGCTGTGGGAAACTGAGGGCTAGATGGTGGCCGTGTGATGGGGAGGTGCCTGCAGTGTGACACATAAATTGTGTGGCACTGCTCAACACAGTGGGTCTAGGACTTGCCAGCTTTTGGGGAAAAAAAACTACTCGTGCTCGAGCACAAAACTGCCTGGTAATTCTGTAGCATAAACAGAGCAGAGGGCAAGAAATCAGAGCACTGGGTCACATAAAGCACTGGCTACCACAGTGATTGTGCTGAAACCTTATCCCAGAGCTGGTATCTCAACTGTTCAACTCACTGGTACTGTGACTAAGGCCAAACAGTTCCTGGCCCACAGTTAGGTTATGTAGGTCACCACTCAAGAATGCAATGACCTCAAACAGCCCTGGCCAAGAGGTCTTTATGATGGGCACAGGTACTTTGAGGTAAAAACATCAGGGCTGGCGAGTTAGGGCACACATGTTCATAAGCATTACAGGTCTCCTTACTTTTAGACCTGCCATTTGCCACCACCAATTCTGGTTGTGTAGCCAGCCCAGTTTTCCATTATGCAGAACCCTCTGAAGAAGGGGTTTTTTTAAGCCAGTCCTGGAGCCAGGTGTAGGTTATGATGGACAAGAGTGATGAAAAGTTCCAAAATAGCCACCAACCCTAAGGGAATATCTCCCACCATTCATAATCTGCAGGGACTGATCACCCCTGGATTTCTGGCACTTCCGTTCAGCTGCCATTCAGCTTGTCAACAGATTGCTACCACTGACATTTAGTAGATAACACAGAAACTCTGCTTTTAGACACCCTAAAAGAAGAAAAAAAAAATGTCCCAACATGTTAATCAGTCACTGATCTACAGACTAGTAAGTAGTACCTCTTGAGCCTGGGGAGGAGAGTGTCTCAGCCAATGTGTCCAGGACAAAAACTGACACCATGATCCAGTACATGTGTGCCTGTGTTGACACAACTGGGAGCACTGGTATTCTGGGACTGAAGACAAAATATTTTTACTGGGACATGAAAGTCCTGTGAGAGTCAACTGAATTGGGAAATTCTGCTGCTGTGGTAAGAGGCCAATGCAGTGCTTGACCATACTATCCACGTACCTGGGCTATGTTCACAACCAGCAGAGCTGGCACCAGTAGCCAACACCAGCAGACTGCCACGGTCCTGCAGCCCAGCCTCATTCACAGCAGAGGGGGAACGTGTCCTTTCTATCTTGGATCTGTAGCCCAAACAGTGGCTACAGAGCCTGAGCTGAGCTGGGCTGCTTGGGAAGAGACCTGGTATGAACCACGTCCTCATGTTGGCCCTGGAAGGTGCTTTCTCCCTGTCGCCAGGCTGCAGAAGGCTGCAGTGTGCACCTGGGGAGCAGGAGCAAGCACAGGCAAGCTGAGGTCCTTGATCCACACAACTGGTGTCTTTGAATGTCAAGACAAAATACGTGATTAGAAGGGAAAGCACAAGAAAGAAAAATCCAGCTGGAGTGTGGAGGAGCCATGCTCTTGAGGGAAGGACACTGTCGCAAACCGAGGCCATAATAGAGTCCGTCTCTCACAGACACCCACAAGGAAAACCAGAAGGATAAATCACTCCTATGGGTTTCTCCTCACTGTACCCCCATTACCCCTGGTCCTGCAGCGCCTGCCCTGGTGTCCCTCTAGACATTCCTGATAGAGCTTGATTCCCTCGCAGCTTCCCCCTCCTGTCACACTTGGAGTTTGTCTACAGCAACACCGACACAGGTCACCATGACAGACCCGTACAGAAGGTCCCTGCCCAGGGTCTGTCAGCAGGGGCTGCAGGGCCCTCTGTGAGGAGAGGCCGGGGCTGCCCCGTGCCGGACACAGCCGGTTCCAGCCGGTCCCAGCCGGCTCCAACGGCCCCAGCGCAGGACACAGCTGAGCCCCTCAGCCAAGCTGGGGGCGCCGGGGGAAGGGGGGAAACAGGTTTCCCAAAGGGCCAAAGGCGGCAGAGGCAGAGGAGGAGGAAGCCAAGGAGGGAGCAGCAGCAGAGGGAGCCCGAGGGAGGGCGCAGGAGCAGGAGGGCAGGAGGTGCTGCAGGCCCGGAGCAGGGATCCCCTGCAGCCCTGCAGAGACCCCGCTGGAGCAGAGACCCACCCTGCAGCCCGGGGAGGGCCCCAGGCCGCAGCAGGGGGATCTTTCCTGCAGGAGCTGCGGCCCTGGAGAGCCCAGGCGGGAGCAGGTTGTCCCTGAAGGACTGCAGCCCGGGGAAGGGCCCGCGCTGGAGCAGGGAGAGGTGTGAGGAGGGAGGAGCGGCCGAGAGGGGCTGGGATGGACTGACCGCAGCCCCCGTCCCAGCCCTGGGATGAAGGTGGGAATGGGGGAGGAGGAAGGTGTTTTTTCATGTTTTAATCTATTTAATTTGGCAGTAAATTATATTAATTTGCCCAAAGTCGAGTCTGTTTTGCCCGTGACAGTAATTAGTAAGTGATCTCCCCGTCTTTACCTCAGCCTGTGAGCTTTCTCATCCTCTTTGCTCCCTCTGTCCTGGTGAAGAGAGGGAGTGAGCAGCTGGGGGTGCATCTGGCCCCAAGGTCAACCCTCCACAGCCAGAAATGCCAAAGCAACACATTAACACTGCGCTGCACATTAAAGGATATAAATTTCAAGTGAGATCAGATGTGCAAACAGACTAACCAGTGCAGTGGGATACTAATACGAGATCTCAAGCAACACATCCCAGTCCACATGCAGCCCACCTTTATCCCTTGCAGTAAACCAAAAGCCACACACACAAGCTATTACAGAGCTCCAGCTACAAACCACAACACGTAACATGAACTTCCTCAAGCTGGTCCAAATGTGACTTGAGCAGCATTCAAACAAAAGAAAGCACAGAGCCTGTTTTATTCTGCAACTGGATGATTTGCCTAGCACCCACTGAACGGTACAGCTGCAACAACTGGGAAAGCAAGAAAAAGTGATTGTTTCAGACCTCTCAGCTCGGGGTTTTCTTCCCCACCAGCACCCAGCTCTCCACTGCCGTTGAAGATCTTGAGCAAGTGATGCACAGCTTGGGCCTCTGCTTTGCCATGACTGCCCCTGCTGACGTTGAAGGACATTTTTCCTTCTGCCAACCTTTCAGGTGAGGAGCTAACTGCTCACAGACCATGCATCAAAACTGAGTACTTCATCCACCACAGCCTGGGCTTAGGGTGGAAAGCAGCCAGCTTTGCTTACAAGACACATTGCTTTTTCTTTTTTTTTTCAGTTTTCCAAGTTTGCAGTTGCCAAATGTTCCTGCCCTGCAGGGAAGCAAGCTGTGAGGCAGGAAGCTGTGGTGCTAGGGGTATCTTGGCCTGTTTAAGGTGTTCAGGGACTTTAGACAATGGAACACAGACCAGGGGCCTGCCCAAGATTAATCTATCATTATATACAATTTATTTTTTTTCTTTTTCTCTTGTATTAGATTGTGAGATCTTTCCCCCCCAGCCAAGGCTGCTCAAAGGAGATTTAAGTTTGCAAAAATGACAAAAGAACTGTGGTTACTAAGTATAAATGACCATATTTCATCCCTCTTAGAAGTTTCCTGTGGGATAATGCACATACTCTGTCAATTAGTGAACTTGAACACCCTTTTGGATTCATTCAGCCAGAGTCCTCCATGGGGACTTCAGAGCTGCCACAATTTACCACAGCCATCTCCAAGGCCTTGCATCTGCCAAGGCTTGTTGCCATCAAATCCAGCAAGGGGGATTTGTTTTCCCCAAGAGCTTGACACAGAGCAAAACCATGCCCAGTTCAAAGTAGTATTTCAAAAACAAGGGCAAAAAATCAAGCTCTGCCTGAAATGGAAGAGATGGCTGTGACTTCATTTAGTATTATAGATTAAAACTAATCTGTGTGTGCAGGGTTAGGCTCCCAACAGGAGCTCCTCAGTTTTGATATCCCCCTTCACTTGATGCTTTATAGTAAAACACCAAGTGCTTACTTAACCTCTATTTAAAAGTTAATCATGTAGGCATTGCCTCAGAGAGCAACAAAAGGTGGAATCTCAGGCGAATTGTTCCCAAAATGCTGACCTGGCATAAATGATTTGAGGATTTTAAGACAACCACTTAAAAGCAGCAGGTATTGCCCTGGGAAATCTGGGCACAGAGCTGGTGAGTGCTCATGGAAACATCTGAAATGCATCTAAGTGGTGGAACACATGGGAGGGCAGTGGGACTAGGAGAGCTTTTTGACTCTTGGGCAACTGAGATCATCTCATCACAAGAAAAGCCTCTGGACCAGCACATTTAAATTTGAATTAGGATTTGACAGAGCAGAATTTGGTACAAGATATACATAGGATTAGTACAACCTCCAATCTGCTACCAAAGCTTTTAACAACTAATTCTAAGCTACAGACTGAAGCAATCCATAATTTTACATTCAATTCTGACCTCTGGCAGTGAGAAAAACACAGCAACAATGCTACAAAATAACAGTTATTTGCACAGTTCACAGGGACTCTGTTCAGTGGCACCCTCAGCAGCTCCCCAGTCACCAGATGTCCTCCCACCACTCTTCTCTACTATGTAAAATTATTTAGGCCAGGAAAAAAAACAACAGTCTCACAGTGCACAAGTAACTGCAGAAAATGGCCGAATTCAATAAAAAGGCATCAAACAAAAACTTGTAAAGATGAGGAATTTTATTTTATTGACATACTATGAGGCAAAACAAAATGGACACCATACAAAATAACTTTATAAAATATCATTCACATCATTATTTTGTCAGGAATTACAGCATTCTGAGCTTGTTACAAGTCTTCTGTTTTGAGGTGAAAAACACTATGCTAAATCTTTAGTATTAGTTGTATATATACAGTAAGAAACCAAAACAGAACCTGTTAGGTTTTTCATGAGTTTATTGCAAAAGTAGTGCAAACTATTTTACCTTGCAAGCTGTAACACAAACTTGGAAAAGGACCCACCTAAGCTTAAAAAAAAACCATGACAATAAATGCTCAATTTCACAGCCTTTGAAGCTTCCTTCAACAGTTCTCAACGAAGAAATTCCCCATCTCTGCACATTTTTAAGGATTTTACTGACTTGGGAACGAAGACGCAGACGAGGCACCCACAGCAGCAAGCGGCCAGAGAGCGGGATCAATCCTGCTCCAACGAGGGGGGCAACCCCTACCAGTGCCAGCATCTGGGAACCAGGGGCACGTCCTGCCCAAGCCCATGGCCTGCCACTCCTCCAGCACCCCCAAAACATCAACCAACAGGGCACGTTGGGTCAGTTTGGTTTTCCTCCTCCATGAATAAGCTGCCCCCCTCTCCACCCTCGGATTTGAGAGAAAGAGTCAAGAAAGCAGCACAAGCAAAAAGAGCTAGGAACATGTATTGTCTGTTTTAGAAAGACAGTATCCTTTTCCTGACCTCTACCTAAAGAGCATTTCCTCATGGTCCCCCTCCCCTTTGTGTACACGACAAATCCCATCCCAAACTACTGCATGAAACCAAGGAAGGATACTACATTCTAGGAGATCAACAGAAAGCAACAGTCTGAAATGCTACCAGGGTCCCCCAAAGCAAAACAGGTAGCTAGTAATCTACTAAAATTAAAAAAAAAAAATAAAAATAATAAAAGCAAATAAATGCTACATGAAAAATGTTAAAGGAACAAAATGCAGCATATTCAGGCTCTTTTTTTTTTTTTCTTGAGGTACCTATATAAATATTACCTTCTGCCCAAAGTACTCTTTGTTTTGTTAAAAAACTAAAGTCCTTCTCACGAGCCAATTGCAGGGCATCCATTATTACTGAGAAAGTGCAACCATGCTGATAATTTCTATGCAGCATATTAAAAGGATGATTAGGCTTTAGAAAATATAGCTTAAGTATAGACCTGATGGAGCAGTTTTATAAAAACATTTAACAGAGGCATTTTCCTTTTGTTCGAGTCTCTCTGCAGCAGAAAGCCTTAGGAAACAGCTTTGAAGTCCTGCCAGGATGGAATGGCAGCACTTTTACAGTTCCACATATAGATTTATTTTTTTTTTCTTTAATATTTAAACTAAATACAATTTTACAGAAAAGATTCCCCCCCTCTGTATTAGGTACTGGTAAAAAGCTGAATTTATTTAGGTTTTTTTTTTTCTTTAACTTCAAAAAACGATAGCATATCACAACTTAAAATTTTCCAAAAAGGAATTGTTTGTTAAGTAAAAAAGATTTCACAGAGTAGAAAAAACTTTACACATAGTTGTAAACTGTTACATACAAAACTGCAAAAGTTATTATTTATTCCCTTACCCTTGGCACACACACACACAAACTGTGTACTACACGTGTGTGCATATAGAGATACACTGATGAATATATTAGGGTTGGGATTCTGTATTTCAAAAAATTCTTTATTGGGTATTTCTCTTGGCCTAGTTCTGCTGTGATACTGTACATTTTATGACTTGATACACTGAAAAATATTTTAAAATTTGCTAAAACTACATTTTGTGGGGTTTTTTGGTTGTTTTTTTTTTTTTTTTACACTTTGTGGTTAAAATTCATTTGCTGTTTTTCATTAAGAAAACGACTTTTGATTGTTATGCACTGGGAAAATAAAACAACACAAAGGCACAAAGAATCAAACTCAAACACAACATTGTTGTCTCTGAACAATAAACCCAGAGGTCTTGGTTCGCTGAGCGCCGCCTCCCAGGAGGTCAGCACCATGTGCAGCTTGGTCGCTTTTGCCAATCCCATCCACAATTTGAGGAAGTAGCACCCAACTGTTTAATGAGGTAGATCCAAACCCAAAAAACAAACAAACAAAAAAAGAAAGCTGGGTCCCCAAACACTTGATTTGCCTCTATGTAAGATGTTCTAAGGATTCTTTGTCCGTTGGAAGAAGCGGGAAAGCGATGGCACTATCTGAAGCAAGCACAGAACTCAAGAACAGCTATGGAAAGAACTCATAATCCTCCTTCAGGCAGAGATCTCCTAGCAGGGGGAGGGAGAAGAGTATGTTCAACAACAACCACCACCAAGCTGGGAGATGAGACAAAGCCCAGAGCCCAGTTCCTGCAGAGCAACAGTGCCAGCCAGTGCCTACAAGGGTCAGTCACAGGACCCAGACCTACCAGCTTCCCGTTCTCTCTCAGGTGAGAGGACTTCCTTTTCTACTAGTTTCGCTTCATAGGAACATCCTGCTGTCATTCCACAGTATTTTTACATACTCTGAGAAAAATCTGACAAACTAAATTGTGTTATTAAGGCTTAATTTAAAGTGGCACAGCCACACAGCATCATGCAAACATTAACCTACGTCCTCGAGACAGACACAATGCACTTCAGCTACACACACTGTCCTGAAAGCTCATCAGAGACACTTACCATCTATGTAGTAAATCCTACCATGCCCTTGAGGCCTTGACAAGTCAGTCGAGGCTACTTCTGTGTCTGCTTTTTGTATTACAAGTGCTACTCTTACCCCAACAGCACTACACCTTTACATATTGGAAGCACAAGACATTTTAATACAGATGCAACACACAAACGAGTCAACGTACATTTAGTACCACTTGAAATGAGGCCCTTAACATTGTGTCTTTGTTTGTTTGTTTGATTGACTTTCAAAAAAAAGAGCAAACTTTTAAATGGTCATGAAACCATCTTGATTCAAGGGAACATTTGCAATATGGATTTTCTGAATTGATTTTTGGTTCTTTTTCAGTTATTTTACAAAAATAAAAATAACAGAAAACTATTAAACAAAAGATTAATACCTGAACAGATGTCAGCTGAATCTGCAATGTACCAAAATTAAGGGGAAAAAAAATGCATACGTGTTTAATCAATACATTCCATTTTCCATCTCACCCTCCTGACATCAAGTTAACCACTTTGCTGCACAGAAATCTAGGGCTGGATCTTTACTTATTAACTGCTCTGAATTTTGAGGTTTTTTTGGTGATTGTACAAACTAATGAAGTGCTGTGAAGCAAGTGAGATTGTGCTTATTATTTCCAGCAAAATACTGACTTTATTTCTTCTATAAACAGCCCTGCTTTCCTTTCACTACCATATGTGTGTGTGTGTATATATATATATATGTATATAATCTGCTAAGCTTTATCAACAAATTACAGAAAACAAGTGGTAACACTTCAGGATAGCACATCACGTTGCCAGATATACTCATTGCACCTCACTTAAAATTTGATTTTCCAGGATATGTAGTTCTTAAAATTACTCTCTAATGTTTTTGTTTGTTCATTTTACGTTTTTCGGTTGATTTTTTTTTTTTTTATTTTCTTTTCTTTCTACTGCCCAAAACCAGGTAGAATTAGAAAAAGAATTGGAAAATAACTGGAATCTTGCAAAAGAAGTGGAAAAAATGCAACAAATCTCTCAGTGGGAGGCAGTCTGGGGATTCAACACTGACAGACAACTGAAGAGCAGTTAAAGATTCAAGTTGGTCAGAGACATGTTATTTACTTTAAAATAAAATTACAGAGTTGTCACTTGTAAATGAGCAATTTAAGGGCTCAGTCTTTTTCCATGAAAAACCATCAGGAACAAGAAAATTAGGGTCAATATACCTTATTTGTTACAGCACAGAAGCAGTGGGACCTGAGCACCTCACAGCTGATGCAGAACTAAAACTGGTGAAGCCCAGAAACAAACTTGTTTGTACGTTCTGTTGCTGCACAGTAGATTTGATCCCACCCACAGCACGAGGTCACAGGGCTGAGCCCTGAGCACAGACCAGATCTGCTTTGAGTCAAGCACATGGCAAGCAAAAACATGCCATTTTATGGGTACTGGCATGAGTGAAGCTTCCTCTATTCACGGATTTAAAAACAGGAAAAGCTGATACATACAGAAGAGAGTCCACTTTATTACTATTTTCTGACAGGAAACCTAACCTACCAAAGCAAATACAAAGAGCACCAGACAGGCCATTAGAAACTTCCAAGCTTGCTTGCTGACCTTTTCACAATTCATGCTTGCCAAGCACACTCAAAACACCATAAAATGGGCAGAAAAGTTTAAATTTATATTGCAGGGACAATTCCTAGGCTTGCTCCCAGGTTAGTCATATCTGTAAGCCCTGCTGATGATTAGATGGTAGCTACTCTAGCAGCTGTTTTAGTTGTGCTTAATGGAGGGGGAAAAAAAACAACAAAACTAAAGCAGTTTGGTAGAACAGCACATCCAAAAGGTGGGGGGAAAAAACAAAACTAGTATCTGTGCACTCATAAGAACCAAGCAGAAATTAATATGCCCTTTAATACAGATTTGTAATGCCAATACTAGGCTCTTGAAAGCAACACAGGTAGGTTGGTTGGTTGAAGAGCAACCACAGGTAGTTTTAAGATGCATCTGTTGAGGCAGTGCATGGACAAATTCAAAGAAAAATATCTTTTGAGGATATTTAGATACTTATTTAGATGGGAGGGAGCAGCCAGCCTTCAGCTGGTGCTGTGGGTCCACTTTCTTAGTGCTGCCACATGCAGAACTCCCACGACTTGCTCTCAGAAACCTCTCACACCTCCCAGTTCAGTATATTTGTCCTTGCTCCAACCAAGTCCAAAGACCTCTGAACAGAGGGGCTGAAGCCAGAAGTCATCTTGAGGGAACTGCCAACCAATAATCCCCTTTTTAGGAAGGGGCTGCTGGACGTGTGTGGGGTGAGGGATGGAATTTCTCTTCCATGTAGGCATGACAAGCACCTAGCACAGGGTTCTTTCCTGGCTTCAACTTCCTGATGCTCCTTTGGGTTTGCAGAGCTAGTCTGGAAAGCACACGTTACATTTGTTCTTTTACAAGGATATGCCCATGGAGAAGTGTGTTCAGCACACCTGCAGTGAAACCCTTCCAGGCCACAGCAACGTCAATAGTGTCTATGGATCCCTAATACAAGATGTAGTGAAAAATCTTCTGGAAAGCAGCCTTTTATCCTAGAGCAAAACCCCATCCTTCACACTTTCAGGGGGAGCTTTGTTAAATTATAACTGAGAACTGAGCAAAATGTTGGGGGTTTTACCCTGTTCAGTTATTATTGAGCTTAGTTACTCATCACTCACCATTGCTCAACAAAGAATTGGCTTCAGAAAGCCAAAACTTCAGCAATCCTCCCTGCCATCAGTAAGATTAATTAGTGTCCATGCCCAAAGATTAAGATGATGAAATAGCAGGTAGCATATAATCCCAGCAACTCTGCTTCTGAGATGCCAACATCTGTAGCATAAAGCTCAGTTACTTTTAAATAAAATCTAAAAAACTCTAACACTGCTATGAAACCACACACCAGCATCTTGTGCAGGAACAGGTAGTATTTCTGTCAGCAGAGTGGTTAATTATAAAATGAGGAACCTTGTTTGGATTCATTGTAAACAAAATATGATGCATTTAACACAGTTTTCTACAGTTTCATTTCAGGTCATTGAAAGCACCTTTAGTCTGCATGCACTTATCTCATGGTTGAGTTAGGGCCAAGGCTTTGCACATAACTGACACTAAATGTTCACATGATGAACATACTCAAGGTTGGGGTTGTTTTTTGGTATCTTGTTTGGGGGGGGGTGTCTCATTTTAAAGTTTATTATGATCTGAGCAGGGAATATAGTATTTTCACTGTTACAGTCTTATGTCAACTTATATAAAAAATAGGTTAAAAAAAATATCCAATATGTAATTTTGGCCTCAAGAGTCAAAACATATGTCAAGCACCTTCATGTCACTTTCAGTGAAAGCACGACATTTTTCGGCCAACAGCTGAAGTATGAAAACATTCTTCATTGGAAACAGTCTATAAATTCAGGGAGTGAGAGGACAGGCTACAGGAGGAGTCGTTGCCATGGAGGAACCCTGCCCCAGTGGAACGTGGCAGGGACAATCCTGACTCCTTGGGGATCCCTTGCATCAACACAGCTACCCTGCAGGAAGACGGAAGGAGCGACGAGCAGCCGCCCGAGGTCACAGTGTGGCACTGCTAGTTCTCCAGCAGCAAACAACACAGTACAAGGACAGGTCATCTGGGAGCATTCTGGCTGTTTAGTTCAGGTTCACTTCATGAAATGAATTCATCTGCGGAGGAATACAGGAGGTAGCCTTTAACTGCATCTGCTTGCTCTCTAGAGAGAATCACAAAACCACCTTTTGTAGTGATTTGGCCAAGCCATTACATTCATATTAACACTTCAGGTAAAGAGACAACACAGAAAACACAACTGAAACACTGAAGGAGATAAGTGGGTTACGTGCCACTCCAAGCACACCCACAAGCGCAAAAAAACACCATAACCCTTCAGATCAAACCAGCTCAGAGGAATGCACCTTTCCAGTCATTAACCCTCAGAAACAGGAGGCAGAACTTGCTGTTTCATATCCTAATGCTAGACAGTGGGGCTGGATTTGGGTGTCTCCTGCCCTCGAGGGCTCCAGAAGCAAAAGGCCATTGCTGATGGACAGATCCATGGCTTTCTCATGTGGGCACAGACAGAGGCAACACTACTTCTTAGCTCAGATCACTAAAACATCCACTGTGCTCAACAATCCCACACCCACAGAGGGACAGAGACCAAGACATTGTAACCTGGATCCCAAATCCCTGTCATTCCACTAGTTCTGCCACACAGACAGGTTCTTCTTCATATGACACCAGGATCAGACGCCAAACGAAGCAAGGAAAACGCCAAGAGAGCTACAGGTGATGGTCTGGATATCATGTCAATGCTATTAGCCAATTAACAGTGATATCAAAGATTGCATTGGAAAGTTGCACAGACAACAAGCACATTGGTAGCTTAAAAACTGTCTCTGTATCTACAGTATGGGAAGGAATGTGCACAGAGGAGAGAAGGAAGAAATATTTTATAAATTCAGACAAACCCTAAATATTTCCAACTGTGATAAAGCAACTGTGGCCTTGGATTCATACCATAATGCAGACAGGAAGTCTTACAATATTTAAAACCAAAGCTCCTGTCTCAATACTGTAAAATATGGCAGTATTCCTAAAAATATGAGAACAAGGAATGGTATCCACAGCATTTCAATATTTGCTATACATTGCACTATTTACAGTATCTTCAAACAGCTACAGCAGATGCAAAAAAGAAGTCTTACAGTAAAAAGGGAGTTTAAGAACAAAAAATCAGTGCAGTTACCTTCTACTTGAAGTTTTCCTTAGAAAAGACTGCATGTATGCATCAAGAAGCATGCTACCAAATGTAAGAGAAGAGTAAAAACATGTACTGTCCTGCATTAAAAGTTGAAAGAGCCACACTGGCAGGACACATACACAAAAAGAGATGCTACTGTAGGAGAAGAGTATTAAAAAATAGGAAAAAATGTGATTTTATTACACTGGTATTGACTGTGAAAAATACTGAGAACTTCTTTTACATATGTAGAAGATATATATATATATATATATATATATTTAAGTCTCTTATGGGTTATTGATGCCACCAGAGATGGATTCAAGAAGGAATCAAGAGGCAGAATTGGAATTGGAATCAAGAGGCAAGTAAGTCCATCTACATCTCCAAAGATCCCAGTTCTGCATTTCTAGGACTTGTAGTTTTGAGTAAGCATGACTTGTAGAACCAACCAGTTCTCACCTCTAAATACCCACATTCTTCCTCAAAAAGAAACAATCTGCCTGTACACTAAAAAGCCCAGAGCAATCCACTGAATTTGGCTGGGGGGAAGGTGGGTGCTAACACAGACCTTCCTCCTGTCCTTGCTCTCAGTTCTATTTCAGAGATTCATTGGTATGATGAAGACTGGGGTTTCCACTGGTGAGACACACACAACCACTGTACCTGAGGGATCTACTGCTGCAGTGAAGGAAGCAGCCTTGGCAGCCATGCCCAGAGCTCTCCAGATCACAATCTTCTATTTCACAGAAAGCCTTTGTGCTGGTACACCTTAAACTTCAGAAAAAAAGCTTCAGAAGCATCTGAACTTGATCAGAACCTTCAGTCTTTCCAGAAAGTAAACAGGGTACACAAAAACCTAAGCCCCCCCAACACCTACCCTTCAAAAGTTCAACTTTAAAATCCTTGTGGAAATATTCTCTCTTTTGTTTGATCTCCTAACATCTGAGCACGACATGTTAAAAACGGACAAAGGTTGCAAAGAATTAAAGCCAAACCTTGGCAACCTTCTGGTTTTTACAACCAGGGAATGTTGCCTGGAGGCCTGGATGAAGATCAAAAATATTTATTATGGATTTCTTGTTTTAAGTATAAAAATTTCCTGTAAGTTTTCCATGCTGGCTCCCGCAGATTAAGACACAACACCCTTCCCTAACAACTTGCCCAGAACCTGACAGATCTAGATAAAAGGAAATTAATATGCCAAAGCTTCTGTAACACACATCATTGACTTCACTAAGCAAGCCAAAACATGGTTGCTGAAATATTCTTACCCAAATCAAGCCAAAAGAAGGAGTTCTAATAAACCAAGTGATCTCATTCCACACATCAGTGCATATACACAAAGTGTTAAGATTGCATAGGGCTATCTTGAATGCCAAACACACATAAGGCAGAGACAAATCCACCTACTTCCACCACTCCACAACAGGGCATTCCCTGTTAAGGATGGACTCTGTTCCCTGGGTGCCAGAAGAGGGCAAGTGGACATGTTATAAAATTCAGCCACTGGAGTAGAAATTTCCAAAACTAAGCAAACCTAATTATTGCATTATATCTCTTACATTTTAAAAAAAAATAAATAAAAAGGACAACTTTTAAGTATTTTATCTTTGTCAGTATTATTTTTCACCTCCCCAACAGGCACATTTGACACTTACTCTGCTGGTTTTTGGGGGGCTGTTACAGACCACGTGCCCCAGAAGGGCTCTCTGGAGATGTCTGGTCCAGCCCCCTGCCCAAAGCAGGTCCAACAAGGGACGTGCCCAGCCAAGCTTGATCCTCTCCAAGGACAGAGAATTTACAACCTGCTTCAGTCTTGGAATATTTTTCTTTCAATAGTGTTACTATTTCCATTAAAAAAACTTCAGAGAAAACTAATCCATAGCAGGCAACTCATCAATACCTGTTCCTCTCTCAAACACACTCTTAAAAGAAACACTGCAGAACTGGCAGTGGGCTGTTTGCCCATCATGCCACTCATGCCTGCAATGGAATAACACATTTTTTTGTCACCAGGGTGCAATTACCATCAGTTTTCAGACTGCTGAGCACCAGGTCACTGCAGAAGGTCACTGCCAGGAACATAATGGAGAGCAAGAGGAAGGCAAGGGATGAGGTCCTGCCCAGCACTCTGGGAACAGGAGTCACACCAGCCCTTTGCAAGGGCTGGGGAAAAAAACTAAGCAAACAACTGCCAGAAAGTAACAGACATTTGGTTATTGCTGACCTGAGCTGCATAGTGACTTAGTGGTTATAACTGTCAACCTCAGCTGTGACTTCAACAGCAGGAATGTGTGTGAGATACAGACATCTTGAGCTTCTGTGTTTACCTGAGATATTGCTGTTCTTATAGACACACGGGAGGTAAGGAGGGGAAGAAAAAAAAAAAAAGGGTTTGTGATGTTTTGGGTTTGTTTGTTTTTTTTTACAGAAGACATTTTTGAATATGTAATTTATATTAAAAATATTCCCAGAATCAGAGCTGCTGGATTTACAGCACACTGTACTTTTCAAAGTATATACTTAGTCAATTTTTTTTTTAGAAAAATGCTTTAAATTATTCACTAATTCATCACTTGCAGGGGGTGGGAGGGGAAAGGAGGGCGAAGTCAAGCCATAAACAACTAGCAGTATTAGAGGCTTTAAAAGATCTGTAAAAGGTAAAAATGTCCCTAGCCTGAAATGCACATAACCATCCCAATCTTCCTACTCAGGGAAGGAAAGCTACACAGAATTTCTGTTCATCCCAAGAGGACAGTTACTCTCAGATTAAAGGTCTGCCTAATACTCCTTTTCTCACAAAAAGGAGCTGCAACACTATTCCAGCCCAAAGAATACATCCCAAATAGGATGCAGTGAATCCCACAGTCTGCTGGAGAAATAAGATCTGAGGTCAAGACAGATTCTGCCCTCCTTGCCCCATCTGAGCACCTGTATAAAGTCACTTATTCCCAGTCTGAGCAGAGAGGAAAGAGGAGGATGAATTTCACATCCAAGATGTCTCTACTAAGTGGCATCTTTAAAATGGTTGATCTTTTTCCTATTTGTGACGAATAATTCTCATAAAAAAATAATTCTTATATAAAACTCTGCCAAATGAAAATCCTGACTGCAATCTGCAGCCTCTCGAGCAAACACACAGAGAAGTGCACCACAAACACCATGGGAAGGTTTTGCAGTTCAGGGGTACTCCAAGGGAGGGATGTACAACCTGGCTGGGACACAGACAGACAGACCTGGAATTTGCTGTGTGCTATACCAGCATCATTGAAAATCTGAATTTACAGAACTATGCCCTGGAAGAGAATCTGACCCAGCAGCCTAACCATGCACTTAGGAGAATACAAATACAATTAAGCTCTTAATAGTTTTTACACTGTTATTTCACCAAAACACTGGCAACCAACACGCTGCTACGAGGTGAAGATCTGAACTTGCACAAAGTTCTGTACCTACAAGTCCTTATGCAGCAAAGGTTGGGCATTTTCTAGCTTATTTGAGAGCAACTGCTAATAGCTGACCTGCTGGATGGCACAGAGCTCTGTCCTGGTTAAAGCTACTCGCCCATCTCGGTGGCTAGAGGTAAATGGAGTCACAACAATGACTGAGCATCTGCTAAGAGAAAAGGGAAAAGATGAAGCAAAACGAATCGGTGGAAGAAAACGAAATTTAAAAAACCTGCCTCTTCACATGTGATTTCAGTTATCCTATGAAAAACAAACAAAATCAAGTCAGCATAAACAAGTTTCCTGGGCTTTTTCCATCTCCTTCTAAACCTGCTTGTGGCATCATAATTAGTGCAATGGTTTCCATATGTTTTATGGTTTTTATGAACCCAGTGTGCAAACTAACAGAAGCGTTTGTCTAATAATCATCAGTTTTAATTAATGCTTCTCCTAAGAGAATGGCAAAACTCTCACATTTACTATTGACCTTATGCATAATGAAGAGAGTTTCACCTCCCTTCATAAGTAAACTTCAGTTTCCTAAGATTTATCTTTACTGCATAGATTCTCTGACTTCTGTCTAAATTACAAACACGAGCCACTCTCCTCTTAGAGCTCCTGCTTCACCAATATTCAACATATAAATAAACTACAGTTGTTTTGTGCTTGAATGAACGTAGAATGTTGGTCTCGTGTGCATCTCTGAACTGCAGAGGTGAAACCTGCTGTGTTGTGTGCATGCTTAAAAAGCCTTTCTACAAACCACAAGCTGCAGGATCATACACTGTAGGTATCTCTGAGCTCTCACATCGAAGTCAATTGCATATTTTTGCATTTGGATAGTAATGTCCCCACGATAAGGTTTTAATTTCTAACTCCAAAGCATTCTTGATATGTTAACAGAAGTATAATGAGCACTCCTTAGTAAATAAAAATAAATAAGAGCATCTAGTCTATCACATTAATACTGTGAAACATATATAAAATTTACATTAACTCAAACAACAGTGAAAAAGGATTGTACTGTATTTATCACCACAGACCCGTATTCTTTAGAGACTTTGGAAAGCAAGTGTCACAGTCCTGTATGACAAATCCTAAAGTTAGCTGTCAGTATGATTTTAAAAAATGCTTTACTATTTTTTTTTTTTTAAATGGCACATTTTCTTTTGCCAATCTAACTGGACCTATTAAAAGCTTAGGTACAAGTTCATTATTTTTTAAAAATTCTTCTTTAGTCTATGAAAAACATTTTCAAATGCAGCACAATAAAAAAAACATTCAAGAACAAGCTTCAGAAAATACATTTTGCCCTTAGACACACAGAGAATACTCTTTATAAGACAGCTGAAAACCAGAGTTTTGTCATTCTTTTCTTTCGAAAATAAAAAATTTGTCAATGCATCTAGAATAATCAAGGCTTCATAAATAGTCCAAAAATGCTTTCTTTTGTATTAAAAGCTAATTCACAGCATTTTAGCCCATCAAACTTTAGTATGAATCAGATCTTTCCAAATTATTACAAGCAATTTGATTAATAACAAACTGAATGAGGAGGTTTGTGGGTTGGGTTGGTTTTTTGTTGTGTTGTTGTTGTGTTTTTTTTTCCCCTAAGCCCTGAGATCACAGCTCTTGATTTAATTATGAAATATGGGTCTGTTTTATACCAAGCAGCTTAGAGATTTTTGGCAAACCACATTTCCAACAATAGCGGGGTTTGGTACAAGAATGCAAGTTTATAGTCAAGTCTGAAATTCTGGACGGAAGGCTTTCTTGCAACTGGGAAAGAAAAATGAATGTTAAGATGCATCACTCATTGCTGGAGCTCGGGCAACAGTTGGTCTAAGTGCAGCTGGTCTCCTGTGAATCCAACTCTGTGTCGAACGGAGTCGCTAAACATTAAAACATGTCAAGCAAAGTACATAGTGCGCAAGGTGTCCTGATGAACTTGAACTGCTTTAGCAAGTGCTTGGTGATCTCTGCCATTACTCTGACCAGATGTGTGGCTTCCTTCAGCACTGCAAGAGAAGGGAGGTGGGGGGGAAAAAAAACAGGTTTGGGGGGGGAAGAGAAACCCTGTTTAATCTGCCTCTCTTTGCATTTCCTGTCCTCGTATCGTTCAATTCTTCTGCATAGAATGGTCAAAAGTTAATTACCCTTAAAACACCAGTGAAGTTCTGAAACAGGAAAAGGCACAGAATGCAGGAAAATGTTTTGCTTTTTTTCCACATTAAAATGTAGTGGTAAGACCAAACCAGCCACAGCTCAAGCACTGTGTGCAGCTTTGGGCACCTCAGAATAGGAAGGACATCGAGGTGCTGGAGAGGCTGCAGAGAAGGGCAGCTAGGCTGATGAGGGGTCTGGAGAACAGGTGTTATGAGGAGAGGCTGAAGGAGCTGGGGCTGTTCAGCCTGGAAAAGAGGAGGCTGAGGGGAGACCTCATTGCTCTCTACAGCTACCTGAGAGGAGGCTGTAGTGAGGTGGGTGTTGGCCTCTTCTCCCTGGTGACCAGCGATAGGACCAGAGGAAATGGGGTCAAGTTGTGCCAGGGGAGGTTCAGATTGGGTATCAGGAAAAATTTCTTCACAGAGTGGTGAGGCCTTGGAACAGGCTGCCCAGGGAGGTGTGGAGGCACCATCCCTGGAGGTGTTCAAAAAACAGGTAGACATGGTGTTTTGGGAGATGGTCTAGTGGTCATGGCGGTGTAGGGCTGATGGTTGAACTTGGTGATCTTGAAGGTCTTTTCCAAACTTGATGATTCTACGATTCTATGAAACTTACCCTCAGACTGCTAACTGAGGATACTACTGACCCCAGAATTATCAAGCCCACTCCCTTTCAAATTCTGTCATAATCCAAAACCATGCAACTCACCTATCATGTTCCTTATCCACCAGATGGTACCTGGCTCTGAAGGCAACCAGGTGCGCGTAATACGCCGGTGCGGGGATGGAGACAGAGCGGGTGCAGCGTACGTAGGTGTGGCACAGCTGGTAGGTGAGAATCTGCAGCTCATCTGAGGAGAAACGATTGTCATCCCAGAGGACGTGGTAATGAGAAGGTCGGCTTGTTCCCTGAGGGCAGATCACACAGGACATCAGCATTCCCAAAAAGATCTCTTCACATTTCCACCTCTGCAACTGAACGGCATCGTAACCGGTCGCTTCCTCAGAAACCACGTAAGCAATTCTACATACTGCAGGAAATCTTTCCTGTAAAAAGGCAAACAACCTCCCTCCTTGCTCCCCATACAGCTAATCCCTTTGCATTTTTGGACAGGATGGCATTTGCTAGAATTTCATCCCTGTTACTGAAATTAAATGACCTTACTGAAATGCACTTCCATCTTGTGAAACTGAGATCTGACAAAAAAACATGACATAAAGCAGCTTTAGGCAAAATATTAATAGTTGAACAGCAATCTAACTTGTGTCCCTGTTGAACACCCTTTTTCTGAGACCATTTTCATTTTCACTACTGCTGTTGTTTAATAGCTTCTGTTTCTGACTGGGAAGGAGAAATTCAAAGACAACGTGAAGCTGCAATGGCACCAGCTAAATGTATTAATGGCTTCCTGGGAACTGGATGCACATTTCCAGAGATGTTAATGCAAACCAGTCCAACTACCTTGCTGCCATTCAAAGCAGCACAGAGAAAGGACAGAAGCTGAGGTCACTTGGATTATTCAGCTTGGAGGAGGCTGAGGGGTGACCTCATTGCAGTCTGTGGCTTCCTCACCAGGGGAAGAGATGGGGCAGGTCCTGATCTCTTCACTCCTGTGACCAATGACAGGACTCAGGAAAATGGCAGGAAGCTGAATCAGGGCAGGTTTAGGTTGGACATCAGGAAAAGGTTTTTCACCCAGAGGGTGGCTGAGCACTGGAACAAGCTCCCCAGGGCAGTGGTCACAGCACCAAGCCTGCCTGAGTTCAAGAAGCATTTGGATGATGCTCTCAGGCACATGGTGTGATTCTTGGGGTGCCCTACACAGGGACAGGAGTTGGACTCGATGCTCCTGATGGGTCCCTTCCAGCTCAGCATATTCTATGATTCTATGAAGCACAATGAACTAAATGCACAGGGTGGGCTTCACAACTGTTTAGTTTCATTATTTCTTCTGGATTTTAACAGTGACAGAAGAGCACTGGGACAGCACAGATGAAAAGTACACAAATACACAGATGGAAGTTGTACCATTTGTGTCCCACACAAAGAATGGGGTAATACCAACAGCCAGTGCTGGCTTTGGAAGTTACCACCCCACACAAAATGCTGTACCTGAATACCAGCATGACTACACAGGTAAAAGTCAAACTCTGATGGATGGGTGATTTTTGTATCCACTGTGGTGCCAGCTGGAATGTTTCCACTTTTTCCAACCTGTGTGAATAGAAAATGCAAATATAGTAAGGCACACATAAAGTTGTTTGTGTTTTTTTTTTTCTCAGCTGTAGAATAAGGGAAAAACTCTGTAAAAAGAAAAAAAAAAACAAGAAAGAATGAGCAAAACTGAAATGGAGTTCAACTTCAGTTCAACTTTACTTGAAAACAGTTAACAACTGTAATCATTGCACCTTATCAGTATTAAAAGAACATTCATGTCAGCATTAGAAGTTATGAATTACTGCCTTGAAGCCTAGTGGGCTTCAAATGCTCACACAGAAGGAAAAAAAACATGAAAAACCCTCTTTAAACAGAGGTTTGCCATTAGGAACACTTTGTTTACAGTTGTGACTCCATCCTAGACTAGATCCAGAAAATTGTAATAAAATTGTATCTATGTGGATTACATGTAAAAATACCTCTGCTATGGAGACAGGCTGAGGGAGCTGGGGCTGTTCAGCCTGGAGAAGAGAAGGCTCCAGGGAAACCTTAGAGAACCTTCCAGTACCTGAAGGGGCTACAGGAAAGCTGGGGAGTGATAGGACAAGGGGTCATAGTTTTGAATTGAAAGAGGGGAGATTTAGGTTAGACATCAGGAAGAAATTCTTTAGTGTGAGGGTGATGAGACACTGGCACAGGTTGCCCAGGGAGGCTGTGGTTGCCCCCTCCCTAGCCTGTTGGATGGGGCTTGGAGCAACCTGGTCTAGTGGGAAGTGTCACTGCCCATGGCAGGGGGGTTGGAACTAGATGATCTTTAAGGTCCCTTCCAACCCAAACCATTCTATGAAACAACAACTATGAAACACTCATAAAACAATTTAGGATGTTCAGTACTACAATTACTGTGTCTTGACAATATGCTCAAACCAATCTCCACGAGTCTAAGATATGAGACACCAAGATACCTCAAAAGCAGCACTAATGGAAAAGAAAAGTATTCTCCAAATGGAGGGTTCATCTCACCTAACAATTTCAGTGTCTGCTGTGCAGGTGTCTACATCTCAGCCAGTAACTCAAACGTAAATGGCAACCAATCCAGTGAGCTCACTAGTGCCAGAATCAAATGAAATGTGCCTTAAAGTGTGCTGGGAATACTGAACAGATCCCCATTTACTACAAGAAGAGTGCCTGAGGGAACTGTTCCAGATGTAGACATCTACAGTATATACCTTACACACTACTCAGATCAGTCTCAACCCTTGAGGACCTTCAGACAGTAAAAAAAATGGAGAGGAAACCTGAAAAAAATGATGAATGTGAAGAAAGGGCAGAGTCATGGAAAGGCACACCCTGCTGACATTTCAGAAAAGCTTCTTGCCAGTTTATTATATGGGACAGAAAATGGAGGTTTTCCTTTCCAGACAGAGAGATCTGTGTTATGTAGGTCTTCAAAGAAGTCTCTTACTACTTAAATAAGCAGTAAGCAGTAGGTAACCTGGTTGCCTCTTAAGAGACTTGCCAGTCCCCATCAGAACATACCCGTTCATTTTTATCTGTGCAGAAGAGTCTGGTGTGATGCCTTTTCTGCACAACTATAAATGTAATTCCAGGCTGGTAATCCTTCTCTAGCTTAATGCATGCTTCTCTGATGGCCAGCAACTCATGATGGAGAACCTGAATCACAAACACAAAGATGGGGGTCAATATAAAAGATGGCTATCTTACAGATCACTCTTACTGATCTACAGGTGACTCTTCTTTCTCATGTTCCTTCTTGCACTGTCACTCAGAGTAACAGGATGTCAAAGCAAGCAGGATCAAACCTTAATTTCTTCACTTAATGAGGATAAATTAGATCACCAGTTTCCTGAGCCAGGCGAGAGAGCTGGTTCCATATTTGTTCAGCTCCAAGCATGAGGCTTGGATTAATAAGCTGCATGTGAAAATCTTTTCAACTGCCAAATACAAATGAACATTTAATTAGGCTGTTGAATATACAAAAGCCTAATTATTTTTCAGACAAGTACAGGGGATAAAATCCAGAATTGCTCAACTGCATGCTACTTGCCAGTGTTGTGAACTCCCATGCAGCACTACAGGCATCAAGAAAAACTGAGACAGAGGGAAATGCAATCAAACAAAAGCAATTACTTAAGATTTGGTTTAACTATAAATTAAAGATTCAATGAAAAACAGCACTAAATGGGAAATAATATTACAAGTTCAAAGATTGGTTTTGTTAATTCAAGCTTACTAAGTGACATTTACTCCCTTCCCTTTGGATTCTGTGAAGCTAAGTTCTGTGTCTTATATTTTACATATAAAAATACTGGAAAGGAAAGTGTATGTAAGAATCTTTAAAATACATAGAAAAAGATTTCATAAAGTATAGTACTTGTAAGCAAACTAAATACAAGAAAGTATCTGTTGAGGTTTTTTTGGGAATTAATGAAAAGTGACAGTGTGAAAACACAGCATTTATTAATCCTGGTTAAAAAAGTGGGAAAACTAGTTACACTTAGTTTTTCTTTCCTGTCCCAGTTTTATGGGACACAGTACTACTGTATCTTGAGTTGGTCACAGATGTTGAACATAACTTGAGTGCTAAAGCTAGATGATTAATCATTTTGTAAAGGCAAATACTTTAAAGGTGAAAAGAACTCAAAAAAAGCTCACCAAAAAATATGAAAACATTTTCTTTGTTCAGTTAGAATTTGGTGAGGAAGGATTTGTCCAGGTCACACTTCTTTTCATCACTCCAACTACACAAAACTACATCACTACCAGAACATGACATCATCAAAACCTCAAGAAGCAAAATATAACCTGTTGAAACTGCCCCTCAGAAACACCATCTCTGTAGAAGATGATACGAGTTGGCTTAAATCTGGTTGATTTGTAGAACTGGATCAGCAACTCCCTGACCATGGCAGCCAAATCTTGGATGATCTCTTGGCGGTGCTGCTGGACCCGAACAGTGGCACAGTATCGATTGGGATGAGCATCCATGCTTCCTACAACCTGGTGAGAAAATGCTTAGCATCAAACCAAATTTGAAAGCACTTTGTTATAAAGGTACTTCATGAAGACAGTACTTTTAACAGTATCTTGTAAACTAAGGGGTTAACCTAGTAAAGATGTAGTCAAAATCGTTACGTGCTCGGAGAGAGCTGAGTTGATGCTACCTGTGGTAACACCCTGCTGAAATGGAAGACTTATTTTAAATCTGAAAGACTGATTTCCTGTTTGTACCTACAGACAGTTAAAAAAACAAATATAAACTGGAGCACTGATAGATTGATTTAATTAGGACTGCAGCACAGGGATCTGAACTCCTGAACACCAAGTGCTTTTCTGCAACATGTGGATTAATCCACAGAACTGCAATTGTGAGGCACTACGTGGATGTTGTCTACCTGGACTTCCAGGAGGCCTTTGACACTGTTTCCCACAGCATTCTGATCAAACAACTGGCTGCTCATGGCTTGGACAAGCACAGGCTCTGCTGGGTAAAACACTGGCTGGATGGCCCAGGGAGCAGTGGTGAAAGGAGCTGAATCCAGCTGGGGCTGGTCACAAGTGGGGTTCCTCAGGGCTCAGTGTTGGGAGCACTTCTGTTTAACAACTTCATAAGTGATCTTGATGAGGAGATAGAATGCACCCTCAGTAAGTTTGCAGACACCTAGCTGGGAGGGAGTGTTAATCTGCCTGAGATTAAGGAGGCTCTACAGAGAGACTTGGACAGACTAGATCAACGGGCCAAGGTCAATTGTATGAAGTTCAACAAGGCCAAGTGCTGTGCTGGGTCCTGCACTTGGGCCACAACAACCCCATGCAATGCTACAGGCTTGGGGAAGAGTGGCTGGAGAGCTGTTCAGCAGAAAGAGACCTGGGGGTTCTGCTTGATAGGTGGCTGAACATGAGCCAGCAGTGTGCCCAGGTGGCCAAGAAGGCCAATGGCATCCTGGCCTGTATTAGAAATAGTGTGGCCAGCAGGAGCAGGGAGGTGATCATCTCTCTGTACTTGGCATTGGTGAGGCCTCATCTCCAATACTGTGTCCAGTTTTGGCCACCTCAATACAGGAAGGACATTGAGGTGCTGGAGTGTGTCCAGAGAAGAGCAACCAGGCTGGTGAAGGGCCTTGAGAACAAGTGTTATGAGGAGTGGCTGAGGGAACTGGGGCTGTTTAGTCTGAAGAAAAGGAGGCTCATCATCCTCTACAACTACCTGAAAGGACATTGTAAAGAGGCAGGTGCTGGTCTCTTCCCACAAGCAACTGGTGATAGAACAAGAGGAAATGGCCTCAAGCTGCACCAGGGGAGGTTTAGATTAGACATTAGGAAGAACTTTTTCACTGAAAGGGTTCTCAGACATTGGAACAGGGAAGTGGTTGAGTCACCATCCCTGGATGTGTTTAAAAGTCACCTAGATGTGGTGCTTGGGGACTTGGCTTAGTGCTGGACTGGGGAGAGTACCATTAATGGTTGGCCTCAGTGATCTTTCCAACCTAAGTGATTCTGTGATTGATTCTATGACATACCCACACGAAACAGACACTGCCTACCATGGGAAGGGGTTTCTCTGTTTATGAAACATCAAAATTCATGTATTGTAGAAGTGGCATGGGACTTAAAAATAAACAGACAAAAAAAATTCCAAATTCTGTATGTCAGAAACCACAACTCGCAGAGCTCCTCCTGGTTCCCCCTGGACACGTGTATAACTTTTTAAAAAAAGGTATTTGTTTATTTAGTACCAAAGATCTTAATTAGTAAATAAGCCAGCACAGCCATTCCAGGTGTCTGACATAAAGCCAGGCAAAGGTTTTCCCTGTATTGAAGGAGTCCATTTCCAAAAGATTACTGCACATTTTGTGCTGCCAGGAATCTTGAATCCCTAAAAACCACAACTAAGCCAGTCTAGTTCCCTATCAGTAGTTGATAAATTCTTAACATTTTTAACTGCTGAAAAAGCAGATTTAAACATGCACCAGCTTATTACCAGTTGCTGATAAATATCAGCTCATAGAAAAGCTCCTCTGTGTATTAGCAGCTCAGGCATTTTACAAGCTAATACACACATTTAAGTAATTAGGATCAGAGCAAGCTCTCCAAAGTTTCATTAGATTCCTGCAGAAAAATAATTTATAATTAGACAATCAGAAGAAATGGACCGGAAGAGAACTGAAAATCAGAAAATGCATTAGAGTGAGCAGCAGGAGAGGGCAGGGGTTAAAGATCATCACACGATTTACTCACTGCAGCAATGGAAGGCTTTTTTCCATCCCCAGCTGGTGGATGAGTGACATCTGCACCAAGGAATATAACAGGCTGCTGAAACACTGGTGGTCTGATAAAGAGCAAACAAGTTTGTAAAAGCAGCAAGGCTTACACTTGGTACAGCACATTGTAACTTCAGTCAATAGCACTCTGTATTCCTGCAGGGAATTAGTCAACAATTTGCACTTGATCAGAGTTGGTCACTTGTACTGTGACAGTGATTAGAAGTCCTGATTAGGGTTCTCATATTAAATACTTCAGCATATTTTTAAAGCATAGCTAATTGCTACTTTTCATTAAAAATGAGGGTGGTTCATTGTTGGTTTTTTTTTAAATTAACTTGGAGAATTGCAGCCTTTATTAATTAGACCCTATAAAAGAATAAAAGTTCATTCCTTAGCATCAAACAGTATCTGAGAAAATTAAAAGACTGTATACACATACAGATGCTATTATGCTTTTGTTTCTGAACAAAAAAACCAGCATGGGTAGGGAAGTACAAAAATTGTGGATATCACAGGTACTATTTTTAAATTATTTATTTTTAATCTAGGCTTCAAAGTTCTAAACCACCCCTGAAGATATTAATCCACTGCATCAAGAGTAGAACACCAAAACACTACACCGGAAGCTCAATGCTTCAACTCTGTTCTTTAATAAAATATTAAACAGGAAATCTTAGGCCACCAGAATATTTTCTTGTGTTTCTGGGGGTGTGGGGGAACAGCTACATAGGGAGATTCAGCTGTTTTCAGACCTTCTCTAAAAAGGAATTTGAAGGTAATTAGAACAGTATAAATTACAATGCAATTATACAAATAGAAAAGCTGTTCTATTCCCAACTGCTCAATCAACAGAAAAGAATAATTTAAGTATTCTCTATTAAATACCAAACCCCTGCACTTTTCCAGAATGCCTACGTGTTTGGTGTAGTTGTGCTATTATTGTTTTTCCCTTAACTCCATTTTCATAAATGCATACTTTATTGGTATAATCAGAATTCAACTTCCTGGCCACATTATTGTTGTCAACACATGCAACTTCACAGGGATCTGATGCTTATGAATCCAGCATTCAATTACTTATATGATGTGAGTCCTTCTATTTCGTTTCTACAGATGTATCTTCAACTCCTTTTCCAGGTAAACTAGACCTGGAAACCATTAAGAGTTTTCTGCTCCCAGCTTTTAGCTTTTTACATGTCTGTGTTAGTTAAGACATTCAACAAAATGAAGAATCCTGACCACAATTAAAAGGATTAAAGGAAAAGGCACTACAATTCAAGATGGTCTCTATTTGTTTCTGACAACTCAAGGCACATAAAATACAAATTTTTTAATTCAACTGAAAGTTGTATATTTCAGTGGTCATATGGGCTGGATCACCTCTGCTCTGGAGACAGGCTGAGGGAGGTGGGGCTGTTCAGTCTGGAGAAGAGAAGGCTCCAGGGAGACCTTAGAGAACCTTCCAGTACCTGAAGGGGCTACAGGAAAGCTGGGGAGGGGCTTTTCACCAGACAGGGAGTGACAGGACAAGGGAGAAAGGATTAAAACTGGCAGAGGGAAGATTTAGGTTAGACATCAGGAAGAAATTCTTCACCATGAGGGCAGTAAGGACTGGAATAGGTTGCCCAGGGAGACTGTGGAAGCCCCTTCCCTGGAGGTGTTCAAGGCCAGGTTGGATGAGGCTTTGAGCAACCTGGTCTGGTGTGAGGTGTCCCTGCTCATGGCAGGGAGGTTGGAACCTGATGATCTTTGAGGTCCCTTCCAACCTTCACCATTCTATGATATGATTATAAATTTGAACTGGAACAAGTATTCCTCTCCAGTCTTCATAACCTAACTTTTCCAGGACCATTTATTAGAAGACAAAAGATAGTTCATTTGAAGAGTCACCTGAATACAGTGTTATGACTACAGATAAAAACACCCAAGTTCTCTTAAAGTGAAGCATGCTCTCTTTACATTACCCTCTTCCTCTTTGAAAGATGACTTACCTTCCCTGTGGCAGCAAAATATTATTTACACCTCCTAATTTGACATTTATTTTTAAGCAAAGGTTAGACAGAGTCTGGGGGGTTGTTCTTTGCACATTTTTCATCTGCACACACTGTGTGGCCATGCCCAGCACGGTGTCACCAACACGCTTCACCTCCGCTGCAAAGCAAGGGGGAAAAAATTTAAAATGTGCATGTTGCAAATTAAACAACACAGGAGACATTAATTTAGTCACAACTGACTACTCCTAGAGAGTGGTTGTTTAATATTAAAGAAACAAGAAGAAACTTGACCCGCAGACCCATGCCCAGCCTCCAATAATCCTCCAAGCTCTGTACTGCTCCACCTGCCAATACTGCAGTAACTGGATCCTAAATATTGTAGCTTATATTAACTAATAATTTTTAAAGGTATTCAATTTTAGAATTATATAGTGTTTTACCATCAGCATGGAAAAACCTCTGGCCAAAGAAGTAGGCAATGTGGATAGTATTAGGATGATAAGCACTTGTTTCATTCTTCAACAGTGGATTAATAGTGCAAACTTAATAGTATTGTGCTGAGCAATACTCAGCCAGCCAGTTTATCAGTTCATCACTTGCATAAAAACCAGTCATTTAGGCAAGGATGGATTATAAAATCTCCAAACCAAACTCACTGAGAACTGTACTATTCAAAAGGTTCAGACAAATCCTATTGTTAACAAAATTGAGATTTACAGGCTCTAAGAGAGACATTCTCTTACATGCAGGAAAAAGAGGAAATGTAGTCTCCAAGACAGGTTCAGAGAAGATACAATCCCCCTTTGGCAACAGGAGAAGGAAAAAGGCTTTTTGAGGAGCAAGGTGAGAGAAGGAGAAAAGGCTACAGGTGTAGGCAGTGCAAGAGTATGGAAGAGTGCAGGGAGAAATACAGATGATTAGAGGGGGCAGAAAGAACTGCAATTAAAGATAATGACAAGGAAAGCAGATGAAAGTGGCACCACATCCTCTCCGTGGTTAAGCAGAGGAAAGAGTCCCCGTTTAATGCCAAGCAGAAAAGTCACAATGTCATCATTTTGCATTTCTTTGGAGCAAACAAGAGACAAGCAACCTTCTTTGCAAGGGTGAATTCAAGGGGAAAAAAGGTATTATTTCACTATGGTTGGTTTTTTTTCATCTTTCTTTTTAGCTTCTATGAGATACTATCAGAAAGTTAGTAAGTTATTTTGTGCTATATTAAGTTGGTGAGGGATGGGATAAAATGAATCTGCAGCTGCTTGGCAGATCTGAGCCATTAGAGAAGAGAGTCCATGAAGCTGTGAGAGAAAAAGAATAGGGAACAAAAATCAACAGCCAGAAATCTTCTCCTTCACTCAACTTTTTTTTGCCAAAGGATGATGGCAGGTCCTGAGCTCATGGCTTCTTCAATCACTTGGAATTTTTAGCACACAAATGACAGGAAGTGCATTTTAATCCACTGCATATCAGTTTCCAAAAGCTCTGGTTTTGCTTTCTCACTCACAAACTGCACCTCAAATGCAACCAACAGGAAGAATGTGGAGAAGGAAATTGAAAGCATAGACAAAAATAATGAAAAGAATTAAGGTCTTAATATAAAACATCATGCAGCTCAAGAAAAAAAAAATTATTTATAGCCCATTCCCTAAATGGAATGTACATAATTAATCTAGAATTAAACTTCTCTCACTAAGATGTTTCACAAAAAATACATGAAATTGTGACTGAAACCCACACTTCTGATGGATTTGCACGTACTGACCATAGACTGGTGTTTTTCCTGGCAAAATTACTACAACAAGCTGCAGCCCAGTGTAGGTGTTCTTAAGATGTCTGAACATGGGCTCCACACTGTCAGCTCCCTGTGCGTATTTACAGAAGCACGGCTGCCCCTGGATTGGCATTCCTGCATCCCTGGAAATCTTCCTCAGCTGTTCTGTAAAGGACCTAAAGGATGTAAATAAAACACATTAGATTCTCAGGAAGAAACATCCACCTTGATTTTTCTTATTTTTAATGGGAACAACCCTGTTAAACTTGTCAAAAAACCTGGGAGTTCACCCCAAGTGCATCTTTAATTAACTGTGCCTATGTAGTCCCTGAAGGAAAGACAGGGGAAGATGAGGAAATACACTGCATAAATAACACCATTAGTAAAAAATGCATTTCCAAAGCAAATTCCACCTTCTTTCATCTTTCTACAGGAGGTACAGCCTGGGCTGCTTTTTGCAGAAACACTGCAGCGATGGTATTTTGGGTGGCCTGCTCCACCATGCCTCCATGTAGCACCACAACTACAGAAGTGGCTGCAGTTCCTCCTTTTTTCATGGAGAGGAAAACAACCCACAGAAGTTACCAACAAAAATGTCTCAGCAAATTGATCTAACGTCAACAATAACACAAAAGAAAATCTTGCAAAGTATCAGAGAAAAGATCTATCCTAGACCTGAAGACAAACCTTCTCCAAGGGTGGTGCAAATATAAATCACCCTTTGCTGGAACTGGTCAGAAACAGGGGTAACCTAATTTTCTCAGAGGTTTTTATCAGTAAAGGCTGCTTCAGGTCCTCTGCTAGCAGGGTATGCTGTGCTGCAGCCTGCCTCCTTCTCCTGGCTCTTGGGGACAGGGTAACATTTGGTTATCTGCCCTTCTGAAGGGACACCAAGAACACACTGTGCCTGTTGTAAGCAAGACAACTGAGAGATCTTCAATTTAAGAGTCTAGGGCTTTATAAAGTATACCCAGTCTGGAAATGACCTTACAAACTCATGGCTCCTCCAGGTTGGTTGTCTGCATCCATGAGCCAGCAATGTGCCCTTGTGGCCAAGAAGGCCAATGCCATCCTGGGGTGCATTAAGAAGAGTAGGGCCAGCAGGTCGAGGGAGGTCATCCTGCCCCTCTACTCTGCCCTGGTGAGGCCTCACCTAGAGCACTGTGTGCAGTTCTGGGCTCCCCAGTTCAAGAAGGACAAGGAACTACTGGAGAGAGTCCAGCACAGGCCACTAAGATGATGAAGGAACTGGAGCATCTACCATATGAGGAAAGGCTGAGAGAGCTGGGGCTGTTTAGCTTAGATAAAAGGAGACTGAGGGGGGATCTCATCAATGCTTATAAATACCTACAGGGGGTTTCAGGAGGATGGGGCCAGACCCTTCTCAGTGGTGTCCAGTGACAGGACAAGGGGCAATGGTCACAAACTGGTGCACAGGAGGTTTAATCTAAATATAAGAAATACTTCTTTGAGGGTAACAGAGCACTGGAACAAGGTGCCTAGAGAGGCTGTGGAGTCTCCATCCCTGGAGACATTCAAAACCCTCCTGGATGTGTCCTTGTGTGATCTGCTCTAGGGGGTCCTACTCCAGCAGGGGGTTAGACTAGATGATCTCCAGAGTTCCCTTCCAATTCTGACCATTCTGTGATTCTGTGGTCAATGGTGGATGAGTAGTCCCCAAGTCCCAACATCCACACTACATGTTTCTGGGATTTTTCTTCAGAGTGGCTGTAGTTTGGTGCAGTGGGCTGAAGGTCCATTAGTGGCTGAAGTACATCCTCTAGCCCAGTTTTATCCAAAAGAAAACCACACTGTCCACTGAAGACAGCTCCTTGATGCAGCAGCACATGGCATGGCATTTGGTGACTACCAGGAGCATCACTTCAAACATGCACCCCTGATACAAACTAAAACACTAGTGCAGACACACCCAGAGATGTCCTCCTTTGGTGCTTGGTTTAATGACCAGCACAGTAAAAGCACTGCTCCCTGGGATCATGCTAACTGGCATAATGCTCACAAAGCCTCTTTTATTATGCCAGAGTGGATGTCCCCATAGATGTCTAGAAGTTGCTCATCTTCGTCAAAGGGTGCCAGATAATAGAGTCTCACCCACTAAGAGGGTGTGAAGATTTAGTTTCTTCCAAACCCATCATTAACTGTCATGAATCATACCAGTTTGTGAGCTTCAGCCCCACAGCTTAGGGCTTCTTGCAGAAAATAGGGATGTTAAGTGTTTTCCCTGGCAAAACAGGCACTCAGCATTGTAATCAGAAAGGGTCAGTGGCAGAACATGCCAGTCTAAAATGGCACAGGTTTTCAGTCTTAAAAGTCCATCTTTAAGCATGGTGTCTAAGAGGAAAGGTTCTCTCCTGAGAGGTAAAGCAGGATCATTTTGAACATTTTTAAGGATTTTGAAGGTGTTTAGTCCACGTACAGCAGCCAAGTTGCAGCTTGCTCAACAACAGGCAACAAGATGCACCTGGATGCAGCCATAATCCTAGTATGAGGGAATGTCCTTTCACAGTAAGGACAAGCTCCACCTAAACCTCCCATTTTATTTTGGCTCATTATATTTGAAGCCTCCTGCCTATCTCTCAAAACCACCTTCTACTCAGTATTTCCACTAGAAGCAACAGTGTGGAAGGGAAAATTCTCTGTCAGCTTAGCTCCTGACGTGTACCCAGAGAGAACAAGTCCCCAGCCTTACACCATGGGAAGAAATGCAAAAGTTAAGATCCACACTGTTGGCTCACCCCTTCTTAGGGAAAAATTCCCAAGCTATTTGGCAAACCACCTGAAGGAAAACTGTTATGGCAATAGTGTTGTTAGGAACAATCACTGTCTGGCATTCCCCTCCCAAAGAGCAGCTGAGTCACCTGTGAGGGCAGCTGCAGGAGCTCCACTTGCCCATGCATGAAGGGAAAGCCATTGCATGCACAGGAAGGAGTTAGACAACCCACCTGCACAGGCAGGCACGCTTTCCCTGACCAAGGAATGGCAGATGTCACTTTTAACAGCAGCCCCTCAACAAGCATGTTCCATCCAAAGACAGAGAGACCAAATTGCAAAGTTTCATTCCAGTTCTCTAAGTCGTCAAAACGACTAGTGGTGGTCACCTTGCAAACACAACAACTTGCTCATTATGGTAACTCCAGAGGGTAGAAAGTTTTGCAAAAAAGTTGGATTGCTTTTTAAAATTTTCCTTTTCAATAAGCTCTGCAGAAATAAATCTATTCCATATAACCAGGGAAAGAACCTAAGACACACGTTAGCAAATGTTACTCTTGACAAACACTTGGAATCAGAGGGACCTTTAAAGGTCATCTAGTCCAGTCCCCTGCCATGGGCAGGGACATCTTCAACTAGAAAGGTCACTTAAAGCCCCATCCAACCTGACCTTGAACACTTCCACCTTGAACATCTACCCCCTCTCTGGGAAACCAGTTCCACTGTCTCACCATCCTCATCATAAACACTTCCTTCCTTATATCTACTCTGAATCTACCTCTTCTAGTTTAAAACCATCTCACCCTGTCCTATCACAAAGTTTGTCCTCATATTTCCTGTAGGCCCTTTTTAAGTACTGGAAGGTTGCTTTAAGGTCTCCCCAGAGCCTCTCTTCTCGAGGCTGAAGAACCCCAACTCCCTCAGCCATTCATCACAGGAAAGGCATACCATCCCACTGATCATTTTTGTGGTCCTCCTCTGGACCTGCTCCCACAGGTCCATGTCTTTCTTGTGCTGAGGACTCTTGAGTTGGATGCAGTAACTCCAGGTGGGGTCTCACCAGAGCAGAAAAGAGGTGCAGATCCCTTGACCTGATGGCCATGCTGCTTTGGATGCAGCCCAGGATACAGTCGGCCTTCTGGGCTGCAAGTGCACTTTGCTGGCTCATGCCCAGCTTTTCATCCACCAGTGTCCCCAAGTCCTTCCCTGCAGGGCTGCTCTCAGTCCCTTCATCCCCCAGCCTGTACTGATTCTGGGGTTTGCGCCAACCCCAGTGGACGACTTTGCACTTGGCCTTGTTGAACCTCATGAGATTCACAGGGGTCCAACTTCTGGATCTTGTCCAGCTCCCTCTGGATGGCATCCTGTCCCTCAGGCATATCAACTGCACCACTCAGCTTGGTGACATCTCCAAACCTGCTGAAGTTGCCCTCGATCCTACCGTCTACATCACTCATGAAGATACTAAACAGTTCTGGTCCCAATACAGACCCCTGAGGGACACCACTTGTCTCTGATCTCCATCTGGACACTAAGCCATTACCCACTACCCTCTGGTTGAGACCATCCCATCAATTCCTGATCCACTAAACAGTCCACCCACCAAATCCATATCTCTCCAATTTAGAGAGAAGGATGTTGTGGGAGACCATGTCAAAGAAAGGCCTTGCAGAAGTCCAGGCAGGTAATTAATTAGTGATGAGCACTTGACATTACATCATTTCAGTCATCTTAAATTCTGCCCCAAGGCCTCAGTGGTCAGAAACCTGCCATACAAGTATGAACTGCTTTTGGCAAGTCTGATTTGGAGGAGTGGAAGATGCTAGAACTGAAATCATATTGGAACACAAAAAGAGAGGACTTCAAAACACCATTAAA
Source organism: Hemiprocne comata (assembly GCA_020745705.1). NCBI lineage: Eukaryota > Metazoa > Chordata > Aves > Apodiformes > Apodidae > Hemiprocne > Hemiprocne comata. Next base: position 161,085,222 of record CM036587.1, read on the forward strand.
TATGTATTGCCATGCATTAAACAGTTCAACAAAACGTGTATTTTACGTAACTGAAATGATATTTCCATACATAATAACTAATAAAAATCACTGTTTCATGAAGCAAACTTACTTAAGATGAACTTCAGTGCATTGGCGCTGGGGAGCAAAGCATGCAATTGCCCAAACCTTTATTTCAATTCCAGTGTGAAACTGTTTATTCCTCATGTCCCAGACTCCTTGAACTGGTGTTGCAATTGCCTTATTCTGGATGTAGAAGGAAAAAAAAAAAAAAAAAAAAGAAAAAAAGCCAAAACACAAATGCAAAAATTGATTCATGGTAAGAAAAACCAGTTATGCTTCTGCTCCGCTCTGACTAGCAAGCTACTTATATTCCCAGGTCTTTCCACTGCTCAAACATCCATCCTGCCTACAAAGATCATTCTGTCACTGTAGCAAGACAGCTTGCTAGCCAGCTGAAAAATAAAGCTGATAAAAAGAAAGCTCATAATGTTAATTTTTATTGTTGATGTTGTTTCCTTTAGCTACATAAAGGAGTAGCAGATAGAAATTACATATGGAAGGCAGCTCCATGCTTAACAGGAACATACATTTCTACAGTGACTTCACAACTGTTCAGTGAACTTCCCAAGAGTCACTTAAGTATTATAAATATTTTAGTAATTTAAGTATTGTCAATATTTTACACATCACTAGGTAGAGTCCAGGTGACTTGATGTCACTCACACGACCCCAGAAAAAATGTGAACAAGCTGACAAAAGATGATCAGTTGTTCAACCTGTGCAACAATTTTCTCCCATTACTGTGATGGATTATCTAGAGGACAAGGGATAGAATAAGATGACTAAAGCAATTCTGGTGATGTTAATTACCTTAATAAGTATTAGTATCCAGCAGATATTTTAGACAAGTCACCATGATGTCTGCTCATTTATCAGCAACAGCTAAAATGTATGTGAATTTTTCAGGACACACATCAATTTGATCATTCATTTTGCACGGTTGTGTCTCCTGGAGGCAGCACCTCCCCCACTCTGACCTTCCATCACTCATCTGCCCTTAAGCTCTTGCTCCCCCTCTTCCCCTGGTGCCAGAGTAGTTCATGAGAGCAGTCTCCATGTTCAGGATCAGGCACAGACACCTGGATTACCCTTAACCTGCCACTGAAGGAAGGTTTGAGCATAATCTTCCCTATTTTGTCTGAAGGGATTTAGGTGGCAGACTCAAGATCCTCTCCCATTGTGGGTTTAAGGAGGTAACAGCCTGATTTGTGCACAGGGACAGAACTATCTTCAGCTGGCAATGCATGACCTAGAAGCTGTTCATCAAAAACCTCCACAAATAAGGTTATCCCAGCTATCAAAGCTTTCACCTTCCATAAAAACAAAACAAGTTATATAACTGACAGAAAATCCTCAAGCTTTTTTTGAAAGACACCACAGTAGGAAGATGATGTCAGAATGGCCATCTTGAAAAGCCATTGAAAAGAAAAAACCTGTGAGTAAATGCTCCAACAGCAAGAGATGGCTCTACAGAAAAACATGTGGATAGACAGAATACCTTAAAATAGTTGTCCCAAACACAGCTGCTCCACCCAGAACACTCACAACCAACCAGAAGTTCAGGAAGATTTCAGAGTTGGGGGAGGCAAAAAATGAACAGTAATAATTGAACTTGTGTCTGTTCCTCTCCATACACACTGATCTGAACCACTATTTCACAGAATCACAGAACTACCAAGGCTGGAAAAGACCTTTAAGATCATCAAGTCCAGCCTTTTTTGCAGGTTTCTTCTCTCAACACACAATAAAGCAGCACACGAAGGAAAAATACACACATTTTTCTCTGAAGTTTCCATAAACACATTTTTCACTTGGCTTTAGTTTCAGAAATAAAGCAGCAATTGAGGGAGATGCAAAACAGCCATTATGGTTCAGGACTTTCAAAACTTAAAAGTTCTAAACATTTTAGCTACGACGACTTTATCCCATCACATCCAACATAATTAATTTCAAGCAACCATATTACAGAAGTTATCACAGCTGGTAATCAAAGCTGTCACAGACTGCACAGTATCTGTTCAACATACCCTGCCTCCATAGAGGATTGAAGGAGGCTGCAGGACTCTACCAGTCACATCTGTCATTTCATCTTTGACCATTATTCCAAATTCACGAACGTAAGGGTCGGTATTAAAACTCGCGCTCCGCATCTGAAACGAAAAGCAATTAGGTATTTCTTGCAGAAAAAGAAGGTCTTTTTTTATGAGATCTAAAACTTCCTGAGATAACCTGCATTTGGGCACGTAGCCCTTCATACATGGGGGATGCCAAACGTTCAGAGTCGCTGTTAATTCCCCTTGGATACAAAATTTGAAACAAAGCACCAAAAAAACCCACTTGAAAACCTTTTGTGAGAATGTATTTCTGAATAATGGAGAAAGGCTTATAAAAACAAGCTCACAACCTTTGTGTAGTGCACACACTATTCACCATCTCTTAATATTAAGAGCAAAATTAAGTCCATTACTGCACTTCACTCAGCTTTGACAGAACACTCACCAACTTGCTAATCTCCTCCTGACGATCAGGTGCTGATCTGGCAGTTGCTCGAATCATGGTGGAAGTTTGATTGTCAGTGAGTTTCTTTATACATCTTTGTCCTGCCACTATGTTGCACACCTAAAATATACATGCAAGAACCCAAATTAGAAAACACCATGCAACTGGTTTTTGGCCTTGTTTTCTTTTTTCATTGCTGCACTATATGATTTCTAAAGTTGGCTACTCAAAAACCAGCATCAACATTTCCAGTACTTCAAGGGTGGCTGCCAAGAAGATGGAGACCCCCTGTTTACAAAGAGTCACATGGAAAAGACAAGGGGTCATGGGCACAAGTTGCTCCTGGGGAGATTCCAACTGGACACAAGAGGTAAATTTTTCCCCATGAGGACAGTCAAACATTGGAACAGTCTCCCAAGGGAAGTGGTGGATTCCCCCACATTGGACAGTTTTAAGTCTCAGCTTGACAGGATGCTGAGCCATCTCATATAAACTATAGTAGTACCTAGAAAGGTTGGACCAGATGATCCTTGAGGTCCCTTCCAACCTGGCATTCTATGATTCTATAATATTTGAGTCTTTCTTTCCCCTTTCCCCATTCCCAGAAAACAGTAGTATCTAAAAATGTACTTGCCTCAAGAGGAAGGTATGTGTGTTTCTGCTCCTGTCCAACTTGTAAACATGGAAGGTGAGGATAGCGTAAAACTAATTTGTGCCTGTCCTTAAAATACTGAGCTACAGTGCATTCAACTGTTTGTCCATTCTCCTGCTGAAGTGGGAATCTGTTGGAAAGCAAATATGAAAATAAGACATTACTTGAAGCAGAATATCTTCCCACACTTGGTCAATACAATGCTTGGCACCTTAAGCTGACCAGAGATTAAACCTATCTTGCTGAAGTGATCCAAGTGTACTTCTATAATTAAGATTCCATCACTGTCACTACCATGTGTCTTCTAATAATACCACAGAAGGCTATTTCTCTAACATTTTTGATACCTGAAGCTATAAATTAAGCTCCCTAAGAGCAGGTGCCTTAGAGACAAAGACTAAGACTTCAGGGAGACCTTAGAGCACCTTCCAGTACCTGAAGGGGCTACAGGAAAGCTGGGGAGGGGCTTTTCACCAGAGAGGGCAGTGATAGGACAAGTGGTCATGGTTTTAAACTGAAAGAGGGGAGATTTAGCTTAGACATCAGGGAGAAATTCTTCACCATGAGGGTAGGAAGGCACTGGAATAGGTTGCCCAGGGAGGTTGTGGAAGCCCCTTCCCTGGAGGTGTTCAAGGCCAGGTTGGATGAGGCTTTGTGCAGCCTGGTCTGGTGTGAGGTGTCCCTGCTCATGGCAGGGAGGTTGGAACCTGGTGATCTTTAATGTCCTTTCCAACCTTAACCATTTTATGATTCTAATGTTTCATGCTTATTTGGGATATTCGCAGTACTACAATGTGTGATATGTAGCAAATGTGCAGAAAACAGTAAGCCTACTCTGAGTCACAAAACCAATTACTGCTTCAGAAACTAGTTTCCCCCATTCTGTACAAATATATTTCCATATATGCACACTTACTTGCATATACTTGCATTAAGGTGGCACAAATATTGCCTTTTCATTCACACATCACGAAAAGAATGTAAAACAAATCCCAAACAATTTAATGCCAGAGATGGATATTGGTCAGTTATCTTTGTGCAAGAAGCTGCTATCAGTTTTGTTCCTTATACTATTTTCTTAAAAATGGGCCTAAATTGATGTTAGCTGGATATCTCTGGTTAGTGATTAAAAATAAACATATTTTTCCAGAGGAAAAACAGATTGGAAATAACCAAGATCAGAAAGCTGATCCCAACTGTAACTGCTTTTCTCCACAACAGCTCTGGAAAACATGACACTACCAATAGGGTGCCCTGTTCTCTGCATGGTGAAGAAATCCATACATTAGAAGAAAAAAAAACCCAAAAACCAACCAACCAAAGAAACCCACACCACAGATTTAAAATAAACCAGTTGCTTCAAATGCCATGACATTCACTATAGAACAAAAATAGAACAAAAAGAACAGAAAATCGGGAAAATACTTTGAGGTGTATTTTAACTATATTGACCAAAGAAAGTATTTTTCAAGACAACTTTTCCAACATCACTGAGGCAGGTAAATACTTTTCCAGCCTGAGATTAAGAATGTGCTTAAAAAGAAGCAAAATACTTTACGTTTGGTGACTTGCTGGTCGTCTGGTGACATTGCACACTCTGTACTTCCTTTTCATTTGTCCACAGTGTGTTATCTCCACCTTTAGACCTAAAAATCAGAAAACACATTATCACTGTTTCTTCAAAACCAAGGTGTCAGCCCCCTTAATTGCTCCCCAAGACCACTTAACCTGTGCAATAAAGCTGTTCACGATTTAGCATGCTCTCAGAACACTAAAGGGTATCCCAGACAGAATTCCAAAAAGCAATTTATAATCTTAAAATTCAAAAAGCCAAAGTAAAACAAAAAATACTAGAGATGAGAAAAAGCCCCAGGAACTCAGAGACAAAGCTGAAGGCATTCTGTGAATTCCAATTCTGCACCTCTAAGGAAGCCCAGGATGGTGAAAGGACAAAAAAGACATACAACCTCCTTGAAACAAAAAGCTTGTTTATACTTCATGTCTAAACATACGGTGTCTGTGAGACCTCCAACTATTGCAACCAACCCTGAACTAAAGAATCAGGGGGTGGAGGGGGTGGGGAAATACCCATACAGCACCTAGGAGCCCATGGGAATGAGGCCACGGGGTTTTATTCTTTGTGAAGAAAAACATCTGCTGCAAAAAAGCCCTCTAGCACAAAAGACAAGCCCACCTGAAAGCCAGCAACTTCTGGAAGAATAAATTATCCACCCCAAACCAGGACAACACAGCTACCCGTAAAGAAAAAAGGACAAGTAGACTGCAATGTAAAATTATCAGTAGGCTTCTGAAAGTCTTGATGTATATTTAAGTAATAAAATTATTCTTGTCTCTTAGTTCTGCTCTCAAGAAGTGCATGCACTGTTCGTTGTGACAATCTAAGGCAACTGCTACAGAAAATGTTTCTAATGTGTCGTGGTAACACATCATCAGACAGAATAAAGCAGTTTTAATGTAATTTAATTATTACCTTTTATTTCTTTGGTAAACTTTACCCTTTGGGAATCTGTCAGAGGTTTTTGTTGTTCTTCAATGCTTTTGAAGTCCAAAACTTCACACACAAACTCAATAACTGGCTGTGCTTTGTAAAACGCGGTTGCAGATACTGTGAACAAAAACATTAATGTTTTACAACAACAGAATCACAGAATCATCGAAGTTGGAAAAGACCTTTAAGATCATCAAGTCCAACTGTCTGCCCCAGAACCCCCATGACCACTAAACTATCTCCCAAAACACCACGTCTACCTCTTTTTGAACACCTCCAGGGATGGTGCCTCCACCACCTCCCTGGGCAGCCTGTTCCAAGGCCTCACCACTCTTCCTGGGAAGACATTTTTCCTAATATCCAGCCTGAACCTCCCCTGGCACAACTTGACCCCATTTCCTCTGGTCCTATTGCTGGTCACCAGGGAGAAGAGGCCAACACCCACCTCACTACGATCTCCTCTCAGGTAGTTGTAGGGAGCAATGAGGTCTCCCCTCAGCCTCCTCTTCTCCAGGCTGAACAGCCCCAGCTCCTTCAGCCTCTCCTCATAACACGTGTTACCCCTAATCAGCCTAGCTGCCCTTCTCTGCACCCTCTCCATCACCACTATGTCCCTCCTACACTGCAGTGCCCAAAACTGTGCTTGAGGTGTGGCCTCACCAAGTATACAATACAGAGGAAATTTCTAAGAAATCCAAGAAACATAACTCCTTTTTGGCCTTTCCACTGAAAAAAAGGAACAAGAAATCATTTTTATGGGACCTACCGTCAATATTTAACATCATTTTCCATAATGAAGGTCTGACTGATTGATGGAAGCCAAACCAAACTTCTCTGCCACCACCCAGTGGATTTGAGCACCCTTCTGATGCTGTAAAGAAAGATCGCCCCACAGGAGTGTATCTGCAGTAAAGAAAATAAATTCAGATCATAAAATTACAAGCAAAAAATCTGTATCTGCAATAAAACCATAACTAAAGCAAATGCCTATTCACAAAAGCACAGCAGTGTCAGTGTTTCGAATCATCAACAATCTAAAGGTTCTGTGAGGACTCAGGTTATACCTCTCAAAATCCTGCTGGTTACAGTAAGAAACTGGCTGCTACTACCCATGTTTCAATTTATTTTCAGTATCAAACAAAAAGCACTAATATTTTTGTACTCTATTAAAAATACAGCTACGCTTCAGTAAGAAAATAATCAAACGTCTCTGCTTTTAAAACAACGACGTAATAATCTCTCCCCACACTTTGCAGTTTCCTCTGAAATCCATGGAAAATTTGAGTGGGTGAACGACAGATGTAACAAGTACTTTTGATACATAATTTAGTAATCTGGCACTGCACATTTAATACCAAGCTAATAAAAACCAGTGCTAATATGTTTCTTTGAACAAAGATGTGTGACTAACGAGTCTGGGCTCTCTTCCCTGTTGCAAACCTGACTAAAGTGTTTGGTGTTTTTTTCCTTAATGTGAGGATAAAGCCGATGTAATATAAAGATGTTTAAAGATACTTACATGAATTTAACTCATTTTCCCTTTTTAGCCCTTCAAAATTGGAAGTTCAGCCCCTCTAAGCTTAGCTCTTTACTTTCCAATTGGACATAATTTGAACAATGGTCTTAAGTGACTGGTTTCACAGCAGCAGCATTAATCCCAGTATCTCCTGGGTTTGACTGGAAATGCTGTAGATCCCACTTGATTGGGAAAAAAACCATTTTCAAGTCTTTTCTATAAAGATAGCTATACTGGGTGACATTTATGTCCTCCTAGCACAGCATCCTTTATACAAAATTGGCAATAAGCTTCTGCCTGAGGACAGACACACAGGACCAGGGGAACAAGGTTTAAAAACCACTCTTACGTGTCTACCAACCTCCATCTACTTTCCACACAGGGAGGGCTTCCTTCTCTGAGGCCTACAGAGAAACAGGGTACAAGCAAGATGGCAAAGCACCCCTGACCTGAGAGCACACAAACATGGAACAAGTCTAAATACCAGTGGGGAAAGGGACTTGTGTCCAGGCTGGAGGCTACTAATTCCACCCGATGAGCAGAAGAGCACCATATTGCCTCTTGCCTGAGCATGCCATCTGCTAGAGAGCCATTATGTGCTTGAGCTATGAAATCACATCCTACCCAAAAAGCCACTGAAGCAATTCAAATAACAGTGCAACCTCCTAAACAAGGTCTTCCCCTCACCTCATGGAAGGCAAGTGCCTCATCACTACATCCAGTGCCTGGATGGTTTCAAACGGGACACTTGGCAGCCGACCAGAAAGAGCATCATGTAAAGCCTGCAAACTCACACAGGACATCCACTTTATAGCCACCTTAAATATTCTGTCCTTTCCTTCTCCTGGCAGCGTGACCTCCAGCTCCACCTGCAACAATGCCAAACAACAAACCAAGATGATTCTTTCCATTTAAAGGGGAAAATGGAAGGGGCTCTTGGAGGGGACGATGGATTCCTCTGAACAGCGCTACAAAGCATGGGAGGAGACAAAAAGCAATGATGAAGAAACAACACACGTTAGGCACAGCCTCTTTTTACAGCTAGATCTTTCCAAAGGTGTATTTCAAAAAGCTGGCGTGCTTCCCAGCTGGCATCTACCTCCCTCTTTGAGGCAACATGGTAATTTGGAAGTGTTTGTGTATCAACAGGGAGGTCTCCATGAAGATCCCATGACCTGATTCCAGGTACCTAACCCATGCTAACACATCACCGCTCACGTCAGCCCCTGCGTGCCTAAAATAAAATATGGTCTGTCACTACCTGCCAAGATTCATGAATTTCAAGCACTCACTCTCTAGAGCACCAGAGTGCTTTATATACTATTACTGTAGACAAGAGTTCAAATGAGAGAAAATAAAATCCACAAGAAGCTTTCAAAGGGGAAAAAACAAACAAACAACAAAAACACAACAACAAACACCACCCTCCCAACCAACTCCCAGGCAACTACATCATGAGCTCCTGGAGCAAGTCCATAGAAGGGCCACGAAGATGATCAGAGGACTGGAGCACCTCTGCTATGGAGACAGCTTGAGAGAGTTGGGGCTGTTCAGCCTGGAGAAGAGAAGGCTCCAGGGTGACCTTATAGCAGCCTTCCAGTACGTGAAGGGGCTACAGGAAAGCTGGGGAGGGGCTTTTCACCAGGGCATGGAGTGATAGGATGAGGGGGATGTCCTGAGTTGGGCCAGGATTAAGCTCATTTTCCTTTTACTGATTTTTTTTTCCTTCACTAAGCTCTCTTTTAACCAGCAGCAAGTGTTCCAGCTAGTGGGCTGATAACACTGGAATGTTTATGTTTCTGCTGAGACTCCAAGGTCGCTTCTTAGCTCTGCTGCTACAGAGGCTGCTGGGGCAGGAGAATTGTATCTGTGACCCCCCCGTGGGGAGCTGGACTAGACAGACAGCAGAACTGACCAAAGGGATTCCATTCCATAGATCTATGTAAGCTCCCAGGAAGGTCAGAGATCACAGAAGACAACTTCCTTCCTGATGCTTCTTCCCTTCTCTTCCGTCCATGGCTGGTGTCTGGGGAGGTCTCCATCCATCCATCACCATCGACCCCAGGCTCTGACCCCATACCCCTCATACCCCAGCCCCTGTCTGCTCTGCCTTATCTCCTGCCTGTGGGCTGAGACATTTCAGGACTGCTCACAGCTCAGGAGATGCCGGGGGAGCTGCTGGGGGTGGGGGGAGGCAAGAGGCTTTTGCACATTCCTGAACATACTTGTATATAATTGTACATATAATTAAAGCTGTCTAGTTTAGTTTTCAATCCAGCTAAGTCTCTCTCCTAATTCTCTCCTTCCCTGGAGGGGAAGAGGGTGGAGGGGGATGGGATGGAGAGCATTGTTGTCTCTGGTTTATTTTTCAATTCTGAGTCAAACCTTGACAGGGGAATGGATTAAAACTGGAAGAGGGGAGATTTAGGTTAGACATTAGGAAGAAATTTTTCGCTGTGAGGGTGGTGAGACACTGGCACAGGTTGCCCAGGGAAGTTGTGGATGATGCCCCATCCCTGGAAGTGTTCAAGGGTATGTAAGATGGGGCTCTGAGCAACCTGGTCTAGTGGGAGGTGTCCCTGCCCATGCAGCGGGGTTGGATCTAGATGATCTTTAAGGTCCCTTCCAACCCAAACCATTCTAGGATTCGATGATTATGGTAAATTACTTCAGTTGACTACTTGTAATTACTTGTAATGCTGATTTCTCCTCTTTATTAAAACAAAGGAAGCCTGAGCACAGAAGTTCTTAAACAAACTAAAATTAAGGCTTGTCTGAAATGATTAGCTGTTCTGGGAGCAACTACAAGAAACAACAAGATCAGAGTATCGTTTGTGCTGGATATAAACAAAAACATTGCATTTTCCTGTCCTAAGGAGTTTACAATTTAAATATAAAAGGCATCCACTTAACAGACAAACTGTAATTAGTGGGCTAGCAAAATAATACATGGGTAAGGGTGAGTTAATATATGCAATCATCTGTTCTTCTGGAACAAGTTAGCTGCTTCAGTCAAAAATAGGAAGGAGAGAGAAACCCACAAATTATACATCCTCCTGTATGCCAAAAAAACCAAGTTGACAATTTTTAGTAGGCAGTCAAAAGTGACGTTACAGCCACATCTCTCCTCTAGCACAAACATCATTCAGCAGAAGAGTTAAGCAGAGAGGAAGGAGCCATTTGGCCATGGGAGAACAAGGGGAACTGGAGTCTGTAATTGTGGGGTTGTTAAGTCTGAATCTGGCCAGAAGGTTAGTTCTGCTAAAAACCTGTGCAAATAAACGTGCAGGTTTTCAGCTGACACAGGTTGGAAGCCTTTTCTTCCACCACACCACCAAAAGGTCCTCAACTTACACCTGATTTACAATGGATGGAAGATGTCTGTCACACCTGAACTGCATTTTCCTTGCAACTTCTCCTCCAAATCAAGTTTTGTAATTTCTGTTTCTCCCAATATTGTTAATATACAACTCAGCTGATAATTAACAACTTGGGTACCTTTAATCCAAAAAAGTATTTCCTTTTCTTCTTTTACCCCCTCTTGATTTCAATTTTCCAAGCTCCTTCACCACAATGAAATGGAAAAAGATGAAGAACAGGACTATTTGTGTTGCAGTAGACAACACATCTGTGTCCCTGGTAGAAATAAAAGGCCCGGGGTTGAAGAATTTTTATTCCAATTGCTAGACTGCAAATACCTATGAAGTTTATCATAGCTGTGACAGTGAATTCACACCACTGAATTTGACCCTAACAGCTTCTGCTGCTGGGTCTGACCCAACCTCCAAACAGCTGAATTAGAGTCACTGCTCAAATAAGTAGAGCTTAAAAATCCAGCTTTCCAGGTTTTCTTCCTTTAATATCTCACCTGAATTAGATGCTACTGAAGAGTCTATGTTAAAAAAAACAAACACACACAAAACCAAATTAGGACCAAAAAATGTGTCCGGAATCCACACCCACAAGATCACATATAGCACTGCAAATTTGATTTTAAATCTCTCAGTAATATTTTCTTTATCTCACTCTAGATTTTTAAGGGCAAATGAACACACTCCTGTTTGACACAATAAGCAAAACATGAAAAATTTCAAGGCAAAGTAGTTTTAAATGGGAAATTTTACCATGTGCTTTACTGTTAGTAATAAACTCTAAAGCCAAATTTCACATTGGATTTCTATAGTTTCACCAGGTGCAATCTATCCCCTAATAAAAATTTACAACCTCAGTCACTAACCTACTATCTGCTAGAACCATTGCTAAATTGCAACACAACTGAAGTAATTTTGCAGCTGCAGGAACTAAAGGTAAGAGATGTTACTGTAAGCATATGAAAAATCAATGCTGTAGAAAACCACTGAAAGCTGTTCTTAAAAATAATAGGTCTTGTAACTGATGAAGTCTGATTGACTCATACAAATCACCTTTATTACTGTTTAAAAATAGTAAGAATTAAACCTGACCATGTGTTTCTTCACAGGTCTAAGTATTCCTTCTTCTCTATAAAGTATATGCATCACTACGTGATTATTTTATCATAGATTATTTTATCATATTTTCAGCATCCAAGATACATTTTCTCTAATAATCCAAGAGCTTTTCTTTCCCAGGCATTAAGAGCAAATCAGATGCATTTTCCAATCAAATATTTGAGTGCCTGCCTCCCATGGACTTGTTTGGAAATCTCAAGCTATGGACTTAAAGAGGTCTGCTTCTACCATGAACAGAGACCTCAGCAGTATTTCCAATCAACAAAGTGAAGAGGAGTAAGGTTGTGCCAACAGACAGGATTTTAACACTTCCATAGAATCACAGAATGCCAGGTTGGAAGGGACCTCAAGGATCATCTGGTCCAACCTTTCTAGGTACTACCATAGTTTATATCAGATGGCTCAGCACCCTGTCAAGCTGAGACTTAAAACCTTTCCTTCTGAAAAAGGGAACAGCAGTAGGATTTCTGCTCAGTTCGCTTGTAATCACTGTTTTTCTAACTAAAGACTGCTTAAGATGTATGTTAAGATTTATCAGTTGTTCTTGAATCCTGCTAGATAAGAAAACTTTCAAGTTCAGATAAAATCTAACTCTAGCTTTTAACTGCAGAAAGACTTTAGCAAAATACACAAGTAACACAGCAGTTGAGTACAACGCCACAGTTAGAGGTGACCTGGCCTTGCTGTTAGAATTGATGAGGGAAGAGGAGACTATTAATATCTTTATATCTATCACCTCTTTCCTCTCAATGTGTAAGAGTAAAAACTACAAAAACATTCTGTTAATATTTTTATATCCCGTATTTATTCTAAAAGGGCTACAGAAATGAAGGAATTAAAGCATGAAAATAAGGTACGACAAAGGAAGGCACGAAAATAGGCATGGTAAGCATGGAAGCCAAGCAGAAAAGGTTAAGAGTATATACATAACAGAAAAAGTTATTAAAAAAGCAGAGTTGTCAGTAAGGACAAAAAAAAAGCAACCCAGAATAACGAAGCACCAACAAGAGATGAGGACAGAGTGCATTAAGTTAAACAGCAACAGGAGGGGAAGAAATTTCTGGCAGTTTGGTGTCAGCCTTCTGTTTAGCATCCATTCCTCCACTCCTGATGCACACTGCAAGTAAATCGAGGGCTTCTTCCACTTAGAGTAAGTATAATCTAGTAATCACTTTATGTTCTTGAATCTTTTCAATATATTCCTAAATGTAATCAGATGTGCAGTAAACTTGCTACATTTGTTATGTACAGAACAGTAAAAAAAAAGCCAAAGAAACCTAATCTAATTATGCTGGAGGAAAGTCCTAATACCTACAAGCTTTACACTGGTTTAAACCATGCTTAAATCAATTCAGCATCATGTAAACATTTCCTTCATTAAGCTACACTTCCTCACATCCAATTTAAACCAGTTCAAGATTTATCTCTATTAGCTCCTTCCTCCAGTGAAATAACATTAATTCAAGTATGGCCAAAAAAAACCCCACCCAAAGTCCTATTGTAATGAGTTTATTAAAAGTGAGCCACAGATGAAACTACCTGAACCATCTTGTGCTAACCTCCACTAGAAACACTCTGCTTAGTCACCCCCTTTTGCAAATGATCATGACTCCAGCTAGATAATTCTGTCCCACCCAAAGTGGTTACCAAAATCATTAAGGTCAGCCCTTTCTCAGGTGTAGGTGACAACATTCATTTGCATGGGCATGAAGGAATAGGGGCCTAAAAAGCACTTCCTGCTGATACACTGTCACTAGACTTCATTTTTACCATGTATGATTTAGCATATGTGGGTTTAAACATCCAAAGCATCAAGTCCTATTTGGTCAGCAGGCATTCAGACACAGAAGGAACAGGACACAGAGGTCATCTCATCCAGCTCCCAGTCAGAGTAGGGTCAACTTGAGTCTCAAAGTCTCAATCGATCTGAGAATTAATTTGATCCCAGTTTGTTCATCCTCTGTAGATAAACCATTTACCATTTACCTTTACTTATAAATGTAGAGCTTCATACTTCTCATAAAATACATTGTCAGTCATCCATAACTTGGAAAGTACTACAAGTATTATAAGAGAACCCTGCATCCAGAGGACTTGTTTAAACCCCTAGGAGACACTCAGCAAGTATCATTCCACCTGTAGCAAATACTTAGTGATCTTGCCTGTCAAATCGGTAGGAACTGGAATACTATAAGTGAAAGTGGAAAAAACAAACAACTTTAATACTTTTCAGTAATCCTTTCACAGTTTTTCTAGACATTAGCTTATCACTTAATGAAAAAATAATTAAGACTGGAGTAGAGATTGACCTTTACTGCATGATATTCACTTAAATACATTTGGGGGAAATAAAAATTACACATATGAGATTAAGAGTTTGGTTGAGGTAGAACTATATATCAAGCACTGCACAGGCAGCAGGAGACAGTGAAGGGCAGCAGGAGACAGTGAAGGGCAGCAGGAGACAGTGAAGGGCAGCAGGAGACAGTGAAGGGCAGCAGGAGACAGTGAAGGGCAGCAGGAGACAGTGAAGGGCAGCAGGAGACAGTGAAGGGCAGCAGGAGACAGTGAAGGGCAGCAGGAGACAGTGAAGGGCAGCAGGAGACAGTGAAGGGCAGGATGAACTGTTCTGTAGCCCACTGCTACTCAGTTTAGGAAGACCTAAGCTCCATTTCCAGTTTTATCATGTAAGCAGGTTTTCCACATTTCCCTTTCTCCCTTACATTTTACTTTTGTCTAGCTAGGTTTTAATTAAATTCTATGAGATTGGACAGCCTTGCCCTGTAAGTGTGCAAGCCTCACCTCACAGCCACAGCAGAAGGGTATAACAGCCTCTGAGAGCTGCCACAGCATAAGTGAGCAATGAGTGTATCCTCAGTGCTCATCAACTGAATAAAAAAGGCCACAGAAAATTCAATGTGATATTAGGCCACAGAAGCACAGGCTGAATTACTTTATGGGGTCTGTGTGTTAGCATGTTCTAACACAGTCCCTTGTGCTTCATCAGTGATCACCAGACACACAGGGGTACCCTTTGCAGATACAACTGGAGTGTCCAAAGACATCACCACTGCATGTGGGGAACTGACAATCAGAACATGCAAGTCCTCTTCAATCACCCCAGGGCTAAGCTAGTAGGTCTTAACCTGTGCCGTTTAAATTAATTTGGCTCTCATGTTGTAAAGGATTAGGGAAGAGGTTCCATACCACCAACAGAAGGATGAAAGTTTTTTCCAGCAAGGGAATAGTGAGATCAGCTTACAGTGGGCTTTGATGAGATTAACCAGCTGACACAACAGCTTGCTGCTGCCCAGAGGTGTGCTTCTGGTCCCCTCTCCCAAATTCAGCTATGCTTTCACTTTCTCCCTAGTGCCAGCATGCAGCTTGTCCACTGCCTTGGGCAGCTGATCCAGCCCACCAAAGCAGAAGAAACCACACAAGTGGGGAGAAAGAGAGGAAGGAAAGAAGGGACATGGAAAGAGGAGTGACCACTTTCATGGCAACAAGCTCACACTTCTGTCTTGGTAAACCACATCCTAAGCAAAACAGCAACCATCTATCCAGAAATATAAAGCCAGTTCCTATCTGTAGTTAGAAAGGCTCTGCAAACATGACATTAAAATCTCCAATCAGAAACTTTTCTATTTAAAACTTACTTTATCTCTCCCAATGGGAAGTGGCATAGCTGTATAAAGGTTTTTTCTTCCATCAAACACTGGTTTGCGATCCCCAAAAATCTGGGTTTTAAAGTGCTGAACCATATGCTCCACTATTTCTCTGAAAATACAAAGACATCATGTTAATTCAACTTTTTACTTTTGATGTTAAGTAGCAAATGAACACTAATATTTATGAACACAGTTATGAATAGAGGCATTAGGTAAACGAAAGGGTTGTCCACTGTTTGGTATTAAAGGCAAGATTTGTTTAACTGATCTGAATTAAACAACCTTTTGACAGACTAAACTGTTTTCTTAAAGCAGCCATTTTTAGCTTTTTCACATTGAAACTTTCCTTCCTCTTTTCTGTGATCTGCTGAAAGTGGTAAAGTGAAAGCTCATGCTCTCTGAAGCCCAAAACAAGAGATGCTTGGTATTCTCCTGGGGCTGCTGCTCCCCTGCCCTTTCTGCAGAGGGCCATGAACTGAGCCCTGAACTGCTCAGCAGACTGAGCAGCTTTCAAAAAAATCCCTATCCAAGCTTACAGCCCTAGTGTAAAGATGATAGTTCTGTGATGACAGTGATATGCAAACTTCTTGCATCACACTGAGTAAGATTACTTTAAAATGTGATTTCTTCATTCAAGAAAAGAATGAAGTCTGGTTTAATTGACAATTTCTTTGCTGTGTGACAAGGTTTGAAGACAAGCCATGACCACTGAAAGAAATCTGTCTGACCTCATGAAAAGTATGAATAAAGCTTGACCCAGTCATTTCTGCTTCAGGTCTGCAATGTCTGACTGAACAAGTACATAATTTGGAGGGTGGGAGGAAGAAGGTATTTTTCAACCTGTGTTAAAGATTGAGCACTGGAAAACCCATTCTTTTACTGAGCAAGTTCTTCCGATTGTGATCTACTTTATATAGAAATGAACACTTTCACTTAACTAAGGTTTTCAAGCTTCAAACCACATTTAGCAACGGTGCTTCTCAGCTGTGATTGGAAACATCTTAATGAAAACTAAGTTATTTTCTCCACGTGACATTAAAAGAAGAGTTATTTACCAATTCACTAACTTCAGCCCTTTGGGACTACCATTCTATGGAAACCATGCAAGTACACCAAGAACTCAGGGCCAGAGACTGCAACCAGAGCTCATCTTGAACCTTGTACAAGTTGTGGCTGTCCTCATGGATTAAATTGAGGGCATCCAGGGTGCATAACCAAACTCCCATTGTCCACTCATCCTATGATAGAATCATAGAATGTGTGGAGTTGGAAGGGACACTTAAAGGTCATCTAGTCCAGCCCCCCATGCAGTGCACAGGGACCTTTTTGACTAGATCAGGTTGCTCAGAGCCTGGTTGAGCCTGACCTTGAATGTCTCCAGGGATGGAGTCTCCACCACCTCCCTGGGCAACCTGTTCCAGTGATCCACCAGCCTCATTGTAAAGAACTTCCTAATGTCTTATCTGAATCTCTCCTGCTCTAGTTTAAGGCCATTGCCCCTCCTCCTATCACTACAAGCCCTTGTAAACAGTCCCTCCCAGCTTTCCTGTAGCCCCTTCAGGTACTGGAAGGCTGCTATGAGGTCTCCCTGGAGGGCAGATTCTGGGATTTCTGTGGCACTTGAAGAATTGTAGCCAGACTGTAAGTAATTGGTACAGCAGCACATTGTTTCAGCTGTGTGTTTTCCAGTCCTGCTCCAGCTCAC
The DNA here is from genome assembly GCA_020745705.1 of Hemiprocne comata. Classification (NCBI taxonomy): domain Eukaryota; kingdom Metazoa; phylum Chordata; class Aves; order Apodiformes; family Apodidae; genus Hemiprocne; species Hemiprocne comata. The sequence continues at coordinate 161,102,324 of CM036587.1, forward strand.
ATCTCACCAGCATGGAACCTGCCTGTACATGGAACATATCCCTGCAGTGTCACAGTCCAAGCCACAGGAAGTCCCAGAATAAAACTGAAGAACAGAGCTGGGACAGATGAGGGAGTAACATGAATTAAAACAAAATCTCCCTCTATCCTTTCTAGAGGCTACGATATATAAAGTAATGATAGAAACTATTTACTATATTTTTGAATTACATACCAAAATACTAGAAACCAGTAGTATAGCCAGCTGAAAAAACCTGTCATGTAGAATTGGACAACATGTGTATCCTGCATAACTCTAGATACACACAGAGCAATACAGGTATATGCACACAGGCACAAATACAGGTATAGAGGTAAGGACTGAAAGGTCATGGCTCACAAACACCAAGGTGCAGGTGAGCACACGTACATCTACAGGGGAATACAAGCAAGAATAAGCACTCAAACAAAATAAAATACACTTCATTAAATAAATCCAGTTTCTATTCTTCCCACACTGCACTAAGAGACATGCACTAGCACTGTCAAATGTGTTTATGACTTCCTTGTTTACTGCAAAAGGCATTTAATCCATGTAGATTTTCACTTGCGCTTGGTACCACAACCGAGGAAGTGACTAACCTGACAAGACAGAATCACAGAATCATCCTGGTTGGAAAAGACCTTGAAGATCATCAAGTCCAACCATAACCTAAATCCAACCACCATAACCTTTATCTAGAACAGAGCAGGTCAGAAGCTGTCAGTGGACAAAGAACTTGCTCCTGAATATAATCTGCCTTTTCAGTGAGGAAAAAAAAAATATTATTTAATGATTATGCTCTCTGCCATTGATGAACAAGCACCCACATGCTGGGCCATAGCAGGGGTGGTCACACAGCACCACAACACACCTAAGAGCTGTGCAGCATCAGCTCCCCAAGGAGCTGCAGAGGCCCAGCAACCTGCACCTGTCAGCAACGTGCCAGTTGTCATGGTTGGAGCTGGTGGCAGGGATATCAGCTAATGAAAGCAAAGCTCTCACAGCTCCCACTCTGAATGACAATTCTCAGCTCTCCAAGGCAGTACATGGATTGCAGAGGAACCAGGAGGGTTGCCCTTGGCCAAGGATAGAGTTCAGCTTAATACACTGACAACTGTGTTTGCTTTTAAAACTAAATTCACTTCTTTATTAGAATTATAGAATGCCAGGTTGGGTGGAACCTCAAGGATCATCGGGTCCAATCTTTCTAGGCAGCAACACAGTTTAGATGAGATGGCCCAGCATCTAGCTTAAAAATTACATTTATAGTAGATCAGCACAGGAAAAAAAATGAGGACAATGAAGTGCAGTGAGGTTGTTTTATGAAAATGCTATCATTACTGACTCGTTAGTATAACAATGAATAATGCACTCTGGTTTATTAATGCACTTTAAGAGAACTCTGGTTTTCAGGTGGCTTTTTTGACTCCATGCTTTGCTCATGACTGCATATTCCACCCATGGGACCATTTTTAATAAGGAAAGGTTTTGCTCTTGAATATCTAAACATGCCATTCCGATCCTCTACTGTCAAGATGTAGGTAGTTATGATGAAGACATTTATGGTTTCTAGTTAGTGCCAAGTCTTGTTCTCAAGTTTCTCTTCTGGCAACACTACTCTTCTTCAAGTCAATGAGGTTGCCACACTGTGACTAATAGGACACATACACAAAATGCAAGACGTAATTGCTCGTTGCCTTGGCCAACTGATCCATGTTTTCACCTTGCTATCTGTTTCAGGAGCACAGGATAATTTCTTACCTAATTTAGTCCCTCCACAATCCTCTTGCAGCAGCATAAAACATCGGGTTTTGCCTCCCCTTGTCAGTAGGGGAAGGTGGGAAAACAAGTTGGTAACATCACCACCTGCTGATGGACTTGTCAGCTAACTGCACTCCAATATTTAATCAAGCAATAATAAGAATCATATTTATCAAGTTGGCTTATACCAACCTAACTCCACTAGGGTCAGTACAGTTTCTCCACCTGTCACGGGTGGCTTTGATCAGCAGCATCTTAAGATGCTGACAAGTTCAACCAAAATAAGGGATGATTAGCACTGAAATTCTGGATTGGTACAGAAAGACTTGGATGGAAAAAAAAAAGTCTGTTGATGAATATGCAAAGTTGGAAGCCACCAGTACAAACCATGCCTAGAGACAGACACGTCCTCTGAGTCGTCACTGAAGACTGGCACAGAATTTTTAAGGGAAAAGAGGGAGTTAAATAAACTGAGGAAAAGCAAAGCAGAGCATTACCTGTTAACTCTTCTAGGGCATTTTTCTGGCTTTATATCCAATTCGTAATGGTAGATATCTATTTTAGGAATGTCCATTTCAAAGAAGTTGGCCTGCAGTTTGATTGTTCTCCCAGAAGTGCCAAAATCAGGTCGAGGAGGGGGTTTAAAGGCATATCCCTGTATTGGTGGTGGCAACGGTGGAGGAGGTGCAAGCACTGAAGAAAAGAGAAAGCACAAATTAGCTATCAGCTAGATCAGATTGACATTTAAACAAATTTACAGGCTATTTGGCCAATGAAGCACAACACATGTAAACTGATAACTTTTTTTTTAAGCAATCTATAATTTGAAAAAACCCTGCTACCACAAGAGCATGCATTCCGACTCTCTTTGTCCCCTGCTTTTTCACCATTTGCTGTAGTTTCTTGCTATGGTAACTGAACAAAATCTTAAAATCAGTTGCATTTTACTGTACTACAGGTCAGCTGGATGAGAATTTGAGAGGCCAAGCAGGCACTGAGGGGAAGTGAGAACCAGATCTTCACTGCAGGGAAGAACCTCAGTTTCAAAACAGATGCCAAAGCAAATCACCTGACCACGTTTATTTGAGCAAACACCTATAAAATGAAGTTTCTACCACTTAAACCACCTTTATGACCACATCTGGATGAGCTGCATGCATCTAAAGCAGACACAATGCATGTATTTCAGCTATAGACATTTTTGCCCTAATGACCATACCACACAGCTTGCCAAAGACTGGATGGAACACAGCACAGGAGCCATTCCTACACACTGCAGCTCTCTGGCAAACACTGTGTATGAGAATTAAATTATATCCCTCTGCTTCCTTCAAACACAAAGCAAACTGAGTCTACTGCTGCTGCACTGCAATCGTGAGCTCAAACACCAGCCATGGCTCAGACACCATGAAGCAGAAACATAATAGCTGCTTGTGGTTGTTTCATTCTAGGGAATTCCATTAAAAATCCACAGAGGAGTGGTAAGGTACCAGCTTGAGTGTTCAAAACTCCTGCAGCATCAGTACTACGGTTTTCTGGGATCTAGAGCAATAAAAACTTGCAGCAGAATCTTCACATATGAAATGACCCAGAAGGCTTCTTGTCACTTACGTAAGAATCCAGGTGTGGTTTCCCAGGATTATCAAATTCAGTCCTCTGCTAGCACCAGAAACACCACGCATCCCTTCATTAACAGAACAGTCACCACTTTCCCACCGTCGCTTTCCCTACTGGGAAGCTGTTCCAGAACTGTCATGCTCTAATGCTCAGAAGGGCAACGAAGCTGATGAAGGGTTTGGAGCACAGTTCTTATGAGGTGCAGCTGAGGAGCTGGGGGTGTTTAGCCTGGAGAAAAGGAGGCTGAGGGGAGACCTTCTCACTCTCTGCAACTACTTGAAAGGAGGTTGTAGAGAGGTGGGCATCGGTCTGTTCAATGAAGTTACAACTGACACAACAAGTAATGGCCTCAAGTTGCACCAGGGAAGGTTTAGATTGGATGTCAGGAAGAATTTCTTCACTGAAAGGGTTGATCATGAGAGGCTGATCATAAGCCAACAATGTGCCCTTGTGGCCAAGAAGGCCAATGCCATTCTGGGGTGCATTAAGAAGAGTAGGGCCAGCAGGTCGAGGGAGGTCATCCTGCCCCTCTACTCTGCCCTGGTGAGGCCTCACCTGGAGCACTGTGTGCAGTTCTGGGCTCCCCAGTTCAAGAAGGACAAGGAACTACTGGAGAGAGTCCAGCACAGGCCACTAAGATGATGAAGGGACTAGAGCATCTACCATATGAGGAAAGGCTGAGAGAGCTGGGGCTGTTCAGCCTGGAGGAGAGAAGGCTGAGGGGGGATCTCACCAATGCTTATGAATATCTACAGGGGGTTTCAGGAGGATGGGGCCAGACCCTTCTCAGTGGTGTCCAGTGACAGGACAAGTGGCAATGGGCACAAACTGGTGCACAGGAGGTTTAATCTAAATATAAGAAATACTTCTTTGAGGGTAACAGCACTGGAACAAGCTGCCCAGGGAGGTTGTGGAGTCTCTATCCCTCAAAACCCACCTGGACGTGTTCCTGTGTGATCTGCTCTAGGGGATCCTGCTCTGGCAGGGGTATAGAACTAGATGATGTCCAGAGTTCCCTTCCAACCCTGACCATTCTATGATTCTGTGGTTGTAAATATGACAATTAGCAAAGTTGTTAATTGCTTTATCACTACAGCTGCAAAGTAACATAAAAAACTACTCCCACAAATATTTATACTTGCAATATGACAAAGGTTTCTATTATCCGCTTCCAAATCAGATCAGGAGGAGCTGCAGCAAGCACCTACCACTGCTTCATCAGAATCTTGCTTACTGCTTTCTCCCAAGGAAATCTGGCTCCACCTATGATTTCAGCCACACTGTTGCTTAATGCTTTACAGCTCATCACTGCATTAAAGCACTTACTTTCATTTACATCTTTTGTAACAGATCGTTCCCATTCGAAAACCACGTCCTAATCACTAACTTCATGCTCCCATTTCTTCTGCATTGTTCCATATGGTTCCCACAGCACCAGCCACTCAAAAATATTCCTATTTTCTGCCCAGCCTCCTAGCATTTGGGTTTGAACATTTCCAAGTCTTGCTATCCACAATCTGTATTATAGCTGCATTACCTACTGCCTTACCACTATTACTTGGTCAACATCAAGGTTTTCCTTTCTCTTTCCTATTTTGATGCTTTCTAACACACCTCTGTCTACCACACCCTAATTCCCCTGCCCACCTTCCTTCTGTGCCAGACTGGGCATGTCATGACTAGTGTTCAGAAATAGGAAAAAAAACCCCAAACTTACAAGTTTTGGAAGTAAAAAGACTAGCAACATGAAGGGGTGAACCCCCTCACAAGCCGTTTATGCTGCATAATTCAGAAATTTTGTAATTAAATAATGCATCCTCCTCCCACTGGATTAAAATGGGATTGTTTACTACCTCTCACAGGGGTGTAATGAAGCTCCATCTATAAGTGTTCAGGGATCAACACAATCACATGTTGCTCAGTATCAGCATTACATTCCTCCACTGGAGTTTGAGTGACAAACAGTAAGTAGAAGTGAGGTTATTTATACAGTTTTGAGAATAACATGAAACACCAGGAGAAGCACAGACTCCTGGGGAGAAATGTGATTGCAGAGTTTTAAAACCTGCATGTCTGACGGAAGAATACAAAAAACAAACTACAAAATATGCTGTTTAAAAAGCAGGGCTACTACTGACCTGTATTTTCATTTTAAACATATTTTTCTTTTTTATTATTATTATTTTTTTACAATCCAATTAAAAATAAAAATAAAAGCACACTATTTCTGGCTCAGTACCCTCGTCAAACTTATTTTGGGCAGGGTGTTGCTTCAAGGAGATAAGTACTGTTTATTAAACAGCAGCACTGGCCTGATAAGCAGCCAACCTATATTTTTGCCACATAAACCAGACAAGTGTGCATTAGCTGTAAGACTGAGGGGTGTGATGTGAACTTCAAGGGAAAAAAACCTCAGTATTACAACTGCTGATGAGAGTTCACTACTGCCTCAAGTTAAAAATCAAACTCTCGTGTCAAATGTGTTACAGCAACCAGCTGTGAAGTGCACAAAATAGTGGATTTTGTACTGACAGAAAAGGATAGAGCTTTATTATTTGTTTCTATCAAAGAAAAAAACCATGAGTTTCAATTGTAAAAGACTGCTGCTGCACTCAAAGTCATTCAATTGCCACAACTCCTTGTTCAAGCACTCCTGCGTAATTCCTTTCTCTCCCTCACATTTACAAGTGACAGAAGTCATGCCAGTCAGAAAAGGCTTTTCTTAGCACAAAGGTTCCTCTGGGAGGTTCTGCAGAGTGGTGAGGTGTGTTACAGAGGATACCACTGGACACTGGAGCTCGAGGTGACATCCTGCCCAAGGAAACCTGCCAAAATCCATACCTCAACTCATGTAACTTGGTCCATTTCTGCTTTTCAGAGACTCCTTCACGAAAACAGATGATGATTTTAGAGAGACACTATTTCAAAGTGTTGGAAAATCTACATGCATACCTGGATTTTACTTTTGAAGCCCTGTCAAGTGAAGAATGAATTAGAAAAAAGATGAAAGACTAATAAATTGAAGCATCTGTGTGATAAGTATCAGAAGCTCCTCACTCATTTGCCAGATGATAATGTGAATGAGAATGTTTCACAGCCTTGATACGATGACTGAGACCATCAAGAGCCCCATTTTAAAGGTGTGAAGAATAATGAGGTGCCAGTATAATGTCTTTAGGCTCGTTTTTATCATGAAAAAACATACTTCCTATTATAATTTATCCAACTTACACAGACCAAATGTCCATGCTTATCAATCTCAAGAACTGTAATTTCTAAAATGAATTAAAAAGAAACCCCAGAGATGGCAGATTAGAAAAATAACATTCTTCTGGCAGTTTTCTGAAATAAAATTAAATATCAAGCAATACTACTCTGTCAAAAGAGAACAGGAGGGAGAAGGGGGTGGTAAAGGAATTCTGCATAATGCCAGAAATGCTGCTTTCATACAGAGTTTTGCACACTGAGAACAGGACTGCAAATGCAGAGCTGTCTGCAGGCATGCTCCTGCTCCACCACATCACTGTGGACCAAAACTAGAGATAAAAGTGACTCAAAGAGCCAGCAGGCCAAGACACTCCTGGTATACAAAAGGTGTGAAGAAGCCAAAGTTTTGAATGAGTGTGGCTCAGCTCATCTACTCCAAAATCCACGTGACTGTGTAATGATGATTTGATTTATAACCATCCCCCAGTCTTAGAGCATTCATTTATTTCATCCTTCGTTCTTCACCATTTTTTAAAGCTTAACTGCCACTCTGCTCAGCACCCTGGATGCACCCGCTGCCAGTCAGCACTAAACTTGCACGTTGGAAGCTTTTTTAGCAAAGAATTATGCAATTTTAATGTGCAGTCAGAAGCCTAATGAGTTACTAAGTAAGAAGGGGCCAAACTAGTTGGATCTAAGGGCTTGTTGACACAGGAAATTATCTGAGCATAATTACACTGGTGCAATTATATCAGTAAGTTCCCTTGTGTGGCAAGTCTTAACGCATATTTAATAACCAGGTGATGTTTTCACAACTCCAAGCACGGTTTAGCACTGGGCTACCACAACCTACGTTTGTCCATAGAAGTCTCTCTAAAACTGTTTTTCTAAAAACACAGTCTCTAAGTGAAACTGAGGTGATGGAAGGAAGCTTTATTTGGAAGCTTCACTTTCAGTTCAGGTTTCTAACATCGACGCTGTGGTGTTTTGGTGTTTTCAGATAGAGCTGCACGAAAACAGATGCACTTTGCAAAGTATTTTAGATACACTAATTACTTGCCAATAAAAAAAGGTGAAATTTTAATTCTATATGTAATTCAGTTCTCCTGCAGCACTTGCTTGCCCACCCCAGCCTTGCAGGCAGAATGGACTATACAAGCATTGTGTACACTGGTGTGGGGGGATGGTGAAGGGATGACTTATGAGGAGCAGCTGAGGTCACTTGCATTATTCAGCTTGGAGAAGAGGAGGCTGAGGGGTGACCTCATTGCAGTCTGTGCCTTCCTCACGAGGGGAAGAGATGGGGCAGGTCCTGATCTCTTCACTCCTGTGACCAATGACAGGACTCAGGGAAATGGCAGGAAGCTGAATCAGGGCAGGTTTAGGTTGGACATCAGGAAAAGGTTTTTCACCCAGAGGGTGGCTGAGCACTGGAACAAGCTCCCCAGGGCAGTGGCCACAGCACCAAGCCTGCCTGAGTTCAAGAAGCATTTGGATGATGCTCTCAGGCCCATGGTGTGATTCCTGGGGTGCCCTACACAGGGACAGGCATTGGACTTGATGCTCCTGATGGGTCCCTTCCAGCTCAGCATATTCTATGATTCACTGATGCCTCCAGGTCAATTTCATGGAGCATCACTCCTCAGAAAAAAGGGGTTTAATAACTTGTCCTCAACTAGTTATGGGCTATTTTGCCTGCAGAACTGCAGGAAACAAACAAACAAAAAAACCCAAATACGTTCCTCATGATCAAGTTAAAAAGAACCAAGACTGGCAAAGGAACAGACATCTGCTTGGAAAGGCTTTCCAGCAGCTTCTGTAGAGGTGCTGAGTATCGTGAACATAGAATAATGTAGTTTGGAAGGGACCAAGGTTGACTCACCTAGTAAAGTTTTGAATATCTTCAAGGACAGTTTCCACAACATCTCTTACAACCTGTTCCAGTGTTTGATCACCCCTGTGGTAAATAAACTTGCCTTACACGCAACTGGAGTTTCCTGTGCTCCAGCTTCTGTCCATTGCCTCCTGCCCTGTCCTGGGGCACCTGCCCCAAGTCTGGCTCTATCCTGTTGGCAGCTTCCCCTTAGGTAGTTGCAGACAGCCAGATCACCCTTTAGCCTTCTCTTCTTGGGGTTGAACAAACTGATTCTCTCAGCCTCTCCTGGTGTGTCACGTGCTCCTTCGCCTAGCCACCCTGGTGACCTGTCTCTGGGCTTGCAAAAAGGTGATGTCCCCTTTTGGGAGTGCAGTTTGAAGAGGGAGAATGGGAGGCCTGGAGAGGAGACATTCCATGGTGGGGGAAACAAAATTTCCACAAATAGTTATTCAAATTCCAGTAATAGAGGGAATTCAGAAGGAATGTGGAAAATATCCAAAGCAAATACATAAAAACCTCTGTGAAGATCCTGTCAGGTCAGAGCATGAGAAGGAATACAGGGAGTTTAGGCTTTTTTTTCAGGATCCAATTAAAACCAAACTTTGGGTTGTCTTCAAGTTTTCGTACAGTCTGGATTTTAGAGAGAAGTTTAACTTTCACACTGGCTTTCTGTTAAGAACCGTTAAAGAGAGATAGGAGGAAGGCTGGCAGTGTTCTCCGTGAGATAAGGAGAACTCAAAGCTGCAGCTCATAGTCCCTTGATATTAAGGGGGAAAAGGAATCTATATGGAACCTGGACATGTGTCTCTGCTGCTCATTAAGTATATTTTAGAGTATGGAAACTAAAAGTTCTTCAGTCAAGCTGTAGCACTTTTGGATTAGATGACGTATAACAAAAAAGGTAACTGATTTATGCATTATCCCCAAGAATTCAACAAACCATGAGGAAAGCACTGGAGGTAAGCAGAAGAAATGAAGTAATCAGATCTCCAGTTAAATCTAGTATCTGCTGCAGCATTATCTTAGACACCAACTATCAAAGGTTCTTTACTCAGGTGTGATTGCCAGAAGACTGGATGCACTTTTCTGCTAATGGTGCATCCTCTAGAAAAAATGTACTGAGGAGAGCCCAGTAAATAACCTGATAAGCAACTGGAAGGAACGGACATAGATAAAGAGTGAAAGGGAAAAACAATTCTCCTTACCTTTTTAATGCAAATAAAGCATATGTAAGACTGCTCAGGACAACTCCTTTAACCACTTGCTAAACTACAGCATGCAAAGTAGTCAGTGGACACATCAAAATCAACTTTTTAAGTTGCTTGTCCTTTTTACTTGGTAAAAGTACACAGGTAGCAGAGTCTGTGATGCTTCACTTGTGACTCTTGCTTTCTTTGTCCAGAGCTACAATTCTGGTTTGTAACAGGCTGCAACTCTAGCTGCATGCACCTGTGCAGCATGGGTCAGCACACAGGTTTGTACCCATCCATTGGGAACCCTGGAGCTGCACTGGATCTCCATTTCCTTTCCTTAAAGCTTAAGTTCACTTATTCCTCGTCTACCTTTCCTACACCTGAGGGCTGGATTTTTACCATCATGCACCAGAGTGCCTTCCCCCTCTGAACATGTTCCTGGTAATCTTTCTCTTGTACTCGCCATGAGTCTCCTAGCCGTGTATCACTCCACAGCTGGTAAATTGTTATTTTCCTGGAATGGTCCCTAAAATGCCACCCACAGTTACATCACTTGGGGATGGGGTGTCCCTGCTCCCCATCACAGTCCATTTCTATACTTCAAGCATCTGCTCAGCCCAGGCCTCTATTTACACTTGGAAGCCAATCCTTAAAGACATTTGTTCGACTACCTTTTTGAATTCCTCATTCTTTCTGTGTGTGTTACAGTTCTGTTGTTTCTTTTCTCCCTCTGACCAATATAAACTGTTCCTGGATCCTGTCCAGGATTTGCATATAACATCTTTCACATCATTTTTGATAGAGTTCCTCTGTAAAGGTTCCTCTGGTCTCTCAGTAAACAGCTACCACACTTTCTAGCCACAGCATGTTGCATATGTTGAGGTGTGCTATCAGAGCTAGGGCTACTTCAATACTGATGAGCAAGAATGAAGGAGCTGTCCTGATACTTGGTCCTCTTTTAAGTCCCATATGTGACTGTTGAGAAGTTCAGGGATCTCACTCTACCAGATTGCTTCTAATTTCTTAGTGTGGTAGTGTGAAATTAAATACCTTGACAAGGGTATCAAAGTGTTCAATAAACAGCATTGCCTTCAAACCTATAATCTCATTATGTTCAGTAGATCTAGTCTAGACATAATTTTAATTGAAAAATTGTCACTTTCTGCAACAGAATTCAAACAATGTTAACTGTCAAGGAAAGTCTACCTAGTGAAAGACATCTCTGACCACGGCAGGTGGGTTGGACTAGATGATCTTTAAAGGTCCCTTCCAACCCAAATCATTCTGTGATCATTTTGTCCAGAATAAATAACCAGTTACAGATCTCTAAGTCCCTTGGTTGTCTTGGCTACTTGTTGACCTCTGTCAGATAGAGACATGATCTCTTCACAGTGCCAGAAATTATATAATCCAGAGACCAGAATCATTCCCAGACACCAATGGTGTGAGTGTTGCAGAGATAAAAGTGAGAAACAAGACATCAATCCAGCTTGCTTTGTAAGTTATAGCCACATTTCAAACAAGCATATGTGAAAGACTACAAGAATGAAATGCCAGAGAACCAAAGAGGAAGACATCAATGCTCCAGCAGAAAGCAGCAGGCAAGAAACTAAGAATGGCTGTTTCTAGCCCGCAAGCTTTTTCTGGACAACATCAACAAGCTGAAGACACGAAGAGTTAGTACTTTCTTTTTCCTCCCACATCCTCCTTGCAGCCTAGACCTTCAAAGTTATCCTGCAAATTTTCAAATACTAACAAGCTGGTTCTCACCACCCTACCAGCCACCTGCAAGTGGGGCAAGTGGCAGAAGAGCAGCATCAGAGCACACAAGCAACATACAGAGCCTAAATCATCCACCCTTACAGTTAATAAGCCAAGTGGTTTAACCAATCCCTGTACACAAAACTGTACAAACTACTACTGAAATCCTTCTTAAGGGATGCAGATAAATGCTTTTAATTACAGACTGCAATGTTGAATTAAGTCATCCAAATAGTGAGCTTCATCCAAACAATGGAGGGGATGCTTATGGTTTACCCACAAGCCAGCAACCCAGTTTAAATGTGAATTCAAAGTACAAAATAATTCCATCTTCAGGCAAACCTTTATTTGATGAAGGGGGAAACAGAGAACATTCTTGCTGCTACTTACCACATTTCACCATAATGATTCAATTACTTTTCCATACCTTAGAAAAGGTTAAACTAACTCCAGATGCCTTTTCTAACAATTTGAAACAAAGATTCTATGAATGTTTTATGCATTCATAAAGAGCAATGCTTCATTCAATACAATCTGTTCTTTGCCACTCCAAAAGGCCTATGTAGTGAATATACCTCTTCCAACAGAAAAAAAATCCACCCACTAGAGTACCTATTCCTCACTTCATGCTGTTTCTTCCCTACAGAAGGTAAGATCACAAATGCTGTATTCAGCCCTTCCTTTACCCTTTGTTTGCTGAAATGTTGCATTTAGGTTAGGAAAGAAATGTGGCTCTTCCTTCTTCTGTATTAGTTGACACTTGGAACTTAAGAGGTATTTAAGAAACAGCATAACCCACCCTCCACTGTCTTATCAATTTTATGTTATTGTTTTTTTTAAATCATTACAAAACCGGTCAACTATGACTTCTTTATACATCAGTATTGACTCTTCCAGTATTTACTTCAATGCACAGGACTGAAGTTCCTATAAACCACTTGGTGTGGCTGTCAGACAAACAAGCACTTGCATTCACTCCTGAGGAGAGCACAGCCACTGCAGTGAGTGCCAGGTGCAGACTGGAGCTCAGCGAGGGGTACTTAGCCTCAATCCCCCACATGAGGTACTTCAACACCTTCTGCACACACAGACTGCCACCAAGTAACACCATTAGTACTGTATACCTCACTATGACACTCCATTACCTCTACACCTCGAGATGTCAGTATTTCACAGGTTATTTTTTTTCCCCTTGGAAACAGTAAGAACTGGCCTCTTGTACTATATAGCTCATGAGCAGACACTGGATAGATGAAGTTACCTGAACCAGACACCAAGGTTGTAGTTCTCAGCATGATGTTGCTCCCTCAACCTTTCCACCAACACCTTTCACTCCCCTTCCTTCTCCTTCCTGATTCCTTGCCATTACATCCCATGCCTCTCCTCTGACCTTCTATATTATTAAACACATCAGTACCCACATGCACACAAGCTCCACTAAGCTTAACGAGCTCTAATGGCTTGGGCTTCACTCTGTTGCCGCTGGCGTGTCTTTCTAGTGTGTTGTGCCTCACCAGATGGGAAGTGGTGCCACAGAGGCCCCAAATCCATGTTCCCTGTGGCATTCACATTGTATATAATTTAATGAAATGCAGAAAGTATTTCTGTTCAGCTTATTAAAGAAACAAGCTTGGATGGCTTTACTTTGCATTGGACCTTTGCAAGCACATTTACGGCCCCACAGACTTTGGCTATGAGTGTTTTTGTGTAAAAGCTAAAAATAAAAATTTTAAGTTGTCTTCATACCTAAAGTATTTTTTTAATTTACAGAACTTAACTGTTGAGCTATAACTCAGAAGCAGTCATGCTTTCCTTGAAAAAGAAATCTTTCCGCATGCCCACATTGGAATAATCTACAAAAATATGAACACACTTGCGGCTTAGTTTCAAAATAGAAAATTCACAGTTAAGAGCTGAGGTTAAGCTTTATTTTATCATTTTAGATAGTGAAAGCAGCTGTAGGAACATCTTTAACATGCAAGAGATCCAACAGTATCTAATGCGGTTTGAAGAGATAGGGCTGTGGTTTTCAGCATCACTGAGAAGAGGGGTAAAATGCAGGTTCCTAATAATGGAATAACTGAGATACAACAGGCGTGTGGGCTTTCAGCAGAACTCCTCTATGAGAATGTTTTTTTCATATTGCATCTGGGGTTTTTTCCCTCCACCTGCTTCACGTAAACAACTGAAGTTCTCCTGGTAGTTGATACAAACCAAAACTCACCTGTGGCACTGTGCCACCCCAGGCAAGACAGCGACAGCATGGGAGGAGATGACAATTAATGGTATCTTACTACAGGGACATCCAAACCCCCACAGGTTTGCTTTTTTTCCTCTGGAAAAAATGGACTTTCTCCTGCAGTGTCACTATCAAAACCTTACTCCACGTGGCACCTGGTCCCATACATTCCCATTTTTTTAGTCTGTTGCATTATTTTAAGTCTTCTGTGAAAGGCAACTTTAAAACAATAAAAGCACATACAAGTCTCCTACAGAGAGGCCTGTATCTCCATTGAAATTTTACATTAAAGGGGATTTGCAAGTCAGAAACAATTAGAAAAAAAAATACCACTACTGTATTCTAATCACATAGCAAGACCCAAACAACAAACCTTCTACTTCCTTGCCATGGTGGGAAGTTTCTCCCCTCTGAATGAAGCTCTCACTTTTTATACAACACACCCTTATGCAAATACTCTGAATCCATATGAATTATTCTTAAGCATTCCCTCACGAAACACTGAAGCTCCTCCTAAAAAGAAACATAATGGTTCACCAAGACACTCATTCTGATGTCTTGTCATTGCCACCTGAACTGGGTTTGTTTGTGGTTTGGAGGGTTGGTGGTTTTTTGGGTTTTCTTTTTAAACCTACATCTCTCATTAGCTTTCTCAACAGAAATATTCAAGCCAAAAGAGCTGAAGCTGACAAGCAGCATTGTTTGAGAAACCTTACACATCACTAGCAGATAAAAAAGCCAAGAAATTCTGAAGTCTTCAGACTTGTCCTCCACACAGGAGCAAATGAAGATTTTTGAAATTATGGAGGAGTCTGATGGAGCAAGAGAGCACAGCCAACAGAGGGACTGATCAAAAAAACAGTAGAAAGGGAGCATTCACTGAAAACCACAACTTGTATGAAAGGACAATGAAATAAGTTCATTATCCAAGGATAAGCAAAGCCAAGAACACAGCAACATTTAGATTGGAATTTACCCTCCATATGAATAAATGCCTGTCCTTTAATAGTAAACACTTGCTAAACAAGTTTCAGAAGGTATACAAGGCCCCAGTAATAATTATGTTTTAAAGCCTTATTCATCTACATGACAAGTTTAACTTCAAACAATTTTTAGATTGATCTAGCTAAGCCAGCGAAACTCCCCTCATGGGAATTCTTCTAAAATTGGCTTATTTAAAATAAATCTAAATTAGCACATCCACACACTTCCTACTACTAAATGAAAATTTAAATTCCATTCTTTTCTCACATTAGTAAGTTCTGACATAAATTTCATTATCAAATTAAGAACACAAACAAGCACCATTAAGACCAAAAGTTCCAAAGCACCAATGTGTGACACCAGCAGCTCGAACTGAGCCACCCACAGTATCTAACACTGCCTGTCAAGTCAGTTCCTTGTCTGGCCAGGAAAGAGTTACATTCTGTTTTACAGGCTACATACGAAATCATCAGCTGGATTCCCTAGATGCAAATCTGCACTGTAACACCAATATAGTTTCCAAAGTGTATTTTCAAGCTCCCCAAGATAACACGCTGAGATTAGTTTATTCCACAAAAGACTGAAGACAGTTTTTGCCCCGCAGCCCCCTTGTTCCAGTCACTACACAACACAGGTTGCAAGTGACATAGTGAGACATACAATTCACATACTGTTTAAACACACAGTCTTCAGACTTAGACATATTTTATGGAATTATGTGATTTAACTCTTCACATGGGTGAGAATTAACATTAAGCATATTCTCCATGTTCTGATTATAAAGCAACTAGTACAAGGGAACGTAACCACGTTGTTGCTAGAAGAGCTGTTAGGGAAGACATGTAGAGCCCAAAACAGGGCAGATATATGTCATTATTCTCTATCTCTGGAAAGTTAAAATATTTTAACACTTCCCTGAGAGACTTTCACAACTGCAGAGCCATCATGGCATACATTAACGCTGGCACCCAGGCCTTGACACCTTCACTTTGGGCTGTAATAAGCTCACAGGCAATTTAAGCTGGTATAAGACAGAACTAGCACTGAAAGAGAAATCCTGCCTTCTCACAGCTGTTCTGTCTGCCCCGTGATCCCAAAATTTGTGTTATCGTGACTATTCCTGCAGAGAAGCAAAGCAACTAAAACTAACTAGGAGGAGGCATGAAGATAAGGAATGAAAGGGACTCAGTTTAGTTGGGATCTGTCTGCTCAACAAAGCAGTCTCCCACACCAACACCTGTAGGACCATTTCTTTCTGCAGCAGGGCCAGATTAGGCTACTCTAAAATGAATGTTAAAACCACAGACTGACACATGGATAGCCTTTACATTACTTTCAGCAAAAAAGAGTTTTTCTTTTCAGTTGCTTGTTTAATGAAGGTTGAATGGAGACTGAAACCTACAAAAAAGACAAAATACAACTGAGCAGCACTTGCAAAAAACAGAAGAGGACAAATGAATTACAACAGGAGAGAAGGAATTACCTTCACCACATCTGTGATTTAAAAAAAAAATTAATCAGTTTCATAAACAAAATTTGGCAGCATTGTGGACAGCTCAATGAGAACCGAATTCAAAAGACAGCACTGATGGCAGCAAGAGAGAAAAAAATCATCAAAGGAAGCTTTAGACTGACAATGCTAATTTCCCACGCAGATCAATGGTTTGCTTCTACCCCAGCTCTGGGCCATTCTGTGAAGTCTGGGGAGGGGCTTTTCACCAGAGAGGGCAGTGACAGGACAAGGGGTCATGGTTTTAAACTGAAAGAGGGGAGATTTAGGTTAGACATCAGGGAGAAATTCTTCACCATGAGGGTAGGAAGGCACTGGAATAGGTTGCCCAGGGAGGTTGTGGAAGCCCCTTCCCTGGAGGTGTTCAAGGCCAGGTTGGATGAGGCTTTGTGCAGCCTGGTCTAGTGGGAGGTGTCCCTGCTCATAGCAGGGAGGTTGGAACCTGATGATCTTTAAGGTCCCTTCCAACCTTAACCATTCCATGATTCTAACAGGTCATACAGTTAAAAACAAAAAAAACAACAACTAAACCTTTTCTTTCTAGAAAGCCTAGTCACCAGGTATCACACAGCTTCACAGCTGCAGCAAAGATACAGAGAGAGATATTTAGAATATTTTTCCTTAATACAAAATACAGACACTAGAGAAATAGATGAAATAATGCTCATATTAAAACCTTTTATTTAAAAGCACTAGGTTTACCCTGAAAAAAAGAGTAGTGAAAGCAAAACAAACTGTAGAAGTTAAAATTAATTACACTAACCTATGGTACTCACTAAACACACTGAAAGACATCACCTATTCAACAGTTATGAGCATACAAAAATATGGGCATCATCTTAGTCTGAGGATTAAAAAAAACCACTTCAGTGGACAGTACCAAAAAGTCTCTTTGAAGCACTACTTTTTAGAAATGGCTACCAAAGAGAGCCCTGTACTAACAAATTTTACCTCTGCACTTGTGTATTGTATCTGGAGATGGTGCTGTTCAGGTCTGTCTTAATTTTCCCAATTTTGATAACATAAAACAGATAAGGAAATGTTTAAGTTCAACTTTGGGTATTACAATAAATAGAAAAAAAAAAAGACAACCAAAAAACCCTGGCAAAAAAAAAAAAAGTGCTGCACTTCCCCAGTTGATAGGACAAGAGATAGCTTACATTCTAGTAGGCTGCTTTGTGTGTACATCAGAAAGGATGCATGATACTAAAGCAAATTAAATGGACAATAGATGGAACAGATCCCTACCCACAGCCACTACAGTTAAAACTATGTAATAGTTTCCACCAGCTATTTTTTTTCTAGTTCATAACTTACTAAAAATAAGATAGCGGAGGGTGACTTTTCTTAAATTTCAAATTTAGTAACGTTTTCTGGTAGTCTGAGTATTAGAAATTCCATCACTAAAAATACAACCAAGTACTCTGCTAGAACTCGAAGTAAGGGAGGTGATACACAACAAAATTTTGACAAGTCTTACAAGTTTTGTGAAGCTATTGTCAGCACATGCATCGCTGACACGAACAAGATGTTCATTAAGCATGTAAAGCTCCTAATTAGTTAGAACTGTCTATGTTTGCAAAGCCAATTTATAAGTTAGAAGTTTACCGTGTTCATTGAGTTGATCCCTACCATTTTTAGAAGGCCAAAAGTATTCAGAAGGGTTGTTTTTTGAAATGGAAAAATCTTTCCCCTTGATTCCGTTCAAAATAGGGAGAACAGACCATTATATGATAATCTAAGATATATTTTCTCTTACAGAATTAAAGCCTTTAACTCCCTTTCCCACCCTTCTGTGAAATAGAGGAAGACTGGTGGTCACAGCAGGGCTGGAGGTGTGCACAAATTGAGAGTGGTGTTTTCCTGGAAGTCCAGGAAGCCTAGCTGTGCCTCTGACTCTGTAACACATTACAACACACCACTAAATATATATGAGCACATGGCAATTCTGCAAAAGTGAAAAACTTCAAGACAAAGGAAAACTAAGTGTACAAATCCCACGTAACTGCAGAACCAGTAAAAGGAATCACTCCTGAAATGTTTCACTTTTCATATCGTTCACTAAGGAAAGGAGAAAGTCTATTTCACACATATGACAACATCAATTACCTTTTCATCAAAAGACTGCCTCATTTTTCAGCCACCTTAAGACTACACAGCTAGCTGAAGCAACATCATAACATGCAGTCTTGTTCTTCTTTAGGAAAATGTACTGGCCATGACAGCAACATGCTTGAAAGAGTTACACTACATTTTGTAGGTTGTAACACTGTGGAGTGCAATTTAAACTTCGGGGAGAATTCTCACACAAAAAAAGAGGAGAGTTGAAGCTGCATATTAAGTTCCCACTTCCTCTTCTAGGAATGGCAGCTTACAATGAGTTTCAACATTATTTACTGTCTAAAAATTAAGCCAAAGAAACTGGGCAACTCTGTGTTACCAACAGAGCTAGCACAGGAAGAGCAGGCCCAGATCCATTCCCAAGAGAACACAAAAAGCCTTTCTAGGAAGAGAAGGGCAGACCCCTGACAGCAGGTAACGCAGTTCTTGCTGCCACTGGGGCACAAGAGGAGGCTGGTGAAGAAATTCCACCAGAGGAAGATGTTACTGCTTCTACCACCCCAAGTTAAGGCAGGAGCACACCCTTTCCTGCATCACATTTCAGGGATGAAGAGTCCTGAGAGGCAACATCCAGCCACTGCGTATATTCAAGAAAATATATGGGAGTTAAGTAGACACACAGAAAACCAAGAAAGACCTGAAGTTTCAACAGTGTATTAGCAATTTTTAAGAGGTAACTTACACCTGAATGATGAGTGAGAAACTAATCTTAATTTCACTAGTTTTATACAGGGGGCCCAAAGCTGTTTCATGTGCTAGGAAAAAGTTTTATTTTACATGCAAAGCCATTACCCCTCCACCAAGTCACTTTTTCAAACAACTGCTCCTTCTGCAATAAATTAAGATGTTGAGCAGGAGGCAAAAATCAAATAACCTTTCAAAGAATAAATGGACAATCTGTAGTGTGCAAAGTTTAGAATTTTTAAGTACATGAAGTACATGAATACCAAACAGTGCAAATTACACAAGTTTATGCAAGTTTTAATCAATTCTTCAAACTTAACGACAGTGTTTATATTATGCTACTTTGACATTTTTCTGTCCTTCTAGAAAAGGATACACCAAAATGTAGAGGTATCAGACTTTTTTTTTTTCCTTAAAAAATCATCATCTTTTCAGACTTTTTACTTTTCATAGTTTCTTGAAGGCAGAAAAAGTGTATGGCCACAATGCTTTCAGCAATTCAACACCAAGTCAAGAACTCAAACAGTAGTTGGGAAAAAGGTTTGGGATCATAGGCTTCCTAACCATGAAAACAGTGATTTTGTGACATCTCCTTCTTGTATTAAAAACTCCATCTTACTCCTGATGTAACAGCGTGTTTGAACGAAGTCCCCAGGTTCGGCAGCAATTTTTTGAAATTAGTCAGATAAGGCTCCCTAACTTGCTTTACACTGTTTCCAGAAAAAGAATTAAGATTAAAATAGCAAACCCTGTGGCAAATTGAGCGATTACGCTGGCAGGAGGCCAGCACCACAGGCACTCTCAGAACGGGGTTGGCTGCGGTGTCCAGTTTGGCGACGGGAGCTGGAAGAGCAAAGTAGCTCAGACTCACCAGCAGTGTTCAGAGAAGCCAACGGCAGCAAGATCTAAGTTACAGGAGATATGAATGGAGCGTTTAAGCAGTGTCAAGGATGTGCTGACAGACATGTAGAGGCTGGAGTGGTGCACTCACGGCAGCTGGGGCTCAGTGAATGGTTGTAAACCACACTTGGTGCTCGCTCCTGGGAACAGGATTTCAGCGTACGTTCATTTCACAGGGATCAGGTTAACCTATGGAAGGGGACTCTCACTGGCAGGCCACACGTAGCCTGACACAAGACAACCCGGCATCCCGCTGACAGTCACTGTTTCCAGACTGGTTCATAGTACAGCCATGCTCTTCTAAAAAACCCTATTCAGATGTCCTGCCTCACGATCTGGTGTGGAGCAGGAAGCTGTCTGGACTGCTAGAAGCCACCGTGCTGCTAAGGCTGTGTATGATTTCACAGGAAGGAAACGGAGAGCCTCACGATGTGGGGCACAACTCACAGCTCATACCCCAGAGCAGACGCTGTCACTGCCCGGCTCTGCGCAGGGGGAAAGGGCTGAGCCACAGAGATAAACTAGGAAGTAAACAAGATGGAAGACGAGCTTGGTCAGAGGGAGCAGAGTAGCAGGAGCCTGAGACACAACCAATAAAGGTTGAGTGGTTCTTCTTTCATGTGCCCGAAAATGAGAGAGGGTTGTTCCAGTAAGGGGAAAATACCCTCACACACAGATCATGGGTCCCTGATGGTAAACAGCAGCCACCAATGCTGGCTGGAAGTAAGATCATTCTGAGTGAAAAAGAGTGGTACAATCAGGCAGAGAGCAAACAAAGGAAGGTAAAGAGACTCCCACATGTAAAACTATTCTCAGTCCATACACTGGTAATATTTTCAATTATTTAGTTCCTTACATACAGCTTCTGAAAAGATTCATCAGCAGGAGGTGAATGTAACAGCCTTAGCAGCAACAGCACAATGTGAGCACCATCAATACTTGTACACTGAAAGCATGCCTGTGCCTGAGCAAGGGAACCTGACACTAGAAACCACCAAATGAAGCCATCAACAGTGATGCACAGTGACTGGTACTAAAATGTGCAAGTGATGTTATACACAAAACCAAAATCTTGAACATCAGTCTGGATACACACAGCTGCAGAGACCCATCCTCCTGGTGTGTCTTGGTAAAGGCCTTTGTAGAAAGGCCACTGTTTAAAGAAAAGCAGGAAAATAAAACCAGAGGAGCTGTACTCTAAGAGGAAAACAATAATCCAGATTGTCTTTCTTGATTCTTGTCCATTCAAGAGAATCAAATCAGAGAAAAAAAAAAAAGAGGTCAGCACCTAACTGTGGATCCTAGGATGTGAATGCTTTTAAGAGTACAAGCATTCATAAGAGATGCAGTAAAAGACCTCTCAGCTACAGGTCCTACATTTCACTACAGTATTCTCTGCTAGATTACCCCTCTGAAGGAAAAGATTTTATGCAAAATTGTTGAGAACAGTGACATAAAGTTCCACTTATTCTGAAACTTTTATGTAAGAAAACTAGGTACCAGTGACCCTAACATCATAGTTTCTAGATTAGAGAGGAACCCTCACCACAGAAACAGCCTCAAGAAAAACGACCTAGAAAAAAAAGTTCCATATTAAGTGCAAAAACTGCCAAGGTATTAACCTGTCTTGCCTTAAACAATATTAAACGTCCCTAAGGGAGTTGGTAACCTTTGGAATCTTTACTTTGCTCGCAGATTTCATTACACGACAGAGCCTAAAGACACCTAATGAAGCCAATAACCTCTTCAGCCCAACATCTGGGTAAGGTTTACCTACATCTGAACAACACAAACTAGCGCAGCTCAGTCGCTGACAGACACGCTTTTGGCAAAACACGGCCACAGCGGCCTCAACTTCTGTGCACGGCGCGACGGGTATCCCAGTGGAGCCCAGGAGGATCTGGGAGGGAGGAAATGGAGACCCCAGTCCACACCGGGCTGCCAGCAGGAGGCTGAGTTGGCAGGAACAGCCAAGCGCTGGCCTGGGGAAGGCAGCACGTAGCGCACAGCCGAGGGGACACCCCGGGACGGAGAGGCGGAGGGCCGGGAAGGGGAGCGGGGGAATGGATGACGGGGGGAGGGGGGCGTCTCTGCCGTCTCCCATCGTCCCAGCAGCCACCGCAGCGGCTACCAGAGCCCCGTGAGGGGACCTCTCGCCCAGGAGAGGGAAGCAGCTCCCTCGCTTCGCCCCCCTCCGCCCGCCTCTCCTTCCCCGCCAACTGGGGGCTCACCGTCTCACACCCCCCACCCTTAGGCTGGGGCCAGCCTCCCGCCGCGGCACAAGGAGGGGAGAGGAGGGCAGGGGAAGGCGACCCTCCCCTAAAAGGGGCCTCCGGACACGCAGGCTCGCTCACTGCCTTCCCCGAGGTGGCGGCAGCGGCCCTGACCCCTCCTTCCCCCGTGAGCGGGGCCGGCTGCGGCCTCAGCGGCCCCAGCCAGGCCCGAGCCTGGGCGTGAGGAGGCCGGGGCGGGGGGGGGGCGGTTGGCCCAGGGTCCCTTCCCCTCACACCACCTCCCTGCCTGCCGTTGGCCCCTGGCGCCCCACGTCTCCCGGCGCTTGGGGGTCGGATCTGGCCGCCGAGGGGCTCATGCCGCCGAGGGGCTCATGCCGCGCCCAGCGCTGACAGACCGCCTCGTGCGCCAACGGCCACCAACGGCCACCCCCCCCCCTCACACACACCACAGGGCCGCCCAGCTCCAACCCCGCCGCCCCGGGGGAGAAAAGAGAAACTCGTTCCGGCGGCTCGGGGAAGGCAGGCCCGGAGGAGGGAATCAAAACCGGCCGAAGTCTCACCGGGTCCGGCGGAGGTGGCTCCCGGGTACATGTCTCCGTGTGCGGCGGCGGAGGCGGCGCCTCTCTCCAGGTCCCTACCGCGGCAGCAGCTCGAGGGGAGGGAAAGGGGGGAGGGAGCGAGCCCGAGCCCCAGCTACGCTATCGGGGGAAGGGGGAGGAGAAGGAAGGGGAGGGAATGGGGGAGGAAAAGAAAAGGGGAAAGAAAGAAAGAAAAGAAAAAGAAAAAAAAAAAAAGAGGGAGGAGGGCTGGGCCGACGCCTGGAAACCAGGTTACTCGGCGGCACTGAGGAGCGGGGAGGTGGGTGGGTAGAAGGGAGGAGCCGCGGGGTCACGGGGAAGGGGCGCTCCGCCCGCTGCCGCCTCCTCCTGCCCGCGGCCCCTGCGGCGGGCGGGAAGCAGAGGCCGGCCGGCTCTCCTGAGGGGCCCAGGTCCTCTCAGCCCGGCCGCGCGGTGGGCCCGGCCCGGGCCGCCAGTCGGAGCTGACCACCTCTCTGCCGCTTCCTTCTCCACCCCAGCACGAATTTCATCAGCTGGGTCTGAGCAGCTTTTCCTCAGCCCTGCCGTTAGGTTAGTACCCACGCACGTTGTGCTTTTCCTTTCTTGCAGCCTACCAGTGTGGCTAACCAGACACGAACCGTTTGTAGCAGGAGCCTTTCGAGGCCCTGGAGTTACCCACCAAGATGAACCATGGCTTGTTTTTACTAAGCCTCTGCCTTGGGCAGGTGCAACATCAACGGTCAAACTAAAGCAAAGTATGCTGCAGCCAGGACTGCTAGAGACTTGTTCTGTCTTTCAGTGACACACTGGAAAATGCTAAGTGCCTCTAACTCTTCACTACCTCCCCGTCAAAGCAGTCTGCCTAGTTATTCGTGTTTAAAAATGATGCTGGAATGACATCAATATTACACATACTGCTTGATCTTGAATGCCCTGTTTACTTGAAAATTGGATTTGATTCTTTCACTGCTTCCTCACCAACACCCTATGAGACAAAGGCAACGCTGCTGTGAAAATCTCAGGTCATGGATCTCACACCCCCATACCACAAATGACTTTTTTTATTCTATCTATGAAACCCAACTGTGGTGTGGTACCTTACTGTCTTGTACAACCAGATAATCTCTGGGTGTACATATGTAAAGTTCAGTACAGGGGAACACCAACTGGCAGTGATGTGAAAGAGGCACAGTATTGGTCAGTGTGATGCACTGAGACGCAGGAGGTACCAGTGATGATGATTCCTGCAGGAATTGTTGCACTTTTGCAATCATCTCATTGGTACCTCTTCCTTTCAGGAGGAGAAAGTAGAAAAAAAAATATCTTAAACCCGCTAAGCAGATAAAGAACAAGTTAATGATGCTCACTTCCACCAGGAAGTTTCACCTAAAAAATTACATAATAGCATCTGTAATCCATATTTTGATTCACCTGCTCTATTTTGATGTGGAAGCCTTTAAAAAAAAATAATACTGCAGTTGCACCCCAGAACAGTCGAGCTCCTTCAAAGTCAACTGAATTGCTTTAGTAAATACCATCTGCCAAAGGATGAGGCAAACATACTGCTCATATAGTTTGTCAAACATTTTAATATCCTCCTTCCTCCATTCATCTTTGAAGTGATACAGAAGCTGTTCCAAAGTTACATCAACTGTGTATTTACTCTTCCCTCTGGGTCATACTTGTAGATATTCAAGGGTTGCAATTAACAGCTCAGCTTTCACTTCAAGTGTACTGTTCCTGAAACCATTGTCACCACAAGAGTTTCCACTGGCATGACTTTGGATTTGTCTGCATTCCAAGCTCCTCACATTGCTGGAAAGTAAAGATTTACCAGTAACTATAAACAAATAAAGAACAAAATAATGGGTCAACTTTAGTTCTAGAGTAAAGCCAAGTAGCTCTAGCAAAATTATAAACAAGAGAGCTGTCAAAGGGGTTGCTGTTTTCCCCTCTGTGAGGAACTGGATAACATTTTTGCATAACCATCAGTAATTTCTGGCCTATGCTATATAACCTTACTAGAGGCTGAAAGGAGGGGGGGACGGGGAATACCAAAACTAAGAGTCAGGAGAGAGTTACCTGAGGCAATTTTGGCCTTTCTGCTATATTAGATAGTACTAAATGCTGAGGTAACAGGGACACCATGCAGTCCCTGAACCAACATCTCATTTTTTTGATACTATATTTCAATCAATTTATTAAGTCTGATTAGGAAGGTAACTCCCTCTAACAATACACACACCACCATGCCTGTTAGACCTGCTGCATTCAAGCACAAGAGAGTATAAAAACACTGATAGATTTCTGTAAAAGTCCACTTGGTTAATTTGGTCACCCTGACTGGCAGCACTGAAGCTAATGTCCATCCAATCATTTTTTAGACATGTGGAATGAGCTCAATACAGACTTCCAGGAAAATCACCATCACGGTCCTATTGATGGACAAAAACCAAACTGACTGACTGCTGGGCATATGAACACAAATAATTCTGTCTCACCTTTCTACATCATTCTGCTTGGGAAATCCTAGCCTGAAAGTAATGGTTGGTGAAGCTTACATGATGAAGGGATGTACCCAGCTGGAACTTCATAGGATACTTCACATAATGGCAAAAGAAATAAAAATAAAATGATAATGGTACTCGGCTAGCCGTTTGAAAGTAACACACTAACAAGCAATGGAAGATAGGTGAAATACAAGGGGAGGTTTCACAAAACAACAAACACATATCCCACACTTCTCTTGGGCTCCACAGGACACTCTGCAATTGACTTCAGGAATTCCCTGGAAAACAGAGATCCCATAATCAGCAATTACTACCTGGAACATCCTAGAGTACAATATACTTGTATTGATTTAAAGCTGATTTTTGTGGATTTAGCACTTTATAAGCAAAAGGGCTTATTGCTGTGTATACAGGACTGCAGACTTGCACAATCAGTTAAATAATAAATAGTTTTATTTCAGCACTGTTTTATCATGTAGAAGTCATGCTGTTCCTGCAGGCTGTTTTCATGCTGCTGCACACAGCCAGCAGCACTTTGGAGAGTTACAGCTCACTTCTACCTGTGCTCTTGAAGAAACAGGACACACGCTCATTTTGGGCCACATCACTTACTTCATTTCTAATGCTTTCTGTCACTGACCATGTTTAGGAGCATGGTGAAACCTAATTAACTCTTACCAGGCAATTTCACTCAAAAAAGACCTTGGTATTTGAAAAGGTTTTGTTTGAAAGCTCCATAAAAGCATTATTTTATATGTGCTCTTTATATGCAATATTAACAATACCATAGTAGTATAAGAAGAACTGCTTAAACACTTGAAATCAGGTTTCTTTGAAGAAAAACATGAGTTACTGTTGGACACAATACCTATTGTAACTGCTGGATTTCAAGTTGACTTTTCCCAGAACTGGCACCTCTCCAAAAACAATTTATTAGTTTTGGAAAAACCGAGCATGTTCTAATAATTTTGGAAGCAAAGGAACTGCTTTTAAAAATCTTTTCTATCAGCAGCAGCAATCTGGGGTAAATATTTTATATACAAATAGGCTGCTGACAAACTATATGGCTTTTCTTTTGATGAGATAACAATACATTGATCTCACTAAGTAACAACCCTTCCCTTTTTAAACTAGATTAATTAAAAAAAAACACAGTTTGTTAATATCTTTTACCCCTTGATAACAATGACACAGTGGCAAAAAAATTTACTCAGAGCAAAAAGATGTAAATTTCATTCTTGACTCCAAGGGGTTCTAAGTTGACATTTTCCATCTCTCACCTGACCTAACATTTGAGATGTCATCCTGGAGTGTGTGCATTAGACTGCTCACATGTTCTGTGTTCTGCTTTGGATAAGAATATAAAATGAGGGAGATCAGAACATAAGTGAAGACCATGACTCTGTGATCTGATGTGTTCACATCATTACAAAGACTGAGGATTCTGGTCCTCTCCCCAGGGACTGTTTATTATTTTACTGATTTAGTCACAATCTGTGGCAAAGGGACCAAAAGCTGATTTTTGTCTCTCCAGAACCAGATGACTGTCCTAATTACCAAGCTAGAAAGCCACATTTGATTTCTTTTGTCTTTTTTTATTAAAAAGACAAACAAACAAAAAAAAAATCAAACCAAACAAAGTATTTATTATTATCAGATTACTAACTTGAGTTCACTCCTAACTTTTCCAGGCGATCAGAGCCCTCAATACAATAACTAAACGCCAGGAAAAAGATGCAGCACCACCTATTGGGGATATGTTAGGTATGCTGAGTGTTTCGGGCTTAAGTAGTAACAGAGTCTCATTCTTTGTTGTAATAACCTAGTGATCAGGAAAATAACCCAACAAAATAAAAAACCCAGCTGGGGAAAAAAAGTAGTTTCCAAAAAGAAGACAAGGGAAGCAAACAGTGTACTTGAGACTGTTAATGAACAAACTTGGAGAAAACAAGTTAATGATCTACAGGGGCTTTGTCCAATTCCAGAAAACCCCACCTGGCTCAGTATGGCACAGTAGGTGCTGTAACAGCTTGCTAGCAATGCAGTTTTATTATCATCCTAAACCAGAACATTGGTTCTCTGGACCAGGTCCCAGTCACTCAACACCCTGGAATTCATTCACTACCCTGGAATTGTAGAAAACACACAGAAACATGCAGCCTTTTTTTTTTTCTTTCTTTTATTTTTTAAGCCCTCATGTATTTGCTCTAGATTCATCTAGAACTCAGGGCTACAGTGTTGATAGAAAAGGGAAGAGCAAGTGATGTCATCTACCTGGACTTGTGCAAAGCATTTGCCACTGGACAGTGACACTCAAAGCACTGTGGTCAACAGCTCGATGTCCAAGTGGAGATGAGTGATGAGTGGCATTCCTCAGGGGTCAGTAGTGGGACCTGCACTGTTTAACCCAAACCATTCTATGATTCTACACTGAAACACACAGACAGGTAGAGAGGTGGATGGTGGAGGGTAGCCTGAAGTTAAAATTTCCCTCTTATGGAGCTTGTAGTAAGTGATCTCAAGGCATGGGCACTCCTCATGGAGCAACTGAGCCTTGAGAAGTCTCACTTGCCCTGGCCTTTAATCAGCTTTGTCAACAGACATTTTTTAAACCTTGAGTCTATGCCTGAGGGACATCCCAACTCGGGGAGGGGGCAGGTGTTGCACCACCACAAGGTGTTCTATCCCTCTGATCATTTTTGTGGCCCTCTTCTGGAAGCACTCCAACAGGTCTGTGTCTTTTCTGTGCTAAGGACTCCAGAGCTGGACACAGTACTCCAGGTGGGGTCTCCCCAGAGTGAAGCAGAGGGACAGAATCACCTCCCTCAACCCTCTGTGAGCACATGTTGCCATCTCATGTCCAGTCATTCATCCACCAGTATCCCCAGGTCATCCTCTGCAGGCCTGGTCTCAGTCCCCTCATTCCCCAGCCTGTATCAATACTGGGGTTTGCCCTGACTCAGGTGCAGGGCCTTGCACTTGGCCTTGTAGAACTTCATGAGGTTCACATGGGCCCACTTCTTGAGCTTGTCCACCTCCCTCTGGATGGCATCCTGTCCCTCAGCCATATCAACTGCACCACTCAGCTTGGTGACATCTGCAAACTTGCTGAGAAGTATGTTGTGGGGGACCATGTCAAAGGCCTTGCAGAAGTGCAAACAGGTGACACTCATAGCTCTTCCCTTGTCCACTGATGTAGTTACTCCATCATAGATAGCCACTAGGTTAGTCAGGCAAGACTTGTCCTTGATGAAGCCATGCTGGCTGTCTAGAATCACCTCTCCCAGGCCCCAAGGGCTGTACCAGGCTAGGAAGTTTCCTCACGACGTCCTTAACCCAGACCCCAGGGAGGCAGCTGACTTCCCTAAGAGGAGAGTCAGTCTGGCATGCTGGACTGTTTCCCTCAGAAGGGACTCACCCAAAGCTATAACCCGTCTTTTCTTTCTCATGGAGGCAGATGTGATGTGGGGAGTAGACCTTTCTGACACTGGCAACACCTCTGGTGTAGATGGACCACCATCCACATCAACAATTGACTGACCTTCCACATCCAGAGCCTCTTCCCTGCTGCATATTCATCTGGGAAGGTGAGGTGGGTAAGGAGGGGATTATTCTGCCACCTCAAGCTTCAACTCGTCTCCATTCCCTCCACCTGAAGCTGCTGCCTTCAGCCTGGCAGGGGGAGGATACTGGATCCCCTTGACCTTGGTTGTTTTTTTTTCAGGTGGCTGTTCCTGTTTCTATCTGAGGGAGGGCAGAACAAGATTCCACCACCAGTCCATCTCTTTCTCAGACTCCCTGATGCTTCTTAACCTTTCTGCTTCCTCCCATAGCTCTGCCACCAGGCTGAGCAGAGCATCCAGTTGGTCACACCTCACGCAGCTGTCCCCAGCACTGTGAAAGGCCCTGGCACTGCCTGCAGCCTGGGACCTGGATGGCTGCACGTTTTCCTGGGCTGCCATGTCAGTTCTGGTGAGAACAGAGGCCAGAGCTTTCTGCCAGGTGGATACCACAGCTGAGCTCCTTCTGGGAGGGTGGTGAGCACTGATTGAACTGGCCTTTTCAGCTGGTGAGGTGACTGCACCCTCAGGACCTGCAGTGCCACGCTGTTTTCCCAATCTGGTTGCTTGTGTTGCCCAGGTTGCTTTTTATAGGTGTGGGAGTTGCTGTGGCAATGCCCAGGCCTCGTCAGCATCTCTCCCAAGAGCTGCCAGCTCCTGGTGGGTGTCCCCACTGCCCTGGCATTTCCCTTCCTCAGGAAACCCCCCCTGTGCACCAAGACCTGCCATTCTGTTGTGGATCAGCTCACATCAACCACATTCTGAAAAAAATGCTGTTAAAAGTAACTTCACTCTTGTCTGGAAGTCAGTTGATTGCATATAAATAGAAACTAAAGCTCTGTTTTGGTGAGGAAGGTGTTCTGATTCAGTTAAGTACCCATCTCCTGCTCAAAATAACTGTTTTCTCATGTTCCTTTTGACAAAATATTTTGAAACCAACCTCCCATCTTTCTGAGGGAATGACAAATATGCCCATCTTGCCAAGTCACCATTTGAAATAAAAATACACCTCCCTGACTGATGCAGCTTCATTTGCCTCAGCTGAAACGCCTCTGTTGATGTCACTGTCACCTGGGCCACAGTTCAAAGGGGACTTTATTGGCTGACAGAGCAACAGACGGTGGACAATTGATTGAGCCCTTCCTGAAGGCACCTTGTCAAAGGTCTAAATCCATCCTGTGTCCCAAGGCTCCGAGCAAGTGCTACAGCACATCAGCTGTACTGTGTCCTAACTGATGCCCAGAAAAAAATTGGATAATTTATTTTTCATAATCTGATTATTCTTTCAGAGTGAAATGCTGAAGTTTGCCAAGGCTCAGACAGCTAGAAATTTCTGCAGAAGCTGGGAAGTGTGTGAAGTTCTCACAAATGGCTTGTTCTGGCCCTCATCTTTCTCTTTTCATTTTTGTACACATGCACGTTACAGAGAATTGTGCATTTACCAGCGATGACACCCTGAAGAACTGCGCTGATCCAATCCAGCACCCTGCCTGTAGGGATTGAATGGAACGGAACGACTTCTTTCGGGAGAAAATGGCCCTGGTTTGTCTATGGAAGGTCTGGGAACCCTTCCTGACACACAGACACGTTCCTGTCACCCCCGAGCACGCCGGGGACGCCTCGCTCAGCCGTTGCGTCAGCGGTGTCGGCTCTGACGAGTATTCCGTAGCGTACGGTCTTGTTTTGAAAGCCGCGGTGGCCCCAGGGGGGAGGAGCAGCAGCGGCGCCGCACAAGGCAGGGAGGCACGGAGGCACGGAGGCACGGAGGCAGCCTCAGCGCGGGCCGGGCCGGCCCAGGCACTCCGATCTCCCCGAGGCTGGCACGGACACGGCGGCCGCGGTGCGGGCGCTCCCGGCATCCCCCGGCAGGCCGCGGTGGGCGGGCGCTGCGCTGCCGCCATTGGCCAGGGCTGCCCCGCTGGGCACGGGTTGGACAGCGCGTCTGCTGCGTGTCCGCTCGCTGGGGCTGCCATTGGCTGAGGGCGCCCTTATAAACCTAATCCGGGGGTATGTGTTCCTTTTCCTCCCTGGCGGCTTAAGGTGCTGCGTCCTTCAGCTGAAGCTAAGGCCGTTCCCCCCGGCGACTGGCACCGCGCCCCCACCATGGCCTCCGTCTCCGAGCTCGCCTGCATCTACTCCGCCCTCATCCTGCACGATGACGAGGTCACCGTCACGGTGAGTGCGGCCCGGGCCCCGCCGGCACAAGATGGCGGCGGGCCGCGGCATGGCCGGCGGCGGGGCGGGAGGCGGCGGGGCCGGGCCGGTTGCTGAGCGCCGCTGTTGTTGCAGGAGGACAAGATCAACGCGCTCATCAAGGCGGCTGGAGTGAACGTGGAGCCGTTCTGGCCGGGCCTCTTCGCGAAGGTGGGTGAGAGGGAAGGGGGAGCCGCGGGCACCGGGAGTGACTGAGGGGAAGAGGCGTGTGGGGATGGCGGGGCCGGGGGACACCGCCACCCCCCGTGTGGGGCTGCTGGGTGCAGAGCACAACCAAACGGTTCCCCCGAGGTGATGATTCGGGCAGTGCGACCCCTACGCGTTTAGCTTCCAAATGTTGAACTACTGTAAAAGCACTGAGTTGTGGGGGCGAGGCAGGCTGTCGGTTTGTCAAGCTGCCGGTTTGTCAGGCTGCTCTTTCACCAGCGCCCTCATGGCCCGACTTACCAGCGCACAAGCCTGAAGCAAAGCTGCCCCGCACGCCCTGTGTTACCGACGCTTCACTGCTGCTTGTTCTCCCCAGGCTCTAGCGAACATCGACATCGGCAGCCTCATCTGTAATGTAGGAGCTGGTGGTGGTGGAGCTCCAGCTGCAGCTGCTCCTGCTGGTGGTGCTGCGCCTGCGGGCGGGGCTGCCCCTGGTAAGTGGCTTCTGCCTGCAAGGTGGTGGTCTCCAGCTGGAAGACAGAGCTGGTTGTCAGCTTGGCTCTTCCCCTTGCAGTTTTAATGTGGTTTGTGCTAGATAATGTGAGTGTCCTAGAGGAAGACAGACCCTCACCTTTAGAAAGGCTGGAATAGCACCTGGAGTCAGTGTACAGGACTAGTGTTACCTCAGAATTGAGGCTGATGTTGTTGTATGTTATCAGCATCTCCTTGTTATGGCTAGAGGGAGAGCACCTGCTTTTTAAGGCTTTTTAGACTTGGTAGGAATTAATTTTGAAGGCACAAACCTACTTTCCTAGCAGTGGAGACACTGGTCTCCTTGGGTGATTCTGTGATTCTGGGTGGTTGGCTCAGCTCGTTAGGGTTGCTCAGGTCTTGTTTCTTGGTGTTCCTCACTGCATGTCAAGTGTTGTGTGGCATGTGATCTTAGGAGCTGATAAAATGGAAAAATCCTGATTCCTTTCTCCTTTTCTAGCTGAGGAGAAGAAAGAAGAGGAAAAGAAAGAAGAATCAGAGGAATCTGACGATGACATGGGCTTTGGTCTTTTTGACTAATAGTTTTGTACCTGTCTGTAATAAAGAACAGTTCCTTGTATTCTTGTCTCTTACATGGATGAAGGATGGTTGGGGTTGTTCTGGGGCTTCACAGCTTCCCTTCTCGGGTCTCGGTACCTCACAGAGCCACAGCACAGGGAGGGTTGGAGCTCCCAGTTGCACTCAGCTTGTGGACAAAGGTGGAAATGCAGCCCCAGCGAGGACGGGGTGTGGTGGCGTTGGGCTGTGCCGCAGCCTCTCTGGAGCAGCGCAGCCCCACGGCTGCAGGGACACCAAGGAGGACAGAGGAGCTGGAGTGGGGAAAACGCTGCAGTTCTCAGTGAAAGGCCCTTGTTGGGGCTGAAGCTCAGACTGCTCATCGGGAGGTGTATTTAACAGCAAGAGTCTTGCAGTGCAGAGCACCCAGACTAGGGTGTGTGAGGGGGGTCTTTTTTTTTTTGCCTTTTCAGGAAAGAAGTTAAGGGAGGGTCTCTGAAGAATGCCTTGAAGGGTGGGTGTGGAAGAGTGTGTAAGTATGAAAGGATGTACCTCACTGAGTCTGTATTCCTGAACTAACTGTTGAACAGGGCTTTTTCAGAGCAACTCTGAGGTAAGGGCTGGGTTTCTAATGTGTATTCTAAAATATTACATGAAAATTGAGCATTAGCAAAATGTTGAAATGTGCAAGGGTCCAGAGTTGTGCAGGAGGGTTGTTCCATGTCTAGCCCAGCCATGGATGCACTCTGCACTGTCCCAGCTGCCCACAATGCTGGGGGTTGTTGCTTTTTTGAAAGATGCAGGCACCCATGGAGGAATTTAGTCTGTGTAACCTCCTCAGCTTCCAAAATAGTTCCTGCAAACTGCTCAGCTGCTACATTTCCCCCCACCCCTTTTTGAAGAAACCTTCCCCTAGGAAAATTGGGTTTAAAAAGTAAAGGATTGCAGGGAGTGACACCAAGTCATTGCAAGTCACTTAGATGGCAACACTGACTTGTTCCTGTCCTCCATAGTTGGAGGAAATGCTTTCTGGAAGACTCCTCAAA
Organism: Hemiprocne comata; assembly: GCA_020745705.1. Lineage (NCBI taxonomy): Eukaryota > Metazoa > Chordata > Aves > Apodiformes > Apodidae > Hemiprocne > Hemiprocne comata. Next base: position 161,135,513 of record CM036587.1, read on the forward strand.
TCTTGGATTTCCTCCTTGGCTGCTTAATGTTGCTCCTGAAGTCCTGCATAAGTGAACACTCAAAAACTTGTGGATTAGGATGGGGGAAAAATTCCAAGCAGAGAAAACTGACAGTGGTTTCTTCTGCATTGTGCACACACATACAGACACACACACACAATACAGGCAGAAGGTCACTGGTAACACCTTTTTAATAGGTCAAAGTAACTGTACAGTTCATTATATTCTTCCTGAGAATAATTTATATCCCTCAACAGCAAAAAGGGAGTGTGGATTTTATTTTAACAGAACAGATGGCATAACTGGAAAAACCAAGGAAAAAATCTAATTACACTGCTCTACTGTAACTCCTCCCAGGCAAGATAGACAAAAGGATGGGTTAGTTAACTACAGTGGGTTTAAAATATTCCACATGGCTTTAATCTGTCCTTATAAATTATATAAAAATGGGGGACATGACTGGTTACAGAACTCCTCTAAATGCAGCTCTGAATTGCTCTGGTACAAAGCAGCATTTTTGCTTCCAAAGAAAACAAGGTTGCTACAAAAGAACTGGCACGTTATTCTGGTGAAAAAGAGGAGAGTTTTCAGGTGTGTTCTACAGCTAGTTCCAAACAAATGCTCCACACACTCACATAAAAGTAAACGGCAGGAAGATGAAGAGGGCTTTAGTTTTTGTCTTGAAATGACTGAAGTCTTGAAAATATAGCTTTTTATTCTTTCTCTGTAAATTGTGATTAGCATATTGCGACGTAAGTGTTCTAATAAAAAAATTCCAGTCTGGATAGTTCATATACTGTGGGCAAGAATTCTCAGCCCTGAGGTTTCCCCGAATTCTTCACTTCACAATATCTTTCTCCCATCTGCTGCTCCAACAGTTTTGGCTGTGAGGCTGTGGCAGCTCTAGGCTAAGCGTGTCCCATGCGATGGTGTGAAACCCAAGTGTGCTCCACAGCTGTGACTTCCCAAGGAATTCTGTACAAACTTCATCTCGTGATAATGCCACTTTTTGAATCCCAGACCAGCTTGGCTTTAGGATAAAAACTTGGTTGACCTTCTGTAATGAGAGAGGAAACCAACAGCTGTCATGTCAGTCAGGGCTGCTGAAGCAAGAGGTGCTGGGAAGCCAGAACTACACTGGGTTGATCCTCACTGCTGGTGGAGGGTGAAGGAACATCCTTTCACAGGCAGAGTTCTCAGACAGGCCGATGAGACTCTGCCCTCGGTGCCTAGTGTGGCCTGGGGTGGCTGATCATTTTCAGTCTGGCTTGATCAATAACATCCAGCAGGTTCTTGGCATCCACAGCCAGGGCGTGAGCAGCTGTCAGCATCTGCTTCTTGTACTCCTGCTGCAGGCTGGTCATGACGTACTGCTGGGCCAGCTTCATCTTGTTAATGAGCTCGGCCAGGTCTGAGTTCAGCAGCTTCTGGGCCATCTCAATCTGCAACAAGAACGTTCCATCAGCTCCAAGTCACTCACAGCAGCCACACAGCAGAGCAACAGCCCCACCACCCTCCCTCAGCAGCCCCTGCCTGAGGCTTCCCAAGGATGCCAGGGCTGTTTCTGTGGGCACCACATGGAGCAGATGGAATCTCAGCACCTGCTGCTCCACACTGTGTGGAGATCAGGAGCCAGCTGCTGAGCCACATGCTGGTAAATGGCATCAAGACCAAAATGTAGTGGCTTTTAAGCTGCATCTCGACAGGTACCTTTGTTACAGGTTCCCAGGTCCCTATTGCCATCCTCTTTTAATTACTATAATTAAAGTAGCTCTAAAGCGTAAAAGTACCTCTAAAAATATGAGAGACAAGGTCAAGAAGGCAAGATACAGGTACCTTAGCAGAACCACAGAGCAAGTCAGGATGAAAGCAGCTCTGTGGAGAAGGACCTTGGAGTCCTGGTGGACAAGTTATCCCTGGGACAGCAACGTGGCCTTGTGGCCAGGAAGGCCAATGGGATCCTGAGGTGCATTAACAGTGTGTCCAGCAGATTGAGGGAGGTTCTCCTCTCCCTCTGCTCTGCCCTAGTGAGACCCCACCTGAGTATTGTGTCCAGTTCTGGGCTCCCCAGTTCAAGAGGGACAGGGATTTACTGGAGAGAGTCCAACAGAGGCTACAAGGATGATTAAGGGACTGGAACATCTGTCATACGAAGGCTAAGAGACCTGGGGCTGTTTAGTCTGGAGGAGAGAAGACTGAGAGGGGATCTTATAAATGTCTATAAATATCTGAAGGGTGGGTGTCAAGAATGGGCCAGTCTCTGTTCAGTGGTGCCTGGTGACAGGATGAGGGGAAATGGCACCAAGTTACAACACAGGAAGTTCCACCTCAACATGAGGAAGAACTTCTTTACTGTGAGGGTGACAGAGCCCTGGGACAGGCTGCCCAGGGAGGCTGTGGAGTCTCCTTCTCTGGAGACTTTCAAGACCCCTCTGGACCCATTTCTGTATGATCTGCCCTAGGTGTTCTGCTCTGGCAAGGAGGTTGGACTAGATGATCTCCAGAGGTCCCTTCCAACCCTGACCATTCTATGATTCTCTAAGCTGGCACTTACTGAACCATGCTCTGGCTTTCTCATTATCTCACACTTGTTCAAGGTTTTGGGGGAAACACTTTTTCACCTGACCCATGAACTTCACTGAAAAATCTCAGTTGCTTCTCATCCAGAACCAGGTTATTGTGGAATATCTCATCAACAGCTTCCAGTTGCACCTGGTTAATGACTTTGTGTGCAAGCTGTAGTTTAGTGAAAGATTAAACCTGCACTAAGAAGTTCCATATAAGCACAAAGAGAAGGCTCTGGGCCTCACAGTGGCCCTTCCAGTACTTGAAGGGGACCTACAGGAAAGCTGGGGAGGGACTTTTGACAAGGGCATGTAGGGAGAGAACATGGGGTAATGGATTAAAACTGGAAGAGGGGAGATTTAGGTTAGACATTAGAGAGAAATTCTTGACTATGAGGGTGGTGAGACACTGGAACAGGTTGCCCAGGGAAGCTGTGGCTGCCCCACCCCTGGATGGGCCAGATTGGATGAGACCTTAAACAACCTGGTCTAGTGGGAGGTGTCCCTGCCCATGCAGGGGGGTTGGAAGTAGATGATCTTTAAGGTCCCTTCCAACCCAAACCATTCTATGATTCCATGTGTGTGTTGTATCCTCTTCAATCACATCCAGTTTTGAGTGTCTACACTTAAGCCTATGCCCACACAGGAACTAGGTTCTAATTTATTAATTTAATGAAGAATTATAACCTCAGATTTTATACTGCTTAGTGAGCCAAAACATGCATGTGCAGAGAAGGAAAAGCCAAATCATGTCCAGCCAACCTGACATGTCATGACTGAGCCCCAGGTGAGTGGAGCTCTACATACCTCTCTGTGGGTGCTTGCAGGAAGCACTGGCAGGCTCTCATCTACTGTTGCCAGTAAGGTTCTTAATGCCAAGCCAACCTCCTAGGAAAAATATCAGTTAAGAAAATAAACTTCAAAACCTTGGAATGAATGGATGAGAGACTTGTAGCTGGAGTGCAGGAAGCAACTGATAGGCTGGATCCCTCATCTGGGTAAGAAGGGAGTTAGAACATGGCTGGGGGGCTTTGAAAACCCCTGTTAAAATCCCATGTTTCACCATCAAAACTAAATGCCAAAGGGTTAATTAAAACCCCCTTATTTTTAATAAGTGAAATGCAGAGAGAACTGCACAACTCACTGCCCCTGGATAACACAGGCATGCTGGGGAATAAAAGCACCATTCCCCACAGCCCTGTTAACAGTATCCAAAGCATCCTCTGACCACAAGTTACCTGCCCCACAAACAGCTTTTCCTCTTCCAGCTTCCCAGAAAGTTTCTCCCATGCCACTTGAAGACCTCACACAGGAGAACTCCTTCAGGAGAGAAATAAACCACTGGTTTTAGGCACTGCCTCCCTACCTTAACCATGGGCACATACTCCTCGGGTGGAGCTGGCTGTATTTTACTGGACATTTCGATGACTGCTTTCACCAGCCCCGTCACGTTCTCGTAGACCTTGTCGTTGGAGCGGTCCAGGTTGGCCGTGGGAGGAGGGCTGATTTCCTGCGGCTGGATCTGGAAGCAGAGAGCAGTTGTTTCACCTCCTGTCCCCAGCAGATGGGGCTCAGCAGCTGCCCAAGCTCCGGGAAGGTCTCCAATTCACAACATCCCCACCCTGGTCCCGCTGGGTGCCCCGTCCTGGCAGAGCACACTTGCTCCCGGATCTGAAGGGAGTTTCCTTCAGTTCTTCTGACTGACCCTGATCTGTGAAGTGATACTAAAGAATTTTTACCAGGATTTCCCTGAAGAGCTCCTGGTGTAACTCCCACAACAGAGACGAAAAGAATTTGAGGAACAAGGAGTACCAAGTACTTGACACATCTAAGTAGTTCACTACTGATAGACAGTTCCTCTGCTAAGGCCACAAGTGACAGGTCCCTTGTTCCAGACAGTTGTTTTGTGCCCCAAAACAACGCCAGAGTACATCGTTCACTTACTGATAGAGTAAAGAGAGAATATTGCAGTAAACAGGGTTGTTTTGTTAGTGAAAATGCACAGCAGATGAACTAAAATGGTGTCACCAGTACAGATGGGAAACCCCAAAGGTTTTCATCCAGTTGGTTCCCAACAGATGAGAATAAAACCACAGTCAGTTAAAAATTCTGTAATCCTTACACATGCAAAACTTGCATGGAGTCAGATCTGACTGGAGTGAAATCCAAGACAGACTGAAATAATCCTGGGACAGAAAACAAACTTCTAAAACTTCCTCACTATCTCTGCTCCTGAGCTGTACCTACAAGCATCCCAGTTCCCTGGGATGTCCAAGCAACCACTCAGAGGGAGCAGAAGGTTAACAAATGGATTATTTCTGACTGGTCACACAGCAGCTGTCCAGCCTGCTGATCTGAGATGGCTCGTGGCACCTCAGCCCACCACACTGGGTTACTGCTGGTTCTCATTCCTGGTCCTAGCTAGAGATCTTTCTCTGGAGGTACTACCCTGGTAAGACTATAAAATACTTGGATGAAACTTAAGGAAGGAGCAGAGGATTTAAGAGCATGGTGAGTCCATTTTGTTGCATTTCACCAAGTGGGTACTGACAACTACTACAGAGGTTCAATCTAGTGTATTGATTGGAAAATACCTCAGGAAAAAGAACATTGAAATTGCCTCGATCACCAGTGAAAGGCTGTGATTCCAATTGGTTTCAGCAAAATCAAGAAGTTAAAACAGTCATCTGGCAAAGTCACATGCAAAGACATTTTGGAATAGGGCACGTACACACACGCTCACGCACTGCTTACCCTCCATGGCTATGGTTGAGCAGAATGTGGGGGAAGGTTAAAGAAATTTACCAAAAGAAGGGAAAAAAGAAAAACAGTATTAATAAAACTCAGCAGGAAAAAAAAAACCAAACAAACCAACAAACCAAACCAAACCAAACCCAAAACGTGTGTAGCAATAAGAGACCAGTTAAAAAGCCTGCAACAAAAATGCATCCTCAAGGGTAGGGGCAGTCATTCCTGTTAGCTCGTGGCCCAGTTGTTAGGGAAGCCCAGAGTGCTGGCAGCAGGGGAGGTGTTTGCCATGCACCCATGCTGCCTGCTCAGGGAACACGTGGCAAGAGATCATGCAAAGCTGGACAGGAGCAAGCCAGCCTGGAGAGCAGCAAGGTGGTGAGTGGAGCAGAGGGCCTCTGCGACATGGGAAACGACGTGTCCTCTGCAACCCTGCTCCCTTTGCACAGATAGTTTGTACTCAGTTCCAGAATGTGTTGTATTCATCTTCCTGAACCTTTTTCTTTAGAAAAGTCATGATAGGAAATACATGGTCATTGCAGCTCTTGTTGGCAATGCCTCATTACAGCCATGGTTAAGAACTGCCAAGAACCCATTCTAGATGGATTACACCCAACTCAATTCCTGCAGCCAGGCCCAACATTTCAAGAGTACAGACATCTGTCTTTAACACTCTTCTCCTGTTTGTTTGTTCATACCCAACATCAACAGTATTGCTCTGCAGACTGTGAAGTGAGGAGTTTTTCTGTGTGGACTGAGGGAACTGGGAGTGCTTAGGCTGGAGAAAAGGAGGCTGAGGGGAGACCTCCTCACTCTCTACAACTGCCTGAAAGGAGGATGGAGCAAGATGGGTGCTGGTCTCTTCTCCCAAGTAACAAGCAACTGAACAAGAGGAAATGGGCTCAAGTTGCACCAGGAGAGGTTTAGATTGGATATTAGGAAAAAAAATTCTTCATTGGTAATTAAGCACTGGAACAGGCTGCCCAGGGAGGTGGTTGAGTCTCCATCCCTGGAGGTGTTTAAAAGACATGTAGATGTGGTGCTTAGGAACATGGTTTACACATTGGACTTGGTAGAGTTGGGTTAATGGTTGGTAGAGTCAGGTTATGGTTGGACTTGATGCTCTTCAAGGTCTTTTCCAACCAGAATGATCCTGTGATCCTGTGACTGGCTGACTTTGCCTCAGCCAGTAATTTCCTGGTGTATTTCCTGGTGCATGCCCTAAAGGCTCCTGAGGGCAAAGCAGTTCAAACCCTCTGATTTTAATTTGTATTCTGCAGAAAAGAGAGGCTGCAAGGGGAATCTGAAATGGGTGTACAGAAAAGGGAATCTGAAGTGAACCCCAGAAGCATCTCCAGTTCAGGACTGCAGACAGTAACAAAGCTATAGGCTACAGAAAAATAATGGGCTGTTTTCTTGAAGGGGCATGCACCACTTCAACTTAAGGAAACTTGTAGGAAAAGCAAATCACCCCTTCTTTTCTACTGAGAAAGCTATTTAGGACATGAACCATATTCACTTGTTATTAGTGATGACTTTGGCTGCCCAGGTTGGTTTTCTGTCAAAAGGACATAATTCAGAAAACATTTTTCATGTCCCAGTATCTGCATTTAGAAAGGACATTTTAGAGAAGCCAAGTTTAGCAACACATCTGTTACTGCTTTTTGACATTTTCTGAGGCCTGGGAACTGGGAAAGCATGGGCACCAATTTATAATAAATAATCCTGCTCAAATTCACCACTGCCTGTCTGCTTACACTGATTCTTAAATATTCTGATAATCTCAGGACAAGAGAGCAGGAGACAGGCAGGCAGTGCCTGAGACCCATTTGTGCTGAACAGATTGCTCTGATGGCAGGTTTTGACTTTCATTCTGGCCAGATAAACTGGCTTTTTTCTGTATTTTCTTAAACCACCTAAAGTAAATGTCACTGATCACAACAGCCACGTCTACCACAACGTGGATTCCTGCTAGTATCAGAAATAGCTCCAATGGTTCCCCTCAGGAGGCCCTGAGGTCACTCACGTTTTTATTTCCTCAAGATTAGGAATCCCAAAGGTAGGGGAACAACATCCAGAGGCCTGGATTTAAAAAGTGACCAACATACTAAGGAGCAGTTCCACTGATACCAACTGCAACAGGAGACAGGACGTTGTGTTTTGCAGTGCCCTGCAGCATCTCTCTGCTAGGGAACTGCAAAGTTTCATTTTTGGCTTTATTGCCCATTTACTGGAGGTGAAACAACACATTAGAAAGTATCTCAACCACAGGTCAGACAGCCCTGACCACACCATTTCCTCTCGTCCCTTGTTCCCCAGAGCTAGTAGGGTTTTAGGAGAGTCAGTGCAGCAGGAAGAGCTTTTTGGAGCACCAGAGTCCAGACATGTCCCACTTCTCTGTGACCAAGGACAGGACACTTTGGTACTACCAAAGTTTGGGCTGGAGCACCTCTGCTATGGAGACAGGATGAGAGAGTTGGGATTGTTCAGCCTGGAGAGGAGAAAGCTCCAGGGAGACCTCAGAGCACCTTCCAGTACCTGAAGGGGCTACAGGAAAGCTGGGGAGGGACTTTTTGCAAGGGCTTGTGGTGAGAGGACAAGGGGTCATGGATTAAAACTGGAAAAGGGGAGATTTAGGTTAGACATCAGGAAGAAATTCTTTCGTGTGAGGGTGGTGAGACACTGGAATAGGTTGCCCAGGGAGGTTGTTTGTGCCCCCTCCCTGGAGGTGTTCAAGGCCAGGTTGGGCTCTGAGCTACCTGCTCTAGTGTGACGTGTCCCTGCTTATAGCAGGGAGGTTGGAACCTGATGATCTTTAAGGTCCCTTCCCACCTTAACCATTCTATGATTCTACCTGAGGAACTGGTAACCCTGGGTGTGCTCCTTCCTGCTTAACAGAGCTGCTGAGCAGGAAGCTTGGTCCATACAGAGATCTCATGTGCTCTTCAAACTAGAACTACGCTCATCTGGGAAAGGTTCTGGGTGAGGAACACGCTGAATCACAGCAATGGAAGATATGAGCCTACCAGTTAACTCCCCACTTCCCTGGAGAGCTGCCAATGCACGTTTGCCTCATGACAACATTTATTTGAGAAGTTTAGTCAGTTTCGCTTTCCATGGTCTCTTACTTCAGGCACAGCAAACTAGCTCAGAAGAGTGATTTTTTTCCTTTTCTGCAGTGTGTTTCAGGTGACACTGAGCAACATACCTTCACACCTTCGTTGTAGCTGTCCACGGGGCTGTTGAGGCCTGCAAGGCTGCCCAAGTGCCCGGGGGCTCCAGGGCGGGGAGGTTTCTTTGGCGGAGCTGCATGATCTGGTTAACAAAACAATTTTTATTTCAGAGGACCAACAGAGCAGACCTGTGTAATGTTTTGGTCTGTCAACGGTACAAAGGCTACAGGTGCTTCACTGCACTAGCAGAGGAGATGTACATCTTAATTGTGTCTTAGAGTAAACCCATGGTTTGTAGGAGCTGCACTTGAATCCGGATTTCTACTGAAGAAATGCAGACAGAAAGGGCTGAGGAATTGATCAAGGTTTCCTGTAATTATGAGAACGTGGCTGTTCTAGTGAGATACTTCAAAAATCCCTTGGTGGGGCAACTGCTACTCATCCCAGTACATGTAACCCCAGACCTGAGAGCCACTCACCCCTTCGTACCACAGCTGAGTGCCACATGCTGTGCATGCCTGGGAAAATGGGACTTCTTCATGGCAGAAATCCTGGCTGTGATTCACTTTGAGACTGAGAAACCTAAACTGAGGTGTCTACCTTTGTTTCACATGTCTGAACTCCACACATGGTGAAGTCCTGCAGAGTGACTCAGCTTCCTTGAGACACTTCCTGCCTGTGGATGAGACACTTCTTGGCTTTGCTGCCTGCATCCCTGGGGACTGCATGGGGAATGTGAACACACAGTGCACCCAAACACCCATGTGTAGTTTTGTGGAACTGAATCCATCCCTTGTATCAAAATATTGGCATCATCTTTGTTCCCTACTGCTGCTAGAAGACTTGTCATTGAGGACTCAAGACGTCAGTGTGTGAGTTTACTGCTTACCTGGTTTACCCACAGGCTGATATATGTGCTGGTTACCAGCCTATAAGATAAAATAGAAGAAAATATAGTTATTACAGTGCTCACAACTTCTATCAGCACAATCTCAACCACTGAGAGTGGCCCAACATTTCCAGAGTTAAAAATACATCCCTATTCACCATCATTAGCTAAGCTCCTAACCACTGGCATATTAGTTATACAGTAAGAAAGACTTTTCACTTCCTTTGTATCCCTCACAACAGCCCTGGCCTCTGCATTACACTTTATCTTTCACCATTAACCAAATGTGGAGATATATTCACAATCATTTTTAGCCTGTATTCAGAGAACAAACTGTAGAAGTGATGGTGGTGAAGAAGAAATGGCAGTGCAACAATGAGGAGACCAAAGTATCTCTGCACTGCTGAATCATTTCCATAATGGTAACTAATCCCCAAGCTGGTTTTTGGTTTTGTTGCAAAGCTCTTAGCCAAGATCAATTTGCTTCTTCATCTGGGAATATTTAATAATAGATTGAAGTGACTTTCCTTGGTAATTATATTCATACAACCTTCATGCCAACCTCAGTTGCCAAGGGGAACAGCTCCAGTGCCAGCAACACGTGCAGCAGAACAGCTCCAGCAGGATGCACAGGGGGGTTCCCAAACCAATAATCCCAAGGGAGCAGAGAGACACCACCCCTTCCCCCCCCCCCAGGAGCCCACAGCTCCTGCCACAGTGGCTGAGGAGACCTGGGAGCTGCACAAGGCAGAGGAACATCTCTGGTAAATGACAGAGCTCTGGGAGCAGGTGAGTAGGTTGAGGAATATCAGGGAGTGAGCGGGTTAAAGATGTGATGAGAAAATGCCCTACCCTGGTACAGCCCTTGGATTCTTGATTCTTCAATCCATTCTTGATTTCTCATGCAGGCACCAATGAATTGCAGTAAGAAGTCCAAGGGTGATCAAGAGAGACTTCAGGGCCTTGGGCTGACTCATTAAGGGATCAGGAGCACAAGCAGTGTGTTCTCCTCTATCCCTCCAGATGCAGGGAATGAGGCAAGAAACAGGAAGACCCAGAAGATCAATACCTGGCTTCACGACTGGTGTCACCAGCAGAATTTGGGGTTTTTTGATCATGGGTTGAGCTACACAACAGCAGGGCTGCTGGTGACAGATGGGGTACACCTGTCAAAAAGGGGAGAAGAATCTTTGTGCAGGAGTTAGTGATGAAAGAGCTTCAAGCTAGGGTTGAAGGGGAAAAGGGAGACACACTTGGGGGTGGCATGCCAATGTTAGAGGGACAGTGTGCCAGTGAGGTCCTTCAGCCTCCTCCATGGTGTGCTAAGCACACTGGAAATGTCTTTATACTAACACACAGCATGAGGAATAAACAGGAGGAGCAAGAAGCCCTGGCCCAGTCCCAGAGCTACAACATCATTGGGGTAAACAAAACGTGGTGGGATGAGTCTGTGTTGGAAGACTGTGACTGGAGGGATAATGAACTCCCACTCAGTTCTGAACTTGTTCAAGACTTGCTGCTTCAGCTGGATGAACATAAGTCTGTGAGGGCCAATGGGATTCATCCCACTGGAAAAGCTGGCTGCTGTTATTGTGGGACCTCTCTCTGTTATTTCTGAACATGCCTGGGAGTCCAGAGAGGTCCCAGTTGACTAGAAGTTGGCAAATGTTTGCCCCATTTTGATGAAGGAAGACCTGGCAGTCTCACCTCAGTGCCTGGTAAAATTATGGAGAAGGTTATTCTGGGAGTTACTGAAAAACACTTGAGAGACAACACAGTCATTGGCCGTAGCCAGCATGGGTTCAGGAGGGGAAAGTCCTGCTTAACCAACTTGATTTCCTTTTATAACTAAGTCACCTATCTAGTTGACCAAGGGAAGCCACTAGATGTGGTGGTTTTGGATTTTAGCAAAGCTTTTGGTACTGCCTCTCACAGTATCCTTCTGGAATAATACGTGGGGTGAGCAACTGGCTGGTGGGTCAGGCTCATGGAGTTTCAGTAAATGGGGTTACATCAGGTTGGTGGGGAATCACCAGTGGGGTTCCTCAGTGCTTGATTTTAGGGCAGTGCTCTGTCATGTTTTTATAAATGACCTGGATGCAGGGATTGAGTGCACATTAAACAAGTTTGCTGATGATATTACAGTAGGAGGAGCTGTGGACTCCCTTGAGGGTAGAGAGGCCTTACAGAGAGATCTGGGTTGATTAGAGAGCTGGGCAATCCCCACCTGTATGAAATTCAACAAGAGCAAGTGCAGGATTCTCCACCAGAGAGTAATGGGGTAATCCTGGTTATGCATAAAAAATGGGGGATGAGAGACTGAAGAGCAGCCCCGTGGAAGGAGATCTGGGCATTTGGGTTGATGGCAAGTTGAGTATGAGTCAACAGTGTGCCCTGGCAGCCAAAAGGGCCAACTGTGCCCTGGGGTGCATCAAGCACAGCTTAGCAAAGCCAGTCAAGGGAAGGGATTGTCCCACTCTACGCTGCATTGGTGCAGCCCCACCTCTGTGCAGTTTCAGGCTCCTCAATGTAAGAATATACCTCTCTACTTCAAGCTAATTTCTATCAGTTTACTATGGAAAGCACAACTTTCAGAAGGTAAGGTTGCATAAAAATGCATTGCATAGGGAGAAATCTAAAGTCCTTTTTTACGTTCTGCAGACGATATTCTATCAACTTGATGCTTTAGAGCAGAAATGTAATGGACAGAAATAAAGGAGCAGATTCACCCTGCCTATACAGAGTGGATGGATGGGCTGAGACCAACTGTAGGAAATTCAATAAGGCCAAATGTTGGGTCCTGCATTTTGGTCACAACAACCCCAGGCAACTCTACAGGCTTGGAGGAGAGTGGCTGGAGAGCTGCCTGGCAGAAAAGGACCTTGGTGTATTGACTGACAGTCGGCTGAATGTGAGCCAGCAGTGTGCCCAGGTGGCCAAGAAGGCCAATGGCATCCTGGCTTGGATCAGAAGTGGGGTGTCTAGCAGGACTAGGGCAGTAATCCTGCCTCTGTACTGGGCACTGGTGAGGCCCCACCTCGAGTATTGTGTTCAGTTTTGGGCACCTCAATACAAAAAGGACATGGAGGTGATGGAGCAGGTCCAAAGAAGGGCAACAAAGCTAGTGAGGGGTTTGGAAAACATCCCCAATGAGGAACGACTGAGGGAGCTGGGGCTGTTCAGTCTGGGGAAGAGGAGGCTGAGGGGAGACCTTCTCACTCTTTACAAATACCTGAAAGGAGGTTGTAGTGAGAGTGGAGTTGGTCTCTTCTCACTGGTGACTGATGACAGGACAAGAGGAAATGGGCTCATGTTGTGTCAGGGGAGATTTAGGTTGGATATCAGAAAAAACTTCTTTACAGAAAGGGTTGTTAGGCACTGGAACAGGCTCCCCAGGGAGGTGGTTGAGTCACCATCCCTGAATGTGTTTAAAAGTCATCTGGATGTGGTGCTTGGGGACATGGTTTAGCAGTGGGTCATCAGAAACAGGGTGATAGGGTTGGGATAAGGTTGGACTCGATGATCTTGAAGGTCTTTTCCAACCTGAACAATTCTGTGATTCTATGATTTCAAGTCTGTAACTGCACATTTGGAAAAATCAAATTTCACTTTCAGGAACCAGGAGTAGAAATCAAAGATTTAAAGTCCTGAGACTCTTCTGCTGCCACAATGAACCTTTGAAACCCTCTGGCCGATGATCTCTCACTGTCACACGGCTGCCCTCTCTAGTTAGAAAAAACATCTGTTTTCTGCCAGCACCCTCAGTCATGTCATTAACTTTGATTTGTGTTGTTAACCCAACTATTTCAAATCTGACAACCCCGGGGGAAAAGAAAGGAGGGAAGAAAGGAAGGACAGTAAAATTCCACTAAAACAATTCTTGCCTTTTGACTTATAGAAAATTGTGTATTAAAAGTCTATGTCAAAAGAATGTGCCTGAATTACACAGCCACGTGCTCATCAGTTAGGAACTAGTAAAATGTGTGTGGTAACTTTTCATTTTTACCACCACATCCAAGAACAGGATCATGTTCTTATTTCTTCTCCCTCCCAGTGTCCCTGAACTGCAGAGATGCTGCTGCTCTGAGCAGGCATCAAGCTGCTGTGCTTTCTGCTCAACACCCTTCCAAGTACCACAGCAACTGATCAAACAAAAAGTCACTTTGTGGGAAAGATGTAAATGACCTCAGTGAACTGGACTCTGTCCTCAACATTGTCACAGAAACCTCTGTGAAATGTTGGGCAATTATTTGATCCTAGTTCTCCTAGAAATGACTACTGCCTGTTTCTCATCCTCTCAATGAGAAATTGAGATTGACTGACAAAAGCATTAGACATTTCCCACTGTAAATTAAGTCAGTCAGAATTATGTTCTGAATGTATTAAGAACTACAAAAATGCAAAATAAAATTCTGGAAGGAGAAATGTAGTTACCACAACTAGAGTCTTTTAAAACTAATTTTGTCAATGATCACTACATGTTTTTCTTCACACTCTTTCAAATGGGGTGTGAAATGGTACTACCTCATCTGGGAAGACAGAACTTCCCCCACAAGCAGTTTGGGATCCAGGTGTTGTATTTTTTTATCCTAAGCCCAGGCAGCCATGCTGGAATCACAGAAAACAGCTGTCTGCAAGGAGCCACTGACAGCCACCCAGATCAAACCTCTGCCATGACTTCCAAATCTCCAGGTTATTTCATGAGTGCAGCGATACTTGCTCTTACATAAAAATGCAACAATAGCAAAGACATAACAATAACTAATAGTCTTCTCCAATTTCATGGGAAAAAATCTTATCAGCTTCCAGACTGGAATGTCCCTAGAGACCCTGCTCCAGTGTGTCATCAATACACTCATTCATGACTGTACTTTGGCTGCAAGTGTAGGAAGAGTCATGGAATTCCAAGGTAGCGAAGAAACACTGAAGCCAAACTAGGAGTTTACAATTGCATCCCAAATGAATGAGGCAAGTGAATTTTAAATAGTAATTGAACAATTTTAAACGTGATATCTGAGGACAAACAGTAGAGGAAGCATCAGGTTTCTATCATTAACAGTCCCTAGCCTAACCCCCCTCCCTTCAATCAATGTGATTCAGAGATTCTAATGGCAATTAAATAATCGGAGAGACATTTTTAGTTAAACAGACAGGAGTTAAGCCAGTAAGAAAATTCCACAGCTGCAGCTGTTGTCTGGCAATAAATGAATGGCTATGGAGTTTATTCCATTTGTTTCATAGCAGATCGTTTACCCCAAACAGATTTCTGGGTAATACAACAGTAACATTTACATTCCTTGCAAGAAAACCCTTCAGATATTTAAACAACTGCAAAAGTTACTTTAATCCTGCTTCCTGTTGACAGAACTTTCAGAAAACTACCCACATTTTCAAGTGAAAGGCCCAATTATGCTGCATATGAACATTAAAAAATTACTGCAACGTATTTGTGGAAACATTTTAGTATTTGTTACAACAGCAGCTTTAAGGGAAAAACAAAAAACAACAAACCCCAAATCCCCTAAACTGCTGCATGAACAAGTTTGCCACGGCTGCTGTTCCCACAGAAGCTGAGCCTCTTGGAAATTGTAGAACCATGTAATAATAGTGGAAACATGAAGTGAAAACTTTAAATCCTCTCCAAAATCAAGACAGTGCACACCACGTTCTGCCAGGAAACCAGAGGAAGAGTTGGGAGATGGAAAGATCCCACACATACTTACTGGGCCCTGGAGACCTCCGTCCTCTCGGTCGATGCTGCTTCTGGAGAGCCGCACGTCGGGTTTCTGAAACAGAAATGAAAGATGTCATTCTGCACACTCTGCTTACTGGGTCATGCAACCTGGGCTTAAAATCACTGTAAAGACAGGAAAGCACTGTGAAGGATGTAGACTGACAAATACAGATGTCATTTCATTCCAGTCCCTACACCCCCGCTGACGACTCCGCGCCTCGGCAACCGCAGCTACTGAATCCCCTCTCGCCTGCTCCACCACCCATGCCAGCACACGTGTGAAAACCTTCTTAGAAATATGGAAAGTACCATTTCCCTAACACAACACTGGAAAACCTGCATTTTTAGTCTTCTCAAAGTTGTTGTTTTTCGGTTTTTTTTTGTTCAGAAATTGTGTTTGCTTCCCAACAGCAGAATCTCCCCCCAGGCTGGGAAAGGCGGCGCAGTAATTCCCGCTTCCTGCCTGCCGAGGGCTTTTATGTGCTTGGCTCCATCTCCAAGCCTGCAAATGGGGCCAATTACTGGAGCTCTTTCAATGCTGCATTTGGATACAGAAAGCTAATAAAGACATCCAGATGCACTGGTCTCCTGGTTCAAGTGACAAACATGAATTTCTGTTGTATACGTTTTAAGTGAGATACAGGAACTCAGGACTTGGTGGTTTTACGGAGTAAAAATAACCCTGGCCCCATTTTTTGTTGCATAGAAACGAGTCATTTTTCTCATCTGGCCAGCAAATCTAGGTATGTTGTGTTTATTCTTCAAGGGCAACGTTGGGAAAGACAAAGGAAGAGCTGATGTGAAACAAAGGTTACGACTGATCTGAAGACACAAGTTCAGCAAAATGAAAGTGCTTTTCTAGTGTGCTGATTGTGGCACACAACAGCAAAGAAAGAGGATTTATCTGACTCTTCAGCTCACCATCCTACGAGACTTCAGAGTTCATTCTCTTCAGAAAATGGAAAAAATGAACATCACTGTAAATACAACTTCTTTCATATGTCTGTAGGGATATACACATAAAATGGACACACACAGAATGAGAATGGACGTTTTTTTATTTAGAGAAATGCAGGCATGTGAATATTTACTGTAACTAAGCTGACCCCATGAACACACGTGTATTTTGGGGGACAAATACATCCATTTCTTCTAAGCCACTCTAGATCCCTTTCCTTCTTTCTTTCTAAAAGCACTAAAGATTCATCCCAACTCACATATCCTGCTAAATGACCCTAAAAAGCCAGCAGGGCAGACAGAACTTGCAAAGATGCACTAATACTGATCTTTCATCATTAAAAATACTCCAGTTGTGCTGGCTGGCTGTCAGAAGGACTTCTACTTTGTGTTTTCATTCAGTCTTCTGCAGACTGAGGCACAGCCAGAGACAGGTGCTGCCTGGAAGAACTTGCAGATTAAAAATAGACAAATCGTACTAGAAAGGGAAATGTTTAACCCCATCTTAAACGTGAAGAACTGAAGCAGGCAGGCAAATGATTTCCCAATGTTTCTCCAGGGATTTGTGACAAGTTTTACGATGAGACCTACCATTGACAAATCTCCAGTTTATTTCCTTTATTATGATGGATTTTTTTCTGACTAAAGCCCCATTTGGTATGTGTACACTGGACACTTAATTAGATACATAAATTAAATAGTGATATTTTTAAGCTAAAGCAAATGCTCATCCTTGTTTATCTAAGCATACAACTAACTACATTTCTATTACACTGATGTTCACCATTTGCCTTCATTTCTCAACAGGGAAGTGCCCAAAATGTTTCGAAATAGTCAAAGACACTTTTATCACAGGGGTCTTTAATGCTCTCTGCACTTTTAACAATTTATTACTCCAGAAAAGAACCCTGAACCAGACAAAGATAACAAAATTTTGAGCGTTTTAAAAGATTTAGAAGCAGAAAAATACACACTTGTCCAAATAACAGATTTTTTTCTAGTGTTATAAATAAGTTAAATTAATAGGCATAGTATCATGTCCTCCCCTCCTTGTCTTACTAAAAAGGTCCCTTTCAGCATCTAAACTAAGTATCCAGTTCTACAACCTCACTTCACAGCAACAATTCACCCAAGTCACCACAAGCAGCAAAATGTGCAGCATCTGAGTGGACTTCAGGACAGCATGTACATGAACAGCATGCAACCACCAGCTACAGCCTGAGAGTCATTTCAGAGAGAGGCTGTAAATACATATATAACTAAGATGAGTATTATTAACTTGACAAACGCTTGCTTGACACATTGCTAAAGAAATACACTGAGTCCTGTTGACCACCCCCATGCCAGTGAAGCCATGGAAGATAATGATGGTGCCCAGGCATCTCCAAGAACCTGATCTGAAAATGAAGGTATCAAATGCCAACTGGTAGTGGCAAACCAGAGGGTCCAAAAGCTGTGTGCGCAGCTACACAACCCATTTGCATTTCAGTGATCTGCATATTTACATCTTGTAGAAATAAGGACTGAAAATCTTCAGGTGTACATCAAGGCAAACCCTTTCAACTTCTCCAAACAGTTTCCTCCTCCTGCCCCCTCAAAATCCACATAGTTTGGAACACAAGGAACAACAGAGAAATACTCAACACACTTTCGTGTCCAGTGACTAACAGACCCAATTATATTTCTAGTGACTTGACAAATTCTAACAACTCCCATATTACTGAATGATATTCTGATTTATTCATTTGTGTAGCTGTGGAAATTTCAGAAGACAAACTTATTTTACAGTAAAGGTGATATCTAAGATGCATTTCTGAATTTTTAATACTGAGATCCTTCAGCTGTGTTTAATGCAACATTCTGTAGGTGAAAAATAACCCACCTACCCAAACTGTTCTGTACTTGAGACATAATTTTACATTCCCAAAGCACAACATTCTGTTTTCCCAGTGCTGGGGTGCTGAGGTGCTCAGTGTGTGTGTATTTATGGTGAATATTTCTGACACTTGTTGGAGCACAACTGTGTTGAGGGTGGATATACAACAGGGAGATGAGTTAGAGGAGGGGAAAACCCTCAAGGCATCCACTTGGTTGTAAAGCCCCCAAGCTGAACATTGCTAGTAAGAATGTGTATCTAGAAAGGCCCTGCTTAACACTCTTGTACAGTGCAAGAATGTTTCAGAAAATGAAGCCTTTAGGAAACTGGAGATTCAGGATTTCAGCTTTACCTCAAGAAGTTGTCACTTGTGAGCATATCTTTCAAGCCTTGAAGCTAAATGGTGTCCAACTGTGACAACAGATCAACTTCAAATGTGTTTCATGCTATGGTGGGACTTCTCAAGCACACACTGTAGTGCTCTGGAATTTTTTGTGAAAGTGCCAACTGTACAAAATTAAAATGCAAGTTTAAGCAAAGTCTTTCCCACTTACCATTATATTAATTAGAGATATGTATTTCAGGAAGGAACTGTATTTTATTAAATATTTAGCTTGTAGATAATCAAGACCCTTGAGAAGTAAATGGTATCTTTCCTAATAAACAGCCTGCTCTCTGCAATCTTTGGAAACATCATGAGGACTTTTCAGACAGGATGCATATGTTGACAAACTGGAACAGAATCTACTTTATGTCCAGTATTTCTGGTCACTCACTAATAAAAGGACATGTAAGTCTTGGCATTCTCAGGACATGCCAAATTGTAATGTCTTGGTGGGATTTTCTCAGGCTAAAAATTAAAATCTTATTTTAGCAACAGTTCACATCAATTATATTTGAATTGCAGTTCTCAGTGTCAAAATAGGACAAAACCACAACTATGTGGGAATTTCAGGAATAAACAAAACCCAACATGATAAGGAAACTATGCGAGTTATTTCTGCTTAACCTATCACAGGGAAGGGCTACAAATGTCTTAGCACAGCCCTGCTGTCTGCTGAGGAGTTACTAAAAGGCATGCACATATAGATCTTTATTTTCTATTATTAAAACCAATGTCACATAACATCAATACAGCCAAAAAGAAAGGTTCAAACTGGAAACAAAATAATAAAAATTATGAAGCAGGTAATTAAAGAGGCCCAAAAGAAGAAAAGTGCTTTGCAAACTGTTCAGAGATAGTAACGGTGCCAAAACTTACAGGATAAAAATCACTAACTTCACTATACTGCTGAACTGAAAAGGTCACCTTGAAAAGACACAGAATGACAGAGTCTCTTTCCCACAACTTCTCAGAAGCAAACTAACTAGCTACCAGCTCAGCAGGCTCTCTGATGGCACAACCACCACCACTGGTTTCCTATCTGTGGTCACAGGCAATTCTCCTTTTGGGCCAAACTCCACATTAAAATACAGAGGGCCCACTCTCTCCTAGAAGCAATTAAAAAAAAAATAACTCATATCAGGATAGTTTTTGACACTCCAAACTTCTGTCAAAACCCAGAAATAAAAGCATCCTCAGGGGGCCTTTAAAAGTTATTTTAATTCAATGACTTGATTCACTTTTACATTAATTCTACAGATGAGAAGTCAGGGCTGGAAGATCAAACACATACATCCCGTGGCCTTAATGGAGTGACTTGATCCTCATGGGATGATTTTCTGCGTGTGCAAATACTGTAAAGAAAGGCCAGGATTCTGGACAGAAGAGCAAGGATCACAGCAGGCATCCCAGCCTGCAGGGGCAGGGGCCAAAGCTTTGAGTCACAGTGAGCTGCAAGTGCCAGCAGCAGAGAGGCCACTGTGGAGCACTGTTCTTGGAGGAGATGGAGGTTGGTTGTTCAGCTTCTATGTACATGGACTATGTATAAGTTAAATCTTCATCAGTCTTTGTCAATTTTATGTTTTTGGGGGTAGAAATACCCATATGATCAAAAAGCAACTCTGAAGAAAGTGCAGAATGAGAATGTCATTAATTTCTTGTGACTCTGCTTGTCTGCTGAGGTCTGCTGGAAAAGAAGTCCCCCAAAATCAACCCCCCACCAATTCTCTTCTCACCTCACAAGGAATATATTTGGTACAATTTAAAATTAAACACTTCTTTACTCTTCAGCTTTACACAACAGATTTATTTTCACTGAGGAGTTCCCATGAAGACAGATCTGTTTATTTTCCCTTTTTACAGCACAATTTCCAAATTCTGGAGGCTGTTAAGGCTGCAGCTTGCAAACAAAATTTCTATCTCAAGTATTGACTGGTCACATGTTCTCAAAGGAGCAGTTTCAGGCAAACTGCTTACACAGATAACAGCCTCTCACAAGACTGGCAAATTTCCATTTCAATGCCAGTGCCATTTGATTCTTCTGGGTGTCTCTTCTAGCAAACACAGCCTCAGTGCTGTTTATAGGTGTGCTAACATGCTTTGGAGTTGTATTTTTCTCCTGTAGAAGCAGCAATACATTTCAAGTCATGAGCAAGTTGGTGTTACTCTGGGGAAACAAAAATTGTCCTAACAGAAATCCCACTGAGGATTCTTCTTCTTGTTGCAGTGTCATACATTAACTGATCTGCTTTTGTTCCCCTGTGAGTCCAATTCTCAGTAGCAGAAGTGAGATCTAGTGTAGGAGCCTGAAGACTGTGTAACTAGAGCAGCTTTTGAGAACAGCCACTTTAAACTGAGAACACAGCACTGTATGGTTATGTAAGTTAAACATTAAAATCTGGCTCTACTTCTCTTTATTGTTCTCTGTGCTCAAAAGAAAAAATACTCTCCTGAAACCTGCCTGTAGCCACACTTCAGCAGAACAATGTTATCAAAATCTAAAGGTTAGTGCAGAAAGGTGTCTCACAGCAAGAGAGAGACAGGACATCAATTTTGAGAAAGGAAGTTGCTTCTCCTCCATAAATCACCTGGAGTGAAATGAGGGAAGGCCCTTCTTGCCAGAGAAATGTCACTAGTCACTCACTAGAGGACACGGGCTGAGGAGTGTGTGTATGTAATATATGGATTATTTCTACACTGGACCTGTGTTTGGACTCTCATGTGTGAATTATGATATCATTTGGGTCTCCAAGAGCACAAGTCCAACTCCCCACAAAGCCCTTTGTTCCATCTTTATTTCTTCAGGGCTAAACCTAGAAAACCACACTCCTTTTCCAAGAAACACCCATCTCTAAACTGAAGATTCCTCTGACATTCCCCCTGCTGTGGGTTCAAACACTCCCTGTGGCTATGGTTAGCTTGTTTACCTCTTGACACTGTAAATCTGGAACAGGCATTCAAGTTTAAAACCCTAAGTCTGTCTAGTCAAAATGTTAGTGTGGATAAAAAATAACTGAGTCTCTTATGGATTCCAGTTTTCCATTTTGGCCATTTGAGTTCATGCTTACTTCCACTCAAACTTTCTCTGTTATTTGCCTTTTCAACCTTTAAGGCTTTTCATCAACCAGATCCAGCTCTGCCAAAGCTAGAGAGTTGCAGGGCTGGCAATAGAGATGGTGTCTCCTTGAAATAAAAACTAACACATAATGAAAACACAGCAATTATTTTCCAAACCTGTGCTAAGACTGTATTACAGATCAAAAGAAAAATCAGCAAGTCCTTCCTCAAGCAGCAATTAGGGGGAAGGTAAACATCCTGATGGCCCAGAGGCTGAACCAAACCAGAGTAACAAACACTACAAATACTTATCATCTATTATGCAGAAAAAGCCAGAAAGTTCAGAAAGATCCAAAAGTTTTCTGCAGAAAGTTCCCACACAATCTACTGCCATCCCCTGAAATCACAAGGCCTCCTTCTCAAGTAAGAGTATCAACCCCTGAAAAAGTTCTTGACCATCTTGAAAGTTTTAACAGACAATGGATCAATTTGACCTCCTGGGTTTGGGAAAGTCCCTGGTACCACTCAAGACTGGAAAAGCTAATGCCTAAATTAGGGAAGAAATTTTCCTTTCCCCTCCCTCTCTTCAGCTTGTAATAAATTGGACAAAGCAATCTAGGTCCAGTGGTTTCTTTGCTATCATCCAATGGCAAACCACAAATTCCCAAGTGCACTTAAAAGGAAACCAGCCAAAAGCAAGCTTCAACATCCTTTAATCAAAGCTAACATCTGGTGCAGTCTGGGTCTTGGCCAGAACATGTAGTAGACATGAGGGCATCTCTCTCTTAGCTCTTAGGAGGCACTAGAGATTTACACTACCTTGGTTGTCTTCACAGCCATCAGCTGTTCTCAACAGTTCTGAACACCACACACAACTAAACCCCCGAGAGATGAAGACAATTCAATTGGCAAGGAGTAAGGTCTTGGTAAAATTGCCTACGTGCAAGATCTGCTCTGCATTCCTACCCACTGCCTTCCTTTAGAATAAGGCATACAGTCTTATTTTCAAGGAACTAAATGTCCTGGCTTCAAGATCCCTAAAGACTGTTTCAAGTTCTGCAAGACAACCACGACCAGCAACTTTGGTGTCTAAGATAAAAAGAAATTCATCTGCACAACTAAGATTTTCCTGAAGACCAGCTCTAGACAGTGCACAGAACCCTTAAAGAAATCACAGACCATTACCATCATCTGTTTTAAACAGAGAGTGTATTTATTCAAACTTACCTGCTGCAACAAGCCTAAGGCATCTGCATTTATACAGCCATGTCTTGTAACTACACATAACATAAAAGACTTCTCCCACACCAAAACACCCCTTGAAATATACTTCTTAAGACCAAACACGTGACTGATATTTGTCCCAATCCACCTGTTATCCCATTCTCCACCTGTCCAGTAAGGCTGGCACACCCACAGGCTCCCCAGCAGTAGCCTATACAATGTAAAATGCTTCTCCCATCTTCTGCTGCATCTGTCACCATCAGGCTCCAGTAGGAGAATTTTAACACAAAACTTGAATGTTGACAACTGGGAAGCCAGACTTGAACTAGAAAACTTACAACAGTGGCACTGACAAGGAAACATGGAACTGCAGGGAAACAGCAACAGAAGATCCCATTACCAGTACATCTTTTCTTTCTTCTCCTAGTGATGTTCAGGGCTTTTTCCACACCCCACAGAGCTTTCTCTTAAATGATTTCTTCCCACTAATGTGTCTTATTATTCCTCCAGTGCAAGACTGCTTACACTCTTACTACAGTCAGGGTTGGGTTGTTAAGATGACTGATAGTTATCCCTTTTTTAGAGGCAGAATGTGCACAGATCTATCTGCTTAAGAACAAATAGGCAGTCTCCAGATTGGCCCAGAATTATATCCACAACTTCCCACACATAAATACTCCACTGTATAAAATGAGACTGACTAAAAAATCCAGCTGTTCAAGGTATTTATAATACAGGACCCACTTACTAGCCGAGCATTTAATTTAAAAACTGTTTCCAAACCTACATTGTGATAGTGACTCCTATGTTCAGTAAATGCTCTCATTTCACAGAAGTGATCAGTTTTAGCACACTGCAATGAACAAAGAAAAATCAGAATGAATTGAGAAGCAGTATGAGTCCAAGTCTTACCAGGAATCGTTCCTCTTTCTCAAGCCAGCGCTGATCTTCTTCCATCTCTTGTTGTTGTCGTATCAATCTCTCCTCCATAAGATGTGTGGGTAGAATCTGGCTCATTCCTCGGATGTCCAGAGTGCCCGAATCCTACAAACCAGAGGAAGTTTATTCAGTTTTGCAGTTTGAAACCTGCATAAACAGCTGCAAGGACTTCTAGATTACAAAGGAACAAATTTTATAAAGTCCAAAAGCAGTCAAGCAGAGTTCCTCCACTCCTTATAAACTGAAGCAGACCATAGGAAGAAACTCTTTCCAACTATAAACATTTTATCTGCCTTGCTCCTAATCACTAGCACCAAAAAGATTTGAAAAATTCTGTTTTTCAGCAACATTCTCGCTTCATGTATTGCACTTAAATTTATGTTGGACAACTAAAACACATTCATCAATTTCATTTTCTTGGTCTTGAGCAATAATCCAGTTACAAAAGCTGCAAGATACATTTTTTACTCCAAACCTTTTCAGTTTTAGCTGACACTTGCAAAGCATGTCACAAAAACATTTTTAATGCTTTTTGGATACATTCTTATGCATGTCTTAAGGTTACAATAATGAATATACCATATCCCAATGCTGTCTGGAAATCATTAGCAAGTAATGTATAAATTAGTATTCATAAAGAAGCCAAGAGGAGTTTGGTAACAAACTTCCCTGAGATTGTAGGTAGGTAACCAACTTCCCAAGGTTTTGGGAAAACTTTGGCTGTAACTTATTATTACAAGCACACGCAAAGCATTCGTGTGCTTCCATCACCACTTCATTCAAGCACAACATAGTCAGGCTAAGTTGTTTCTGAAGTCAATAATCTACAGGGATGTTGAACAACTTGGGACTACAACCCTCAACTGTACACAGTGTGAGCAACAACAGCGTGGCAGCAAGTTGCAGTGGCAGAATATATGGCCAAAGCAAGAGCAAGCAGAGGAAAACTGAAGACTTGCACACCTATCTGCTTGCCTGCATTTAACAGGTGAGCCTCAGTCATCACTTGAATACTTCCCAGAGGTACAGGAATTGCAGCATTTGTTAGCAAGGAAATGGATTTCAGACAGAAGCTGCACAAAGCAAATCTTTGTGGGAGGATAAAGTGGAAAGTGTAAAATACGAGAAGAGAACAGAAAAAAAAAATGATGGAAGGTTAAAGGGGGAATTACTTTGATGTTCCTTGCAGCAGCTCTGTGCAAACATGAGAGGCTGAAAAGGACCTAAGAGGAATATAACTCAGTTTTGCAGACCATTTCCTTTTCTCTTCTCGTTATGTTACAGAGAAGGCTCAGACACTTTAGCTATGCCGTACATCCCCCACAAGAGGCATTTTTAAACAGTAATAATATTGTGTATTTTTACATGAATGTTCCCATCTCTATTAACAGCATTAACTTTGAGTAAAGTCTTCTTTTAACAAACACAAAGTATTTGCTATCACTCAGTTAAGATAGTAAGTGGCAAAAACTTCATCAAGAATTTGTGTGAAGAACAGACTTTATGCCCAACCTCATGTGGGAGGATTTGTTTCAAAAAGAACACAATTCAGTCACAGAATCACAGAATTGCTCAGACCTTTAAGATCATCGAGTCCAACCTTATCCTAACCCTATCACCCTATTTCTGATGACCCAAATATAACTCCCATCCCACTGCAGTAAGGCAAATTAAAAAATACGAGAGAAGCCATTTTCTTAAAATAATTTCCAGATGTGCCTAAATCATAAAAAAGTGCCTTTACTGTATAAAGCACAACAACAGATGTGTCAGTTCACAATACCTCCATGTTTGGTTGCCACACTGATACTTCCTGAGGCCGATGGTTCCAGGAATCTGCTTGATCCAAGAGAGAAGCCTGCCCAGGATAAATGCTGCCTGCCATGGCTGGTATTCCATGAGAACCAGGGTAGCCAGACACCTTTAGGGGTTAAAAACAACAACAACAAAGAAGTTATATTAATAAGAACTGTTTCCCCATAATTAACAGCCCCCTGCCCTAAGGGAGCAAATATAACAGTGCAGAAATGATTCAATTCAAGCAGTCACTGAGAGGGAGGAGGGAAAACAACATTAGAAGAAGGAAGGCAAAATATGACACAAAAGCTCTTAAGTCTTTGAGGATGGCTATCATACCATAGAAATAACTATTTGAGGATGCCTATCAAAACAGCATTAGAAATTACATGTTAACCTCTGCAGTCAAGAAGATCAAAGTCCTCTGATGAACAAAAATAAACCTATTGATGGATTTGTAAGAGCTACACATGCAGAGCTCACATTCAGGGTAATAGGAGCCTGTGCACATCACCTTATGGAGCCATGTAAAAATGTACCCCCTAGGTTATGTTACAAACTTCAGTCTTAAGTGACAGCATGTCATTAGTGGGCTTAGCTGCACAGCCTAGGAGCTTCTCCACAGGAAAACCCAAGTAGTTTTCATGAGGCTGAAGTACTCGTTAAAATAATCAAAACCTCCCCCTCTCCATAGAAAAAAAAAATTATTGACTGAGACTGCTTTATATGGTTGTAGCTTTGAACAAACCCAAGAATCTTTCAAGTACTTTCATGGTAAACTTTTGTTTTAAATTTCTTCAGCAGTGTTAGAAAGAAAAAGCAAAACCTGTGAGTACACAATGTGGTAGATCTACAGGTGGGGTATCAGCCAACAGAAAATCAGAATATCTCAGAGAAACAGCAGGGATATCAGTAAGCCTAAAGAAAGTTCACCAGTTAATGCCAGTTTATAAGGCAAGTAATTCCATAGCTTAGCATAAATGTTAACATGAACACCACATTCCTTCAGTAAATACAAAAATGTCTGATGTGTTTAATTGTAGTTGTAGGAATTTGAGCACTCTATCAGATATTTCACCAGAGAGGGCAGTGACAGGACAAAGGGTCATGGTTTTAAACTGAAAGAGGGGAGATTTAAATTAGACATCAGGGAGGAATTCTTCACCACGAGGGTAGGAAGGCACTGGAATAGGTTGCCCAGGGAGGTTGTGGAAACCCCCTCCCTGGAGGTGTTCAAGGCCAGGTTGGATGAGGCTTTGTGCAGCCTGGTCTAGTGGGAGGTGTCCCTGCTCATAGCAGGGAGGTTGGAACCTGATGATCTTTAAGGTCCCTTCCAACCTTAACCATTCTGTGATTCTATGATTTGAAAATATTTGCCATCCAGAGTAAGCCTACCAGGTTCAGTTCTGGGTTTGTTCTGATGTAAAACAAAAGCCATTTAACAGAACTCAATGAAATTAAGAAGTGAATTAATCCCACCAGCTAGAACTGAGTTATAAACCCCACATTTGAAAAAAATACATGCAGAGTGTTAAATGTAATACCTGGTAATGATTTGGCTGTACCATATGCTGTGGACTTGGATAAAACCCTTCACTGGATCTTGGACTGGGGTAACCAGGCCTGCTGGGCTGTAAATGTAAAGGAAAATTTAGACTCTTTACAAAGAGAAAACAAAGTTCAGAAAATCCCTGTTTGGTGAGACCAACGTTTACAGGTGGTGCACCACAGAAGCAGGCTCAAAAACACCTCCTGAAGCAAATATTCTAGAATTACTAGCATTTTTTTTCAACAACTAAAATTAAGTTTTCCTTCATTTTCTCTTAGACATTAAACCAGATGAACTGTTTGGTAGGTATGCCAATAAATAATGCTTGCTCATTGAATTCTTTGTGTATATCTAACTGCTGGCACTAAATGACCTGCTCTGTGCTGCTTTAACTCTAGAGAGGACAGCAGCTAAGAATATAATTCTTAAATCAAGTTTTCAGGTGCAAATATAGCACTGTTTTTAAGTTGATAATCTACAGGACATATAGTTTTGCTATTGATTTGTTGCTTTTGTGACCGTTCCCTGAAGTAAATTCTTCTGCTTCAGTCAGAACACAAATCAAACTGGTTTGTTTAGCATGAGCATTTCCACGTGTTATTCTGAGGACTGAAGTTAGTTCTGATCATTAACTTGTGTGTAGTTAATTGCCTCAACATGGAAGGTGCTTTTGATCATATTCTGAACTCCATGGTTGCTTCATGATCCATGATTTGTTTTGGAACTCATTCCCAGCCCAGGAAAAAAGAACTAGCTGCTATTAGAAAGTCCAGCTAAAGAGCAGCTATCAAGAGTCTTTATTCTACCTTGCTTTACCTCCTCAGGAGAAGGGCAACATTTTACACTTGAAAAACCAAGACATGTAATCACAAGAATACGTGAGAAAATCACCAGAAATTCAGATGGCACTATTACAAAAAACTGCAGGAAAACGAGCCTGGTTTTCTGCACACATTGAACAGCTCAGGCTTTTGCCAAAATAGCTATAGAAATTTCCCACAACTGAAAGAGATGATGTTGGAGAAAACACTCCTCAGAACAACGTATTTTTCTATTCCAAGCAGAATGATGTTATTTTGTTTGGTATTAACCTTTGAAGCTGTATCTGTGAGGGTGTTTTGTTTTGTTTGTTTGTTTTTTTAATGAGGAACAGTGCTTCTGGGTGTTTCAGGAGGAGAAAAATCAACCAAAAGGGAAAAAAAACCAACCCAAACCTCATCATTCTGCAAATGGGCTCCTTCAGTCCTTCTGGCAGTTGAAGGCAACCACCACATTACTTTGAGATAACAGAATTTTATCACTAATTTATGAAAAATGTCATCATCAGCATTATCAGTCTGCACTAGGATGTTTTCTGTCTTAGGTTTCTGAAATCACTGTAAGATACAAGTAATTTCATAGTACAAATTACAGTATTTGTTAATTACTTGGGACTGTGTAGGAGTTCAAGGCTATAAATCAAATGGCATTTAAGACCTATAAGGACCTGAAACTTTTATAATGAATTGTTGGAAGAAATAAGTAGCTGTCACCATTAGAAAATAACAACATAAATATCATATCAACAAAATTCAGCTTGTTCCAATGTCATTAGTGCACACAGGTATCTGTGGTTTACCAAAAAAATACTCTATAAAAACCTAACCAACAACTGCATTGTGTGTATAGTTAAGACATTGATCCCCTCAAAAAAGACATGTATATATGTATATCTATTTTTATCAAGTGTTTCAGTTTCTACATCACACCCAAAGCTCTAATGATGGTAATTTCTAATAAGGTGTAGCTCATATTACATTAGTAAAACTATTTGGATTAGTCCCAGGGTTTCAAGACTAAACAAATTCTTCAAACAAGGTTATAATAATTAAGTAGCATATTGTTCCTATTTATGCAGTTAATCTGCTTCTGTAACTTAGAACATTGTCTATTTACACCAAATCCTGCTAGTTAATCTCAGATGACTAAACAGGTTGATGTATTGTTTGCTGTTTTCAACTCTGAAATAAAAGCCACAATTCCACTGCCCTTATTCCTTGGTTGCCATAAAGCTGCCAAAGCACAGAACCAACCTCAGAAATCTATCAGGCAACAACCTGGGTGAGGGGAAACAAACCAAAAAGAAGTTGCCTTCCTCTGGCTGCTGGGGAATGTGTGCAGCAGGACACAAGTAATACTCCAGGCTACAGTGGTGACTGCACAAAAGGAAATTCTTCCCAATAGAGGCTTGATCCTTTTCAGTGCAAAATAACTCCTATGAGAAGCAGGCAAGTTATTGAGAGAAGAGAGTGCTCAGCAACTGGTGAGGTTAGACAGCCACAGCTGCAGAGCACATCAGCAACATCCCAACAGGACAGACAGGTAAATAAGACAAAATTAAGTGTAAACACGTATGGTCCTTGGGAAGCAAACCTCTAATTTTCTGTCCAGAAAAAGAAAATGCAATTGGTTGGTTTCTATTCTCTCACTGATCTGTTATAAATAAACTTCATGTGGTCTGAGGACTCACTAGCCAATGCTTCACAGGAGTGCTACAAGAAAGAAAAATAAAGAAAAGGCCAGGAAACCATTTTCTGGAAACTAGAGTAGTATTTTACAAGGAAATCAACAAGAAACAGAAAATTGTTAGTGTAGTATCAGTGTGAATCAGTTCTAATAACAGTTCAAGTATTAGCAGATGACAAAACTGTCCAGAATGCTGCTGTTTGAAAGAACCCACCAAAGGACACTGAAGAAATAAATGGAATAAAAAGGGTTTGTTTTGTTTTGTTTCTTAAACACCCATAATTTGCAGTCTTGTCTACCTTGGGAGGAGCTTCATCTGATCCTCCTGAGTCCCAGGATACTGTGACTTGTCTCCTGGATTCCATTCTCATTCGTTCTTCTTGCTGCAGCTTCTCTTCCTCCAGTATTGTGCTAGGAAAAATGCATTCTATTTAAGTAAAACTTCAGTTCAGTGTCTAACAAACCTCTCCCCAGAGCTCCCAAATTTTTTAGACTAATGAATACTTTCAACAAACTGTTTAAGAACTCAAACACAAACTTCTTTTACTTACACTGGTTAGGTTTCTGAAAACCAGTATAAGGAAGAAATACCAGTGTACTTTTAACAAGAGAAGCAGCACCGAGTTTATAGAAAGCTGTGGTTCATCTTGCACAAAAGTTTTTTTGCATCTTAAGACTTCTTTTGATGTGTAATTACACAGAGAAATCCTCAAAGACAATAAATCAAGCACTTACTTGCATGAAAACTTATTTTTCACAAGAAAATATTCTACTGAACTGCTGCAAAGGCTCAAAACAAACTGAAAACGTTCTTTACTGAAACTCCACAGAGCTTCAGATCACAGGGATTTGGTTTTCTTTTTTAACAAAGCAGTCAAAGAACACATTAAATACTATGCCTTCAGCTCTTACATTTCAGCCTAACCAGGAACACATTCAGCAAACTAATTTAGCAAAACAGATCTATCTGACAGTATTCACTCAGCTTCTAAACATTCAGGTCAAAAGGCTACATTTTCAACAAAGCACAAGACAGTAGTAAAACTAGTTTGCTACTTACCACTGTTCTGACTATTAAAAAGACTGTTTGAAGTTCAGTGTGATACTGCTGCCCCCACAGCAGCCTCCTCCCCGTTCTGCTATGTGGATTATTAATGTTGGATATTTGCCATTTGAAAAATATTCAGAATAAAGCTTTGAAATAGGGAGCTGCAAATTCTTTGGAGCTGCATGTTACATGGATAGTCTGGAGATGTGAGTAGGGCAGATTATTTACATATCACTATCCCCAGTGTAAAGATAATCCTGTAGAGGAGCTATTCCAGCTTCTTTATCACTCAAGAGTTTCCAGAAACAAAGCGAGGTTCTGAGTTTGTAATCTCCTGTTCAGTCTGCTAAATAACCACCCAGAATTACTCATGCAGGGGATGAGATCAACTCCAGCAATCTATTCTAATCTTGGAACTTCACTGCTTGTTTCAAGAATAAATTCCTGCTTGGTTGGAGACGAGAACTTTGCTTTTCCTTACTCAGCCAAAAAAAATGTATGCCACTTTTAAAAAGCAGAGAAGTCATCTCATTTCACTGCAGCTAACCCAAGTTTATAAGTATTACTGCAATTTCAATCCATCATTGCTGAAGTAACACAAGAATGTGGACTAAAAACAAAATCACACAAGTTCTTTGCAAAAGTCATCCTGATATAACGGCCGTGGAAACACAGCTAGAGCCCAACAGAGGGAACTAAAAAGAGAAAATCTTTCTATTCTACCTCTTCAGAATAAGGACAATGCAGTATTTCCTACTCGAATCCATGAAGAACTAGCAAAGAACCACAGCTTTAAAGCCTCAAATATTCAGCATGCATTCATACATAGCATGAGAAATAAGCCAACATGCATCCAGAGCCATGAACCATGATTATAAACTTGAAGAAGTATCTCCAGATTTAAAGAAATCAAACAAGACAACATAAAAACTCCACCCAGACCCTGCATGAATAAAATATGTATTTTTGATAAAGCTGTTGATACAGCAGTTGCTCCAATCTGAGCATAAGGAATGAAACAGGAGTCAGCTAAAAGCAGCTGACTAAATTTAGAGATGGCTTATCAACAGTTTGGGGCCATCAGTAGGATTTGTCACAGCATGCTCCTGTTTTTGCCATAAAAAGGAACAGAACACCAACACCCATCTGCCTTGCTGTCAAAGCCATTTTACCCGTGGTGTCATTGTATTTAACACGATACCATTAACTTCAATTACTGGAAATGACAAATTTCTACTGAAACAACTTGTTTTTGTAACACAGGCTCTGCTTTTTGCCTTGCCACTCTAATTCATCCCACCCTGCTCTTTCATTGCCTGTGTCTTCAGGAGGTCCTTTCCCCAGAAACCACTAAGCACCCTGGTCACAGGCTGATCAGCTGCAGCAGGATTTGTACTTGGAGGCCCTTGGGTACTGCTGGCAGGAATATAAAATAGAAATGCCTCAGAAAAGCATTACTCAAAAAAATGCAAGGACTAGAAGTGATTCACAGAAACATCTTTGTTTTTACAAGGGGAAGACCAATCCATAGACAGACTAAAAGCATGCCAAGAGATATTTTTGACCTCGTCCCACTGCAGCTGCTCAAGTACTCTGAACAGTTTATTAGAATTTGCAGAGGGTCAGGGAAGTCAGATCTAGGCATATTTTCCCAAACTGCACTTATTTTTAGCAGCAAGCAGAGAAATACTTCTATTCATGATTTCCCTAGCAAATCTTGAGGTGGCACAGCCAAACTGCACTTATCTTCTTGGCTAGGTTAAGTCTGAGGAACAATCTCAACTATTAAAAGTTTGCATCATTGATAAACTCCTTTAATTAACATAGAATCTTTTTACTGAAATAAGCCTGTGACATTGAAAAGGAAACATTTACTGGGGGCTTCAGTGTAGGAAGATCTGAAATACTAGAATGTATCCTTACATTTCAAAAGGCATGCAAAAATACCAGTATTTGCTGCTGAGGTGGTGCAGGAACCTACAGGAATAACTGACCCTGAAGAAGAAGCTTCTCTTTCTGTGGTCTCCAGCCATCAGAAATGCAAACCTCAAAGCTTTGAGCATATTTTCCCATATTGCTCTAATTTAAAAGCACTTTCAGGTGGATTATAGATCATTCTGAGTGGTCACTGTCAAACAGCAAAAGGCTAATGAAGCATTTTGCAGCCTCCATCATGTATTTCAAGTACATGTTAAAATGTAATTTTAACTGCCCCTCACTGTGATCAGTTTTGTTCCTTTTATTTATAAGCAGCATTTAAGGACCTATATCAAATGCAGTCACAAAAAGGCTCAGGTCCAGTTCTCCTGTTAATTACAGAATCATAGAACCATAGAATCATCAAGGTTGGAAAAGGCCTTCAAGATCATCAAGTCCAACCATCCACCCTGCAACCCCTAA
Source organism: Hemiprocne comata (assembly GCA_020745705.1). Lineage (NCBI taxonomy): Eukaryota > Metazoa > Chordata > Aves > Apodiformes > Apodidae > Hemiprocne > Hemiprocne comata. The sequence continues at coordinate 161,168,355 of CM036587.1, forward strand.
CCACTAAACCATCTCCTGAAACACCACGTCTACCCCTTTTTTGAACATCTCTAGGGAAGGTGCCTCCACCACCTCCCTGGGCAGCCTGTTCCAAGGCCTCACCACTCTTTCTGTGAAGACATTTTTCCTAATATCCAATCTGAACCTCCCCTGGCACAACTTGACCCCATTTCCTCTGGTCCTATTGCTGGTCACTAGGGAGAAGAGGCCAACACCCACCGCACTACAACCTCCTCTCAGGTAGTTGTAGAGATCAATGAGGTCTCCCCTCAGCCTCCTCTTCTCCAGGCTGAACAGCCCCAGATCCCTCAGTTCTCCAGACCCCTGATCACCCTCTCCAGCACCTCAATGTCCTTCCTATCCTGCAGTGCCCAAAACTGCCCCCAGTGCTCGAGCTGTGGCCTCACCAAGGCTGAGTAGAGGGGCAGGATCAGCTCCCTGGTCCTGCTGGCCACACTATTCCTGATCCAAGCCAGGATGCCATTGGCCTTCCGGGCCACCTGGGCACACTGCTGGCTCATGTTCAACCAGCTGTCCACCAGCACTCCCAGGTCCCTCTCTGCCAGGCTGCTCTCCAGCCACTCTTCCCCCAGCCTGCAGCACTGCCTGGGGTGATTGTGGCCAAAGTGCAGGACCCAACATTTTTCCTTATTGAAACTCCTGCCATCTCACTGTTGTCATAAAAACAGACGTTAAAGGCATTAATTAATTTGGGGTTTCCTTTCCCCCTCCCCCATTCTTTTTAGAGCTGTATTTAACATGACCTGCAGCATTAGGATGCTGGGGGAGGTCACCCAGTATCAAAATCCTACCTAACCTCCAATGCAAAAACCCCCAGTTTTAACAGAATTACCAACCAAAGGGACACTCAGGGCACCATGCCTAGCAAGCACAAGCCTGGGAGCTACCTGATACACTAGTGCTACCTTAGCAATACACACTTGCAGCATATTGAACACAGCAAAGAATAAATTAAATTTAATAATACTTGCATAATATGAGATAGTGTGTGGTTCTAGTGAGTGTACAATTATAGCAGAGTATGTGTATGGCTACAGTAAGTGGCTACAAGTCACTCTGAAGAGAAATACTGTAGAAGTGATATTCATAGAAGGGACCTTAAAGATCATCTAGTTCCAACCCCCCTGCATGGGCAGGGACACCTCCCACTAGACCAGGTTGCTCAGAGCCCCATCCAACCTGGCCTTGAACACTTCTAGGGATGGGGCAGCCACAGCTTCCCTGGGCAATATGACATGATTTCAGTACATTGAATATTCTGCTAAGGGCGTTTCATATTATTTACTATGTAGTGCCAGACTAAAAATCTCTTCTACACAAAATCAGCAAGGCAACACATGCTTCCTGATTAAAATACCTTAGATTCTAATGCCAGCCCAGACAGTGAGAGAATCACAGAAGTCACAGGGCAGCAGCACTTTGCTTTCCTGACTTAATCTCACTTTTACTACCCCCTCCAACTGAAAGATGGACTGAGAATGTGAGGAGCACTTATATTTGGAAATCCTCAATCCACCCATTTGTTACTGTGTCTGCTGTGAAGATTAAGTCACCCCTATTCACTCTAGACAGACCAAATGCTATAAAATATCAGGCTATTACTACCCTAATAACACTATATAAATTTCACAGAAATCAGCATCTTTGCATTGCATAATCAGCTGCAAATAAAGTTTGTGCAAAGCAGATGTTACTATGAAATGGGAAAAGCATCAAATAACAAACAGAGAACACATGAAATGCTTGTGCTCCCATCAGTGCTATTTCAGATGCAGAAAATAAGCTTTTTTCCCAAAGCCATGGACTTTTTCTCATTAAACCAGAGAGAAATGTGGTGGTGCTGTACCACTGGCTTCAAGCAAAAATTTAGTCTGCTCTCAGCTTGAAAAAGACTACTCTGGATGGGATCCAGAATGATCAGCTGCAACACCACCCAGAAAAGGCCACCAGGGAAATGGCTTGTTTTTGCAAGTTCATGGGAATTTGAGTTCTGAAACACAATCTTTCCTAGCTGTCTGAGACTGCCTCATCATACAGGAACTGGCAACCTCTCCAATGAGAGGCTGACTGTCTGTGAGCAGGGCAAAGAAGCCCTTAGGACAACTGTGCTGCCTAACTTCCAGGAGATGAAGGTCACCAGTTTGGAGAGGCAGAAAACACTCTTCGGTGAGAAGAGAGTGAAAACTGTGTTTTAGGCTTGCTGTGGACCCGGGAGAAAGCTTGTCTTCTAAGCAAGGCTTCAAATCTCCTAGCATGACTAGAGGAGCAAAAAATCACCCCTTCAAGTGCACTTCTCTTCTAGAAATAGAGAACCATTTAGGTTGGGACTCCTGGAGGTCTTGAATGCAGCCTCCTGGTAAAGCTGGGCTCCATGGCACAGGGAGGTCAAGTTGCTCAGAGCCTTTTCCAGCCCAAGGTTTGAAAGTCTCCCAGCATGGAAACTCCAGAGGCTTTCTGAATGCCCTGTTTCAGAGCTTACCCATGCACACTAGGAAACATTTGGTTTGTAACTAATGAGAATCTGCCTTGCTCCATGTGGTGAGTGTTGGTTCTCACCCTCTGGCTGTGCATTTCTGAGGAGAGCCACGCTCTTGGGTGCTGGTCTATCCTGTTGATTTGGTGAAAGCCTTCCACATCTTTCACTTCTCCCCCTCTCTCCTTCCAGACTCATGCTGTTCTAAGTGTTGCAGTTGTCACTCTGAGTACATCCTGCATTTATTTCATCCCCCAACACAATTAACTTTTTTACTCTGGGTTTACTCATCCTCTTCCCTTGCAAGTGGGACACCCTCCCTGCCTGGGTTTACAGACCACAGCCATCCTCCTAGTCACATTTTTTTCAGGGCTTTATTCCCTTCCATGCCAGTCAGCTGTAAATGATCAGTACAATCTGACTGCAAATTAAAAAGCATCCTATTCTTCCAGAGGCAAAAAAAAAAGAAAACCTGAATCACCAATTTCCATCTATTAACCAAATTATACAACCCTGTCATGTCTTTTCCTTGCAATCCCTACCAAGCTTTACCCTTCCTTTCCTTTGCAGTTAATCCCACAGTAAATAGCCTAAATTCTTTGTGAGAAGGGCTACACGTTCCTTTAGCTTTGTGAATTATTAGTCTACACAGGAGTAACTCCCAGAGTCACAGAGGGTGGATCTGTATGAGATTTTAAGAAACAGGAGAAAACTTAAAGGTAGCTAAATTATCCACATAGCAACTCTGAAACAGCATCATAATTATATTAAAATAGTCCCTCTTTTTAACCACCTATGAATTATCTTGTACTATGAACATCCAGTGACAGCACAAAATCGTACAATGAAAATAAAACATGCCATAAAAACAACTTTGAAAAAAGGTATAAAACTGAAGAATTCAGCAATTAATTACAACAAATCCAAGAGTGGATTTACAGTGCACAACACTTGTTTGAAGCTTATATTGACTTAGGCAAAATAGATACTGAGCACTCAAGAGATCCTAAAGGTGGTCACAAATATCAAATTTGTCTACACAATATCTCAGTTTAAATATCACTCCCATTTTGTGACTAGTGAAAAGGAAATATGGACACTAGAAGAAATTACTGCAGAATAAACTAGGGTGTGAGTTTAGACTGGTCTCAAAAGCATGTGCTCACATTTATTCCAAGATGAACATAAGGTAGTCTATATCCTGGTTTATAAAGGAATTTCTAGTTAGTGATGCTGCATTTATTGCAGGCTCCACAACTGCACAGCCACAGCTGCCACAGGGCAACTAGTGTGCTGCATGGTAGGAAAATAATTCCCATCTGCGCTCACCTGATGGTTCCTTTATTTAAGAACATTTACATTTCTACCCCAAAATTCTTTATACACCCCTCCCCAAGGGTTGCAGCACACACAGCAAGAATTATAAACAAATTGCTAGTAAAATCCAAAGTTTCTCTTGGGAGAGAAAGGTGATTCATGTTTCCAGTTGTTTGAATTTATTGCACAGTCTAATTTTCTCCAACAGACGAGGTCCAGATTGCCAGGAGTACCAACAACCTGGCCTTCTAACACCCCATGTCTTGCATTTTCCATGGGAAGAAAATGCTGTAACAGAAAACACAAGGAAAGGAAGTATGTCTGAACAAGGAAATGACCTTTCAGAAGTATAACCCTACCTGAGTTGTGCTTTAAGTTCAGTAAACCTGGGTCGTCGACTAGGGTCGTAGGCCCAGCACTTGGTCATAAGGCTGTAGAGGGTAGGGGGGCAGTTGGGGGGCATCGGGAGCCGCTCGCCGTTCTCGATTCGCCCAATCACATCGTTGTTCTTCACCCCCTGGAAGGGCTTCACCCCATGCATGAGGATCTCCCACATACACACACCTGAGAAACACACGCACCAAACACGTTCCCCCGTGCCAGCAAACAACAGAACCCGCTGAAAAAGCAACAAAGCCCCATTTCACACAGCCAAAGAACGCGATTTCTTCTGCCAGGCAGAGCTAGGGCCTGGGCTGTGACTTACCAGCTGGCAGCAGGGAGGAGTGATGTGCAGCAGGGAGGAGTGATGTGATGTGCAGCAGGACTGCACACCCAGCACCACCCTGAGCTATTCACGAGGAAGCATGACCCAGGGCTGGCTCACAGCAGCCTGGCCTCACATTCAGCTACCTTTTTACCTTCTGTAAATCACAGTGGTTGCTCATATTCAAACCTCCTTTTCTATGAGGCAGAATGAGCTGTGTCCTCTCTTCCCTGTGGCTAGTTCCAGCTGGCTTGTTCTGACACGTACAGGGGATTTTCACTTTGAGGGTGTTTTAACGCTGGCACCGATCCAGATTTTTTTGTGCTGAAACTACGTAATGAAAAACAGTTTCTGTTGAAACTATGTTAGAAGCACAAAGGGAGCAATGGTCTGTCAGTTCAGGATTGGCCTGAATGTTCCACAGACTTCGTTCTTCTAACTCTGACTGTAAAAGAATTTTCTTCAAACTCTTAAAAACCTGCTAAAATTAATGCACCCTTCGCTTAAAAACATTCAAATTTTATTTTGTGAAGAGGGCAAACCCTTACACGTCTGTCCAGCTCTATTTCAACTCTCATCATCTTTGTTCCTTTACACAGCCCATCTTAGTTCTGTCTGTCCAGACAGTTTGGACCAGTTTGAGGACAGGTGACCAGATTCATACAAACACTTGCATATTTAGGAAAAAAGATCAAGGCTTTAGGATATTTCCATTTACCCTTATTTTTTCTCAACTTCTGGTCATATTTTGTAACCTAGCAGGAGCCATAAGAGACAAATTAAGTGGGAATTTAGCTTTAAAAACCTGGAAACAGGACGTTATGCATTAAGCAGGGCAACAGGCATTTCACCTTAAAAGTGAAAACATAAAATAGAAACAGCATACAACAATGGTGTAACAAAAAGAAATCAGAGGGAAAAACAACAGTTAAAAAATCATCTCTGTTAGGACTATGACCTAATTTCCTTGTACCTTCATTTCTGCCAGCTTCTTACTAGAGGTGAAAAGCCATTTGAAACACATCTCAAGGAAATAAAAATACAGAGATGGAAAATGCGTTGGAAGAAACTGTATTTTCAGAAAGTACAGTAAAAACAGTGCCAAATACCTGGAAATTATTCCTCTTTAGTAGTTAAAATGAAACACTGAACTTCTCCAAAAGAACACTTAGGAACCCCCACCATTTGGTATTCACTTACCAAACATCCACACATCACTAGCTGAGGTAAACCGTCGGAAGTTGATTGACTCTGGAGCCATCCACTTGATAGGCAACTTTCCTTTGGAGGCTACAGGGGAGGCAAGACAAGGCAGGCTTTTATTGCTGCTACTGAGCTCAAACATAGATTTTGTTCTCAGTGAAGTAATTCTCCCCCTGTACTCAGCACTGGTGAGGCCTCACCTCGAGCACTGGGTGCAGTTCTGGGCCCCTCACTTCAAGAAGGATCTTGAGGTGCTGGAGCAGGTCCAGAGGAGAGCAACGAGGCTGGTGAAAGGACTAGAGGGAAAGTCTTCTAGGGAGAGGCTGAGGGTGCTGGGGTTGTTTAGCCTGGAGAAGAGGAGACTCAGGGGGGACCTCATCACTCTCTTCAACTACCTGAAGGGAGGTTGTAGTCAGGTGGGGGTTGGGCTCTTCTCCCAGGCAACCAGTGACAGGACAAGAGGGCACAGCCTGAAGCTGCTCCAGGGGAGGTTTAGGTTGGATATTAGGAAGCACTTCCTCACGGAGAGGGTGATTAGACATTGGAATGGACTGCCCAGGGAAGTGGTGGAGGCACTGGTACCCTACAGGCAATCTCTATTCTCCTGCTGTACTTCCCATCTGTCAGGCACTGAGGACGTCTCACAGCTGCACTTAAGATCAGAATTCCAGCCAAAATGGGGGGAAAAGGAGGCTTCAAAGATTTTTTTGTACTGAACCTCCCTAGTGCAGTGGCACCTGAAGTGTGCAGCACACAATGACAGCACAAACTCAAAATGTATCTGTAGGTAACCTTCAACTCATTGTAGGCTACCTATACTATGCCATGAACAGGAATATTATCTCAGACAAGCCTCAAATGTGGATTAACTTCTTAAAACAGTGAAGAAAGCACTATAAGCTTGTCCTAGAAAGTGGAATTTTACCTACACGTGAATTTCCTACTTTTTGCAACTGAAATCAGACCTTGTGATTTTTTTCTTAAACACACACGTAGGAATTTACAGCCATCCATTCCATTGTGGAACAGCAGGCCTTTTTACACAAATACAACAGCTAGACCAAGAAAATTTGGTTCATTCCTTCTGACCACAAACTCAGTACTGTGAGAATCAACTGTGTTCCATCTGGCCTGCAAGAAGGATCCAGAGTGTTGCCTTACCTTTATAGTAAGTACTGTCTTCCATGTATCGGGACAAACCAAAGTCACCCAATTTCACACAGTCAGTGGCAGATACCAGCACATTTCTAGCAGCAATATCCCTGCCAAACAGAGGAGACATTCTCTCTAGTCATTTAAAAACTGAGAGTAGTGACATGCAATTTGACAAAAAACATTAAAACCCAGAAGTATCAAACACCTTTGAGAGGACTGCATTATTTTTCTAAGCCATGCTTTGGGTGTGCATGTACAAAAAAAGACAACGATGTGTATTTGTCTGCTGAGCCTGAGAAGGTTGCAGAAATCCTGCAGTATGTTTGATCCTGACAAGTTGCTGTTGTCCAAAAGAACAACTATCAATGTCAACATCAGAGGGAAAAGTTTTATTCTTTTATCTATTTAAATATCACAGGCTAACAATTTTTGGCAATGGGAATTTATGGAAAGAAGGAAATCTGCCTCCTAACCCTGCAAAGGTAAGGAATTGGTTTAAGAGCTCAGTCTTGGAAGAGGCTGCTCCAAATAAGAGGCTCAGTCTTTAGTGATGTCACTGGGATTAGGGAAAGACTTTTATTTTTTCTCTTGTAGGTTCCCAGATAAGACAACCCACCTCACGTGTCTGTTTCTTTTAGATTTCAGTAGGCTTGGCTGATGTGGACAGATTTAGCTTTGAGCAGTGAAGAGAGTCCAGCAAACTGAGCAGTGCTACCTTCTCCCATTTCAGTGCTGGATGAGTAAGTTTGATTTGGAAATTTTATTGCTAGAGTTAAAATGAACTGCTACCTGGTCACAATTCAACTATCTGTAATAATCATAAGGGCTTGTTATTTATAATGTTTTTATATACATATCTATGTATATATACATACCTAATGTGTTTGCATGCACAATATATACAACACATATATTGAATTTGAACATAAGTATTAAAACCCAAATTAAATGCTCAAGTTCAAAGTTAAATTATACAGGGTAATAGGAGTGCTGTGAACTTTTAATTGCATACAGTAAGAGGCTAAAGCCAGACTCTTCTCTGGAGAAAGCTCATGTTCAAATTCAAGTGAATAAAATTCAAAACACATCCTAGAAGGAAATTTAGCTTCACTTTCTGGTTAAGCAAGTACTTGTATAAATATTTTGTTTTCCCCGTTCTTTACTTAGAAGCTGGCTGCCCTTTGTTTTGCTTTGCTGTATTTGCAAGATTACAACTTTAAAAAATATTGCAACCACAAAGCAATGACTGAACTCTATAGTGATTAACATCCGCACCATTCCCGAGTCAATCCAGGAGGGAACCAGCAGGGGTCACTCTTGAAAAGGGTGTAATTTTGGTGGCAGCGTTTGAAAAAAAGGACATAACTGGAGGAGTTTCCAAGTATTGCTCCTTCACATTTATCATAAGTCAAGAAAAGGAAACACAAAAGAAAGGCTTGGAAGAATCCAACTATGTGTTGTAATTTCTTTGTCTTCACTTGAGCAAGTGTATCTAACAGTCAGAATACTCCCAGTCAAAAACCTAGTAACCTAGGATACCTCATGTTCCCAAAATTTCAATTTACAAAACCCCCACACATATATGTATAAAATCTTACCTATGTACAAATCTTTTGCTCTCTAAGTAGGCAAGTGCTGTGCTAAGCTGGTAAGCATAGAGTATCAGAGAGGCCAGATCCAAGCTGTATTTTCTTACTTGCAAAAATGATCTCAACTGTTTCCACAAAGAAGGAAAAAAAAAGAAGTTAGGACAAAAAAATAACAAACTTGAAGAAAGCATACCTCAAATTATAAAGCTGACACAAGAATCAACAGGCATGCTTTTCCTGAAGACTGGGTGAGGAAAGAAAGTCACTTGCCATGAAGAAATTTGACTCTGGGTTAAATTCAAGCAGTTTTTCCTACATGAAAACTGTCAGCCAAACAGAAAATAGTAATTTGTGCATTGCTTTCAGGCTGCTTCTGAAGACAGAGCACACACTGCTGCTGTTCCAGAGGAAAGCACTCCTGGACTTCTAATGCATTTTTCCCTTGAGAACTACACACATTTTTGGCCTAAGTTATTCCAGAACAAAAGAGTACATGGCCAGTCTGAACACCAATTACATCAGTACTGCATTGGACACCTTAATTTTAGTCTACATTTGCCAGAACAACTGGATTTAGCTCAGAGTAGCAAATATCAATGCAGAATCTTTATAAGCTATATTCCTAGTATAAAGCAGTTAGGACCTAATGGCAGGTAGCACTAGAGACTCCTTACAAATTAAAACAAAGCTTTGAAAAGGGATTTGGGAACTGGAAAGGAAAACTACTTCTTCACGGGTTATTCTGCTTTTGTTTTTCTCAGACAACATATTAGAGTTTGATAATTATAATTACTATCTTACAAATGCAGTATGAAGTGTCACTTCAGCTCACATTTTCAGAAACACGTAGCTCAAAGAAAACAAATGGAGATCTAGTTTTGTTTAAGCCATTAATTCAAAGACAAAATAATGAGGAAAGTCATCTTACTTAGGGTCTGTGCTCCTGAGACTGCACAGAAAAAAAAAACAAACAACCTAAAAAACTCAGTGTTCCAAGGGAAAATGTAGTTTTACTCAGGAAGAGTAAAAGATGTAGCATCTATTTTCACTTGTAGAAGGCATGTTTGAAAATGCAGTTCAAATGATAGTGCATTATCATCATCTTGACACAGGTCAAGCTCTCACTCTGGAACAGCAATTGAATTCTCTGAAAATTATGACTAAATCACTCTGGTATGAGCTGATGAAGTTCCCTCAGTGGAGGAGTTAGGTCACATTCTGCCACTCCTGTTCCAGAGTCCATAATTCTACAAACAAGTATGATATCATGTCTGAGGAGAGTGCCTCTGCCTGAGTGCTGAGAGGTGATTTTGTTCAGTATTTGTAATGGTATCTGTGAACTAAAAGAGACCAAAGTTACATGAGGATTTTTCATACCTCTCCCAGTGTACAGAGCTCCATGATTATCCAAACTGGGTTTTCTGTAATAACTCCAATGAGCTTCACAATGTGAGGATGGTCAAACTGACGCATTGTTACTGAAAGGAAAAGTAACAAATTGGTGTGTTACAGGAAACCTTTTTTTAAAATAAAAATGTCAGTTAAGAAGCATTTAGTCTATGGCCTAAAAATATAATCACAGTTGTGCAGGACTTGAAACAACTGCTTGCAAGTAATAATGTCTGGTTATTTGATGTTCTACGGGCAGTGTGAAACACTGCTTGCTTTAGTGAACTGCTGTGGAAGGTGCAATCAAGTCAAGTTCTTTGGCTCTTCTGCCCTGGTTGAGCATAACAGAAGTTAAACATCATGACCTATCAATCCAGTGCATGAACAATGAACATGTGTCTTTCTATTGGAACAGGAGGGAAAAAACATGATGTGTAAGTCAATGGCTGGAAAAAATGTGTGTCAGTTTTGTCACAGACAAAAAATACCATTCATTACATTCACATCTCATTTTATTTTCCATGAACTTCATTAAGTTTTCAGTCCCAGCAGTGCAGTCACTGGGTATTTTATTCCATAAGACATCCAAATCATAGAATAGTTTGGGTTGGAAGACCTTATGGATCTATGTTTCTACATGAGTTTCAGTGCCTCAGGTCCAGCAGTGCCTCTCCTCTGGTCGGGCTCTCCATAACCTGTACTAGGAAGTTGTCCCCAGTGCACTCCAGTAGTTCCCTGGACTGCCTGCAGCTTGTTGTGCCACTTTCCCAGCACATGTCCATCCAGATGGTTGAAATCCCCTGTCAGGATCAGGGCCTGAGAGCACGATGCTTCCTGCAGTTGAAGAAAGAACTCTTCATCAACCTCTTCTTGATCAGGTGGTCTGTAGCAGACACCAACCACATCAAGCTTCCTTTGTTGGCTTGGTCTTCAATTTTTACCCCTAAGTTCTTGACCTGCACATCGCTGCTTTTCAAAGATAGCTCCATGCAGTCAATCTCACATTTGGCACAGAGGACAGCTCCCTCACTTCTCCTTCCTTGCCTGTCCCTTCAGAATAGTTTATAGCTGTCAATCACAGCACTCCAACCATCCAGTTCATCCCACCAAGTTTCTGTGAGAGAAATCAGGCCTTTGTTTTCCATCTGGGCAGTAGCTACCAGCTCCTCCTGTTTGCTTCCCATTCCATGTGTGTTGGTATAGAGGCACTTCAGCCAGGCTCTTGGCCACAGCCCCTTTTAGGAGGAGCTCACCCAAACTCCCTTGAGGCACTCCACAGGTGTTTCCCTGTTGCTGCCTAATGCCTCAGCAGCCCCTGGCTCTTCTCAAGTATTTAGAACACCATCCCCTTCCCCTGCTAAATCTAGTTGAAAGCTCTAAGTCCAGCCAGCTTATTGTGCAGGACTTTATTGTCCCACTTGGTCAGTTGAGCCCTGTCAGCTGTCAACAGGCCAAGGTTCTCAAAGGTATGACCGAGATGATAGAAAATGAGACCTTGAGCGTGGCACCAGCTATGCAGCCAGTCATTCACCTGTTCAATTTGTCTCCTTTTTCTCCAACTCCCTTCTCTGACTGGCAGGCTAGAGGAGAACACCACCTGTGCTCTTGATCCCTTTACCATAATTCCGAGGGACATGAAAGTCTCCTTTGATATTTCTGAGTTGCCTTGTTGCAGCATCATTCAGCCTTACATGGAACAGCAGGAACAGGAGATGGTCCGCAGGCTTCACCAGGCTCCACAGTCTTTCTGTGACATCATGGATTCAAGCTCCCAGCAGCAGCAAACTTCTCTAGAGATATTGTCTGGGTGACAAGTGGGGGCTTTGGTGCCTCTCACCAAGGAGTCTACAATCACCAACACCCTCCATACGTTTCTGGTGTCATCGGTTCTCATGCGGGTGGGTGACTGGACCAACTTTGCATGGCTGGACTTTTCCTGGGTCTTGCCTGTTACTCATTTTCTTCATTCTGCAGCCCCAGGGCACCATACCAGTTATGTCGGGGCACTTCAGGGGGAATGGGAAGGCTACTCTTCCCTGCCCTGAGCAGAGATGAGAGTCCAGTCTCCTTTGTCTCATGGGTTTGTTGAGTCTGTTGCCTCAGGGCTGGAAGCAAGCTGACCTTCCCTTTGCAAAGTCTGAAGGCTGTCCCTCAGCTGGTGGCAGTGCACAGTACCATGCAGTGATCCCTCACCCAGATGGCAGGACACTGCACTGCCTGCTAAGCTCCTCCTGCAATGCAGCCACTTGCTTGAAGAGCTCCTCCAGCTGGGCACACTTCCACCCATGACATCCACCTCTGCCTTCAGACCTGAGGGGGACTTCCAGGTTCTGGAGTTCCATGCAACTTTGGGTCCGTGCAGCTTGTCAGTTCTTGGGGGATCAGGCTGGGTGTAGGTGTCCACCCTGGGAGGTTTTATCACTCCACCTGAGTTCCAGTCACAGCTCTGCAGCTGTGGTGGGTGGAAACCTTTTTGTTTCAACATGAGGGTGGCTCCACCTGGCTCCCAGAAAACAAAAGCCCATTTTCCAGAGGCTGCTCTCCTTCTGCCCTCTTCCATGCAAACTGCCATGCCCTGTCTGCTTGTCCTCCCTTGGGGCTGCCTTTTACAGATAAGGGTTGGCCAAGGTTGCTCCTGGCCCTGCCCAAGCCTCATCAGCCAGCTCCTGGTGGCTCTGGCATCACCTCAGTTCAGGACACCCCCTGCACACCACGTTGGAGCCACCACTGCGGATTGTGCCAGCATGGAAACTGCTCTCCTCAGCAACTGACTCAATGCTGATGAATGTTCTGGGGAGGTGTATTTGGTAGATTAAATGAAACACTAGTCCTCTGACTAAGGTCTTCTCTTTCAACATATGCATGACAAACATCCTCAGTTCAATCTTGACATATTTCCTTCATTTCACCTTAAAGTAGTCTCTCTTGGACATTTACATTTTGCAGCATCAACAGAAATACGTGGTAACTACCAAACTGGCAAGTCTGCTTCAGTTTGCCTAAAATCAGACAAGACTAAAAACCACTACCTTTTGGCTTTTCATTAACCACAAGCTAAAATCAGTAGATGTTTTCAGGTTCCTGTTCTGATGAGCTCTGAATTCTACTCCTGTATATGGGTACACAGCAGCCATATAACCAACACATCTTGCAACACCACAAACCCCAAGAAAAATCCTTGGATGACGCTGTTTACAAGACCCATTGTTATAAATATTTAAATAATGTATTTTCCTGCCAAGAAACTCATATGGGCAAACTTAAGGTAACACATTCTTTAAAATATTCATGTGCTATGAATAATACAGAAACAAATCAGTGAAACAAACACCCCTATCAATGACATAGCTTAATGCATTAATAAAAAGGACTAAATAAAGTGGTGACGTTTCAAAAGGGCAATAACAACTGCTAGAATACTACGTGGGATTGAAGCTAGGTTTCTAAATAATTCAATTCCCCTCTTCTTTCTGAAGGTAAATAGAATTTTAGAGAGGGAAGCTATTTCTGACACCAATTTAGCACAGCTAAACTAGTTTATCTGAACCCAATCTTAGTATTAAATCTTAGTAAATAAAGTGTATATTAAAAAAACCCAACCATTTAATTATAGCTTTAGAGTTCTCTTGTGCTAATATAACTCAATGCAATTTACAGTGTTTTGTAACATGGGAATGTTGCTTCATTGATGTAAAAATAAAGCAGGAATACAAGTTTTAATGACCAAAGCAATGGCAAGGCAATTAACACAAATAGTTTTATATCACATGACCTTATCAGCTTTACACATAAAATACTCCATTGTTGGGAAGTACTTCCCAGAAATTAATTCAATCAATTAATTCAATGTTCACTGACCAACTCACAAGTTCAGACAGGTAGTGGAGTTGTTACATACAGCTTCTAGAGCTAAAAGGAATTAAATATGCACAGAAAAGAAGCAATTTACCAAAGCCAGTGGAAGATCAAGAAGAATCTCCCCAAACCAGGTGGTCTGTATGTCACCATATACAAATGCATTGTTAGTAATTCAGAGACACACAAAAGCAGCCAGGAATGAAGAGGCAGGTGCTGCTTGTAAAAACACTTTATCTCATTTTTATACTGAGGGGCTCCTCCTGGCAAGAATCAGTACTGAATCTTTTCAGCATTGAAAACTTCACCACAAGAAAACAATTAAAAAAAAATTAAATCATATTCCTAATACTAAAATAATATATTAGGAAAGGGACTTCTTAAAATTCAGTGCAATAAGCAACTCTGCCTCTGCGGATGCTGGATTTGGGCTTTTTGATTAGTGCTCTTAAAAACTAGGAGGCAGCATCTGCTGAGAGAGTTTGCAATCTGAACACAAACAAATAAAGTAACAGATGGGGATTAGAATAAAAAAAAAAAAGAACTGGCAAAACTATTAAATCAAAATTGAAAAGCATTATTTCTCTGTCTACTACTTTGGCATTTCCTAATCTGTCAAGCTCAAAGCATAATAAGGAGCATTCAATGAGCAATTATTTTCTACATTGTTAAGAGACAGCAGCCTACCTTTGACTGCTAAGTCATTCCTAAAAGCAATGGTATTTACTTTTGCAACAGCTAGAAATGTAATGGAAAAAATTATAGTAATTTAAGACATCCAAAAATAGGAAGCCATTAGCTATGAACACAGATTTTTTCTGAGCAATTAGGAAAAAAATCCTTGAACAAAGGAATAGTGAATAAAAGAATACTGTAGCATCTGGCCATAATGAAGTAATTTATTAATAAAATACCTTGATGAGGTTTTTGGAGATAAAATAGTAGAGAATAATAGGCAAAAATTAAGGTCCAAGACTCGTATCTTATTTGCTTATAAAATCAAATAGCAGAGAAATAAGTAACTACAACATTCTTACAGGGGTTTTCTGTTAGTATTCATCTCAAGGAAAAGCCTTCCTCCACGTATGAAATGTGCCCTTTGGGGAGTGCAGTATTTGTGGGCTATTTTCTAGAAAATGGGGGGGTTTTCTATCATAATTTTTAATTCTGTATTTTCAAAACAGATGTCTGCTAGACACAATATTTTCACCAACGTGGTTAACAAAGACAACCACCTGAGCTACAGTAACAGACCTGAAACAAGTGCTGTGGGTTTTTCTTAGTTCATTAAGGAGAAGGAAATAGAGGATCAGATCTCTAATATTCCAAAACTGGTTCTGAAGCCTTACAGGAGTCAGAATCACTGTTCAATTTAGAAAATCACAGAACCCACATATAACCATCTACACAGGCAATCCAAGGATGTAAGGCAGTCTTCCTGGCACATATTGCAGCAGAGGAAAAGGTCATGCTGTATATTCATAAAAGATTTACATCAGTATCAGAAGCTTCTGGCACAGATGGCTGCAGACTTTGCAAGGACCAGTTACAGAAGTTACCCCAAAAGAAGTATTTTAATACTCACAGGCTTCTTGTAAGAATTTTTCTCTAACACTGTCTGAGGTGCAGTTTTTACATGTTTTGATTGCAACAGCCATAGCTGGATTTTCCTGAAAGACATTATTGAGAAATAACTGAAATACAGCCCACCACAAGTTAAATCCTTTAAAATTCTAGCAAAACTGCTTTAGAGAAAATTACTATTAAACAAAATATCTTTAGTTAAGAAATTTTGAAAGCTCCAGTGTTAAACTATTATTATAATCAAGACATTTAGTGTACAACTTTTACTTCTAATGCACTTGGGAATAATCTGCTTTAAACTCTGTTAACTCAAACAAAAATTATAACAGAAGCCAGTAAGTTGAACTGAATAGTACTGTAAACTTTTTGCATTACTGAGGATGGCAAAACTCTTGACAATATTTAGCAAAAGCAGAGGGAAGTAGATATATGCCTAAAAACCCCATGTGGCTCATGCAAGCAAGGAAACTGGAAAGCCAAATAAAGGACTTTTTGTGGCTTTTGCAGAGCAAAGACTGGCTACAATTTTGAACTCAATTACAAAGGCAAGTAAACCAGGGATTTTACATATTAGCTTCACAATCAGTTGTATATCAAGGGCTTCAAACTCATTTAAACAGAACACATGTATTCAAAACCAGGAACAGATTTGACCATCTGATTGCTTGTCCCCTGAATTCCAAACAATGAGAAGCACTGAGCCCAAAGGAGGCCTCTTGGCTCAGGGAGCATCTTTCATCTTCCCTTGCTTTGGTGTGTTTTACAAATACCCTTTCCATAAGTTACAGACAGCACAGAGAGGCTGCAAGTGTTTTTCTCCTGAAAAGCAGCTTTAGGTGTTGGAGCTTTGCTAGTATTCAAAACACCAGGACCTAGAAAATACTGTTTTTACCACAGAGTGTGGCCCCGTAGTAACATGCAGCACTCAGAAAATGTCACTCGTGCAAGTTCTTAATGGGTTGAAAGCAGCTGAAGTGTTTTAAAATGAAGCTTCTACATTTGGTATAGGCCTGCTCAAGGACTGTACACCTTCCTTCCCACTGGGAAACTGGGAACTGTGCACTGTTTAATGGGAAGATTACAAATGAACCTTTCCCTGAAAGGCTACCAGGTTGATGTACGTGCTCACCCAGTTTTTAAGGCCAGTGAGAGCTGGAGATTCACAGTTATGTTTTATGTCTCTATTTTAAATCTTTTTAACAGATGTGGTCAGAATTAGAATAGTATTTCTATTTTGTAGAATTAAATTTCTATTTTCTGTGTTACTCACAACATAGCTCTTTAAGATGACCCTGCAGGAAAATATTGATTAAAACCTTTTCTCATCCATAAACATGCCCATAAACAGAGTAAAAATTGGTGGTAAATTTGGATTATTTTATTTCCTTCTAAAATCAGGATTCAATAATCAACATTTGATGAGACTTCTGGAGGCCTTGGCAGACCACTCCCTCTCCAGGTGTTGCAGATAAAGGTTTTGAAACATCTCATAACCAACATCAGCATCCAAAGGAAGAGTTCCAGTGTCTGCAAGCAGCAAAGACTCCAGACATTTTGCAAAACAAACACAAGAAAAAGCCTGATACCAGGGGCTTGCTGATCTTTTGGTTTCAAAGATGGCAGAACAGTGAGGATGTATCAGACTGACAAGAGGTTGTATCCTGAGCAGCAAACACTATTTAAATGACTCTTTTGGATTCACAGCCTTTAAGGACAGTATTATTTGGATTGCTGACATCTGAGCAATAGGATCCTGTACTTCTACCTTCATTTTCCACTCAGTATCCTACAAACACAGCCTGGTTGTGACATCTCAGGAAAACCTAGTAGTAAGCTGCATTCAGGAGAAGTGGAAGCTGCACTGTCACTGGAATAAGAACTTTGCAAGTGCACTGAGAAGAGGCATAAATGAGGTTTTTCAGATTCAAATCTGAGCCAGCAGAACAAGAGGCCTGAATCTCCCTGATATTTTCGTACGTGAGCTGAATACACCCAAGGATGGAAAAGCTATCCTGTTATTGTTAACTCAGCTTTTCCCTATTTTAAGATTTCTTCCAAAATTTTCAGTTACACTCTGTGACTAGTACATTAATTTAATGTTAATACCTTTCTGTTTTCCCTTCACAGACGCAGGACGACTGAATACAATGAGTTTTCAAATTTGAGAAAAAGAACAGAGATAGATGGCATTTTCAAAACAAGTCCTAAGAAAATGGGTCTTTAACTGCTTTCCCAGAGCACTAGATTTCTCCATTGTGCATTAAGTTCAGTGAAACATCACCCCTCAAGTACTCCTGTTAACTTGAACAGGAATAAATGAAAAAATAAGGATCTCACTTAATGCAAAGTATATCAGAACTGCTTTTCTGAATGAAGGTAACAGAACAGACTTCAAACCTGTCTGAAATATTTAACATTTACCTTTATTTATTTACTTCAATATTTACTTAAATATTGCACTAAAGATTTACTGAACCCACCAATCCCAGGACGCTCACCAGCTGTTTCTGGGAAATAACTGTTTCTGAAGTTAGAACTAGATTGTTGTCCACATGAATTATTACTACATCTATCAAAAATCCAGACATTTAATTTACTCAAATAAGAAATAAATCTTCATTTTACACTTGCAGAATTAGTTTATTATAAGCTTGAAACAGGTTGAAATGAAAGAATTTCTCAGCTTTCTCTTGCTTTTTGCCACAATTTCCATTTTTCATCCCCTTAAACTGCAATCTTAATGGCAATCTTGGTGGCTGCAGTCTAGAAAAACATGTAAACAAAGTCTAAATTACACAAGTTCTGCCAACCTCACTGGTTTCACTGAGGTGACTCTTGTGCATTGGGGTTTTGCTGGATCAGCGCCCAAGTGTTTTTTATCTTTTCTTTCAGGAAAAAGCTGTAACTTTATTAATAGACAAGCTTCTTTCTGAAAGATATAGTGAGATGCTCACAGCAGAAACAGGCACATTTGTTTTTATTCCTGTCCCTCTGCTGTAGGCTCCTGCCCTTCCAGCGTAACATATCTTCTAAAATATCTTCTAAAATATCTTCTCTGTGTTTCAGCACAGAAGTTAGATTAGCTCATGCAGGAAGAGATGGCAGCTCTGCACTGCATGCTGAACCTAAACCCAAGTCAGGCTGAACACCCATAAACATAATTTTGAACTCTGGAAAAGGTTCTAAAGCACTGAACGCTCCATAGGGGAGTATGGCCAAAGGGACCTGTGCTCACCATACAAAGACACTCAAAATAAAGAATATGGGTGGGGTTAAAGGCAATGACTTCTAATTCCAGTTCAGCCAGTGGCTTTGGTATGGTCCTGATTAATCTACTTGGCTCTTCTGATTCCTTTCCCAATCTATAAAAGTGGGGATAAAGGAGCAGAGAAACTACTCTGGAGCTAGTTTTCTAGTTACCTGAAACACGTGAAATATTCTCTATGTGCTGAAAAATAAATCACAAAGTCAATTCTTACTTTTTTTTTCTGGCAGACTCAGACCAAGGCATCTAAGGAATACATTTTTTTATTTGATTTTTTCATTAGAAAGGTTTCATAGTATGTTTATTATCATTTCAGACTTGAGGCTTACCGGGCTCATGTAAACTCCTTGATGTACATCTCCAAACTGTCCTTCACCAATGCAGCGCCCCAGCTCAATCCTTTCCCTTTGAATCTCATAATCTCTGGCTATAAGAACATAATGCGCTTAAAATATTAAATTTCTGAGGAAGGGCAAAGAAATAAGCCACAAGATACAAAACTCCAAGTAAGTCACTCAAACACCTCACGTATGAATAACTAAGATTAACATTTGCTGCACACCAACCTATACAAATGCTGTAAGCACACAGTGGAAACCTCTTAAACAAGTGTTTAAACCAAAGTAATGGAAAAGGAATTGTGAGATCTAATTTGCTAAATTAACTACTATGCCTTATTTATTTCAATGCAACAGACATAACTGAATCCTTCTTAATTATAGCTAGTAAAAGACAAAGAACACAAACAGCCCAGGGCAATACCAATGCTATTAAATACAGCCTTAGCACAGGTCCCTTCAGATGTTTAAGAGAACTCCACTATGTGGTGTTTTAGATCTTGGAACCATCAAATGAGCCTAGAGAATTTTTAAAGAGGTAACTGCAAGAAAAAAATACAGAAACAAGAGCATGGCAAATAAAGATAAAATGAAAGCACGACATTTTTTGAGTGCACTTCAGCTCTCTCAGTGTGTAATTGAAGCAAAATTGCTGTTTTGTGGACTTATGCAATTTTGTTAACGTCGTGGTTTAACACACTGAGAATATTACTGATAAAAATGGCTCAGTACTTCAGCAAAACACTTAATCAATTGCAACTGAAATTACTTCATTTGCAATTTTATTTCTCGCAGACACGGAAAAATATTCAAGGAATAGCAGAAAAGCATGTCCAGTATATGTTTTCACCTCTACTTGTATTATTCAGAGAAAAAAAATATAATCAACCAGCTTAGGACTTTCATGATGGATGATTTTGACTTCATTAACACTAAAGAAATAATGTCATGTAGAGCTGGATAACAAAGTGATAAATGGCTTTTTAATTTCCTTTTTAAGTACTGCATTTTCCTCTTTAAAATCCCAAAGCTAACTGGTTTAACTGTAAATAAATAATATTTATTAAATGAAAGTGAATAGTAAACTTAAAAACTCCACATCATTCCAAACTGCAAGCACACAGGGATGGGTAAAGGGTCTCCTGTTACCTTCATCTATTCCATAGCTTTCTGCAGTGCAATTAAGAGAAAAATCAAATGCTTACTTAGAGCTTCTTAAAATCAAGACAAGGACAAACATTATTTATTTTTTTAAAATGAATAAATAAACTGATGCAATTTTAAGTTTACATTAGCAGAAGTCACAGGTCTGCTCTTGTGATCATTACTGACTCAGTCCTTTGAGAGCTGAACACTTGAGTCCACTTCAACCCAGCAAAGCACTTAATGTATTTCAGTTCCACAGCCTATCTCACGGGCTTGGAATTGGAGGCATCCTTAAGTGTTCAGCATCATCCAGGGCTGGGCCCACAAGTAATCACTTCCATGAGAAATTAAAGGAAAAGATTAGGAAAAAAAAACACCCCACACTAAGTTAATACGTTAACAAAAAAAATAAAGGATATAGTTTATCCCAGTACTTTTTGATCCTGCAATTATTTTAGTAGAAACATGTCGTGACTTACTGCAAGACATTCAAAACACATTGTTTATTTCTGGAAAACATATATTTCTTGCTTTTCAAAAAATTTCCACAGTAGTGGAAACTATTCTGTAAAGACTGAAATGATCATGAAACACTCCTGCCACATGGTGAACTCTAGAAATCCTTGCTAACATTCATGGCTCTTCAGCAGAACATGGTACCAGTTTAGGACCATCCTCTCCTCTTGCACTAACCAAACCCGCCGGTTTTGCAGGTCTGTGTATCAACTGATTGTCCCCTTGGAGAGAAATCTTTGGTTGCCAAAATGCAACTGTCATTTCACAGACATAACTCTTAAAAGTGGAATATTAGACTTTTCCATTAAATTAGTTAGCCTTGAGAGTTTAAGATTATATTGTAATTCAAATACACCGTAAGACAAAATCCTCGTGGTGGCTAATGTATCATTTTTTTGACTTTAAAGATGAAGACTCAGAAGAACTTAGCATTTTCATTTTTGTTCCTGAAGTCTTTCATCTTTAACAAAATTGCACGTGGTGCAGATGACTTTCCTCTAGAGCAAGGAATTCAAAAGCAGCAAGTCTGTCATAGAGCAAAGATGAGGTACAGTTAGACAGCAACACGCAAAAGATTTCCAAATTGTTTGTTCTTATCACAGAAATCTTATCCACTCTCATTAAGCATTGTGTTCAGCATCACAATAATCTACATTTTAAAAGATAAAAGGAATTTCATTGTGAAGTCACTGACAGCAGCAAAACAGAATTTGATTTTATTTGCTTCAAAACCTGAACTTGAAAAACAATGAATCTATGAGTTTTCTAATATCGTCAGGAGTATTTTCTTCGCACACATATTTCTAAAGGCTAAAATAGAAGATTCAGTCCCTGCTAAACCAAAGAAAACTTTGGATACAAGTTCCCAACTTAACTACCATACTTACTTGATGGCATAGTGTAAGTATCTTCTTCATCTATAATCTCTGCATAGTCATCTGTCTCTGTAAAGGGAGGAATTGAAGAGTTTCGGGACAAGCAGATGAAAACGATTCTCCCAAACAGTATCTCCAGTTGATCAAGGCCAGTATGTCACAACCCCCCATTTCAACATTGCTGGGAAGCATTTACAACAGCATGAATAAAACTGGCTCATGCATAATTCATGGTATGATAATGACCCCAGTGCCAATTATACAAGGTCACACAGGTGCATTCAACGAGGAATAAAAGGAAGATTCATTTGTATTCAAAATAGTTCAAGTTCTGTCATTGAAACCCATCTAAAACTGTCGACTTAAAATCTTTTTAACAGCAAATTTCACTGCAGCAAGGAGAAAACATTACTAACAGATTCAGCTGCTTTACCTTCAAAAATGTGTGAATAATAGTTTGCTAGCTTATGTCAAACAAGCAGAACAGACAGTAAAGATGTTCCAGGGCAGCATCTACCTACTGTCAGTGTGGCAAGGTGAGTTATTTTCCATTGAGTCTTCTAGAGTATAAAGATCTTTATAAAGTCACACTCTTACCATACACCCATTTTTCTTGCATTAGTCTCAATTTTCCTTGTTTAATGAAAATTCACCACCAGTTTTGCTGTCAACAATCAACATCCCGTGGTCAGTGTTTGAAAACAAACCAATTTTCAAAATTTTCAGAAACGTGGACTTTTTTCTCTGTTAAAAACTTTCAACTTTGACATGATCTGTTCTCAAAATGGTTTAAATGGTGTGAAGTCATATCAGAAGGTCCTTCTCTTGCTCTAAAGAACTTCCAATCTGTGTAGGTCATTTCCTAATGGTCAGATAAATTCCTCTGGTGGTTACAAGACCAGTCCACAACAGTGATATAATTTTTCACTTCAAGGCTGTTACAATCTAGTCACCAATGCACAGATTCTCAAAATTGAGTAATTTCAAAACCAGAATGAAGTTTTCATGGCTGGTTTCAGGTGATGACAATTGGGCCACCCCTCTTTTACCCCATCTGCCCTGGAGCATATGGATATCCCTGCTCCTCCCTGACAGCATTTCTAGGGGTCTGGTTCCTGAATGGTGAATGGGACAAAGCCCCAGGGAGAGTGGACAGCAGGATGATGGGATGATCCCTTTCTGCAGTAGCCCTCAGTTCAACCAACTTCAGCCAACTCTGAAACCAGAGCGAGGCTCATAAATATTATAAACACACAAAACCAAGCAGCTTCATTTTCAGACAAACTCAATTCAATAATTAGGAAACTACAGGTTGTGTATAACCTTAGATGTCCAACTCACTTCAGAGAGTAAACGTAGCTTTATGATCCTAACTTTGTACAACCTAAATAAAATTAAAGCTATTCTTCTTTCAAACTCATGTAGGAATACACTGTCTCTTGTAAAAACAGGACCAGGAAATTCTATGCCATTTACATTTTTGTAAGGCAACTTCTATTTAGAACACAGCAAAACAGTCACCTAATGAAAATTTAATTAATTATAAAGACTACACAATTCTAAACAGGCACACTACCCCAGATGCACTAATCTCCTCCTTGGTATGTTTTTTCCTCCCTACATTATAAACTAAGGTTTTGTAGAAAGTAAGGTCCAATCTGATCTAAAGATCTAAAAAATAAGCACCCATTTGAAAGAAGTCATTAGTCTGACATCCCTGTGAAGGGGATAAATCAACTCTGTTTCCTTGTAATATTGTGCTAAGATGTTTTAAACTTTAGTTAAATGTGGTAAATATCAGCAATTGTTACAAGCTAGTACCTGAGGATACCAGAAAGTTCTTAATCTACGTTAAAAATTTGATGGAATGATATTATAAACATATATAAGATATTATAAATATATTTGAGAAGAATTTTAAAAGTTTGGAAACCAGAATTTGTCTTTAACAAAACATTTGTCACACTAGGTTATGGAACAGTGCTTGCAAATTGTGAGAAATGGCTTGGCTTGTTAATCTTCTACTTCAAATTAATGAGGATAAATAATAATAAAAGCATTATCAGAACATGCAGAGCACTTTGCATGGTCCTGATCCATTGCCCAAAACCATCCTGAAACTAAAAGTGTCTTCAGGAGCCAATCCAAAGACATAAAATGTATGCAAGTAAATAAAGAGTATTTCTTGTTACACACTGAACACTCTGGAGAGGAATACGTAATAAGTATTCAGAAAATAATTCCTATACACTTCTGGCTTTGTTTTGGGGAATTAGAGGAAAATTCCATCAAGGCAGTAACACAGATGTCCTCAAGGTGTTCTGCAGCAAAGGTAACTGATCTCCCTCACGTGCCATCTCTACTACACGACTGGAGTCAAAGGGTGAGACTGTGACCAAGTCTGGTAAGACCACGACCAAGTCTGCCAAGAGATATTCCAGAACCCACATGGAGTCTGAAGCAAAACTCAGCTGGGCAAGGCTCTCCAGGCTGCTTTACAAAGCAGGATGTGCTACAGCAGTCTCAAGAGCTGAACCCTCACAGCAAGGAGTTGTTCTATCTGGAGATGTTCTATCTTTGAGGCCCTTGATAAGCTTAGAAAAACCAAGATTTACAAATAGGGCTCATTACTGCCTTCTTGCTCATTTTTAAAACCAGCACTGAACCTTGTCTTGGTCAATCCCAGGTTCTTCTAGATGGAAAAAAAAACAACAGGTCACTTTTGGACAAAGATACAGTGTTGGTGGTACAGGTGAATGAACCAATTTAAGCTTTACTAGATCTGAATGCATTTATTAAACTGCAGAAAAAAACCACCCTAGGATATCAAATCCATAATAGCTAATCAATGACCTTAAAACAGTTGTTTGAAATTTCCCTTCTCATTATTTTTTCCCATTTATCAGAGCCTATAATTTATAAAAGGTAAGAACCAATAAAAAGCTACATAGGGTTAGTATCTGAAATACAATTTCTGAATTTATGACAGAAAAAAAAATTCCCTTGAGTTTTTAATGTTTAAGGAAAATTGGGGTATTAGCTTTGATTTATATCTGAAGGAGAGAAAGGAGATGAAAAAGCATACACCTCTTCTACATTCTACTGAGAGGAAGACCACAATACATTATCTCTACTTCTTATCACCTTCCTTTGCATACTGCTTTTTATGCCCTTTTAGTACCTCCTACTTACAAGAATAAAGATACATACAGTATCAGTAGTAGCAGTTTGAGCTTTTTAACAACATCAGATGGAATCCTTTAGAAAAATACCTAAAAATCACTTAAAAAGCAAAACCAAAACCAAACCAAATCAAGCTTGTTCTCAGAGAATACCAAGTGAGTATTTCCTAGAAAACAAGATGTATGAAGTCTGGGGAGATTAAATATTTTGTATTAAGTCTTAAAGTTTTGAAGAAAAACATTAAAATCTTGTATTAAAAATTAGCAGTTTGAGTAGCTGGAACCTGATTAGTATTTCATGTCTTCAATTTACACTAATCTATTTTGTGCAGCTTCTTTTTATGGAAGGACTACAGAGCACTTTGATGCTACCATGCCTTTAAAGCACCACTTAGAAGACTCATTTCTCATGTGTTACATCCATTGATCTCAACCTCTGCCCAAAAAATTTCTGATACAATCATCTCCACCAAACTGAACAGACACTCTTGCAAACCTCAAAACCCCCTTTGCATCATGCCAGAACTCCCATTGCAAACACATGCAAAACCACATCTCTGGGTGTTAAAAGTATTTCTTTTTCAATTCCAGTTTAGCAGAAAGTGTTAGTTGCACAGCCTGTAAAGTGCAATATTTATTGGCTAATGGCCAAAGCAGATATTTTTTTTAATACCAAAAATCTACAAAATTTATTACTGAAATGTGCATTAAGTGGTATATGGATGTAAGAGTTGCATATTGCACATTAGTAACACACAGACTAGAAAACATATTACCGTCCCCACTAATTTCATCTGCAGATCCAGGTGGCATGCAAGGAAAGAGAAAAACAGAGGGGGAGAGAGAAGGGACAGAGAAGGGGGAGGGGAAAATATACTATTAAACTCATGAGTTATCCAAAAGTATTCAGACTGCTTATATTATATACCTGACTCAAGAGAAACCAGAAAAGTAGCAGAATTTAAGACTTCTCAGCAAAAACCCAAGGGTCAAAGACATGTTCTAAGACGCTCGTATGATGAAACAGAGTTAATGACTTTCAAATACAGATTTACACAAAAATTACATTTGGGAGTGGAACTATTTTAATGCATGGTTAAGAAATGACAATTTCTGATTTAAGTCAATACTTCACTACAAAACAGATTTCCAACAGCCAGTTGAGTCAGTTCAATTTGACTTTTCACACACGTGTGTGACTTTGGATACCTAGGTGTTGTTCATCCTTTCACAGGAAATGCACTCCTGTGCTACCACTAAGACATGAGTAAGAAATTGAACCATCTAAGTATTAATTACACAGAGCATATTGCAGTTATACAAAGCTGAATTTTAAACAAGTGGCAAATGGAACAACTCTACTGGGAAGCTGTTCAAATGAGCAGCATTATTCCACATTTACAGTAGCGACCCTGCTCCACACCAATACCCCCAGCACAAGCTGATGCATTTTACACATTATTTATAAACAAAAGGAAAATGAGCATCAGTGTTGTAGAAGTAATGCACCTATTACTCCTATTCTTCTTGCCCCTAACAAAGCCAAACTGGTCCAGACCAAATGCTGAACGAGTACGCAGCCAAAAGCATCACTCTATTCATTATTTAATTCAAAATGATCATAGCTGATGCTTAATTGTTGCTATTCTATTTCATTCATAAGCATGCTGTATCAGGGCTCCAAGAATGAAGTCAAAATATAGTAACAAAAGCCCCCACGGGTACACAGGGGCTGCACAGCTATACAAATGAAACCATTAATATGTTTGTCATTGATGCTTAAAACTAAGTCCCCCATAAAAAATGGGGACCAGCGAGTTTGTGACACTGCATGAAAATCCAATTCAACAGGAGGAAAGGGGAAATTTAATGAAACTATTCTTGGAACTCTGTTTACCTGAAGCTAAAGTAGTAAAAAAAACAGTAACTGCATTAGTATATTCAGCTTTTGGGTTAATAAGGCAGCCTATACAAAGAGCAGTGCAGTACCCTTAGGCGGCGGCTCATGGGAACAGAAGACGAAAGGGAGAAAGCGTCTAGCTTTCTTTACTTTATGCTGACAGTGATTGACTCCTTTACAAAGAGGCAAGAAAAGGAAAGAGAAAAACAGAAACAAATTATTTGGAAATAAAAGAAAAGAGACTGGAGAGAGAACATCTACAACGAATGAACATAAAAGTAAAGGTTTACATTACAATTCTGGGTACGCAAATGGATACGCGAATGTGTTTTCCTTCAAATTTCTTTTTACAGCACATTTATTCTTATTTCATTTTTTGAAAGTGAGACTAGAATCTATTAAAAGTCAGGTTATGCCAACTATATATACCATCCATTGACAACAGAAAGAACGTTGAACTATGTCTAAAGTGTAACCCACTTTTGCAGGCTCCTCATCTAAGCTGTACTAGACTGTGCTATGGCTGAATTCTGATTTAAGTGGCAGCCACCAGACATATCGACGTTCCTGGACCCTTAAAAGAACTTAACACAAAACAAGTATTTCTCATAGGAAGGTTACACAGAACAAGGAAAAACACAGTTTCTCTGTCCCACTGAAATACAGCACTGCTATATTTCATGGTCTGAAATCTGTCACTGGAGTTCCATGCCCAGTGCAGACCTGGGTTGCCAATTGATATTGTTGCTCTCCAAAGATGTCTGAGCAATCACCCTACAGTACTGTCCTCACTGTCCCTCTCCTAGCCACCCTACTGCATTTAATTAGCCAAGTGCTTATCAGGAGGAGAGAGATTTTTGAGTAGGAGAAAATAAAACTGATTTCACAAGGTGAGAAAGGAGGACACAAGACGACACTAAGGACCTGAGGATAGCTGCTCCTTTTATTTCTCTTGTTCCCTGTTTGCTCCTCTCTGCTTTTCTCTTTTCCCTCTCTCCTCTATCTGAGGAAATTATGAGAGGTGCTTTAAAAAGCCAATCAAACAAAAACCCACATCTTGTTGCTGGTAACTCACAGTCAAAACCCAAGAGTGAGGTTCAGCCACCTTGAGTTACACAGGCTGGAGGTACAGGTGATAAAAGCCCAGTGCCACAGAAGCAGCAAACTGGCACAGCAAACTAGTCAGTGGTGGGAGGAGTGGAGGAAGGGTAGAAAAAGAAAATTACCTTTTAATAAAAATAACTCCACGCTTTTCATAGATTCTGGAAACCTATGAACCATCAAAGTAGCTATACTTACACAAAAGCACCATCTTATTATAGCTGTGCAGCTTTTACCAGCCGGATTTTAAGGGACAATGTGCAGAATTTTTTTAAAGTGTATGAAGTGTGTTCAACCACTGTCCAATCTGGGGGCTGCATGTTCAGCTTCACACATGTGAATCTAATGGCTAACACACTACTATGCACAAGCCCTGCTTTGCTAAGATGGCAATTTTCATGCAGAGCAAGAACAAGTGGCTGAAATTTATCATTGTATCCTAAACAACAAGAAAGTACCATTCTACAAACCACTACAAGAGGTGCAAGGAGAAGGCAAAACTATTGAGCAAGTCAGTGTATCAGTATTTCTGTACATAACCACATCACTGCATTCCTAAGGGACTGACCTCCCTAACATCACATAGCATAATTCTTAGCTCTATCATTCTAACACAAACCTGAGGTAACATTCATAAAAAGCTTTAGACATAGTATGAAAGACGAGAAACAAATACTACAGCTATTTTAAGAGACTACTGAAAAGGTATTGAAATGAGAATAAAGCAATCTGATACTTGGTACTGAAACAGAAGAGCAGGTATAGAGTCACTGGAAGCAAAACGAACTATCTAAAAGGGAGTAATGTTTCAACTCTTGACCCCTCTGCTCAGGCTACAAAGCTAATTTAGGCCTGAAATCCTGAAATGCTGTTCAGTCTTACATTAATACATGGGTAGCAGAAGCTGACTGGACCCTGACTAACCTACTTCATATGAAGGGCACACCAAAATGACACAGGTGGTTTTAACTCATCGTGCACATGTCCCGATGCCCTGTGATACACAGTCCAACTCATCTTCAACATTTCAAACTTTGCCTTTAAGATTTATTGTCTAAAGTTTGTTCAACTCTTCTGCCAGACTAAATGGGAGATGGCTTTGTCTTCAACTTACCACATCTTCACGCATAGCTACAAAAGAAAGTTTATTTAGGTAAAGAGTTGATTCTAGACGGGGACAAAAAAAAAAAAAAGAAAAAAAAGAAAAAGATGTTCCAACACTTTATACAGAACTTTGAAAGTACCTGCTTGAAATTAATACTACTTAAAAGGATTTCCACCATTCCACACCAGCTTCCAGCCAGGATATCACTAGCATCTACCTAAATGCCCATAAAGCTCAGAAATGCTGCTGAGGACTTCACTGGTCTACTCTTTTATAATTTAGTTCCTCTTCTCAGTACTGATATTCACTAAAATTACTGAGTAGAAAAAGACTAAATCACCTGCTATGAAACTGACCACATTAGGAAAGAAATGACCAGGCTAGAGGGCAGTTAGTACTGGGGCTGCTCATTAGGATTGTGAGTAGATAACCAACACTGGAAGGCTGAAAATCATCATGTCCCATTCTCTTTTAGTTGCACATTCCTGAACCAGTTTGAGGAAAAGAGCTGAAAATAATCTGTAGAGGGAAAAAATCTGTTTTCAAGCTTCTGAAATGAGTACTTGTCACATCAATATGTTTATACATAAACAGCGAAACCCCAAAGCTAATACTGCATGAACATTTCCTTAGTTATACTACACTCTTATTACTAGGCAAAGCAAAAGTGTCTGATCAGATTGAATGAACAGATCACAAAGGAGGAGTGTAGGAGGTGAAGAACTGTTTAACCAAGGACACAGACTGATTAAATTAATGCAGTATCTTCCTAGGCACTGATACAGAGGAAATCTGTTCACACCGTCTCCACAATTCATTCTGGTCTTCTTGTGCAGGGAAAGCAGCATTTCAGTTTAAAATACAAGAACACCAGCCTTTTCAACTGTGATGGGAAGCTAAAATATTGTAATTTATTAGCATTAAAGGTATTTTAAACTATATGATCTTATTAATCAGCAGAATAGCTGGGTGAGTTAAGGAGCAAGTGAACCTGGAGACTACTGACTTGCTCGAGGTTTGTAAAACTAACCTGCAATAAACCTTAGGCCTGAATGTCTCAGTCCTGTGACCACATGGCAGAGCTACAGCAGCACAGAGCCTTTATATTGCTCTAACTACTTAATACATTGAATGTATAACTGTGTAATTTACACTAAAACTGTTAGTCTTTCTTTTCAGAGGTGAGCTGCAGAGCACAACATAACTGAGCTCGCACACACAGCTGACTTTTCAGCATGGTCTTTTTGGAGTGACTTGATAAAATGAGCATGAAAAAACCCCCCAACTCGACAACCCCAAGCAAAGAACACCTTCTTCCCCTACCAACTAATGCAAATGAAACTAGGAAATGCAAATCTTACACAAGAAACTCTTTCAGACTTGAGCACAGGGCAGACCTTCATTTTTAGCACAGGAATCATGACACAGAGCACACACTGTGCTTTGCATGCAGAAGTCATTCAGTAAAATTGGATTTGTCTCTTCATCACAGCTCACAGCTTTGCTTGTGATTAGCCCTCACCATTCACACACACATTCAGGTCCTTTCATATGCTCACATCTTCTTCATTAAGAACATTTTTAATTGCAGTAGTGAAATCAGGTGAAGACATTTTTTTCTCTCCCATTTGCTGCATTAGGACACTGGCTCCTGCTCGATTTCAGTTTGCACTACAGAACCTACTGGAAGTCTCTCTCACAGATGATCTACAGCATACAATGATTTTCTACATGCTAAAATCTCACTTTGATCATGCTTATCTCCTTTTTCCATCCAAACTGAAATTTCATCTAAGTGGTACAACTAAATTGCTCATCAGTAGCACCTCAGAGAGGAACGCTCAAACCACTTAGCTGCCCTGATCAGGAGCTACCCATGGTATATGATTTAAGTGTAATGATATATATATAAAAATCTGTGATTCTAAGACAGAGCCTATAAGCTTGCTGAGAAGCCCCTTTTTCAGGATGCTAAAATCCTCCAGTTTCTTTAAGGAAGCCCTCCAAGAGACCCAATTCCTCCTCTGCAGGGCACATTACTGGATGTATCTAAACCATGGGGTGCAGTTATAATTTCTTAAAGAGTTGTTATAAGCAAAGAAATTTCCTTTTTCTCTCTATAGAGAGGCAATGGCACACCAGCAGTATTAGAAACTTATGCCATCATATTACCATGCACGTACCTCCCGTTTGACTATAAAATGCTGCTTTGTGTTAGTAACAACAGCCACACCAGCCAAGGGGACAAGATGACAACTTTCTCTTTAAGAAACCTGTTTCCCTATTAAAGGTGTGTGCCCGATGGTTTGTTACATAGACAGCTTGAACAGCCTGCCTCAGCATCCCATTTTGAAACACCTTTGAATTTTCTTCACCAAATAAGCACAAACTAAAGCTGCAAAAACAGCACCTGCTTTGAACAAAGACCAGCCCTCCAGCACTAAAACTCCTTCAGGCTCATGCCTCGTGCTGGCTCCTGCAAAACAGCTCATCATCTTCCTCACTGTCACCTTTCCAGTTACAGCTCCTTCCCCACAAACACACTATTTTATTAAGCAGTACCTGAATATCCAAATGCCAAGAGTGACTGCTTAGAATCACAGAAACATTTAGGTTGGAAAAGACCCTTAAGATCATCCAGTCCAACCATAAACCTAACCCTGCCAAGAACCTAACCCTGCCAAGACTTGTTCAATACTCTGCTTGTTCAATACTTGCTAAAACAAGTGGGCCTGAAATGTCATCTTCTGTAGCACTGCGTGTAACGTTTGAGCTAAGATTAAACAAAAATGTACAGAATTCTCTAGTGCAAAGGAGGCACAGAGATTAGCCAAGGGATGCAAAAGCATGTTTATTCTTCCTAGTCATATTTATATAAGAGAGGATGGAGCAGAAGAAACCAAAGAACTCTGTGTCAGAAAGAATTTCTGTAAAGAGAGCAAGGAACTAAGGCTTTATTGATTTCACTTTATGAAAAACCTTTAATAATATATAATTGACTAAATAAATTATTATTTTTGGAAATATGTGTATCAGGAAATATGTGTATCACTTAAGTAAGGCTCACATTTGCTATGTGAAAACAAACTGCTGGGAAAAATCAGTTCCTGTACACTAGAACAGAGCATTTTTATGAGGATACGCCAATCAAAACAGTAGTCAATAAAATGATAGAAAACTGGTGTGCTGCTTCTTACAGATTTCAGTCTATTTGCACAGAGCAAATAGTTCAGCCTCACTGCTTCCTGAGTGTACACTCTTGGCTAAGTACAAAGTACTCTTTTTTTATATAAAGACAGAAGTAGAGGGAGAAGGAAGTAAAAGTTGGAACTGTTAGCTAAAACATTCATTGCTTCTGGTGAATCACAGTAACTTAAACCAAAACATCAGCTGTATACAGAAGAAAACTGAAATCCAGCTCAGCTTTAATCAGGCTTTTTATTTACATTTCTTTATACACCCCTCCCCAAATGTAAAATTTGAGGGATAAAATTATTATTGTGGTTAAAAAAACAGAGGAAATCTGGTAGGCATCTTACTTGTACACAGGGAAAGCCAGTGCCCAGTGCAAGGAACCTATAAGCAAGGCAGACCAGTAACCCCAGAAGAAACAGAAACAGAAGCCTGCAGAGGTGTGCAGTGAAACCTGGTTCAGGGACACACAGAGAACACTTCTTGGCTCCCAGGTCCAGCAATCTGCTGCTTTGGATTCCTGAAACCAATTTGACCCTTCACTAGACTAGTTTGAAAAGGCCTCTATTTAGAGGGGGGAAAAAAAGAAAAAAAGTATTAAAAAACTTTCTACCTTTGTACGCTTTGGAATATTGAAACACTTGGAAAGAGCAAGTTTTCATTTCACTAGACCAGAAACATTTCGAGGTATGTTAATAAAAACTTGAAAAGGAAAGACAAAGTGTCTTTCATTAAGTCTTATTTTTAAACCTACATCATTTCAGACGAATGCCTGAACTTTTACACCACCAAATCATGTTCCACACTGGCTTCTGGCTATTGCTGGTTTCTCCAAAGTATGGTTGGGAACTCACGGTGAAACCTTCCTTTAGAACTAATGGTAATAATACTATAAATATAATAATATACTATAATAATGTCTGACTGCTTAATTTTCCTGTTGAATATGTGTCTCAGACTTTAGCATTGGAAGAGATTTACTGAAATCACTGAAAACAAACAGCAGAGTCAGTTTACCATTTCAACCATCAAAGGCATGAAAGACGTTACAGCTGTCAGCAAATTATAAAAGCTCATCTTATTTGAAGCCTTTAGCTCCAAGTCATCTAAATGTCACCAGAGAAAGGCTCTTATTCTGCAAACCAAGACAGCATCACCCACAGCTGGCTTTGCACTGGATGCTGTCAGCTGTCAGACTCTGCTGACCTGTAGCTCTTGGGTTAACTGAACATTATGTACAGCTGTTGCCTCCGTTGTTCCGTTCTGCTGGATCAGTTACATGTGACAACAGGAGTGACACTTCTTCACATCTACATGAAGTATTATTTCATTTATAACAAGTTGATTCCTTTGGGTACTCAGATTCTTACAGGAAGCACCTTCCGAGGAAAAATTCACATCACTCAATTTCATTTCAACCATCTGTCTGTGGTTTAAATTAACTAGACTGACATCCGTGCTACACTTGATGCACTTCAAATAATTTTGGGACAAAAAACCCAAACCACCACCAAAAAAAAAAAGTATTTCAGTGTACCCTTCCTAAAAAGAACCCTTGAGAACTAATAATAAATGCAATGGTTTGAATCATTCCAGTATTATGTCAGTGTTTCCAGTGGTTTGTAACATGATTTGAATTGAATTTGATTTGAAAAACAAGAATCAAGCACAGTTATTTCATTGTGGAAAGATACAAAACCCTACCACAAAACAAGAAAAATACCTAATTGGTTTTGATTTCAGTATTGGAAAGAAAGGGAGGGACATTTGCTGGTATAGTGGGATCATTTTGCTTATGGCACCAGGAACCAGCTTTGTGCTTTACAGCTTTCTTGCCATTCACTTGACCAACCAGCTCATCTCCTGTGCTGCTGTTTCTTCTGAGGAGCTACAGCAAAGCCCTCGTGCACTTAGTTGACCTTTACATGGTGCCCTAAATGCCAGTTATGTGGTATTGCAACTTCCCTGTATTAGTATCAAAACACTACTTCAAAATAGTAGAGAAGAAGCAGCAAGTTTATGCTCTGAGACATACCACAACTTCAGATTAAATGCATCAAGCAAAGGATAACTAAATTTGCAAAGTCCAAGTGACAGCAATAATGGATCATGAAGTAAGCATTTATTACTGCTTTTGACAGTAAAGTAGAACAGCATTCTTAGAAGAACTGAAAAGGTGAAAAATTGAGGTGGCAGGGGAGTATGACTATTCTGTGCTGGAGAAGAGGTTTTTTTGTGTGAGTGGAGTGATTAAAAAGCACAGCACTAAGAAAACTCAACTTTTTCTAGCAGCTAAAATGAGCCACACGGGTAAGAATGGAGAGAGAACATGCTGACCATGCTTCATGCTGATCTACCTTATCTACCGTGCTTGCTTGATAGGTACAGAAGGAAAACAAGCTGCTATTTGACTCTGAGAGGTAACAGTAACTGATGAAGCTCTATTACACCTCTGCAGCTAGATACACATTTTAATTCCAGATCCTCTCACCTATTTTCTTGCACAAGGTCTGTTTACTTGGGCTTCCTTTGCCAAGGGGTGAATCTCAAAAATAGTTAAAAAAAGGTTAAGGGTGGGGAAAGGAATCTGAAAAGTAGGAAATTAATCAAATACCTACGTATCTTTCCTCCTTCTTGTATGAAATATGCTGGGTTTTTTATTATCTGCCACTAAGTGCTCACAGAAATGTTAGAATAAGGCCTCCCACTCCCTTCTAAGTCAGGGGTGGACTCTTCACTGGGTGACAATATCAGTTCCTGAAGTTCATGGCCAAATACTTAAAATCTGTATAAGCATATCATAATACTAATACACTTTTGCATTGAAAATTTCCTAAATAATTATTACATATAAGGATTTAGAAACTTATCTCCTACTAAGAGCCTGAATCAATCCCTCAAAAGGATTTAAGATTCTGTAAAGAAAAATGGTCTCTCTCAAGTACAAAAACTTCAAAAAACCCACAGTACAAAACTTTAAAAGACCCCACAGTAACTAGGAGAAATCTTAGAAGCCAGTAAGTGACAGAAACATGTATTACTTCACATATACATCCTTCAATTAACTTGATTTTCAATAGCAAGAATTAAGTGCTTTGATCTAAACAGCATCTACAAAAAAATAGCTATTAAGATTCTTCTTTCTGAGAAGTGATGATTAATATTTAATTGCCTATTTTCACTTTTCAAAGCTGCTCCTTCATAATTAACACATACTCAGGTAATTGAAATTGTAGCCCATGACATTCTACTTCATTACAAAGCTAAGGGAAAATATTGACAAGCAGCCTTGGCTTTGAAGCCTCCTGGCCCTGCATGGACACGGCTGCTCCCACAAGCGACGTGACACAGCAGAGCTGCAAAAAGTTCCTCTTTGGAAACTACTACAAAGGCAGCACAGCTACAGCCTTGGGAAAGTCAATAGCCATGTAGCAACAAGTGAGCTGACTGTGAGTGAAAAATCTGCCTAAACATTTGCTAGCTTCATAAATAAACTTGCGTAGATTTTTTTAATGAGCCTTACCTGACACAGAGACTGTGTGTGACCTCACTCCTTGCTTCTCATTGTTGGCCAGTCTGTAAAACAGAGGTTGGAACTGCTGAATGCTGTACATTCTTCACGGACACACACACTGGGAGTTCATCCTAACAGGGCACCTACTGTAATTAGCAGGGCTAATCCATTTCCCACAGTGACAGGCTTTGAGGGGGAGAAAAGTCAGAAAGGAATCTACCATTTCAACCCCATCTGGGGGAGTAAGAGCAGAGAGGATGTGTTACCGTTTTAATTAGCATATGGATTCACAATGACAGAGCAAATTTAAAGGAAAAGACAAAACCCAAGTTTTACAAACTTTTAAGATCTAACTGTGCATGTCTAAACGTTGTCACTGTAAGGAATCTGATGGTGCTTCTTTCTGTATCATCTATTGGAAAGAAAGTAGGAATTGAGTTTTTTGTCTGTAAGATCACTTATTGTGTACAACAATGTTAAATTAATTCACATGTGAAGTAAAGGAAGAAAAACAATTACATTTGAATGTAATTAGGTATAAATGATGATGGTAAAGTAAATGTAAATTTTAATAGTGAGTACTCCACGCTTTCATAAACCTGGAATTTAATCTGGCAAAGGCAAATCTTTCCAGATGCAAGATGCTGTTGGCTAGCAGATTTATAGAGAAGAAAAAAGCCCTTTCCTCTGCTGCCAGCCTAGGAGCATATATGGTGCCCTTGTTCAAACAGACTCAAGCATATAAATTCAGTTTTGGTAAACTATCCCAAAAAGCTGCTTTTCCTTCCAACTTGTTTGATCCCAGAAATGTCTAAATATAAAAAAAAAAGGATAAACTCAAAGTTATTCTGTGTTTCTCAGTTGTATCTATGTAAGCAAAACCAAATTTTTCACTTCCTTTTGAGTACATGCTAAGGTCACCACTTTTCCTACTTCCAGCCTCAGCTTCCATTTTCTTTTCCTTCCTGCATTTTAATTCCTCTCTTTCTGCACCACACAAAGCAACCTGGCTAGGGAGGACTGCAGCAGAACCTGTGAAGGAAGAGCAACCACTAGTACCTGAGTGGCTGGTTTCTTGCCGATTCAGGAACAAACTGTACTCCATACTCAAACCAATAGTTTAAAAAGTAATAATAATAATTCTGGACTCCTTCTAAGAATCAAGAAAGAAAAAGAATCACAGAATCAACCTGGTTGGAAAAGACCTCGAGGATCATCAAGTCCAACCATAACCTAAGTCCACCCACCATAGCCTTTATCTACCCATTAATGCTTAAATCATGTCCCTAAGCACCACATCTATATCTCTTTTAAACACTTCCAGGGATGGTGACTCCACCACCTCCCTGGGCAGCCTGTCCCACTGTCCAACCACTCTTGCAGGAAAGAAATTCTTTCTAATATCCAGCCTAAACCTCCCCTGGTGCAACTTCTGGCCATTCCCTCTCATCCTGTCATTATTCACTGGAAAGAAGAGACCAACTCCCACCTCCCTACAACCTCCTTTCAGGTAGTTGTAGAGAGCAATGAGGTCACCCCTCAACCTCCTCTTCTTCAAACTAAACAACCCCAGTTCCCTCAGCCTCTCCTCAGAGGACTTGTCCTCCAGGCCTTTCACCAGCCTGCTAGCTCTTCTCTGGACACTCTCCAGCAACTCAACATCCTTCTTGTAGTGGGTGGCCCAGAACTGAACACAGTATTCAAGGTGTGGCCTCACCCCTCTACTCCTGCTGGCCACACTACTCTTGATGCAGCCCAGGATGCCCTTGGCCTTCTTGGCCACCTGGGCACACTGCTGGCTCATGTTAAGTCAGCTGTCAACCAGCACCCCCAGGTCCTTCTCCACCATGCAGCTTTCCAACCACTCATCCCCAAGCCTGGAGCTTTGCATGGGGTTGTTGTGACCCAAGTGCAGGACCCAGCACTTGGCCTTGTTAAACCTCATACCGTTGGCCTTGGCCCATCGATCCAGCCTGTCCAGGTCTCTCTGCAGAGCCTTCCTACCCTCAAGGAAATTGACACTTCCACCCAGCTTAGTGTCATCTGCAAACTCACTTAGGAAGGACTCACTTCCCTCATCTAGATCATTAATAAAGATATTGAACAGGACTGGACCCAAAACTTAGCCCTGGGGGACACCACTGGTGACCAGCCACCAACTGGATCCAACCCCATTCACTACAAGTCTCTGGGCTTGGCCAGCCAGGCAGTTTGTTACCCAGCAGAGAGTGCACCTGTCTGCTCCATGTGCCTCCAGCTTCTCCAGGAGAATGCTGTGGGAGACGGTGTCAAAGGCTTTACCAAAGTCTAGATAGAGAACATCAACAGCTCTTCCGTTATGCACCAGGAGGGTCACCTGATCATAGAAGGAGATCAGGTTAGTCAAGCAGGACCTGCCTTTCCTGAACCCATGCTGGCTGGGCCTGATCCCTTGGCTGTCCTGCACTTGCCATGTGAGCGCTCTCAAGATGAGCCTCTCCATGATCTTCCCTGGTACTGAGGTCAGGCTGACAGGCCTGTAGGTCCCAGGATCCTCCTTTGGGTCCTTCTTGTAGATAGGTGTCACGCTGGCAAGCCTCCAGTCGTCTGGGACCTCCCCTGTTATCCAGGACTTTTGGTAGATGATGGAAAGAGGCTTGACAATCTCCTCTACCAGCTCCCTCAGCACCCTCAGGTGAATCCTACCTGGCCCCATAGACTTTTGAGTGTCTAGGTGCTGCAGCAGGTCTCTGACTGCATCCTCCTGGATTGTGGGGGGGTTGTTCTGCTCTGCATCCTTATATTTTGGCTCAGGAGGCCGAGTATCCTGAGGGCAGCCAGTCTGACTATTAAAGATGGAGGTGAAGAAAGCACTAAGTATTTCAGCCTTTTCTTCATCCTTGGTTGCCATGTTCCCCCCCCTCATCCAATAAGGGATGGAGATTCTCCCTGTCCCTTCCTTCCAAAGGTGATAGACTCTCTGTTTCTCCCTGAGTCCCAACAAAAGCTCCCTGCTCAGCCAGGCCGGTCTCCTTCCCTGGCATTTTGTTTTGTGACACACGGGGACAGCTGCTCCTGTGCTTTTAAGACTTCCTTCTTGAAGAGCATTCCTGAAGAATGAGGTGGCTGGGTCAAAGTAGGCAGAATCTCTGTGTCCCAAAGATATAAGGCAGAGATAAGACACTATAAACTGCTGAATTTCACTTGGTCTTTCAATTAATTATCTCGTTCTACTCGACCACCTGAGGAACATGAAGATATACAAGTCCATGGGACCTGATGAGATGCATCCCAGAGTGCTGAGGGAACTGGCAGATGTAGTTGTCAAGCCACTCTCCATGATACTTGAAAAGTCATGGCAGCCAGGTGAAGTCCCCAGTGACTGGAAGAAAGGACATGTCACGCCCATCTTTAAAAAGGGTAGAAAGGATGACCCTGGGAACTACCCACCTGTCAGCCTCACCTCTGTGCCTGGCAAGATCATGGAACAGATCCTCCTACAAGAAATGCTAAGGTACATGGAGGACAGAAAGGTGACTCAGGACAGCCAGCACGGCTTTACTAGGGGCAAATCCTGCCCAACCAACCTAGTGCCTTTCTACAATGGTGTAACTACATCTGTCAACAAGGGAAAAGCAGTGGATGTCATCTATCCGGATATCTGCAGGGCCTTTGACATGGTCCCTCACAACATCCTTCTCTCTAAATTGGAGAGATCTGAGTTTGATGGGTGGACTGTTCAGTGGATAAGGAACTGGCTGGATGGTTGCATCCAGAGGGTCAATGGCTCAGTGTCCAGATGGAGAACAGTGACAAGTGGTGTCTCTCAGGGGTCTGTCCTGGGACCTGTGTTGTTTAATATCTTCATCAATGACATTGACAGTGGCATTGAGAGCCCCCTCAGCAAGTTTGCCCATGACACCAAGCTGGGCAGTGCAGTCGATATGCCAGAGGGACAGGATGCCATCCAGAGGGACCTGGACAAGCTGGAGAAGTGGACCCAAGTGAACCTCATGAGGTTCAACAAAGCCAAGTGCAGGGTTCTGCACCTGGACCGAGGCAACCAGAAACATCAATACAGGCTGGGGGAAGACAGGCTAGGGAGCAGCCCTGTGGAAAAAGACCTGGGGTGCCAGTGGATCCAAAGCTGGAGATGAGCCACCAATGTGCAACTGTAGCCCAGAGGGCCAACTGCATCCTGGGCTGTACCAAAATAAGTGTGGCCCAGCAGATCAAGAGACGTGATTCTGCCCCTCTACTCTGCCCTGGTGAGACCTCACCTGGAATACTGTGTCCAGCTCTGGAACCCCCATCACAAGAAAGACATGGACCTGCTGGAGTGTGTCCAGAGGAGGGCCACGAAAATGATCCAAGGGCTGAAGCACCTCTCTTATGAAGAAAGGCTGAGGGAGTTGGGGTTGTTCAGCCTGAAGAACAGAAGGCTCTGGGGGGACCTCATAGCAGCCTTCCAGTACCTGAAGGGGGGCCTACAGAAAGGCTGGGGAGGGGCTTTTTACAAGAGCAGATAGTGATAGGACAAGGGGTAATGGTTTCAAACTGAAGAAGGAGATTTAGGTTAGAGATAAGAGGGAAATTCTGTAGTGTGAAGGTGGTGAGACACTGGAACAGGTTGCCCAGAGAAGTTGTGGAGGCTCCATCCCTGGGGGTGTTCAAACTCAGGTTGTCAGGGCTCTGTGCAACCTGGTCTAGTGGGAGGTGTCCCTGCCCATGCAGGGGGGTTGGAACTACATGATCTTTAAGGTCCCTTCCAACTCTAACCATTCTATGATTCTATGATATTGGTGCTGTTGAAGAATGGCTTGCAGAACAGGGCCACGGATCCATGGAGGAACTGTACAAGCAATCTCCTTGCTAGCTTAGCATAAGTAGGCCTGACTCCATTTTGTAGAAATTGTAAAATCATGCTGACAAGGAAGAAAAGCAAGGGCACAGTGTCCTTGCCAGTTTTGTTTAGAGTGGGAGTAGGGAGTATAACGGTAAGAATGAGGAAGAACCTTGGGCTAGAGTCTGCAAAGTAGGAGGAGGGTGTAAACGTAATCACCTGTGTGTAACCAATGAGATTACAATACATATGCATAATTAGTAGAAAGAGTACATAAGCACTGCTGTATCCTAATAAAGTTGAAGCTTGCTTTACCAATCATACTGATTTGACTGCTTGTCTTCCGTCGCCGCCGTCAGGTGCTACTGCCTGATAAGGTTCAAGGAGAATAATCTGATGATCTGGGACTTTAAACTAAGTCCCAATGTGGCTACTGAGAAAGCAATCAGATTACAAACCACCAAAAAAGAGGTGGCTTGGTTGAAGGACTGAAGTTCAGCAGGACACAGTAAGAAAACACTCACAGAAAGGGGAGACAAGCATCACAATCTGCCAGACAGGATGGAGATCTGGCCACTGACAGAGAACGAGCAAGAATTAATAGGCTTGTCTGCCACTAACAACTCCAACAACATAAGAAGTATTCTTAGTTCAAACAGAGATAAATCAGAAATATTTTCTTATTTACCTTAAAGCTTGGAAAGAAGAAAAATGCAGAAGTATCACAGCATATTTTATGTAAGAATTACTGGATGCAGATAGATGTCTCAACATACCTGGGATACAGTATCACCATCAAACTAGCTAGAGAAACAAATGCAACTCTATTTGCCTGACATAGGTTAGTGTTTTCTACAAATCCATCATTACAACCAGAGATTTTTTTTTTCTATGTGACTATATTTTAAAAAAAAGATTAAAAGGTATTTGCTATGTAAATGATATTCTTTGGAACACTGAACCCAGAGAACCCATCTTCAAGTGGCCTCATTACAGAAATTTTATTAACAAAACATGACATGACAGATTCATGATAGCAGAAAAAAACCCTGTTTTCTGTATTTCATATATGCAAAAAGGGGACAAATAGGAAAAACAAGAGCACAGACTGACTCATAGATTGGAACCACAATTCAGAAACTGTTTAGCAGCATTCCTATAATTAAACTTACTCAAGGACTCAAAATAAATAGCCTGAATCCCAGTCAAGTCTTTTCCAAAACATCCTTCTTTTGTTGCTGTCAAATACGATTGGATTTTATTTCTGGTATCTTTAGAGTTTAATGCTGCTGTCAGTCATTTATACCCCATGGTCCCAAATGACTGCCTGCTATTTGTCCTAGAAACCAAAAGCAACATTAAAAAATAAGCACGTATAAGAAGTCCTAAAGCACCACTTAAGCAAAACTGTTTTTCAAAACTTTTTTTTTAATATATAAGAAAGCATAAAACTTACTTTGGTATCGATGGTAAAGCTCTTTCGCCTTCTGTGTAAACAAGAAGAAAACAGGATTAAAATTTTATGCAAGGTTCCAAAAGAACCTCTCTCAATGTGCAATATTTACGTGCCTGAAACAAGAAACACCACAACCTCTCAGGGAACTATTTTGATTGAAAAGAGTATTCTATATATACATATTAAAAGAGCAGCAAATTAACACAACTCCTAATCAGTGATACAGACCTTCTGGTAAACTCTTACCTGAGAGAACAACACATACAGAATATAAAAGTTTTATTCTAAACAAATAGCACTGATAAATCACCTGAAGAAGGTATGACAGTATTTCATCTTCCTGATAACAAATACTTTTTTCTTCTATCTCCAAGATGTGCCAAGTGCTAACATATAAATAAAACAATTGAAGCCAACTTGGACTTCCAAGTAAGATAACTGAAATAAATAATTAAAAAACGTAACTTATATTGATTTTACATTTGGTTGAGATTATACAAGAGTAATACTTAGTAGCCAGAGATGAAGTGAGCTTTTTGTAAACTATTTTGGAATCCTTGCCAGTCCTTCTTTGATACTGGTATTGTGTATACAAGCCTGGATGTACATAATCAAGCTTTTTTTTCCCCCCCTGTTGGATCTGAGGAGATTGGATTTCCCCACATGGATTTGGCAGTATCCATGTGGGGAAGGATGCTGGGGAAGTTATTAATCCTTTATAAAACACCAGTGATTTAGAGTAGATTGAAGTAAAAAGAAGAGGAAGTGGGCAATTAAAATGGGTATCACTCTCTAAATCACTGATAAAGTGACCTGAGAGAAAATGGAAGAGCCACACTTTTAGGAAATGATGATACATCCTGATTGCACAAAAATAATGTAAATCCTAGTTTGTTCTTACCCTACGTTAACATTTCTGAAATTGGCAGACATTACAGAAGTAAACTACAGTCTCACCTTTGTGAATTAGGGGACAGAGTAGAGAAACACCCAATACACAGAAGCCATGCTCAACACAGCAAACTACAGTACTTTGTTACAAGTTTTTTCTCTCTGAAGGTAGAAGAGCATCATTCGACTCACCAACCCAGGTCTGTTTTGATCTGTCTGGTGGTGGGTGTTGAGAAGGAAGATGCAGGAAATAAGGGAAACAAGAAACTGTGATTTGGAAGATGATGTAGAGCAGGTCAGCAAATTGACCAGAGCAAGCATCTGAAACTGAAGGGTGGCAAGATTGTACGGGAAGCATGAGGTGGGAGATAAAGGTATTGTGATATGTTAAGGTAAATGGTACCTTTTGGGGAAGGAAACAAAAGGCAAAGATCCAGCAATGTGCCCTTGTGGCCAAGAAGGCCAATGGCATCCTGGGGTGCATTAGAAAGGGTGTGGTTAGTAGGTCAAGAGAGGTTCTCCTCCCCCTCTATTCTGCATTGGTGAGGCCACATCTGGAGTATTGTGTCCAGTTCTGGGCCCCTCAGTTCAAGAAGGACAGGGAACTGCTTGAAAGAGTCCAGTGCAGAGCTACAAAGATGATTAAGGGAGTGGAACATCTCCCTTATAAGGAAAGGATGAGGGAGCTGGGTCTCTTTAGCTTGGAGAAGAGGAGACTGAGGGGTGACCTCATCAATGTTTACAAATATGTGAAGGGGGAGTGTCAGGAAGATGGAGTTAAGCTTTTCTCAGTGGTGACCAGTGATAGGACAAGGGGTAATGGGTGCAAATTGGAGCATAGGAGGTTCAAAGTGAATATCAGAAAAAACTTCTTTACTGTGAGAGTGACAGAGCACTGGAACAGGCTGCCCAGGGAGGTTGTGGAGTCTCCTTCACTGGAGACATTCAAAACCCACCTGGACAAGTTCCTGTG
The DNA here is from genome assembly GCA_020745705.1 of Hemiprocne comata. NCBI lineage: Eukaryota > Metazoa > Chordata > Aves > Apodiformes > Apodidae > Hemiprocne > Hemiprocne comata. Next base: position 161,211,923 of record CM036587.1, read on the forward strand.
TGATGTGCTCTAGGTGACCCTGCTCTGGCAGGGGGGGTTGGACTAGATGATCTTTCGAGGTCCCTTCCAACCCCTAGGATTCTATGATTCTGTGATTCTATGATCCTTAGAGAGACTGTGGGGTGACAAGTATGGGTCCTGCCCTCTGCTTTGCAGGCCCCCCTAGGGTTGTGAAGAACACTTGAAAGAACCTTAAATTCATAGAAACATAGAATTGTTTTGGTTGGAAAAGACCTTTAGGATCATGGAGTCCGACCATTAACCTAACTCTGCCCACTCCGGTGCTAAACCACGTCCCTGAGCATCCTGTGTTCTAGTTTACATCAAGTTATGCTGCTACTGCTGGTTATTCCAACACAGCTCCTAAACTTGCCAGTGGATGTAATAGTTTAGATGTTGCTGATGCATCACATGTTACTTGTGAAACATTCTTGAAGCCTGTTATTTTTAAAGGCTGAGGAAGCAATATAAACATACAAACCTCTGTGTTAAAAGACCTTTTATAAATTACAAAGGTGACTTCATCACAGATTTTTAAATCGAGATAAGAGATGCACAATTAATAAGCAACTATTAAAAAAATTTTCAATGTTCTTCAATATTTAGTTCCATCACATATTAACTGCACAGTATTCAAACTGTGTTCTAAAGATGGAATTTGAATTTCCTCTAGGTTTTTTTGTGTGTGGAGCACATCAGCATCCTATTTGGGGACAGAAACATAAGTGAATTATTTAATAACACTTGCAGGGCTACAATGCTTCATATGCTCAAAGTACTGACCTCAGCTGCAGATCAGATTGTTTCTCTCTCCTGCAAATGTAGACCCCAACCTCTTAAGAAAGTGAGAAATACCACAGATGGCAACTGCTAGTGTATGCTGAGGTCAACTGCTACCTATCCAAAAGGATCTAAGAGAGATAAAGATAGAATCCAACTTTCCAGTGCAGTGTTGTATTTCCTTAACCATGAGATTCCCATTATCTTCAATTCCTATCAGTGCAAAAAATACAAGCAAGTTCCACAATAAAACCCTGTCACAACAAAATCCTGATTCCATCCTAACAGTAAAATCATTCTACACATTTTGTGATGTAAGGAGAATGGGAATAGAAGTGGTAGAGAATGGGAATAGAAGATAGTTGAGAAGTAGCAGCATGATACAGTTGATGGGTAGTGTTACAAAGGTGCAAGGAACTGAAGATGGCTGGAAAACAGTGAGAGGAAATGATTGGGATGGACAGAGAAAAGCAGACTCCGAGGCAAGTTAAAGGAATGTTTGTTTCCAGACTTGTTGGAAAAGCAGGCAGCATGCACAGGTCCAACGTTACTAAAACCCCATTATTTCTGATCATCTTCATTTTCACTGCCCTTTGCCAAATTCCATGAGGTGAGACTGATTTTGTACTCATTAGTAGCAGAGCAAGGCACTGTCATGCATTGAACAGAACTGGGCCCTTGTCCTCTGGGTTGACAGAGGTGGGAGAGGTGGACAACACACGCTCAGCCCTGGGCAGAAGGAGCCCAAGGCACTGCTCTGAAGCCACAATCTGACGTATGCATGGACAACATGTCTGCTGGAGATACTCACTAAGTGAAGGGCCACCTATGGACAGGGAAACTGGAAGCATGTTAAAAGAAAAAAAAAAGGCAGCTAGAAAGAAAAACCTACTATTAAGTACTATTAGAGATGCCTCTCCTTCCACTGGAGAAAATTCAAGAAAAATTCATCCACATGGAACTACTGCTGAAATGGCAAATCAAAGCTGAGCTTAAAGACGCCTACATGCTCTCTGGGTACAAACTGCTCACTTCAGGCAGTGCTTCCCAAGTTGGTGCTCAGCTGTTTACAGCTTATATCCCAAATAAAATATGAAACATTCATTAGTACCCTTGCAGGTCTGAAGTCAAAATTCATTACTAACAGCAACCCAGTAAAAGCATATGTTGTTTTTCACACGTTGAAACCCACAACATTTTGCCCATTTCTATATTCAATTAAAAAAATGAGATATGCATAATTGTATCGGGTTGTCCCTGCCCAGGTGTTGTCAGCAGGGGCTGCAGGGCCCTCTGTGAGGAGAGGCCGGGGCTGCCCCGTGCCGGACACAGCCGGTTCCAGCCGGTCCCAGCCGGCTCCAACGGCCCCAGCGCAGGACACAGCTGAGCCCCTCAGCCAAGCTGGGGGCGCCGGGGGAAGGGGGGAAACAGGTTTCCCAAAGGGCCAAAGGCGGCAGAGGCAGAGGAGGAGGAAGCCAAGGAGGGAGCAGCAGCAGAGGGAGCCCGAGGGAGGGCGCAGGAGCAGGAGGGCAGGAGGTGCTGCAGGCCCGGAGCAGGGATCCCCTGCAGCCCTGCAGAGACCCCGCTGGAGCAGAGACCCACCCTGCAGCCCGGGGAGGGCCCCAGGCCGCAGCAGGGGGATCTTTCCTGCAGGAGCTGCGGCCCTGGAGAGCCCAGGCGGGAGCAGGTTGTCCCTGAAGGACTGCAGCCCGGGGAAGGGCCCGCGCTGGAGCAGGGAGAGGTGTGAGGAGGGAGGAGCGGCCGAGAGGGGCTGGGATGGACTGACCGCAGCCCCCGTCCCAGCCCTGCGCCCCTGGGGGGAGAGGAGCCGGCAGGGAAGATGGAAAAGGTGTGTGGTTGTGTGGGGGGAAAGCTGGTCCCCACTTACACTCTCAGTAAGGGGTCAAATTCATCAGAGTGATAACCCTAGTGGAAGTACTAGAATATATGTTGCCAGTCTGTTAAAATCAGAACAGTCGTGCTTATGGTTAATTTGTGTGAAAAAACACTTGTTTGGAGTACTTAATGGATTATTTTATTTCAGTATTTTGATACTCAAAATTTTGAGTTTTCAATTAGCTGCAATACTTTCAGATTCAAAGGGAATTTTTCATTGTAAAGGTGACTTCTGGTATAAAGGAATGACAATTAGGTAACAATTTCAGTTGTTCAGGCGTTTTCTGAGTTTTGACCATTTTGCAAAGGTTGTTTAAAGTGATTAATGGATACAAAATTCAGCCACTAGACTTAACAGAACAGGAAATCTACTTAATGCATAGTCCATTCAGCAAATAGCCACTTAATATCAGTTTGAGTTTTTCGAAGTGTGCTCATTGCCTGTAAGAGTTAAGTGTAATAAACACAATTAAGGTTAAAGTTTCCACATGGGTCTAAAGGGACCTGTATATCAAAATATTTATGAAAAATGTAACAAACTGAATGGAAATATGCCAGACACTGTCCAGGTCTTTAATATTACCAAGTTCTCTTAACCAAATTAAGAGAAACTGAATTATTAATGGATAGTGATAAAATAATAGCACAAAAACACAGGTTCTTTTAGTAATCAAGACAGATAATTTATGAGGATACTTGCAATCAACATGTAAATTTACAACAAAGAGTGGAGAAAACACATCTGCTGGATCAAGAGTTGTTACTTGATTTGTTTCTAATGTGCCTTGTATAATCAAAGCTCACCATGGGAGGGATTTGGGAATGCAGATTATGGTGGGGACAGCTCTTCTATGAAATGTTTAATTCATATGTTGAGTATTGCTATGAACTTCAGATAAAAGAAACCTCACACAAAAAAACCCCACTATTAATTTTAACTGGAGGGATTCTCTCAATGTTTGCATAAAGAGGAGGGTTCCTAAAATGCTATATAACATTCCTTTCACTCAATCACTGCTCATTTGCCCTGTGTTAAAATACACCAGTGAGAGTATCACACAAATAAACACACTCCATTAAATGCATTGATTTGTATTGCATTCATGCCTATCAGCAAACCACAGTGCAAGGCACAGCTGTGCCTCGTACTGCACAACACAGGAAAATCAGAGGTTGTGCCCCTGACAGAGCTTAGTGAGTCTAGAAGACAGAACAGCCAAATTGGTAATGAAGCAGGGTCAGAGGAAGACAAGAATTAGAAAGAAAAAGTTCAAACAGAGTGGGTCAATTTTTATTGCCACCTACAGCAGCACTCAAGTCAGGACCCACGTGGCCTGCTAATCTTAGATGGCAGTTGTTTGTGCACATCATGAAACAAGTACAGAAGAGGACATGGTAAATCCTGCAGAGTTTTCAACTGGGAGCTGCTCCCTTGCTTGGGCAAGAACAGAACAGAGGAGGAAGAGCTGGGTTTGACTGGAGCACAATCAGTGCCACAACAGACAGCACTGGAAGCTCACTCTGGGGGAGCAGAGCTAACACGGGACAAAGGCCCTGGCTGCCTGTGGTTGCTGTCATGAACGACATGATTGGAAGGCATCAGGCCTTCAAGATTAACTTGAACAATTAACTAAATGTTGTCAAAACATCTAACACCTACAATCACATTTCTTCGTTACTGAATGACCAAGTTTCAGTGTCTTTTTTCTTCCCCTCACATGCACAGGCAGGATGCCATACACAGACCTGAGGAAGATCTGAACTGTATCAATAACATTACTCCATTTGAACACCTACAGAGCAGGGAAAACCAGTGGCACAAAAAGCAAAATTGTGGATAAAAAGGGACTTAGGTTGAGATGGGACAGCTTCTGGGATGGTTCATGTACTTTCTTGTATTACAAATAGGGAAGAAGGAAACAGTTTATTCATTGTTCTAGAAACTAAAAAAGTTGGATTACTTTCCAGAAGGTTAGTACAACAGGACAGAAATTTCCATTCTTAAGCAGCTCTACTTGGGTGTTTTGCAATAATTAAAGCCAGCTGACATTAGACATTCTAATGAAATTTAATTAAAATTCTCATTTTAAAGCTAGGTGTACCTAAACACTGGTCCCACTGCTTCCAGCTTCTGGCTTGCTACAAAAACAATGGATCAACACTAAAAAATATACCTCTAGTTTAGTTCCATTTTATGAGAAAGGCTCATGAGACTTCTCTCAAAATTTTCATTTTTTAAACAGATGTTTTGAGTATCTAGGAGGAAGGCAGAAGTTCTAAAAAATTACCACCTTACCCAACTGCATCCTAACCAACCTCTCTGAATTTCCCCTTGTATATTAGGGAGCCACATTTCAGCATAACATGGCCTTGTTAGGAGTGCCTTTAATTACAATTTACTTCTGCTAGTTAAGTTTAAAATACTGTACAACAGTGATTACTGAAAACCAGTCTAAATTGCCAGCCATTAAGCATGGAGTGACATTTACTATTACTGTCTAACGTAACAAAAACACCTCATGGTTCCTCCCTGAAAGACAAAAGCCTCCAAGTGAGGTTTTTGCTGATACTTTTTGTCTTTTATTCAAAGGCAAAATAATTTCTCAGTAGACATGAGTATAGCACCCACCAGAATGAAACATCATCACCTTACCCTTCTGTGGCCTGATAATGAACGACTGTGTGGCTCCATTCACCAGTCGGCAGTACCCGTCTATCAAGTCCGCCATGTTCTCTGCAATGGTTAAGGATGGTGCTGTCACTGTCAGAGGCTAAAGGATGGAAAAAACAAGGCACCAACAAAGAGGTATTATTGTAGCTGCACACACTGGCAGAACAGCTGTGTCATTGCATCAGAACTTTATACACACTCGCAGGCAGTAAACAGAAAAACGCGGGTGGACAAAGAACCATCCGACTCTTGCTTTACCTTTTTGGTAGCAAATTTAAAACATGAGTTTCAGAAAGGACAGCTGATAAATGGAATATTCATCTGGGCTTATTAAGTGGCTTGCCAGCTAAACTTTCAGTCAACCACTTTTCATTACAACTGCTATGACTTTTATGGCTCTAATTCTGACAACTCTAAAGAAGCTGCTTATTCCTTTAAATTCTTACAGGTGGTATCTTTTTTCCACTCTTTTGCAGCAGTTTATTCTTTGCCCTAAAAAGTAACCTTCCAAATTTCAAAAAAGATTAAAAAAAAAAAAAAAAGACAGACAGTGGAAAAGCACATGAGACAAAGACAAGCTATTAATTTTAATACCACCAACATTCATCATCCTCTGAGCAGATCTACCAATTTACCCTCAATCCTTCTTTACCACATTGACTGTTTTTTTCAGTGCATTGGACAAAAGAAAAGATAAATTTCATTTCCAACTCTGCCTCCATGTAATATGAGGGAAGAAATTCTCCCTCTTTCATATTTTCCATTTGCACAAAATGAAGTTTTTCAGTTTCCACTTTAGGACACATCGTATATTATGCAGGCTACTATTAAGTTGCACTTAAGGACTAGTATTTTTAAATTAAGTTGCTTTTACAAATACCAAAGTATACAGGCACCAGATGCAAAACCTAAAACATATAATTAGCTCTAAATCTATTCTAAAAACAAAAAAACGGGGCTCTGAGCAACCTGGTCTAGTGGGAAGTGTCCCTGCCCGTGCAGGGGGCTGAATCTAGATAAATCTTTAAGGTCCCTTCCAACACTAACCTTTCTATGATTCTATGAGTGGCATAATGATGACTGCTCACAGTCAACTTCCCTTTCCACTTACAGAACAAGAAAAATAAAACACCTGCAAATACCTGGAATGCAGAATGTTACAATATAATACATTTCCTTAACTCCAGGAAGAGCAAGAGTTTAGCAATAACTGAAGTCTTTGTACACAGAGACAGACAGTCCTTTCTTAAACACGCACATGCCAAAGTGTAGTATACTTTTAGTATTTCATAATCATGCTGACAGTGGAAAAATCCAGAATCAAGTTACAGACCAGAAGTATCATATATAGAATAATTTCATTAATAGTATACTTGTCTCCACCCCTTCCCAGGAAAACTAAAGGTCGTACATGTATCGTGACTGTCAATATCATACCTCAGGTGCACCTGCTATCTTGAGTTGCAACATCCCTTTTCTGTCCTTGTCTTCACTGTTTGAATACTGAATGGTTTGCACTTGGTTGAAGTCTGCTAGATGAGTTGGCTGCAGAGAGGCAATGGAAAAAGTGGGGACGATTTCAAAATGACAGCAAAATACTTTGTCTTTATTCCTAACGTTGCAAAGGCATGTGTAGGATTTCATCTCCAAATTACACTTGTAGAAGCCTGTTCCTCTGTTGCTTTCTACCGTTTCGTTAGGCTTTGGCAAACAACGTATGCAAATATCCACAGGATTTGCAAAATGAAGCCAAGAGCCCCGTTTGCCTACAGAGGTCACTGTCGAGTAGCTCCAGGCACACGCTGAAGTGCACAGTGGAAACAACAAGGTCAAGACAGAAAACTCCAGGTTAAGCACAGGGTATTTGCATTCACAGCATGTTTAACGTACCTCCAGACTGCTGTGCAAGCTATCTATGTCCCTAGCTGCCTATACATTCATGTTCTCCAAAACTTTTCACTACTTTTGAATGAATTTCAGCAGAAGTTGGACATGGGCTCAATTTAAGTCAGGATTGTAAAGGTCTCAAACGTTTTGCTAGAACCAGCTTGTCTAAATGTAACTTCCTTGCACCATGGTGGTGTACAAGAAATACTGTAACACCGTCAGCATCAGGTAATTAAAAGTCTATTAAAGATATGAAGTGAAGCAACAAATGCTAAACACAAACTCATGAAACAAGCTTTTCATTTACACATTCCTAAGAGGTGAATAATTTAGAATAATTTTCATGTTTCATTGTTAAAACGTCTCAACTAATGCTTCAAATTCTGCAAGTGAGTACTTCACTGGGTACAGGAGCCAACAAATTCAGTGCTAAAGCTGACACTGTCTCACTAGTTAACCCAACTGCATCTTCTCTGGTCCCAAATCATGACTACACATCTGAATAACAGGTGTACATGCTGAATTTCCCAGCTCTTCTGTGTTTAACTCAAAGATTTAGATTTGTCATTCCCCTTTGGGCAAAGTTCAGTTCACAACAGGTCACAGTCATGAAGACAGTGACAGAAAAGAAAACAGAAGTGGACTTACATTTGCACCCTTGTCCGTAAGGTAACTGATTCCTTCTTCTGGGCCAATTGCCAGTTCCACTGAAATAATCCAGCTTGACTTCAGAATTAAAGGAGAAAGACAGGGCAAAATTTCAATAGTAAAACAAGACCTTGCTATGGAACACTATCCTCCACTGTTACAATTACAGCTTCTAGTAATTAATCTCTAGAAGCTTTTAAACTCTTCAATTTAAAATATACTAAGATCAAATAATTCTATAAGTACCAAAACTCCTCATGACTGATTTCCTGGGGATCCCTGCTACTTAAAATGTGTTTCCATGTGTTTTATCTTAGGTCTACATGAGAACTATATATTTCCTACATTTCCTCTTCTCATGGACACTGATGTTCACATTCTAATTTCTACTTGTCTATTTTCGCAGACTTAAAGCCCTTTCTCAATATTTATTTGCAACTGGTAGAGATTAAAGGACATTAGAGGAAAATGTAGGAACAGAAGCAGCTGAGCAGTCTCACTTCCTCAGGAATCCAGCTTAAAAACTGCTTGACTTTCACAAACAAAGCACCAATAAAAATATTTTAATATTGTACAATTCTTACCCAAGTAAGGAATGGTGCTTTTTGAACAGTCAACTGAGAAAGTGCTAAATAAAATTAATAAATAGATTTTGTTGTTAATGAAAACCAAGTACTCGTCTCTACATCAAACCAGGAACCAAGCAAGCAGCTGCAGAACTAAACAAAACCAGTTAGACTCATAACTACAACCTGTATGCTGGTGACTGGCACATTCTACTTACACCGAGAGCACACTTGAAGCATTCCTTGTCAAATCTGTACACTGGAGAGAGGATCTCAAAGAATTTCAAAATACTTTCTTCTCTGTTGAGGTTGGCAAATTGTCGAAATGTTTGTTGGATTAATTTTCGTAGTGTTTTGGCCTGTGTATTAAGATGTTTAAAGATTGGTTAGTTTAAATCTCATCAGTGACAATGGGTTTTAAGAGTTTCAATCAGTATCACAAACAGTTTGTTTATCAATGAGATGCAGTCAATTCTCAAGTAAAAGAAGCTTCAAACTATAAGTAACAGTTCTGCCTTCTAACTACTGCTAGGAAACTAAATTTTTTCTGGTATATATTACAGAGGAAATATCTAACTAATCATGTTTTGAATAAAGTATAACAAAAGACAACATGTTAACATTTGCAGGAACTACTTTTTCTAGATTCCTCATTTCTCCCAACTTCTTAAGTGTATATTAATATAAAACCACAGCAACCTAGACCATCATACTAGGTTTTAAACTTAAATCACCACTCTCTTATTGAGTAGAACACCCCAGCTGTAGCTGTATCTTAAATTTCTGCACACAGTATCTTAGACTATACAAAATATAGTGGATTCTAAGTCTGATAATTTGCAAAATAGCTTCCATATTAAAAAAAAAACCAATTAAGGTCAAAATTAAAACAGAAAGTTAAATTAAACTATTTTAACTATATTGCATATCATTTTATTAACTGTTTTCAGGGTAGAAATAACTACTTAGAGCAGCACTAATCATCCTCCCAACACCTGGGACAGTGGGACAGAGTAAGACACTTTATTACATACCCTGAAGAAAAAGGGACGTAGAGAATAGGAGCAGCTTTCAAACATGGGCATTAAAAACAAATAAAACTAAGCTAAGACATGAAAACTGAAGTATCTGTCTGTATATACTGCATAATCCCTGGGAAGGCTGTCACTCTTCTCATAAAAAAACAGAATCTGAGAAGCAATCTCTATAGCATGACCCAAAACTGAAGAAGCAACCAAGAATCCTGAATAAAAACATCTGTTTCTAAACACTACAATTCACCTGGACAGAAGTGCAGAACCTTCTTCCCATCTATCCCAATCATAAGGGTACAGGGTATGCTCTGGAAGTACTGCAGAGCCAGGTGACCCACTGTTCTGTCATCACTGTTCACATCAGGCAGTGCCAAAATGTCAAAACCACAAACATACCTATAAATTTTCCCTTTGCCAAAGCTTTGACCAGTGTCTGAAGTGACTGAATGGGTTTAAAAAAAACCCCTTAGTAATACCCATTTCTAATATATCTTCCAATGAACAATGACAGAAAGCAAAATCATGCCTATATTTGCAGTATGTCAAGGTTAAGACAAGAATTACCATTGTTCCTCTACCAAAACATATCTGAATGTCCCATTGTAACAGCATTAAAACTCTTCATTCTTTCACGTTGCCTGTAACAGCTCCAGGCACATACAAATATAAACTTCCTTCTGTCATTAGCACTTCCAGTCCATTTAGTAAGCCTTTAAAGAGCATTCACAACTGTAAATAGCCATAATTTTTTTAAAAGGGAGGTTCAAAACAGTTACTTCAACAGCAGTAATCCAAGGGTGTTGCATACTCACACGCAAAATTATGATCAGTTTTGTAAGGACTTATATATGGGTTGGAAAACACTCTCAGCTAAGGCACATGTCACAAAGTTAGCCAAAAGATCTGCCATCCTGTTGTAATTTCAAATGCTCTGTCACTTCAGCAGAACCTTTTATCCACTATCAGGTGCATCATTAACAGGCTGCAGATACTTTGGTAGGATAAATCATGTATCTGGCAGGCAGAAGACCTCCCTACTGCACCCAGAGCTGCCCCACTTTGTTAGGACTCAGACATAACTATTCTGGACCTTTCTATTATCTTCCTCTTTACAGAGAAAACTGATGTTAAGGGAATTACAAATCTCAGCCTTAACTGAACACCTTGCAAATACAGGAGCAAGACACTACAAAAGGGAAAAAATCTGGTAGCTCAAATTGTCCCAACTATTTCAGCCACTCAGTTGATGGAAAATACTTTATTCTGCCCATGGTTTGTTCTCCTGACCTGTTTTCACCATCATCTTGACTTCCATGCACACTGGCATATGTTATTTGGCTCTCTGAAATCTACAAGATGCCTTACTCTTCACTTTGAGATCCTTAATATGGTGTAAACACAGAAGGCAGTTACAAAACCACACCTCTTCCATAATAGAAGACAGCCTTTAATGAGAAATATCTTCAAATGACAACTTCAAGGGAAATGAACTGAAAATTTGCTCTTAAAGTAATTCCTAGGAACAGGTTTTTTCCCTCAAGGCATGCTCTAAGGTGTCAGGGAAGACTTCTAATGTGCAAACTAAGCACAACCAGGCTTACATCCATTTCCCCACATCCTCCCCACCCCCCAGTTGTTGGTTTAGTATAAATAGATTTTTTCCCCTGTGTTATTTGCATAGTTGATGTACCTACATACAGAAGGCATAGCTCTGCAGTCATGTCAGCTTGGAGGCACCATGACTAACTTACTGAGCTAAATGCAGGAAGATTTCTTACTCTCCTCTGGTGAAGTAATGAAAATGGAAGGCTTGCTGACTCAGTAACTTTTCCTCTGTACTTGAGTTATTCTTTCTTGAGCACAGATAAACAGAACTATTTGCAGCATATATGAGAGACAATACTTTGTCCAATGACTTCAATGTTTTCCTCCATGAGAAACTTCCCTAGATGTTTCCTGGGACAGCACTGGCTTTCTTTTACAACGTTGTGTCTTACAGATACTCTCTGATAATACATACATCCCTTTAAACTCCTGAGGTTTTTTGAGGTTTTTTTTCATCTATTTAGTGAGCTCCTCAAATAAAGCTGCATTTTCTGGTTTTAAATCTCTGTATATCACCTCATACTATGCACTGTTACATATTTTTATTTTTCCAGCCTTCTGGTCTTCCCATTCATGAAGTGATATCCTCTGTATAGCTGGCATCTCCTAAATGTACACCACCACCAATTCTGATGACCACTGCACAACACTTCCAGCTTTACCTCACTAATAGAAAGAATTAATTGTGTATTTCCTGACCATCAGGAGCCTTCCTTTGCCTACCAGTTCAAAATCATTGCTCTTTACAAGGTTGAAGAATCATTTAATAATTTGAACGAATTCTAGATAATTTTTAATAGGGTTTATTGTCATTAAAAAGCAGACACATAATTCCTTCCCTTGTTTTTCCTCATCCTACATCCAAGATTTTTTCCATTACTTTGCTGGGTTCTACTCAGCTTCACCTCCTGGCAATTCTTGCTACTTCTTCCTGCTCTTCTCTCCATTTCATGATTTCTAAAAAGCAGTTTTCTTTGTTGGTCAGCTTTCTGGCTCCATAATAGCATTTTTGAGATAAATTATTAATTCTTTTACATCCGGAGCCTTTCACCACAATTTCTCCCTTTAGCAGAGAACAGAGTTTCAGATAATTGCTTAAATTAAAATGCAGAGGGATTACTTAAATCCACTTGACTTCATTAGCTTCTGATTTTCAAAAGTCTTTTGAAACAAAACCCCTTCATGACAGACCTGTTTATCCATTTAAATCATAATGTAGAAACTTTCTAAATCTGAAGTGGAATTATATTATTCCTATAAAACCATTGCTGCTTACCAAATCCAGCTCTAAAATACCAATTTATTATTTATACTTGCAGGCATGAATGGTAAGAGAGATTTTACCAAGACGTTCATCTCAAGACAGCTACAGCTGTAAAAATACTTGATGATCATTCCGAGCCTCCCTTTTCAAAACATGTCAAGAAACATTTGCATTTTTTACTCTGGGATCCTATGGACTTCAATGGCAGCAAGGTTCAACTAATGGTTATAGTCTTAAACAGGATTAACATAAGTGGAAATTACTGGAAATCTTCCTTGAATGAGTTGGATAGAGCCTTGAGCAATGAAGGCAGAACATGGTTTATGACTTGCCACTAAAAATATGCTTTTTTCTTACACATCCCTTTCTTCCTTCTCCAGAAGTCTCATTTCTCTTTCAGAAAAAAAAGGAAAAAAATAAAGTTACTTGATACCAGAGGATCTGAGGACTCGTTCTGAACTGCTGTTCAGAAGGTTTGAGAGGCAGAGGTGTATGTAAAGCTCTCACAGTACTCAGCAAGGCCATGGAAATCATTTCTATCCTAGTTCTGCCAGCTGCACACCTGTACTATGGGGATTTCTATCCTACCAAGCTGACAGACAGCTGTGATATTTTTTCACCAAGACAGCACAACTGCACAGCAATTCCCTTATGACTATACAGTGAAAATAAGAATGCAATTTTCAGATTTCTGACTTTTTTTTTGAAGTAGTATAGAATTGACTAGAACTATAATTACCTTCACTGAATCTAGTAAACTCTTCGGAAAAAAACGTCTTAAACCAACATCTTTCCTGAAACAAAAACACAACATGCATTAATATAAAAAACTTCGTGCAGTATTACATTGCTCTTTTTCAGGGTGATGTTTTGGGTTTGTTTTCTGTTTTGTTTTTTTTTAGTTAACATGTGCAAGGTAGTAAATTATTTTCATAGTAAGGTCCCTGACAATCTCACAGTAACAAACACATCACCATTAAAATGCCAATCACGGCCACTCTGCAGCAAAAGTGGGACAGCAGCATCTTCTGGCTTAAATTCAAAAGGGTATCACATTTACAACAGGTACCTGGTGTGGAAAGTGTATTCTTTGAAACGTTGGCTTGAGCACAGAGAAGTTTTGAGAATAAAGACTGTTCTTTGTACATGTTTCAATAATTTAAATTATATTGAAAAATATTCTTCCAGCATGTCGTCAGCTGAGAAGGAAACAACATGAAAATGGCAAATTCTAGTAAATATCTGTTAGAGCTGAATAGGAGATACAACACAAAGGAAAGGACTTCTCATGATATTGCCTGTTCCACTACTGCTTTACCCTTTGGACACCATAATAATTTCTTAATTTCTACAGTGTTCCTTCCTGTAGAGCATCTAATGTTAAAATTCCCAGGTTTTTATTGCAAGTAAACTCTTTTTGCATCTGTAAAGCAGGATCCTAATTCTGTCTGTGGGCCCAGCTTTTGCAAACTGAATTTCATCCAGCTCACTTTCACACTTACAAATAGGGCTGCAGCCTGGCTGAAATGTGGAGCTATAAGGATTAAATATGTTTTTGTGGCTCTGATGTGCTGCACCTAGCTTACCTCTGACGTGTGTCTGTATCACTGCAACTAAACTTTAGCCTGAAGAAAGATGCCTAAGAATTTGCCTGAGATATGTCTGTGCAGAAGTAGATCATTACACAATCAGGTTTACCAAACAATGCACAACCAAAGAAGCAGCTCTACAGTATTATTAGAAAATTTGCAGGAGAAAAAGGAAAAACTACAAGAAAAATGTAACTAGGAAAAGGACTTTGATCCTTGAAACGCAAAGGCATTACTGACTTGTTTTCCCTTTACATTTAAGAGGTTATAATCTCTTTTAAAGAAGCATCCTTATCTGCTTCTGAAATGGGCATGAAAGAAAGCTTTCCATGACTGGATGCTTTGAACACAAACAGGAATACATCTGGAATTCTTACATTTGGCAAAGAAAAGGAAAGCTGTTAGCAAGCCTGAGATACACAGTGTGTATTTACTGCTACCTAACAGAGCGAGAAGAAATTCAATATTGATGTCAACATCGGAATCTTAGTCCAAATAATGAAACAGGGTATTTTTTAAGCTCTCTAAGGACAATAGTATACAATTTCACAAGATATACTAAAAACAACCTCTGCTAAGAGGAGCAAAACGTTCCTGTGCAGCAGTGAACACTGGCAGCTGTGCAATGACAGTAAGCTGAAAGGTTATAAAACTTTCATAAATGTTAATTCGGTTTGATGCACTTCTCAAATGCAAATGATATGCAGTTTATCATCCCACACAGTTAAATAAATCCAACACAATATTACCATCTAAGTAACATGCAAAGACATTTTCACAAGGAATATATCAGTTTAACATTAAGCATTTGAGAGAGAAATGGTGTTTTAAAAAATGAAGCACCCTATATCACTCCAGTATTACCATTTTAGCAGTACTGCAGCACATGCTGCAACCAGCTATTTGATTTGTTATTAAGGAGAAGCCTTTTGTACAGCTCTGTATGTAACAAATCATAGAACCACAGGATGGTTGGGATTGGAAGGGACCTTAAAGATCATCTAGATCCAACCCCCCTGCATGGGCAGGGACACCTCCCACTAGACCAGGTTGCTCAGAGCCCCATCCAACCTGGCCTTGAACACTTCCAGGGAGGGGGAAGAAAGAATTCAGAAGAATTCAGAAGAAATTCTTATGCAGAGTACAACAAAACACACTTCTTAATAGAATTTGCTAAAAAAGCATTTCTTGTGTTTGACTGAGATGATAACTTAATATAAGCATAAAGATTCAATGCTGTGGTCAACAACAAACAGTGGGTACCTATAAATAAGAGAGTAAGCACTGGAAATGG
Source organism: Hemiprocne comata (assembly GCA_020745705.1). NCBI lineage: Eukaryota > Metazoa > Chordata > Aves > Apodiformes > Apodidae > Hemiprocne > Hemiprocne comata. The sequence continues at coordinate 161,227,157 of CM036587.1, forward strand.
GAACACACACACAGTTTTAAACACACAACCCTACCCAACTCCTTCCCTTCCATCCTCAGCTGCACTGTGTGTGGGTAAAAAGGCCAATTTGGGATACAAACCAACTCAGTCCTCCAGATTAACAACTCAGACATCTGTTTTCTGATTGCCAGTCAGAGAAAATTAGTAGCAAGATCCTGGCTCATACAGTTCTACTACAGCTTTGTATTCAACCTCAACTACTCCATCCTACTTGTGGGCTTAAATGTAAAAATTTAGTTTCTTTATGTATACACTTCAATAGGATTAAGAAAATACCAACTACAGACAGAGCATACTGTTTGTCATATAATGATAAGCACCTTTAGGCAACATATATCTTTATTTCTATTTTTCATCTCACTTCAAGTTACAACAAAAAAGTAATGTTAGATTAACATAATAGACTTTAACATGCTTTTTACTGAATTGTGGCTGCAGCTGGTCCTTCATATAGCTCCCATTTTTGTACTTGTAATTATCCCTGTTCTATGCTAACAAGCTTCACATTTATTATGAAAAAATTCTTCTTTCATTACATGAAGGCCCAACTATTAAAGACTACTTAACAGTTTGATTCTATCTACCATTTCCCATCCAGATTTGGTCTTGTATGAAAATCTGATCAAAGACAAATCTACATCAAATAGACATCTGACAAAGACAGGCAAGAAGCAATCACACCAAATGCAAAAAAAGCACCATTTAAAAATTGCACTCAGCTGGTTAAGTGCCTCATGACATACTAAAACTAGCAAAAAAAACCTCCAAAACAAACAAAAAGGCTCACTTGAGAATTAAATATTACTTTTGTAGATAAACCTTTACAGGCTATTAAGGTGGTAAGATTGAAGGAGTACACTTTGGGGATCAGTGGCTCTTTCTGCTGACTCTTCCTAGCTTATAATTATCTATAGCCACTTCAAGGTTCTTTAATCCTTCATCTCTCTCAGCTGAACCCCATAGAAAAGACATCTTACTTCTCAAAAAAAATATAAATTCTTGAAGTGCACAATTGTACATTTCTGATTTTGCATGGCATTATTAAGCTGTTAGATTTTGCATATCAGGGTTTTGCTTCACTCTGTCTTTACCAGCAGCAATTTAGTTATTTCCTACCAAAACAGTTACTGGAATAAAAAAGTCACTGTTAAACCTCAAGCAGCCCCATCCTGAGTTTCTCAGGAACTCTCACCTGTTACAATTATTATTTAATACTTTGTCATCTGTTATGACCCTTGATTACTTTGTCTCACTGTTAAGCTAATTAATAATATCTGTAGCTTATGAGTTGCTGACTTAAAAATACCTTTCCCAAGTTTTTGCTGAAACAGACAAAAATTTCAACCACTGTGACTCACAAGGTCCCTTTTCTCAGAGAGGATGACATGGGATCAGAATTTCTCCAGGTCACAATCCTTTCACATCTCTGTATCACCTTCTAGCCTTGCCTACCTGCTCATCTTGTTAATCTTCATTAGCCTTTTCTCATTTTGTTATACCCTCAACCAGGGTATTTCTGCTGGTGGCTACTGACAAAAAACCTAAAGTTCTTCAAAAAACCTAATTCAAACAAAAACAAAGCTTTAAAAATTCTGCAGACAGAGGAGCACTATATAAATAGCAGGCACTATATACATAAGAAATCAATTAATTAAAGTTATCTTTACCTATTAATATAGTTTCCTCAAAAATCCTTGTGAACTTATTGTGATGAAAAATCTTTTCTTCCACCTCCACATTCTCTAATTTCACACCTCTAGAAGTTAGCACATGGGTTTTATTAAAAAAAATTTAAAAATTACTTCACTGCTACATTAACCTTTTATTCAGATTTTATATTAAATTGTACAGTATCTTTTCACAAAGATAATTAGTACTGAAGAGCAGATAATTTGCCTATGTATGTATGACACATTATTCCACTAAATTAATAGAAATAAAACCAGTTTTTAAGCTCTGAAGCTTCTAAAGGGCTTTGGATTGTTTAGATTGAAGCCATCTACTGTATGAAGTGATTAAGTAACCAAAATATGAGTATGAGGATGCTCCCTGGTCTTCTTAAAATTTGTGATACACAGTTAAATAATAAACTTGCTGATCACAAGGTCACAATTCAGGAAATCCACATTGTGAGCAAACAAGAAAAAATAATACCACAAACATTTTCAGGTAACTCAGACTTTACCACAGATGAGTCCCAACTACGCACAGAAAACCATTTCAAAACAAAATCACATTAGAATAGACTTGATGACCCCACAAATATTAGCAACATTTCAAAAAATTGTAATAAGCTTCCTGATAAAGTTTAAACAACTCCAATCCTGTTTCTCTGGACCAGAGTTAAAGGTGCTCTTCCTACTTCTATACCTTGATCGGCTGCATCATCCTTTTCTTATATTAAAGCACTCCAAGAGCTCAACAACTTCATGGGAAAAGCAAAACTACAAGAGAAATGTTCTGTTATTGAACTAATTTTAATATTCCTGGTTAAGAAACCATTCAAACCTCCAGCTAGAACACAATACTTACTCTAACACTTCATAGTTGGACTTCTTTTCTAATGCATTGCCTCTCATCTCTCCGTAGGATCGCCTGAAGTCAGGAAAAACATTTGAAAGTGACAATTATTGGATGATCCAGCCTAAAACTACGACTTCAACGCAGTCAAATCTTTCAGAGACTTACCATTAGAAGACACTGGTAGAATGAAATCAGATATAAATATTAGTGCATTAATCTCCTACCTCGACAAATTGGATTTGTATTTTATAAAATAATTTCATGTATTGCACATTACACAGGGCTAGAGCAACAGTGCATTTTCAGTATGGCACTTCAAACTCCCCTGCTACCCAAAGCAGGGATCTCAACTGCCTGCCCTTCAGCAGCTCCTTTCTGCAGCATCTCCCTCCTTTCTAACAGCTGCTCGTGGCTGGGCGTGTAATGGGGAGAACCAGAGCAAGAAGGGAGTGATGAGAACCAATAATTTCAATCCATACATGTTAACATTAAAAAAATCTATTAATAAATAAATCAAGAATTAGTAGCTCTTGCTGGGAGAAGGCTGGGACCACTGCTTTCACTGAGAAAGTGGACTGGTGATACTTATGACAAGACAGTCTTAGTAGTCATCTAGTAGACGTATCTCATGAAAATGCGCTGAAGGCCGTGTCGTGAGAACCATGGAAAGCAGGACTTCCCTGACAAAACAATCATGGATTCTTATACTCATTTCATGGTTTTAAATACAATTTTTTGTGTAAGGAGTTTGTGGTTACAAAAACAATTTTTGTTTTCTCTGGGGCTGCCAGCAAAACTTACAGCAAAGACATCAGGTTCTCTTACGATACCTGGGCAATTTCATAACCCTGAATTTTGTTTTATTTTGGAAAGTACTGTTTGAAGGACACTTTTCTGCTCTGATAACAAATTTACATTTGCCATTCATTTCTTATCAATTTTACTTCTTCCCTAATCTCCCTGTTCGAGGCAACAGTGAGACAAAAGCAAATGTTTCAGATGGGAAGTTCTCCATAAATTAGCAAAAAACCCACCCAAACCATGCAGTTCAAAAGCTGTGCTGGGAACTCTCTCAAGGATCTCTTAACCTGATAAATTTATCTTTATTTTCCAGCTGTCTATACAGTTGACAAAAACACCAAAACCACCCGTAAGAATTCTTAAGATTTAATCCATGAAAACAGCACAGTAAAAATTGAGATAATGCAGAGAGAAAAGGTAGTAGCATTTATCTTTAATTACATCTTTAATTACACCCCCAGGATTTATACATGCACAATGACAAGATTATTTGCTAAATAATGCCACAGATGCTGGGTTTTTTAAGTATACTTCACTGTACTCTACAGGCCTTTGAATTATTCAGCTGAAGAATTCCCCCAAAAGGCAGTATCAAAATGTAATAAATTAAAATATTTTTAAATTAATATTAATTTAAAAATAACTAGAAATCAGTTACAATGGAGTCTATTCAGTTCTTCAAACTACTTAGCAAAAAAGTCTTATGATGTTTTATTCAGCTCTACTGGTCAGAAATCAACGAGCTGTAAGCAGTTTCAAAATTAATGTATATATTCTGTCAGACACATGTTGAATAATAAATGAAATTATCAGCTTACCGGATTTCAAGGCAACCTAGTTTCAAAGCAATTTCCTGGTCCACTTGATCTGCTATTTCTAACATATAGTCATTTTTCACCTACAGCAAAAAAGTAGGTACAGATCACAGAAAGTTCAGTTCACTGCCAGCACAGACTGAAATACTGCTCAAAATACTTTAGAATAAATACATCAAGTTTAATTTTTTTTAATGACTATTTTCCATGCATGAAGAGAAAAAAGAAGTTATGGTCATCTTCTCCACCAATGAGTTGCACTCTGCAAGAAACCCATTCTGACTGCAATGAACTTGATGAAAAATAATCCTTTTCTACATCAATATTATGTATATTTTATTGAGTATAATTTAAATCCTCCCAGGAGGCTGAGCAGATAGTCACTCCTGCAGTCAAGACATGTGAATATATGCTGCATTCATGAACCACCTTGGTCAGTAGTTTTAAATTTTGAATCTAATCCTGCATATAAACCAGACAAAAGTCTATGCATTCCTGTGAAAATAAAAACAGCAGTAAGTAACATGAGCAGTGTGTGAAAACCTACACACTGACTTAAATTTGTGCTCAAGTACACAAGAGTGTAACTAGATGGTTACCACCTACTGTTGGAAATAAACCAGGCCAGGGAGTGCACTCTGACCCTGAAGCCAAACACTATGGCCAAATAAATGGCCATCCCTCCTGAAGTGGATGGTCGGGACAAAACAGTGTGTTTACAGAATGACAGAATCCACCTGGTTGGAAAACACCTTGAAGGTCATCAAGTCCAACCATAACCTAAGTCCACCCACCATAACCTTTATCTACCCATTAATGCTTAAATCATGCCCTAAGCACCACATCTAGATTTCTTTTAAACACTTCCAGGGATGGTGACTCCACCACCTCCCTGGGCAGCCTGTCCCACTGTCTGACCACTTGCAGTAAAGAATTTTTTTCTAATATCCAGCCTAAACCTCCCCTGGTGCACTTTCTGGCCATTCCCTCTCGTCCTGTCATTATTCACTGGAGAGAAGAGACCAACTCCCACCTCCCTACAACCTCCTCTCAGGTAGTTGTAGAGAGCAATGAGGTCACCCCTCAGCCTCCTCTTCCCCAGACTAAACAACCCCAGTTCCCTCAGCCTCTCCTCAGAGGACTTGTCCTCCAGGCCTTTCACCAGCCTGGTAGCTCTTCTCTGGACACACTCCAGCAACTCAACATCCTTCTTGTAGTGAGGGGCCCAGAACTGAACACAGTATTCAAGGTGTGGCCTCAACAATGCCCAGTACAGAGGCACAATCACCTCTCTACTCCTGCTGGCCACAGGATGCAGCCCAGGATGCCCTTGGCCTTCTTGGCCACCTGGGCACACTGCTGGCTCATGTTAAGTCAGCTGTCAACCAGCACCCCCAGGTCCTTCTCCACCATGCAGCTTTCCAACCACTCGTCCCCAAGCCTGGAGCTTTGCATGGGGTTGTTGTGACCCAAGTGCAGGACCCAGCACTTGGCCTTGTTAAACCTCATAGAATTGGCCTCAACCCATCAATCCAGCCTGTCCAGGTCTCTCTGCAGAGCCTTCCTACCCTCAAGCAAATTGACACTTCCACCCAGTTTAGTGTCATCTGCAAACTCACTTAGGAAGGACTCAATTCCCTCATCTAGATCATTAATAAAGATATTGAACAGGACTGGACCCAAAACTGAGCCCTGGGGGACACCACTGGTGACCAGCCACCAACTGGATCCAACCCCGTTCACTACAAGTCTCTGGGCTCAGCCAGCCAGGCAGTTTGTTACCCAGCAGAGAGTGCACCTGTCTGCTCCATGTGCCTCCAGCTTCTCCAGGAGAATGCTGTGGGAGACGGTGTCAAAGGCTTTACCAAAGTCTAGATAGAGAACATTACACCACTGCTGGCATGCAGCAACCTCCATCTGTGCTTGGGGACACTAGAGGAGTGGTAAAGTGGTACCTGGTGCAGAAGATGCACAGTGCATGTGAGGTATGCAACAAGATGGACTATGGGGTGGGTCAAAGCTTCATCACCTGTCCTGGACTTGTTTTACTTACTAACATGGATGCAGGCAGAAAGCCTACTTTGCAGGCAATACTTTCCCCACACTGCAGTAAGACATTTATATAGCTATTAACAAGACAGATAATAAGAGAGCAGAAGTGCTGAAGAACTTTACTCTGCAAATCCTGTCTTCTATGCAACAGGCTTTTTTCACCAGAAACCTGTCTCTACAGTAGTACAGCTCCTAACAGCTCACATGAGGCTCTATCTTATGAAATCATAACTTGTTACTGAGATCCTAAGGCCTCTTCTTGCAGAAAATCCTGAAACAGCACAAAAATCTACAACTTAGTTGCACATCAAAGAGAAGATTCTGCATCACGAGAGAAACACTTCACAAAATGCTTTTTGAGTGATGACAAGTTGCAAGGAAAACTACTTCAAACCGCTACTGCTTTGAAATTCGTAATTTCAAAATTATCTATTTTTTTATATGGCAGATACATCCCATACCTCTGAAAGACTCAGCAAAGCAGAAATATTTTCTGCAGGGGTAATTTAAGGTTCTATTTGTCAGCATCAGGTGTAAACCTGCCGGGTGTTATGAAGTGACTGAAGAGTTCTCCCATCTGAAGCACACAGGCCACCTACCCAGGACCATATCCAGAGAGTTTTTGAGTATCTCCATGATGGTGACTCCACAGCCTTCCTGGGAACCCTGTGCCAGTGCTTGGTATCCTTCAAGGTAACAAGTGTTTCCTGACATTCAGAAGGACCCTATTCTGTTTCAGTTTGTGCCCACTGCCTCTGGTCCTGTCACTGGGCTCCACTGGCTCAGTCTTCTTCGCACTCTCCCTTCAAGTATTCACATGCATTGCTAAGATTGCTCTGAGTCTCTAGAAGTTTGGGTATTTCTGACCAGCCTGTGCTGCTCAGTATGAGCAAGTGCCAAAATGAGAAGACATCTCCCTGGAAAGGGCACTTGTGGAAACAAAAGATGCAGAGATTTTGAGTAGAATCTTATCTCAACCAGTATCCATTTACCATTATTTTTTATTCTACTGCAGAACTGCACCTGTTAGTAATACCATGGTATTTCCCTAAGAATACATCTGCTACAACCATGGTTTTGTTTAAATCAGAACTAGCACCTAGATGCCTTCATAAATGGCACAACGTAACAACTTAAACAGAAAATGAAATTAGAACTTGTGTTCATCAGTAGGAATACAAAACTGTCCTGCATTAAACCTGTCAGACCCAAGCTCAGAGTATTTAAACCAGGAATACAGTTTTCAGGCTCTCATGTTATGACCACAAATGACCTCTGCAGTGCCCATAGGTGTCAAACAACACAAGAGAACTCCTTGTCCACAGAGGGGATATTTGAAAAGTAAGAAACAAACTCAAGATGCAACTACATGAGTTCAGTTCTTATCTGGTTGCTCATATTCCAGAAATGTATCAATTTAAACTATAATAAAATTACTTCTTGTTTCTGTCATTCATACTGAGGTTAAATGAACTTTAATTGTAATTTAAATACAAGCTTTCATTTCAATCTCCTACCCTTTGTCTGAGAATTCACATTCACATGTAGGTCAAGTTACTTCACCTAAAAAGCTAACATACCTGTTGACAGAACCCATTAGCTAGCTTGCCTCACATCCACCCTAATCAAACATCCATTGGCTACTTCACTTATATTTAATTACACTTTTTTTCAACCATGCATTCAATTTTTTGAACCGTTTCAAAAATTCGCTTCACCAGGAAATTTCAGAGCTGTTATCCACCTTTTCCTTCAGGCATTCAGACCCTTGAGAAGAACTGACTGTAGAGTAAAGGATTTTTTCAGACTTGGCATGTAAAACTTCCCCTTGCAGGAGCTGTGCTAAGTTGAGGCCACTAGTGTATCATGATTGAATTTGTATTCATTTATCTTCACAGCTCATTGCCTTGTAGACCCCGGTACTGAAATACTTTATTTGTTAAACTAAACAGCTTAAGAACATCTTCACAGTTTCATGCAAACATATTTTTAAATGCTGCTAGCCTCAAGTAACTACTACTCCATAAATAAATAAGTAACATTACCCAAACATTTAAAGTTTCGCGTTTCTTTCCTCTTGCCCTCTGGCTTGAGAGCTTTCACAAATTCCAGTCATGCTTTCCCAGTTTGACTCAGCAGCTACTGGCACCAGAACTTGAGTAAGAAAATTTTAAAGCCCCTCCTGATGGCAACAATTTGAGAGAAAAAATAAGCACTGTGAAAATTCTCAGCTTATTTGCCAGACAAAAGTGAAACATTTTCACCATGATGCTGCATGCAGACAGTTGCCTACTCAAATGCACGGTTCTGCTAGTGTGACAAGCAAAAAAAAGGGTTTTTTTTGCACATCCCAGTCCAGAAGAGATGGAGAAATACAAATATTTCATAAAGGTGGAGTAAGTTACATATATTCCTTCCACCTCACATTTCAGCCAACAGATATTCTCCCCTGCTGATTTTATTGTGTGGGGGGTGTGCTTCTGAAGTTCCTTGGTACAGGTCCCGTGATGCAGAGTTTCAAGACTTTCAAATTCACTACATTGTTTGACCTGAAGAGAGGGATAAAAATGCCTTCACCTGCCTAAGAAATGAGTTGAAAACTGTTCAGTTTTGCACGCCACAGTAAAAGAAGGACATTGAGGTGCTGCAGTGAATACAGAGAAGGGCAACAAAGCTGGTGAAGAAGGGTCTTGAGGATAAGTCTTATGAGGAGCAGCTGAGGGAGCGGGGGGCTTTTTAGTCTGGAGAAAAGGAGGCTGAGGGGAGACCTCACTGCTCTCTACAACTACCTCAAAGGAGGCTGTGGAGAGGGAAGTGCTGGTCTCTTCTCCCAAGTAACAAGCGGTAGGACGAGAGGAAATGGTCTCAAGTTGCACCAGGGGAGGTTTAGATTGGTATTAGGAAAAATTTCTTCACAGAAAGGGTTGTCAAGCAGTGGAACAGGCTGCCCAGGGAAGTGGTGGAGTCACCATCCCAGGATGTGTTTAAAAGTCATGTAGATAGGGTGCTGAGGGACATGGTTTAGCAGTGGACTTGGTAGAGTTAGGTTAATGGTTGGATTTGATGATCTTAAAGGTCTTTTCCAACCTAAATGACTCTATGATTCTATGAGAAAAAAATGATAACCCCTCCAATGTCCACAGTAGTGTTCACAAAATGAGTCATCACAACCTCTCCTCAAAATTAATAGCTTGATTATCATAAAGCACTGAATATATATTATATACACCTCTTTATTTATATATTGGAATGGACTGCCCAGGGAGTCACCATCCCTGGATGTGTTCAAGGAAAGGCTGGATGTGGCACTTAGCACCATGGTCTAGCTGATGTGGTGGTGTTGGTCATAGGTTGGACTTGATGATCTCAGAGGTCTTTTCCAGCCTCAATGATTCTGAGATTCTGTGATTTCTTGTTTGAAATCTGAAAGGCATACAAAGAGATTATAAACTTCAGGAAGCCTATGGCCATAACCTTGTGGTCTCATTAGATTGACCAGTGTCCAATTATGGATAGCAAAGGTAATAAACTGATAGAAGGCATTAATTTTATCTTGCTTTTTTCAGAAACCTGTCCACACACATTCTTCCTCACATTTTAGTAAGTCTGGGAGGGAGGGAAGTAGATTCAATTTCTACTCCCAGAATACTAATAAGAACTACTCTTATCATCTTTAATTTTTCCTGACTATTCTCTTTGAGATGGCATTAGATCAATGCATAAACTAATGCTTGTGCAAAGATGAGATAAGGATTTTGCAAGAGTTTCAGCACGAGCTCCATAACCTCCTAAGGAAAAAGCCTGAACAAATATTAAATGGAAGAGACGCAAGAGATAATTTAATGGTAATTAAGCTCACTTGCCACAAGGCAATTGAATAGTTTTCCTAGAAGTCTTTTGTGTTTGCTCAATCATTACTTTCATTATTGTTGTTGTTAATACAGTTAAATGAGAGAAATGAGAGTATTTTTTGTCTGTTTAAGAGAAAAAAGGCCCCATCTTGAAGAGCATAGAGCCTATATGCAAAGACAAAAAAAAGGAAACTGACAAATAAAAAAAATTTACCAGCTTTTTCTGTTTACTACAAATTCAGGACAAGTATGTTAAAGGAGGAGGATGAGTTCTATCTGTGGGTTCTGGAGATACTGTTATCTGTGAGCTCATGTTACACCTGAACTGCCCTCCTTGGTGGTGTGTGGAGACCTAAAGTTAGAGCTTGCAAGCCCAGTTAACAGTGTGCAATGCCTGGAGCAAGGCTGAAGAGCACATCAGCAAGATATATACACACTGTTCCAGCAGATCAAGTACCGCTGCTGCTGTTCTGCTCCCCGTTTCTATTGTTCAGAATGGGATCTCACCAAAGGCTAAATCAGGACAAATCACAGGATCCTATTTAATATACAGTAGTTTTCCCCAGTTTGTAAGAGAACACTAACTTACAGAAACTTGCCACACAAACCTGGTTTTGAAAAAGCCACTCCAAAAAAAAACCAACCAAACCAACAAGGCGCAGTAAAGCAGCAACCCTTACTGATTCTCAACCAGCCAACGAAGCCTTTGAAGTGCTCCTGCTGAACCTGTGTGGCACCACTTCAGCTACACCACACACTAGAGACCAGGAGCTCTGGCAAGGACAAGACTGGGTGAAGCCTGCAGCCAGTCATCTCAAATGCTCCATGGTCCCAATGTTTCAGCAATAAAAATGCACTATTAAGGCAAACACTTCTATTTACACGAGGGTTATGAACTGAAGTGCTACAGTGCTGAAAGCCTATATACTTTTTATTTGGTAACAAACAAAACCCCAAAATATTATGTCTTAAGTGAATCACTTTGCTTTATGTGCTTTCAACACATTTGCATCCACTTATTTATCCTTTTTGCATTCTAGCAGAATGTGCTTATCTGAACTTGCAGAGAAAAACATACTGGGAATCAGTTTAAAGGAGGACAGAGACAAAGATAATTTTGTGCTGCAAACTGTGGTGCTGATTTCAAGCACCTTTTCCGTTGCAGTTTTTTTGGTACATGTTCTAACAAGTTTCAATCAGATTTACAGTCAAGCAGCTGTATGCTTTGGGGGATTTAAGTTCCATTAAACATGATATAATGGAAATGCAAAATACTTCAGGCTTCTAGATGAGTACTACTACAATGTCAGTATCAGAAGTAACTCTTTGCATTTGCTCCTTCACAAGCTGCTGAATAAGAATGAATGTGTAAACTGTGCTTCACGTTCGTCGGTAACTTCTCGGAGGTGACAGCTACAAACAGTCTAGGACAGGGAAGTGATGTAGTATGTGGAAAAATATAAATGCCAAGTGTACATGCAGCTCTGGAAGGAAAGGAAATGAACTCTTTTACATGTCCTGATAAAATAAAAAGTGAAACAAAACTGCCACCCCTCCAAACATACACTGCCTGTGTGAATACGTGCTGACACAGGGCACTGGTGTTTAAAACAAACAAGAATTCAGAAGTCCAACGTAATCCTATGCCCTAACACATGTCTTGACATATTAATGTCCTGATATTCAGTGAGAATTCACTTTATTTACCTTCTCTTCTCATCAATATTTTAAAATATTTTTTCACCACTACTCATCATTGGTTAGCCAGAACAAAAGTATCTCCTGTGCCTCTAAGTCTGGAGCATTACAAGTTCAAAGATACTGTTAAATCCTAAGAAAAGGAGGTGAATCCTGAGCCACGAACTACTAAGTTTTTCCACAAGGCAGACAGGCCTGTAAGCAAAAGCCCAGTTTCATTTCTGATGTCAAATTTCTACAATAGTTGTTTTTTCACTGGAATGAGCAAATTACTTACGGTGTAACTTCTAACTTCTCAGGATTTACTGGGAAATAATGGGCACTCTCCTAGCTATATAAATGGCTTGCAGATTCCAGCTGGTATAATTTAAAATAAAATTAGAGACAGAGGACAGCCCATGTTTGTGAAGATGGAGAAATTAGAGAATAGCCCCATGCTAGCACACATGATTTAAGAAGAAATCTATCACAGGCCTCATATTTTATATACCAGCTGCTACTCTCAAAAGCCATCTGCTTCATTTTTCTGCACACGTTTTTTTTATGCAGCTGCAGTATTTCAGAAAAACATTCACTCAGGCTGACAAGCCATCTTGCCAGTGTAGTTCATAAAAACACCATGCTGGATTTCGAGTTCTTTATTAAGAACAAGAGTAAAATAATCCTGAACTTAGCACTGTTTCCTGGAGTTTTGGGATTTAAAAAAGCCCCCTACTTACTGTGTCTTAAAAATGTATTTTAGGTTTAAACTTCTTTATATCCTTAGTAATTATTAAATGAAATTATCAAACTTTCTATTGAGTTTTCAAGTGTAACTCATGTGGAAATTCATTAGTAACAGGTACTAGCAAATGGTGTTTCAAAAATAACAATAATTAGCTCCTACACTGGCTTTCTCAGCTCATTTAATGTTACCAAGAAATTTCCCACAGGATAATCTCCAATTTTTCAGGAGGACAGTTTAAAAATAAGCAATCTAATTCTCTTGCTTTACTTTCATTGTCTATGACCTACTTACACAACTTCAGTTTTTTGCTTTGAAAACTTTAAAAATGTAAACAGCAGTTTTCAGAAATGAAGTACTCCTCTCTAAAGAGTTAAGAACATAACAAAAAAAATCAACACCATAACATATAAGATACTTAGATAAGCAAATGAAGAAACAGCATGTCTTAGGTAGTCCATTTAGTAAAAAGCATAAGAATCAGAATTACAATAGTTCAATGAAGCATGGAAAACACAGATTCACATTACATTTATATCCATTACTATTACATTTATAATTATTATATCTATTATTATATTTAATTTTAATAATAAATATAATTATTATTACATTTATATCCATTTGTTCTATCCAGGTATTTTTAGCTGGTGTTTTTTATATTCAGCAATGATGTACTTGTTCTTAAGTTGCACTTACATTAACAAAAACAACCTTCCCCTTAAACTTCCTGTGTCTGCAATAATTATTCATTTATTCTCCTTTTTAACAGCTCAGGTGTTTCTAACACTTGCTTTTAAACAGTCAACTTTCTACTTGCAGGTATTTTGGTGCCTGTTTTTGTTTGTAACAGCTCACCCTCAGCCACCACATAAACAGCTCAGCGGGGTCTTTGTTTTACACCAACACACCACACTTCTGGAGACCTCAGTCCTACAGAAGTCCACTGAATTCCTCCTGCAATTTACCACCTTCTGCACCATGGAAGTCCACAATACCTCAATATATCCATCGGAAAAGCTGATCTTCAGTAATTACTTATGTGACCAAGACAACAATTAAGCACATACCACATTTTTTCCCCCACAAGTTCACATTCAAAAGAAGACTCCTGCTTTGTGTTCATGAGCACTGCTGCTCAGACTTCATCTTGTTTGGCACTTGCAGCAGGTACCACACACCAAGTCCGCCATGACCCCCAAAACAGCTCTTCATCATTATCCCAAATACTCTGTGCTTTCTGCTGTAACCTTACTTGTAGCATTGAATGCACCACAGAAATGCTGCAGTGTACCCTGGCATGATGAATGCAGAACAGTCACCCAATATAACTGCTCATATCTGTAATTATCAAACTGCAAAAGATGGCTCCTCCATCTTTTCCCAGTGCAGCCCACACTCCTTTACCAACAGCAGGTTCCTGAAGGACACTCCATTTTCTTCACTCCAGAATCAGAACAAGCAGCTTCAAAGAATAGGGTCCCAATGCACATCACTACAGCTTCAGCAATTTTATGCAAAATTAACCCTCCAAGGTTTGTGCCTCATCTGCTCTGAATGAAGGAACATATGCACAAAAGCACAAGGCATCCTTCTAAGGTCTTCAGTACTTTTAGGAGCCATCCTAATGATCATAATGGTAGTTTTTAAAATACACACAGGAGGGAAACACATATGTGGTTGCTCTCCACCCCTATTTACCCATCTGATAATATTAGACTTACTACAGAAGATAAGTCTACATTAGGGAAAATTAAGGCTTTGGCCTTTTTCAGTGGAGTTAAAAGCACTGATTCAGTATCAGGGTAACATTCATTTGCCATCTGCCCTCAGCTGCTCCTCCCCTCCATCCTCCAAGGTCACAGTCTCTGTATTATCTAGAGATGAACTTTGACATCTCTAACTAATTTTGGATGCTCCTCTGTTAATAATAAGAGCATTAGAGATGGGCTGGGGGGGGGAAATCAACCTCTGACGAGGCATTGTTAGGGACAGAATGCCTGAAAATGATCCCTTCTGTCTGAGTGGGCTGATCTCCAGATGTCACCACAACACACGCTGCTCAGATCTCCCATAAAGTAGGACTATACCCTCGGGAGCCATAAAGTCCTCAACCTACTAAGCATGCCTTGCTAACAGCTAATTTTATACTTCTCTCCAACACAGAATTTTGCTTTTCCAGAACAAATGAGTCCAAGTATCAACATCAGTCAACTTTTTAATTCAGGGCCAATGCACGTTACGTACAACCTGATACACTAACGGGAATAACATATTGTTCAAGATCACTAACCAAGGCAAATCCATGCATCAGTACGTGGAAACTTTTCCTGAGCATTTTAAATTTATTGCCTTGAATTAAAAGTAATTTGCATGTAAGAGAATATATATTATCATATATAAGAAAGCCCACACACCCTATTCTGACCATTTGGGTTGGGAGGTGGAAATTTTCAATGAAAGCAGCCATTTTTCTTTGGATTATTTAAGAGGTATTTAGGAACAGGATGATTACATTCCTATCATACAGCACTGCTAACAGAAAGCAGACATTTGACACAGAACATTGGGAAGATACCAAACTGGCTTCACAACCACACAAACAGCAAGATCTACAACAAGAATGTCAGCACAGTTTGGAGAGTGTAAATCAACTTTCACGGTTAAAAAAATGCGTATTTATGAGGTATAGTGAATTCCAGCAATTTCAAAAAAACTGACACCTGTAAAGATTACCTCACTTAATTCCTTTTACAAGCTGTAAAGAACTGACAGGAATGTTCAGTTTGATTTATATTTTTATAATTAAAAAAAATAAATTAAAGTATCCTTTTAAGCAGCTGCAATTCTTACATTTATACCACTTCCCTTTAGGGCACAGTTTGTGTGTCAAACCTTAACTCTCCCTAAAAAGATGTTATTTTGGTTTATTTTTTTGTTTTAAACATACTGCCAATACCAGGAACAATGCCAGCTCTTCTGCCTATGTCCTTGATTTGCTTCAAATCTTGTCCTGTCAAAGTCATTTGCTTCAGGACTGCTATTTTTAAGAGATGTTGTTATTCAATTAGGTTAAAGAGTGTAATTCCCAGCCTGCACTTCAAATTATATCTCATGCACCTAAGCCTTATAAAACTTTAATCACTAAGTTATTACAGGAATTGCCTGAACTTGAAATTTCCTACATGTTGAGGGACAGTGTCATAAAAATAATTTAACTTGCATGATGTATTTATCTGTCACAACATTAAAGAGAATTTTCATTTAGGGAAATATATTTTAGGTGTTAACATTGTCTTCACAGATACTACAGAGCTAAAAATTGCATTTGTCCACAAGAAACTGCCTCCTCTTTCCAGAGATTTTTTTTTTTAAAGGAAACAAGTATTACTTTTTTTGTCTTTTCTTTTTAAGAACAGCTTTCCTATGAAAATGCACTTGTACTGTACTTGTCTGGTGAAGCACAGAATCCAGGTCAATTTTTGCAGGACATCATTTACCTACTCTAACATTGAGATACTCCTCTATCTGCCTGCAGTTCCTTCTCTTAGGCATTACACAAACTTCAGCTCATTTAAAAAAGCAAAACCAAAACATGGTCCAGTCTTGTGGCCTCCTTGATTTTAGATACATACACCTGCAGGGCAGCTCCATGCTGCAGGCTAAACAAGGCAGCACAGAGAAAAATTCCACACTGGTAAAACCGACTTGTTCTTGTTCTTCAGGATCTAAAAAACCCAAAAAGTTACTTTAAAAGCTTTCTGTTTGAAGCACAAGGATAGCAACAATGGAACAGCTGATGCCTAAGAGCTGGTTTGCCCTCCACACTCGTACAGATGCATGCTCCCTTTTCATCAAGGGATAAACCATCTCCAATTACTGCAGGCTGACGTTATTCACCCTAAGTGTGTGCAGGCTCTTGTCCCACAGTAAAAGGAAGGCAATTCAAGTAGCTTATGTCTGATTCTCATTATAGGGATGTTTTTAAAAGCTGTATTCTATCTTGATGTCAGATATGGCTTTCGTTCTTCACTCAGCTATTAAAAGAAAAGCCCATTTCCCTTATATCCCCCCATGACAGCCATGGCACAGGAACAGAGGGAAAGGAAGACACCATGAATTTCACCAACACTTACTTAAAGCAACGGGAAATGCTCCCAAAAAGTAGAAGAAAAATGAGAAGTCTAATTTTCATTACTCAAAAAACTCCAATTTTTAACTCTCCTTTGGTACCCTTGTTTCCTCTGTGGAGTTTTCTTGAAAACTGGCAAAAATTCATACAGAAGATAGGTATCTTTGAGAGTGAAAAATCAGTCCACTGAACAGCCCAATAAAAAAAAGGAGGTTACTTAGAAATAAAAATCACCTTACATTCTTTTTACTCAACAATCTTGTTTACTTCATGTTTAAGGTTTTGGGGATGGGGTTGGACTTCTCTTTGGTTCAGATTTGGGTGCACAATACAACGGGATACAACAGAAGGTTGGCACATAAAACCTATGCAGTGAGCATCTGCCAGCTGTGCAGACCACCACGAATCTGGCAGTTCCTGTTTTTTTTAATTCTTTAACCTCACAATTCAAGGCAGCACTGGGTGGGATCCAATTTGCCTAATTTGGCTGAAATGGTAAGCAGTTGGGCCCAAGGGAGCAATGCTGTCAATCCAGTATGACCACCTAAATGCTCCACTTAATGATAAAAGACACCTCGGAAGACCTGTCATCCACTACCTTTGACACCTTCCAAACAGACTAGTAAAAAAAAAAAATAAAAATTACACAATTCTAGCAAAGGCTGAGAGACCTGGGGCTGTTCAGTCTTGAGAAAAGAAGACTGAGAGGGGACCTTACTAATGTCTATAAATATCTGAAGGGTGCGTATCAAGAATGGGCCAGTCTCTTTTCAGTGGTGACCTGAAAAGAGGATGAGGGGCAACAGATGCACACGGGAACACAGGAAGTTCCACCTGGAGGTTGTGGAGTCTCCTTCTCTGGAGAGTTTGAAGACCCATCTGGACGTGTTCCTGTGTGATCTTCCCCAGATGTCCCTGCCGCAGCAGGGGGGTTGGACTCGACGATCTTCAGAGGTCCCTTCCAACCCCTATGATCATTCTATGATTAATCCGTTGATGAAAGGTCTCAAATGGGAAGCAAAATGACATGTTGAGGGAGGGGAGGTTCAGATTGGGTATTAGGAAGAATTTCTTCACAGAAAGAGTGGTCAGGCAGTGGAACAGGCTGCCCAGGGAGGTGGTTGAGTCACCATCCTTGGAGGTATTCAAGAAATGTGTAGATGTGGCATTTCAGGGCATGCCCTAGTGGCTGAGGTTGTGCTGGAGTGTGTGGAGTTGATTGTGTTTGTTTGGTTTTGGGGTTTTTTTGTGCTGATGGCTGGACTCAATGATCTCAATGGTCCTTTCCAACCATGACGATTCTGTGACTCTATGTCTTGAACATACAGCTCCTCCAGTCAAGAGGAGCAGCCCAAGCATCAGCCTCTACTCCACTCCAAATCTCAGAGCCAAAGCACAGCCTAAAACACAGATGCATGGACACGCTCCATGGTATTAATATTACTATGACTAATTCTGATGTTACAAACAGGCTCTCCCCCCAACACACACACTGGTTTTAATCCTCTGCTGTAGAGACTGCAAACCAGGGGCACTCTTATGAAAAGTCTCATTAAGTGCCCTGCTTTTATGCTTCCAATTAGAGCAGCTTACGCCCACTGCAGATGGCAGAGCGACTGCCACCCATCACAAACAGCCAAGTACAAACAGTTCTGGTCACAGGACCTTGATTCGTTCAAGATTCGTGAAAATAGAGAATATCCAAAACAAAGACATCTTGCATAGTTCTTAAAAATAGTCAAAATAAGGAAAAAAATTTAAATATTTCACATATAAAGTCTATGCTGAGAAGACTTAAGGGCCTGCATCAATTTTCACAGGGCAGTGCACTCATTGAAGGGAATGGGAGCAGTCATGCATGTGAAGCTACCAACGTGTGCCAGTTTTCAGTTGAACAGCCTGGCGAGCGTGGTTTGGGTTAACTGTATGAATAAACCCTGGGTGTTGACAGCCATTAAGGCAACATTTTATTATCTTTACAAACATTCTGTGCTTTTCCGGAAGATGAAGATCACTTGAGGGTTCAGTCTCTTAAACTTTCAGTTTGTTTTTCTACAATACTGCTGCTTTGCAATTCAAATTCAAGATCATTACATTTTCTAAAATCCACGGACAAGCCATGAGTGACAGAGGTCACCATATTTCTATTCATTCTCCAAGAACATTTTATGTTCTACATTTTTAGTAAGTCAGACAACATGTGTTGGTAGCACCAGGTTAGTAACAGGTTCTCAGCTCCATCTTGGAAAAAAAAAAAAGAAAGTTTTAGTCATGGGCAGCATCTGGTCCCCTTCCTTTTTTTCTCCTTTATAACACAGGAGACAATGTATTTGACTTTTACATGTACAAACATCAATTTGATGACAGAAGTGTTATTCTGTATGATGTTTCTAAATTCAGTAACTGGGTCCTACATTCATTGTCTCTACACTTATTTCTGTGCAGAATACTCCAGATATCTAAGTGTGCGCATCTGATTTATGTTGTTCTTCTCTGTACACAACACGTGTCTGACTGTGAGCTATGGTTAGCAGAAGAGAATGTTAAAATGTTGTAGGGGTGAAAATGAAGAACAGAATGTGAAAACCAATCTTTCCTCGCTTTTCCACATCCTTCTCTGTTTTAGGTCTGCTTGATGATGCAGTGTTACTGCTCAAATTCTTGTCCTGCCTTCTTTTCGTAACTCAGTGGGTTTTGCCTCCACACTTTACCAGATAAAAGTAATTGTCCTAATTTATTCAAGAGGGCAAGTGAGACTTCTGGAGCAAAACAGAACCCTGGACAGAGAATGACAGGTCTGAGAAGTTGTGCACCTGATTTCCATGACAGTGGAGACCCAAATACCTTGCAGAACAAAGAACAGCGACTTCTGAAGAACCGGATGTAGAAATTTCTCACAGTAAGGTGGAAAAGAGGAAGAGAAAAGAAAAACTGTGTGGTGTGCAGAGCAAGGAGACAAGAAGCTCTGGTTTTCATTTTATAATGGGACTACAGTTCAGGGCATCTTCAGATACATGCAGCTGTCAACTCTGCACAGCAGTTCCTGCTGACTTTCATAAACCTTGTTGGTGTTCTGAGCCATTTCTAATTATTTCCCCCAAATTCAGTAAAAACATGTTTCCAAGATAATGCTAAAGATTATTCCTCTGGCATGTTAAATTCCTTGCTTAAAATAAACAGTTCTCTGAGGCACAAATGAGAGGATGCTGCAGGCTTCCCAGCTCTTGGATACGTAAATTATGTTAGTTCAAGAAGTTACTTTGGAGCTCATCACCCACTTCCACATCATGGAAAACACAAACTATGTTTAAAGCCAGTGTGAAAGTCACTTGCTGCTGAAGTAAAAAGGAACATGATTTTCTGGTTTCTAGAAGAAACCCTGGAAGTACTAAAAAGTTGCCAAAATCCATACATTTTTAGGTGTATCACACTGAGCAGTTAAACTGAAATGCTAAGAAAAAATAAGGATTGCACTAGAATTGTCTTCTCAGAAGTCAACTCCATCATATATCAAAAAAATAATTTCATTACATACTAAAAAATCAAAAGGCATTTACCTAACACTGCAACATGTGTGTACAATTAAGGATAGAAGATATTTAACACATGAAAACAAGCACATTAATTCTGTATTCTGCTTTCAGCTCAAGCATTGGACAGAGGGGAGGGTTATGTTTTCCTCTCTTTAGAACTTAAAAAGAAAATGTAATCAGAAATAGTTTCCTGGTTCCTGTTCTGCAAACGTCTCTGTTCACAAGTGCAGAAGAGTTTGGCCATGCTTTGGCCCAGCTCCACTTATACTCCAAGGGGTATTGGTCAGGAATTATGGTACACCCCAAGCAACCAACAAGACTAGGACATCTTCGAATGTGGCAGAGAAGCCACAAAAAGGGCAGTAGTCCATGGGAACCATTTTCCTTGGTGGATGCCTCTGGTGTTTAAGTAACATAATTAGTACTTCATATTGTTGTCTTTTAACACAACAAAACACATCAGGGAAAAAAAAAATCCTTTCAAAACAAAATTCCAGATATTTCATGGTGCAGCTCCTGAGCTCTGCCATTTCAGCTGACTTCACAAACCCTCTACCCCTCTCATTCCTACCTTATTCCATCTCTATCATGACAATACCCCATAAAATGATTCCCTTAAATAATCTACATTAAAACTAACCCTTCATATAGCAGTATTAAGTATTGCTTAAAGTTATGACAGAAACATGTATCTGGTTCACAAACCTGCCATCATTAGTAACCCAAACCATTTGTCAAGCACTAACAGTAATCCAGTGAATGAAAAAAGACCATCCAAACACCGGGAGAGACCCACACCTCACAAGTACCCAATTAGTAAGTTTAGGTTTGAATTTTCACAGATGCATGGACTTTAGCCCAGATTCCTCTAAAAGATATCCCTGTGAAGTTTTAACTTTGAGCTTGCCAGTCTGAAAGCAGATTACAATTATTTAAGTGCTCAAAATGAAAATTCAGCAGCTTGATTTATAGAAATGTGTACTATTCTGCAGCTTAGCAATCAGTAAGAGCCACTCAAATAGAGAAAATAAGCTTTGGAAAACATTCCTCACCACTTCTCAAGGACAGAGATGCCATGGCCTTCATGTCCTTTCTGCTTTACATTGCAACAGTAAGTTTTACCAATTTCTGTTTCTGCAGTAATATGTTATAAATATATTAAATATATAAATATATATTTATATAAATATATAAATATATAAATTAAGTCAGAGTTTTCCAAATTGATGCTAGCAAAAGAAAAAGTAGCAGACCAGAGCATACCTGCTGATAGAAAAAATTTAGAGTTGGTTTGTCCTCAGTGAACTGGTTTAGAAATCCTTTTGGTAAATATCGAATCCTCAATTCATATCTGAAAAGCAAGAAAATGAGAATTAAACTGGTGAGAACAAAGTAATACAGATTTCCTTGCAAATAAAAGTCTATAAGCATTCTTAAAAATAAGGATAAAACCCTAACAAACGCAGAAAACTAAGAGGAAAATTCCTCTTTTCACTACTCAGAGAACTAAACTGGGATGCAGTACATAACGATGTTGTCAAAGAACCTTTTTAATGGAAGCAAACATAAATCCCTGCGGCCTTCCCAATGCTTCAGTGAGGACTGAATTATCAACACTTGGAGCAGATAAGCTATCAGGTCCAAATCCATGGGAAGGGAGGCCCTAATTAGGTGAGGACAGCAGATGAGCCGTAGTAACCTGACATGACACCCTGGCAACAGCTTTTGCTTTGGTTGTCACAAGTAGGGTACTTAAAACACAGATCACCTTGCTCAGCCAGTGTTACTCACCAGGGAGCCACAACCTACAGACAAAACAAGGGCTTGAAGAAGCACCATGACTCCACTCCTCTGATCAAGTGCTGACATATTCACCTCTGAATTGTTCTGAAGGTTTTGAAGGGGTTTCTCTGCAGAAACGTTTCCTACTTCCTTACTCATCACCAAGGTGCACCAGTTTTCAGTGTGACAGTTGTATTTTGCAAGTTAACAATATATCACAGAGGAAGGAAGATTCAGAATTAGCCTTGATTCATGGCCTATACTAAATCTGTATCCATTCTCAAGCCCTAAACTTCTGCTTCCAATCCCTAAATTTAATATTATTGTTTGTCCTGTGGTAACAGCCCACAATGTTTAGCACACACTGCGTGGTTCCTTCTCCAACACACTCGTGCAATGAAATTCTGATAATAAATGTCCTCACCCCTTTACGTGTGCCAACAACCCCTTCCCCAAAAGAAGTATATTTAACTATCTACTCATGATGGCAAGAGCAAATATTGGAAAATTTCAATCTGTTGGTTTCAGCAGGATGAGAACTTCTTTTCAGCAAGTGATCTGACTGCCTACAATCAAGATCTATACACGTAACTGATTAAAAGTTACTAGGAGTTTCTGCTTCTTAGGATTCCACTATGAAGAGAAGTTGCAATATTCTTCTTTGCTTTGAAAGAACTGAAAATATATTGCAGTTAGAAATCATGAACATTTGGAAACAGTGAACATGTGCACATACACACTGTATACAAACTAGAAATATTTAGAATGAATTTTTTCATAGTATGGCAAGTGTATTTCATAAAGGAAATGCACCCTCAGTCTTTTTGTGCACAGAAAACATTCTTAAACTAAAAAGACTCTTCAGACTGCAGGATATACAAGAGAGATGGAGAACACCTGAAAGAGGGTAGCTTTAGATTGGACATAAGACAGAAATTTGTTAAGATGAGGGTGGTGAGACACTGGCACAGGCTTCCCAGGGGAGATGTGGCTGCCCCCTCCCTGGAACTGTTCAAGGCCAGGTTGAACAGGGCTTTGAGCAACCTGGTCTAGTGGGAGGTGTCCCTGCCCATGGAGGGGGGTTGGAACTAGATGATCTTTAAGGTCCCTCCCAACCCAAACCATTCTATGATACAACACAGATATAAAAAAATGAAGATTCAAAGTCACAGTTAAGATAAACCCTCAAAAATTACTCGAATTTCAGAAGGCATCTCACCACCTAGTCTCACCACCAGTGAGACACTGGCCCAGGTTGCCCAGGGAAGCTGTGCAAGCCCCATCCCTGGAAGTGTTCAAGGGCAGGTTGGATGGGGCTTGGAGGAACCTGGTCTAGCAGGAGGTGTCCCTGCCCAGGGCAGGGGTTGGAACGATGATCTTTAAGGTCCCTTCCAATCCAAACCGTTCTATGATTCCGTTGCTGATCAACATTTACATTTCATGATACATTGACAATATCTAGTTAGTCAATAAAATTTTACATACAAGCCAAATGTACCTGCAAGTGTTTAAATACTTGGGAGAGAAAGCAGCACAAGCACACTGTCCAGAAACAGAAAAAGAGCCTCCCCTATGGCCCATTTCTGCCACATCCCCTCAAACCTACCACTGAACACCACCGGAGAGACTGTTATGGAATAAAACAAATCTGTATAGAAGAAGAACTTGGTTCATTTTTGGGCCTCTATAACCCACTGAATTTTAATTCTCTTTCTACACTGTAAGATTAAAACCAGCACTGTTCTCTCAAAACTATCCTTATCCATTTTTCATTGTTTCCAATGTGTACTTTTTCCTGCTATTCTCTCCTCATCCTTCATCTACTTCTGTCTGAATTCCTCTCTGTGGCAACAAGTTTCTGTATCACCTTTCAAGCCTTGCTGCATGAAACAGTAAGCAGGAAAAAAAAAGAACATTCAAAAGTGAAAGATCCAACCTTTGAGCAAAGAAAAACCAACTGACCCAATAACTGAAGGTGACTGGAAGCTGGTTATCCACACTGCGGTACCTCCCAGTTAATTAAAACACAGTTTCATCCTTTCCCACTGGAGCTACACTTTGTCAGATCACTGGAAGTTAATGCAAAATCCGGTACCTCTTTTATTATTGCTCTGATA
This sequence comes from Hemiprocne comata, assembly GCA_020745705.1. Classification (NCBI taxonomy): domain Eukaryota; kingdom Metazoa; phylum Chordata; class Aves; order Apodiformes; family Apodidae; genus Hemiprocne; species Hemiprocne comata. The sequence goes on from CM036587.1 coordinate 161,251,206, forward strand.
AATCTTTGTGAGGAACTCGCAAAAACATAGCAAAGGTTGACGTGCAACTCCAGGGTATTACCAGGGCACAAGATAATTTAAAAATCAGAGAGTGAAGTCAACTAAGGACAATTCAGGAACTTGCAAATGAACACTGGCCACTTTTCAAAGGCACAAAGCTACAGTCTCACCTGAACAGATTTCTCCATGCGTGGTTTGGGTACAAGACAGAACACACAGTGCTTCTGGGGGACAGCTAATGGACAAGGTATTTTCAGTTATTTCAGGCTAAAAAGAGTAAGTTAGTAAGTGAATCTGCCCCAAGGAGGTGTATTGGGAGCCCAGGGTCTGTCAGCAGGGGCTGCAGGGCCCTCTGTGAGGAGAGGCCAGGGCTGCCCCGTGCCGGACACAGCCGGTTCCAGCCGGTCCCAGCCGGCTCCAACGGCCCCAGCGCAGGACACAGCTGAGCCCCTCAGCCAAGCTGGGGGCGCCGGGGGAAGGGGGGAAACAGGTTTCCCAAAGGGCCAAAGGCGGCAGAGGCAGAGGAGGAGGAAGCCAAGGAGGGAGCAGCAGCAGAGGGAGCCCGAGGGAGGGCGCAGGAGCAGGAGGGCAGGAGGTGCTGCAGGCCCGGAGCAGGGATCCCCTGCAGCCCTGCAGAGACCCCGCTGGAGCAGAGACCCACCCTGCAGCCCGGGGAGGGCCCCAGGCCGCAGCAGGGGGATCTTTCCTGCAGGAGCTGCGGCCCTGGAGAGCCCAGGCGGGAGCAGGTTGTCCCTGAAGGACTGCAGCCCGGGGAAGGGCCCGCGCTGGAGCAGGGAGAGGTGTGAGGAGGGAGGAGCGCCCGAGAGGGGCTGGGATGGACTGACCGCAGCCCCCGTCCCAGCCCTGGGATGAAGGTGGGAATGGGGAAAGGGGAGGAGGAAGGTGTTTTTCATGTTTGTCTTTGTTTCTCACTACCTGTATCTATTTTAATTGGCAATCAATTAATTTTCCTGAATTGGAGTCTTGTTTTGCCTGTGTCCCCTGTCCTGCTGAGGAGAGGATGTGAGAAGGGCTGGATGGGGGTCTAGCAGCCAGCCAAGTAAACCCACCACAGGGGTCTCAACTGCCTGACCAAGGGGACCTTCTAAATCCTGGCAGCAAAGTGTAATGATTCACTGCATGCGTTTCAGACATCTTACTTAACAATAGATACTGAATTTTCACACTATGTGATTGAAAATAATCCTTTATTTGGTGTCTCAATGCACTAAGAACAAATATTGACTGGTAGACTCTCCACATCACCTCTTTTCCTATTTTTCAGTCATCTTACAAGCCAAAAGTGAAGAGAACATTCCGGCCTGAAGAAACAGATGTGGAACTGATCTCAGACCTTCAGCAGCGTATATATTGTCTCACTCACCCTCATCTAGATTAGGATGTAGACCATCTTTACTCTCTAGGATTAAAAAAATGTAGGAAAAGCAATCTCTCTCTTTTACAGAGACTTCTTAACTGAGGAGCCATCTCTTATCACATAGGTTGCTTCCAGCAGATTCCAGTTCAGCTCATATCAGCAGAAAAGTTACCAGAGAGGAGAAAACGGGAACAAAAATGGTAGACAAAGGAGAAAGAAAATAGCTCTGTGTGAGTTTAAGAACTGAATCAGCTCGCTGAAGGATCAGACAAGCATTAAGGGTCACTGAAGAAAAGGCAAAGGACTGGATAACTGGAAGCAAAGGAGGGGAGAAGACAGACTGTGGAGAGGAGCTTTCTAGATCAACTTAGTCAACTCATTAAATCATTCTGCAGGTGGTCCAGCCTTTGTGTCAGTGCCAAGGCAGTTGTACTGCAGCTATCAAAACTTGAGAGTACAGGACTGCTAAGCACTGGGGCATCCTTTGGGGCATCTTCTACCTGTTAAGAGCCCAAACATCAATGTTGCCTGGTTACAAGGACCTGCTTTAACCACAAACTTTATAGAACCAGAAGGTGTTTACCCTGTGGGGGAACTATTTGTTACTCAACCTCTTGATTCCCCCCCGTAGGACAAAAAAGCCCCACAAATGAAGCACTGTTTTGGCACATACTGTTTCTTTGTGAGAGAAAGGACAGCTGCTGTGATTGCAGCTGAAGGTTCATACTATAAAAAATGACGAGGGCTGATGCCATCTATGATTTAAGAGTCCCACATCCTGCTAACCCCAGTTCACCTCACTGTACAGGGGTAAAGACAAAGGGAAGAAAGCTCTTTCACCTTTCTCCACTCCAGTCATTATTGCCTTCCTGTGAAAAGGCCCTGGGATTTTGTTTGTATTTCATTTGTCATCGGGGATCAGCTCCTGTGCAGAGATATACAGGCCTTTGTACAAGCAAATGCTTCAGGAACAATTAACAATTTATGCTACACTAGGATAAACCTAACAGCAGCAGTGTTACTGGAATTCAGTATGAATAAAACTTTCAGACTGCATCTGGAAAACTGCAGTTACTCTAAAGCAACTGCATGGAATTACACTCCAATTATACAACTTGTCTGTAGTGTTAAATCTGTTGTAACTCAAAGAAATCAGACAGTATTACCCATCATGACATGAATCACAGCAGACTCCAGAATACTTATTTCCAGAACAAACCACTACAAATAAGCAGTTCCAGTAATTTCCAATCACTGTAACTCTGATCGTTTTTGGCATCAAGATTTAGACGCATTTGTAATTTTCAGATGGTGGACAGAATTATCTTCCTTGCTAGAGAACAAAATAAGTTGGAAAAAGGATAATTTGTATGATACAGTTAATGAAGGTGAACATTCCTAAGGTAAATGTACAGCGAAGACACAGGCACAGTTAACAGAAGGCTTTTATCTGAATTTTAGGGCCAATCTTTCCTCTTTGTAGGAAAAAAGGAAGTACTAGGACTTGGCTGATTTTTTTTTTTTTAAGCTACAAGATAGTTCCATCCTTTCCTATATTGTCCAAAATCTAAACCTTTTCTTAGCAAGAAGGTTCTCAAAGTAGTTTGTTAAAGCAAACGTGAGGGTGGGGGAAAAAAAGACTTCCAGTAAGCAATTATTTCCTCTTTCTCTTTTGCCACGTAATTGAGGTTATCCACTGGCAGTCTGGCAAAGCTGAATTGTGTCTGCTCCTGCAACTAAACTGTTTGCCACAGGAAGAGGGAAGAAAATTGTGACAAAATTCTGGGTGACCTTGTCACCCTTAAGTCCACTCCTTCTAAGCTCTAACTACAGCTGTGCCATCTGAAGCAGAATCTTATTTCTATTTCTCCCCTTCACTATGCTCATCCTCTGCAGGATTATAAACAGCACAGCACCAGGCAAAAGCTGTGTAATACAGGAGATGGATTTTATTCTGGTCTGCTCTGTGTACAACCAACTGACAAGCAGTATCTGGATTAGTCCAGGGAACGTCTGAGATCTAGTTTCTCAACACTGTGAACATACAGCCCTTTTAATTTAGATGATTAAAAAAATAAACCCCACAAAAGGCAGTCACTAGTCTATTAACACTATAGGAAGCTTTTAATTTAAGAACCATTCCAAGACTCTTCTCCATTTACTAATCTAAATATTTTTACAAGTACTGTCATATGATCTTAAACACTCAAGTGTTGTGGCATTACAAATAGGACAGCAGCGTTTTGATTATCCACAGCAAGTCTCCAGGGGTTTAAAAGGTATGTCAGGCTGCATGTGTTCGATAGAAGATTCAGTGACACTCTGAAAAGGTATTGAATAATTTACATCTTGCCATAGCTCCCTTCACGAGTATTCTATACAATTTATTTCCACAGGCTTCAAAACAATCATCTCATTCTGCTTTTGAAACTGGTTACCTTTGTTCTGCAACACGTACAACGCGGGTTGCACCGCGTAATAAAATTGGAACTGACACTTGTACAAAGTAACCAATTTCCACAGCATAGATTATGCACATCTTACAGGCAGCACCACGGTCATGTAATCACTTCAGGAATCCCCCACTTCCTAAGCTGTGATTTCTTGGAAGGTGTGAAAGGAAAAATATCGATGCGCATCCCAGAAACAAAATGTAACGTGCACAGAAAAGAACAGGCAACGTTTCTGAAATCAAAGCTTTAAACAAGCCTGATTTGTCTGTATTTGTTGCATTGGTTAAAATCAGGCCCCGAGAGAGAATTTATAAACTGAAGATTCTGAACTGTGACATCTGCTAGTATATAACAACTCAATTTGCAAGAAATTAAATATACTGTGTACAATAGTTCTGCAGAAGATGTGTAGCCTTTGAAATAGCTAGCAACTTCTGCACTAATTGTGGTTATGAGTATAAATCACAGGAAAACATGCATAAAGCCCCTGCAATGAAGTAAGCAGCCACAGTCACCTACTTTTTTGGTGGTCCCACATGAGTAAAGCACTATACTTGGTTTAACAGTGTTTTAAAACTCCATGCTCCCCATCTTCCTAGTAGACTATTGTGTCTTTCCCCAAATAAAGTGTAGTTTCCTCTTGTCTTTCTACCAGGAACGTGGACAATCTTTCCCTTCTTCCACTCCAGCCTGCATCCTCCAGAGCATGCACCACCAGCTGACTGCTCAACCTTCAGCAGAACACAGGTCATCCCACTTCTTTTAATCAACTACCTGGATTCATGAAAATCTCTCAGCAAAGGTACTATGCTATGAAATAAACACCAGCAAGTTCTGCAGTTACCTTTCTATTGTTCACTGTTCCTGCTATAACTGAAGAGGATCCTAGTTAGAAGAAAGGCAGATGTCACTCATCACTCTGGACCTCAATTCATTACCCAATAAATACTTCTACAACTGTAGGGGGATAAACTGATCTTTTCACTGCATTTCCCTCTTTTCAAATCATATTTCTCTCACTTAGTCTATTTATAAATACAAGTAGTATTTAACAATATTTTGTTTTCATTTAAATAACAATATTTATCCCTTTACATTTCCAAAGCTGTGCTTACACCACAGATGGGAATAGGGTTCTTATTCTAAAACTTTAATGACAAAACCTGAGATGGGGTCAGTTCACTAGATGTATCAGCAGTTTTGCAGATTTTCAGGACAAATGACTGGGAAATTTCTGTTCCTACTTTATGCCCCCTCTAAATCCTAGGTTACACATATCTGCTCTTCTCAGTTTGCAGGAAACCTCTTAAAACAACAAACAAAACCTTAAACAAACCACTGCTTCCAGCTCTCTGTGAAAAGTTTCTTCGGTTGGTTTGGGTTTTTTTTCCCCCCCACATAAAGATCTTCCTTAATAATGCAAATTATAGAGTCTTTTTTATGACAATAGATTTGTGCTCTTACTTCCATTCTTCTGGAGGGTGGGCTAGTTCAAATTTCTCTCTCACATTGGACACCCCCATGTCCAGGTGTAGCCAGTGCACCTCCTCAGACTGCAGATGACTGAGCCGTAACCCATAGCAGGCCACATTTTTCACTTTGTGACAGTCCACAATCTTCTGAATTATGCCCTAAAACAGAGAAACACACACACCTTACAAGCCGTAAAAAGCAGTATATATTTTCCAAACATTCTACAGTAAAGCTTTAAGATGTAACAATGTCATAGCCTATACAAAATAATAAGCAATATATCAGGTGTCATCTTTACCAGGAACATGAAATATGTTCACTGTGAGCTGTTTCAGACAAACATTTGTAATTCCTCAAGTTTCACCAGTGGGGCTTCACAGAACATCAGTACATACATTAAGCCACTATTTCCTCTATGTAAAACATTAAAGCCAAAATAATAAAAAAAACAGATTTCTGGATGAAAGCAAGATGTATTTAATAAAAAAAAACCCAAACAAAACAACCCCACCAGCAGCCTTTGAAAGTTACTCTCCATCTACAAATGGAAAATCATCTTAGACTTTCATCCCACTTAGTGGCCCAAACAGCCAGGATTTGGTAGGTCACGTCACAGCCCCTGGGTTCCCTTTCCCCTCTTCCTCCCACCCATTTTCTCCTGAGATTCAGCACGGATCCCTTATAAAATGAGGCAAGAGACAACTATTTTGGAAGATTCTCAAACACAACAAATGTTCTGCTTGTTTGCCCTGAGGTAAATTTCAGATTTGGAGGATCTCTTCCCCAGGAAAGGAACCTTCAAAAAAATAAAATCATAACAGATTGCAGTTCCCCTTCCATCTCAAACCTCAGAGAAGTTTAATGCACAGTAACTAAAATTCAAATTTGTTGGTAGAGCGTGGATTAGCAGCCTTTCAGGTGCAGCATGCCAGGCTGTCCTGCTTTTATCCAGATTAGGAAGTCAGCAGGAGATCAGAATTGCTCCTTCACAACCAGATAGAAGGTAAGGCTCATCTCTCAGCAAGAAGGCAGATCCCTGCCAGGATAGAGTTTAGAGCTCAGCAGGACCATGGCTATCACTGCTCCCAGACATTTCTTCCAGGGTTTCATAGCCCTTTGCTTCTGACCATTTAAAGGTTTGAAAATTTCCTACTGAAAATAGTCACCTGTGATTTATATAGACATACCTACACCTACACACACACGTGCATACACATACAAGCTGCTCAGAATTCCAGAAAACATCAACTTTTTAGTCAGTGGTTAAGTACTACAGGAGCCAGAAGTGGGCTGCTGGAGGGAGCCAGGCAAAGGGTTTTTTACAGGATGACATTGGTTCCCAAAATTTGTAATTTCACTTCCTAAAGAAATTTTTTAAGACTCTGATTCTGCAAATTAAGCAAAAAGAAAACTAACTGCAGGAGACAATTACAGGAGCCCTAAATCTGAATAGAGGGGGAAGATGGCACGTGTAGGAGTGGAATCATGCTTTTGGTGAGGTGATAGAGCTGTCAGATCAGCTCACACCATCTGATCGATCTGCAACCTTTAAATCATCTTCCAGAAGCAACACAGTGCATAGTGAAATGTAAAAAATAAATAAAATATTTCAAGCCTGCTAGAAGGCAACCCAAGCTGTGTTTATGAAATTCATGGAACCTGAATCAGAAGAGGCCTCCAATAGCAGCATAATGAGCATCCTCAGAAGCACCAGTCCCTTCAGTACCAGTAGTGCCTCCCAACACCCTTGTCTTCTTCCATGCCCAGGAGCTGGACGTCCACTTCTAAGTGGATGACAAGCCCTGCACTTGAAGGAAGATGGACACAAACAGCAAAGCATGAAAGATGCTTGTGGAGGACTGTATTGTGTGGGAGGAGGGAGACCTCAAAACCCCCTGGCAAACAGAAGTTTTCAAGTGGCACTACCAGCTGGCAGCACCACACAGACTAACTAAGCTGAGTCCTGGCAGCCAGAAGGTGCCCAAGCTGCTGGGACAAAAGTCTGACGTAACCTCCCTGCAGATAAGTTGGTGAAACAACTGAAGGAAGAACCACAGTGGCCACAGATGGATGCCAGGGGAACAGGCAACACCAGGCAAGCACATATGACACTTCCTCTGAGTGCTCTCCCAGCCTCTGACTATTTTTATCCGAGTGGATTTCCTGAGCCAAGCATTGTTTCTGCCATTCATCAGTCCTCAATGAAACTCTTCCAGTTACTCATCCTGCCTCCTCTTAAAGCAGTTAACTTCTTTGCAACCTTCCCCAGCAAGTTCTAAAGATCTATTATCAGGTCAGTGAACAGTTTTCAACCTGAATTAAATGTATTGACCACAGCATACAAAAACTGGTTAAGTTTGTTTCTTGCATGTATTTAAAGGTCTTTTTATCAACTACAGCCAAGGGGAACAGCTGACTGTATCCCGGGCAACACACAGCAACCACATCAAGTACTCTCAGAAGTGACAGAGGCACATTTAACCTCTTCCTCACCCAAAGGACAATCCCTGCTTAGTAAAGCTTAATATTTTGGCAGGTGTGCTCTCCTCTGAAGGGAACACTGCCAGCTTTTCTATAAGCATGCAAACAGAAGAGATTCATTCCTTTTTATCACTTTCTACACCCTGCATAAATAGAATATGTAACATGCAGTGTTTGGTTTTGGAAATCCACCCCTTCCCCTGCCCCATGATGTCAGTTGATAATGAAAGGGGGTATGTGTTCTTAAAAGGCAGTTATGCCTGCTGTGATAAGAAATGGCTTTGGAAAGAAAAATTAAGGCAAAATTGCCTGAACCACCAAGAATACTGATGCAATTGAAACCATTAGTAAGGAATTTAGTCAAGAAAGAATTAAGCCAGGCATCTCAGAACCCCTCTAATTTTGGGGTTGGGATTTCAAAAGGGCTAAAGAAGTCAGATGTCTTAATTTCCAACAAAAGGAATCAGGATTTTTAAGCCTCTATCCCTTTTATGCTGTCAATCAATTCTAAACCTATCACAGAGCCAAAAGTAATTACTAATAAAAAAAGTAAATGTATTTCCTAACTTACTTAGGAAGGGTACCTCATCTCTTCTGGACAGGTACTTGGTATCACCCCAAGGAAATAATAAGCAACAATTAACACATACTGCAACTCAGGAAAAAGTCAACTTCAGCATAAACATTAAGGAGATGGCAGCACTAGTGCAAAGGAGGTCAAGTGCAACTGTTTGAAGCTACATGCTAAAAACTTAGGTATGCCCAGAAAGGACAAAACAAACACAAGTGGCTTCACTTCTTTCTTGTTTCGGAATGCCAGAGCTCACTTGCAGAAGCTTACAAACCACAGCCAGAATCAAAACCAAGGGAAATAAGGCAATATGGTGATGAAGACACTCAAAATGGCTGATAGGGGAAGACTCCAAAGAAAAACTTCTGTTTGCTCATTTACTTTTATATTAATAAAGCGGAGAAGCTGAATTTTCAACATGTAGAGCCACACCTCCAACCAACATAAACCAGCACCACAACAGCACGGTTTGGTCAGCACCACACGAACTCACAGCAGGGGAAGCTCAGCATGTTAACATCATCCTACATTCCCAAGCAGCACCACGGGGCTTGGTTTATCCAGCTGCTGCTTTCAAACAGCACAAGATAAATCTCCTAGAGCTGCACTGGCACCACAGCCATAATCAAGTCCCTGTATTTAACTCTGATCAGGTAGTCAACAATGTGCAGAGACTCCTCGGGTTCTGGACAGCCTGCACAGACCTAGTGGGGACGCTTGGAGTGTCAAACAAAGCCACTGCCATCACTCCAGGATGGCTGACAGCTTCTCTGTCTTTTATGGTTGCAACGTGAGGAGCGTTGCCAGAAGCACGCCTGATGCTCTTCATGGTAGTGATCAGAATGCTTAATCAGAAGTTTCCAGACAAACAATTTAACTGCTTAACCACTGTGCAAGAGTGACTAAGACATCCTGCTGAGATATGTCATGACAATCTTTTTACTGTGGCACAGCCAAAGACATCTCTCCAGACCCTACTGCAACCAAGCCTTTTAGAGCTCAGGAAGCTTCTCAAATGCATTATTGAGTGGAAAAAGAACAGGTAAGGAACATCAATGTGTTTTACTAATTTACAACCCCTAATTAATCACAGCTAGAAATACTCACAGAAGAGTTCTCCTGCATCTGTTTTCATTCTCATAAATGCCCTACAACTGTAAGGAAGTCACACAATCAAATGCCAGCTGAATGTTGTTTACTGTAATCACATTAACTCCAATTAGGTTACCAGAGCTAACATCCCAAACATAAAATAGGCTAGTACAGCTGAGCAAAAGAAAATGGGAAGCCCTTAGAGGAATTTCCTATCAATAATAGGTAAGTGACAGGTCACCATTTCCTTCCTTTAACCCAGAGGGAAGAAAAAAAAAAAAAGCTTTTTCAGTAGCTAGAAAACTGGGTAACACTAATTTTTACTAATTTGTCTAAAAACCCCACAGATATTCAACACAGCTAGTTTGAAAAATAGATTTGTATTTGTCCTAAATTAGGAGAATGTGTCCAAAAACAGAATTTACAACACAATGTATTTAGGAGGCTGTTGAAAAATCAAGACAGACCAGAGAAAGGCCAAAAGGCACAGGACACCCTAGGCTCTCCCAGTATGTATCAGTAATACCTTGTGCTTCTGTAAATGAGTGAAAATGAATTGCTTACTTGTAAATTAAAAAAGCTAATGTGCTACTATGAATAAATTGAAGGTAGAATAATATATTCCCAGTGTGACTACAAACCTAATTTCCTGATTTAGTAGGAAGGAGAAAGTGTCTTGCACTAGAAAAAAGTGTTTAAGTAGCACCTTCAACACAGGGACACAGTGCTCATGTTTGTGAATCACTTCATGTATGTAAAATGCTATTTATATATCAAGTATTGTAAACTCCTGATGAGAGATTAACATGGGGAGCTTAAATTAAAAGCTGGACTAAAGTAAACTAAAAAAGCTCTGATACAAGTTCTACAGTTTCCATAATGGAATGTCCTCACCAACACCAAAATGCAGGTTGTCCTCCAGTGACACTATCTCTGCCATTCAAAGAGCAAAGCCCACATCCCTCCTCATTATCGTGCTACTTTCTCTCCCTGCACTGATCCAGCAAACACGTTCACACACCACATGATAAACTACACAGGGGAACTGATCCAGCTGAACAAAAACTCTGCTGCAGAAGCCCAGCAGCTAGGAGATATCGAAACTAACTTGAAAACATGTTATTCTAGTGCCCAGGATTTTGTCACCATGCAAGCCCAGAAACAACACCAAGTCAAGCAACACATCCACAGAAGTGCCTCAGCATCTTTGACACTTAAGCCATACACAGATCAGTCATCCAAAGTGCCTCCCCACATCCACACATCACTCCACAGGGAACCTCCGAGCACGTGCTGACAGCACTGACAAACACAGAGCTGGGCTTTGCAGTCTCCTCGGCTGAATCAGCAACCTTCTGATCCTACTGCATACTGGTATAGCCTCCTAAATAAGCTAGCAGTAGTATAAATGTTGACAGGAAGTTTAGTTTTCCAGAAGCTTAACATACAGAACTCACTATCCCCTATCCTCTGCTGCACTTGGAAAGTCTAGAAGCTTCCTTGGATCCAGTTCTGCATGGCTAAACTCTAATGTGGAATGTGGCCTTGACTCAAGGGGGAGGGGTTGATCTCCTGTCCCTGGTGACCAGCAACAGGACACGAGGAAATGGAATGAAGCTGTGTCAGGCAAAGTTCAGACTGGACATCAGGAAAAGCTTCTTCACTGAGGGGGTGGTTGGTCACTGGAACAGGCTCCCTAGGGAAGTGGTCATGGCATCAAGCCTGTCAGAGTTCAAGGTGCGTCTGGATGATGCTCTTAGTGATACTGTTTAGTTTCAGCCAGTCCTGTGAAGAGCAGGGAGTTGGGACTCAATGATCCTTATGGATCCCTCCCAACCCGAGGCATTCTATGATTCTATGACTTGAAGCCACCTGTAAATCTGGCTGTTTTCAGGAAAACGTCTAAGGGCTAATTACATGGTTCTTAAAATGTTATTTTGTCTGTGTGTCTCATCCAAGGATATCATGAGTCTTTTGCACAAAAACAGGTACCCTAAAGACCAAGGGTATTTTTGTCTGTTACAATTAGTCTCAACGTGACAGTACCATCTACCTTCTTTTTTATACTGCTTACTTTGCAGGTCCACAATTGTGAGCTCTTGGCACTTTTTTCAAGTTGGCAGAAGGGAGGTACATATCACCTAACACCACAACTGTGCCTTGTCATCTGTTACAATGCATGTAGGCAGCAGAGAGAAGGGAGCAGGGGGAAGTAAATGCTACCTATTTTTCTAGCTCTTTTACTATTCATTTACTTATTCATTTCTACATGTATCTAATTGATCTTAGAAATCACTTACATGGCATGGTTTTGAATCCTGCCCGTGTCCACAGGCTCTTTCCACTGAACGTGAAAGAACTTTGAGGGACCAACCTGCTACACCTGTACTATATTACCATAAGAATCTATTTTAAAAGAGAAACCCAGTAAATAAAAAAAAATCCTGTACAATACATTTGCATTCTCCTTTACAGATAGCAGTAGATACAATCGAGTGTATCGGGGAAGATTTGAAGGACAGAGATGGAGCTGAATGGGTGGAATTGTGGCTAGAGGTTAGTCTTCTCAGTGACTGAGGGTCAGACTGACAAGCCTCTTCCCCTTTTTCAAGATATATCCCTGAGCAATATCCCTGAGCAGTGTCTGGATAACCTGAATGCTGCAGTGGGTGATGAGGGGTGTTTGTAATTAAGGCTTTGACAGCCTCTTATTTGCAGTTATGGTGCAGACCTGAGCAGTGCCAGGGGGAGCAGCCAGTGCCTCTCTTCCTCCAGCTTTCTCAGTTGTGTCCATCTGCAAGACTGAGCAGCTAGCAAGACTGCAGAACTGATCTGGATTAAAAACAACACTAAAACAATCATTCATTTTACCTTGTGACTGTTTCCAACAGCTATGCCAGCATTGCTAGGATGGTAGCATGAGCAAACAGTGAGAAGGATGCTGGCAATGCTGCCAGAAGAAATGCTCATCTAACTAGGATCTCATTTGAGTTGCAGACCTTTGCTCTCTCTCCATTCCTCCACCACAAACTGCCTCTCCAGTCAAATACCCAGATCGCTATTACTGCATAACATCCATCAACAATCCATGGTGCAGAAATACTGGCAAAAAACTCAAGAGCCTAATGCAAGACAAACCTGGAAGGAATGGAAATACTGCCCGAACAGCTAGCCAAACCAGAGTGAAATAGATACTGTAAGATGGACCAATAAATGCAAATCACAAATTATTTAGGAAGATAAAAATTGGATATGGATAGAAGGGGAGGCTGATACAGGAAAAAGGCAAATACAGTAAAGTGTTTTAATACACTGCTTTAGTGATGTGTCTGCCATGCTGGAAGAGGGGAGATTTAGGTTAGACATTAGGAAGAAATTCTTTAGTGTGAGGGTGGTGAGACATTGGCCCAGGTTGCCCAGGGAAGTTGTGGCTGCCCCATCCCCGGAAGTGTTCAAGGCCAGGCTGGATGGGGCTTGGAGCAACCTGGTCTAGCAGGAGGTGTCCCTGCCCATGTAGGGGGGTTGGAACTAGATGATCTTTTAAGGTCCCTTCCAACCCAAACCATTCTATAAAATGTGCTTCAGTCCTTCTTCTGAAAAGTTCAAAATGGGGAACTGGCTGGAATACAATGTCTTCCAACCCTGCACCCATGCGTTCTACCTGTGAAAAATAAGATTCTGCATTTAGACAGGGAAGCTGATCAATTTCCTCTGGTCCTTTTCCCTGCTGTAGGGATGGGACACAGCCAAGGTACACCACCTGACTTGAAACATTTTTGGGCCCATATCCTTATTCTTAGCTAACAATGTTCTTTTTTTCTTCAGCTTTCCAAGTTCTTATTCTGTCAACATTAAAGGAGCCGACATTTCTGGGTGGTACTCTTGTCCCAAAAAATAACTGACATCAATACTGCATAAAAAAGGGAGAAAAAGACATCTGAATGATGAACAGGCTAAGAGAGCCCTGGATACTGTGTCTTTGTTTAGCAAAGACTTCTAACTATGCTTGTCTCTAGCTCCAGAAATAAGGACAAAGCTGACAGCTACAAGTTTTAATGCTACCTCGATCCAGTTTGTTTTAGTCAGCCAGCCTTCCAAAACCAAAAGAAAACAAACCTGTGTAAGAATTAAGGTGCAACTCATGTCTGACAATGGCCTGGTTGAGCTTTCTGGTTGCTATTTCCACATCATTAATGCCATCTTTACTTCTCACAACTACTTTTCAAGAATCAAGATAAAGCTTGAAGGGCAGGACGTTTAAAAGTAGGTGCAAGCTGGGCACCTCCAGGGTGGGAATGCAGACCACAGAGAAGAACTGCACTTCAAGGAAAGCCACCTGTAAGGGCTTGCACAAGGTTTCCAAATGTCTAGCAGTACATTCATTTCTCTATCAAATGTATTTACAATTCTGCTTCAACCACATCTTCTGAAAAAAGAAAGGTGACTTCACTTGAACCCACTGATCAAGATGCGGTGGTGATGTTTACTTTCAGGGTGCACTTGAGACCAAAGAAATTCCATCTCAGCAACACCCATCTACTTGCATGCCACACCTGAGGCTGTGGACAGGGCAGAGCATGCTCTGCATCCTCTCCAATCCCAAAGACCTGGAAAACCTTCTTGTGAATATGCACGTAGACAACCAAATGAAGACATACCAAGATAAACAGGGAAGATAAACAACTGTTCTTTCTCTGGCAAATGCTGGCCAGGGACCATTTCACAGAAGGAAAACACTGTTTGCACATTATAAAAGCCTTTTTTTTTTTTTTTTTCTTTTTTTAAATTTTGGAAGTGAAGCATGTCTTTAGTATTACACCAAGGAAAAAAGGGGTAGAGAGAGCATGCTAGTTCTTTGAAATTCAAGAAAGCATTTCCAAGAATTGAAAAGCTGCCCTTGAATCCTTTGCAGAACACCAACTCATCCCTCAAAGGAAACGGCTGTCTTTGAGGGACTAAATCTATCCAGAATAAACAGAGGTGCTCAGCCAGAAGTTAAGTCTACATATAGCCACACTGTTGTCATGGTCAAAGACATTTCAAGTCAAATAGCAAGGAAATCATACCTTTAGTCTAGCCATTTGTGAGACTCTTACAGAAAGCTAAGTTCTGTTCATCTGAGCTTAATTAGCAATGTGAGCTTTTTAATGAAAAGGGTTTCCCCTCACAATATATATAATGTATAATGTATACAACTACAGCACTGTGTTTCTACTCTTAGGAAGTCATAAAAGATTATTTTTTTTTTTAAGGGAAAGGGCCTTTCCTCACCTCTTTGACTGTCAAACACATCCTTTCCATTGTCAAAGGCAAATTTGACTTTGTTAGAAATAGAAGCAGTTAGAAATCACAAATGAATAAAGAAAATTCCACCTTTCCTTTGCCTTGGCGTTGTTACATTCCACGAAGTCCTCCACTTTACCAGCAGAAATAACTTTAATTGGCTCTTCTGGAGCTTTCAGACCAAGTCTGACTTCCTTTGAATACTGGAAAAGTTCCCCGGCTATCATCCCAGAAGCTGTGCTAACCAGGGAGTAGTCTTGAAAACCCCTTTTTTTTCCTTTTAATTGCAGAGCTGTCTCAAAGGTATTCACCTCTCAATATTCTTACAGAGCTCCTTGGCAATGCGCCAAAAGGCCAAACCCAACTCCTTCCCAGTTTGTAATTCATAAGAAATGGAAGCTCTGTTGAAGATCATCTCCTCCACGAAAGGGAGGGCGGGGAGAGAGGGGGCAAAACTAAGGGATAAAAACCTTAAAGGTTATTTTAATCTTCAATTATTCAGCTTGGTCAGTCACTCTAATGGAACGTAGGCTTGTACTCCAACCAGGGTTTACTGTTAGCTGAAATAAATGTCAGGACATGGTAATACATCAGTGCTAGATCTTTACTACAGAGTACCTGCACATTCAACAGTCATTGTTCCAGCTTCACAAAATAAAAATCATCCAAATTCGTGGAAGAATGAAGTTTAACAGCAACTCATTGCATTCCCCTTTATCAGGAAATGAGAACAAAACAGAAATCCCATTGCTTTTAGAAACAACCATCCAATTAAACGTGCATATAAGAACTCAAAACTACTGCAAGCCTTATGTAACTGTTACTTGTCTGCTCTTTTGATCCTGCTTTTACAAAAAATATGACACATTTTCCCTAAAAACAAGGATACGTAACTCTGTAAACTGAACTCAGGGCTGAACTTTCTACAGGGAGTGTAAGTTTTGGATCCTTAAAGCCCATAACCACAGGTATTTCTGAGCTGGAGAAACCACAGATGTAATCTCTGCTTTTGTTTTTCGAGTTTCTCCATACGCCTTTGGAAAGATAACCTCCATTTCAAGTACCATGCAAAGAACCCTAGACATTTCTCCACAGTAGAGGCTTGTAAGGTTAAAAACATACTGAGAGACAGTTTTTCCCCCCTTGTACCAAGTAATACACTTTATGAGATGAATCAATCTCATTAGATATTATCAAACCCCTATAGTTAAGCCAGGGAGCAAAGATGTTTCAAGTGGCACCTGCAAAACCCTATTCTGTGTAAAATGAGTGTATGCTATTGATGGTAATGATTCCCATTGTTGTACCTCTCATCTGTCTGCTCACCAAGTTATCTCTAAACACAGATATGAACTTATTAAATTGACAAGAGACAGATATTCTGATCATCACCAATGCAAATCCTTGGATTTCACAGGTCTATGATCACTGTCACAAGAGCTGTTCCACTTAGGAATGCTGTTTGGTGTTTTCATCCACAGCCTTGCTTGAAAATAAACAGTAGGAAAGGAAGATAAAAAACATTCAAAACTCTTTAGTCTTTTTAATTTAGTTTTCTCTTGCACAGAGGAAATGTAATAGTGGGCAGAAGGAGATAACAGGTCTCCTTAACTCTTGACAAGTCTCTCCCTTCAGCAGGTTGGAATCCTGTCATCTTAGTGGAATTTGAAGGACTGTGCAGAGAATACAAATGTTGGAAGGCAGGAGCAGATGGGAACCTGCTTCTCCAGTAAGAACCTTACAGAAGAAAACAACCCCACACACCACCTACCACCATGCAAGATTCTGCTCTTGGAGGATAATTAAAAAACAAGCAAACCACAAAGTTTTAAAAGCGTTTGACATGTTAAAGTGAGCTTCATTTTAGTTTAAAGACTACAACACCTCACCATTCAAAGAACAAGCATAGCAAATGCTAAGGTCTCAGCATTAGGAAGAATGTATGTTTCAGAATAAACACTGGCTTTTCATGCATACATAACATTTCCACATACCCCTAAGATTGTAGGCACTTGAAGTTATTCTTAAAAAAACTGCAACCTTTGGGTTCTTTTGCACAGACTAACTAAAGGACAACACTGCATAAACACAAACAGCAGGTGACTACTGGGGAGAGGGGGCAACAAAGGGACTTACTGGGGGGAGAAAGGACTATTCACACTGTGGGGGAATGAGTTTCCAAACAAGACTTTTTTTTTTTCAGTCAAGTACACACTACATTTAAACATTTTAAAGGTGTTAAAAAATGTATTATTTTTTTAAAACATGAAGACTGTCATTTAATGTCACCTTCATCCCACCCATGAGGTGTCAAAACAGGCTTTGGGGGAGTATAAAGTGGTAAAAATCAGCTGAGGGACATCAGTAGTGGTATCTAGGCTGATAACCACTGTTCTAAAGGTCAAGTTTCTATTCTGCAAGACTGGGAAGAGCTCTCATCTCTCTAAGATAATACATAATCATACATCAGGTTTTTTGTTCTCAAGGGAAGTTGGTACCACTTAAAGCTTTTTCTCGAGTTGCTCACAATTCACAACAGGCAAAGATTCTTTAAAAATAAACCACAAAACTGCCATCCTTGTTCACTTCCTGACTTTCACCTCCATTTTTTGAGCATGAAGTTACCACTTAACCTAAAGATGGCAGGAGAAAGCTACAACCAGACTTACTCTGACGTCGGTAGCGTCGCCATGCCGGATAATGCTGGCCCACGTTGTCGGTTCGCTGCTGATTTCAAAGTAGTGAAAAACCTTTAAGACTCTTTCCATGGCCCCTGGGGAACGCTCCATCCCAGTACTCAGGTGTGTCTTTGCACTTGAACTTGGTGTATGATTCAAGTTGGGATCAAGGTAAGCTGCTGCCATGGTTTTGCTAGATGCTAGGTATCTGTCATATTCTACGAAAGGGAAACAAAGGATTCGTTAGAAGTTGGTTACAACTGCATCTTAAAACAATTCATGCAAAGCATTTACCTGCAATCCACAGACAGAGACTCATTTTTAAAGGACACTTACTTGACTTTTCTGCAGGCCCTCCCCAAAACAGTTATACATCTACAAACATAAAAGACCTACCCTGATGACTACCAGAGAAACTACAAGCCCCTTGGAACAAGTGATCCCAATTTCAACACCACCATCGTTAACAAAAGCCGTATCTTTAGCAAGACGTCTTCCTTTAGTTTCTCAATGACTTGGCTCTTGCCAAAACCTTCAAGACTAAATAATTCCTTCTAGTTTTAACAGTACTTCCCACCCCTAAAATCTCTCAAACAACAAGCCTCTGAAAATGAGCATAAGGAAACCCTGACAGGCCAATCACTAAACTGGAGGCTCTCCACACCAACATCAGCCTCTCCTGTTTAAGGCTAAGACATTGTCACATTGCTTGTTTTATGCTATTTTGGGAACTAATGTGACTCAAAACCATCCAGAGTTAAATGCATTATTCACTGAGGAGCCATTAAGAACACCAGAGTGCCCCCCCCCATCAACTACTAAATAAGCAGCCAAGTTTTATCATCGACTAGCCAGGTTTCTAAAAGTGATTACCAAGTCTGGTGTCAAGAGGCATAGACCACAGTATGAGTCTGCATCTCAAAGAAAGAAGGAAAAAATTGCCTCTTGGCTACTGCTGCAAATTAGTCAGCCACAAGCAGATGGTGTCTGAAAAATCAATACAGTGCAAGAGAAAAAGAGCAAGTGTCTCCTCCCTTGCCTGACAGTCTCAAGCATCACTCCAGTTTCCTGGCTGGAAAGAGCAAGAACTGCAGGGCTTTGCTCCAGGGCTTGGACAAGTGCATCAAGCTTTCTGTACCTCCTCCTCACAGCGAGCAGCCAGGGAGGAGGCAGTTTTGGAAACCTGGAGATGTTAAAAATAAAATAAACTTGATCTTTTTGGCACAGTACTGCCAACATCTTTCTGGTAGTAAAGCTGGCCTGCAAAAGGGGGGTGGAGGAGAGTGAAACTACTTCAGTACTGCTACTGAACGCCCTGAACCTTAATTTACTCCACTGCAAGACAAAAGAAAAGACCCAGGCTTCCAGCTGAGCTCCTCTAACGCCCGGGCTGCCCCTCAACACAGCTTCAGCCACCAACTGGCCCTGCCGTGGTGCTCTGCTGACCTCCCTGATACCCACTTCACGAAACTGTCAGGGGGAAGGGAAGGAAAAAAAAGTGTGTTTTGGTGTGGTTTTTTTTAGAGTTGGCTTAGTTTTGTACCGCAGCTGCCTGAAGTAGCTCACCATAGGCTTAGGCAAGCACAGAGGAAGAGAGGCAGAAGCAGGCAGTGGCCAGGGGCAGGAGGGCAGGCTGCTCCCCTCCAGCAGCAGCTGGCCATGACACCAGTTCACCAGTAATGTCAAACCACACCGTGAGCTCAGCTAACAGGAATCCAGGCTTGAAATCTTCAGACTGGAGATAACATCGTTTGCTAGAGGCTAAAACAGGACTTGAAGTCTAACAACACAATCTTAAGCGTTTACCTAATTCAGATCCACAAGATAAAGGGGAAACAAACAGCCCATCTCTGCAGCATGCTTTGCCTCTTGAATAAATGGTTGAATTACATTCATCCAACAGAACTGTTAAGAACTTAAAAGTAGGCAGTACTGGGGCAGACAAAAGGCCTCTAATGTCCTGCCCTCAGGGAAGATGGTAAGAGGAAGCCAAGGAGACACTTCTCTTACACCTTCCCCCAGTGCCTGACCCTTGAGGGATTTCCCCCACCTGCCAAGCCCCAGTTTAGTTTTGTATCCTTGTTGCCGCTGGAAACTCAAGACGCTACTACAGCTGTTGCACCTTGCTTTATTGTGCCCTTTTCTGGCAATCAATACAAATGTATTAGGCGAACCATTATGCCCACTTTAAAGCCTTTCCTCCTATCCACCCTACACCAACAGATACAGCTCTGAAAATGCCAGGAACCCCTCAGCAACTCTCGCCTTATCCTCACTGAAGGAGCTTGTGAGCTGTTTTCATGTAAACCTTGACTTGAAAGCTGAAGCAGGTATAAAAATCTGCCCTGTGGCAGACTAACACCAAGACAACATGACTGCACATGCTGCTAACTGCAGGGCTCCTCTCCTGTAAGGTTAGAATAGCCATCATGAAACTCCAAGTGTCCGCAGGGCTGGAGAGTTTCATCAGGACAAATTCATCACAAATTCATGCAAAGACCTTCAACAGTAAAACTGCTAGAAATGAAATGGCAATTTTCAGGCTCAGACTTGGGCTACTTAACTTCTGCATTACGTTCTGCCTCCTTCTGAACAACCTCTGCCTCAAAGGCACTAGTAAACATGCTGAGCTGTATTTCAAGCTTATGGACAAAAATGGCAGGAAAATTTCCTACAAACCAAAGCAAGAGTAATTGTTTAGTACCAGAGAACTGCAAGAAACTCTCTTTAATATTAATTTGCATAAAATTTTAACATACACATTCATCAGGTTTTCTCTGACAGAAAAAGAACAGTGAGCAAAGCTACAGGAAAATGTAGAAAAAAGGATTTAGAAGATGTCTGACCACACGCTTAATACACAATCTACATCCCTTGGGAGCAGCAAACAGCACAGCAACAAAAGACATCAGTTCCTACACACAAAAGTGGAGTGCAATTTCAGCCAAAACATTATTACAGTTTTTTTATATTCATAACATGGAAGGGAAAATGTGGAATCAAACACCAAACTGACTGTACAAGGCACAGGCTATTCCCTGTTTTCACAAAGGTTTATGGATCAGAGGTTTTTAAAGGCAAAACAACTTCCTACACAAAACTAGAAAAGCAGTTTTCCTTCACAATTTGATCACCTTTGGGTTTGTTACAACTTCTTCACCAAATCCCAATGCTTACTTTATGAGGTGCCAAAAGAGCAATAAATCTGATAGCTCAAGTTATGGAAACACATGCTGTATCTCTGTTCTGGACCTATTAACATTCCCCCTACAACGAGCCCTTGGGTTTCAGTTGATAATGTGACAGTAAAACACTGCCCCGGGACAAAACTTTGTAAAACAGAGCTGCTCCTGACCCAAGGGTAGTTAAACAACTATTTTACAAGATATGCTTGGTTGTTTGAAGATACAGTGACAGCCAAGATGACAAGACTAGGATGCTTACTTGGGTCCTTCGAAATTCAAACCAGATTGGTTTGTAATCCTGCCATTACAGATCTCGGTTTAAAAGAGCAGCTTTAGTCCTCTTGGTATCAAAGAGACAAGCAGGACACTGCTATGGAGCAGAAACAAGCTACAGCCAACTAAAAGAGGGCAGATTTAGACTAGTTGTAAGGAAGGCATTTTTTTTTATGGTGAGTGGGGTGAGACACTGTAACGGGCTGCCTAGAGCAGCTTTAGATGACCCATAATTGGAGGTGTTCAAGGTCAAGTTGTGTGCCCGCTACCCCTCCAACTTCCGAGAGTAAAGACTATTGTTCTCCAAATGCTCACACTCTCAGTACTCTTCTCAGTACTGTAAAGATTTACTCTAAGCTTGGGGAGCAGAATAGAGTGAACTAAACCTGGTCTGCTGATAATTACCAGCTCTGATAAGATAATGCAGTTGTTACCAAACTCTGATGCTTTTTATTGTTCAGGGAATTTTCTCTACTGTGGCAGAGTACTTGAGGTTTAGGAAAGTATATGGAAGACAGTTAAGTCAGATTTAAAGATAAAGCTTTAAAAAAAACCAACCCCAAATCAAAACAAAACCAACAGCACTGCACTCCACAGCTTCTCAAGTGAACGACATGAAAACAATGTCTGTGCTCCTTTCTGGCTTTATACAATTTGGTTTTTAATCACAGAATGGCTTGGATTGAAAGGGGCCTTTGAAGTTCATGTAATCCAATGCCCCCTGCAGTGAGCTGGGACACCTTCAACTAGATCAGGTTGCTCAGAGCCTTAGGTGTTTCCAGGGACATGGCTTCCACCATCTCTAGGCAACCTCTTCCCCTGTTTCACCACCCTCATGGTAAAAAATTTCTTCCCAACACCTAATCTAAACCTCCCCTCTTTCAGTTTACAACCATCACCCCTTGCCCTATCGCTGCAGGCCCAGCTAAACAGCTTATATCCATCTTTCTCATAGGCCCCCTTCAAGTACTGAAAGGCTGCAACAAGGCCTCCCTGGGCCCTTCTCTTCTCCAGGCTGAACAATCCCAACTCTCTCAGCCTGTTTCCATAGCAGAGGGGCTCCAGCCCTCTGAGACTCTTCATGGCCCTCCTCTGGATTTGCTCTAGCAGCTCCATATCCTTTCTATGTCGGGGGCTCAACAACTGGACACAGTTCTCCAGGCAGGGTCTCACGAGTGCAGAGTAGAGGGACAGGATCCCGTTCCTTGACCTGCTGGCCATACTTTTTTTGATGCAGCCCAAGACACGGTTGGCTGCAACACCCCCAGGTCCTTCTCCTCAGGGCTGTTCTCAATCCATTCTCCACCCAGTCTGTATTTGTGGTTGGGATTGCCCCGACCTAGGTGCAGGACCTTGTACTTGGGCTTGTTGAACTTTGCAGTTGGCATGGGCCCACCTCACAAGCCTGTCAAGGTCCCTCAAAATGGCCTACCTTCCCTCCAGCATGTCGATCACAGCACACAGCTTGGTGTCATCAGCAAGCTTGCTGAGGGTGCACTTGACCCCACTGTCCATGTTGCTGACAAAGATGTTAAACAGCACTGGTCCTGGTACCGACCTTTGGGGGACACCACTTGTCACTGGTCTCCATCTGGACACTGAGCCGTTGATCACTACTCTCTGAGTGCAACCATCCAGCCAATTCCTTATCCACTGAGTGGTCTATCCATTGAATCCACATCGATTTCACACTCTAAATTCCTCAGAATCATCCATAACACATCTCACATCAGACAGTAAGCACCACATGAATTTCAAGCTCAATCAATTTTCACAGTTTGCATTAAATCCTCCTGTAGCTCACCTTGCAAATATTAACTTGATTATCTCAACCTCACAGAAAGTAAGGATGTCAAGTACAATTTTAACCTTGTTCACCGTGACAAAACTTGTATTTTCAGGAGTCTTAAGAGTCAGCACATTGCTGACTTTTGGTATGACATCTCTGGATATAGATATATCTATCTACAAAATGTATCATAAATCTGGTTCCAGTGGTTGCTGTTGGACACGAAGTCCATGACTCCCTATAGTCCTTCTTAGCAGCACTTAAAAGACACTGTTCCCCTAAAAAAAGAGTCACAGTGTATTCAACTACATGTAGATGGTGAAGTGGCACCGTTGAACACCTGGTGTGCCTGGTGATGGCAACAGTCCCATTCCCAGAAGACCAGACAGAATGGGACAGTGGAAGAAACCAAAGTGGTCAAAGCAGCACCACAGAACACACACGTGCCACAGGAAAGCAGCAGCAAGCAGGCCAGCTGGGCAACACGCTTTTCTGCCTTTACCTCATGTTACCATCTGGTTGCACATTTGAGGACACAGACTTAAAGATGAAACTTTGAGAAAACCATTAGGCTTGTGATTTCATCAGGGGCAAACATAGAAAGAGAGAAGGAGAAAGGGTTATTTTCCTATTATCACTTTTGCCTTCGTGAACAGTCAGTAATTTTAGCTGTTTCCCTAAGTCACATTGGAAAGTCCCTGTTTCTTTCCTACTGAGCTTATTTTTCTTCTCCTTTCAGAAAGTCCCTGTTTCTTTCCTACTGAGTTTATTTCTCTCGTTCTCCTTCTTCCAGCTAATGCTGATGTTCAAAAGCAAAAGAAAAAAAAAGCACTAATTCTTTGTTCTACCTTAAGACATCTTTGAGCTATATTCACTCTTCTTGGTAATATTTGCTATAAGTACAGCCAAGAATGTAGTTATTTCTCTTGCTGCCTCTTTTCTTATCCCTCCTGGACATTACTCTCTCCCCGCTCCTCCAGATAGCTCTTTTAAAGTACATTATTTGCAGTCAAAAAGCACTGATCAAGCACTTTGTGGAAGTACAAAGCAGCCCAGCCACATTACAACAATTTACAACTTGAGTTATTATCTATTTTAGTATAAATTGACACACCAAATATTTAACTATATTGATATGAATGAAATGGAAGAACAGCCTAATACTGGCAATTCCTCAGAATACTTCCTGGGAGAACATTCAGAGAATCACGGAATGGTTTGTGTTGGAAGGGACCTTAAAGATCAGTTCCAACCCCCCTCCATGGGCAGGGACACCTCCCACTACACCAGGTTGCTCAGTGTCCCAACCAGTCTGGTCTTGAACACTTTAAGGGATGGAACAACCCTGGGCAACCTGTGCCAGTGTCTCACCATCCTCATGCTAAAGAACTTCCTCCTAATGTCTAACCTAAATCTCCCCTCTGCCATTTTTCATCCATTACCCCTTGTCCTCTCACTACAAGCCCTTGTAAAAAGTCCTTCCCCAGCTTTCCTGGAGCCCCTTCAGGCACTGGAAGGCCACTATGATGTCTGCTCAGAGCCTTACTGCCTAAACAGTTCTTAACTCTATGTCTCAACACAGTTCAAAGAAGAAATATGTAGTTTTTCCTTCCTTACAGAATTAAGTATTTTAGAAAAGCACCAGAAAAACAACATGACAAGATAATACAGACCAAAGTCAAACAAGTTTAGCAAGGCAAGTTGCCAACATGGGAAAATTTATTTCAGTTATACTGATGTTTGGGAGATGAACATTCAGGGGAGCATGAAGGAAAAATTCAGAGAAAGCATGAACCACAGGACCCATACACACCAGGGCAATGTGACACAGCCTTGGGCCTGTTAAACACAAGGCAAGCACATCTCAGCAAAAATCAATTAATAAATATATGTATCACCTAAACAAGGGCATATTCCATGTACAGCTGCTACTGATGAAGGCTGTCTTAAGAACTTCTGCAAAGTGCTACAGAAGCAGTAGCACTTGGGTTGAAGAGAGAGAGAGTAAAAATCTGACAAGCGGAATTATTTATTCAGCAATTCAAATTTATGAAGATGTCCTGCACTCTTGTCCATCCTAAGACATTCAAAACTGTACCCATCCTTCTCACTAAAAATCCCACAGGATTAAGTCCTGACACACCTTAAACACTCAGTTTAGCCCAACTTCATTGTAACATTGCATAATCTGCACTACCAGCAATTCCCTTTGGAGTTGGCACCAATTTCTATATTTAATATAACAAATTTAATAATGATGAAACATCAGTTGTGTTGGGAATACATGAAAATCAGTGTCTGTATATGCTTTAATTAGCACAAGGTATCTAGCTAGATACTTGCTGAATTTCTCAAGAGCAGTCTGAACCTTCACTGTAGGCCCTTGGCACCATTGAAATCCAAGTAAACACCAACCTCCCCTTACATTTTCTGTTGCTGATCTCAATTTCTCTAGCAAATTGTAGGGAACTATAGTGGTGCAGTTTTCTTAGAAAAAAAAAACAAAAAACAACACACCACAGAAATGAACAAGCAACAATTCTGTATTTTCAAAATAAGGGTTCAAACAAAATTCTGTTTTGAATTTGCACCACTGGTTGGCAGCAGCCTCACCTATGAGCACTAAAACAAGAGAGGGCAGTGACAGGACAAGGGGAATGGGCACAAGCTGGAGTACAGGAAATTCAAGCTGAACATGGGGAAAAACTTCTTTACTGTGAGAGTAACAGAGCACTGGAAAAGGCTGCCCAGAGAGGTTGTGGAGTCTCCTTCTCTGGAGACATTCCAAACCTGTCTGGACTTGTTCCTGTATGATCTGCTCTAGCAGGGCAGTTAGACTAGGTGATCTTCAGAGGTCCCTTCCAACTATTTGAATTTAACCCTGCCTTTTCTAGTTTTAATTACTACATGATTCTATCCTCTCTGCCCTGTTTTTCAAAACACTCAACTTTATACGCTTTTAAGTTTTGATCCCCTTTAATATCATCTTAACTGCATTTGTTATTCCTGTTTTCCCTGAATACCAGCAGCAAATATCAGATTAAAGACACTTAAGTGCTCAAAAGGAACAGAGTGTGACAACAGTCACTTGGCTGTGCTGTATGGCAATGGCCTACTACAAAAATCAGTGACCTGTAAAAAGTTTTACTAAAGCCTATTCTGGCCCAAGTGTTTTCCAAAGCCAGTTATTACAGCCTCTGGAATACAGGTAGAAATGAAGAACAAAGTGATTATTACTAAAGTGATTGAATGGCAGTTCAACGTAGGCTGTTCATCATAATTCTCCCCCTAATTACAACCTTTTTGAGATGATGAGAGATTTCCTGTTATCTCCACTCACATGCACACCCCAGAAATAAAATCAGGGATTTCCATAGTTGGGGTTGCTGGAACTGGGCATGGGGAAGTGTCTCCTTGCATCCTCAGGTAAGATTCTGAAGAGCAGAGTAACCTGGGATATTCCCTTTGATGCCCTTAGGTATCAAAGCTCTTGGCTCCTCAAAAGCTCAAGATTGAGCTGTGGTTGGGAAGTTAAACACCAGCCACATCATTCTTTCAACAGGCATTCATTTCTCTCAGGCTCCATCCACTGAAGACTAAGCAGAATTAGTCAAAGGTATAATGCCCGAGAAGAAACCTGTTGGTAGCCTCCAGGATTCATGTACTGACATGATCATGAAATAGACACAAGTCCAAGCCTCTACTCTGGTGACTAGTAGGCCTCAGTACTCTGGTGAAGTCAAGCTAGGAGACATGCTCTACTTCAAGATTTTTATTATTAAAAACCCCAACTCAACACAACCTTAAAAAAACAATTCCAAACGCTTCATCCACTCAAAGTCCATTAGTGCCTTCTCCAGACTTCTAGAGTCAATGCTAATGATTCCATACTGCTTTGTGGCAGAGTAAGTCTTGTGGATACCCTACCAGTGGATCCTCTCGACACGCTGTGTAGGGCTGAATCTAAACCCAGGACATCTGCCCTTCCACTCGCTATCTCACTGCAGCTGGAATTCCCCCTTGGACATAGTCCCTGTTCCCATGCTCTCCTCACAAAACGAAGGGCTTCTGTCCTGTGTATCTACTGGGAGAAGCATTCCCTGTCTTTGTTCTTTTTAACACTGATGGAGTTTTTGCTACTGACACTCATGGGTTTTTCCAGTGAACGCTTCATTAAGTCTTTGAATAGACCCCACAACACTGAAAGGTTCTTAAGACATGCATCATCCAAGGAAACCCCCTTGGCCCTCACCAAAGCCATTGAGTTTTTTACCTTCAAACTACTAACACAGTTACTGAACCTTCCTTGAGTTTAGATTAATTAGAGAAAATAATGTTTCATGTAGTAAAGGTTCTGAGGGTCAACATTCACATTGCACTGAGACATAAAGAAGTCACAATTTTAAGGGAAAGTTATCACTTAGGTAACTTGATATGGATATAAAGTGGGTTCAGAATGGGGGTTTCCTCAGCATGCAGTAAATGGGGACAGAAGACAACAGCTTACCAAGCAATTAGTTTCAGAAAAACTATTTTAGATTTTTTTCTATAACCGTCTCCATTAGGTATGTCAGACCAGCCAGAAGTTTGGCTTTTGTATGAGATACAAGCCATCAAAAAGGTTAAAATTTCTGAGTTAAAGACTGTAACAGCTGCAATTGGAATGTTCTCTTTCCAACTGAGTCTGTATTTCCTTAAGTTTTTAAACCAGGAAAAAAAGCTATTCTCAAACTAAGTATTAACCAGATGAAATACATTTACTTCAGGGCTTCCTTCAATGAAGTTCTCCAAAAGAAAAACTTAATACTTCAAAGGATAAGGTATTGGTCTGTGGTAGAAAAATTAATTGGAACCCAGAAGAGCTGGGTTCAATGCCCTACAGCAAGGCAAGTTTTGTTACAACTGAACTTCACCCGTTTTGTCACTTCAAATTGTGGAAGGACTCATGCAGGACCATCTCAAGACCACCTGATCATGGGATGTGTGGCACTGTTTTCCTCTCCCCCCCACCCTCCCATGATAGGGGGCATCCTGGGTCAAAGCTACATCCTGCTTCTCCATGCATGGGCAATAAATACAACACCACCTTTGCCAAAAGGAACTTCAGCATCTTCCATTGAAGCAAACATTTATGTTGTTTCATTTAGCCCACCTCATCTCACCTGAACAAATCCCAGTACTCACTAGTCACTGACAGTTACCTAATTTCAAACAACTTAGAATGGGGTCAGAAATATCAGGCAATTAAATTACTGCACATTTTGGAAAAAATCAGTAGTAAAATTCAGTCTTCACACATTCTTTGACAGCCCATCAGCTAAAGAGCACAAACATAGTGACAGATCTCTCAGCACTCATTGAGGTCCAAACCCACCAGCGTGCTGCCCTTATTGTGTGATGTTATTGAAGGACACAAGGAATGATTGGTGTAACATCTTCATGGTTAAGAAACCAGGGGAAACCTGAAGAAATGAAGTAAGCAGGATTCATTATTTCCACAAGAATTTATTGCACCTTTTTGTAATATGTTTGGTTATGGGTAGAAGATTCAAAAGATGAAACTGTTACCTTACAGAGCATTTTTATTCTGTTATTACTCTGGAAACGAGAAATCAATTCCCCACCACATCACACTGATGAAAGATGCAACTTGTGCACAACAATCTGACCATTTGCAGAAACAGCAGGTGGTAATAAATTAAGTTGGTGTTAACACAAACAAAACACTCTGTAAGCCAACAATACACACAGAGCTATCAATCTAGTCTTCCCTCAGTCCCTATTAGAACATGCAGAAATATTAATTTGAGGGGCTAAGCACATGCAGATTTTTTCCAAGCCAAGTGGTACTTGACCTGAAAACACAATCTCTTCTAAAAGGATCTGGTAATTAAAACACCTTTGCACATGAGCTTCAGGAAATGAAGAGTTTTATATAATTGTAATCTGTGCTCTTAATATGCTTAAACTGAAAGTAAGTACACTTCATAGTAGCTAGAGAGAAAATAGGAAAATCTCTTTCAACAAGTGTATCTGCTTTTATACACCTGAAGTACATATTTCTGCACAAAACCAGCATATTGTTGGGACACCTTCCACACTACAAGCAGTTTGGTTTGTTTCCAGGCAGCAGTACTTCAGAGGTCAGAGGTATGTCCTGTCACTCAACCCCCTATGCAAACTGGTACCATAGCTAGCTTTAGGACAAATGACAAAGGGATAAAATACTAACAAGTATTCTAACTGAAGGATATAGTATTTAATTTCATTATTCAATTTAGCCTGAACTTGGGTCTTTGGGATCTTTTAACTTGGGAGAGGTTCAGTCAGTGCTTGCTAAAGGCAAGGGGTGGCTATCTAACATCTTCAGCATCACACAATCCCTTGCCAGCACAGAATGATGGATCAAGCTTATTCTATTTCAACCCGAAGGCAGGGCAGAGTAGAAAAGTTGATGGAATTTCCACTACATCTTGACTATTGCCTAGAAAGTTCATAGAAGTGCAACTAAAATGATTAAGGCACTGGGCAGCAGCCATGTAATGGGAACTTAAAAAAGCTGGGACTCCAGCCAAGACCTTGATTGATATTTACAAAATCCCTGATGATGGGTAAACTGAACCCTGAACCAATCTTCTATGAGTTTCAGTCAAAAGATCTGTAAGTTTCAGTCAGAAGGGGGTAAACAGCAGACTGTGGAGGGCAGATCTTAGCAGCAAATTCAGAAAGGTGTGGACAACAGGCACGTCAACGGACATGAAGAGTCTCTCAAGCAGTGAATGCTGAAGAAACACAAGGAGGATGGGCTGCAGACAACAGCCACCCTCATGTGGTCTCCTGAAAGAGTGACAAATAGGAGATGCTGTCAAAGAGAGTGGACCATTCATCTGATACATTTTTTACATTAAAAACATCCATAAAAGCTTAACCTTTTGCTTCTACTGTTGAAGGTGAAATATGATCCTTAGCACTTCCAGAAAGTTCAGATGAAAATACAGCCATGCCAGCTTTGTGAGCTTTCTCATGCCTTATCATATGAAGTCAATAGTTGCCAGTGCAAGATTATTATTTCCAGGCTTGGAAAATACTGCCATAAAATCAGAGAAAGGAATCAAATAACATTTTGAGAATTTTATTCCATAGAACAAATCAGAAAATTAAACAATCCTAGAAAAAATCCCCACACATCTATGAATGCAACAGAAGAGTCTACACTGTATATTCTGATCCTTATAAGCATTCATACAATTGTTTAAAAACACACAAAATTAAAGATGGCCCATCACTGGCAATATTTTCAAATGTTTCATTTTTTTAAATGTCAAATATTTTTTTGCACACAGTTCAAGTTCTCATTTAGAGTTTAGTGTTTAACAGGAACAAGAATCTAAGTCTGGTGTCTCAAATCTGCCTCTGCAAGAAGCTACAGACAAAATAATTGATCTATGATTGTTTCTGAAGAAGATATCTGCATAGAGGTTGGAGTTAATTTTTCAAAGGCAAGTAAGTTGTCACCACAGGCTGCTGAACCAACTTAATATATAACCAATTTGTTCTTGCTGCTGCCAAAGCCAGGGAGCTTGCTACCCCTTTTCTCCCTGCCAAGCATTTCCTCATCCACTCATCCTGACTATGCAGCCCTTGCTTCCCTTCTGTGGCCTCCTGCTGCTTCTTAAATACTTTCTGAGCTGCTTTTACTTATTAAGACTGAAGAAGTCAGACCAAGCTGCTTTCCTCTGGTTTTGATGGGGGTTTGGCTTGGTTTCGTTGGGGTTTTTTTTGGGAGGAGATCCATTTAAATAAGGTGAAGTGGCTCAGAAAAGCTCTACAGAAGCTCTGGAGCCAGGACAAAGTAGACAGCAAAAGCACATTGTCAGTAGGGAGGAGGAGGGTGCCCACTTTTGGCAGCTGCAGTGCTGGTTGTCGACTCACTGTTCTTCTTGGACTAGATCCTGGGGCATGGGGCAAAATAAATTTATCAGTGGGAGATAGAAACCACCTTCCTCTGCTCTCCCAACAGGTTGGAGAAATGAACGAGTTCTATGTCAGTGAGACTGCTTTTTTCAGTACAGCTGCACCAATCATTTGTCGTGCAAATCTGACAGCTTTGAGTCTCTGACACCAAGCTATTAAATAGCATTTACTGATTTTCAGTACTTGGTCAAGAGGGGGATGAAGAGAGGAGAAGGAGGGAGGACAGAGCACTGGAAGCAGAGAGGGACTCTTCCATTGTCATGATGAAAGATGGCAAAAATAATTTGGTTTGAATACAAATACTGAAACTTCAACTGTCAATTTCAAGTTCAACCTTATTTTTTTCCCCCTCTTCCTTTAAAGCCATTTATCACCTATTAGCTGGGGTCCAGGTAAGTCTGACCAACTGAACAGGTAGATTTGAAAGAGAGACCAAGCCTTTTTAATAGCAATGTACTGAAATGGCACAGAAAAATATCCAGAATGTGTCAGAGTGAACAGAAAATGGAACACACACGAAGACAGAATAGGGAGGAGCTGCTGAGAAAAAACAAGTAACACCCTCAAGTCAGAGTGACTGAACTTTTATGGTGTTCAGCAGCAGGTTCAAAAATGAGAGTCCAGCTTCCTGGTTGAACTAACACTCACCCTGCAGAGCCTCACCTACCTCCCCATGGAGGAACTTGGTAGTCTACAAAGTCCCTGTGTACATCCTGTTAATAACTGAGGGTTTATTTAGGTCACCAAAATCTATACTCCTTACCCTGCATATGAAATGGAACAACAGAAACTGCAGATGAGTCATTTATTACATCTTAATAATGAAAAATAAAAGTTTTTACAGTAATGGCTTTGCTGAACTTCAAGTTTTGTTTCTGTAACAACCTTAAAGAGATTGCTTATAATACAGGTTCTTTATTATATACATTAAATATATCATACACACAAGATTGTAAAATCTAACAAGGCCTAGGTGTTAAGGTCTCAGACCTATTAATTGCTTACCATTAATATAAGATTACTGTTATTTCCTGACAGTGGAGCAACACAGAAAATTTATCTTGCAGTGATTTCCTGGTTTGACATGTTCATAAGTCAATTACAGCTGCTCTAGCAGCCAGGGCTCTTCTGAGATCCAACTATCATCCACAAAAAAGAAAACTCAGTCTGATGCTACACACATTTGCAACATGCACTTTTCTAGTATTAAAAAAATGTATGTGAAGGATGGAAAGTATAGTTATGAAATATGAAACACATCCACGCAAGCATATCAGAGCTTCAACTTTTACGATTAAAAATCATTGCACCTCCTGAATTTGGGTGCAGATGAGATGGTGCATAAGCAGAAGACCTTGAAGACACAATCTGAAAGGGGGGAAAAAAAAATAGTCCAATTACCTAGTTTACTCAAAACAATTATGAATTCCCTTTGTTTAGGAGCAGAGTGTTTACTAACAGGTTTGACAGTAGTTCTGGTGCTAGAGCAAGTTTTATCAATAATTTGATATGTTCTTAGCAACTCAATTCATAATTCAAATACTGTGGCAGAAGTTGATGAAATTCCTGGGGAACAGAATAGGCAAGTAAGGCTTGTTTGTATCTGAAACAAGGCAGACAGTGATAAGCACCTGTACTTTGCAGTAAAATCAACAAAACATCTGAGAGTTAACTATCGTGGCATCATCTACAGACCTTCAGCCAGGGATCAGAATTTCATAGAATCATAGAATCACAGAATTGTTCAGGTTGGAAAAGACCTTCAAGATCATCGAGTCCAACCTTATCCCAACCCTATCACCCTGTTTCTGATGACCCACCACTAAACCATGTCCCCAAGCACCACATCCAGAAGACTTTTAAACACATTCAGGGATGGTGACTCAACCACCTCCCTGGGGAGCCTGTTCCAGTGCCCAACAACCCTTTCTGTAAAGAAGTTTTTCTGATATCCAACCTAAATCTCCCCTGACACAACTTGAGCCCATTTCCTCTTGTCCTGTCATCAGTCACCAGTGAGAAGAAACCAACCCCACTCTCACTACAACCTCCTTTCAGGTATTTGTAAAGAGTGAGAAGGTCTCCCCTCAGCCTCCTCTTCCCCAGACTAAACAGCCCCAGCTCCCTCAGTCATTCTTCATAGGGGATGTTTTCCAACCCCCTCACTAGCTTTGTTGCCCTTCTTTGGACCTACTCCATCACCTCAGTGTCCTTTCTGTACTGAGGTGCCCAAAACTGAACACAATACTCGAGGTGGGGCCTCACCAGTGCCCAGTACAGAGGCAGGATTACTGCCCTAGTCCTGCTAGACACCCCATTTCTGATCCAAGCCAGGATGCCATTGGCCTTCTTGGCCACCTGGGCACACTGCTGGCTCCTGTTCAGCTGACTGTCAGTCAATACACCAAGGTCCTTTTCTGCCAGGCAGCTCTCCAGCCACTCTTCTCCAAGCCTGTAGAGTTGCTTGGGGTTGTTGTGACCAAAATGCAGGACCCAACATTTGGCCTTATTGAATTTCCTACAGTTGGTCTCAGCCCATCCATCCAGTCTGTCCAGGTCCCTCTGTAAAGCCTTCCTACCATCCAGCAGATTGACACTCCCTCCCATCTTGGTGTCATCTGCAAATTTACTGATGGTGCGTTCGATCAAGATCATTAATAAAGATGTTAAACAGGAGTGGCCCCAGCACTGAGCCCTGGGGGACACCACTCGTGACTGGCCACCAACTGGATTGAACTCCATTAACCACAACTCTTTGGGCCTGGCCATCCAGCCAGTGTTTAACCCAGCAGAGTCCATGCCCATCAAAACCATGGGCAGCCATCTTTTCCATGAGGATGTTATGGGGGATGGCATCACAGGCTTTACTGAAGTCCAGGTACACTTACATCAACAGCCTTTCCCTCATCCCCTAAGCATGTTGTAGAAGCACATGGCCTGTTAAAAGTGACTTTTTGAGCAGACAGTTTAAACATGATAAAACAAGCAACTCTGAGGAAGTTTAAGGCAAAAAAAGGGTAATTTGAAATATGCCTGGCACAGCCAACGGTAGCATAAGCACATCCAGCCTGTAATTATTTCCCAGTATTTTGTAAATGTCAAAGCACAGTTTAAAGACGCTCAGCATTAGTCTGAAACACGATGCCACCACATTTTAATCAGATGCAGGGTATTTCACTGAGCAAGTGAAGGGAGTTTCACAGACAGCAGGCACTCAGAGTAAAAACTCATTTAAAATGCAGCAGTATTTTTCTGGAAAACACAACACTGCTCAGAGGAACGATGGAGACCAAAAAAAGAGGTGATCAGAGACAGCAAAAAGCAGAGCTTGCCAGGCTTGGAGAGTATTTTTGTTCTGCCTGGTCATGTTGGATCTGGGACTTTACACCCTTGTGGGACACTGTCCTCCACACAGCTCTGCTGCTGGTTTTTGGGAGATGTGTCAAGATCCCTTCCATGCAGAGGTAACATTTGAAACATTAAGAGTTAATAAGACTTGCTCCAAAGAAATAAGCTGCAAATTATTCTCACACTCCAGAAGGAAATTAGTTTTCCCACTTTAAGGAGTGAATAGAATAATAGTTTGCATATATAAGGAGTGCAGAGCAGCATACTTGATGAGACTCTGGGGTTTTCTCTACCCCTGCAGGTAAAAAGAAAAAGACCAACCCCCTGAACAAACACCCCCAAGGCACCATCTTCCACTTACTAAAATGCTACACATTCAGATGTCAGTTAATAAAGTGACTGAAAACAGCCCTGCTCCACTCTCCTCATGAAAGATGGCTTTTTCACAGCAAGAATCATAGAACCATAGGGGTTGGAAGGGACCTCTGAAGATCATCTAGTCCAACCCTCCTGCTGCAGCAGGAACACCCAGGACAGATCACAGAGGAATGCATCCAGATGAGTCTTGAAAGTCTCCAGAGAAGGAGACTCCACAACCTCCCTGGGCAGCCTGTCCCAGGGCTCTGTCACCCTCACAGTTAAAAAGTTCTTCCTCATGTTGAGGTGGAACTTCCTGTGTTGTAACTTGGTGCTGTTTACCCTTGTCCTGTTACAGGGCACCACTGAACAGAGACTGGCCCATTCTTGACACCCACCCTTCAGATATTTGTAGACCTTAAGTCTTCTCTTCTCCAGACTAAACAGCCCCAGGTCTCTCAGCCTTTCCTCGTATGTCAGATGTTCCAGTCCCTTAATCATCCTTGTAGCCTCTGTTGGACTCTTTCCAGTATATCCCTGTCCCTCTTGACCTGGGGAGCCCAGAACAGGACACAATACTCCAGATGTGGTCTTATGAGGGCAGAGTAGAGGGGGAGGAGAACCTCCCTTGACCTGCTGGACACACCATTCATAACACATCCCAAGAACTTCAGCTGCACAGGCTATTTCACTGCTGTACTTCATAGCAAAAGTGAGATACACCCAAACTGGGTGTTGCTGTAAGGAAAAACAAACCCTTCAAGCACAGATGCCAGCATGTTGCCTCTCTGCAGAAACAGCAGCACAGCCCACCCCCATTTACTCACTTGTTTTAGCTACCCCCACCATGCACTTGCTGAAGGTCAGAAAGCTGCATTCATTTCAAGATTTCTTCATTGGAGTTGAGGTTTCTGTGGCCAACTTGAACTATGGAAGATTTCTCCACCCCCCATCTGTGCTTAGTTTGTTTTTTTTTAAGCTAGAGAACCGAAGATTCCTCAATTTTAATTTTATCAAAACAAACCCACAGCTCAAAGAGTTTAGAGACAAAGACAACTGATACTAAAACAAACAAAAAACTGTTTCCCTTTCTCTTTACTTCACATTTATGATGTACTAGGTTATATGTTAAAAAAAAAAATCTCATTCCTTTTAGAATCACAGAATGTCTTGGGTTGGAATGGGACCTCTAAGGGCATCTAGTCCAACCCCCCTACAATAAGCAGAGGCATCTCCAACTAGATCCTGTTCCCTTGCACATACAAATTCAGTCATTTTAACAGTACTTAAAAGTAGAGGAACTTTAAAAACATAACTTTTTAAAACCAATTTCACTGGTGTGTCTGCCTCCGATTGTTAGGTATTTTGCAGGTGAAATAGAAATCCAATTTAAAACAAATCTGAAATTAGGAGTTGTTGCTTTTACAAATCAGGTTCATGCCCAGAAAAAAGGCCAAATACTTTATTCCTCATTTTCCAGATGCAAGACATAAATTTCGAAGCGGATTTGTTCTAAGTTCAATTTTTAAAAAAAGAGAGTAAGTTGCTGCACAGCATTTATTGCATCTTAAACTTACAGGTTTACCTTGTTGTTTTGTTTTATGTGGTGTTTAACAAAGGTATATACCAACATGAGACGTTTAAAAATAAAGTATTTTTATAGGGTTTGTCAATTCCCTAAAATTCTTCGTTTGTTTGTTTAATACAACAAAATTAGGATTAAAATGAGATAAATTATGTGGACATATTCTTAAGAACATGCTGTTCTGACAGAAAGCTCTGAACTTAAAGATCAAGTTATTACAACATTTATATCATCTACTCTTACATGCTAAACAAAGCAGTTCACAGCAATAAAACCAACAGCATCTCAGTGGCCTAAAAGGAGAGGAAAAGGGAAAGAACACAAAGAAGTAGTAACCAAAGCCAGAAATAATACTCCATCTAAAAAATTCCCTGCCAAATTACACTGTACCACCAGTGTCAAAGAAACGTGCCATAATTAACAAGTCAACAACCAGAAGTGTTCAGGATCTGCCTTCCTTCAGTTCAGCCTTGATTTTGCAAAGCCATGACCATACCTACAGATTCCTAGGAGAACAGATTTGAATATACAAGTACATTAATGTTCAGGTGATAAGCACTGGAATATGTACATGCACACAGATAAGGGAGGAGGAAGCACCCACCACCTGAAAAGAACTAGCTCTACAAACCCGTTTAACACTGCAGAGTCTGTCACCAAGGTCACATTTTATGAGCACCATTACTGCATTACAGTAGGTTAAATGTCCTTGCAAGAACAGAAGCCTACGTCCTATCTGCTGCCTGCTCCAAGAAATACTTTTCCCATCGGAATAAAGGAACAAGAAAGCATTTTTATTTGCAATTCCAACAGAACTGGAGCAATATTAATGATCTGAGAGTAGATTGAATATAAAGAATGAGGGAAGTCTAATAAAAAGAAGGAAAAAATATCTCACAGTAATAAGTTACAGAAAGTTATACACAAACTCCTGCTTCAAAAGATGATTCCAGGGCTGAAGCATCACATACACCACAGAGACTGAAACAAAACTAACATTCACAATTGACACATCCACAGTCCAGGTACCATCCACACTAGCAAAAGGGAATGGCTCCTGTTGTCAGTTATTAACTGAAGTAAGTAAAGGGACAACACTCCCATTCCCCCAGTGTAGTGTGATTGACACTCATTGAAGTTCACTCAACTTCTTGTTTATATTCCTACCACTGAGTAGGAAAATACTGACTGACTTAAGGCACCAGTGACTGATTCTGCAAAAAAAGCATTAAAAGAAATAATTACAGAATATCCACAGCTTCTTTAGATCCACAAACACATGCTACAGGCAATCACACTTAACAGACAAGTAAAAACTTTTTAAGTTGGGGTTTCTTTTTCTACCTCCCTCTTGTCTCCAAATACAGCTCATACAGAATTTCATACTGATCTTCTCTGAATGCCTAATGTCATACTCATGAATGACAGAGATGTGAGTGCAGGTTTCAAAGCTGGCTTAATTTCTCATCCTCCTGAAGATGCAGAAGCCATCAGGGCTACTCAAATGCATACAGAAACCTGAGATACTGAATGTAAATATCCTTAAGTTAGTATTTTGGGCAGCTCTGAATGGTAAGCATCTTCTGTATTCATAAATACATACCCACGTACAATTCCATCTTATAATAATTTCAAATATGAGGGGGTTTCCCCCTTTTTGATGAATTTTACTTGTCTGCAAGACTTTTAAGCTCATCCTGGTTTATTTTATTTTGACTGAACTGTGATTTTAACATTAAAAAAACAAAGTGGACATAAAGCTAGATTAAACAGCAATGAGTGTCTGTCATTGCCTTTTTTTTTTAATGCTGGATAAACATTCATTTAAAAATGAATCACAAAACAAGTCCTTAAATTCATTTCTATCAGCTCAGCAAGCACCCATCGGGATTTTAAAGAACTTCACACAAAGCTGGTGATCAACACATGCTTTGTCTTTAATTGCCAAACCATGAATGTTTCAGCGAGGCAATTCTCTACTTCAGTATTTCCTCTAAGCAGAGGTGAGCCGGGTACCACCCATCAGGTCAAGGGTGTGCATTACTTGGAGGTCCAAGCTGTGATCTTTGCTGGCTTATGCCAGTTCAGGAAATTCATCATTTAAATGATGCCGGTGCCTAGGGGCACCACTCCTGCAATGCTTAGCTATACTTTTCTCTCTTTCCTCACATTTCTTTAAGGAACCCGTTATGCTTTTCTTTTAAATGTTGAACTAAGAAGTACTGAGCAGATGCTTACAGCTATTTTCATCATTGCTCTGCGTGACAATATCAACTTTCTCAAATCTATTGCCACTTTGCAGTCAGTGTTTAGCAACTAAAACTATCTTCTACTCAGCATCTCATCAGGAAACATAAAAATAAAAAGTTGACAGTTAGAAAGTAACATCTTCTACAATAGTTCTTCTTGGTATATATTTTCAGTGAGGAGCATGGTTGTTAACTAGAGGAACAACAGAAATGTAGGTAAATGGTATCTTGAAGTAACACAAATCAGAAAGAGCAAACCCAAAAAAGTAGTATTAAAGAGTAAAACATTCTAATTAGATTCACTGTATCTACAGACACCCTAAATATACACTACCCCTCTGTTGTAGAAAATTTTGCTAGAAAGGGCCCAATATAACAGTGCTGAGAGGAAGGACCAGCAGCCCTGCTGATGGATGCAGTCTGGGCACCAGGTGCCATGTGGTTCAGTCACACTTCTGGTCACACCACACAACTTGCCCTGCTTTTCCTACAGTACAAAATGGGAATAACACACATGACCTTCTGTGCAAAGTGCTTTAACTAGTGGAGAAGGTGATGGACAGAAATACAATCAGAGCGTGCTTGTTTCCGAATGCAGATTATTCTTACTAGCAGCTCATCCTCACTGGCCACCAACAGTCACTGCTCCCTTGCAGAACAGACTGGACACAGAAACAGCATTAACTACTTCCCCTTCCAATTCTAGGAAATCAGCAATTATGGAGCAGAGAGATTCCACCATTTAATTTCGGCACAAACAATCAGAACTCTGGAAAATTCCAACTTCAGAAAATTACCTGCAGGAGGGTTTAGCACAGAAATTATTGGGTACCCATAAAAAATGCTGCAGTTCCAACTACAATACCTTTTCATCTACCACCGAGGTTTGGCAGCTCTAACCTGTACAAACACATCACACCCAGAGTTCTGAAAAGAAGTGAGATGTGACAGATGACAGCAATATGCCAAATGGATTCTTACTGCACCTCCAGATTGACAAAAAATATTCTAAATTACGTTTAGATGTGAGAACTTGATAATTGAAGCACCATGCCCAACACCACTGGCCAACACAGGTCACACAGCTGCTTGCAGTAAAACGAGGTAAGTGCAAAACCAGCAAGAAGTTTGTTCAGTATCAGAGGGAACCAGAACTTACACAAATCCTAGAATTACTTTGAACAAGTAAGGGACACTGAGTCATAGAATGGTTTGGGTTGGAAGGGATCTTAAAGATCATCCAGGGATGATCAGCAGGGACACCTCCCACTAGACCACGTTGTTCCAAGACCCATCCAGTCTGGTCCTGAACATTTCCAGGAATGAGGCAACCACAACTCCCCTGGGCAACCTGTTCCAGTGTCTCACCACCCTCTCAAGAAAGAGTTTCCTCCTAATGTGTAACCTTAAACTCCCCTCTATCAGTTTAAAACCATGACCCCTTGTCCTGTCACTGCCCTCTCTGGTGAAAAGTCCCTCCCCAGCTTTCCTGTAGCCCCTTCAGGTACTGGAAGGGGCTCTAAGCTCTCCGTGGAGCCTTCTCTTCTCCAGGCTGAACAACCCCAATTCTCTTAGCCTGTCTCCATAGCAGAGGGGCTCCAGCCCTCTGAGCATCTTCGTGGCCCTCCTCTGGACTCACGCCAAGAGATCCATGTCCTTCTTGTGTTGGAGACCCCAGAACTGTACACAGTTCTCCAGGTGGGGTCTCACAAGAGCAGAGCAGAGGGGCAGAATCCCCTCCCTGGCCCTGCTGGCCACACTTCTTTGGATGCAGCCCAGGACATGGTTGGTTTCCAGGCTGCAAGCTCACATTGCCAGCTCATGTTGAGCTTCTTATCAACCATCACCCCCAAGTCCTTCTCCTCCTGACTGTTTTCAATCCATTCTCCCCCCCAACCTGTATTTGTGCTTGGGATTGCCCCAGCCCAGGTGCAGGACCTTGCACTTGGCCTTGCTCAACTTCATGAGGTTGGCATGGGCCCACCTCTCAAGCCTGTCAAGGTGCCTTTGGATGACATTTTCCTATCCAAGAACTGATTATGCCTTGTATCCATTTAAGTTTATATTTTATATTATACACTCTATAAAATAGTGTGCATAGATACAAAAAAAAAATAGGAAAATGAAAGCAATGTGGCTGAAGGAACTTGGCAGCAAATGTACAAAGATGCAAATCCTTCATGTCAAGGACAGCACAGGAACAGAGCAGTGACATTCTCCTACCTCTGTATAAGAAAACCTCAGGCATTAAGTTCTCCCACTATAATTAGAGAAAAAACCCTTAATGTTAGAAAGCATAGATTTAGAAACACACAGAAAAGCCTACAGTTAGAAGACATAACATTAACACATTGAGCTGACAGGCACTACTGCTGTCTGCCCATCCCACCCCTGTGCCAGAGGGCCCTGGGCTATAACAGCTGAACAGCTTAGGGTCCAAATCCCCCATTTCTTTGCCATTCACGTGATAGAAGCAGCATACCAATGAGCACTGCACTGCCATCACCCTGGGTGAAGGACAGACACCCAGCTCCCTGCCATCTGCACGGTACCTGCACCCTCTGGTTAAGGGCTGGGATGGGTATCTGCAGCACACACGTGTTCTTCCACCTTGACAGGTACAGTTATACACAGCCACAAATCACAGCCCTGTGAAGCCACCCTTTTATTTCTGCCAGTAACAGACCACTGCAATCAGACACCTGAATGGACACAAAGCTGCTGTTCAAGTCGACTGGCAATGCAAGTTGTTGTAGGGGAATCAGCTGTTCTGATCACACTGAGAAGGTTGCTCCACTCTCAAGTATCTTTGCTGCAATTCTTCAGTTTATCTTGACCAACCATCATGTCACAGACTAGACAAAACCCTCTTTGAGTTGAACACCCTAGGATTTCAGGAATTTGATTCCATCTAGTATCTCCTCAAGGACAAGAGATTGTTGCTGAGTTGCAAGCGTAACAGCCGAAAACCTATGAGTAGAGCTCAAATCTTACTGCCCCTTATCTTCAGAAGTCAGCTGAGAAGCTTCAGGAATACATCCAATTCCTTGCCATCCTCCTCCCCAGAAATCAAAATTTAACAGGACTGCAGACCATTACTCATCCTGAAGCTACTTGTGATAAAAAAGTTCTTTGCTACAATAACCTTTATATGCTTCTCAAAGAAGAAAACTCAGTGTGAGAATGCAGGCCCAAATCCTGGCAATAATCAGTCTAGCTTCATCCAGAAGGAGCACTGATTAAGTGAAGAAAAGTCTGGTTTTACTGACAAACTCAAGTAGAATTGGCTTAGGTCAAATTCTTACAGGAGCTAGAAAAGAAGCATGCAATGGAAGGAAGGCACTGCCATTCTTTACTCATTAGTCAGACAACCACAGGGTGTCACATTGAACAGGGAACACTACAGTGGAGATTATTTGCATCTTCTACAAGGCTGAGAAGCTGAAGCTTCCCATCAGTGTTGAACACGTTCAAAATTACTGTAACTCTCCCAATTCTGAGAGGAAACTGCCACATCCCAGAGGGCCCGTTCAGCTAACGTCACATTAAACGCTGGATGCAGAGAAGTCAAGACTACTCCATTTCCTCTGACAAAAAGAGAATTTAAGTTCCATAGCACATCAAACTGAAGTCAAAGTTAAGCTTCCAGTCTCAAAATGCCAAACTTCAGTTTATTATGCTCTTCATCTGTTGATATGACACCTCTACAGCTCTTCACAGAAGTGTTTTCAGTTGCTGTAAGCAATTGTACTGAGTAATGGCAGAACTGAAGGTCACACACTGATTTTCTTCCTGTACTTAAGAGGAGACCTACACCACAGAAAGAACTGGTTTTTCTTTAGAAAATATCTCAATAGAGGAAGAGACAATACTTAATTTGCAGAGTGAGCCTAATTTAAATACAAAAAAGACAAACGACCCCCCCTAGGTAAGGTCCAAGGTTACGGATCTGAAACCACTGGCAGGGGAAGCTATTCTGGAAAGCAGTGACAGTGCTTAGGAAAAGTACCAAGCTCTTTCTTCTAGCAAAGAAACAAACCTTGATTATCAAAATAAAAGAATCCTCTCCCTCTATGCCAGTAAAAGCACCACTGAAGTGCCGGGCAATCACCAGTTAACTCCCTAACCTCAGCAATCCCCATCAGAAAAAAAAGTTGGCATCATTAATTCTCAACATGGATTCAACAGTAGATATTGCAGTGATCTCATTTATTTTGCAAGATGATGGAATCTTCATGAATGCTACAATATTCTTATGACTGCTATAATCAAATAAATTTATGATGTGCTGTACTTAAGCTTGTTTTAGTAGAACATTTACAAAGACATTTCCTTATGTCTCCATTGCAGTGCTAGTTTATACAAGTCAGTAGCTTGCACAGACCTGCCTACTGTAATGTGACACTGGATAATAATTTAGGATGTCTTCAGTTTTTAATAGATTACCATGAACAAACCTGTGTCAGGTCATAAATTTAAGGATACTAGTGAGGTTTTCTTTTTTTTCAGACTAATAATTAATGAAAAATACATACTCTCTGCAGACACACCGAATTCTTTTACAAGACATGAATTTGCAACTATTCCATTTAAGAATGCTTCAGCAAGTGGAAGGACTGAGACAAGCTGATTTATTTCTTACAAATGTAACATCAGTTAGGAAAGCTCATTTCACTGTAATAGTTCTTCCAATAAAAGTTGTGAAGATCAGTTGCACAATGAATCATGTTCACTAAAAAAGCAAAAACAGGTAGGAGATCATCTCCAGGGTCTAAAGATGCTGATTTTGAAATACTGCAACTGTTGCCAGGCTGAGTGTGTAAGGAGAATGATGCTGAGTCTGTGTGTGCCTATGTATATATATACATGCCATACAGGAAATAAATACACACACTATGTGATTTGTGATAAAAACGTTCACATTTTTCAAAAGAAAGTTAAGGCCACAAACTCCTGTTTGACTTTTCAGCAAAAATGCACCATTTTCTTAAACACTGTCTTCCAGATTTTTTCTTCAGCCTTTTTTTAATGCATCTTCAAAAGGATGTTTAAAATATTTCGTTTTCCTTGCCTAAGTTTTAGTTTGTCCCAGGCAGCTCAGAATTTAATTCCATGCTGGTTCACTGGTTCATGGCTAGATGTTACAACTGATAAGATCACACATCTCTGTTTCACAGGGAACACAGAACCTCCCCCCTCCCCAGTGCTTAAAACAATCACTTTCCTTTTCTGTGAAAATATCTCAAAGCTCCATCTTGACCACTATTCCAGTAGTCTTTGAACAAGAAACAAACCACCCTAGAGGGAATGCATCAGGACTCTCACAGCTGCATATTTCTGCACATTTTGAAGAATATCAATGCTACCACATGCTGTATTCTTAACACTGAAGGGAAGAAACCCCCCTGCTTTTCCAGACTATTTTCCACTTTTAAACATACACAGGCATTTCAAGAGCTGTCTTTAAACAGCCTTTGAAAATTGGTGGGTTTGGTGGAAGTAAGGCTATTTTTTTTTTCTATAAAGATTTCCAACACAAAAACCAGACACACATAAGCTGAAATAACAGATGCTTTACCAGTTTTCAAATCTTACACCTTAAGTAGCCGTAAGTTAATAAAGTTTAACAAAAGTTTAGGCAAATTTGTGGTTTGAAAGGAAATGGCTGATGCATCACGTCAGCTGATGTAGCCAACGTAGTAGATCAAACTGTCAAAAGACAGACCAGGCTCTTCCCAGTTGTTATGCCCTCAGAAACCAAGGGAAAAGCAAGGTATTTATGGAAAGCACTAAAAATAAATATGCATTTGGGAACGCCAAACTACACCTATAGATCCACGGCAGTGCAAGAGTAGGTGCTGCAGTCATTTAAACTGGAAGTCCCCAACAACGTGCAGCAGAACACTCATGCTAATGGAAGGGCCTTTTTTCTTTCCTAACACACAACAGCGATTGTATTAGTGTTCTACATACAGTGGGTTGTGTCCAAAAAGTAAGAAAACATGGTTTAGAGACTACTTCCCTGTCTGCCTTCATGGTATCAGCAACTTGAGTCACTGTTTCTGTCACCATGCCTCTTGTAAGTGATTGCCTGCCATCTAAAAATCTACTGGCCTGTTGGACCAAAACTGACCACCCGAGGATTTTTCTGTTAGCAAAACAACAGAGACTTACAAGATGGAGACGAAAGGGCATTGAACTTTTCTCTTACTAATTCAACTATCTGGTTTATACTCAAGAGATCACCAGTAGGTTCCAACTGAATAC
This sequence comes from Hemiprocne comata, assembly GCA_020745705.1. NCBI lineage: Eukaryota > Metazoa > Chordata > Aves > Apodiformes > Apodidae > Hemiprocne > Hemiprocne comata. The sequence continues at coordinate 161,295,642 of CM036587.1, forward strand.
ACCTCATGAAACAGCAGAAAACCACCAAAAGAACAACATTTAACTTGGAATTGCTTATCACTTTAAAAAAACTGCAACTGCAGCAGATTGCAATAAATAGGGTAAAACTCCTTCCCAGTTGATTAAATACATTTCACAACATAGCTGCCTTAGGCTTTTTCAGTTTTTTTTTTTAATCAAGACAAGGTTTTTGCCTGTTTATCTTAAGATGATATAGACCTTTTCATGTTAGTCTGAACAGCTGAATTCAAGAACTGTGATCACCCTTCACTGGCTGCTCATATGACATACACTTAACAACACCACGTCAATTTATTGCTCATAAATTATTAAACAGAGCTCTTCACATGGCAGATATTTAAGAAACTTCCTCCTTTTTGGGGTGCATAATTCACAGCCATACAACATACTATCCAGCTATCTTTAACTGTTATATTTACATTTATTTCACTGAACTATTTTGCAAGCTTAAAATGGCATGCCCTGTGAAACTGAGGATAAAAGGCCATTGCCAAAAATGTACAAGGCAAAGTGCAACACATCACACCATTGAAAACTTTTAATTAGCATGTCTAAGCATTGTTAAGATTACTAAAGATCCACAAAAAAAAATAAAATTGGATTAATTTTAAGGCAACTGAAGAACATTCCAGTCTACTGTTACAGTTAGAAAGAAAACATCCCTGTATGATACTGGTGCAAATTTTCAGCTGGGAGGCAAAGTACTGCCTTCTGAGGGACAGAGACACCCACTTCAGCATCCTCTGAAGTTGTAACCAAGCTCGAGGCTGTTTATATTCCACAAGACCAAAGATTTTTAAGTTTCAGATTACTTAATAAGGGAAGGGGTGGAAGAGCAGCCAAGAATGTCTTACTCCTATCGCTACTCAAGTAAAGTAATACAGACTTGCTTGCTGAGAAGAAATGTCAGTAAACAAAATACACACTTTCTCTAAATATTCCCAAACCTGGAGTATGCAGATCCAGACTAAATTACTGAGTTCAGTTAACATTATGTTAGGAGTGATTTTAGCATAAAGAGGAGGCAAAACCTGGCTTGTATCATAAACAGATAACATGAACACTTTATAAAAAAAAGAAAATATCTTTCTTTGATGCAGTCCTATAGGCTGACCACACAGGAGGAGCTGCAATTAGGTCAGCGTGTAATATCCCTAAGAAGATTGAATTTTTTTTAGATTTAAGGACACTAAAAAAACTAGACGCACATTCTGTATGAACACAGACTCACTAAAACATTTCAAAGCATTTGCAAAGAAGGAATATTTGCTATGAGATCACACCTAATACACTGAAAGCTTAATCTGTCGCATTAAAAAAAACCCAGACCATTTAGAAAGAAGTTATGGATAATAAAACATCTATATCAAGATCACATTTTAAGACATTGTAAAATACTTTTAAAAAGCTTTATCAATTTCTCCTGCAGGTAATCTGAAGCTTTAACAGAAAAGCCAAAAAGACAGAATAAAACTATCCCAACTAAAAGTATCTCTCATTAATACATTACCTTTCTTTGACTGCAGATATCTCACAGCCCTTATCAAAGTAGGCCAGACCCGTCTCATTTCCCTAAGGTTAAGCTGGTGAACCGTGTTCAGAGTACTCACCAACTAAGGAATGGCCACCATTCAACGACAAATATAGCACAAGCTATTGCTCATCTGTCCTATATTTTTGGAGGCTGAGATTTAGTTTTTTTCCAGAAACCATCACAATTGACAGCTGGGAAGATGCTGGTGCCTTTGTCCTCTTATGCAACTCCTGGTGTCCCCCTTCTCCCCCCAACAGGAATAAAAAGAGATTACATGGCTGCTCTCTATTCCAGGGCAGAGGAGGCTGGGTAAGCAATCTTCCCTGAAGTTATGTTCTGAGAACACTTCACAGGCCATCAGGGGAAGAGGGAGGGATCGTTTTTCATTCATTTTAGTTGCTCGAGTGGGTGGGGGGGAATCGATACCTTTTATCATGGCTCAATGAAGCCATCTTCCACAAGAAGCTGCTAGCCCTGCTGTTGTCATCCTCTGGTGCTGGAGCAGAAGGGTGAAAACAGATATCCCCAGTACTAACCAGCTTTGACAACAGATGGTAACAACTTGCTTTTTCTTTGAAAAGATTCTTCTTCCCTATTTTTGAAAGTTATTCTCTGTGAAGTACGTTCATTCATACCCTCAGAATATCCCAAGGAGGAGGTGAATCCTGGTCTCATCTAACACTTTCATGGCCCAGCTTATGGCCCACGCAGCAGTAGGCATTGCTATTACCCCTTCCCGATAAACAAGTTTTACTAAAAGCAAAGCACTGCTTTGTTTTAGCTTTGTTTCCACCTACTGTTACTCACTGTTTTATTAACTATTATTCCAAAGTGGGCCGAGAGATTCTGAACTTCATGTGATGTTACCAGGATGTGGTGTTCAAGTCCTTTTTAAGTTACTTTTAGGACATGTCCTTCTGTGATGTGCCAATGTGTGCCAAACACTAGTTTAGCCCCAACAGCTCAGCAAGTTACAGAAAGCATCCTAAACAAAGACAGTGTTAAATGCTTCTTCATGTCTCCTCCAAATAACAAGACTATAAAAATTATAAATTTAGTTATATTTTCCAAGACAATTAATCAGCAGCTACGCCTACTAGCTCCTTAGAGTTCAGATACACTTCCCCTGAACTTCTGAAGGAACAGCCTCTGTCTGCGATCCAAGATGACAGTGACACAATACTTCACTGCCAGTTTCTCTTCCAAAAAAGAAAGTACATTGAAATGAAAGTGAACACGAGGCAAGTTATGCTTACAATCGGCAACACAACCTTTGGATTTCATTTTCCATCTAATGAAGACTCGATTCTTTGGCTAATAACAGAATTTCTCCTGTTTTATCCCTGTCCTGTATCTTCATACACACCCACCCACAATACCCAACATACAAGTACATTCTAGACTGTAACAGGGTAAATATCTTTGGGATGTTTATAATGTCATAAATGCCTTGGGATGCAAGTTAAGGTAACAGTGTGAATGAGTTTCAGACTTCTGTCCAGTTATTGTTAAGCTTCAATTTCAAGTCAAACCCTCTCATTGTACCAAATGCGTGCTTCGTGGCTCGTTATTGTCTCTTGGGGGGTGATAGAGGTGGCAACTTCTAAGACATCAAGCTGAAAGATCTTAGTCTTCCACTGTAAACGCCACCTATAATCAGCCACTTAAAATCTGCTCCTTCCAAAGGTACGTGAAAGCAGAATTACATTCACAGTGGTTTCAAATATACAAAAGATCAAAAACAAAGCCCTCAGATCCTCACATCAGTGGAAGGAAAAACCAAACAGCCCAAGCGTTCTTTCATTTCAAATAATTCTGAAAAGCAATTGGGGGGGGGGGGAAGCATTACAGCTGTCAGGTGAAAGAAGATCCTGCGGACTGCTGCGCATTGCAAGTGCATGACCAGAATAAACATATTTGATTTTCTAGCTTTGCTTTTTCTTTGATAGGAAAAAAAACCCTACAGACCCACAGGTGGTAAAATATTAAATTAGCAGGGGGAGGGGAAAAGAAATATATATATATATTAAAAAAAAAGAGACGTATGTGTACCTTTAGCCCAGCATATCGGGAATGGGCTACAGCCGCTTTTCTCCATATAGACAGCACCTGCTCGCTTCGGGGCCTGCTGGCCTGCCACTGCCAGCAGCCACATACACACGGGCGGACAGAGATCCCAGCCAGGCTCCGGCATACAATGTCCCAGTTCAGCGCTCCAGCAGTGTGCGGTGCTGCAGGGAGCCGCTTGAACGCACGGAATCCAGAAGGAAGACAAGCGGTAACCTTCCCGGGGCGGGCTTCACCTGGCGGCGGGGGCGGCCGGGGCAGCGCCCTGCGGGGGCGGCGGGGGGAGGCCGCGCCGCTGCTTCATCTTCTCACGCCTCGGCGATGGAAAGCCCGGACCATCCTTTCCTCGGGGGTGAGCTGCCGAGGAGGTCGAAAGCAGGCAGCGGAGTGAGTGAGCGTGGGTGCCCGTACTCTGCCTTCATTCAGGAGGGAGGCGGGGAGGAAGGCGGGGAGGCGATTAGCAAGCGCTACATTAATATGCTAATCTCCCCCTTCTGTTCGGCTCACCCGGCAGCCTCCTGTTTACCAAACTGACAGCCGCTTCTGAAAGCCACTAAGCTGCAAATCAAGCCTGACCCGGGTCGTGTCTGGAGATGTGCTTCCCCCGGCCGGGTTTTGTCGCCCTCATCCTCGACTCACGCCCTCGGCACCTCCCCCGGCCCCGGGGGCCCAGCGCCCGCCCCGGCGCAGTGCGGAGAAGCCCCGCGGCTGCTCCGCCACACCGCACCTTCCACCAACCGCTCACATTTTGGCATCGCTTTTATCTATTTTTAAATCTGTAACTTGCATACGGCTGTACTGAAAAAAAAAAAAGCCTGACACCTTAAAAGCTCACAAGAACTTCAATAAACTTCAGCAGGAACTGGGGCTAGACCCTGCATCACCACCTGCTTGGCTTCACAACTACGAGATCGTTGGTGAAAGCCCCCTGGTAGTGTTTCTTTGCTTTAAATAAAGAGCAAATATCTCAGCCCATGCCGGTAATTACTCAGTACCACATCCAGCCCTCCTCTAAACCCAGGGTTTCTTTACATACCTCTAATCAGAAGGCAAAGGTCACCACAAACGTACACAGCACTTGCTGCACGGGGTTTGTTCCTTCTTAGCTTTGCAGCACAGAACGCCAAAACTGCTTAAAACATTTCTTTTTTCTTTGAAAAACGGGACTACACACATTTGCAAAAGTATGTGTTTATAAAGACACATTCGGGCAGCATATGTATAGGAAGGAATAAAGAAAACACTGATTCTACTCCTGGCAAAAGGTTTCACGAAGATTACAAACAACTGATTCAGCTAAATATGTATTAAAAATCAACAAGAACAAGACTCCCAGACAGATCATTAAAGCTCTTTATATATTCCACGGTAATCTTTTCTCACTCCCAGCTCTCAGCAGTAAGGCACAGGGCTTATCTAAGACTATAACCAAAAGGGTATTAATCTAATGCTAGCAGCCTTCAACTTAACCTTTCTGCCTACTTGTAGCAGCATCTACAGCATATGTTTAATTACTATTCTTTACCTATAATGCTGCCATCTTCATTTCTCAGTACACTGGCTATGCAGAACTGCAGTGGTGTGTGTCAAAACTCTTGATATATTTAAGTATTGTTTTATTCTGTATTTAAAGGAGAAAAAATATTCACCGGAAAAAAAGAAAGGAAAAAAAAAAGAGAGAGAGAGAGATTAGGCCACAACCAGGCCCATCAGATGTTCTGCATCACTGCTCAGGCACAAAGCTCTTTCTGGGGCTGAAGAAAGCCAAAGGGAACTGAAGACATGCCTGGATGCCTTCCTCCCCCGTGAAGTTTTCTAAGCCCCTAAGTGCTGCACAGCCAGCCAAACACCTCCAGCAACAAGGTCGATTACATTTACCTTCAAAAATACAGCAGAAAACTGTTGTTGTAGTATTTCCAACACAAATTATTGTATTTGTGTGTCTACAGAAGATGCAGACACGGGATATGTGCCTTTCCAGCTCAAGCTACAGCTCACAGTGCAGCAAAGCTGCTTTTTTACATCGAGCTCTGCCACCAGCTTCTGTGGTGACCTTGAGCAAGTCCATCTTGTTTTGTTACCGAACTGAAAGCTGCAGATGCTGCTTTTATTTTTTCCTAACTTTTGGGTGTAAAATATAAAAAGCCCGAGTTTCTTCTATAAAAATAAAGTGTTCTGCAGAAAACTAGCCAAAGAAAATTGCAGAGGTAAAAGTGGTAGGGCCTAAATGTTATTCATGAAAGATAAACCCTTTAAATATCAACTGGTTTGGCATTACCAAAAGAATTTTAATCAACAGAAGGTGTGGACTCACTTTTTTTTTTTATGCTTTTACCAGGTGCGACTAACACAGATTATCAGTCCAAGTGTCAAGAAATATTGTCTGCTTGTTACAGCTGTTATTATTGAGGATACAAGTATTATAATCCTTCTCCTCAAGGACATACCTCCTTCTTGCAATATTAGGCTACAAAATGAAGGTTAAAACAACGTGCTACATAGTGTGAGAATTTGTTTGGGTTTTTTTTGTTATTTTAGAAGTTACCTGGTATTTTACACTGAGTTTAGATTTAAATAAGCCAAATGTTTTCTTGATGCTAAGATTTTTTAAAAAATAATAATTTACATTTGTTATTATAAAAAGCAACCAGTAGACATACGGTCATTCTCTTCTTTCAAATAACATGATCAGTTCTTCTGTACAAAACAAAAACCACAAAAGCATAAAATTTGTGAAAGTCGTAAACCCCAAACTTTTAGTTGGGGGGGGGCAGGGAATAGAGGCAATGAGAGGGCAGAAGAGAAGGCACAAAGTTAAAAAAAAAAAGCTTGAAAACTTAAACATGGCTTTGGCTATACTTAACATCAAGTATTAATAACATTTTGTAAGGACTGCTTGTCAAGTAGGTATCTGAGCACCATTTATGTAAAATACTCTGTTTTAAGTAATGCCAATCAGATTATAACACTTAGGGTAAGGAACATCTGTCAAGTTAGGACTGTGGAACAGGAACGTTCATTCTTGTGTAAAATGCTTATGCTGACATACACTGATAGTATCTGCATAGTACTCACTGTGTAAGCAATGATGCTAACAAGCTATCAAAGAAAACACAAAAACCCCCATATTTTTAAAAATTAGATGCATCTGTTTATTCCAAGAACATGTAGAAGCACTGGCCATTTTCCCAAAATACACCTTCTACCCAGAAAAAACTCATGACTACAACAACAACAGACAGGCCAAGGTCCTCAGCTCAGAAAACTGCATTTTGCCTCCAAGGAAATGCAAGTCAAGACTTTTCTACTATGACTATGACTTCGCTTGCTCAATTTCAGCCTGGTTTTAAAGACTACTGAATATCAGTAGCAGCTTTTTGAAAGCAAGGGGGAAAATAATCAGAAGCTTTTAAATGGTACCAAGACATTTAGTTTTTGTTTTAATTTTGCCTGCAAGGCTGATCCTGTTCCCAGCTGACTGCAAAAAAGACAAAGCCTTGTGGAGTAAAGGGTTAAACAGTTTTGTATAACTGGGAGGCACATAAAAGCTTGTATAATTTTTTCCACTCAAGCTTATCCAAACAAAAATAAAGACTTAAAATGCCTATCAGATGAACTGGCAAAGCATGGCTTTCTCTAGGGTTATGTCTAGAGACAGAGCTCCTGTGGGGCATCTCAGATACCTCATCAGCAGAAAGCTAACTACAGTTTCCCACTAATCAACCAATCATTTTCATATCAGTTAATATCTCTATCCATCAAATTTGATCAAGCTGGCTGGCATGTTTCAGCCCTTCTGGGAAGGGGAACAGGACAGAGAAGCTTCCCTGAGTTTCACTGCCCTGAGAAACCAAACTAAGCTGGGAATTCAGGAACATTTTGCAGAAAAGCAGGCAGGTCTGAATCAAAGCAGCATTTGATAGCACATTTGTTTTCCAGTTCCTCTTCTGCAACATCTCAGCTACCAGATGAACATACCAGCTACAGAGTGAAAAGAGCAGCCCACTCGCTTGTTAAGACAAAAATGAAGAGGTAGAGCCTAGAGCAAACACATCATTACTAAACTTGATCATTGGTAGTCTTAGCCACTTCATGGGATACTGTTCATCCCTTTAGGAGTTACTAGATGCTGAAGAACAAGCACATCTATTTGATTAAGGTCTAGCAGATTGATGTAAGAGATGCAAGAAGACCATTTCTTCATCGCATTCATTTTGCAAAGAAAAAAATGTGAATTCCCAAACCAAGTTTGCCCTTAGGAAAAGTGGATGATTTTTGTTTTGTTTCCTTCTGTAAAGGCACAAATGCTTTTTACTGAGACAACTGCAGCCTGTAAAGCTAAAAATGCCTGATGACTGCTCTAAAAATTAAAACGTTTGTCGCTCATGTGACAATCTTCTGCATCTTAATTCATTTGCTTTTCTATGTTTTTATCCAGAACTCTGCAAAGATGCTCTCTAAACATTGAAAGTGCACTGCAATCTTCATTAATCTTAGTTCTCTCAAGCTTGTTCCTCATGTTGGCTTTTGTAATTACTATAATTGTTTTGTGCACACAATATTTAAGAGTGGAAAGTATTATCTGCCCTGAATTTCCTTTAAGCCAGCGTCAAACAAACATCATCTCCTTTGTTCACAGGAACTGCTGAAACATGGTGCATCACCATTACATCAACTCTGGAATTACAGCTCCCTAAGTCTTCCTTACACTAAGCTCAAGTTTGCTAAGGCTGAGTTGGAAATCCACCTTGGATTACCTGGTCTCTACATCTATCATCCTTGCCTCTCCACCCACATCTTCTCCAGCACACAGTCTTCTCCTGAGCGCCCTTTGCCGAAGGACACAACAGAGAACAAGGGCAACAAGTTTCATGAACTCCGAGGATCTCTGAAGTCTGAGCAACTCAGTCATCATTATACTGCACCTGGAGATGTTCTTTCTTATTGAGCTGTAAGCATTCTGACAGATAAAAGTGAAAGACAAATGACATTTTACTTTTGAGTGTCGAAATCCAAGCCCAGTCATCTGACAGAAACAATTCAGCACAACTGAAAAGCAACATGGTCTCCATGAATTCATTTGCAATTCTCTGCAATATAAACAAACTCTAATTCCATGGTCTAGATTAATTAAGCCATTTTTCTGCTGAAGGAAAAAGGTAATGAGGACTTAGGAAATAAACCTCAGAGAATCTTTTTTTTTTTTTTTAAAAAAAGCAAACTATGAGTAACATTCATTCCCTGTAAAGCAAAGTGCTTTTTTGTGAGGTTCCTACCAATTAAATGAAAAATATGGATTTGTGAATTCAGTCTCTTGTTTGGAACTTCTAGTGGTTCTTGCTTTAAGATTGCTTGCTCAGAGAATGCTTCAGATTTCAACAGGTAAAAGAGTGAAGCTCACACTACCCAGCTTCAACCTGGGGCAGTTGATAGGCAGTCAGAGAAGAAAAAACACTCCAACATTCACACTGTGGTGCTTTGGCTGACCAGAAGAAGATGCCAGTATCCCAACATGAACTCATTCTAGAATAAAAACTGCTTTGGATCTCTGCTTAAGACATTCTTCTGGCATAAATTAAATCCAGTACTGAATTCATTCTCTTCATTTGGTGAGCTGTATTAATAGGGTATTCCTGAAAAGGGCAGAGCTTTAAGCCTACACTTCCCTATTTTCTGGGTCACAGTCACCTAATTAGCCTTCCTATCCTCTGAACTACATTTTAAAATAGTAGCAGACAAAATTCAATGGTTTTATTTTCAAATCTCTACCTGTTGGTAGTAGTGAGGCAGGGGAGGGAAACAGAGCAGGACGTTGGGAGAGAGCAGGAACAATGTAATGTTAATGAAGTTTCCCATACTTCCCCTTCCCAAAGGATCCTCTGATGTTGGGCAGCACAGCAGACAGCCTGTAGCCTCCTAGCCCGTGCTGTTAAGACAACAGATGTCAGTAGGACCACTAAGTTAACATTGTTTTTATTATTTCATAAATGAAGACTAGCCATTTTTAAACCCATTTGGGTTGCATTAAGTTTCAGGCATGAAAGTTGTAGCAGATTTTCTTGTGGGTGGACTAACCTGCTCATATTCTCCCACTTCCTCCCATTTACTTTTTGAAGGCTTACAGTAAAGAAGTATAAAGTCAGTGCCATGAAAGATGACTATGGCTTAAAATTATTCCTTCCTTAGGGCACTGATTCCAATCTCCTGCCTCTTCATGTTCTAGGCTATTTACAAAACAAAACCAAAAAACTGTTGCTGTCCTAAGACAGCTTTGAGAAGTTCCTTCACAATTCCAGTGCTTAAAGCAGAAATCTGCTTCATGGAGACCTGGAAAGCTAAAAGGAAAAAGGTGAACTCTACACAACCTGCTCTTTGTTTTACTGCAAAATGAAGCCTTATTTTGCTTTGTGACGGGCTCCCTGTGCTCATCAGTTTGCACTGCTTCTCGTTGACCTTCTCAGATGGGGTGAAAAGGAGGGGTGACAGAAGTGAAACAAAGCTATCCAGGACGGTCACCAGAACCTTTCCTGACCTTATAAAGCTTCCTCTATTTATAGGGAAAACCTTCTGTTTATGAGGTAAACACAACAGAAGGTATGAGAAGGGGGAGGACCCCACTCCTTAGATGCTCCTTACAGAAAAGGCATTCTGCAAGCATTACTTTTGTTCTGTGGAAGAGATCCAGGAGTGGGTCAGTTGACCTTACAGACACTTCTTAAAGCCCCTCTTCATTAATTCAATGGTAACCTAGAAATAATTAGTCACATCTTCTAAGAGGAATATAGGAAAATGAAGCTGCTTGTGGGTCAGCAAGTCTCTTCACTGTCTGTTCGTATCTGGGCTGCTTTCTGTCTCGTCTATCCCATAATGGGTTACACAAAAAAACCAAAACTATGCAGCCACAGAGGGTCCAATTAATTTACCAGAAATGGTGTAGTCTGGACATGTCTCCCTTGTCCTGCTTCTCCTCCATAGGTTAAATACAAAGCTAGAACAACAGCTTACCAAAAAGCTTTGCACTAAAAAGATGTTTACAACTAAGAGTTGTACCTGATTTATTTATCACTGCACCTCAGAACAAAGTGTGTAATTTTCAAAGACTTCCAGTGTTACATGAAACACAAAACAAACATTAACAACTACTCAGACTTCCAAACCATTAAATGCAATTACAAACTGAATAAAATAAATAATCCATGAGCTCACAATAATGCAACATTATTCAATTTATATTAAAAACACACTGGTGGAACAGTTAACATTCCATTTCTTAGTGGAGGATGAGCATAGCATAAATCCCCTATGTATAAACAAACACCTATAGGCTAACACAAATAGCTACCTAAATTTAAAATTCCAGTGTTACAGAACAAATCAACAAGCCAGTGTTGACGTCCTTTAAGCCTAAGAAAAGAGAAAATTAAAAATTACTTTTTATATAACATCTTTTTAAAGTTCTGCTAAGACTGCTCTATTAAACAAGCAAGTTCTATGCTTATCAAGCAAAGACCAGAAAATGTTGTTAAATACACAAAAGTCATCCTTTCCCTCTCCAATTACCATAATTTGGATTCAAAACTCCCAACAAATTGAGTTTGATGTTTTGTTTATGAGAACCTCTAGCAGAGCCCAGGTGTAGCTCAGCCTCTAAATCACAGAAAATTCAATTCCTATTCACTTTAATCCATCCCTCTCCCAATTTTATACCAAGAAGAAACATTCCCTTTACAAGAGCTTTCACCTATATTGCTGCTTCATGAGAACAGCAATAAACTTTCAAGAAGCAATTCCTCAGGCAGTCATTTTATGCCCTGTTATGGGGAATCAAAGGTCATCTTCAGGTAACACAAATCCTTTTATTCAGTGCAAAATCCACCACCTTAAATAGCCTCATTTGTTCCTCCAGTTAGACAAAACGGCTTTTCCTCAGCTCAGTTCTGCCCGACAGGTTCTGTTTACCTAGGAAGATGCCTGCAGGGTGGTATCAGAGTGCTCAGAAAACACAAGAACATGCTGCTTAGTTTTAAAAAGGCTTCCAGGAGCTCACCACCAAATGAAGCTCAAGTTAGTGTAGCTAACCAGCTGTGAAACTAGATGAAAGAGCACTCCATATTTCAAAGACAGCAAATATCCCCCGTCTGCATCCTTTTCTAACACACAGATTTATCAGCAGACCAATGCAACCTCTTCTCTGTAGCTCCTAATTCAACTGAACTTCATCCTTTGACTTGGGAAAACTTCAGCACAAAAGGCAGTGTTTTGATGAAGCTGAAAACACATTGAAGTGCCATTTAATGAAAATTAAACTAGGCAAGATGACCAGATGATGCAGCTGGAAAAGAGCTAAAATTTTGGGTACAGCCTTTCTTCAGATCTAGGGGAAGTGATATTAAATTAAATAAGTATCCTATCTCTTCAAATGATAGACAGAAGATAAAAACCACCAAAAAAACATCCTCTTTCTGATGGCAGCCTGAATGACCTACATTACCAAACATCACAGCACAACATTGTCTACATGGAACAGCATCTGACAGGGCCAAGACCTCATCTCTTGTGCAGTACTGAGCTGTCGAGCACCACTCCCAAAAACCTGGGGCACTGGTCTCCAAAACCCCATTTGATGCACTCCAACCAAGACACATGACTAAAGCTTTAAGAGAACAAGAGACCGGGGAAAACATCAGTGAATCAACAGAGAAAAACTCTTAAGCCTTCTCCGGCCATCAAGACATGGAGAACAAAAATGTAGTAAGTTTAAACTGCTGCTAGAGAAGTTCAAACACCCTGAAACAAAAGCATAGTAAAAATACTTAAATTGCAAAAGCACCTGTGAAACTGCCATCTTAATAGGCTAAGTATCTTCAAGGAATGACCAGTCAATTCTGCCTTGGGGTAGAAGGACAGACTTCCTTTTCCCCCCGAGGCTTTGAAGGCCATTAAACAAAGCCGGATCATTGACATTCAAATATCTACTTACAGAATCACAGAATTGTTCAGGTTGGAAAAGACCTTCAAGATCGAGTCCAACCTTATCCCAACCCTATCACCCTGTTTCTGATGACCCACTGCTAAACCATGTCCCCAAGCACCACATCCAGATGACTTTTAAACACATTCAGGGATGGCAACTCAACCACCTCCCTGGGGAGCCTGTTCCAGTGCCCAACAACCCTTTCTGTAAAGAAGTTTTTTCTGATATTCAACCTAAATCTCCCCTGATGCAACTTGAGCCCATTTCCTCTTGTCCTGTCATCAGTCACCAGTGAGAAGAAACCAACCCCACTCTCACTACACAACGTCCTTTCTATACAAAAATTTCAGTAATTCAGTTACTGATGTTTACAGAACCTCAACTATCACGAGTACCCCTAACATCCCACTGTACCTTTTGGCTTCCCCCCCTTTCTCTCTCATAAGGCCTCAAGTTTCACTAACACCTTTTACTCCTCCTTGACCAGGGAACAGTCAGCAGCAATTTCAATGCTGACCAGTAACGTGCTACTGAGACTAAAAGCTGGGGTTGTATTCTGCATTTTCATTAGCAGTTCAGTTGCTCTTCAAGTCTATGGAAATTGGCTCCACCAAGACACAGAACCATTTTGCTGCAGCTGTTTGTAAAGTGTCTGCAGGATAAGCAGAAAAACAACCACAGCCACATGTGCTTACACACTGGTCCAGCCAGACTTTATAGAGTTTAAAAGGTGGGTAAATCTGAATCACAACATAAAGTCTCTTAATCCTGAAAATACACTTCCATTGTTCTCTACATCAAGCCTTTCACAGAAAGAGTTAGCACACATTGATGTAAAAAAAAAATAAAAATCAAACCATGTGAAACCATTCCAGAAAGTGATCTGCATGGAAACTAGAGACTTTAAAGATCTTTTTAAAGGCATAATTAGTGAGTGAAGGCAGAATCTGGAAAACATCTTTGTGTTAAACAATTTCTTAAGAATTTCTTAGGGAGTTTCACACCAATCTCAAGCATTATTCCAGCCCACCAATGGAAGCACAGACATTTAACACCCCACTTCCATTATGCTGTCCCTTTGGCAGAATAAAGTCCTGAAGAAAAATGTGCTTGCTACAAGAACAGACTTATTTTAAACTTGCCCCTTCCACATGAAAATCTGAAGAACATCAGCTTTAGGTGTGGCAAATGTTCAATTTTTCATATTCAAATTATTGATCTTCAGGGAGAAGGCTTGCAGGAATCATCACAGCTATCCTAAGATGTTTGGCTATGTTCTTTAATGTTCTTCACCTTCTGAAAATGAAGAAGGGAAGGTAGAGAAGAAGTTGTAGGTTCAATATCTACATTACTTCCTTTTCCCAATCTACTGCTGAGCAAAACAAACTCTGAACAAATAAAAAGTTATTAGCTAACTGCACAAGCAGAGCAGTGGAACTATACAATAAGAGCTGTCAAGGATGTAAAAATAAACTAAAGGAAAGTTCATATAATATTTTATTTATGGTCATTTTAGGCGTAACTTTTAACAAAGCAGCTGATAAAAGCTCAGCCATGCAATGTTTTTCCTCTTGGTTCACTGTAGCCTGTGATGTTCTACTTCAAACAAGCTTATGTGTAATTTGGGAGAAGATCCCAAGCCACTCCCAACCCAGGTCTCACAGAACAAAAAACACACTCTGACAACTAATGTTTTAAATAAACCAACTACACAAGATCCAACTTGATTTTAAGAATCTTTCTTCCACTCACACTGTCATCCCCACCCTTTCTTTACTTCATAGTTGCTGCTATGAAAACCTGAGGTACAACACACTCTGACACCATACCAAGCATCTCCAAGGAAGTTTTGGGTCTCATCAAAACCTACTGGCAATTCCTCTAGTATTGCCTTCTTTACCTTCTTGACAAGACAGAGGGATGGAGGAAACCATCTGACTGCCACCAGAGGTTGGGTGTTGTAAAGAGCAAGAGCATCCCTCCCTCACAACATCCTGATGGCCTGATTATAGCTCACAATCCTCCATTTGCAAGGCTGGGTCTGCTCTTCCATTTTTCTTTTTTTTTTTTCTAAGATAGGTGACTTCTCCACTTCTTTTGCAGATACCCACCCCCTAAATTGCCTATTGTAGCCCCCCCCCCCCCCCCAAATAAATATAAAATAAAACCCTGTAAGTTCCTAAGCCTTTACCAAATACCCTTTTAAAGTAACTGAATAGGTACAGGCTTCTAAGGCAAGTACAGCCAGACTTGCAACGTAAAAGCAACTTGCTCCAGCTGATCCTTGACTACAGCACTGGAAATTATTTCACTGTTTGAACACAGTCATTATAAAACAGACAACAGTTTTGCATACTCTGCTACTATCAGGATGTCTCATTCCAGCAGGGTTTGCTATATTGAGCTACAACTGGGACACTTGGAATCACAGAATTGTCAGAGTTGGAAGGGACCTGTAGAGATCATCCAGTCCAACTCCCCTGCTAAAACAGGATCCCCCAGAGCACATTACTCAGGACTGCATCCAGGTGGGTCTTGAATATCTCCAGAGAAGGGGACTCCACAACCTCCCTGGGCAGCCTGTCCCAGGGCTCTGTCACCCTCACTGTAAAGAAGTTTTTCCTCATATTTAAATGGAACTTCCCATGTTCCAGCTTGTGCCCATTGCCCCTCGTCCTGTCACTGGGAACTGATGAAAAGAGTCTGGATCTCAGTCAGGTCTTTACTAAGGTACCCACTGAAATGAGTACACCAGGTCCATCTCTCTACTGCAAAGCAGTGGAACCTCCACTCATAAGACATGCAACAGCATTCACCACACAGCTACTCCCTGAGGCCAGGAATTAGTTCCTCCTGGAGAAGCATAAGAAATATCACATTTCTGTAACTTTCTGGGTGTTCCTGCTGCAGCAGGAGGCTGGAACTTGATGATCTTCAGAGGTCCATTCCAACCCCTATGATTCTACGATTCTAAAACAAACTTTCCAGACTAGGAATAAAATTGGGGGCACTATCTAAAAGAACAGAGAATACGTGCAGATGATTTAATTCAAAGCTGGAATCGGAATAGTTCAAGTTATCCAGAGCAGAGCAGCACTAGTTCTCACTCACACCTTTTTTTTTTCGTCACTTACAAAAAAGAAATTGAACAGTTTTCCCTAGGAGGAGTATCCTTATCCCTTCAAACTGCAAAATTACTATTCTAAAGGCATCATTTGTAATATTAATTCCTAGGGAAGAAAATAAAAATGTCCAATTTGTCGTAAAATAGCAATGAATTAGAAAAAAAAAAAGACGCAAAAATCTTACATACTATATATTCAAGGCATAAAATTTGTACATGGTGGACCCTTGACTATGGGAATTCTTCCACTTCAAGGTGACTACATAGGAGTAAGCAAGAATAATCCTCACAGCAGTGCCTATGTCCCCAGTACCCTGGGAGTTGGAACTACATACAGGAAATTATAAAGAAATGTCTTGATCAGCTGCCTTTTTTTGTTTATTTGATTGTTTTAATCTCTCAAGACTATTAACCCAGTTTGTTAACATTCACAGGAACACAGGGCACAGGGCTCCAAGGACCTTTCATGTCATTAACTCCTACTCCTTACTCCCTCATGCAATCATGTTATAGTTCCATTAAGTGATAAATGTATCAAATTTCATCTTACTTGAATCCAAGAACCTCTTTGCATCACAGAATTTTGAGCATCAAAACAAACTAAAGCAGTTGTTAGGGGTGCCACATCATTCCCAATACTCCTGATATATGTCCTGATCTTGGTTGTTTTGTATCCTACTTTCAGTACTCTATATTGAAACTTCTTTCCTTCTACCCCATCTCCTCCTTTTTCCTCTGTCCCTGGAGGTGTTCAAGGCCAGGCTGGATGGGGCCCTGAGCAACCTGGTCTAGTGGGAGGTGTCCCTGCCCATGCAGGGGGGTTGGAACTAGATGATCTTTAAGGTCCCTTCCAACCCAAACCATTCTATGATTCTATCCTTTTATATACTCCCAGGAGAGCACCAGTGCACCCAGAGCAAGTTTCTTAACTAGAAATCATTTTACAGATTGTCACACCAAATGGGAGAGGTTCCTGACAGCTGGAAGAAAGCAAATGGAACTCATGTCTTCCAGAAGCATGAGGGAGGGTCTGGATAGCTTCAGGCTGGCAGTTGCCCTCACAAGGGGATGGAGCAAATAACCCTGGAAGCCATTTCTAAACAGGTGAGGACAAGAAGGTGATCAGAAGTAGTCAGCATGGATATATGATGGTCATACCTGACCAACCTGATAGGAGTCTATGATGAAAGTACTAGCCTGGTGGAGAAGGGGGTGTAGTTTCTCTCTATTTCAGCAAGGCTTTCAACACTGTCTCCCTTGACAACATTCTAATAGACAAACTGATGTAGCATGGACTAAATAAACAGGCAGTGAGGTGACCTAGAAACAGTGTGGCCCATCAAGCTCAAAGGGTTGTGATCAGCAGATTCACGTCCAGGTGAAGGCCAGCCACTACAAATAAAATATTAGTAATAACACCAATTTCTAAAGGAAAAAGATGAAATTTTAACTACATTTTAGTGTGGTGTTTAATATGTCTCATCTTCTCAGGTCCTGGCACATGTTCAGAGAAGAGCGACGAGGTTGGTGAGGGATTTAGAGGGCATGTCATATGAGGAGCAGCTGAGGGAACTGGAGTTGTTTAGTCTGAAGAAGTGAAGGCTCAGGGGAGATCTTACTGCTCTCTTCAGCTTCCTTAAGGGAGGTTGTAGAGAGGCTGGTGTTGGTCACTTCTCCCAAGTAACTAGCAATAGGATGAGAGGAAATGGGTTTAAGTTGTGCCAGGGGAGGTTTAGGTTGGATATTAGGAAGAATTTCTTTACTGAAAGAGTGGTGAGGCATTGGAATGGCCTGCCCAGGCAGGTTGTGGAGTCACCATCCTTGGAGGTGTACAAGAAGCATTTGGATGCGACGCTTCAGGATATAGTTCAGTGGTTGTGGTAGTTGGATTATGGTTGGACTTGACCTTGAAGGTCTTTTCCAACCTTAATGATTCTATAGGTCAGGCTAACCAATTAAAAAATGTTACCTGTTTTTTTACTAGACCATGCTGTTGCTATTGACCTGTGTGGACTTTAGCCATAAAATAATGACGGGAGTGCAAGGAAGCGGGCAGTGTTGAAAGGGCAGCCAAACTCAGCATAGAAAATGTCACGAGAAAGGCTTGCAAATAGGCAGCTTTAATTTCAAGACCTTAGTTGCCAACTTCCTCAAAGTAATATTTAAGTTTTGTCAGCAGTCATCCAGTACTAATAGAAGTTTTGAGACACAGTATTTGGAAGTTTAGAAATAGCACATACCTCCCTGGTAGTGAAAAGAATTAAAACTGGAAGGCAGATTTGCAACAGATGAAGAAAAGCCTTCTCACATCTTCTGAACCGTAAGGGGCAAGCAGACAACTACTCTGATACCACTGACATTTCACAAACTGCAAAGTTGCCAGTTCCATACTTTTTCATTTGTAATAGTACCACAATATAAGTGCAAATTAAAAAAAAAAAATTACAATCAAACCCATTACAAATACATGAAAATTAAGTTTAATGTTGGATAAACTCAGAATTATTAAATGTTTGAGGTTTTTGTTTGGTTTTTTTGTTTGTTGTTTTTTTGTTTTGTTTTGTTTTTTTTCCTTCTAGGAATCTTTGCAAAGTCCTGATTTTCAAAGGGATTACTGAAAATACTGCTTTTAGTGAAAAAGACAGCACAGGTTTCCTTGCATACTCCTTCATGCACCAGGTCAGGCATTCGGACATGAGAGGAACTGTTCACTCCTAGAGCAGCTTGTATTTAGCTCTTATCTAAAACTGAAGTGACAAATCAAAAAGCCACTATTTTGTACTTCTCTACTCTTGACTACACCGTTGGTTACTTTTTTTCCTCTTTAAGCAGGGACATGATCAGTTCCCTGCTGCGTGAACAGTCGCTGCATAATTTATTACCCCCTGCAATACATGTGAACGTTTATTTTAAGAATAAACAGTTCTGTCAGTTCTTGCTACTGCTACTCCACTTGGCAACTCCTCAACTGTTGTTTCAATTGTCCATCTTTTAACATCATAGAGAGCATCCATGGGTTTTGGTTTTTTTAACTGTTCTTTGGGGTTTTTTTTGCTGCTGTTTGGGTTGTGTTGTTGGTTTTTTGGGTTTTTTTCTTCCTTAATTCTAGTCTGAAAAGCTATGTTGTACTTCAAGAGCCTGTATTTATATTTAAGTTCATCACACAGGCAGGTGTAGATTTAGGATCAGGAAGATTCAATTACACAGCACAGTGTTCAAACACCCCACCTTGTCTCTGCTAGGTCAGAGAAAAAGCAGCAGCAGGTGGTTTTGAGATACTGCTGCTTGGGAAGGTGCCAGGAGATTAATCTGGTTTAATTAAATGGATCACCAGCAGGTCTCATGTAAGAAGCAAGGCCACAAACACCAAAGACTGAATGAGAACATGTTTTTAATTCAGAACAAATTTCTTTAGGTTGAGCTGAACCTGTAACAATTTTATTTTTTTTTTGGTCCTAAATGAACACTTGGAACTAAAAACAGTTCCAAAATCATTTGATATCTCAAGGTAACAATGACTGTATGCAGATGGTACTTACCTAAATTGTACATTATACAACAGAGGAATGGACACAAAAACATCAGATTTAAAATATATGCATATCTGGAATCAAGCTACACAAAGGATGCTAATTTCTTACTAATTTTTCAACACCTTATATACAAGGAGACAGCAAGATTTTACTCAGCTCACAAGATGTTCTCTGAAGGCCAGAGGCAGCAGGAGTAAGTGTCTGTACTTAAGATTCCATCCTGGGAGAATGTTTTGTTCCATTTTTAAATGAAAACCCAATATAAACTCATTTATTTTATTTCTTTTTATTCCCCTCTACCTATCTGGTATTGTTCTCTGGTGCAGCTTTTTGGTTTCTTCCTATTTCTTCAGTCTGGTAATGAATACTCATTTGCATGGCGGGATCAAGAACAAAGGACCAAGTCTGAAGAGAAGCCACCTCCATCACACCCATACTGTTTTAAATTCAGATGGTGACAAAATCCAGGAGGGATTTAATCCCAACAGTTTTTAATCCCAGCAGTGCCAACAGACCAAGTCTAACTGCATTTACCAAAGGACACTAGACTTTCATTCCTCCCAGCATAGTGTGAACACACTCATGTTCCAAGATAACTTCACATACAGACAGGAGTGCTGTGTTCTCCATCTGGCTTTGAAATGGTCATATTTTAGCAAGTTGCCCTCCAAGCTCCTACTGGTTCACATTCCAAAAATTCTCTATCCTCATATGCATGGCCTCGATTACAAGGTAGTAAAAAACCAAGTTACCCATAGACTGCAAAGCAGTGATCCAGATTAATGTAGGAGAACTTTCCTGAATCATGATTTAGCTAATGGCCTAATCAACTCATGTATTCAACAGCATACAAACAATTCTTCTCTAAAAGGAGATTTTTCTATGAAATCAAAGCAAAAAGGAAGTGTTCTGGATGACCTTGGTATACCACTGACAATGACTTTACATGTATTACACCCTCAAACATGGCACTACCAATAAAGACCATTTTAAGTCATCTCCTCCCTACTCTGAAGTCTTCAACCATTGCAACCCGCCAACACATTGTGACACAAATTTAAAGCATTAAAACCAGGTGGCAAAAGTGACAGCATTTCTAGTGACATTTATTGTCCATTGCTAAAAGTGGCACCCAGGAAAAAAAAGATAAAGTTCCTCAAAACAATACCATTATTTATTGCAAACAAAGAGTTCTGATGAGTAAAGCTTCCCATCTGAAGACAGTCTCATCTCTATTAAAATGCATTCTATCTTTCGGCCTGGCTATTTCTCCAATTTGTCAAAAGTATTTTGAATTTCAATCATCCAATTTTGTATTGGTGTTACTGGCACATGTAATAGGCCCATAGTCTGCCACCATGGTCATTAATGATCACACTGGAATATCACAGGACAAGCCAGACCTCTACAGGACTGCATTTGACATACCCTTCTCTTTTGACAACATTTTAAGCATGCTTTTAAAACACTTTCTGTAGTTTGCTCGTCAGTGAATAGTGTCAGATCCCTGCTACAACAAGCTGTGTTGTACAGCTTTTCTACCCTCTATATAAAGGCCTCTTGCCTTACCACAGAAAAAGTTTACCATTCCAAAATCCTGGGCAAATTGTTGCCCTCTAGCAGTACTTCGATGACACAGCTGCAAAGGACAATTAGGATACTCCCACACATATATCCAAATTGAAAAGAATAAGCTCGTTGTGACTCAGATTCACAATATCAAACAATCTCCTCAAGTCCCAGATTGACACTCGGAAGAGTTTCATCACATCTTTGTTTTAGAAGCTGCAGAAATAAAACCACACCACCTCTTATCTTCCTGTCAGCATGACTAAAGACCAGGCACTTATTTTTCCAATATTCTCCACAAGTACTTGCCTTCCAGACAACTGCTCTCAGCACTCAAGATCATTTTAAAGATGCCTTCCTTAAAAGAAAAAAAAAAAAACACAAAAAAAACAAACCCACAAGAAAAGCCAAAACCCACAACCTTTCTTCCACATTTACAGGTCTCTTCACTGCTTCAAGCAAACATTCTTTTCCAGAACAGCCACTCTTACATTCTTGTGGAAAGACTACAACATATCAGCTATCAAGCTTTTAATTAAAATTGCCATTTGATTCAAACAGGAAAGAGGAACTACCTCCAGAGCAGATTCTTATTGACTAAGTACCATTATTACTTCAGATACTCACTTGCATAAAGATGTCTTGTAGGCAGATATGAAACACATCTCAGTAAGAAGAAATAAAAGAATAGATACACGACCAAAACCACCCATGCAAAATAATGACAAAAGGCAGCAGGCCAAATAACAAACATCCCACCCCTTGCTCAACCAGGACCAAAAAACCACTATGGTTCTGATCCTAGAACTCTCATTACAAGCTGTGAATAGATGGACAAAATGCTGAGGAACAGAAGACATCATCATTCTGAGGGTCACAGCACAATTTGAGCCTGCAGCCCAAGTGAATTTATAAAGCTAAACGCTTGGTTAAGGACCAAATGTACCAAACAATAGACAAAAATTGTTATTTTTAAAAATCAGGTCTTTGGGGTTTGAGGTGGGTTTTTTGTGGGCTTTGGAGTTTTGGTTTGGAGCTTTTTAGTATGTTGGAGTTGGGGGTTTTTGTTCAGTTTTGCTGTTTTAGGGTTGGGTTTTTTTTATTGTTTTTGAACACCACTGATAGGAGACACATGGTCCAACAGAGCAAAGGGATATTTCCAGCTCTGGCACAAGTCACCTGTGACTCCAGGCAAGTGAACGTGTCTGTCACCTTCCCCACTACCACCTGAGGAGATTCCTGCCACTCATCCACATCTCCTTACACCTTGTCCCTCTGATTCCCCATTAATACTATTTGTGGCTGTTGCTAATCTGTTCTTCTGACAGCTGTATCACATGCTGTGCTGAGTCGTTTTAAGCCTTAACTGTATCACACGCAGATTTAACAACTGCATATATTTATATCTCAGTTACCTCCTCCCCTTGTCAAAATATACTATTTAAATGTATAAAAAAATCTGTACCTCAACAGGTTTTGTTTTGACCTCAGCTCCCCACATGACTAAGTACTGTGACAGTGCCAATAAGAACTGATATTCTGATTATATAAAAGCATGACTATATTGGAAGCAAGCCCTTAAAAGCTGCCTGCTGTCACATCAAGATGTAAATGGAAGAGGAGGACTTACCTGCTGGCAAGGGAAGTCTTGAGATATCTGTAACAATAGAGAAATACATTTAGAAACAATGGAAAAATAACTCTTAAGATTGCATTGGCCTCATCATCTTTCTGCAAGGCTGTACTTGTTCAATAAAGCACATTATCTGAAGCAATTTGCTAGCTGCTGGGCATGCCACATGCAAATCAAAAGCTTTCTCCTTGCCTCACCCTGCTCATTAACAAGATTACGTTCTGCCCACCTAACTGAAGGACAAAGATTATACTGCAAGGCAACGTGTAATTACTACAGCAGAATGCAGGTCACCACACACCAATTAAGTGTTACACACAGATTTCACCATCATCACCCACATCATTTCAGAGCTGTGAGTGTCAGGGTTAGTCTTGCCATACCAGGAAGGCATTATTGTATGTTTTCTTTATTCTTTAAACCTTTAGAGAAAAGGTAGCCAAGCTTACAAATGGGTAAGCATGGAACACAAGAATTAATATTAAAAGAAGACTGATTTTTGTCACTGAGGCACATGAGACACCATTGTTGAACATTCTCACCATAAATGCAAAGCAATCAAGTTTACTCGAACCACTGCCTCAGAGTGTAAACAGATCATATCAAAATTATATCCTAAAGAGAGATGGGTATAAATGCATATACACTAAATTTCCCTAGACAGATAATTACATCAACTATAACTCATTATATTCCTTCTGCCTGCTTTTCAGACATCTACTTGACATGTCAGTACACACAATCGTAACTAGGACTTGAGGTGCTGATCAGAGCTCAGAACAAAGAACCCACAAAAAACTAGAAAACAAGGATTACTCCAAATCTGTAAGGATGAGGACTGGGGACACACATCAAGGGGTTCACGACAGCTGAAATAAATACAAGGGGGAGGGGGGGCAATAGAAGGGAAACTACTAAAACAAACAAGTAAGGAACTGAACTAAATCTAAGGAAAAGGTCTGGAGAGTTATTTGGCTAAAAGGAGACAACAACGCAATAATGTTGAGTAATAAAATTGTTGCAACGGGTATAAATTCCGTGTGGAAATTGAACTTTAACCATAAGTACAGCAAGCAGAACAGATTCATAGCTTATCAGGGCAGATGGTCACTGCCTTGCTACCCATTTGAAGAAATCACAAGGCTTAATGAATTTATTAGCCCCGCTCTCAAGAACAGATTCTGTACATCATGCTTGTTTTCACTTACCAAGGCTGCAAAACATGATAAATTTTGAATACCAAAGAGAATTACACCCAAAATGTAAAGACAGCCTACTAAAAATTTCTGAAATTACCTGTAGTACTCTAGGGAGACAGAAATGGCATTTCAACAATGGCAGTTGAAACACACAATGAAAAAAACAATAGGATACCACAAAACCTGGAAAATCTTGCATGCTTTATTCTGGTAGAACATACAGAGCTTAGTAAGATAATAAGTTACACTGAAAAGATGCCCATCATCAATGCTTAAGAACAAACTTCTTATGTAATAAGAAATGCCCTAAGGAGAAATCCAGAGAGGAAGAAGATGCACAAACTGCAGGAAGGAAAAATCTCAAGTTTTTCTCCTGCAACAGCTCCTGTGCAGAGTCCCGATCAGTGTGTATGCAACGGAGCTTTATTCTGGCAGAAAAATATGTTGCAATTGATTTGGAAAGTTAAATGAAATAAATGTTGCATCTTAGTAGTAGTTTCTGTGCACTTTTTTATAAAGTTGCAAAAAAAAAAAATCCTGTTTGCACTAGGATATACAATATGAACAACTGTAGCCACCTGAGTAAACCAACTGAAATAGAGTAGAAAATACCACATTTTATTTTAGTTTTTCTACAGTGATAGAAACTCACCCCTAAATTCCATTTACAATGAAAATTAAAGGACATTGAAAAACTTAAATTACTACAAAAAATAAGAAGCATTAACGTTTTCTCCTAATTCTTGATGGATTGGAAATGTTTTATCACAGCATCTATTACTCTTGAAGCAGACTGGTTGTTTAAATGTGCTTCCACAACCAGATCTCAAGAAAATAAAGGTAAACCATCAGAAAAATACATTCTCATATACACACAGATAGGCAGAAAACATTTCATTTACATTCCAGGAACTTAGCCATGCCATTTCAGACACCTCCAGGGAAAGCTCCACAGCTAAGAGAGACACATATTTTTAACTTAAGAAAGTCTTGATCGTTGTTCTAGTGTTTGCCCTTAACACCTGAGCTGCTCTTTCCACTGCCATCTCTCCCCACACGGGCACCAGCATTCACATAAATCCCATTACTGCACTGGGATCTAACCAAATGGGATACTGACAAGATCAGCACTGTTACTATATTTAAGTTGAACCCTGTAATGATTTCTCACTTCCATGTTCCACTGCAAATTAGTTCCATAAGTGCATTAACTGAAGAGATGCTACACTTCTGGGACAAGTACACTGAACAGCTTCCTGAAAGTACACATTCTTCTAATACAATTTAGTGTGAGAGAGACTGTTTTCTACAATTAATTGGCGCATACCAGAGTTAAAAACAACTAGGACAAAAGAAGTTCAAGTCTGAAGGTCAGATCAGTCTACTCAAAATTGTATAAATGCTCTTAGCAAGCTACTTGTATCATATTTTTCCAAGATTTCCATCAAGCATAAGGTCCTCGATAGGCTAATGCATCTCACTTCAGGCAAACACCAGCCACTACAGAAACATCAACTCCTAATAGCATAAATGAAGCAAACACTTCACAATTCCAAAGATAAAAAGTAAAAATCACACAAACACACAGAAAAAGTGAATCCAGACATCACACCAGTAAGTGAATGTTGATTACCTTCATATATTTTTATGAGCTGCAGAGTCATATCAGGAACTTCAATGCCATTTCTTTCCCTTGGGTTTCTCCTGTCTCCCCAGTGCTCTCTAGTATTTTCTAGCTTGAAACTTCTTAGCTTTATTCTCCAAATATGGTTTTCATTTAACATCTAATATTGGAAAAATTAGTGGACTCTGGCAACATTTTAAAAACTTCCTTCACTGAGAAGTCAACCAAGGCTGTTTAGGTAGCTACTCTTTTCAGATCACATTTACAAACTTGCCTTCTTCTCTGTGCAAGACCTTTCCCTTTTTTGAGCACATTATAGCATTCAGGTCTCTATACAGGATCAAGTAATTCAATTCTGAAATTTGAAGAGAAAAAAACCAAGAGACTTGAAAGCATTTCTGGGAGCTGTCCTGTTGGGAAGGATTCCCTCACACGATGGAGGTCTGGAGTGCCTTCTCACCTACAACTCGTTTCCTGAATGCACACAAGTGCTGTCACCCAAATCACATTTCCAGCTGCACACCAGGAACCAACCTCACATTTCCCATCTGCTACAAAGTAATTCTTCAAAGCAAAATTAAAAATTAATCAGATTTCACAGAATCACAGAATGGTGAAGGTTGGAAGGGACCTTAAAGATCATCAGGTTCCAACCCCCCTGCTATGAGCAGGGACACCTCCCACTAGACCAGGCTGCACAAAACCTCATCCAACCTGGCCTTGAACACCTCCAGGGAAGGGGCTTCCACAACCTCCCTGGGCAACCTATTCCAGTGCCTTACTGCCCTCATGGTGAAGAATTTCTTCCTGATGTCTAACCTAAATCTCTCCTCTTTCAGTTTAAAACCATTACCCCTTGTCCTATCACTGCCCTCTCTCTGGTGAAAAGCCCCTCCCCAGCTTTCCTGTAGCCCCTTCAGGCACTGGAAGTTGCTCTAAGGTCTCCTTGGAGCCTTCTCTTCTCCAGGCTGAACAGCCCCAACTCCCTCAGGCTGTCTTCATAGCAAAGCTGCTCCAGCCCTTTCATGTGCTTCTACTCCTACTGATACTTTCCAGGGATCAGTCACATTCTGCATTTATATTCTTACATATTTTACTGTGCTATCAGGTAGGGAACAAACTGTCAGGCGGAATAGGCAGAAAGAAAAATAATTTTTGGACCATATTCTTTACAAACTTTTATATAAAGGTAAACCAGTCCTCAAGGAAAACTGGTTTTATCCCAAACAGGTATTAGGAAGGATAGAGCAGATGGTCTCAAGAGGTCTTTTCCCATCATGGGTTCCATTATACCATACATAGATGACAGTAACAGAACAGGAAAGACACTGTAACAACATTAGAGACACCACAAAATAAAATTCCTCAGCCAAAAAAAACTTGCCAAGGAAACCAACTACCTACATGAATTCACTGAGGAACAAGAGAGAGACTATATTTCGAAGAAATACTACTACTATTACTTCTATACCCATTTAGGTGGTTTTAGGCAGTTCCATCTCAAATAGGTTTTGTGGATCCCATCACAAATAGTTGTTTCTGGGATTTACGAATGCCTTGACTACCAGGTATCTCCAACACTGCATGTGTTTTTTTTAATGAAACTATGCATTTCACATTGCAGAGTTTCCTCATATGTTTTCTTGGAAATGGAGCTACAATTTTAACATCTTCTGTCCAAGAGTAACATCTAATCATTGAAAACAAGAATATTTTGTAAGTTTCATGTTCCTACCTCAAGGTAAAATGAGAACATGGCTCCATGGACAACTATAGAGGCTCAGACTCTCACTCCATCTTCAGCACTGATCCCTTTCCAGAGCTGTGGTAAGCAGCACACCACAAGAAATTTAATCCTGTTCTCCTGCAGCAGGAACTGTCTGACTTTAACCTACCAGTATTCCCTTGAAATCAGATCTTCAGTTCATGAACCGATCTCTTTCCAGCAAAGCGTAAAGGCTTGCAAGCACATGAGGAACCACAGACCACAGTCTCCAAGAAGCCAAGTAGCACATGTCATTCCACAACCCTTCCAACTGAATGAGGAATATCACAGACACACCATAAGGTGCAATTTTCCTATTTATCTACCAGTGCCAAAATCATTTAGGAACACATATGAGTGCTTGACCGATGCTGAAGGATGTTGTCTTGCAGGCTGGATTCAGCAACCTGGACACCTCCATTCCTATTACTCTCTGGCAGGCTAAAAAGGCAGCTGGATGTTCCTTTAATCTTTAATGAAACTGAGATCTCATCACTTGTGTCAAAATATTTCTCTTTTTTTAAAGAGCAAACAACCAGGCAGAAAAGACAAATCACCTTTCAAAAAGAACTGTTTTGTTAAATCACATTTGTTGAGAAACTCAAGGATTTATCAATGATCTTATGATCTATCAAGCAAAGACCTTGGAGATACAATGGACTCATTCTCACAGCACACCCACTAAGGAAAAGCTGTTAAAAAGTTTTACAATATGAATAAAAGACTGCATAAACCACCAATTAAATTGCTCCGTATATGCATTTGTTTCCTTCATAATTAAAAGTGCATCCATTATTTCTAATCTACATCTGAGTAACTTTTCATTTAGCAGACTGCAAAGCTGAATATTAACAGCCCTTCACTATATCATTTCCCATTAAGGCAATTTTAAAGAGCTATTCAATAAAATATTTTCTTACATTAATTATGTAGAACGAGAGGCAGAACTGACTCTCTATAAAGGCCCATTTTTGTAAACCTTTGATCATCTTTACAAGACTTGGAATGCTCAAACTGTTTGTGCTTTTAGCAGCTTCCCCAATTTGCAAATATCAATACCTGACACAGTTATCTGTAAGTCAATCATAACACTAAATGTATTACTTGCTTGCTTAGACAGAGTCTTTTCCCCTATTGACACACTTACTGCATTTGTCTTAGGCACAGCAGCAGCTGAATATCCAGCATAAACTGGAGCTGGGATGGGATGGCTGTAGGACAGACACTTCTATTCATCAAACTTGCCTGCATTTTTGTGTGGTTTGGCTAGATCAGAAGAAACTCAGTGTACAAAGCCACACTTCCCTTGTTCACAACTCTGCTTCACAGGACACCCCCATTGCACTGCAGTCCTTTATTACCTTTGCTTAAATCTTTCCATCAACTGCAAATATTAGCAGTAAGGATTTAATCACAGAATTGTCATGGTTGAAAAGGACCTCTGAGATGAGTCCAACCATGAACAAAAAAAAAAACAAACGGAAACAAACCAAAAAACCCCCCCCAAAAAAACACCACACAAAAAAACCCCTCACAAACTCAGCCACTAGAACATGCCCTGAAGTGCCACATCTACGTGTGTCTTGAACACCTCCAAGGATGGTGACTCAACCACCTCCCTGGGCAGCCTGTTCCAGTGCCTGACCACTCTTTCAGTAAAGAAATGCTTCCTAATATCCAATCTGAACCTCTCCTGCCACAACTTCAGGCCATTTCCTCTGGTTCTGTCATTGTGCTCTTGGGAGAAGAGGCCAACTCCCACCTCCCTACAACCTCCTTTCAGGTAGTTGTAGAGAGCAATGAGGTCTCCCCTCAGCCTCCTCTTCTTCAAACTAAACATCCCCAGTTCCCTCAGCCGCTCCTCGTAGGACTTGTTCTCTAGACCCTTCACCAGTCTGGTAGCTCTTCTCTGGACATGCTCCAGCACCTAATTGTCCACCTAATTGTCCTTTTTGTAGCAAGAAGCCCAGAACTGAACACAGTACTCGAGGTCCTTTCATCTATTTCTGTTGAAAGGCTAACCAGCAAGCAGCCAAGAATTCACTGCTGTGACACCCTCCTCAGGAAATGTGCACAGCCTATGGTATATTTTTGAGAAGTTGTTTTTAACCAGTTATTTGCTTTAATGTAAGCTCCTGCCTCTGAAACCCAAAAGCAACAAAAAATTAAGGCAAGGAAAAAGTAGAAGACCAACTGAAGTACTACAGAGAGTACACTTTTCTTCCCAGATTATATGTTTAGTTGACCAAATACGTACTAGGCACATTTACAGAGTGTTCACTGCCTCTTCTGACACACCTCAAATAGTTTTAAATATGTATGAGCATAATGTTATCACAGCAATACAAGTGTCAGTGTCAGCTAACTTGTCCTGTACCTCGGGAACTGTTCAGTTCATATTTCCTTCTATAAACAACAACAAATTGACAAACCAGTAGCTAATTAATTACTGTGTTTTTCTCACTGCCTTCTGCTTCCCACCCACCGTGATTTAAAACCAATGTTTAGTCTCCTTGGTTTACAGTATTTACAAGAAGTCTTTCAACAGTTTCCAATCACAATTTCCCCTCTCCCACAGAGAGAAACTCCTCCTAAATCACTGCTTATGGTTCTTAAATACTAGGTTTTGAAATGGAAAAAAATCCAAATTCTGATTAGGAAGCTGAGAGCAATCCACTTATTTTCCTTCATCTCAGCTGAGCTGCCCTGAACTAAAAGGACAAGCACCTGGAAACTTCAAAAGCATTTACAACAACACATCATTGAGCATGTCCACAAAGTTATCTGTTCAGCCACCAGCAGCCAAATATTTTAGACCAGGCATAGTGAACAATAAGAAATGAAATGAATAACTTCTGGTGGAAGCTATATTCAAGGAGGTTAAGAGCAGCAAAAGAAAATACTCAGTCATTTCTCAGTGCAGGTGGGTTCAATTTCATTACACACTGAGTTACAGAACACGCAGTATCTGAGCAAGAATTTATTCTAAATATCTAAGCAAGTACAACAGAAACTTTTTGCCTATGGGGAAGAGACGTATGGATAGAGAAGAGTCTGGAGTAAGGTGCCCGAGAATTGGTTTTATTTAACATCACTAATTGGGTAAGTGAAATCTTTGAGTCTACATGTGATCGTAAGATTTTATGGGTAGGCAAAAACCATGCCAATGGAAAAAAAAACCCAAAAGGATGTCACAAAAGGAAGCAAGTAGCTAAATGACAGCAGATACACTTTCTTGTAGATTGATGTGATGTCATGCATTAGGGGAAAAATATTCTAAGCAAATACCTCCTTAACCACTTAACATTTGCACTTTCTCCAGCTCCAACGGCGGGAGGAAGGCTGAGTCACTGTTTTCTCCGAAATCACCAGCTCTAAGTGCAGTAGCTGACCAAAAAAAGGCAATAAAACACTGTGCATCACTAGGAAGGGTACTGAAAACATGGTATTTAAACATGTTACTGCACAGAACACTAAAGCATCCACATCCTGTGTTCAGTTCTGGTCTCTGCACCAGAAGGAATACATAGTGGACTTCGAAAAGGTCTAGAGCAGGACAGCTGAAGTCACTGAAAGATGGAGCAGCTGCCATGTAGGGCCAGAATACAGAATCTAGGACCCTTCAGCTGCAAGGACATGGGGCTCACAGGGCATGTGGCCACAGCTTACAAGCAGGGAGGAAAAAAAATTAAAAGGAAAAGTAAATCAATACAGCACCACTGTTCATCAAATCCTACTGGTGTAAGTAGTAGGAGGCACTTAAAGAAACCATTGGAGATCAACTTGAAACCAGCAGGAATGCCTCTCTCCACAGCTGGCAGGGAGCTCCCTAACATTCCCTATTAGAGAAGGGTGTGGAGGCAGGTACCACCAGCAAGATCAAAGGCAGTTGTCACATTCACAGCCAATTGCAAAGGAAAGATGAGAAGGACTAGTCAGGGAGGTACCAGCTGGCACCCCTGATGCAACAGGGATGTGAAGGAAATCCAGAGTCAGGTGTGCAAATTCTGTGGAAACCACACAATCAAAAGCTGTTGCTAGGAAGACTGTGGGGACCCAAACGACACTCCCTCCCAGACATGCAGCTGTCCAAGTGTCCACCTGCAGGGAATGCCTGAGCCTGGCACTGGTGCCAGAGGACAGCAGGGAGGAGGCTTGTGTGCAGTGTGAGCAGGTGAATGATCTGCTCAGTCGAGTGGCAGAACTGGGAGAGAAATTAGAAAGGTGGAGGAGCATCAGGGAGTGTGAGAGAGAGGGAGATGTGTGGAGCCACACTCTGGAACAAAG
Organism: Hemiprocne comata; assembly: GCA_020745705.1. Lineage (NCBI taxonomy): Eukaryota > Metazoa > Chordata > Aves > Apodiformes > Apodidae > Hemiprocne > Hemiprocne comata. The sequence continues at coordinate 161,326,972 of CM036587.1, forward strand.
GCAGTAGACAGAGGCTCCTCAGGAAACTTAGGATCCCCACCAGGCAGTAGGACGAGAGCTAAGAGACAGGGGGGAGTGGAAGCAGGTCCCTGCTCAGGGAGGCAGGCAAACCCCCTCCCAGCCTCCCTCACCCTACCTCATACCTTGAACAACAGGTAGGAGGCTCTGGAATTGGATGGCCAGGCAAAGGAGGAAATAGATGAAGGTCCACCCAAGGAGTTGCCTGGGGTGACTCAGCCAGCCCCACACATGAAGACTACTAGTGTCAGGAAAAAAAGCAGAGTGATTGTTGTAGGTGATTCCCTTTTGAAGGGAACAGAAGGCCCCATATGCCACAGAGAGGTCTGCTGCCTCCCTGGGGCCCGGGTCAGAAATATTACCAAGAAACTCCCCAGTTTGGTAGGACCCTCTGATTACCATCCATTATTGGTCATACAGGCTGGAAGTGATGAGGTTGAGGACAGAAATACCAGAACCATTAAAAAGGACTTCAAGGCACTGGGGCGACTGGTTGAAGGATCAGGAGCACAGGCAGTGTTTTCCTCAATCCCTTCAGTGGCAGGGAAGACTACACTGATCACTGAGAGGAACAGGAAAACACAGTTGCTTAATGTGGCTCACGGGCTGGTGCCACAAGTGGAACTTTGGCTTCTTTGATCATGCCAACGTTCACGTGGCACCAGGCCCACCAGGGACAGAGTTCAGCTGTCTCAAAAGCAGAGAAAGATTCTTGCAACGGAGTTGGCGGGGTTCATTAATAGGGCTTTAAACTAGGCTGGAAGGGGGAGGGCGATAAAACCAGGCTCACTAGAGATGAGCCTAAGGGTGGTGTGCCCCTGTGAGGGATGAAATCAGTTACCCAGCTCAAGTGCATTTACACCAATGCACACAGCATGGGGAAACCAACAGGAGAGCTGGAAGCCCTTATGCAGCAAGATAACCATGACCTAGTTGCCATCACAGAAACATGGTGGGATGGGACTCAGGACTGGAATGCTTCAGTAGATGGGTACAAGCTCTTTAGAAGGGATAGGCAAGGAAAGAGAGGGGGTGGGGTGGCTCTATACATTAAGGAGTGCTTTGGTTGTATAGAGCTCAATGACAGAAATGACAATGTGGAGTGTTTATGGGTGAAGATGAGAGGGAAAGCAAATAAGGCAGATATCCTGTTGGGAGTCTGCTACAGGCCACCCAACCAGGAAGAGGAAGCAGATGAAACATTTTTCAGGCCGTTGGTAGAAGTCTCAAAATAACCAGCCCTAGTTCTGGTGGGGGACTTCAACCTACTGGATATCTGCTGGAACAACAACTCTGCAGCAAGCAGGAAGGCTAGGAGGTTCCTCAAGTGTATGGAAGATAAATTCCTAAGACAGCTGGTAAGTGAGCCTACCAGGGGAGGTGCCTTGCTGGACCTGCTGTTCACTAACAGGGAAGGAGTGATGGGAGATGTGGAGGTCAGAGACCGTCTTGGGCTTAGAGACCATGAAATGGTTAAATTCTCAATTCTTAGGGAAACAATGAGAGGGGTCACCAAAACCTCCACTATGGACTTCCGGAGGACAGACTTCGGCCTGTTTAGATCACTGGTGAAGAGAGTCCCTTGGGAGTCAGTTCTGAGGGGCAAAGGGGTCCAGGAAGGCTGAACGCTTTTCAAGAAGGAAGTGTTAAAAGCACAGGAGCAGCTGTCCCCGTGTGTCACAAAACAAAATGCCAGGGAAGGAGACCGGCCTGGCTGAGCAGGGAGCTTTTGTTGGGACTCGGGGAGAAACAGAGTCTATCACCTTTGGAAGGAAGGGACAGGGAGAATCTCCATCCCTTATTGGATGAGGGGGGACCATGGCAACCAAGGATGAAGAAAAGGCTGAAATACTTAGTGCTTTCTTCACCTCCATCTTTAATAGTCAGACTGGCTGCCCTCAGGATACTCGGCCTCCTGAGCCAAAATATAAGGATGCAGAGCAGAACAACCCCCCCACAATCCAGGAGGATGCAGTCAGAGACCTGCTGCAGCACCTAGACACTCAAAAGTCTATGGGGCCAGGTAGGATTCACCTGAGGGTGCTGAGGGAGCTGGTAGAGGAGATTGTCAAGCCTCTTTCCATCATCTACCAACAGTCCTGGATAACAGGGGAGGTCCCAGAAGACTGGAGGCTTGCCAACGTGACACCTATCTACAAGAAGGACCCGAAGGAGGATCCTGGGACCTACAGGCCTGTCAGCCTGACCTCAGTACCAGGGAAGATCATGGAGAGGCTCATCTTGAGAGCGCTCACATGGCAAGTGCAGGACAGCCAAGGGATCAGGCCCAGCCACCATGGGTTCAGGAAAGGCAGGTCCTGCTTGACTAACCTGATCTCCTTCTATGATCAGGTGACCCACCTGGTGCATAACGGAAGAGCTGTTGATGTTCTCTATCTAGACTTTGGTAAAGCCTTTGACACCGTCTCCCACAGCATTCTCCTGGAGAAGCTGGAGGCACATGGAGCAGACAGGTGCACTCTCTGCTGGGTAACAAACTGCCTGGCTGGCCGAGCCCAGAGACTTGTAGTGAACGGGGTTGGATCCAGTTGGTGGCTGGTCACCAGTGGTGTCCCCCAGGGCTAAGTTTTGGGTCCAGTCATGTTCAATATCTTTATTAATGATCTAGATGAGGGAATTGAGTCCTTCCTAAGTGAGTTTTCAGATGACAATAAGCTGGGTAGAAGTGTCAATTTGCTTGAGGGTAGGAAGGCTCTGCAGAGAGACCTGGACAGGCTGGATCGATGGGCCGAGGCCAATGGTATGAGGTTTAACAAGGCCAAGTGCTGGGTCCTGCACTTGGGTCACAACAACCCCATGCAAAGCTCCAGGCTTGGGGACGAGTGGTTGGAAAGCTGCATGGTGGAGAAGGACCTGGGGGTGCTGGTTGACAGCTGACTTAACATGAGCCAGCAGTGTGCCCAGGTGGCCAAGAACATCCTAGGCTGCATCAAGAATACTGTGGCCAGCAGGAGTAGAGAGGTGATTGTGCCTCTGTACTGGGCCTTGGTGAGGCCACACCTTGAATACTGTGTTGAGTTCTGGGCCCCTCACTACAAGAAGGATGTTGAGTTGCTGGAGCATGTCCAGAGAAGAGCTACCAGGCTGGTGAAGGGTCTAGAGAACAAGTCCTCTGAGGAGAGGCTGAGGGAACTGGGGATGTTTAGTCTGGGGAAGAGGAGGCTGAGGGGTGACCTCATTGCTCTCTACAACTACCTGAAAGGAGGTTGTAGGGAGGTGGGAGTTGGTCTCTTCTTTCTAGTGAATAATGACAGGACGAGAGGGAATGGCCAGAAGTTGCACCAGGGGAGGTTTAGGCTGGATATTAGAAAAAAATTCTTTACTGCAAGTGGTCAGACAGTGGGACAGGCTGCCCAGGGAGGTGGTGGAGTCACCATCCCTGGAAGTGTTTAAAAGAAATCTAGATGTGGTGCTTAGGGACATGATTTAAGCATTGGACAGGTAGATAAAGGTTTTGGTGGGTGGACTTAGGTTATGGTTGGATTTGATGATCTTTAAGGTCTTTTCTAGCCAGGTTGATTCTGTGATTCTGTTCTTAAACTCCCTATCATGGCTCTGAAGATGCAGGACAGTCATGAGCTTTACTCATGACCTCAAAGAATACCTACATCAATCACAAGTGCTGTTTTAAGTATATATCACCTACATTACAGGACTTTTCTTAACCTTTCATGACTTACAGCAAAAGGAGACATGTTTCACCCTGAACAAGCCCAGGAAACTTTAAAACCACTTAAGATGTTTAAAAGGAGGGACAACTGTGTGCTGGCAGTGGTTCAGATCTATCAGGAATATCTCCAGTACCGTGACCTGTGATCCTGTAACCCTGATGGGAATTACTGTGACATTTTATGAACCTAACAACTCAGGCCTTCAGGAAAGGGAAAGCAGAAGATGTGCCCTCTATAGATTTCTATCTCCTCTCCATTTGTACCACAGACTGCTTGCTGTTAAAAGTGATGGGTTTCCTGGTGTGTTTTTTAAAAAACAACCCACATGTCTTGACATTACTTGCTATCCTTGAATTTCCACTGTCATTTTCCATGATGGACTCGTGATATGCAGTGTGCCACCACAAGTCATCCATGTTTCCAAGAGGATTTTATAGCTCCTGTGCTCAGATACAAATTAGCACTGCAGGCCAGTAAAGCTGCTTTGCACTCTAGGTATGGCAGGAACCAGCAGTGTGCCCAGGTGGCCCGGAAGGCCAATGGCATCCTGGCTTGGATCAGGAATAGTGTGGCCAGCAGGAGTAGGGATGTGATTCTCCCCCTGTACTCAGCACTGGTGAGGCCTCACCTCGAGCACTGGGTGCAGTTCTGGGCCCCTCACTTCAAGAAGGACATTGAGGTGCTGGAGCAGGTCCAGAGGAGAGCAACAAGGATGGTGAAGGGACTAGAGGGAAAGTCTTCTAGGGAGAGGTTGAGGGAGCTGGGGTTTTTAGCCTGGAGAAGAGGAGACTCAGGGGGGACCTCATCACTCTCTTCAACTGCCTGAAGGGAGGTTGTAGTCAGGTGGGGGCTGGGCTCTTCTCCCAGGCAACCAGTGACAGGACAGGAGGGCACAGCCTGAAGCTGCTCCAGGGGAGGTTTAGGTTGGATATTAGGAAGCACTTCCTCATGGAGAGGGTGATTAGACATTGGAATGGACTGCCCAGGGAAGTGGTGGAGGCACCATCCCTGGATGTGTTCAAGGCAAGGCTGGATGTGGCACTTAGTGCCATGGTCTAGATGGTGTGGTGGTGTTGGTCATAGGCTGGACTTGATGATCTTAAAGGTCTTTTCCAGCCTTGGTGATTCTGTGATTCTGTGAACTCAGCAAGAACGTGTTGATGTTTCAGAATACAAAATAAATGTTTCTCCAGGTACAGAAATGAATTCCAAGGACACAACCAGGAACAGGAGAGAGTTAGGATAGAGCACTTCAGACAAAATATTAAAAAGTAACTGAAATGGAGCTGCAGATCCCAGAACAAAATGTAAGAGGAAACTGCTTTCTTGGGTGGTTTTTTTTGAGGTTTTTCAAGGTTTTGTTTTGTTTTTAAAAGGAGGACTAGTTAAGATGCTTCAGAGTAACAGACTAAGAATGTAACAAAATCCCACTCAAAGTTTCTTTTTGGAATACTAAACAGTAATTTCTAAGTTTTTTGGGCTTTTTTTTCTCTAAAGACAAATTCTTAGAAAGTTGGGAGTCATCCCCTTCATGTTCCACCACTGTAAAATTATGCTGTTTCCATGGTTATGGCCCACACATGGATTCCATTGTTACAGCAGTTTTTCAGAAGCTGGAATTCAAGTTTTAAGTTGTTTTTTTTTCATTTGAGGTTGCAGAACATTCAAGGCAAGTGAAAGAAGACTGAAGATAATAAATGTAACCAGCATGGAGGGAGGGAAAATTTAAAAAATAAAATTCAAAGGACAGCTTTGCCTAGAACACACAAAATAGTTTAACACAAGATTATAATCTTTGCACATACATAGTACTTATCCAAATAAAAAGGGCTGTTACTAGTCAACACTTGCATGCATGAAAAGAATAACTTAGTGCCTAAAAAAATACAACTTCTTATTATTCTCAATGGGATTACTGCAAACCATTCACAGGGAGCTTGACAGCAACTGCAGAAGTTTTGTTCTGTACAGAAATCTGCCCTAATAAAGAAGATAACATCTATTTTTAACAAGAATATTGGTGATTTCTTAGTTGAATAGTGACACAATGGATGGAGAAAAATGTTGCTGCAGTTAGTACTTGTTCATAAAGCAAATCATAACATCCCTTCACAATAAATGCACAACTCCACAAGCACATGGCTTAGGACATTTGCAGCAGGTGCTACAAAGACTGAAATCAGTTCTCAAGCAAGACATGACAGTTTGGATCTTAGTGATGTAAGAAATAACAGAACTGAGGCCAGCATGCTTGGTGTGCTAGACAAAATGCCAATAAATGTACCACCACAGGCACAGGGAAGACTTCTCATGTAACCTTGTTGTTCCAGCAAGTCTTACATGTCTCACTAGGGCCACAGATCACAACACTTGCAACTGCTGTACTGTTTGGAGGCAAAACGTGCTCCAAAGTATGGTTCTGGTGAGGTGCTTTTTGCAAGAAAAATGTTTAAAAAGCTTGCCCAAACCTAGGTCACAAAGGAGTATTTTTGCAAGAACCATCTAGATTGAATAACTTATTTGTCAAAGAACAGAGAAGACACAGGGCAATGAGAATTTGCAAGGAGATAACAACAAACATTAGTGTTTCAAACATTACACAAGCATGATTATTTTAAAGCCAGAAGGACATAGAGCCTACCTCAGAGTCTCAAGTAGGAATTTAAGGGGAACAGAAATAAAGACAGTGAATCAACAAATCCAGAAAGGCCAAGAGAGTCATTAGAGAGCTGTATATTATGCATTCATCTACAGTGATGTAATTGATTTTTCTTGCTATGTTTCATGATAGCAGCATTTGTGTTAGATCAGTTCCCTCCTCCCCTCCCCCCTGACAAAGCAGATGCACCTGCAGAAATAGAGAAAAATATCTTCCCTGCTTCTCTTCTGTTTCTCTGTCCCCTTTTACACAGTTTTCCAGATGGAAGAGAGATGAAGGATGAATTAAGACACCAAAATTGATGACAAGTAAGGTAGGGAAGAACCAATGGCAGAAAAAACAGCAAAATAAAAACTCACACATACACCAGGACAAAGAACACAAGGGAGATGACTAACGAACCAGATTACAAAGGAAGAAAATGGAGTAAAGGGGGAACAAGACTGCAGACAGAAGAATTTCAGCACAGAACATGAGACAGGCTTTCTCCTCCTAACTGGTTGTGTCATGTAGCTGTCAGAGAGCAACTCTCAAAAGCCAGTCTCATTCTTATGAAAGGAAAACCCCCACCAGACTGTTCTCTGCAAGAATGTGATCAAACAAGAGACCCAGTTGGCTTGACAGAACACCACACGTGTGCAACTTCCATACTCTGTTTGCTGTGACTTCCAAACATGGCCATTAGTCATAGCAAAGAGAGCAAGTCACATGGTTTGTTCCTCACACAGCAGTACACAAAGTCTAGGCATCTATGATTAATGCATTCTCATACCCACAAGCCCACTGGAAAGCTTCAGCTTGGCATCATTAAGATTCTATCAGTCCTGAATTGCAATTTAAGACAGTATTTTTCGCCTTAATCTGCTACTCTATTTAATCAATTTAATGCACAGTAAAAACTTAATTTGACAAAATTGAATGCATTATTTCTCCCTGCCTCCGGCATGAAACAGATTAAGACCACCAGAAATACTTGCAGAAAGATTTAAGGTTCATTACATCTTAGGTGGCAGATAAACATTAGATACGCTCTCAACTCTGCAGTCTCTCTCAGCGCTGTGTCTGAGAGCTGTGGGCTTTTAGTTACCACTGCAATTACCTCCCCAGCAGCTAACTCAAGTTGTACCTCCTACACAAGCCACACTGTCATTTTTTTAAGTCAGAGCTCAAAAAGTATTATTTCATACAATACTAAGACTCCACAGACACTAGGGAGATAGAACAAGGACAGCAAAGACCACTCTCAATTTATATACACTTTACATCTCCTGTGTAGGTTTCTGGCCAAAATGAGGTTGGATAAATAGATGGATCAGAACAGAACGAGTTCTAGGTCCAGCTCTCTGCTCTCTCAGATGAGAGACCAGACCAAGAAGCTTACAAGCCTATGCAAAATTTACCAAGGTTCAATTCGACTTATTTAATTATCCACAGAAATATTGAAAGACAATGACAGAAACCTGCCATCTAAGAATGTTTGGAGGTCCATACAGAAGGTCTTGAAGCTGTAAGTTAACAAGTTTCAGCAGACACAACTATTAGTCAGCCCTGCAGGCAGCCCCAGTGCTGGAGGTACCCAAACAATCCTGGGGTGAGAGTGGAGCTGGTTCTCCAAGCAGCAGCTCTTGTCACCCCAGTGCCAAGGCTGCAGCATGACAGCACTATTTGTACTGTGAACATTTCTGCCTTCAGGGCTGTCAAAACAATTTTCCTCACAAATAAATAACAAGCCAATTTTAAGGGCAGCAGCGGGGAAAGGAATCCTGACAGTGCTGTTCACAAAGCATGCTCGTTACTTTCTTCACTAAAAATCAAGTCCCTTAATAACTCTGACCTACCTTGTATCAAGTATTCCAGTATCACAGTATTGCAGGTCGATTTAAAATGGATTTTAAGTCTATTATTTTGCCTCTAGACATGACTTCTTCGAAAAAAATTGCCAATATAAAATGCATTACTATAAAAAAAAGTCTGAAATTCACTACTTCTGCTTCTGCTGTTAAGAAATTGTGCTGTTTCACCTAAACAGTACATAGTCAAATATTCCACTAACAGCTTTTTCCATTTATGCAACGGGATCACACAGTGTATATACTTGTACAATTACATCTTACTCAAACTTGCTTTGTTACCCTATAAAATGCAATACTCACAGTGAATACCCACACTGCTGCCATATGATTCCTTATCAGCAGGCCAATTAGTTTGTAACATGCATTGGCAGATATAAAGAAAATTATGACGAAATCCTTTAAGAATAAACAGAAAAGAGCCACAAAGATCCTAATTATATAAGCATATTTGGTACAGCCCTGTGTAGGTTGGACTCAGTGAACAAGATATTTTCTGCACAAAGATAAGAATTCAAGACCACAAAGGAGAGGTACAGAAGAAATGTGTGCTTATGCCTCAGCATTGAGTGCTGGAAGGCAGTAAAACACAATTCTTCTGTACCACAACATAACCTTAGGAACTTACAGCAACAATAATAAAGCATAAACCAAGAAAAAACATTAAGCTTTTTAAATTCTTCACTGATACTGTAGCTTACTTATTACCCCACCACTCTGTGTGCCTGAAAAACCAACACCAGCTCAACTCTTTTGTTATTTCAAACAAGAATAAACTACTTAAGGACTATTCTCCGAAAAGCTTTTCCTTTTTTGATTATCCATTGGGCATGTAAGAAGAGAGATGAACAAAAAAATAAAAAGCTGTCCAGCCTTCTCTGCTCCTGATCCAACTTCAACAACACCAGATGCCGCCAAATCCCACAAGAATAAGAACAAAGAATTAAACTTGGGCACAATGACTATGAAGAACTGAACTGACGGTTGTTTCATGCACTTTCATCCTCAGTAACATCAAGAAGGTGAATATTTTGTAATTACATGATGATCAAGTTTTCAAATTATGGTCAGGTACCCGTAGCACAGTAAGTTATTTATCATGGAATCATAGAATCGTCAAGGTTGGAAAAGACCTCCAAGATCATCAAGTCCAACCATCCACCCTACAACCCCTAATCACTAAACCATCTTATGAAACACCACGTCTACCTCTTTTTTTAAAGATCTCCAGGGATGGTGTCTCCACCACCTCCCTAGGCAGCCTGTTCCAAGGCCTCACCACTCTCTGCGAAGAAATCTTTTCTAATATACATTAGAATCATACAATTGTCAGGGTTGGAAGGGACCTGTAAGATCATCTAATTCCAACCCCCTTGCCATGGGCAGGGACACCACCCACTAGATCAGGTAGCTCAGAGCCCCATCCAGCCTAGCCTTAAATACCTCTAGGGATGAGGCTTCCATCACCTCTCTGGGCAACCTGTTCCAGTGTCTCACCACCCTCATGGTGAAGAGCTTCTTCCTAATGTCCAATCTAAATCTACCCTCCTCTAGCTTGGAGCCATTCCCCCCTAGTCCTGTCACTACCCAACATTTTAAAAAGTCCCTCCCCAGCTTTCTTCTAGGCCCCCCTCAGATACTAGAAGGCCACAATAAAGTCTCCTCAGAGCCTTCTCTTCTCCAGACTGAATAACCCCAACTCTTTCCAGTCTGTCTTCATAGAAGAGGTGCTCCAGCCCTCTGATCATCCTAGTGGCCCTTCTCTGGACACGTTCCAGCACGTCCATATCTTTTTTATAATAGGGGCTCCAGAGCTGGATGCAGTACTCCAGGCAGGGTCTCATGAGGGTGGAGTAGAGGGGGAGGATCACCTCCCTTGACCTGCTGGTCACGCTTCTCATGATGCAGCCCAGGATACAGCTGGCTTTCTGTGCTGCAAGTGCACACTGCCAGCTCATGTTGAGCTTCTTGTCCACCAATACCCCCAAGTCCTTTTCTTCAGAGCTGCTCCCAAGCCAGTCACTGCCCAGCTTATATCGGTGCTTGGGATTGCCCTGACCTAGATGCAGGACCTTGCACTTGGCCTTGTTGAACTTCATGAGGTTGGCATGGGGCCACCTCTCCAGCCTGTCAAGGTCCCTCTGGATGGCATCCCTTCCCTCCAGCATGTCAGCCACACCACACACCTTGGTGTCATTGGCAAACTTGCTGAGGGTGCACTTGATGCCACTGTCCATGTCACTGACAAAGATATTAAACAAGACCAGTCCCAGTACTGATCTTTGAGGGACTCCACTTGTCACTGGCCTCCACTTGGACATGGACCCATTGACAGCCACTCTTCAGGTGTGGGTGTCAAGCCAGTTCTTTATCCACTGTGTTGTCCATCCATCAAACCCATATTTTGCCAACTTGGAGACCAGGTTGTTGTGAGGTAAGACCAGGATGTCATGCGGGATTACATTAGAATAATGTACATTAGATATTATTACACATGTCATTATTATTATACACTAGAAGTACATTATTCTAATGCATGTTATATATAATATACAGACGTAATGTAACATTTCTAATAATACATTGTAACAGTATCTTATCTCTTCCATAGTGTGCAGAATATATATGCAATGCTTATTAAAAATTCAAATTTATCAAATATTGAAACAACATTGAGTTTATTGAGATATCTCTTCCCTAATCTTCACTCTCTGAGCTGCTGAAGGTATCCTAAAACTCACCCTCAACAAAAATCACTTGAGTTCAAGCTTATACATGAGGAAAAAAAATGGCTTACGGTCCAAATTAAAAACCTTATTCAAATTTCCAATAATAATTAGGAAGAGACTCCTTTTCAGTACAAGCTGTTTCAAGATCTAAACAGGTTCAGAGTGGATGTGAACTTGATTTCATAGAATCATTTGCTCGAAAACGTGAAGTTATTCTGGCACAAAATCACCCAGCTACTGCACAAGGATGCCAGTGTTTCAGCAGCTTCAGAACACCTCCATCTGACACACATCTTCACTGAGCTGCAGAAAGAGATCAAATTAAAGAACTGTAGCATGTACTTATTCCAGTGTTGGCTCTCATAGAGTTAATATGTATTTTGTCATTCTGCAAATGAAGCATTTGTGACAGTACAAAGGAACTTCGAGCCACATATGCTAACAACATGTCATGGAATTGGAGTTGAAATAATTTCTGCTTTGCATTTGTCTGCTGCAGCCCCACATGAGAAGAAATGCACAACTTCTTAATAACAGGATACTTGAAAGCTCCGAGCAAACCAGTAGAAGCCCAAAGAATGAAAGAATTCTTTTCAGCCTAAACGACAGGGATGTTAACCCATAAATTGCCATGAAGGCAAATTTATCCATGTTATCTCCATTCTCCCGATTTCTGAGTCACAGAGCAGTGATAAAAGTCATGAGGCCCAGAAGGAAAACCCAAAGAGTGTGTCTATTTCTGTAGCTATGAGAAAAACCACAGAAATCCCTCTAGAAGAATTTGGGTTAAACTGGGCCACTCTGACCTCCAGAAAAGTAGCAGCATTTAACTTTTCAAGTCACTGAAGCAGAACTGGCTGGATTAGGTCTGTCAGTGGCCTACAGCATTCCTGAGCAACCCTGCAAGGCTCACATCAGAGAGTCACAGAATGGTTTGAGCTGGAAGGGACCTTCAGAGATCACCTAGTCCACCCTTCCCAGGGTGGACAGGGACACCTTCAATTACATCAGGCTGATCAGGGTCCCAGACTAGCCTGACCTTTAACACTTCCAACAGTGGGGCATCCACAACTTCTCTGGACAATTTGTTCCAGTTTCTCACTGCCATCATCATAAAAAATATGCAATCTAGATCTACCCTCTTTAAGCTTAAAACCACTGCCCCTCATCCTGTCACTACAGGCCTTGGTAACAAGTCCTTTTGTTTTTCTATAACCTTCCTTTTTATATAGAGAGGAAGAAACAAGCCTGTTCTCCAGGCTGAACAATCCCAACTCTCTCAGCCTTCTCTCACAGCAGAGGAGCTCCAGCCCTCTGATCATTTTTGCATCCTTCCTCTGAACTCACTCTAAGAGCTCCATGTCTTTCTTGTGCTGAGTATACACCACAACTGGACACAGCACTGCAGGTAGGGTCTCACCAGAGAGGAACAGAGGGGGAGAATCCCCTCCCTTGACCTGCTGGCCACGCTTCTTTGGATGGAGCCCAGGATACCATCAGCTTTCAGGGCTGCAACTGCACACTGTGCAAACACATCACCTTTTACAGCAGACTCGCACTAACGCTACATCTTTTCCCATAGTGCAATTACATGTCTCCTTGATCAATCTACTGGTAAAAGTAAAAAAAAAATACCTACAACAAGTTCTCCACAGCTGATTAATTTGGTGGAAACCTCCATCTGATACTGCTCTTCAAGTACACAGTCCTAAGGCTTCCTGCTTCTGAGAGTTCTTGTAAAACTGGAAATCTAGAAAAAGATTAATTCCTCCTGCTATCCCATTTAGTCACATCAATCTCATCCACTTACTCAATGTTTGTATAAGTTTTCAGACTCATTCTTTCCTCAGCAGCTGTAAAGATAACTTCTTTTTTTTTTTTTACAGTGCAAAGGAAAAGTGACAGGAATGCCAAAAAGCTTCCAAATTTTAGAAGTGATACTAAGATGTAAATGAATGGCACAGCATGGAACTCAATGGAACAGACAAGATCACAGGACTGCCTTACACACTTCCAGCACAATTTTACCTCCTTAAAATCATAGAATGGTTAAGGTTGGAAGGGACCTTAAAGATCATCAGGTTCCAACCTCCCTGCCATGAGCAGGGACACCTCCCACTAGACCAGGCTGCACAAAGCCTCATCCAACCTGGCCTTGAACACCTCCAGGGAAGGGGCTTCCACAGCCTCCCTGGGCAACCTATTCCAGTGCCTTCCTACCCTCATGGTGAAGAATTTCTCCCTGATGTCTAACCTAAATCTCCCCTCTTTCAGTTTAAAACCATGACCCCTTGTCCTGTCACTGCCCTCTCTGGTGAAAAGCCCCTCCCCAGCTTTCCTGTAGCCCCTTCAGGTACTGGATGACCACTATAAGGTCCCCCCAAAGCCTTCTCTTCTCCAAAATATTAAAACACTAATTTATTGAAATATAAAAAAAATAATCTAGAAACTTATCTGCACAGATCTAAAAAGCATGATTTACCACACACCTATATACTCAACCCCATCCCAGTATTCAGAACATCCTTGAGCACAGAGACAGCACAACCATCAGTGTGGCCCCTTTATCCCAATGCACCTGTACACTTAAATACTCCATGAACTTCAAAAAACTAAGGTTGGACTTTTGAGTTTTTGGGTAAACAAATGCCATGAGATGGACAGAGTGAACGGTAAGAGTGTGGAATTTCCAAATATTTTCCATGCAAATAACATGACTGCCACGCCAGAAAACTTGTTAGCAGTAGGTTGTTTCTTATTTTGTTCTACCCTTATTTTCCCTTCATATTTACAAGCATTTCAAAGAGTAACTTGCACAGCAGAACTAGTCTGTCTCAAGCCTGTGACACTGGTTCAGTATGCAAACCACATGTCCAAAACAGAGTGTAATTTGTAATTCAGATGCCCTCCTTTCAGAACTACTGTGTGTTCAAGTATGGAGTTGGACACCAATTAATCACAGCTTAGAAGTGCCTTGAAGCTTAAAAACCAGCAATGCACAAATCAATATTTAATTTGCAGTTGGTGTAGGAGTTGAGTAAAAAAAAACGTAAGAAAAGTTATCTACAAAGTGTACATATTGTAATATAAATACCAATGTGCACTACCAACAGCCTCAGCAATTATATAATATGAATATTTCCACTTAACTTTTTAGTATCTCTTGCTTTTAAAAAAAAATTTGGGAACAACCACCCAATTTAAGCTACAAATGTGCCATTATTTGCATACTCCAAAACTATTTTTTTTCTGCCTGTTTCTCTTTCTACCACATGGAATAAAGTGGGCTTGGAGAGGTTTTCCATTATCTTCTGTAATTAGCTAGAACTTCTACAGGAGCAGAAATTCTAGGCCTGAGGCCAGGCTTTGAGTCTTTCCTACAAACTGCTTTCCAAGTGTTCACAGGTTCCCACTAATTTATCCCAAAAATCTACTTTGAAGAAAGGGAAAGAAAGAAGTTCAGACTAAAGTAACAAATTTAAAATAAAATCCACCCAATTCACCCAAACAATTTTTTTTTTTCAGATAGAAATACAGTTCAGATGCAAGTTACAGTTCAGATGCAAGTTTAGGGATATTAATTTTATTTTTTTTTTAAATGGTGAGGAATTTGAGTGAAGAAAGGATTATGTACTTTTGTACATAAGAGGTGACCCTTCTGACAGAACGCAACCCTCCCTTCCCACCTTAAAACTTCCACACTTTGCCCACTAAAAATTAAGGGATGCAGAACTTGTATTAGAAAAGTATTAGATGCTGAAAGAGTAATTAACTCAAATCTCTGCATTTATGTTACTGTTTAAATCTATTATGCTTCCCTGAACATGGCCATCACAAGTGATGCTCAACATGAGCCGCCAGTGTGAGCTGGAGCCCAGAGGGCCAACTGCATCCTGGGCTGCATCCAAAGAAGTGTGGCCAGCAGGGCCAGGGAGGGGATTCTGCCCCTCTGCTCTGCTGAGACCACACCTGGAGAACTGTGTCCAGCTCTGGAGCCCTCAGCACAGGAAAGACATGGAGCTGTTGGAGAGGGTCCAGAGAAGGGCCACCAAGATGATCAAAAGGTTGGAGCCCCTCTGCTATGGAGACAGGCTGAGGGAGTTGGGGCTGTTCAGCCTGGAGAGAAGGCTCCAGGGAGACCTTAGAGAACCTTCCAGTACCTGAAGGGGCTACAGGAAAGCTGGGGAGGGGCTTTTCACCAGACAGGGCAGTGATAGGACAAGGGATCATGGCTTTAAACTGAAAGAGGGGAGATTTAGGTTAGACATCAGGAAGAAATTCTTCACCATGAGGGTAGGAAGGCACTGGAATGGGTTGCCCAGGGAGGTTGTGGAAGCCCCTTCCCTGGAGGTGTTCAAGGCCAGGTTGGATGAGGCTTTGTGCAGCCTGGTCTAGTGGGAGGTGTCCCTGCTCATGGCAGGGGTTGGAACCTGATGGTCTTTACGGTCCCTTCCAACCTTCACCATTCTATGATTGTAAGTGTTCTTTGCATGAGGATATCTTCAAGTGGAAGTTTTAGATAGAAAAGCTAAACCAGCATTTTCTGACCCATATTACTCATACAGCTGGTACACAGTTTTTGCAGGGATGGCAGCAGCCTTCTACACAGATTTTTTTCTGCTGTCATTACTATGGATACAGAGACCATCAGCACACTAAGAATGTAGCTTACTGTTTTCCTTATGTCATTCTTCCTGCTTTCCAAGGGGAGAGCTGCATTTATACTACACCTCTGAAGCTAAGTGTTTACTATCAAAAGCAACATCAAAAATATTAATTCCTTGCATTATTATCAGGATTCAGTAGTTTCTGTGTCACTCGAACTCTGGATTTAATATAAAACTCAAATTACTAATCTTTGTCTTCAAAAAGTGGAAGAGTAACTGGTGAAAGTTTCACACCATATACATGTTTATTCACACACACACCTCCCTAGCAAATCTTCCAGGTAGCTTTGGTTTGGCTTCTCTTGAAACCTGATGAACAGGAAACCTCTGAACTCAAGTCCAAATTTCACCACAACTGCCAGATGTCCTATTCTTCATTGACTACCTACATCTGTGCATCATCTCCATTTAGAAAGTGGTCATCAAAATTAAAATTAGAAAAGAAAAAGCCACCCCAAAAAAGCCCCCTGAAGATGTAGAGGTCACTGTTTAATGAACACCGTAATTTAGGATCACATCTATTTAGGATTAAGAATAGAGCTAGAAGCAGAAGACTTAGGCTGGATACAAATCTATCCTGTGCTCAGGAATTTTTTTAAGGTATCAAAGAAGGATTAATCCATAGCCCCTAACACCATGCAAAAAGGCTGTGCAAGCTAACATCCTGTTTGTTTTCCAAAACCAAAAATTATTGTGCAGAGATTGCCAAGGTAAATTATTCATCATAATAAGAATCCAACTCAAATATAAGTAAGTTGATTTGTAAGGGTTTGCACACATTAGAGACAGAGTAGTACAACCTGAATTGTTTTGCTTAAAATAACTATGATGCAATACAGTTCTGACTCCCAGCAATACTACTAATAGCAAAACAACACAAAGAGACTTCCAGAAACAGGAGAAAGTCACCACACTGAGTATTATACTACAGGAAAACCCTGCCATTCCTTTTGGACACTGTTCTCATAGACACCATTTAGAATAAGGAATAGGCTGGAAGGAAGAACTCCATGATTACAGCTGCCTCAATTCCTCTGGACCTCAACATCTACTATCAGTCTGCCAAGCTTTTATCATACCATCCTGAAAGTAGGCTGATCCTGGAAGAGGGAAATGACAACACAACCACCTGCCTACAGTACATACAAATATATCCTGGAATGCCATACTTGGGGTCATGTTGACAACCATGACTTTTTAAATGCCCTTTTCCTTTCCACATTCTAAATGCTATTTTACTAAAAAAAGAAATGACTTTTTTTTTTTAATGGGAATCTTGGTTAGCAATTTAAAGACTGCACCTTCCACAATACAGCTGTGAGTGGAGTGTGTTAAAATATACCTTCCATATGTTGTTAAAGGGCAGTATTTCAATGGTACCTGGAACAGCTATTAATAACTTCTGCTAGGTGATCAAGGCTCCCTCTTGGTACAAAGCATTTTCTCACTTTCTGCATTCATTTATGGGTGCAGTTATAGACTCTTACTGCCTTCTCAGGTCCTCTTCATCCTCCTTAATAAGGAAACACTGTCTGAGCTGCCTTTGTCCAGAATCTTGCCCAAGGAATTCAAGTTGTCTGCTTTACTTCTTGCCACAGAAAAAGTACTAAGTCATAGCTAGGAGTAAAAAACAAACATAATATCTGATAGTCAGATACTCTATGCCCAAGATAGCAGTATGTGTGGACAGCACACAAGATAATAAAAACTAAACCATTATTTCTTCCAGTTCCTGCTGCTGTAAGTTGTCTTAATGAAATTCAAGCACATGAAAACACAGCATTATTCCCAAAACTTAACAGTCAACACTATTGATCCACATGGCCAAAAACTCTGTTGCTGAGTTGGAACATTTTAAACACAGCAGCACAAGCACACTAAACAGAAGAAAGCTTTTTATAAATATATTCCACTCAACTACAAACTTAACAAATTCAGAGCTTTAGTCTCAAAAGACATTCGCATAAGAAGAATTATGATGCATTAGGAAGACTTAGGCAACTCCAAGTCCCAAAGAAAAACAAGAATAAGCACACCAAGTTATTAACCAGCACCTCAACATAAAGAAGAGTCAAGCCAATTGGAAGTGATTTATTACTGGCTGTTCACATGTAACAGGTAATGTGTCTTACAAATACATGAGAAGAAAAGACACCACATCAGAGGCCCCTAACACTGTACTGCATGATCTTCCACCAGCTTTACAACTAGGCAAAAGAAGCCAACATGCATGTACAAAATGAGACTACTAACAAGACAATATATCCACAGAAAATCTGGAGTGAATCAAATATGAGACTATTGAGAGAAGGGGAAAAATAATTTTTAAAAAGCTAGTAGTATGCTGGTACTAGTCAACAAGGGGTGCCAAACATGAAACGAGAAAAGCAATCTTTCAATTTATACAAAGCTGATAAGGGTTAAGCTGGCATATCACATCCACTTTGAGCACAGTATTTATAAGCCCTGAATTTCCCGAGGAGTGAAATTCCCTGCATCTCAGGCAGTGCTAATTAAAACATGCTTCAGGAAGTGTACTTGAGACTGCTTCTCTTCAGAGGAAGTTCTCTGTGAATGTCTGCCAGGAAATCACACAGATCTTTCCTTTACTACAGCACACACAAACCAACCTTGGCACCCCCTGGCTTGTCACTTGCTGGTCCTGCTGCCTATCAAGCTGGCCAGTGTTTTCTCCACAATATATTATGACTTGTTAGTATGTTTGTATCCACCAGCTTTCCTTTTTTTGTAAAGACACCCATTGCAATCTGGCCTACAACTACCCCAATAACAAACGCTATCACAAAGCTAACAGGAAGCCTGGCAAGCCTAACTCAGTTTACACCTAAAAACTTAATTTCAAGCCATGTAAAGATTACAGTCTGGTTTGAATTTTGGTCTTTTTGATGCTCTTGGAAAATTCTCTGCAAGTTTTCTTTTCACAAGCAGGAAGGCAAAGCACTTTTCAAGGTGCACTCAAAGGCTGATATGGAGTTGACCCACTAAGGGTCTGAAATACGAACATACTGGGAAGTCCTTCTACTATCCAGCAGTGATGAACACATTATCATTGATTATCTTGTGTAAGAACAGTGTGATTGAATGATTCAGAATATCCTGCTTCTTCTAGAAACTTTCCTAGGCCAGTGTTAAACAGTCCTGTGAATGTCCTTCCTATCTATTTTCCTAGATAGCAGGCAGTACAGATATTAACCCATTAAGCAAAATCCAGGAGCAAAGGAGGATTATTATACGTTACCAGTGAGCAAATGAAGTGTTCTCACAGAAACAGAGCTACAGCAAACTTGACTGCAAATATAGCCCTGCATTCCCAAGAGCTCTCAGTCTATTTTTAGAGAAGTGATAAATACACTAGTGGGATGGAACAGAATAGCCATAATGAAACAGAATTCATTTTGCTTTTTAGACCAGTAAAGTGGGTTGTAGCCACCTTCATTATGACTATAAGAGCCTACCACCACTACAGCTGAAATAACATGTATCTTGACTTCAGATACAAAACTACTCTTACTAATTTGAACATGTCAACATGGCTGCACAAATTTGAACAGGTATGTGTTGGCAGGATGAAGGGAAAAAAAAAACAACACCACCACAACAGAAAACCAACAGTTGCCCCAAGATGAGAAGAAGAATTTACTCTGTGAAAAGGTCTTAACATTTCCCAGCTGAAACAATGGGGCACTGTAATGTCCTGGTGTATGGGGAAAAGCCTCACTGATATTTAACCAAGTCAACCATTCAGAAATCTGCAATTTAAAGAGTCTGGGAGGCAGCAGCAGCATTCCATGGCTATGCCTGGCATCCTCAGAATGCACTAGTACAGATCCATCCAAGCTGTAATACAAAGAAGTACTATTTACAGAGTCAGACTTTGTTTTCTGCTTTTTATTTCCCTACTCGCATTTACCAGAAGGGCCAGCAACCAAAACAAATAATTTGTCTTGGTATACAGAAGACCTTTGGCACCTCCAGAGGGAAGACTAAACCTCTACTTCTCTCTGTCTGGATTATCTCAGAATATGTTACTGAGGTAGAATGAGGTTTTATTAAACTCCACAGAGGGGCAAGACACTAAGGAGACTATCACAAGAACCAAAATTTCTTTTCCCCAATCCACTTACTTCTATGTAAAAAACAACAGTTGCTCTGGGGACAAGCTGAGGAACAACAACCATGCTGAGCTAAGGCCAGGACAGAGTTCAGGTATTCATTAGGCATCACATGGGATGGTTTGTGTTTGTTACTGTCGAGTTCATTGCTTTTACAACTCGTGATGCCTACACCAATACAGAGGGAGCACAGAGCCCTTGGCAGTAAGAGCCCAACCAGAGAGAAGGCAGTGTTCAGCACTCAACTGCTGGTGAACACACACACAAACTTGTGAGCCCAGCCTGTTGGGAAGAAGTTGAGGTTTACCCTGACTTTGGTGGAAAAGTAAGTCTTTCTCCAATGCTTCAAAAGTACAGAATAATAAACCAGATAGCAAGACCTGCAAAATTCCACTTTCAGAAGCCAGGAGGAGCTATAAGCACACAGGTGTTATTGACAAGCAGCAATACACATTCATTATATCTATTCTTGAGAATAGAGTGGTTATTCTCTACAGTTTTAAATGAAAACTGAACACTTTGGAAGCAGATTTTGCATCAAGGGAAAAGCCCTGAACGATTCTATGACTAAAGCAAGATTATACACACAACGTCCAAAATACCCAGAAATCACATATCATCATTAATGATTTCATTAGGGAAGCATGTTTTACTCTAAGAGATTAAAAGGAACATTAACTTATAGATCTGCCATATTGTTTTTAGGAGTGCTATGCCGGACAGCAACTGGGTTGCTCATCAAATACTATTTTAATTTCAAATTAAAATAAAACTGTGAAGTTGGAAAGTATCCGATGTCACTTGCAGTAGGGATCCAATCAGGAGAGCATCTTTTGGAAGCTGCTGCGTAGGTGGAAGTGCTAGCACCACCTACTGTCAATGGCTGTGTGGTGTCTTTGAAAAGACAATAAACACCCATAAATAACATGTACTTTCACCTACAGAACCCCTGTGCCAATTCAGTGCATAAAGGCTGATCTGAGGAGCAAATGAGAATTATAAAGCTAAACAAAACCGTGCTCAAGTCCCCCTCTCTTCTGCATTTGCTAATAAATGATCAGCATCAAGAAGAAGACAAGGAATACATCATGAGCTGAGGCAACTGTGATCTATGCATTCAGGGTTTCTGGATGATGTTAGCGTGTCCTTTAGTCAAGTTTCTGCAGTCACCACGTGCTTCTCTTTCATGGTCACCTGTCTTGATACCTGGGGGCTGAGAGAACTGCCAAATACTTTCAGGTGCTATTCAAATCAGTGAGAGATCTGCTTTGAGTACAAATTTTAAGTGTTACAGCAAAAAAAAAAAATGGCATGTCTGAGTAGGGACTTGAAATTAAAACCTCTGATCCTAAATTCTGTGACTCCATTTAAGACATACTCTAGTAATACCCTAAGATGAATGTGTAAAGCCAGCACTAGCCATGGCAAACTTCACAAGAAAAAATCCACCCTGTAAAAGAAGGCTTGAAGTGAATAGACAAATGTGCTTTTTGTACAAACTAAGCAGTGATTCTATGGAACAAAGAATGCAATCATGTAATGAAAAGACTATCATGATACATGCAAGAGCTTAAATTTTTTGCTATACAAATACAAGACTTACAATAAGAGTCACTAATGCAGCTGGTTAAGCAAAAGATTCAGTATATTTTTCTGTCATTTCCACTGGCACTGTCATTCCAGTATTTGCATATATAATACCAAACTCAAAAAGTAGCACTAATCTCTTCCTCCTACCAAATCCCCAGCCAGAAAAAAATTACACGTACTTCAGTGCAAACCTGACAAGTCAGAAGTATTTGCAATTTACATTTAAGTTCTTTTGCCATCTCTTCTTACTTGCCATTGGATTTCACAGCCTTGTTCTTCACAGGGCTGATTTTCCGTAAAGTCTTATCTAGGAAGGTACTGCAAGATATTTACCTAACAAACTAATAAATACTTAGTTGTCATGGTTTTACCAGGATATGACTCATTTCAGCCTTGTAGGAACCATGTATTCCAAAGAACAAATGGCTGCAGTTCACAAAACATACAAGTGTGCTTTTTTGCCTGTGACATCACGACAGTCATAACTGTTCCTTTTGAAAGGTCAACCAAAATTAAAGGAAGCATAAAAAAAATCCCTGAAGTCATATGCCTGATTTGTAGGCCCTTATATATGAAAAACTGAAGAGCAGGGGTCTGTTTTGCCCCTCATCCCCTTGAAAACTAACACTTAAGTTTTCGATGTTCAAAAAATATTCTCAAAATGTCTTGGTTTCCATCTGAATAATAATTCAGATTCCACATGATACAGAATGCAACAAATATTTAGTGTTAATTGATAAAAACATTAGTACTGCTGCTTTTTATTCAATCTGAAGTCCTTTGGGTTTTTTCCAATTTAGATGACAAAACTGAATACTCTCTTCTTAAACCACTTATTCCTTGGAGTGGTGAAAGTAGATGGAATTCCTTGGAAAACACTAATTGCATAATATCAACATCATCCCACACCAGAAAAGGGAAGGGAGAAATTAAAAAGAAGCAATTAGTCACCATAAATTCGAAAATTGAAGTTTAAGAAAGGCTGACTTAACATCCAGACCACTCATGATGTAAGAACTTAAGCCAAAAAGCTACTGAAGAAAAGGCATCTACCCCTGTAAATATACATAGTCAGGAGACACTGAGTGACCCTCTGCTGTTCCCTGAAGGGGAAAATATGAAGAGATTTGGAGAGGCAATACTCTGAACTGCAAGACAGCAGTCTGAAATCCCATTATGGATGGCCTAGTCTGTGTGAAACGCTGGCAGCCACAGCTCCTTTTTTCTCAAGTGCATTTCAGCCAAGGCAAGAACATTAATGTCACCTAAAACAGGTGATAGAAAAGTTTTAAATAAGGCTCTCAGCATCAGCAAGTTAGATGCAAAAGTGCTCTTCAAGTAGCAAGTGATGAATTCTGTCACCTGCCAAAGCCTAAGCAATAGGAAAATAATGTAATACAGGCTCCTAAGCCACCAACCACTGGGAAAGTTGTAGAAAGAAAAGAAAAAAAACAAAATACACAGCACACAAACCAGCAAATAAAAGGATCCAGCAAGTTATTCTAGCCATGCTCAAATGTAAGAAGATTCCAAACATCCATATATGTCAGCACTAATAAAAGCAAAAATACCAAGTATGCTGAGGATTAAAACTGAAGTTAGCAAACATAACCACTCACTCTGGGAGAAGCAGGGTCACAAGGAACCAAAACCATAGGAGAACAGAAATAGATTCATGTAACGCAAGTGAAGATTTTGCTTAAGACAAATTTTTCTGTACTACAGAAAAGCAGAACGTGACAATAGAAAAACTGAGGGAGTTTGGGCTGTTCAGCCTGGAAAAGAGAAGGCTCCAGGGAGACCTTAGTGCACCTTCCAGTACCTGAAGGGGCTCCAGGAAAGCTGGGGAGGGGCTTTTCACCAGAGGAAGGCAATGAAAGGACAAGGGGTAATGGCTTTAAACTGAAAGAGGGGAGATTTAGGTTAGACATCAGGAAGAAATTCTTCACCATGAGGGTAGGAAGGCACTGGAATAGGTTGCCCAGGGAGGTTGTGGAAGCCCCATCCCTGGAGGTGTTCAAGGCCAGGTTGGATGAGGCTTGTGCAGCCTGGTCTAGTGGGAGGTGTCCCTGCTCATAGCAGGGAGGTTGGAACCTGATGATCTTTAAGGTCCTTTCAAACCTTAACCATTCTGTGATTCCATGATTAACATTTCTTTCCAAAGCCAGTACATCAGTTTGGTCAGACAATTCATAGAACCACAAAACCACAGGGGTTGGAAGGGACCTCTGAAGATCATTGAGTCCAACCCCCTGCTGCATCAGGAACACCCAGGGCAGATCACACCGGAACATGTCCAGAGGGGTCTTGAAAGTCTCCAGAGAAGGAGGCTCCACAACCTCTCTGGGCAGCCTGTCCCAGGGCTCTGTCACCCTCACAGTTAAAAAGTTTTGTAACTTGGTGACATTTCTGTGTTGTAACTTGGTGCCATTTCCCCTCATCCTGTCACTAGGCACCACTGAACAGAGACTGGCCCATTCTTGACACCCACCCTTCAGACATTTGTAGACATTAATAAGGTGTCTTATTAGGTGACAGACACTTATATAGACACTTATAAGGTGTCTCAGTCTTCTCTTCTCCAGACTAAACAGCCCCAGGTCTCTTAGCCTTTCCTCGTATGTCAGATGTTCCAGTCCCTTAATCATCCTTGTAGCCTCTGTTGGACTCTTTCCAGTATATCCCTGTCCCTCTTGAACTGGGGAGCCCAGAACTGGACACAATACTCCAGATGTGGTCTTACGAGGGCAGAGTAGAGGGGGAGGAGAACCTCCCACGACCTGCTGGACCTGGTCTTAACACATCCCAAGATACTATTGGCTCTCTTGGCCACAAGTGCACACTGCTGTCCCATGGATAACTTGTTGTCCACCAAGACTCCTATGTCCCTCTTCATGGGGCTACTTTCTAGCAGGTCAACCCCTAATCTATATTGGTGCATGGTGTTTTTTCTCCCCACGTGCAGGACTCTGCACTTGTTCTTGTTGAACCTCATTAGGTTCATCTTTGCCCAGCTCTCCAGTCTGTCTAGATCTCACTGAGTGGCTGCACAGCCCTCAGGTGTATCAGCCAATCCTCCCAGCTTTGTATCATAAGCAAACTTGCTGAGGATACACTCCATCCCCTCATCCAGGTCACTGATGAAGATGCTGAATTAAGACTGGGCCCAGTACTGACCCCTGGGGAACACCACTAGTCACAGGTCTCCAACTGGACTCTGCACCATTGATCACAACCCTCTGGGCTCTGTTGTTCAGCCAGTTCTTGATCCATCTCACTGTCTGCTCTTCTAGCTCACACTTCCTGAGCTTATCCACAAGGATGTTACGGCAGACAGTGTCAAAAGCCTTACTGAAGCTGAGGAAGACAACATCCACTGTTCTCCCTGCATCTGTCCATTCTGTCACATCATCATAGAAGGCTATCAGATTAGTCAGACATGATTTCCTCTTGGTGAATCCATGCTGGCTACTCCTGATAAGTAGTTTCTATAGGTGAGAAAACACCTTACAAATTGCTCTCGTGCCCAATAAATTACTTGCTGCATTGGCCGACGCAGAGAAAGGCCAGTTCTAGCAGGCTCAGGAAAAAAGACAATCCAAGAAATTATTAACATACACTGTTTAAAAACCAGGATTTTCAACAATAATTACAAGGAAACAATTACAATAATTACAAGGAAAGAACAAAAAACAAACCCTGCAAAAACAACTTAACTCAACCTGAAACATCACATACCTTAAGTGACCTTTCCAGCTCTCAGCAGCAGGTGCTCAATATGGGATGAAACATGAAATCTGAAATGAACATTTAGGATCTATTAGGATATTTTCTTAAACTGGCACCAAAGTAGTCAAATAGCCAAGGAAATTAAAAGCACAGAAATTATATTCTTATTATGAAGACAAGATAACATTCAAAAGGAATGAGCTCAGTACATCATCTATTTTACACATGCAGATCACTTAGCAGGAAGTCCTTGGGGAAAAATAAAACCAAACCAAAACACAGAAGTTTGCAGAAGTAGAAGACAGGTTTGGAAATCAAAATAGATACCTTACAAAGCAAGCTGCCAGAAATCCTGTAGGTATGGTTTTGGTATTTTGAAGGAGGAGGGTTAAAGAAGCATTTAATAGAAACAACAATTCATTGAGTACTGAAAACCCTGATGAGCAATTCAAAACATCAGCAGCACCCAGAACTAGAAAGAGTGCTTCCCTGGAAAAAAAATTGTGTGGGAGGAACTAGTGAAAAGCTTTTATTTCCTCAGGGTATGTACACCAAGGCACAGCCAAGCAGCTTTTAGCTGAAGCAACAAATACATACAGATGTAGCTCAAAACTCACCCTGAATACACTGTCCAGAGAAAGAGTTGTGGTGCATTTCTTAAAGGAAATGATTGACTGAACCAGAACTCCAGGGCTGAGTAATCTACAGGACAGGTTTTGCTATTTTGCTAGCTGTTTTTGCTCTCTCTTGAACAGATATATACTATAGGGACTGAAGCAGCACCAGTAGAAAGCCTAAGCAAAGCACTTAGAAATCAATTTTTAAGAACTGATTCTGAACCTTTATTCACCTTAGCTACTTAGGTATTTTCCCCACACACAAAGGCCACAGAAAGATTTCCACAAGAGAAACTGATGAGATAAGGTAACAAAAAAGTTCAAAGAAACCATGCAGAGGTTTGGTTGGCGGTGGTATTTTTTTTTTTTAAAACTAAACAGAACATACGAATTCTACTTTAAGTGCTTATCTAAGCTGTAATAAACTGAAAAAAAAAAGAAACCAAGAAAACTAAAAAATACTCCAATTTCTACATGAAAGCCACGGGAGTGTGCCAAAGACATTCACCTGAAACACATCCACTACTATTGGGAAAAAGAACCCTGAGAACCTCAACTGCTTTTAGGGTGTTATGTAAGAGGAATGGCACCGTTGCAGAATACTAATCCTGAAGTGAACACAGACTCTGTTAAGTTACCTGCTGTCCCATTGTCCCTAGCAGAACAAGTGGCAAACAACAGCTTCCCCCAGAATCACTCTGCTCTGAGTATTTTTAGGGAGTAAGTCATGATTTGAGACAACTAATCAAAACACCAACGATTAACACAATGGAAATGGCATCATGACAAGTCCTTTACTGAAAGGGAAATTGCTCATGAGACTGCTTCTCAGACTGAGAAACCCATGCAGCTATTGATTTAATTAAACACGTTTTCTGATGTGGTAAAAGCTACTTTTAATTTCCAATGACCTTCCCCCATGCTGGGAAGTTAAGGTCAATAGCACCCTTAAAGCATTTGTTAAAATAATTGTGGGTGTAAACCCATGGGAGTCACATGCAGCATCAAAAATGCACTGAATGCAACTACTAGAAAAATATTATTTTAATTGCATGGGCATCAATAACACAAACACTTACAAGCATGCTAAATTTTCCACACAAGTTATCCCACTGATTCTCAATAGAACTAACCAGGCGTGTAAAATTCAGTGTACAAACCCAGGCTGCTGTGATTTGCTGTTGGATGGCAACCCCAGAGCACAGCTGAAGGACCCCTCTTTTGGTCATTAGCCATGAAGAACATCATACAGAGACAATCCAAACCCTGGAACGTTTCACCCCCCTTCCAGTGACAGCAGCCTTTTCCATACACACCTTCCCAAGCTTTGTTTTTGCAGGTTATTAACTGATTTACTTCATTCATCAATTCCTTTGGAAGCAAACTGTGACAAGAACTCTCCTATGCTCAAGTCTGACTTTTTAGAACATCAGTTACTCTCATTCTAATTAGGATAAATGCTGAAAGCTTCTATAGTGGCCAAAGGGAGGTTAAACATCCATGGTTTGGGGCTTAAGCAAATATTGTGCTTTTATTTCAAGTTTTTGAAACAAAAAAAAAAGGTATAGATCTTACAAAACTGTTTCTTCAAAGTAAAAAAAACCCCATATACATCATCTGCTCTGGAATTTAAAAAGTGGGGAATTTTTCAAAGCTTTTGAAATTTTTCTACCTTTCTCCACAAGGGAAAGATTTTCAGTAAGCTAATAATACTTAAGTTTAGCACATGTTTTGTGATGGAAAACAATTCCTTTTTAGACCTTTTCCAGACTGCTGCACCTATGTGGGGCAAGTTTATCTGTTTCCTTACCCTTCTTTACTTAGTTTTATCTATCACTGTCTTACCTTATTTTCAAAATCACACATAATCCTGTTTTTCAATTAAAAGGCAGAGAATCTTACTTTTAGATCTAAACCTCCATACACACTGAATTTTCACGTTTTGTCTTTTATTACCATTCCATTCCCTCTCCAGCTTGACTTCTTGACCAAGCACATCACTGAAGACATAAGCCAATTACTAGAAAAACCTTACAGTACCTCAGTGTAGAGCTCATTCCTCAGCTTGTTTTCACCTGCCTTTAATGCTCTTTAATCACATTCAGGAAAATTTGTTCTTTTTGTTCTTCTCATCTGTCCATTAATTTACTCTTCACAAATTCCTCTCCTCCTAACCCTCTCCCAGATCCCTCACTGCATTCCAACACAGCAATTCACCACCTCAAGTCTTACAAAGCCCCAAGCACTTTCAGCACTAAGAAGAAACCTGTGCAGAAGAACAGTACAACACAGCCCTGAGTAGGGTCCTACTAACAAATGACCTATGGCCTTCAGCAAAAGTCCCAGAACAATCAAGACAGTTACTGAATTCTAGACCAACTCAAAGGCATTATTTGCATGGACACCACAGAATCACAGAATGTCTTAGGTTGGAATGGACTTCTAAAGGTCACCTTGTCCAACCCTCCTACAATAAGCAGGGACATTTCCAACTAGAACAGATTGCTCAGAGCCCCATCAAGCCTGACCTTCAGTGTCTCCAGGGATGGGGCCCCCACCACCTCTGTAGGAAACCTGTTCCAGTGGTCCACGACCCTCATATTAAAGAACTTTTTCCTAATGTCCAACCTAAATCCACCCTTCTCTACCTTGAAACCATTCCCCCTTGTCCTATCGTTACATGCCCCAGTGACCAGCTCTTCCCCAGCCTTCTTAGAGGCCCCTTCAGGTACTGGAAGGTTGCTGTAAGGTCTCCCCAGAATCTCCTCTTCTTCAGTCTGAACGAATCCAACTCCCTCAGTCTGTCTTCCTAAGAGAGGTGCTCCAGTCACCTGATCATTTTCATTGCCCTCCTCTAGACACACTCCAACAGGTTCACATCCTTCTTGTGCTGGAGGCTCCAGAGCTGGATGCAGTACTCCAAGCGAGGTCCTACCAGAGCAGAGTAGAGGAGCAGAATCACCTCTCTCCACCTGCTGGCCACACTTCTCTTGATGCAGCCCAGGATGCAGTTGGCCTTCTGGGCTGCAACTGCACATTGGTAGCTCACGTCCAGCTTTTCATCCACTAGTACCCCCAGGTCCTTTTCCACAAGGCTGCCCTCTAGCATGTCTCCCCCCAGCCTGTATTCGTATCTCTGGATGCCCCAGCCCAGGATTTAGTAGTCTTGAAACCCTTAGTGTCTGGGATAATGGGTGTACAAGCATTAACTTGATCTTAACATTGCTTAGTGGCTTGGACACCAAAAGAATATAGTCCATAAAGCAGAATTTGGAACAGCCTCATTGGACCCAAGCACAGATGCTAAGCATGTCACCACAAAGCATATGGCCACCTCACCACCAGTAGTTCCACAGAAACTTTTAACCAGATTGTTATAACTTAACCAGGGCAAACTCCAGTAAGGTCTCACTTCTGTATCATACTGGAAACACCCACAAATAAAGAAGTCTATACTTACTGTCACCCTCCTATTCATATAAGGGTCATCACACAAAATTGGCTACAAAGACAGACTTAACAACATGGAACACAAGTTCAACATAAAAAAATTGCTGTAACACAGACTCGGTTCAAAAAAACTATCCCATTTCAAGTGACAGCTGTGCATTAAGTACTCACAATATATGCAACATGGGCACCACAGTTTCCCCCTCCCCTTTTGATTTCGACTGGGCTTCAAATCCTTTGTCAAGACTCACTATTTCCATCTTGCCTTTCCAAAACCAATCTCAACTCAATCCACAAGGTCTTGCCTTATTTTATGACTTCTACCAACGTCAAGAGTAAGGTATTATAGCAAATGTGCTTTATATACATTTATTTTCAGAACTTGCTGCAGTCCCCTCCCACTCTACAATTTCTTGCTTGGTATAATATGACCAATGTTTCTGCTCCCAGTTGAGAATACTGTAGCTCAATACCTATTTCAATATAAGTAACAAAGACTTTTGAAAGAAAGCACTTCAATGCAATCTCCATTTATCTGCCAAAAGCCACATAGATAAATACATTACAGAACTCCCAAATTTGTTTCCTCGGAAGGGAAGGTCCTGTGTTCAATACTCAGATTATGAAACAGTTTAAAGGTTTTGTTTGCTTTTAAGGGAAGAAAAAGCTGATTCAGTTGAAAAATGAAGCCCATGATACACACTCCCGTCTCTAAGAATTCCTTCTCCTCTTTTGATGAAAAGAGAGCAAGGCACAAAACTAGGTGTTGAAAGCACTGAAACAGCATGAGACACACAGTACTGCCCTCACACAAAGAAACTTCCCCCCTGCTACCAAGGCTGAATAAGCAGGGGCTTTGTAGCCTATGACACAACTACACTTTCATTTAAATCCCCATCTGAGAATTCAACTTCTATGCCGCACACCATCTTCTTCTAAAGGTCCCTTTTCTCCTAGACAAACCCACTTGTTTATTAATTTCATATAGGTAATAAATTTCTATCCATCAGAGAATGAAATCCAGAGTACTAAAGCTCAATTTCTTATAAAAATGAAATATTGAGGCAAAGTCTAGGAAGAAGATGGAACAGCAGTGTATTTGGTGTTATATCCTTCTCTTTCTTTCGACTCTGTTCTTCAACTAAGTTTTACAGGGACTCTGTTCTGTTTCTGTACACAACCCAAGAAATCCAAATATTAAACTCAATCTAATATTCACAAAGCATTTAAGAAGAGACATATTCCCACAAGAGAATATTCTCACAAGAGAAACACACACCGTACACTTTTTTCCCCTCTATTTGTCTTATGAACTTCAATCCTTAAACTGTACCACCAAAAGGCATGGGCAAAATGAAAGGAGTATTCCTCACATCTGGAAATGGATTGATTTTTCCTGATAACCATTAATTAAAATGTCCAAAACAAGTTACATACATATGCACTAAGCTATAGAACAACAGTGCTATCCTCCTCCCTGGAGATTATCTACCCCCAGCAATACTAAATAAGAAAGTAATGTAAATCTGAAATTAGAGATCCTGATAATAAAGATTTAGTATCTAGTCTGACTAGGAGCTGATTAACTGATTAAACAGAATACAACAAGAGAACTCCCCTTGCCTCCACAGCACTCGGGTGGTGTTTTTAAATCACTTAGTTGTCCATACCACAGCAAACAGCTTAAAAGAGTCAGTACACTTTGCACAGATGTACACTTTTAGCTTAAAGGCTCCCTAACAACTCAGGTGTGCCATTAAAGCATCAATTTCAGCAGCTTCTGCCTCTGAATTTTAACATACTGGTTAAAAAGCTCTCAGATCAATGAGTTTATTCT
This sequence comes from Hemiprocne comata, assembly GCA_020745705.1. Classification (NCBI taxonomy): domain Eukaryota; kingdom Metazoa; phylum Chordata; class Aves; order Apodiformes; family Apodidae; genus Hemiprocne; species Hemiprocne comata. The sequence goes on from CM036587.1 coordinate 161,357,943, forward strand.
TTACTCTCATAAGGAACATCTGAAATGCAGGGTGCATCATTAATACTAGCTCCAGCAGAGGCTGTACTGAGTTGAGAGAGCCATGCATCCCACATGTGAATTTGTCACACACATTTTCACTAAAGATGACCTGATCCTGTTTCCCAGTCTCACTAGTGACTTTCTCCTTCCATGACAAAATGCTGTGAAACATTCTGACTTGCCTTAAAACAAGATTAATTTGAGTTATATTTAAGAAGAAACCTACTGGTACAATACCAAAACACAAGCTATCATATTAAAGAGTGAGAGATAAGAACTAAGTATAGATTCATCAGAAGCTCCTATTACTCTCAGAGCAAAGGTCAGTTTATTACTATGTAGTAAAATACAGTCATTAATTAAAGGGCAATATCAAAAGGAATAAGAAAAGTCATCCTCTAAGGCCACTTTAATAACTTGCTTGCACCATTTAGAAATTTTGCATGTTTTCTTCCATTAAATTCATAATTATACAACAAAATAGCAACTAAACCAATTGTTCCAAGACCAGTAACCAGTTTATAACTCTTCTTCAAGCCATGTCTAGGTAACAACTACATATCTATAGAAGAGCATGACAGTTTCATTTATGGAAAGGATCTTCTCTCCATGACCTTTGCAGCCTTAGATGAGAAGAGCATTCCACAAGGAAAATACAAGATGATTTGCCTGCAACACATCTAAACCAAAGCTGCACAGTCTCAGGCACAGCTAACAAGATCACAGAGAGGACTTGCTTACAACAGCTCAGAGAAAACCATCACTTGGCTTGGGGTTACTGTCAACTATCTTCTGATATCAGTGTAAGCCTGAAAATAATAACCTCACATTCTTTACCTGTTAATATCACTAAAAGCAGTGCTGGATAGAACAAAAGGTCATCTTGTCAATCTGCCAGTCCTGAGGTAGGAATAAACAACATTTCCTTTCTGACAGACGTCTAATTTTTTCTTTAAGATTGTCAGTGACAAGAGTCCCCTCCCTAATCTAGTCCAATGATGTGTTGTTATTAGCATTAGAAGCTTTCTTCCCAAGTTACCTGAGTCTTCAGTCCTACTATTTAAGTCAACTATTTCATGTTTTAGCCCCCATAAACCTTTATGTTTATCACCCCTGTTGTAGCCTAATGCATGCAAATAACTAAGACTACGAAGAGATAAAAGGTTAGCACTTTAATTTCTTCAGTTCTCATGTGTCATATTCTTCAGGTATCTAATCTGTCACTGAAAGCACTCAAGAGTGGAAAACCCTTTCTTATGGTACAGTGCCCAAAACTGAACACAACACTCCACCTAAATCCTACCAGCATTGATTTCAGGACAATGATGACTCCAAGTGTTTACCTTCTCCCCACACCACAGGAGAGCATTTCTTTTTCTGCACCAGCAGAACAAGGTTAACCACAAACTAAGTGCCAATCAATCAATAACCTGCCCAGCACTGCTTCCCTGTAAAACTTGAAAAGTATGTTTTGAGCAGACATTTGAACAATACTCAAAATGCACTAAATAGAGAGTAGGAATAGAGGTGGTAGAGTTAAGAGGCACCAGAAGAGAAACAGAAAACAGCCAGCTTTGTGATTTATGCAAACTAAGGTGAAAATGACAAGATAATTAATTAACCAACTAGAATCTAGAAGCCTCTAGGATATAGTGCTTAAGCCTGAAATAGAAAATGAGAGCTGATAAAAATGCAGAATTACTTTTTCAGCCATTAATTAACAGGCTTCCCATAATGGTGGTGTTAACACAAGAGCAAGAACAGAAACTGTAATTTGTAACATTTGCAAAGAGTTTCACTGCAAAGGAAGAGACCCTCAAGTGTCAGCAGCACATGAAGATTTCCTGGGTGAAGGCTGGCAGTAGAAAACGAGTTAAAAGTTAACAAAATTAAACAGTCTTAAATACAATTAAAAAAGGAACTTAAGAGATTAAAACCTTCTAACTTGTGGCTTATCTTGGAGGGATGTGCATTTTTATATACGTATTATCAACCAGCTTTTGTTCCTACCTAAAATAAAATGCAAGTGCATTTTACTTAGTACATGTGAACACAGTTCAGAGTCAGGCATCATGGAAGGTTAGCAGGATTAATTGCACTGGCCATGCCAAGGTACAGGCTGAGGGAGTTGGGGCTATCCAGCCTGGAAAAGAGAAGGCTCCAGGGGGACCTTAGAGCACCTTCCAGTGCCTGAAGGGGCTACAGGAAAGTTGGGGAGGGGCTTTTCACCAGAGAGGGCAGTGATAGGACAAGGGGTCATGGTTTTAAACTGAAAGAGGGGAGATTTAGGTTAGACATCAGGAAGAAATTCTTCACCATGAGGGCAGTAAGGCACTGGAATAGGTTGCCCAGGGAGGCTGTGGAAGCCCCTTCCCTGGAGGTGTTCAAGGCCAGGTTGGATGAGGCTTTGTGCAGCCTGGTCTAGTGGGAGGTGTCCCTGCTCATAACAGGGAGGTTGGGACTTGATGATCTTTAAGGTCCCTTCCAACCTTCACCATTCTATGATTCTAAGGTTCATTCCAAGCAGTAAGATGGCATCTGAAATTAACAAGTTTAGTCCAACATCATAGTTACTACTTTTCCCTCATGAGGAGTACTTTAAATCCCTCTACAACAAGCACTTCAGAATTGCCATGTGCTTGTTTGCCAGTGGATGAAGCCCAAGCAAAACACTGTCCTTATTATAAAGGGAAATAAAAAACAGCACAGCAGGTAAATTAGTTTAGATAGCCAAAAAAAGCCACACAAGAGGTAGAAATAAAATTCTTGCCTCCTGACTTTGAATACTGTGGTTGTATCAATGTTTCCTACCTCTTTCCACCACTGGTTAACAAAAAACAGCAGTTATCAGGCACAAGAGGTCCTGGGCACTGGCAAAAGTACAACAAAACTTCCATCAAGTTCTGGAACTTGCTGAGAGAAAGGGTGAAGAACAGGCAGTAGTGTCTAGTACAAAATCAAAGAAGTACAAAGTTCAACTCTTGACAAAGAGTAAATTGAAGCAACTGAACCTGTTATACATTTTACTTGTGTGCTACTGCCTAGACTGTAAAAATCAATTATAAAGAAGTAACCCTGCCTTTAAATAGCTTCCACTACAGGAAAAAAAAAAAAATCAATCAAGGAGCAAATAGGATAAAGGAGGAGAGTGCTAAAACTTGAGGTATAAGTGGATATAAAAGAACCACAAGGGCATTTTGCCATCAGCAAAAGAAATTTCTGCTTGAAGAGAAGTGTATTAGTAACAGAACGGGGGGAAAAAAGCTGGGAAACAGTTTGGCTAATTAACCAAAAATAAAAAGGAACTGTCCTCTTTTAAACAACAACTTTACTTTTCTTCTTTCTGTCTTAACCTTGAGAAAAGTGACCAATAAAAATTCCAGTATTTTAAACCAGAACACAGACAATTTTTCTGTCAAAGGACAGAAAGACTACAACTGTCTGGTCAAAAAAAAAAAGGAAATAAAGAACAGATATCTACATAAAAAAAGAAAATTGCAGTAGATTTTATGTTTTTACACTACCTCTCGTAGGCAAAGATTTACAAGATTGTCTAACATAAGTAAAAGGAAATTATCTTCTAAGATGGCAGACTTTCTGCATCGTGACACTACAAAGTATTCCTGAGGACAAACTTGCCTCAACATTCACACAACATAAACTACAACAGAAAGGATGAAACAGGTATTGACTGATACAAATCCCCACCATCGGGTGTAACCCAAGACAGTAGGATTTACACAGCTCTTCCTAGTATCTTTGGTTACAGTAATCTTGAAGGTAGTGCTAGGAAATTAGGCATCAAATGTAGATGGACCTGAGACCTCAATGGCTATTGTGCATCCCAGGGATTACACCACTGAACACTATTTGCAGGATTAGGAAAGGCCTGGGAAAACAAAACAGCTAGGTACATCACTGAAGAGGTGCATTCAGATTTTCAAAATATATAATTTATCTCAGTTTGAGCTTCTGATAAACTAGACTTCTCCTACCCCCCTGCAACCAAATTATTTGCTATGCTAGCAGCAAGAAAACAGGAAAGAGTAGCAGCTCCTCCTTCCCATATTGAAGGAAAAAAAAAAGCTGCTGCTTCCAGTCCTTCCCAGGAGCTTTAATGAACTAAAGGAAAAATTATCTCCGCCTTCCAAAGATACTTTATAGCCTCAGATGGTCTGCTCCCTCTCCCCTCCCCCATAAAACAAAAGCAGGAATTGCCCATTTTCATGTGTGGGTAAACAATGACAAGCCCCAAGCATGGCAGCAGGAAGCAGGAGCAGTCAGCAGAGCCCTCTGACCTCCTTCTTACAGTCCCCAACAGTGAGAACAGCTTCAGCTCTGCCACTACACGCTCTGCAAACGCAATGAGAAGTGTTTCATTTAAGAACTCTTCACATACAGACTGTCCAAATGCTTCTAAATTTGTTGTTCATCCACACACCTAAAATGACAGCAGTTGCAAAGAACATATATTCTCCCATTACTGTCTCCAGGACAACTGATCCACACATTTTCCTTACACACTTTTGGTCAAAAGGAAGGAAATTCCTCCAGGACCTTAAAATGAGTTAAATTACAGTTCCATGGGCAGGGAAAGGGTGAAAATTAATCTTAAGGATTAAGCACTAAACTGACCAATATTACAGGCATGAAGCTGGAAGCCTGCATCAAAACAAAATCAAGTGTCTGTCAGTTTCTCTTCTCAGCTAAAAAAGAAAACAGTCATACTTTTGGTGCAGTAGGAAGCTATCTAAAACTACTTACACTTTATGTGCCGTTTTTGCACTAAGCACGATAAAAAAAAGGGGCAGAAGAACAGGAAAGCTATAGCAGAGTTAGAGGGGAGGAAAAAATACAAGTCTTGAAGTCACAAGGGATGAAGGAAAGCCCATACAGGACAGTTTCACCAGTTGAGCCTACAGCAGACCTGAAGAAAATTTAGATGTACCCACAATTAATACTGATGCAAGCAAATTATCAGTGTTCTCTAACAAAGCCTGTTGCCTTCAGCTTTTCTTTTCCATTATGATTTTTACTTGACAGAAACTGCATTCAAAACTTGTAAACCAGATTCCAGAAAGTAGTCACCAGTATCTTATTAATCTCCCAACCACTGACACCACCAGTTACCTGCTGCATCTCCAGATTTCAAGTTGAAGAGCCAGAGACCACTCAGTTTCTGTGCTTCTCCTGCTACCTCTGAAACTATTTCCTTCATACACACGAGTCCCTGTTTCAGCTCCCTCCAACAACACACCCCTCTAATGTAGCTTTCAAAACACCCCCTTGTCAATTTTAGTAGTTTTTTTACACCTTTCAGCACAACAGACCTGGGTAATCACAGCTGTTTGTCTGCCTGCTTTAGCACAAATAAAGGACATCAGATAAAGCCATTTAAAATTTGTTGTGCTTTTGGTTATTTGGTTCATTTTTTTTGTGTGCAGCTGGAGCTTTTAAAAATAATTTTCTATTAATGAACAACACTCAAAACTCCCCACAAGTTTCGAGGCTCGTATCCCAGTGTCAGCTTCCTAAATTACAAAAGAACGGGAAAGGGAATATAAAAAATTAAGCCTACAACACAAATACTGCAGGTTTTTCAGCTGTTGAGTCCCAAAATAAGCACTTTCTTCAACCAGTCACCTGATGAGCCATCAGCCACTGCCTTGATCTGGAGAGCAGGACATGAAAAAGGAGAGCTTTTGGAAAGATGTACTTGATCATCTCTACAGTTCTCCCTCTCCTACACTAAAAAGACTATTTAAAACCAGATATCTAATCTGGATATCATGTTTTCCATTTAATTTCCCATTCTTTCAACTTCATGTCTAAGAGACAAATTAAACCATATTCACAGAACACTGCTGGAACACACTGGATTTCCAAGGTTTTTAAGTATCAGTCATATACAAATCAAGACACTCACTTGAAATTGCTAACAATTTACAAACTCTAATCGTGCATTAATCTGTATTAAAACTTTTTTTTCAAACACTTAAAAAAATAAAACAGCTTTCAGCAGAAGTTACCATTCAGTGAAACAAGAATCACTGTAGTTCAGGTGCTAAATAAGTACATTCAAAATTAGAGTTTTAGAGCATTCCTGAATAATTTCTGCCATCATTCCACACCAGAGCTCAATGTGACACACTAAAGATTTCTTTGTTGCAGTTTTTAAAATTCTGACCTGTAATTAAAACCTTTTTGAGAAATTAAGTATGTCCATGTTTTCATGTTACTCAGCTATGGTACTTGGAACTATAATTACACTAATGGGAGATGACAAGAAAAACAGATTTAGTCTGGAAATCACATCTGATGGAGCCACGGTCACACACTCGAGTTTTCACTGACAGCTGTCTGAAATAAGAACTCAAAAGCTAAGTGGCAAATATCAAATAAAACCCATTATTTTTATCTTACCACTACAGTGGTAGTTGTAACACAAGAAAAAAAAAGATCTAGAGTATGGATTCTAGCACAAGAGTGTCCTTTTAAAATTCCTTCTCCTGATTTATTGAAATTTGCCCAGAATGTGAGAATGTGGAGCCACTATATGCAACAATCCTCATCAAAGGCAAAGCTGGAAATGTCCAATTCAAGACAAATACTATGCAAAACTAAAAACATACAAGATTTTAGTATACAGATTGTAAAGCAAAATTACAGCCTCCTTACAGTTACCAATATTCTACAAAACAGGTCTATTGTTTAAACACCAGTGTAAGGCAGCTGTCAAAAACCTGTTGGTGATTACAGCCATGTATTTAAGAACAGCCAGCAGAACAATGTACTTTAAAACCATACTTTGAGAACACAAGAAGTTCCCTGTCATAGTGAAAAAGACACTTCCACAAATCCTAAGAGATACAAGAAGAATGGGAATAGCCTGTGTTGGTCTTAAGAGTGTCACATCACATGAAAGTACTGCTCCACACAGCAGTGCCTACCAGGGAGAGAAAAATACAATTGATGATTTTGTTATACAACTGGCAAAAAGTTATTTGGGTGTTTCCAGAGATGCTCAGTTTCTTGAGTTACCCTCCTGCTGAAAAAACCCATCCACATTTATATATACTTTAAAAAATAACAGATAATCTGCTAAACCATCAAATCCACCTGGCTTACTACTTAATCTCCAAAAAACATTCTTGCTTTTCTCTTCCCCTATCATCCCCCCACATATCTATTAGCTTGGTGGAATTTACATAACCAAGATCCCCCCATTCCACTGTTAGTCATCATGTGGTAAACCATTCTATTAAAAAAAAAAAAAAGAAAAAAGCCCTTTCAACAACATGTAACATACTCTGAAGCAAAGTTACATCACTGGATGTCTAGAAGTTGAAACAATTTTTCAAGCTATTTCAGCAAATTACATATTCAAGACACAAGAGTGCTATTCTGAGAGTATTCATTTCTGGATTAAGTGCTGCAATACACTACTAGTTGATTGATACATCAACTACATAGTTGTTCTAAATATAAGTAAAAATATATAAATATATACTAAAATATAAAAATATATACTAAAAATAGTATTTTTAATAAGACCTAAGGCTGAGGCCAAATAAAGCTTGGAGCTTTTGACAAGTAAGTACTATGCCATCTTCCTGTTATGTGTCCATTTAAACTTTCCTGCAAAGCAAGAGACAAACCAACAATCAATCCAAGTCATATTCTACAGAAACTGGATTTAAGACCTAACAGCACAAAAGACAAATTACTTTCTGAACTGTTTTTCCCTTGTTTAATAGCCTGTAGAGTCTGCAGCCTTGTGAGAGAAAATGTTTCCCAGCAACTAGTGTCTCCTCCCTCTTTTGAGGGTTGTTTTTTTTTTTCTTCCTTTTGTTAACAGTACCCCAGATTCTAGGTCCATGACATTTACTGCAAGGGATCCCATCTCGGAGGTACACATACACATTCTTTACAGCATCTCACCATAAACCTTGCTTGAAGGAAAGCAAAGGCTGCAGCCCCCTCTGCAAATCACACCGTGCAGGCAAAGGTGTTCCAAGATACAAGGTAGGATAACAGCCTGATTTCAGAGGTAAAAAAAAGGAGCCGGGGTGGAGAAAGGAAGTGGTGGAATTTTGGACATGGACAACATCACTAAGATAACACACTGTTCCAAATAACTATGTAACGTTTAATATTTTCTGGCCCAAATCCATTTATGCTCTTGACCTTACCCGGTTTTAATAGAACTGGTGTTGATAAAGGCAGATTAACTTTGAGGAATGTGGGACTTTCCCAATTAACACAGGAAAGAAAGCTATTAAACAACCAGAGGCCAAAGGAGTCTGAACTTTCATGGGACACAGCAATACCACTTCACTTTTAAGCTAACATTTACATTAAGTGATTCAATATGAATCCCCACGTGTTTCTCCTTTCAAGTGAACTTTTTGTTCAACGGGTTTACTACAGCACTGCTATTATCCTAGTTAAACTGCCAAAAACTGAGCTGCAGGCTGGTGCTGCAAGACTCCAACATTGGTGCTAGGCCTACAGGGCACATTCTGCTTTCAGAGCACTTAAACAAGACTGACTATAAGTCAACCAACACAGACATAATAGAGCAAACAGTTTTTCAGCCAGAAAGGGGGGAAAAAAAAAAAAAAGGAAACCAAAGAGAAAAACTACCCCTTGTTCCAAAAAAGCATCATCTGAGTAAAGGAGGTTTGGAAACTGAATGGATGTGAAAATGGGCAATATACCGCATATGTTTCCAAATTAGTTCCAGGGATTCGAGGAGAAAGATACTTTGTTACAGCTGCAGAAGCAGAATTCTCACTTTACCCCAAAATCCGGTTTACAACCGAAAAAAATTATCAAATTTCCTTAGGAAGTGCAACGGCTCCTCTATCTAATCCAACTGCTGTGGCACCAGCCGGGCCGATCAAAAGCCAGGCTGAGGAACTCTTGCTCCCCTTCTCCCGTACAGACTCAGGACGCTACCCCCGGGATATAACGTGTATGTGACCACGGAGCTGACCCGGCTTCTCTTTGGATAGAACAACCCCACTCCGCACTGAGTGCAGCCACAGAACAACAACAACAAAAAAACCAACCCTAAACCACCTCAAAACTAAAACCCCAAAAACCTCAACACGCACCGAAACAAGAAGGCACAAACCTCAACCACTTCCCCCGCGCTCCCACCCAAGCTCTTCGAGGCAACCACAGATTTACTAGCTCGCCTGGAAAGAGGAAGGGGCAAAGCCAGGCAGCCCGGCTGCGGCAGCCAGGGGACACCTCCTCCTTTTCCTTTCCTTTCCCTTTGTTTACTTTACGGACCGTCCCGCTCCGCCGAGCAGAGCGGAGCCGCGGCCCCGCCGCCGCCGAGCCGCCTCCCGCCACATCCGGTGAGACCGGAGCGGCCCCGGGGAGCAGGGAGGGCCGGCCACGGCCTGAGCCCCCCCGGGAGGGCAGGGCGGAGGGGGAGACTGGCTTCGCCTCGGGCAGCGGGGGGAAGGGGCAGGCGGTGCACCAGATGACCTCTCTCCGCAGCCTCCTCTTCTCTCATTCCCTTCCCATCCTTCCAATCCCCCTCAACGAAGCTGCCTCACAGGCGCCGCGACGGTGCGAAGCGGCTCAGCCCAGACCCCCAGCCCACCCCCCCACCCCCACCGTACCCGCCTTTCCCCTCGGCCGGCTGGAACCCTTCGCTCGCCCCTCGGCTGCGGGGTGCCCTCAGCCGCGGGAGGTTTCCCCGGCCCCGGGCACTCACGGCGTGCGGTTCGTGTGTGCATGTTCGTGTGTGTACACATGCCTGCGCCGGGGGGGGTTGGTAGGGGGTCTCCTGCGTCCCCCCACCCGGTGTCCAAGGCAGCACCTCCGAGAAATATAGAAGGAAAGCCCGGCTATTCCCCTGAGAAGACGGAGCGGCCGTCGCACCGCGAGGTGGGAGCGAAAAGGAAGAAGCTGCTGCCCTCACACACACACACACACCCCAGCCACCTTTCCACCGCCCCCCTCTTCCCCCACCCCGTTATGAGAGTTGGGGCCGCAGCGCCTCACTCCGCCTGTCCCCTCGCCCCTTCCGTCCCCTCCTCCTCCTCCTCCTCTCCTCAGGCAGCCCCTGCCGCCAGCACTCACCGCGCTGCGGTCAGCCGCCTCCGGCCAGCCGGCCAGCCTCCGGGCGGGCGGAGAGGCCGAGGCGAGCTGGGGCGAAGGGAGGAAAAGCAGCGGAATCGTCCCGCCGCCACCGCCGGCGGCTGCTGAGGCCGCCCCGGCTGCCGCCCCGCTCTCGGTGGGTCTGCGCGGGCAGCTGCCTGCCTGCCTGCCTGCCGGCCCGCCCGCCCGGCCACTCCAGGCCGCTCCCCCGCCCTCCCGGCGCGCTGCACCATGGGATGCGCGGCTCCCCTCTCCCTCCCTCCCTCTCTCCCTCCCTGCTCGGTTCGCTCCCGACACTAACATGGCTGCGGGGGATGGAGGGGGGCTCAGGCTGCCGCCCCTCAAACCAGAGCGGGGGAGGGGGGTGGGGAGCGGCCTCGCCCCGCCTGCGCAGGCGCGGCCTGCGGGCCTCAGGTGCCGAGAGCCCGCTCGTCCCCGCTGCAGCCGTGGATCCTGTCAGGGACGGCCGCGGGGATGGCGGCGGGGCGCATCCCGTCCCTTCGCCGGCCTCCGGGGCTCTTCCCTCCCTCTTTCCCCAGACGACGCAGATCTTTACGGGCCGGTGGAAAGGGAGGGTTAGGTCGGGAAGAGGGGAAGTTTAACCCCTTGTCCTCGCTCCGCCCCTCGGAAGCGGCTTTCGACGCCCAAGCTCTCGTCCCCGGTGTCTCCCTGTCCAACTGTGACCGGGTGTCTCAGCTGCCTGGAGGCGTGAAAACTCCTCAGACAAACTCGCTCTGTGGCCTCTTCTGGGTCCTCTGGCCTTGCTTCATTTCCACGGCTGGCACCGGTTGGCACCGGTTGGGACAGTTGTTCTCTTGTTTCAGACCGGGACATTCTCCGTCAAGGAAATACTTGTCTGTTTACAAACATATGACCACAGCGTTTGCATTGCTTGTCAGTCATTGAGTGTATTTAATAACCTAAGTCTGAAATTGTAATTTTAAAAGTCCCTGTCATTCCATCGCTACCCCTGCTGGCAGTTGAACTCGGTTATTACTCTTCCGCCTGTCCCAGGCAGCCTGAGCTCGAGCAGATCCTGAACCTCCACCTCAGGAAGTTGCCAGGGTGTCTGGAAACTGGAGGTAGATGCATTTGGGTTTAGTTTAAGCGCATCTGTACTGACAGGGCTGCCTTTAGAGTCAATGGAGAACTAGTCAGTACAGTCAATGGCATTTGGGATGTGATTCATCTGATCAAATATCAGTAGTGTAAGACAGGTCACACTCTTAAACTTCACTCTGTTTTATAATTTTCCAGGCACTATAAGGAAACTCTAGGGAGACATGCTAAACAAGTAGGTACCTAGATTGTAAATACAGGTTTTCAGATTAATCCCACCTAAAATGCCCCAAACCCCTAAAGGAACTTACCCGTCAGGTAAGCTCTGAACATCAAGTGCATTGAGCGCCATAGAAAAATAATTCCTAGAAACTCTCTTTGAAACCTCAGTACAGCATTCCTATCCATCTTTTACTGAAATGCTTGGCCATTACAGCAGTTCCTAACAAGTGGGAACTCAGTGACTTCCTTAGCCTGAGAGAATCCTACCTGAATCTGTCAGTCTCCTGGGGGGGTCCTTTGACCAGCAGGCTGTAGGCCAGACAGGATAGCAAGTACACTCTGCCCTGTCAGCTGAAGCAGGACCACTATGCAGAAATGAAGGAAGGAAGAATTATTTCAGTTATTTTATACTTACTGGTCTTGCAATCACCGTTGATGCTTTTGCCAGAAAAAGTAGAAATGCGCTAATTGACAGAAAGTTGAGAGACGTCAGTAAAGAGGATGCTCACGGTAACACAGGAAAAACTGGCTGCTCTTGAGGACTGGGATAGTGAAAATGGAAGGAAATACATGGGCAAAACAGGAGTGCATTTTCTCAATATACTGGGAAAGGGTGATAAAAGTACTGGAAAGGGAAAATGAAAGGGAAAGCAGAGCTTCATGAAGGTTTATGATATGGTTGTTAGCAAGAGCAGGGAATTGCACTAAATGACCCTTCCAAGCATTTCATCCCAATTAATACTTTCTCCTTTGTCTCAGCCTTCATCCAAAATGTGGAAGTGTTCTAGCCTCTCAGCAAACTTATGGAGAAGACAGTGATGCCTGTTTTTTACAATGCAAAGCTGAGACAGTATTTGAGTTGCCAAATTCACGTTATTTACTGGATGATAGGCCTGAAAGTAAATAGCTCCTCTCCAGGGCTGTATCTCATGCATACCAGATAGTAGCAATATCCACTTTCTGTCATGCATAGTATATCCTACTGACTTTATATACAGGTTTAATAAACATTCTTCATTTAGATATATTATCCAATGTCCTTACTTTAATAAATAGTTATTTTTCTTGTTATTTTCTTGTTATTTTCTTGTTATTAAAGTTATTAACTTTATCCCCTGCAGGTTTTCTGGGCAACATCAGTGTACCAATTCTCTCCATTTTACAGGTTGAAAAAGTATTGAGAGGTATGTGGGTGATTGAGGGAGGAGGAAGAGTGAAGCCAGACCAACGGTAGAACTGTGAATCTGATTCTTTTATCTCTGCTCAATCTTTTAATAGTTACACTTTTTAATATGGAAAATAAGTATGCTGTCTGAAGTCCTTGGGAACTTTCCCATTGGTTTTAATAGGATGAAGGTAAGGCCAAAATAATATGTCAAACTGCTGATTTGTAGGGATTCCTGCCAAGTCTGTTTCAGATCCTGGTGAGAAATTTTTTGTTGGTTTCTTGTCGCTTTCTTTCATCAGCGAAATGCTTGTAAAAACAGAAGTCTTCAGCAACATACTGATTTTGATAAAATGCTGGGGAATCTTTCGCACATTACAAAATGCAATTTTTAGTCGAGTGTAGAGGAAGTTCTTGTAAAATCCAGTCAAATCATCCAGTGAAAGCTGGTGATTCAAGCTCTCAGCTGGGAGAGGGGAGCTGTGTTGATATGGAATGAAAAGTTACATGGTTATCCAAAATGATAGTTTCAGCAGAAACTCATGAGACGCAAGTAGGAGGATAGTCATGGCTTCTGAAGGGACTACAAGGCATCCAGATTCAAATCTCTGCTCTCTGGCATTTTTTTCCCCCTCCAACTTCAGTGCCTCATCCAAACTATGAGAAAGACACTTCCAGAGGTTCATCCATCCAACCTATTGAGAATACAGAGAATCACTTCCTGATTACCAGTCTTGTTCTCAATAGACGATGAGGCAGCCTAGGTAATTAGCCCAAATCTTTCCATAGCTAAACTTTTTTAGGTTGTGACTTACACCTTTGTGTTCTAAGTTTCTTCTTGTTTCTTCTGATTCTTGAGAACTTGCACAGAAAAGTAAAATTATTTTCTCGCCCACTCTGTGTAGATGGAGGTTTTTGGTAGGTAGGAAAAAGACTATCCCCTATAATTTATTGGAGTTGTTAACATTGAGGTAAGACACTCAGGTTAATACTAATGGTATTATTGTCCAGCCCATGCCATTACCTCATATAATTTACAGTGGTTATTAAACCCGTGCTGCACTGGTATAAACAAAAAGGTAGAAAACTTCATTATAGTGTAGCATGTATTGTCTTTCCTTTTATTAAGTGACAGAGCTGGGGGTAATGACTCTAAATTTAGAGAACTGGTTCTTTCCGGTGGTTTGGAGCACAGCTGCAGTCAGGCATCTCCAGCTCTTCTGCAGGATGGTGAATATTCATTAAAGCAAACACAGGGATCAGGCTTATGAGAGACAGGTAGCTCTGAACTGCAGGGCTATTTCAAGCTGTGACAATGAAATGCAGAGGGATTTGGAAAAAAAAAAAAAAAAGGAGAAAATGGCAAGATGTTAAATATTTCAGAAAATGCACAGTAACATTCTTCATCGGAAGAGGAGAATGATTTTTTTTTAAAATCATTGAAATCAACCCCGGATGAAGAGGTCTTCAGCTGCATGTATAAGGCATCTACGTAGTACTCTGACACTGGTGAAGGAAGAGCATGCAATAAATACTTATTTTATGAGTAGAGAGAAATAAAATTGCAATGCCCATCTTATCAGAGTTACCATCTGCTGCAAACGTGATGCTGCCAGTTTTTCTGAAGTGGGAATTTTCCCACTTAATCAGTAGGGTCAGCAGCCTGGGTTGCCTAGAGGGGTCAGGTCCTACCCTGGATGGAGGATAAATATGACAGGAAAATGTTACAGGAATTAGGGGCACAGTGGTGTGTGCAGCCCCATGGTTAGAAGATACAGACTTGAACAACTAAAGGCAGCAAAATGTTACTAATGTTAATTACACACCTCTGCTTCTCTCTGGATTAAAAAAAAACCACAACAGACCACTTTGTTAGCATTTCTGGGCAACATCAAGAGTAGAAGCTGAATGGAAAGTCACCAGTGGAAGTTTTTCTAATTTATTTTTAAAAAGCCAAACCAAACCAAAACACAAAGAAATTCTTAATAAAAGCTCCAAGGGAAGTCAGCAAAATCACACAGGATGAGGAATGAAATTTCAGGTAGAAAATTTGGTGTGGAAAAAACTAATTAGCAGCTGGGGGACCCACTCAATGAGTTGCTGATATTAACTAAAACCTCCAAAGCAAATGCTAATGTGTTAATTAGAAGCAGGGTAATAACCTACAAGATTTCCCAGTGGGAAACAAAATAAAACAAAACAAAAACAAGACTTTAAATTTTTTTTTTTTTCTGGATAGAACTGGCTAAAAACAGACATGGCAGCAAGGGAACCCTCCTGGTACTGCTTCATTTTCTGATGTGTGTTTGCAGCTTTGCTACCCTAATGGTAACGTTGGACACCTTACCTGGCTTTCCTGCATGGTGACTAGGTGGAAGCATAGGATCAAGAAGTTTATTTATCTTTCTAGAAAATCAAAGCATGTCTCTGTCCTGACTTGTAGCTTAGATTTCCAGATAGAAAGGAAATGTCTCATGTCGGCTTAGTGAGACTGGTTCTAAGTAAGAAATGGAAATTAAAAGGGAACACAAGAGATTCATTCTCTGGTCAGTACGAAAGCACAAGAGAGTCATAGAATCATTGAATCACAAAACAGTTTGGGTTGGAAGGGACCTTTAAAGATCACCTAGTTCCAACCCCTGCCCTGGGTAGGGACACCTCCCACTAGACCAGGTTGCTCCCAGCCCCATCCAACCTGCCCTTGAACACTTCCAGGGATGGGGCATTCACAATCTCCTTGGGCAACCTGTGCCAGTGTCTCACCACCCTCACAGGGAAGAATGTCTTCCTAATGTCTAACCTAAATCTACCCTCTTCCAGTTTAAAGACATTCCCCCTCATCCTGTCACTCCATGCCCTTGTAAAAAATCCCTCCACAGCTTTCCTGTAGCCCCTTCAGATACTGGAAGGAGCTCTAAGGTCTCCTTGGAGCCTTTTTTCTCCAGGCTGAACAGCCCCAACTCTCTCAGCCTGTCTCCATAGCAGAGGGGCTCCAGCCCTTGGATCATTTCTGTGGCCCTTCTACTCACTCCAACAACTCCATGTCCTTTCTGTGCTGAGGGCTCCAGAGCTGTACACAGTTCTCCAGGTGGGGTCTCACCAGAGCAGAGCAGAGGGGCAGAATCCCCTCCCTGGCCCTGCTGGCCACACTTCTTTGGATGCAGCCCAGGACATGGTTGGTTTCCAGGCTGCAAGCTCACATTGCCGGCTCATGTTGAGCTTCTTATCAACCATCACCCCCAAGTCCTTCTCCTCCTGACTGTTTTCAATCCATTCTCCCCCCAACCTGTATTTGTGCTTGGGGTTGCCCCAGCCCAGGTGCAGGATCTTGCACTTGGCCTTGTTGAACTTCATGAGGTTGGCATGGGCCCACCTCTCAGGGTCCCTCTGGATGGCATCCCTTCCCTCCAGCGTGTTGATGGCACCACATAGTTTGCTGTCATTGGCAAATTTGCTGAGGGTGCAAGTCAGGAATCAGGAGACACTCAAATGGGGAGCCCTAGAGTGATGGCATGGCAAGTAAAATTTGTGATCTATCCTATAGGGCTGTTCTTCTCATTTTATTTTGGCTTCCATGATCAAAATTATTTTTTTCTTTTCTTTTTGTGTCAACCAAACCCCAGACAAACCTGTAGCTGAGCCAAACCAAACCATACCAGAAGTTTAAAACTTCATTCTGTTGAGAGCAAGCAGCATAAAGGGATAGAGTTCTTACAGATGTTTAGAAACCCTTGAATTCCTTGAGTTCTGCAGTTTTCTACCACTTTGATGCTTTGGGCTGCACACTTTTCTCAGAGGGGTTCAAGAGAGGAGGGAATTGTGGAGGATGTGCTATCAACGGGGCTAGCCTGTGGGACAGACAGGGTTGGAGCTGCAGTGCTTACATTCCAGGAGGACACTTGGTGCCTTTCCCAGTAAAAATACAGCCTTTTGTCACTTCCAGTTCTGAGCCAACCTGTGATCTTTCTATTTTCATTTAGTCAAACTGCTATTGAAAAAGCTATTTTTTATTTGTTTTGAATTTTGCCTTTGCACAGTTCTGGTTCTTTGTCATTAATCAGATCAAGTCAGCTTTTTGCAGGAACTGTGACAGTAGTGTCATCAGTCTGCTCTCTATCAAATTCCTCCCAAAAAATCCCTTCAGCTGCTTTGGTAAGCTTACAGTTTTGTCTGTAGAGCCCCTTGATATGTAAAATGTATGTGATGTTTTGATCAAAGGAGTTCTTGTACTTAATGCAAATTTCAGCACGCTTAGAGCAGATGTGAACGTATAGCTCTAATCCTCCTGATCTCCACAGAGTGACACTGGGCCCATGGGACATTGGTCCAGCTAGGGATGATTGGTGAGGGATATTTTAACTTATTTTAAGACAGTGTTAAGCTTTATCCATTTATGATAAGGTGAACTAATGTTCTGGACACCTACTATCTAAAAGGTTGCAATGAACACATTTGGGAAAATTTGTCTCTTCTTGTTTCACATTTTGTCAACATCTGAGCAAATGGCAAAGAAACCCTCCTTTCTGCAATCCTTTCAGCCACTTTTAATGGAATTTTAAACATCAGAGAATAGTTCTCTGTAGATTTGTTTTCAAGCACAGAACCAAATACATTAAGTTGGGAGCCTGTTTTCTGTGAGTATTAGTGGTCATTGCTGACCAGTCTCTTATTCAGTGAATTATTTTGTATGGATGTGAACATTGATTCTTCTAATGTTCTTTTTATTTTCAGGTCTCTTTTTATTCAACTGTAGTATCTATAGATTTGTTATCAATCTAATCTTTATTCCAAGTGGAAGGATTTCAGACAAGACAATGTGACCAGTTATCTTGCAATCTGTCCCAGAACCATGAAGACTTTGATACTACTTTGATGTGGATTTTCAGAGTAGGATACAGGACTGGTACTTAGAATCATAGAATCACTGAGGTTGGAAAAGACCCTTAAGAACACCAAGTCCCTCTAAACCATATCCTTGAGCACCACATCTACACATCTTTTATATCCCTACAGGGATGGTGATTCCACCACTTCCCCAGTCTGTGCCAGTGCCTGACAACCATTTCAGTGAAGACATTTTTCCTAATATCCAATCTAAATCTCCTCTGATGCAACTTGAGGCCATTTCCTCTTGTCCTATTGCTTGTTACTTGGGAGAAGAGACTGGCACTTCCCTCTCTACAGCCTCCTTTGAGGTAGTTGTAGAGAGCAGTGAGGTCTCCCCTCAGCCTCCTTTTCTCCAGACTAAAAAGCCTCTGCTCCCTCAGCTGCTCCTCCTAAGAGTTGTTCTCTAGATCCTTCACCATCTTTGTTGCCCTTCTTTGGACACACTCCAGCTCCTCAATGTCCTTCTTGTAGTGAGGGGCCCAAAACTGAACACAAGATCCAAGGTGCAGCCTCACCAGTGCCAA
Organism: Hemiprocne comata; assembly: GCA_020745705.1. NCBI lineage: Eukaryota > Metazoa > Chordata > Aves > Apodiformes > Apodidae > Hemiprocne > Hemiprocne comata. The sequence goes on from CM036587.1 coordinate 161,375,940, forward strand.
GCACAGGGGACAATCCCTGCCCTAGTCCTGCTGGCCACACTATTGCTGATACAAGCCAGGATGCTGGTGGCCTTCTTGGCCACCTGAGCACTCTACTGGCTCGTGTTCAGCCAGATGTCAACCAGCACCCCCAGAACTTGTTCCATATGCCTTTCCTCTGAGTTGTAAGGTTCTCCTCATATTCCCTGAAGTTGTGGCCCTGGAAATTTACTCCTTCTCTGCTCTCTAACAAAGGAGTGGGGCATGGGGGCTCTAATTGCTCCATTGGACCAGGTGTCATTGCCTTTGATAGCTGTGTTGCACTGTGGGACATGGTGAAGAGGACATGTTCTAGCACTTCTGGGGTGGGGTGAATATTCCTATCCTGTATCCTGTTTCAGAGGCAATCTCCTTGCATTACATTTTCCTCTTGTTAAAAAGAATTACTTTAAGATATTGATGACCTGTATTAATTCATTTTACAGTGGCTGTGTAGAGTCTCTGCTGTCAACATGAAGTCATTACTTGGGAACCACTGAATGAGTGACCTCATTAACTTAAGCCAGCCAGGAGGTAGAAGGCTTCTGTCATTCCTCTAATTTGTTCATCCTGTGCTGCTTTGAAAGCTGGATTAAAAATGGAATAAAAGAGGACTGTAACTTTCTTGAGTTCAGATCCTTGCTCTTCTGTTGCTCAATTAAAAATGTATAATTTATTCTCATTTAGGATTCTGCAGAGAAAGGGTACTGCTCTGACACAAAGTTTTTGAAGAAAGCCTCTGCAATGTATAAAATATGGAGCTAATTATCATAGCAGATATGTTTAGAAGACAGTGATGCACTGGAAAATACTTTCAGGACTGTCAAACCCGTGGATATCCTGTTCTTTATCCCCTCAGTGCACTGGCTGACAGTCCTGGGCACTCATGCATTTGCAGGTTGGAAAAAGAGAGATTTTCTCTCTTGTCTTCCCAGTTACACACACCTTTCTGCCTACTAGTTTTCCCCTCTGTAGTGCCTTTGTACCTGACTACCTCGATGCCACACTTGAGTTTATTTACTTTGTAGGAAAAATGTTGCACAAAAACCAACAGAAGACTTGTGTTTTGACTGAAATCAGTGTGTTTGGCTTTGGAGGATTAAATGAGTTGATCGTGGCACACGTAGGAGTGAGTTCATCCTTTAACCTCTGCATAATAGATCCCATTCCTTCAGAATTGTACTCTTATATATCCTTATGTTGTCTGCCATTTGAGTTTGATGTAGCAAGCACCAAAAACCACAAATAATTCTCTTGGGTTCCCTTATTCTGAAAACTATTGCTATAACAGAAATAACAGATGCCTTTCAGTTTGCACAAAGATTTTTGTTCACTGTGGCAATCTACCATTCCTGCATCAAAGGCAGCATAATAGTTTTAATTTGTATTGAACCAGTTTGAAAAGTGTGACTGTTGAGCTTTAGAACAGCATTATTGCATTGAATAAAGGCTGCTTCAGGATCAGCAAGAGTGGAGTGTACCAAATGATGGATTTCTCTTTCTAAAAGAATTAAACATTTCTTTCTTACAGATGTCTGCCTCTCTAGAAAGTTATCTGGCTGCCTTGGTGTGCAGGAAGGGAAAGAGCCTTGTAAATCAGATTGTTTCTTGGTATTTATTTAGAAACATAGTTTTTGCACAACACATTAACTTTGTAAGAGTTATTACCCACATAAATATATACAGGATATTTATCTGTCAAAGAGTTAACATGTTAGAAGAAGCAGTGTAGTGTTAGGTTTTTTTTCTGCTATGAACTTCATGTGGGGTTTAATGTCATGTGGTGTTGTGATGCCTCCTGTTCTAGTGTGTAAAATAGGTGTAGTCATTTAATAGCTATGGGAAGATATTGGGAGAGGTTCAGAAAAGAGGTTGAAGATCCAGGACCTGAAGGGGCTACAGGAAAGCTGGGGAGGGGCTTTTCACCAGAGAGGGCAGTGATAGGACAAGGGGTAATGGTTTTAAACTGAAAGAGGGGAGATTTAGGTTAGACATCAGGGAGAAATTCTTCACCATGAGGGTAGGAAGGCACTGGAATAGGTTGCCCAGGGAGGTTGTGGAAGCCCCCTCCCTGGAGGTGTTCAAGGCCAGGTTGGATGAGGCTTTGTGCAGCCTGGTCTAGTGGGAGGTGTCCCTGCTCATGGCAGGGAGGTTGGAACCTGATGATCTTTAAGGTCCCTTCCAACCTTAACCATTCTATGATTCTATGATTCTGGGATTCTATGATTCTATGATTCTGTGATTCTGTGCCTGAACACTGAAGACAAAGGGTATAATCCAGGATTTTTCCTCTTCATACAGTTGTTGTTTTCCCAACCCTCTTATCTGTATTTTAGGAAAAAAACTCCTCCATTTTCAGTGAAGGATTAGAGTTGTGTGTCATGGAGAAGCAAAGATTTCCTTGCTGTTTTATTTTGGTGTTGCTAGATCAGCTCCTGCTTCAGGCTTTTTTTAAAAGTCTGTTTATGTTTATCTGAGCTGCTTTGTTTATTTACCAAGCAGGTGCAACAAGTGTGGAGATTTTTCAAGCTCCTGTTACCCAGTCCTGTCTTTCACTACGATTAAGTGCAAGTGAAATGTAATAAAAATAAGTAATAAGTATGTAACCAAGTATGTAATAAATATGTAACAAAAAGACCATTAAGACAGTTGAGAGATCTCCTACTTAAAAAGCTAATTCTTGTCATTAGAGGGACATACTGGTTGCCCTTTGCTGTAAGGAGAGAATCCCTAAAATCTGTCAGAAAACAGAAACTCTCAGATGTTGATGTCAAGGGTAGAAATCAAATCCATCACTTCTAACCAGGTGCCAAGGAAAATCTTAATATCTCCAGAGAATATCATTTTCCTTAAGTTCACACTGAAATCACATGTAAATATTCTGGGAAACTTTGGGAATATTTTTATGGTTTGTCATTGTTCTGATTTGGTGAGGAAAAAAACCTGCTGGAGGATATCAGGGTATCCCAGTGACTAGCTCAGAAACTTGGAAGCAGCTGCAGAGCCACCAGCTGAAATGCCTTGAGTAGACAAACAAACAATGGTTATCTGTGCCCTTTAAAGTGTCAGGCTCTGTTAATCTTTATAATGTTTCAGATGGAAGAATTCCAGAATAATTAGAAGCTTTCTAGTACATTGAAAAGCAGTTGTCTTTGTTAAGGATCTGGTTATACCAACTGCCACAACATCACACCACAACATAGAACATAACATAACATGGTTTGAACATGCCTATCACATGCATGTTATAACAGCCTTCTGACATGCACGTGCACACAATTATAGCATGCTACCAGGAGGGGAAAAATGCATATAGTAAATGTCAAGAGTATATATATAACTGGTGTGGAAAGTAGGATTTCACTCTAGTGTTATTAGCTCTAAATCAAAACAAACCTATGTTTTAGACAAGTTCTGAATTTAGCATCTTTGAAGATGGCTAGTTATACACTAAATAGATCTCCAAAGCTTTCCCAAAATTTATAGATAGGAAAAGAGAAACAATTTGCTGACAATCCCCTCAGAGAACCTGGTTTCTGGTTCTGTTTTCTTTTTGCCAAGCTGGGCACAGTTTTACTTACCCGTGTTATAAAGCTGAGACTGACCTTACAGATCTTTAAAATTAATTCTGAAGTTTTTGTTTTGTTGAAGACAAATTGCAGCCTTTTTAGCCACAATGCAGTAAAACATGCTGCAGTCTTTTAAGTACCACTGGGTCATGGTATAATTGAGTGCTCTTCTTTTACAGAAGTTTATCTTTTTATAAAATTAGTTATTAATTTTACAATTGTTGCTATTTTGATCTCAAATGCAAGGGTTCAAGCTTACAGTTGGATTTCTCTTTGTGAGCTGAAAAGTTTCATAACAATTATTTAACTTTTTCTAAATATATTACCCAAAAATCCAAATTCCAATGTTTTGTGCACAGAATTACTATTTTGCAAGGCTTGCTTGAATAGGATACCTGAGAGATTTCACCACTCAACTGTTTGAAAGCAGTGTTGTTCATGTGGGAAGGATGGAAACGTTAAGTTTAGATAAAATATTACATGAAGTTTGACAACAGAGCTTCTGGAATTTCAATTTTATTTGTAATTTCCCTGCAGTGGAGAGAACACCCTTTTCTCTAGTGCTGGTGAAGATTTGCAGCAGGTTTATTTACATCTAGTGGAAATGATGAGATCAAGTTCACAGCCCTGGTTTTCACGTGGATCAATCCAGTCCCTGCACCACTTCAGTCAGTCTCTGCCTGAGAAGAACTCCACAGCAAGCAAAAATGAAAAAGAACAAATTCAATAGCAATAGTGGTGTTATTTTTAAGCTGCTGTGCTGAACAATGTCCCCTCAGTAAAAATAACACAAATGCTAGACTATTGACCACAATAAATGAGGACTGTTTTAGTGTCCATTAGGCTTCTGTTGTCTTTCTTACACTGCAGCTGTAGTGTCAAGTATTAGAATAACTGGGAAGTCACCTGTAGAATATTTGATGTCCTTAAATACAGGCTTGGTGATGTTTATTTTTAGGTACATGCAACAATCCTTCATTATTTTGCCTTTTTGCTCTAAAACACTTTAGTGTTTGTCTTGAATTTCAAGAGACATACTTGATACATTCATTCATGAGCTAAAATAAACCAAAGTGATCCCATGGAGGAAGAGATTACTATAAGAGAATGGCTTTTACTACTCTTAAACCAGCCAAATATTTGCAGCTCTCCAATGATTCATCCTTTTTTCTCTTGTTCAGCAGTATTTTGGAAGAACAGACTAAGGAAGGAGCTAATGATACTCCTAGTCCAAAAGAAGATCAAGTCCTTTTTTGGTGATTCATTTTATCTGAACCAAATCTTTTGTTGCCATAATGTGGCCACAGAATCATAGAATCATCACAGAATGGTTTGGGTTGGAAGGGACCTTAAAGATCATCTAGTTCCAATCCCCCTGCATGGGCAGGGACACCTCCCACTAGACCAGGTTGCTCCAAGCCCCATCCAACCTGGCCTTCAAAAACACTTCCAGGGATGGGGCAGCCACAGCTTCCCTGGGCAACCTGTGCCAGTGTCTCACCACCCTCACAGCAAAGAATTTCCTCCTAATGTCAAACCTAAATCTCCCCTCTTCCAGTTTTGATCCATTACTCCTTGTCCTCTCACTACAAGCCCTTGTCAAAAGTCCCTCCCAGCTTTCCTGTAGCCCCTTCAGGTACTGGAAGGCCCCTAGGAGGTCTCCTTGGAGCCTTCTCTCCTCCAGGCTGAACAACCCCACCTGTCTCAGCCTGTGTTTGTAGGAGAGGTGCTCCAGCCTTCTGATCATCTTCATGCCTCTCCTCTGGACTTTCTCCAGAAAAGAGCAGAAGTGCTCCTTTTAATCTCAACTGAGGAGTAAGCCCTTTATATTATGATTTTTTAGTATTTACTATTTTTAAAAAAATTAAATGCTGCTATTTGACATTCATTATTATATCAATAAAAGGAAATACTCAGGCCTGGAGACCAACCCTGAGGAAACTATGGCAACACTCAGATTGGGACCATCCTGCTAAGAGTGTGGGCAAAGGAGGTTGGGACTGAAACTCACAGGTCATCAGTGAGGGGCCCTGCTATCATCACCCACCTTGTGGCATGAGCCTGATCCTGAATTGGTCAAATTCAACCACAAAGCAATTCACTTTCCAGTCCTACTCAAGGGTGTGTAGTAAACTAGTCACAAGTAAGAAACCTCTTTCATTCTGCACTGTGTGTTTCTCTGTGATGTTATGGATGTTTGCTTTTTTCCCCAGCTTGTACCTAAGGTTAAAAAATTATTTTCTCTCCCTTCCCTTCTTTGCTCCTGTTCTGTATCTACAAGCAGCAGCCAGTTCCCTTTTCATCCTTTAAGCTGTTTCCATCCTCTTAAATAGCTTAGTTCCCCATTCACTTTTGGGTCCTCTCCCTTGTGTACCCACAGTGTGAAAACATGAGTTCAGTCCCACCTGCCTTTGGGAGTCACTTCCCTCTGAAATCAAAACTAGCTGTAGTGTTTCGGTTTGTTCACTTCAAAGACCACTCCTAGGGGACTGTACAAACTGTTCTATAGGTTCCTTTGTCCTATACAGAGCACCAGCACCCTACTAAAAGTCTTTACACTCTCAAAAAAAATAAAATTCAATTAGTCTTTATGGCAACAAGGAAGAGCCCCAAGAGCCCCAAGCAGATGCATCAGTCTGCTCTAAAGAGGGTTTAGCCCTGAAAACCATGCACATCATAGAATCATAGAATCACAGAACAGTTTAGGTTGGAAGGGACCTTTAAAGACCACCTAGTTCCAACCCCCTGCCATGGCCAGGGACACCTCCCACTAGATCAGATTGCTCAAAGGTCCATCCAACCTGACCTTGAACACTTCCAGGGATGGGGCAAAGCATGTCACAGCTTTGCACTCCCTTGCATCATGTCCAAGGGTCATTGACTATGGCAGATACTTTTAGCATCCTTAGTATCCTCAGGCTTGCACTTTCCCTGATAAAAGAGAGTCCTTTGGGCTGGCATTTTAAGATGCTGAGTCCTCAACAGCAATACTCAAAGTATTCTCATTCCTTGCTTTTCACTCCAGCCCCTTGTTACTCCAACCATATCAGTAATGATGCTTGAGGAGCTGGGTTGGAAACTGGACTGTGGAGCTTGTCTAGCTTAAAAAAACATGTTGGGGTTCTCAGCCACTATACAATTTTATTAAATATAATTAAAAGTTGTGAGAGAAATGCACACAAACATGCATGTCAGTTGCAGAAGCCAGAAGGGAGGAAAAACCCTTGTTATTTACTTCTATTTATTTACTCTTCCTCTCTCTGAGTTAAATAGAAGCACCAGTTTTTAATAAAATAAAGGAATACTCTCCTTGCTGATCCAGATTCAAGGCTTCGTGTCTAGAGTGCACCCAGGACAAATACTGCATCCAGGCAATCAAGACCATGAGAGCAATTTTCAGAAAGACTTTTATCCACAGCTTCTACCTGTGTGTTTCAGTAATACCTGTGCTTCTGTGATGTTTTGTCTGAAGAACTCAAAGCACATTAAAGACACAGGTTTAGCTAAATCACCAGTGATCTCTGAAAGGCAGGAAGAATTCCCATCTGCAGGTGTGCCAGGTGGTACCTCAACAGATAAAACATCTTGCTCAAGGTCAGAAAAGTGAGGTGATGGCAAAGCTGGAGGAGAACTTTGAGAGGTGAGTTTAATACATACTGATGTGAGCCAGCTGCCTTGCTGCAACTTGATGCTTTTTTAAAATTTAAAGGATCTTTCCTTTTTGATATGCTAGCCATGTTTCTGGAAGGAGAAAGACCTAACTTATAACTAAGTCCCTTGAGGCATGAAAATAGAAATGTGTGACTTCAATACCTGCAGATAAATTGCTGTGCCATTAGAAGCAAGGTGCAAAATTGGCCTATAGGTAAATTAAAAACCACTGAGTTAAAAAAAACTTTGGACGATGCCCCAAATATATGTTTTAACTTCTGGACAGCCCCCATGTAGTCAGGCAGTTGGATTGTTGTAGGTTGCTTCCAGTGGAAATATTCTTCCCTTCCTTCTCAAAAAAGGGAAAATCCAAAAGCCCAAGGTGTGGAGAGCAAAGCAGAAATCTGTACTCTTTTCCACTGTCCATCTATTCCCATTGGAGTTGCACAGGAACAGTAAAGGGAGAGTCAAAACTTCAGCAAGGTGCCTTAGATAGCTTTGATTCTCCTGGCACTGTATGAGCTATCTGCTGGTGGCACTCAAAAGAGAGAACAAAAACAAAATAAATAAATGACAGCTTCCATCCCAGATGAGTAAATATAAAAATTGCTAGAGGGATGCATAAACAGCATTTCATCTGTCCACTGCCAGCTGTAGTAGAGACACCCCATTCTTCTCCAACTATAGGTGACAGATGAGTCTTCTTGACAGACCCAGTAAAACCCATCCCCCCTTGAGGTCATACAGGTGAATGTATCAACATGAATAGATTATCAAGTCTGGTGAAACATTTAAGAAGGTGAAAAAGTATTTCCCTGTGGCTGATCCTGGCTTTTATGTGATCTTGAAGTGCCTTTTTTCTTCAACCTTTCTTACAGAAGACCACAAGTAGCTTCATCTCGCCTGGAGGGACCTGAACATATTAAAAGGTCACTGCTAGATCAATATGCTTTTTAAAAAAAGTATTTCCCTCAGTTCCAAATCATGCCATGTTAAGGCTGTAATAAAAAACATGCCCAGGTTACCTGCATGATTTTTGTTTATCATTTATCTTAGCGTACTGCAAAACAGAGTCATTCTTCTCCCATACAGCCACTTGTTCTTGCTAGTTTTATACTCATTGAAGCCCTAATAGTGCCAAAGCTTCCAAGGAAATATTTAAACACTAATTAATTCTCTGTGTGGGCAGGCCCCTTGTTTCCCCTGGAGCACAAATGATTTTCAAGATATTTATTTGGGCTTTTAGGGTGTTTGGATATTGTGTATGTCTCCCTACATACGTTGGTATGTGTGTGGGATGCCTCTGGCTGTATTTGCCTGCAGCTGAGCCTTCACCACGTTCCCCTTAGAACAGGCAAGTTTTCCAACAGGAATGTTTAAAAATACCCAGCCCTCTCTCCTGTTTTATTTCAGTTAAAAGGCAGCAAATTGCCTGGCTATTCCATCAAGCCACGTTATGGTGGCACAATAAATGCCTTGTCACACCTGTTGGCTGTAGGGTGCTAGAGGAGATCAGTTTTCAGCATCTGTCCAACAGAAGTTCAGCCTGGAGCAGTCACCTATGGGTGTTTTCATTTTTGATTTTTCCAATAAACAGATCTGCACAGTGCTATTGCTAATCTGATTTTCTCTGGGAGGTGGTTAAGCATGTGGCCAGAATTTGTGTTAGTGGTTACTAAAATTGTTTGTATTTCCATACTCCTTTCCCATTCAGCTTCCTCCTCTGCTGTGCCACCTAAGAAATGGCTGGAAGAAGAACATTGAAACTCTACTCCTGTAAAATGTATCCAGGCTGTGTGTTCCTGCCTCTTTCCTCAGAAGCCTTCACAGAAAGGAAGTTCTTAATGCAAAATTCAGCCCTCAAAGCATGAAAAGGACTGGCATTATGAAGAGATTTTTAAATGGTTTGGTTTGAATGACCATGGAAATGGCTGTGACTCCATAATTCTGTTTATAATGTAATCCTTTCTACCCTAAAGCTGCTTGGATGGAGCAGTGGTGAGATGGGCCTTGTGCACACCCATTTGTAGTGGCTTCTTCTCATAATTTATGTCCAGGGTGCTTCCAGAAGAAGAAACAGGCCACAGCTTTGTAGCTAGAAATTGTAGAGAGACCAGGGACATTCATGCACAGTTCAGGTGGAGTTGCTGTCACCAAACTTCAGGTGTGATAGTTTTATTCCTTAATATGTAGGGGAAAGACGTGGGCACTTTAGGGACAAGAAGGTGATGGGAGCTGCAGACAGCTGAAGTTGGGAGAGATGGGTCCCACCCTTCGGGACGAATCTTTGTTTCCAGCCCCAAGGAATGCTGAGGTAACACTGAAGGACTTGTTGTTTCACGCCTGCCCACGGGCAACTGGAGGCACATAGGAGTAGATTAAATCAGCCCAGCTGGTGTTACCTTCTTCATATATTCCCCTACTTGCAAGAGCAAGGTGCTGCATGGACCTTCACATCCTTCTGCTGCTGCAGCCTCCAACAGGCAGACTCCTACACAGACTTCTGCTCACCCAGATGTTTCAAGGTACAGATGTGCCCTTTTGCAGGGGATGAAAGACCCAGCCATGACTTTTACATCAGTTTGCCCTTTGATTTACTTCATCCTATGTGATTTGTCCTGACATTTCAAAAAGATCCGTGTATGTAGCAGCTCTCCAACAATGACATGCTTAAAGCCAAGCACTAACCTGGAATGTTTTTTTTCTCCTTGTTATGTTGCACTTCACAGTGCAGAGTTACACTCCCTGGGTGTTGAGAGAGCAGGAAATGACACAGTCAATGTTAGCAGAATCTGATGTTTAGGCTTTTATTATCACTTGATAAGCCTGTGTAAATCCCATTAATGCTGAGAGGAGTTATATGTGTCTACCAGGGGAAAAAAAGAGACAATTTGCTCTCAAGTGCATGTAACTAATTAAAAATTTAAGAGCATATAGTACATCATTGTATTAGACTGTAGGTTAGTGCTCTGGGATGAAAAATGCCAGATGAGCTGAAATGCTGGTATGGAACAAGAGAAACTCTGGCTGCCTCAGCACAGAGCTGGTGAGCCAGCCATGAGTAGTCCCAGTATTCACTGCTTGGGCTCACTGTGTGGTTGGGGCATATCACCAGCTGTGACCTGGGCCAGGACCTGCAGGGCAGCAAACAACTCAGGGAAACACAAGAGGATAAACGTTGGCACCTACACGTCGGTTTCACATCCTCTGCTGAGCTTATTCCTGGCAGTATTTGAGTTGTCAATGCAAGCAGCAGGCAATGTCTTAATTGTCACCTTTCTCACCACACGATGGCCTGTCACAACCATCAGAGAAGCCCAGGTTTCAGGCAAGCTGCTCTCCTGGAGAGAGTCCAGTGTCAGTGACCTTGGTCAGGATCTGCAGGGCAGAAAACAATGCAGGGAAAGACAAAGGGAAACACTTGGCACCTACAAGCTGGTTTTGCATCCTCTGCTGAACATGTCATAGAATCATAGAATGATTTGAGTTGGAAGGGACCTTAAAGATCATCTAGATCCAAGCCCCCTGCATGGGCAGGGACACCTCCCACTAGATCAAGTTGCTCAGAGCCCCATCCAACCTGGCCTTGAACACTTCCAGGGAAGGGGCTTCCACAACTTCCCTGGGCAGCCTGTGCCAGTGTCTCACCACCCTCACACTAAAGAATTTCTTCTTTTTCTGGCTGCATTTACCCACCAGTGCAAGTAGCAGGCAACGTCTTCATCACCACCTTTCTTGCCACATGACAGCCTGTTGCAGCCATCAGAGAAGCCCAGGCTGAAGGCAGGCTACTCTCCAGGGGAGAGCCCAGAGCCAGCATGCTCTCAATGCCCGTTGATAGCCAGCCTCCAGAGCACTTTCAGGAATGTGTGCCTGCAGGAAGGGTGTCACCTTCCTGTGAGCAAGAAGCCAACAGCCACTGCTATGGTCCAAACAGGATGCTCATGGTGTTGCTAATCTGGGGGAGAAAACACAAATCCATACCTTCTGCTTCATCTATAATTGTGTTTTATTTCACAAGACTGTCTTGGAGCCATATTAGAGTTAATATAACTGTAAGTAGCCAGTAATACTCATTAAAGACACAGATACCTAAAGAGGCCTTACATGAAAGATGGGGAGAAACTTTTCACCAGAGAGGGCAGTGATAGGACAAGGGGTCATGGTTTTAAACTGGAAGAGGGGAGATTTAGCTTGGACATCAGGGAGGAATTCTTCACCATGAGGGTAGGAAGGCACTGGAATAGGTTGCCCAGGGAGGCTGTGGAAGCCCCTTCCCTGGAGGTGTTCAAGGCCAGGTTGGATGAGGCTTTGTGCAGCCTGGTCTAGTGGGAGGTGTCCCTGCTCATAGCAGGGGGGTTGGAACCTGATGATCTTTAAGGTCCCTTCCAACCCAAACCATTCTATGATTCTATGATTCTATGATTCTATGATTCTATGATTCTGTGATTCTGTGATTCTATAATAGTGGCAATTACATCCTGAGGGAGTTGGGATTGTTCAGCTTGGAGAAGAGAAGGCTCCAGGGAGACCTTAGAGCACCTTCCAGTGCCTGAAGGGGCTACAGGAAAGCTGGGGAGGGACTTTTTACAAGGGCATGGAGTGAGAGGACAAGAGGTAATGGTTTTAAACTGGAAGAGGGGAGATTTAGGCTAGACCTTAGAAAGAAATTCTTCACTATGAGGGTGGTGAGACATTGGTACAGGTTACCCAGAGAAGTTGTGTGGGACACATGGATGAAGAATGGCTTCCATGCAGCTGAACAACAAGCCCCAGCCCCTGGCACAGAGATGATAATCACAGTCCCAAGGAAAAGGACCATTAAAGAAATTTTTCATTCTTTGCTTCTTCGCAAGGTTAAGGAAAACACACTTCTGAATTCTTTGTAAATAAAAAACACGGCACCAAATAAATACCCAGCTCTGCTACAGGTTTCACATTCACCTAGAAAAAAAACTCACATGGAGTTAAAAACCTCATATTTAAGTTCATCTATGTTCCAGACAATCATTACATTCTATGGCAAGATGAAATTGCCAGAACCAAGTCCACGGGCAGGTTCACAGCCCAACTTCTTAGTGTGCCTCTCAGCTTATTCCCATTTCCTTAAAACCCTTCTGTGGGTTCAGAAAGCCCCAGCAACACAAAAAACCCAAACTTTAAAGTTTCTGCCATGTGATTTACCCTCTTACAGCCACTGCTGTTTTGAATTTCACATCCATTCTCAAAGTGAAAGTTGAGCTGATTTTTTTTAACGATAAAAGAGCAGCCACTGAATTAAGAGCAGGTCAGTATGACATCTATTAGAGCGTCGTTTGGCATTTATGTTGAGAATCTCCTGTCGTTCTCACCACCACCCACAAATGCCATAGCAACCACATTGCAAGGGGGCTGAAATGCATGCAGAGTTGAACGTGCTGTCAGATGAATGCACTTCTTGTTTTACTATTGTGATGAGGAATTCATTTCAGCTGCAGTCACTGAGTACTAGAAAGCTTAGTTCCCACCAAAGAGAAAATAAACAAACAGCTCCCATTCTGCCTTTTTGGAATGTAGCAGTTGTGTAGATTTCAGCTGTGTGGGCAATTAGCTGAAAGAACCTCAAATTATATGTTGCACTTGCACATAAGCTTTTAGAAGTGCCCTAAGAAAGTTGTCTTTACAGTGGACACAAGGTTCAACCAGAAGAAGCAACAATTTGTTGAGAACTTAAGAGAGAACAGTACTTGTTTATTCCCCAGTGTCTGAATATTGAAGTAGTGCATGGAATGATTCTGAGGTATAATGGCCTGACTTTCAGTGATGTTTAGCAAAGCTTATGCAATTATTTGCTGTAATTAAAAAGGTGCAGCTAGCACTGGGCTTGCTTGCAAAATACAGGAACATTGTTTTTAACACATTCTTATCATGTGTTAAAGACACTTTAAAAGTGTGCTAAAGCATCCAGCTTGTTCTTCATCATGTACTTTCTTCACAGCTTGTTCTCCCCATGAAAAGCTACCTCCAACGGTGTGGGTCTTTCTCAAATACTGCCATGATCCCACTCTGGAACACCCACTTCCAGCTTTCCCACATCCCTGTATATGGCTCCCAGGCATTAATCATCCCATACTCCTTGCAGGGATCATTAGTCAAATATTTCACTCAAAACACTGGCTTACATATGGTTCGTAGACAGCTCTAAATCCAAGAACAAATTGTTCCTGTTATGTATTCACCAGGTTTTTTTTTTCCTTCTTTGTCCTTCCAGCCATCTCCCAGTAGAGCTGAAGAAGGAAACCCCACACAGATGAAAAGGGAGGGACTGTGCTCAGGGCAGCATCTGCAGCCAGATGGAATCAGTCTGATGCTTACCACCCCTTTCTGACCTTTCCTCAACTGTCACGTTTGGTGACTGGCCTTGGAAGTGATGGGATAAGAGGTCTCCAAAAGGGGCAGGTAGGACAATGGAAAGCAATGCTGCTGAGATAGGGGCCTAAAATAACTGTTATTTTAACATTATTTACATTGTATTTAATAATATTTATATCAATGTAATTATATTGAATTATAAGAAATATAATTGTGTATATATTTATATAAAGACATTTAGAGAATTATTATTATTATTTAACTGTATTTAATAACTGTTACTTTAACTTTCTCATGTCCACTGTTCCAAAGTGTTGCTGCTCTCCAGCCTTTCCTTTTTCCTCACACTCAAAGTGGTCAATACATAATCCTTCCTCCATTTGGGGGGAAAAAGCACAGTAGTTTTCTTTCTTGAACTGCTATCTTTGTCTCTTGCTTTAGCTTCTCTCTTGAGAGATTAGATGAGAGCTTTGAAAGTGCTTGTTCTGAGACGGGCAATGCCACCAGATTCAAATCTCTCAAACAATGCAAAATTTCTTGGCACCAGGATCAGAACAAAGACAAAAACCACAGAGTGAAAACAGAGCTGGAGGATCCCGGACCCAAATTCTTTGGCCACGTTTGCAGTTAAAAGCTGGTGTGCAACAGACTCCCAGCCCCTGGCTTGACTAGATCAGAGGACCTGGCAGAGCATGCTGTAGCTCTTGGTTGGATCAGGCACCCAGATTTCTCTTTGAGAGAAAGGTCAGTGTGTTCCCCACCTATGGTGGCAGGACATGGCCAAGGTGTGCAAGTGATGTAAGAAGTCAGACCAACTCTGGTGGTGTTAGACGTTTCTGTTGGCTAGACTGAAGACAACTTCTGATACTGGATTTCTCCCTGGAGGTCCTTGGATCAGTGTCCAGCCTCCCCTTAGCTGTCTTTTGACTAGCAAAACAGACTAAGCTCCTTAAATCTCCCCCTGCAAGTCATCTTTCTCAGACTTGTGTACATTCTTGTGTCTTTTTCTTGAATTGTCTCCAGCTTTTCAATCTCCCGCTCGCTCTCTGGATACAAGAGCAGGGCACAATGTGTCTGCAGCACTTTTGGGATAGGGAGAATACTCAGACAACATAATTCTCCTCTTCTCCCTGGATTTCCTCTGCTTATGCATATACAGATTGGGTCAGTTCATGGACAGTTAATTACTTACTATAACTTACAACCCTTTTTTGGTCATGGCTTTCCAGTATAGAACTGCTGGGGCCCCCAGCAGGCAAATACCTTCTTCCTCCTATCTTGTGACTTAACTTGGTTGTATTTGTTTACCTTCAGATTACCAGTCACCCATTTGTATCAATGACTGGTATTCCTTTTCTTTACCATTTTCCCAGCCTTTTTCATCAGAAAAAAACGTTGATAATAATTTAAAGGAATTTTTTTCTAAGTTGTTGATAAAATACGATAGCGTAGAGCCAAGAACCAGTCCCTATTGGATCTCTCCAAAACCACACCCACTCAAAGAAAATGTCTCTGGTTATAATTGTGTTTGACACCTGAAGTTAGCCCATTCTTAATCCATTTAATTTGTTTTACAGTGTTTTTTTATTGTTTTAGTTGGTTCATCAACACGCTCTACTGTCACAAGGCACATTTCTTACAGAAGCCTAATATCAATGCCCTTATCAGCCAAACTTGTAATCTCAAGAGTTGCATTAAAAAATCATAGAGTCACAGAATGGTTTGGGTTGGAAGAGACCTCAAAGGTCATCAAGTTCCACCCTCTTGCCACGGGCATGGACACCCTGACCCAGGTGTAGGACTTGGCCTTACTGAACTTCATGAAGTAATGGGAGATACCTGCCCCACTGCACAGCAGCAGTGCAGGGAGACCCATAACAGCTTTAAACTGCCTCTCTTGAGTATCAGTAGCAAGGTGGGCACAACTGCACAGCACTATAGAAGGAATTTGTGTCCCCTGCAGCTCTGCTCTTGGCAAGGTGAAGGGCTGCTGCAGATGGTGCTGCTGTTTCAGGCTCTCTCTTCAGAAGCCACTTTATGTGATCTGCTGAGCAATGTCCTGGAGAAGGGTCTGATTTCCCAGGACTAATGCCACCCTTTGTAACCAGAGACCCTCTTGTTTATAATTTCCTAAAGGATTTGTAAGCTGAAGATGTTTTAAAAAATTCCTGGCTTGTTGGAGGTTACCTCAGCCTTCTGATCGGCTCGCAACGAACTGCAGCACCTCTGTGGTTTCTCATGCACTTGTAGGGCAACATGGGCAGAATGAAACTTTGAGGCAGGTTGTTTATCCTCTTCTCCCAGAGTGTTTGAGGTGATTTTATCAGGGTATGAGTTTGATCAGACAGCCTTTCTTTTTTCCAGCTGTAACAGCACCTTACATCATATGCTCCTAATATATTTGCCCAGCTAGAGATGAATTAATAGGATTTAGTTTATGGTTTGTATCTTTAGTCACGTTTAAGTGGTATAGTCAGCACAAATTTAGTAATTTCCTTGGGTGTAAAGAGGGTAATTCAGAGTTGTCCTTTTCAAAGTCACCTTTTGAACTCAGAGAAGGGACCCATGGAATATGCATAGCATGGTAATTCACATCTTTGCAGTAGCCTTAGATCTCTTGACCTCTCCAAAAGGTAGACAACCCTCAAATTATAAATACACGCAAAATTAAACAATTGTAATCTAGAGTGAGATTTGGGAATGAACAGGATGTTAATGAGATAATGTCTAGGCACGATATGGTCTCACTTCTTGGCATAGGAATGCATAATAATGGCTTCTGCACTGTGTAGCTAAAAGCACGAACTCTAATGATACCTTTTCAATATTCCATACCTATTTATTTCCATACATTTATGAGGATTAGATTATTTATAACTTCAATGTTTCTCAGTCTGCATCAATTCGGATTTAATCCTTATAAATAACTTAAATATAAAGCTTAAAGGACAATGAGAAAACAGGAAACACTGGAGCAGAGGGAGGTTAACTCATCAAGGGCACTGCTGTTCCACTGGAAACTTTATCTGCTGCCTAAAAGGGGCTTGTTTGCTCTGAAGTCCAATACCAGTTTTATTGCCAAAGCGGGGATCATTCGGCAGCAGCAGCCAGAACAAAAACCATTACAGGACCAAAATAGGAAGGCA
Source organism: Hemiprocne comata (assembly GCA_020745705.1). NCBI lineage: Eukaryota > Metazoa > Chordata > Aves > Apodiformes > Apodidae > Hemiprocne > Hemiprocne comata. The sequence goes on from CM036587.1 coordinate 161,392,675, forward strand.
AGATCTCTGCAACCAGACTTTAATTCATGCTAATGTGCACGAGAGTGCAATTAGGGGAGGCTCCGAATGGCAGCAGCGCGTGCCCGACGAGCCGCAAATCTCATTTCAACGGGGGCAGCCACCCGAGGCGAGGTGGTTAATAGATATCCCAGTTCTTATCATGCAGTGAACTAATTGGGGTGGAGTTCATTAATGTAAATCTAAGGAACATCAGCTCTGAAAGGATGAGTGGGTGGGTCAGTTATGGGAGGGAGCAAATCTTCTCCTGGTAATACTCTTGCTGCGACCCCCTGTAGCTGCCTTCACTGTTTGGAGAGTTTGGCCCTGCCAGAGCAGGAAGCATGAGGCAGAAATTCTGTCTGAGCTGCATTTTTTTTCCTCCCTTGATCTGCAGAAGGGATTGAAAAAAATGGTTGCTGCTGCTGCTAATCGTTAATCACTCTGAAAACAAACCTGGCCTTGCAGAACTAACTGCAATCAGAGCACTGGGGAAATTAGAGTGGGGAAGAAGTGTTCAGAGGGTTTCTAGATGCTCAGGTGTTACCCATATTTTGTGTGATTATCACAGGATCACAGAATGGTTTGGGTTGGAACGGACCTTAAAGATCATCTAGTTCCAACCCCCCTGCATGGGCAGGGACACCTTCAACTAGACCAGGTTGCTCCAAGCCCCATCCAACCTGCCCTTGAACACATTATTTTGTAGTCTCATAAATTACACTGTTGAGAAGATTTTCTTTTTTCACTATCTGCATTTTCCTTTGGACAATTACATCCAAATACCTCAATTTATTATTCCCAGCTCCCTTTAATTGTATCCTACTGTCCCACCTCTGCTGATTCAGCCTGCTCCAGCCAAGAATGAATGAACCTGCTTTGCACTATGTATCACAGGAGAAAAACCCTGGTTGTAAAGCCTCTGTGCTCACCACCAGCACCAAAACCTCTTGATCTTCACTGGGACAGGCAGGGAGCACTGTAGGAAGGAGAAAGTCCCAGTATAAACTAGTGAATGCAAATTAAAGGATGCCAGGTAGATGTTGAAGTTTCTCTCTGGACCGTTGGCTTTTTACACAATTCATAGAATTTGTATCCTGTGATTCATCTGTAAAAGTGTGACTTAATTAAATATGAGGTTTGATTTGCTGATCCCTGTCTAAGCTCCTTAAGATGGGTGGAAAAACACCCGGGTGGTCAGTGATGCTGGGAAATGTCCACGCTGTGGCTTGTGAATGGCACAGTCCTGTTCTGGTCCCACATTTGTTGTTAGAGGGACAGTGGCTTCACCTTTGGGGCAAGTGGCTGGAAGTCCTTCCAGACCCACCTCCAGAGCCTGCTCCTCACCTCCATGCTCAGCTTCAGGCTCTTTCAGTCTCTGAGGTTTTCAGAAGGTATGAAAGTAAATCCCAGCAGCTGAATTTTCCTGACACACACGCAGCTAAAACACTTGAATAAATATATATTTTTTAAATCTTTCTTTAGCTTCCTTTTCTATACAGATATGCATCTTCTTAGTTTCTCCTTTGGGTCTTTGCACTGGTGTGGCATTACAGGACTGCTGGTTGAAGGAAGGGGGGGCTGGCAGGAAAATGTGTGAAGGAAATGGAGAAGAACACGTCTGGAGAGGAAATAAAGGTGAACAATCATAAGGACCTTGCAAACATGTTGAAACACAGCAAAATGTAGATGGTTTCCACTTTGTCAGTGGGGCAGTAAAGTTGTTTAAACACAGACACTCGAAGTCATAGAATCATAGAATCATAGAATGGTGAAGGTTGGAAAGGACCTTAAAGATCCTCAGGTTCCAACCCCCCTGCTTTGAGCAGGGACACCTCCCACTAGACCAGGCTGCACAAAGCCTCATCCAACCTGGCCTTGAACACCTCCAGGGAGGGGGCTTCCACAACCTCCCTGGGCAACCTATTCCAGTGCCTTACTGCCCTCATGGTGAAGAATTTCTTCCTGATGTCTAACCTAAATCTCCCCTCTTTCAGTTTAAAACCATTACCCCTTGTCCTGTCACTGCCCTCTCTGGTGAAAAGCACCTCCCCAGCTTTCCTGTGGCCCCTTCAGGTACTGGAAGTCTATCCAGATAATGTCCAGAGGAGAGAAAGATGATCCTATGGTCTGCTTTGCAGCTTGGACATGCCTTGAGTCCAGCAGCAAACCCTCCCTTGTGTGTAGGACTGCCTTGCCTATTGGTATCTGGCAGGTGAAGCACTCCCTGCAGTGGGGTGGGTGTGGGATTTTCCCAACTGAAACTTGGAAGTTGGCTGTTTCACCCGTTCTCTGATGTGGTGATGTATGTTTATAATTTGTGAAGCACCTCGGGGTGAAAGGCCTTCTGTAAATGCTGTTATTCACCAAGAAATAACAGGGCCTGTCCTTTAAACATTAGCTGGCATCATTCCCAAACCCCACCACCACATTCAGCTGTTTATTGTTTTAACTGCAGCGGCGCCCAAGGATGAAATGGGAGTAGGGGTCCCTGGTGCTAAGCACTGTGTGAATATCAATGTCATCTTCTCAATGACAAGAGAGGAAAAGTCTGTGGGAAGGGAAACGTTTTATACGCTGTGTCTGAGATTCTTTCTTTCCCAGCTCAGCAAGGATTGGAGGGCAGGAGGTCTCTACATGCCTCCTCACACCTAACCTAAAAGCAGGCCCCTGCAGTGACAACAGCCCCCTCTGAACATCTCAACTCCTTTTCACTGCTGAGGGCAAAGAGTCATTCTTTGGGGCAGTTCACCTGAGCTGGTTCCGACACCGAATTTAGGATGAGATGAACCACATCCTTTATTGTCACCATCCGATATTCAGATACGTGGCAATTTTTTATCATCTCTCCAGGACAAAACAAAGGTGCACAAACAGACACTGGGGCTGGTGTGGGGTCTTAGGAGAGATGGGCAGAACCCCCTTGCTTTCTGACACTCCTCACCCCAGTGGGAGGCTGGTGTAGCTGGACTCTGCCTTCCCTCTCCTGGTATAACCCACACAGCAGCTGCACCCGTTTGTCCAGCAGGACCTGTGAAAAGGTTTAAAGGTTAATCCCAAATGGTGAAACTAAGACACAAACGAGGTCAGATGTCACGTGCACACTGAACTTTATTGGAGTTACACAGCAAAGTCCCTAGAGCGGATAGGACAGGGAGGGAAACAGAGACAGAAAAGGAAGGAGAAAGCAGAATTATGGAGATTAGCAAGATAATAGTTACCACCAGGGTCCAGCGACGTTGTCGGTGGGGAAGCGCTTTGGTGGGGAAGTGCTGTGGTGGGGAAGAGCTTCCCTGCACCCATAGTGTCCCAAATTTGTATACAGTTCTTGCCCACTGCCCCCCCCCCCCCCTTTTTCTCCCAGTACAGGGGAGGAAATTCCTGTGTCTTCTCCGTGCTCCTCCGAGATGGGAGGGAGAGAGAGGGTGGGGGTGGTGCCAGGCTATACTTTACAGATGGTCTTTGTCAGACTAATTAACAGCATAAGCCATTGACTGGGCCAGCAACAGGGTCCTTGAATGGGATGAGACCACTTGGCACCTCAGGATGGTTTATCAGGTGGAGGTCAGCTTGCCCTTTACTTTTCTGGCCAAGTCAGTGATTTACATGAAGTTTCAAGGCCTAGTTATCACTGGATATCCTGCTCCCAGCGCCAGCTGAAGAGCTCCTTTGTCCCACATCAACCCCCCAGTCTGCAGGTGTGCAGGGGGGAGTAAAACAGCTTGGGGGGATCCTAAGTGTCCAAATACACTGTTTATTTCTTGGATTGTTCGAGACAGACACTATATATCCGGAATGTCACATTCAGGTACCTGCTTCTTGCCACTAATTAAAAGAGCAAATCATGAAGTGAACCCAGATTTAGACACTTATAGGTGAGTTGAAGTTGGCTGTTGTAGGTTGGGATGAGAGGAGCAACCAGAGAGAGAAACTGGGTGCTACTTGCAAACAAACCCCACTAATATGAACTCCAGTTCTGGAGCCCCCAACACAAGGAGGATGTGGACTGGTTGGAGCAAAACCAGAGGAGGGCTACAAATATGATCCTAGGGCTGGAGGACCTCTTCTCTGAAGACAGGCTAGAAAATTTGGGTTGTTCAGCCTTGAGAAGGCTCCAGGGAGACTTTATTGTGACCTCCCAGCTCCAGGGAGACCTTAGAGCACATTCCAGTATCTGAAGGGGCTACAGGAAAGCTGGGGAGGGGCTTTTTACAAGGGCCTGTAGTGAAAGGACATGGGGCAATGGCTTTAAACGGAAAGAGGGCAGAGATTTAGGTTAGACATTAGGAAGAAATTCTTCACTATGAGGGTGATGAGACACTGGAACAGGTTGCCCAGAGAAGTTGTGGATGCCCCATCCCTGGAAGGGTTCACGGGCAGGCTGGATCACAGAATCACAGAATCATAGGGGTTGGAAGGGACCTTGAAAGATCATCTAGTCCAACCCCCCTGACAGGCAGAGTCACCTAGAGCACATCACACAGGAACTTGTCCAGGCGGGTTTTGAATGTCTCCAGAGAAGGAGGCTCCACTCCTTGGCATCTTATAGGATGCCAAGGACAGTATTCATGTTAAAAACGAACAAAAAAAGTCTTCTGTGTGAAATTAATACTGAGTGTCAGTGCCTCACACAGGGATTTGGGCTCTCTTGGGTGTCTGGGCTGCAGCTTTCTCAGTGTTATTTCCAGGGCAATTAGTATCCTTGGGAAAAGTGCACCTGCCTACAAGCCATGACAGACCATTATGGGTTTAATGCAGATGATTAGCTAAAAATCCAGCTTCCAGAGCCAGCAGTTTGGAGCTGGACCTTGTGTGTGAACGGAACTGCCTGTGGCTTCCCTGCTTCCAAGCTCCTACAGACTGGGAAAGGCTCCTGCACAGCCTCTCCTGCTTTGGGCATTTTAAGCTCCATTTTTTTGCCAGGACTCCACTGTATCAGCAGTGTACAAAAATACAGAATAAAACAAACGTAACAGAGGGAAATAATTTTAAACAGAACACAAGCCCCTCCCAATGAAAACACTGGGACAGCTTGTTTAAAGATCTCACCTGCAATCCTCTTACCTGTTCCTCCTGCCCGTTTATTATTTGGGTTTCACACAAGTCTCTGCACAAAGTTGAGACCAATTTCTTTAGAGCTGGGCTCAGGCTCTTAGCAACTGGTTAGGAAAAATGGAGATATTCCTGCTTGTATTGAGGTTACTCAGAATTACCACAGAATCACCAAGGCTAGAAAAGACCTTTAAGATCATCAAGTCCAGCCTACTCAGTCTGCACAGTCCAAAATGTTCTGGAACCATCTACGCTACAATAACACTGAGTTGTGATGGTTGGAGAGTGTTCTGTGCTCCTGTCAGCATCTGATTTTGCTGAGTTTCACAGCTTGACATGAAAGAATTTATTTTTTTTAGGTCCAGGCTAAATAATTGCAGTGGGATTTTAACTCTTCCTGAGCTGGTTGAGGGTCTCTAAGATGTTTTGCTCTGCCAACAGGGAACTGCTTCCCACCAGGGAGAGGAATCCCAGTACACTGTGCAGTGCTGGCTTGAATTGGTCCCGTTTTCTTCTGGCTCTGGGTATCAAGAGTGTTTTCAGAGGTTTTTAGGAAGTTTAGATTATTTCAGGAATAGTTGCCTCCTACTCCTGGAGTAATTACTACTCCACCTCCACCTTGGCCTGTTTACATGGGCCTGGACCAAAAAGCTGCCTTAAGTAAGGTGGTGTTTTGTACCACCACGTGTCTTCATGCCTCTGAATCCCTTGGATCCAGCAGTGTTCAGCCTTGTGAGCAGATACCACTGCAGATGCACCAGGTGTAGCAAGAGAGACAGACTTGCCCTGCTACCCATGGGCTTTGCAGCACCAACAGTTCTCGTGTTGGTAAAAAAGCGACATGACCGTATTTTCCCATCATAGTCATTTATTCTTTGGACTCTCTGATATAAAAAAAACACCCAACAACCAAATGTAAACACACCCTCTGACTCAGTCATGGTGCACGTTAACAGACACAACCTATAAACATCCTTTCCTGCTAAGGTCCAAACAAAGGCAAAGGGCCTTCTTCCGAGCAGGACACTGTAAGGGTGACTTCAAACATCTTCTGCAGATGCTAGAGAGTCCCCTGCAGCTCCCCACATTTTCCTGTTTCTTCTAGGAATTTTATTTATTATTCCCCAGATGGCTGACTGACAATGTCTAATAGCATTCCTCAGTCATGCTGCCTGGCATAGCAGGGCAGGGACAGTTATTTGCCTAAAAGCACCTTCTGAAATGTGACTGGCAGGTGGTTTTTTTTAATCCATCAAGGCAGTTCCCGTGCCCAAGCAAATTGCCTGATTTCCATTACTGGGGGGCTTGAAATTTAGTGGCTTTATGAACATCCTCCTCCTCCATTCTTCATGTTCCTGAGGAATGTGGGCAATGACAGGAATTGCAGTGTATCACAGAATCATAGAATGCCAGGTTGGAAGGGACCTCAAGGATCACCTGGTCCAACCTTTTTAGGTACTACTATAGTTTAAATGAGATGGCTCAGCACCCTGTCAAGCTGAGACTTAAAACTGTCCAATGTAGGGGAATCCAACACTTCCCTTGGGGGATTATTCCAATGTCCAACTGTTCTCTTGCTTGTTAATTAAAAGAAATTTCATATAATTGCCAAAATGGAGTGAGAAGAGGCTGGCCTGTATGACTGGAGCATTAAACCTGCTGACTACAACCTGTGTAGGAAAGGACTGTGTGCCCAAAAGAAAAGGCTGAGTGGGAAGGAAACTGTGACCCATTTAGCTGTTAAATACAGAGATATTAAAGCTCTAACTAATGAAGTCAGGGGATGTAGTGAGGGGTGAGTGTGCGTGTGCCTGTAAAGGGGATTAGAGACCATGAGTTCACATTAAGAGGTGAGTTGCTCCCGGAGCTTTTATCTGTAATAAATGGAAAGAAATACCAGGTAATGGGAGATTTCAATCCTAAAGATGTATGCTGGAAGTCTCATATAACCAGAAATAAATCTCTTTGAAGTTTCTCAAATGATGTGTGATCATCCTCTAGCCCAGAAGATATTACACCCAACATGAGATAACAGTATTTCAGATTTCATTCTGACAGATTGGTCCGTGCGTTGGAAGCTGACGGGATCTTGGGAACATATGGCTGGGGCTCCTTTCAGCAGAGGCAGAGGAAGGACCCCAGTGGTAATGAGTATAGTGGGGACTTCAAAAGGGATCATTTCCCAGTACTGAAGCAGAATATGAAAGAATGAAAGTTGGGCTTTCTATAGGAGGATTTTACCAGCTGACCAACCACCTCCATTTCACAGTGATGTGAGAGGGCAATTTTGATTAAAAAACCCATCCCGCTAAAAAAGGAGAATGTCACACAGTGTGAGATAAATGACTGAATAAGCTGATTGGGACAAATAAAATCTACCTTAAAGTGAATAGATGCAGAGTTAGACATGGCAGCAGCCACACTGCCAGGCCATGCTGGAGGGCAGTGCCGGGGTGAACTTTTGCCTTTGGAGTCTGAAAGGCTGCATCCAGTTTGCATGTTCAGATTTAGAAAATGTTGAAGACTGGGCTGAGCTGGTGTTGGTGGGAGGCAGAAGCTAGAGACAGGCTGATGTAGGAGCTCCATCTGTTTAGTTTATCCAAAAGAAGACCAAGGGATGAGTTGGCTTATGTACTTTGCAGGGGGAGGACCACGGAACTTTAATCTTGTGAAGAATGGCATGAAGATGATCTGAGGGCTGGAGCACCTCTCCTATGAAGACAAGCTGAGAGAGTTGGAGTTGTTCAACCTGGAGAAAAAAAAAGGCTTCAAGTAGACCTTATAGCATCCTTCCAGTACCTGAAGGGGCTACAGGAAAGATGGGAAAGGACTTTTTACCAGGGTGTGTAGTGAGAGGACAAGGGGTAATGGATTAAAACTGAAAGAGGAGAGATTCAGGTTAGACATTAGGAGGAAATTCTTTAGTGTGAGCGTGGTGAGACACTGGCACAGGTTGCCCAGGGAAGCTGTGGCTGCCCCATCCCTGGAAGTGTTCAAGGGCAGGTTGGATGGGGCTCTGAGCAACCTGGTCTAGTGGGAGGTGTCCCTGCCCACGGCAGTGCAGGTTGGAAGTAGATGATCTTTATGGTCCCTTCCAACCCAAACCATTCTGTTATTCTATGACTCTATGACAGGAGCCAGTGCTGGGAGGTTAAACCTGGACAAACTGAAACAAGAAATAGGAATTTCATTAAATAAAGGTACATGATAGCTGGCCAGTGATCACAGAATCACAGAATGGCAGGTGTTGGAAGGGACCTTCAAAGACCATCTAGTCCAACCCCCCTGCCAGAGCAGGATCCCGTAGAGTACATCACACAGGAACATGTCCAGGCAGGTTTTGAATGTCTCCAGAGAAGGAGACTCCACAACATCTCTGGGCAGCCCACTCCAGTGTTCTGTCACTCTCCCAGTGAAAAAAGGTTTTCCTCATGTTTATGTGGAACCTCCTATGCTCCAGCTTGCACCTGTTGCCCCTTGTCCTACCATTGGACATCACTGAGAAGAGCCTGGCTCTGTCCTGACACTCGCCCTTTATATATTTGTAAACATTAATGAGGTCTCCCCTTAGTCTCCTCTTCTCCAAGCTAAAGAGACCCAGCTCCCTCAGCCTTTCCTCGTAAGGGAGATGTCTCTTGATAGCTTTGGATCAACATGCAGCTCCATCCTCCACTGTGCTGAATTAAAGAGTAGGTTCTTGGGCTGAAAATAAGTCTAGAGGAGGAGTCTGTGCTGTGTGCTCTTGGGAATTGAGCCTGTGGTTCTTCCTGCCTTTCAAAAAGAACAACCTCTGAATCTGTGAGAAGATGGTAAGGACACTGGTGATATTTTATTATACAAAGTCTATTCAGAGTTCCATGCAGCTTTCTGGAATGACGCAGCATTGTCTTTCACAGGCAGCAGACTCAGTAGGGTGCTGGAGAGGCTGGTTCCAGCAAGATACGCTTGGGGAACGTTATTCAAAAGCTCTCTGCTTGATATCGAGCCTCATGATCTATCAAAACCCAGGTTGGAGCCAGCAGATGGGAATTGTGGCTCCTGGAGTCCTCTCATGCTGCTAGGGAAAGAGAAAAAATGTAATGAGGATGTTGGGCAGGAAGTATTGCTTTGGTTCCTGTTGTTTCCTGATTGTTTTCTAGATAGATGGGGACCACATGTTGACCAGCCCTGGCAGCTGTGTGGTCCCTGCATTCCTGCTCTGCCTGGAGAGCACAGAAACATCCTGGCAGGAAGCAAAAGAGAGGAGATTTAGGTTAGACATTAGGAAGAAATCCCTTAGTATGAGGGTGGTGAGACACTGGCACAGGTTGCCCAGAGAAGCTGTGGCTGCCCCAACCCTGGAAGTGTTCAAGACCAGGTTGGATGGGGCTTGGAGGAACCTGGTCTGGTGGGAGGTGTCCCTGCCCATGCAGGGGGGGTTGGAACTAGATGATCTTTAAGGTCCATTCCAGCCTAAACCATTCTGTGATGCTAAAAAAACGGCCAATTCTGCCAAAGTCCCTCAGATATCTGGGGACAAAGTGGAGCATATTTAGATCTACCCTATGCTGGTTTGGCGGGGGTTTTGGTAGTGGGGGAAGGGCCCCACAGGTGGCTCTGGTAAGAAGCTGAGAAGCTCCCCCAGCTCCAAAACCAGCCAAGGAGCCATTAGGGGGACAATAGATGCGCCTCTGCGATTAACATATGAAAGAACTGAGATAAGAGCTGAGCAGAGTGAGGAGTTTTGGAAGAGGTGAGCTGGAGAGGCAGAGGGTGCCCGTGGTTGGTGAGGAAGAAGGGGAAGAAGATGCCCAAGCAGAAGTTTCCCTGCAACCTCTGGCGAGATGGCAGCTGTCCCCCTGCATTCATGAAGGAACGTGGTGGAACATCCCCTGAAGGCGCCAGGGGGGGAGAACTTGGAATTGCTGCCAGTGGACTTAGATTTGCTGCCAGGGGACTCAGATGATGCAGCTGTGTCAGACCCCGGGGCCAGGGGAGGTGGCTGTTCCCGAAGCAGCCCCTGACTCTGTGGGCAGCCCGCGCTGGAGCAGCTGCTCCGGACCTCGTGGGAAGGACTCATGGAGGAGAGGTTCGTGGAGGACTCTCTGCCATGGGAGGGACCCCGTGGGGAAGCAGGGGAGGACTGTGAGGAATCCTTCTCCCTGAGGAGGAAGGAGTGACAGGAACCACCAGACTGTGAAGTGACTCTAAACCCCATCCCCCTGTGCCGCTGGCGGGAAGGAGGGAGAGAAACCGGGAACAAAGTAATTTGAGCGCGGGAGGAAGGGAGGGGTGGGGTAACGTATGTGAGCCCTGCTCTGTGTCGTGTCTGTCTCCTGTGGGCATTGGATTCGTGTGACATTAAAGTATTATTTTTTTCCCTAAGTTGAGTCTTTTTTGCCTGGGACCTTAATCGGTAAAGAACCCTCCTTGTCCTTTGTCTCCACCCATGAACTTCTAGTTGGTTTTTGTCCTCCCCATCCCAGAGCGTGTGTTGGGGGGCAGTTGAGTGAGGGGCCCTGGGGCTGGTCCTTCGCTGTCATGTTAGGCCCAAACCAACGTACCCCAACATATGGCATGAAGTGGGAGTAAATGTCTTGTCTTGTTCTCTGCGGGGAGGTCAGCTGAAGAAACTGCTTGTTGAATGAGAGACGGGGGAGGAAGGCAGGAGGAGAAGGCTAGGACAATGGGAAAAAATAAGTTCAAAATCAGAAATACGGTGAAGTGTCAAAATACTGTGGAAAAGGCTGGAGTTTGTATGCAAACCTGACTTCAGCTGTGCCAAAACCTCCCCCTCGGGGACCCGGTTCCTCATCTCAGCTTTCCTGAAGGGCAACAGCAGGTCACTACCTTCTTGTGTCTCCATTTCCCTGGCTGTAAAACTCCTTCATAGAGCACATTGTCATCTCCTGTGGAGAACATTGTGTAAGTGCTTGCTGGTACGATTATATTATTATTCCAAAGTGAGAGAAAGTAGTTTCTTTCCCTTTGCACCAATAATTCAACTTATCCAAGAATGACACATTGATGGGCTCTGGAAAGGAGCAGGAGTGATGTCTAAGCTGGCCTGAAATTCAGACAACAGCTTGTAGCATCTCTGGGAAGCTTTCTGAATACTTGTTACTGTGTCTTCTGTCTTCAAAAGCATGAAAGAAGTCAAAGAGACACTGTGAAGCTTTTACAAATGGTCACATGAGTTTATTTCTTAGGAATTCTCAGGTAATCAAAGTTTTCTTATTGTTTTTTTTTCCTCAAAATTGCCCTTTTCTTGTTCTCACATACAGTACCGGATAATGTGTCTCCTATTGCAGTGCTTTCCTGGGGAAAGAAGGGATAAAAAGACATTTAGGATCTATCTAGCATTTCAGAAGCACCATTTCCAAGTGGGTCATAGAATCACAAAATGGTTAAGGTTGGAAGGGACCTTTAAGATCATCTACTTCCAACCCCCCTGCATGGGCAGGGACACCTCCCACTAGACCAGGTTGCTCCAAGCCCCATCCAACCTGGCCTTGAACACTTCCTGGGATGAGGCAGCCACAGCTTCTCTGGGCAACCTGTGCCAGTGTCTCACCACCCTCACACTAAAGAATTTCTTCCTAATGCCTAACCTAAATGTCCCCTCTTCCAGTTTAAACTGTTTTCCTCTTGTCCCATCACTCCATGCCCTTGTAAAAAGTCCCTCCCCAGCTTTCTTGTAGCCCCTTCAGTGACTGGAAGGTGCTCCAAGATCTCCCTGGAGCCTTCTCTTCTCCAAGCTGAAAAACCCCAACTCTCTCAGCCTGTCTCCAGAGCAGAGGTGCTCCAGCCCTTGGATCATCTTCGTGGCCCACCTTTGGGCCCATCCTCTGGGTCAACAGATCTATTTCTGCAGAAAACTGGAAGAAATCTTGATCTTGTCAAAACTCACCCCTCTGCATAGCTCTGTTTCTATAAGTGTAGAAATCAGACCAGCAGGAAAACCTTGTGTGCTCACAAATACCACAAATCACAAAACTGATTTCAGGATCAGAGCCACTGCAGTGAGGGGTAGGGAAGTGCTTGTTACAAGCCATTCTGCAGCTGCCCTGGATTTGAGAGAGAGCAGAGCCCCAAAAGACTGAAAAACACCCGTGAAGTGTGGTGTGGAAATGTCTGGCACAAAGAGCTCAGCTGTGGCTGCGTGAACATTTGAACTGCCAAATTCTCTTCTTCTGGCCTAACACTCCCAGTTATATTTCTAACATGGGCAGGGCATGGGTGGTCTGTGTCTGGAGTTAAGTAGCACAAAAGTCAAAAGAAAAAAGGCAAGAAAAACCCCTTCAGCTCCCCATATTCACCTTGAACGAGTCCTGATGAACCCAGCACCACATCAAAGAAGAAGCTGGCTCCTGCTGAGAAGGTTATTAAAAAATTTAACACTACCAGACAGCCCCCAACCAGCGTAAGTGATTGCCCTGTACCTTCTGCTCTGTGAAAAGAAGTGCAGACCTGTGCTTGCCCTCTCAGCTGCCACCTGCTTTGGGGTTATCACAATCAAAAAGAGGCACTGGGGAAGCCATCCCTGCAGGCAAGGAGGATTGTTTTGCTCAGTGACTCAGGATTTCTCTTCCACTCTTTGCACAGTCAAGGTACCAGCCCGTACTAGCAGGGGCCAAAACCACCAGGTGCTGACTTGCTTTTTTGTTGTACTGACCTTAGCCAACTCCTTTCTGTCATTGGAGGAAAAAGACGTTAATTATCCTGAATTAGGAAAGAACAAAATCATCTCACTCGCAAACACAGTGGAAGAAAAATCAACATGGTTTTGTGGCAGCAAATCACTGGGAATGGGATACATACCGTTTGGTCTCCAGGTGTATGCAAGTGTAAGGGGACAGGAGGGAGCCCCAAGCTGGGATGGAGCCACTCCTGTGCTTGTAGGTGGCTTCTGCTGCCACAAAAATGGATATTTATATCAAATAGTGCTGCAGGTGAGGAGCCCACCTGCCTCTTTGCCAGGGCTAAAGACACGGGCACTGGTGTGGTACTTTTTGTTCTTCCATGTGGGAATGGTACCCTTGCCTTCTCTCCCCCCTTAGTCATTGACCCATTTTCATTTGTGCTGGTCTTCCTAAGGCAGGGTACAGGATGAGCAGGTGGTACTTGTAGTACCTTCAGCTCAGTCCTCTTGTGGGTGTCAGCAGGGCATTCATCCCAGCTCCTGAGTGGTTATATGGAAGAGACATTGGAACAGGTTGCCCAAGGAAGCTGTGGAAGCCCCTTCCCTGGAAGAGTTCAAGGCCAGGCTGGATGGGACTTGGAGCAACCTGGTCTAGTGGGAGGTGTCCCTGCCCATGCAGGGGGGTTGGAACTAGATGATCTTTAGGGTTCCTTCCAACCCAAACCATTCTATGGTTCTATGATTAAGATGAATAATGTTGGAATGTTAAATATTTAAAAGGAAATGGTGGGAATTTAAGAAACAGTTTTCTTTTGTTACACATAGACAACCAATCAGAAGCAGAAGTGTCCATTTTGGACATGGTATGGAGGTTGAAATAAGGTGATCTTTAAGGTCCCTTCCAACCCAAACCATTCTATGATCTGCAAGTCAGAGTCCCATCATGTCAATTGTTCAGTAAGGCTTGTGCTGGAATTAAAAGAAAAAATCCTCCATAATTAATTAAAAACATCCAAGTCCGATTAAGTGGTGCAGAGCTCCAAGCAAAATGTATGTTTGTGTATTTCTGTATGTGTGTGTTTTCCTAAATGGATGGGGTGGGCTCACAAAATGTTGTTAAAAAAGAAACAAACCACAGCCAGGAAGTCTAAAATTGTGGCTTAAAAATGGCTGCAGCTGACAAAATTACCCTTTTAAGTAGGAGGAGTCAAATTAGAGGGATGGATGAACCCCCTCAGCCCAGGACTGGCATGGACCTTGGTGGAGAAAGCCTCTCTGTAGCACAAAGGGCCAAGCCCCAGAGGTCTGAGACCACAGTGAGCCCCATCTACCAGGAGACCTTGTGTCTTGTGCAAAGCGTTCCACGCTGCCCTGCACGACATCCTGGGGTCAAATTGGGAGGATATGGATTTGGTGAATGGACCACTTGGTGGATAAGGAATTGGCTGGATGGTTGTACTAAGAGAGTAGAGATCAATGGAGACCAGTGATGTGTGGTGTTCCTCAGGGGTCAGTACTGGGACTGGTGCTGTTTAACACCTTTGTCAGCGACATGGACAGTGGCAACAACTGCACCCTCAGCGAGTTTGCTGATGACACCAAGGTGTGTGGTGTGGCTGACACGCTGGTGGGAAGGGAGGCCATCCAGAGGGACCTGGACAGGCTGGAGAGGTGGCCCCATGCCAACCTCATGGAGTTCAACAAGGCCAAGTGCAAGGTCCTGCACCTGGGTCAGGGCAACCCCAGGCACAAATACAGGCTGAGGGGAGAGTGGCTAGAGAGCAGTCCTGAGGAGAAGGACCTGGTGGTGTTGGTTGATGAGAAGCTCAGCATGAGCCATCAATGTGCACTTGCAGCCCAGAAACCAACTGTGGCCTGGGCTGCATCAAAAGAAGCATGGCCAGTGGGCCAAGGTAGAGGATTCTCCCCCTCTACTCCACATTTGTGGGACCCCACCAGGAGTACTGTGTCCAGTTCTGGAGCCCCAACACAGGAAGGACAAAGAGCTCTTGGAGTGAGTCCAGAGGAGGCCACAAAGATGATCAGAGGGCTGGAGCACCTCTGCTATGGAGACAGGCTGAGACAGTTGGAGCTGTTCAACCTGGAAAAAAGAAGGCTCCAAGACCTTATAGTGGCCTACCAGTGCCTGAAGGGGCTACAGGAAAGCTGGAGAGGGACTTTTTACCAGAGGGTGTAGTGACAGGACAAGGGGTAATGGTTTTAAGCTGGAAGAGGGGAGATTTAGGTTAGACATTAGGAGGAAATTGTTTAGTGTGAAGGTGGCTGCCCCATCCCAGGAAGTGTTCAAGGCCAGCTAGAGGATCTTAAAGGTCCCTTCCAACCCAAACCATTCTATGATTCTATGATTCCATAATTCTATGATTCCTTCACCTCCTGGCCTTGGTGAAGCAGGTCCCACAGGCCATGGCGAGTCTCCCCCAGGAAAGTAGGACTGGCATGATCCATCTCACTGACCTCACCAGAGGTTAAGGAATGAGTCCTGACCTCCAGCATCCTTTCTCCAGCTGTGTGACCTGCCTTTGTTTGAGACCTTTATTGTTCAAGTCCTGGAGAAGAATAGGCTGTTGCTGGGAGCAGATTTCAAGGAGAAAATTGCCACACAGGCAAAAACTGTCCTCACGTCCTGTTTCCAATAGAACAGCATTTTTTTGACTGCCTGGTTTCAATAAGAAGTCCAGAAAGAAAGAATTGAAGGGGAGCATTGCTTTTCATGGAGTGCCAGCAAATAATTGCAAAAAGTTGCTTGTGTTTTTAAAGAATTGCATGAGCAGGGACAAGGCAGGGTGCTCAGAGCTGCACAGACATGCCAGGATCTGCACCAGTTCCAGACCCAATTCTGCTTCTTACTCTTCTCCTTGAAAATACCTGGCCTTGGCATTTATCACAGAAACATAGAATGGTTTTGGTTGGAAGGGACCTTAAAGATCATCTAGTTCCAACCCCCCTGCATGGGCAGGGATATCTTCCAGTAGACCAGGTTGCTCAAAGCCCCAGTCTTCATCTTCTAAAGCTTCTCCTGGTGCTGGCCATAGCAAGGACATGGTGAGGGGAAACACTAAGTGCAGTTTGGCTGCTCAGTGGGAGTGTTCAGTCACCATGGTGTATCTTTATGAAGATATTGATCCTGGCACACAGGTATTGGGGCTGAAACCCTGTCCCTTTGGCCACCACAAGGTGATGGTGTGGTTGGGTGGAATTGCACCAGAAAAGCTACAACTTCTGCTGCAAATTTCCCTGAAGTTGGGCACATTCTGTCTCTTCTAATAGCCTCAAAATAGCCCCAAAACATTGCCAGAACATTACAGAAAGCCTTATATAATTTATGACTGCAAAAACACCAGGCATTCAGATCTATGCTATATATAAATTATGTACATTTTTTTTTTCCTCATAATTTACCCTTTTCTTCAGTGAGTGCTGTTTGCTTTGTATCGAGCTGCTGCATCTGGACAAAGTTAAAGCACTTCTGGGTGTTGTTCTCACCACCACTAAAACAGTGAGTCCCTTAAATGCTTCTGCTTTGTACCCTGTGGTAGCTCCAGCCAAACACCCTTTGCTCATCTATTTGGGCCACAGAAAGTATCATCACACCTGCTGACATCTGGAGTGTGTTTGTCGTGGGGTCAAGGAGCTCAGACTCCACCATGTAGGAGGTTTTTTTGCATTTTAAATGCTAGACTTTGCAAGCTGTTGACAATGTGCTGACACCAGAAATATTGGGGGGAATGTGTTTTGCCTCCATTGGGGAGCCAGGAGGCTCTTGTGGTAGATGCAGGATTCCTGATGGCCCCCTTTGAGGGTCAGCAGGTCCCACAGCCATAGGCAGTGCTGGGACAAGCCAGGATGCTGTACTTCCCATAGGATGTCCTGCAGGATGCTCTTCCTCCATAGGGGAAGAGTTTGGAGGAAATTTCCATCAGATTTCTCTGTTTCATCTGAGAGCAGCTCTTCTTTTTTTTTGTGCTGTTCTGCCCGTTTGGGACAGAAGCAAGGATGTGGGGTGACTGTCAGAGCCTCTTCTGCATTCTAAGCACAGGACAACACAGTTTGTGGGATCAGCTGGGAGGCTCCTGAGGGCAATGACAGGAGAGGCTAAAAATACCACAGGCATTTGCCCCAGTTTGGAGCCAGATGGGGAAATGCAACCCCCCAGTGCCACTGTGGCTCTTGTCCCTCTGAGTTCTAAAAGCTTTGCAAAAAGCCCTGGGAAAACGTTGCAGAAGCAGCAGAACAGACAGCAGAGGGATTGCTGCTGGGGGCCCTGAGAAACCACAGCTCCCACTTGGTGGGTAATTGCAACAAAGCAAACCAAGGCCAGTTGTTTTGAGGAATCTAGAGCCATAGGTGCTGCTCGGGCTCTTAGCTCCCTTGGCTCATGGTTTCCCACCCTCCACAGCCCATCTTGAACCCCTGTATAAAACATTCCCCTTCTTTAGTGTGCTGAACAGCATGGAGGGAGCTGGAGGAAGACTCTCACTGCGTGCCCTGGACCACAGATAAATAGATATGACAATAACAGTGTTAAATGTACTATAAATATATATAGTGATATCTAAAACTATGTACACAGTGATTAAAATATACCAAATTAATTTTACAAGGGCATGTGGTGATAGGATGGGGGGGGATGGCTTTAAACAAGAAGAGGAGATTTAGGTTAGACATTAGGAAGAAGTTCTTTAGTGTGAGGGTGGTGAGACACTGGCACAGGTTGCCCAGGGAAGTTGTGGAAGCCCCATCCCTGGAACTGTTCAAGGCCAGGTTGGATGGGGCTTGGAGCAACCTGGTCTAGTGGGAGGTGTCCCTGCCCATGCAGGGGGGTTGGACCTGGATGATCTTTAAGGTCCCTTCCAACCCAAACCATTCTATGAGTGGATGATTCTATTAAATGCTGATAACAATAGTGATAAATATCAAAGAAGTGGGGCCATGGGTGGGTGGTAGCCAGCAGCAGAAGATGACTCTGTGCTTGGCCTTTCTCAGAGCAATGTGGAGAGGCTCAGAGGCTGCATTGCTTCATAAGCCCTTAACAATGTGCAGCCTCAGGATGTTTTTTAACCTCCCTGGTCATGAAGAGGGGGGCAGAGGGTGGGAGTGAAATATTCAGGATGGCAAATTGCTGAACTTCCTCAAGGCAATCATAAGCCTTAGGGCTGGTGAGGCTCTTAGAGGAAGAGGAGGAGCCAACACGTGAGGGAGATTGTGACTGGCTGGATCTCATCCTGCTGGGCTCCCAAAAATTCTGACTTTAGGGAGTGGTGTGGGAAGGTGTCCTGCCGTAACGGGAGAAATAAGACAGCTCTGCCTCCAAGTGTCTGGGCAAAGATTAAATGCTACTTGCTGGGGAAAATAAATAAATAAATAAAATAAAAAATGTTGTGATATTGTGCCAACAGGCCACGTAGCTGCTCATGTTCACATTAATTCTTCTCTCTGGAAGTGGCTCGGGGCCCTGTGCCTGCCAAGCAGCAAGTCTGGGGAATGCAACTGGTGCTGCCTCTCCTGAAGTGCTGCAGGAGCTGGTTGTGCTGTTGGGCTGGAGCAGGGTCTTCTGAAGAGGCCGAGAACTCATCAATCCCATGTTTTATATATTTTTTTAAATGCAATGTTATTAGTTCAAAGCAAGCAATGCTTGTTTTAATTAATGAACATGTTTGTCTTTTCTTGCTTCTTGGCTTGCTGCCTGATGCTGTGTTTTCATGCCTCGAGAAGAAAATGTTTCATTCGAAACAGAATCCTCTTTGTCCTTGTTTGTGGCCACTGCCTGGAGAGGTGAGGGAGCTGGGGAGGTGGCATTGGTTTAGATTTTGGGGGTGGAGGAGGAGGGAGGGAGAAATGGCCAGGAGTACGGAAGGACAGTGAAGGAAAGGCAAGTTTTGTAGCACCCATCACACTTCACTCTTCCAGTTTTCCAACAGCCCTGGCAAATCCTACTTATGCAAATCCTCACCTTAGCAGCTTTCAAATATTCTTAGAGCCACCGGTGTGAACAGAAGTGGAAACTGGCAGGTATATAATCCTAGCCAAAAGCTACGTACCTGTGGAGCTTCCTGCAAAATTTCTGAGTAATACCTGGGAGGGGCATTTCACCAGAGAGGGCAGTGATAGGAGAAGGGGTCATGGTTTTAAACTGGAAGAGGGGAGATTTAGGTTAGACATCAGGGAGGAATTCTTCACCATGAGGGCAGTAAGGCACTGGAATAGGTTGCCCAGGGAGGCTGTGGAAGCCCCTTCCCTGGAGGTGTTCAAGGCCAGGTTGGATGAGGCTTTGTGCAGGCTGGTCTAGTGGGAGGTGTCCCTGCTCATAGCAGGGGGGTTGGAACCTGAGGATCTTTAAGGTCCCTTCCAACCTTCACCATTCCATGATTCTATGATAAGTTTAACTTGTATTTGCTGACCTCTGCCCCCCAGCATCAGCTGATATTCACAGTTCTGCCATTGATTATCAGCCCTCCTTGATATTGGGCTAAATTCCAAATCAAGCAGTGGAATCAGCTGGCAATTCATTTGATACATTATTTTTTTTATCCACACTTAGTTGAGCATTCCACTTTGAATACTCCTCAGCATCAGATTAAATCTCCATTGATCTCACTTTAATCAGCTCACCACTGTGACCAATGGCCCTTTCTCCCATAGCAGATGGAGATGTCGCTGTCTGAATGTGTGGCAGGAATACTTTTGCTTCAGAGGTCTGAATATCCAGGAGAATGGATTGAGAAAAGCCTTGAGGAGAAGGACCTGAGGGTGTTAGTGGATGAGAAGCTCACCATGAAGTGGCAATGTGTACTTGCAGTCCAGAAACAACCATGTCCTGGGCTGCATCCAAAGAAGCGTGGCCAGCAGGTCAAGGGAGGGGATTGTCCCCCTCTACTCTGCTCTCTTCAGACCCCACCTGGAGTACTGTGTCCAGCTCTGGAGCTCTGACACAAGAAGGACATGGAGCTGTTGAAGCAAGTGCAGAGGCCATGAAGATGATCCAAGGGCTGGAGCACCTCTGCTACAAAGACAGGCTGAGAGAGTTGGGGTTGTTCAGCCTGGAGAAGGCTCTGGGGAGATCTTAGAGCACCTTCCAGTACCTGAAGGGGCTACAGGAAAGCTGGGGAGGGGCTTTTGACAAGGGCATAGAGTGATGGGACAAGGGAACAGTTTAAACTGGAAGAGGGGACATTTAGGTTAGGCATTAGGAAGAAATTCTTTAGTGTGAGGGTGGTGAGACACTGGCACAGGTTGCCCAGGGAAGTTGTGGCTGCCCCATCCCTGGAAGTGTTCAAGGCCATGTTGGATGGGGCTTGGAGCAACCTGGTCTGGTGGGAAGTGTCTTTGCTCATGCAGGAGGTTGGAACTAGATAATCTTTAAGGTCCCTTCCAAGCAAACCATTCCATGATTCCATTCTATGACTGACACCTCCTCCACAGCTGTGGACCCAAAGCCAGCTGATATGTCCTACTCCATGCACCATGTGTTTGTGAGTTTGCTATTGCAGTGAATTTCTGGGCTTTTGTGAAATTTTAAGATTTCCTTTCTGAGCAGGCAATGTCCATGTCCATCAGTAGGAAGGCAGGTAGCCAAAGGCTGGATCTGAGCTCTCCTCTGTGCCATGGGGAAAGCAGGAGTGCTGGAGTGGGGGCAGCTCCTGACCTCCTGCTTAACGGGATGTATTACAAATCCAGGTCTGGGGCAAATCAATTTTGTGAGCTACAGAATTGATTCCACTCTTGCATTTCACCTTCAGACCCCTGCATTTAAATTTCCACTTGAGATCAAAATATAAAATGACAGAAATCTCCCTTTCCATCCTTATCAGGAAAAAAGAAGTGATGAAGGAGGCTTTAAAATCTAATGATGAACAAGCCCTAATGACCCAGCACTTCGATGTCAAATAATTGGTGGCCCTGCAGCATTTTCTAGACTTCCTGGACCAGAGGATCTTTAGGGTCAGCTCATCACACCTTCTACCTAACAAAGATCATTTTCTGGGTGACTTCTGCATGCAGCCTAACAGCTTGAATTTGATCTGAACACCTTAATTCTTTTTGAAAGACCCTGATGTAAAGATAGCAGCATGGGGGTGATCTTGGGGGGGGGAGGTGGAGCTACGTAAGAGACAATTAGTTTAATTGAAATCTCATTCCCACGTGACTAAGAGCCTGTATCATCAAAAGGTGTCAACACTAGAGAACATCTTACAGTTGTGTGCCCAGTTTGGTGGAGGGTGGTTTGGTGGCAAGTGGCATTGGTCAAGCACAGTAGAGATGCAGCCCCCAAGGCAAGGATGTCCCCTTTAACACAAGGTTTGGAAGGTGAATTTGGAGATGCTGCCCACCTGAATTTTCAAGTTTGGTTGTTGTTTGCTTGCTTTTTTCCTCTTTTGTATCTACAAGAGACAATATGTCTTGCATCAGCAGATTATCATTAATAGTCATGATGTGTAATGACATTAATTAGCAATAGCTATTGGTAATGATTAATAACAGCAGCTCAGTGAAACCTTGGCTGCAGTGATTTATTTCAGTGCTTTTATTGAGCTGCACATCTGGCAATATTGTGATGCTTTAATGTCTTCAGAGAGGAAGGTCTTCTCCTATGAAGACAGGCTGAGAGAGCTGGGGTTGTTCAGCCTGGAGAAGAGAAGGCTCCAGGGAGACCTTAGAGCACCTTCCAGTACCTGAAGGGGCTACAGGAAAGCTGGGGAGGGACTTTTGACAAGGGCAGGGAGTGACAGGTTGAGGGGGAATGGCTTTAAACTGAAAGAAGGGAGATTTAGATGAGATATTAAGAAGAGATCCTTTCCTGTGAGGGTGGTGAGACACTGGCACAGGTTGCCCAGGGAAGCTGTGGATGCTTCTTATCCCTGAAAGTGTTCAAGGCCAGGTTGGATGGGGCTCTGAGCAACCTGGTCTAGTGGGAGGTGTCCCTGGCCATGGCAGCAGGGGTTAGGACTAGATGATCTTTAAGGTCCCTTCCAACCCAAACCATTCTATGATTCTATGAATGTCTGTGTGGTGAAATGAAGAGCTGAGGAACACTTCAAGGGAAGCAGGTGTGTGGACTTGTCCCTCCTTATTGCTGCACACGATGACCCACTGGGAAATTAGGTTGCTTCAATGGGATGGATGATGGAAGCTCATCATACAATGTGCCATGCAGCTTCAGCACAGGTTCCTTGTTGACCATGAGCTCCAAAAGGGTCTGGAGAGAAGGGTGTGATTCCTCATGTTATAGTGAGATGTGGGATCCCCACTTGTGAGGTGTTACAGGGTTCATAACACAGAGAAATACTGACCTTTAGGAGCTTTTGTCCTGGTGCTTAATCTCTGTGTGTCCACCTGGAGAGGAATTGCTCTTTCCTCCAGGACACATGGAGGCCTCATGTCAGAAATGGTGAACTGGAGCTGTATTTAGATGAAGTCCTGCTGTGGAGGCCAACATGTAGGTTGTGTTGCTCACATTTTATACAGTTCCTTCACAAGGAAGCAGTGTTTTAATGTTTTACATTGGATGAAGACGAGCCAGAAGCACAAGGCAGTAACTTCTAACATTGCTACAAAGGACCTGAACCAAAATCCAGCTCTGAAAATCCCTGCACTTTGGTAGAACTCACCTCAAATTGGAAATGAGAATTTGCAAGATGAGCACATAATGGTTGTTCATTACCCAGCTGAAAGGAAAAGAAAGGGTCCCTCTTCAGTGTGGCCTTAGTGCTGGTGTCACCTTCTGGGAAAGCTGAACTTGCATTTCATGGAATCATAGAATGGTTTGGGCTGGAAGGGACCTTAAAGATCATCTAGTTCCAACCCCCCTGCATGGGCAGGGACACCTCTCACTAGATCAGGTTTCTCCAAGCCCCATCCAACCTGCCCTTGAACACTTCCAGGATTTTTTTTTCCACTTCCTTTGATTTAGATTAAAGTACAATGATTCCTTTTCCCTCCTGCTTCCTGTTAATTACATGCAATTCAGTCTGAAAAGTTCTGTTACGGTGCTAATCTTAGTGATCACCAGACTGCACCCAAGACATTGCATGACACCCTATGTCTGTAAATGCTTCCAGGGATGAAATTTCAAATTAAAAAGCAGCAACAAAAATATCCTGGACTACTTTTAAAATTTCCCCCTGTGGAACAAAGGCTTCTAAGAGAAACATTTTCCTTTCCCTTTTTATAGTGACTTCTCCTACCACTGCAGTTGTTCTTGTGGTCTGTTCTTTCTAATTTGAGTTGCAGGCAGCACGAGGCAGTGCCCAGTTGTTTGATTTGTCTTGAATGAGCCAAGTGAACAAATTATATAGGCTGGGTAATAATAGTCAGCTTGGTCTGGGCAGGAACTGACAGTCTGGTTTATACAGGAATGTCCAGCTAGCTTGAGGGAAGTGTTGGGAAGCAGAAAGCTGAGTGGCTGGAAACCTCTCAGTGAAGAGCTAGTGGGTGGAGTGCAAGTCCAGGTAATTGTGATGGAAAGTTTCTGAGTGTTGGGAGATCCAACAATGTTTTACATGGTACATGGATGAGAAAATAAGTATAGAAGATGTGAAAATCAGAGAGCACCACTGCCAAAGTCTGACTGGCACGAGGCAGAAGTGGCTCCCAAACACAGGCTGTCTTTTCTACAGGTTTTGTTGAAGCACACAGAAAAGGTTGTGAGAAGGAACCCTGACCTTCTGTGGCCCACACTATATTTTTTTCTCAGAGACACTGGGCTGGCAGCAGTTGGGCAACAGCCACCTGCAGTCAAAAAGGTGCAAGATGACCCTCTCCACTGATGTGGGCTGCACAGAGGGAAGATGTTGTGGCTCAGCTATGGGCTTTGTGTTTCCATCCAACCCCCTGCTTGGTGTTTGTGGTGTCACACTGTCCATACAAAATGCCTTGCTCTCCCCAAGGACTGCAGAAAGACTTCAGCATCCCTCACTGGGCTTTCAAATCCATGGTAAGGCCAATTTTGCTCCAGGTTTTGGGAGTCTTTGCTCTGACATATAAAAATCTGTTTTATAGTTCCTGGAACATGGCTACAACTACAGAGTGAGTTTGTGGGGCTGTGCATTCTCTGAGCTGAGCTTGATAAATGCTCATCAGACTTCGTACTGAATTTCCATACAATGATGCTGCTGGTTGACTTGCAGAAGTCATTGGAAACCAACTTTCAAATTTCATAATGATAGAATCATAGAACGGTTTGGGTTGGAAAGGACCTTAAAGATCATCTAGTTCCACCACCCCTGCATGGGCAGGGACACCTTCTATTAGACCAGATTCCTCCAAGCCCCATCCAGCCTGCCCTTGAACACTTCCAGGGATGGGGCTTCCACAACTTCCCTGGGCAACCTGTGCCAGTGTCTCACCACCCTCACAGGAAAGGATTTCCTCCTAATGTCTAACCTAAATCTCCCCTCTTTCAGTTTTAATTGATTCCCCTTTGTCCTATCACTACAAGCCCTGGTAAAAAGTCCCCCCTCAGCTTTTCTGTAGGCCCCCTTCAGATGCTGCAAGACCACTATAAGCTCTCCTTGGAGCCTTCCAGGCTGAACAGCCCCAACTCTCTCAGCCTGTCTCCATAGCAGAGGTGCTCCAGCCCTTGGATCATCTGGACTCTCTCCAGGGGCTCCATTTATTCCCTTTTGCTCTTGGTGCAGTCTGGTGTGCAATTTTTCAGTGGTAGTCCTGAGCTAAGTAGACTCAACAAGGGTTAAAAGAGCTTTAAGAAAAAAAGGGAGTCACGTTTGGTCTGGTTATTATTATCCCAGATGGATCCCTGCAGGATTTATTGGGCAGCCCATGGAAAGTTATAGTTGCACATCTGAGTGGGCAGCACAAGGAGATGTTGGGGTTGATGGAACTGGCATGGTAGCTAGAAAAAAATGTTTTCCAGCCTACAGCATAAAGGGAAAGCACTCTTTTGAAGTGAAACCCAGTGGAGTGACCTATCTGCTCACTGACTGATCTACTACCCACGTATAGACCCAGTGCACCACACCCCATGCAGTAAAAAATGACAAAAGATACTAGAAGGCCAGGTCTTTTTTAGGTTTTGTTGAAAAGAACTGGATGCACAGAGAAGATGTTCTTGGAAACGTGTTCAAGACTTTTCAGTAGATAGTATGGCCAACTGGTAGGAAACTCCTCAGTGTAATTCATCAGTGGAGAGCCAGAAAATGAAAGCTAGAAGGGAAAGTGAAGAAAAGAAAGACAAAACTATGTGTCTTAATAATTAGTAAAACTTCAGCATCAGAAAGAATGCTGTAGCCTTAAAGCTAGTGACTAAAAACCAAGGGTGTTATCTGAATGCCCCCCAAAATGCCCACAGATTTTTTATGTGTAGTTTGTTAGATTCTCACCCTAAGATCACTACCTAAGCCTGATTTTTAGAGGGAGTGCAAGACTTGACTTCTCAGAGCTGAGCCCTTTCACACCATCTGAAAGAGGTGATTCCTCATCACTGGGGACTTCTGGAAACTCAGGAGTTCATGGCTGAGACTCCCAAGTGAACAAAGGTAGCTTGGCATCTCCTTCTCCACCAGTCAAAGTGCTGTGCCCCACAGGCTGCCTTTAAAACCTCAGCCTGTGTTTCTTATTGTTGCTGCTCATGGAGCCAAGCCCCAGTTAAAGTGTAATTAATACATGGAGGTTATTATCCTCATTTCCCAGCACAGCAGAACTGAAGGCAATTACAGAGCCTCTCAGAGGTGATTTGACAACGCAGACGCTCTGCAACCTGCTGATTTTGCAGCCACATTTAGTGCCTGGTGTAGAACAGAAATCCTTCAAGGCTGATATTGGAGCCATCTGGTGATGTCTTTTTCAGTCCAGTAAACACTTCTGGGTTCAGTTTAGAGGATGTCAGTAGCATAACAGCTTATTTGAGAGCCCAAATGGATGAACACAGACTGGGTGGGTGCCTATGGGAAGCACACACACCTTGGGAATGCTGTACCAGATGCAGGTGTGAAGCAGGGGTTATTCCCAACACTAATTCCTGATGTTAGACAGGAGAAACATGAATAGTTTTTCTTCAAGCATGAGTTAGTGGATTTAGATGGAATTTCAGTGTCGTCTGTGGAAAGGACAGCAAGCCTCCTATTTTGTGGAATGACTTGATTGTAAAAGTGTATCTGCATCAAGTGGTCTCCTGCTGTACCACCTGGAGCAGAATAAGACCATTGATCCAGCAGGATGCTGGGGGGGGATGCAGCATTTAAAGGATGCACAAGGTCTTTTACACATATGGTCAGGGAGCACTGCTCCCCCAGAGGTGTTCTTCACCACTACACAAGTTCCCTGACCCAGCACCATGTCCATGGAAGCAGGTCACCCCTGTGCCAGCTGAACGTGAGCCAGCAGTGTGCCAAGGTGGACAAAAAGGCCACCAGCATCCTGGCTTGTATCAGCAATAGTGTGGCCAGCAGGACTAGGGCAGGGATTGTGTCTCTGTACTTGGCAGTGGTGAATCCTGTGTTCAGTTTTGGGCCCCTCAGTACAAGAATGACATTGAAGTGCTGGAGTGTGTCCAGAGAAGAGCAACAAAGATGGTGAAGAGTCTGGAGCACAAGTCTAATGGGGGGTGTCTGAAGGAACTGGGGTTGTTTAGCCTGGAGAAAAGGAGGCTGAGGGGAGACCTTCTCACTCTCTACAACTACCTGAAAGGAGGTTGGAGTGAGGTGGGAGTTGGTCTCTTCTCCCAAGTACAAGTAATAGGATGAGAGCAAATGGCCTCAAGTTGTGCCAAGGGAGATTTAGATTGGATATTAGCAACAATTTCTTCACCACAAATGTTGTGAGGCATTGGAACAGGCTGCCCAAGGAAGTGGTGGAGCCACCATCCCTGGAGGTGTTCTGGCATTCCTACTGTCTGTTGAGGGTAGGAAGGCTCTGCAGAGGGACCTGGACAGGCTGGATCGATGGGCCGAGGCCAATGGCATGAAATTCAACCAGACCAAGTGCAGGGTCCTGCACTTTGGCCACAATAACCCCAGGCAGCACTACAGGCTGGGGGAAGAGTGGCTGGAGAGCAGCCTGGCAGAGAGGGACCTGGGAGTGCTGGTGGACAGCTGGTTGAACATGAGCCAGCAGTGTGCCCAGGTGGCCCGGAAGGCCAATGGCATCCTGGCTTGGATCAGGAATAGTGTGGCCAGCAGGAGTAGGGATGTGATTCTCCCCCTGTACTCAGCACTGGTGAGGCCTCACCTCGAGCACTGGGTGCAGTTCTGGGCCCCTCACTTCAAGAAGGACGTTGAGGTGCTGGAGCAGGTCCAGAGGAGAGCAACAAGGATGGGGAAGGGACTAGAGGGAAAATCTTATAGGGAGAGGCTGAGGGAGCTGGGGTTGTTTAGCCTGGAGAAGAGGAGACTCAGGGGGAACCTAACCACTCTCTTCAACTGCCTGAAGGGAGGTTGTAGGGAGGTGGGTGTTGGGCTCTTTTCCCACGTGAATAATGACAGGATCAGAGGAAATGACCTGAAGTTGTGTAGGGGCAGGTCTAGACTAGATATGAGGAAGAATTTCCTCACTGAAAGAGTCATCAGACATTGGAACAGGCTGCCCAGAGAGATGGTGGAGTCACCATCCCTGGAGGTATCAAAAAAACGTAGATGTGGCACTTCAGGACATACTGTAGTGGGGATGGTGGGTGTTGTTGTGTTGTTTGTTTGGTAGTTTGGTGTTCTTTTCACCTGGGTGGATGGTTGAACTTGGTGATCTTAGAGTTCCTTTCGAACTGCAATGATTCTGTAATTCTGTGACTGCAGTTCCTCCTGTCAGTCTGAGCTCTGAGGCACCCCTGTACTTTTAGGGGATGTTAAGCCATAACTAATACTTTTAAAATTAACTGCTAGAGGAGAAGGTTTTGAGATGGTTCTCAGACATTTCATATTATGACCCACATTTTATGGCAGAAGTGAATTCTCGTGGTCATTCATGACTGCATGCCTCTCCCCTACAGCCCTTTCCTTCCTCCCAGGCACCCAACTGCTGATCTCTGCGTGGCATGGTGGTATTAGGAGACCAAGAATGAGATTTTATCACATTTTTTATCCTAATTAATGGGTAGCTGTTGTTGGAAAGCATGGCCAGGCTCACCAAGCTGCACATTTCCACTACATCCATTGTGCTGATCCTGCTGCAAGCTGGAGGTGGGAACTACACCAGCAGAAAACCTTCTGTGGGATAAAAACTGGAGGGCCCTGTGCTGGGTTAGCTCCTTGGGCTGGCACAGTGTGGTCCAGGGCACAGTGGTGCAGTGAAATGGGAGTGACAGGAGGCACACCCAGGTCAGGGACAGCACCATGGAGCCAGATATCCTTCTCAGCAGTGCTTAAAGGTGGGTGAGCTCCACTGTATAATAAAATCAGTTACCCAGACCCCTGTGGACCTGTGTAGCCTGTAACAGTTGTCCTTCAGTACCAGAAGTGATATACTGAAATATGTTCAGCAAATGCAATTGCTTTTCTTCAGCAGCTGGCAGAGCATGTTATTATTATTATTATCATCATATTTATTTCATATTTCTCACATAATTTTTTTTTTCAGTAAGTGATGGCTTATCAGTTGGGTGGAAGTGTTGATCTACCTGAGGGTAGGGAGGCTCTGCAGAGGGACCTGGACAGGCTGGATCAATGGGCTGACACCAGTTGCATCAGGTTTAACAAGGCCAAGTGTCGAGTCCTCCACTTGGGGCACAACAACCCCAGGCAACAACTACAGGCTGGGGGACAGTGGCTGGAGAGCTGCCCATCAGAAAAGGACCTGGGGGTGCTGGTTGACAGCTGGCTGAACATGAGCCAGCAGTGTGCCCAGGTGGCCAAGAAGGCCAAGGGCATCCTGGCTTGTACCAGGAATAGTGTGACCAGCAGGAGTAGGGAAGTGATCGTGCCCCTGTACTTGGCACAGCTCCTCACTACAGGAAGGATGTTGAGGGGCTGGAGCATGTCCAGATAAGAGCTACCAAGCTGGTGAAGGGTCTAGAGAACAAGTCCTATGAGAAGTGACTGAGGGAACTGGGATTGTTTAGTTTGGAGAAGAGGAGGCTGAGGGGAGACCTCATTGCTCGCTACAACTACCTGAAAAGAGGTTGTAGTGAGGTAGGGGATGGTCTTTTCTTCCAAGTAACAAGTGATAGGACAAGAGGATATGGCCTCAAGTTGTGCCAGGGGAGGTTTAGACTAGATATTAGGAAGAATTTCTTTACTGAAAGAGTAGTAAGGCACTGGCACAGGCTGCCCAGGGAGGTGGTGGAGGCACCATCCCTGGAGGTATTCAAGAAACATGTAGATGTGGCACTTCAGGGCATGTTCAAGTGGGCATGGTGGGTTTTTCAGGGTTGGGTGTTGTTGGTTTTGTGGGGTGTGTGACTGTGGGTTGTTTGGTCTTTTATTTCCCCTAGGGGGATGGTTGCACTCGATGATCTTGGAGTTCCTTTCCAACCATGACAATTCTGTGATTCCGTAATTATCCATTAGCAGCTTATGGCAGATGGGACAAACTGAACTGTGCTGTCAGTTTTGACTGGACACATGAATCACAAGTCAAGTTCACCCTCTCTGGCTTGAGCAGTTAATCCAGAACCAGCTCTCCTTTGTGGATATTGACAAATGACCTTCACATGCATTTCCAGAGCAGGCAGCTACTCCCCAGGCATTTCCTTCAAATGTGTGTTTATATGAACATTCCTCACTGTGAACTGAGCAGAAGGCAAAAAGTAGCAAACCCGAGCTGCTAGGAAGCAGAAACCAAGTGACTGCAGTTCAGGGTGTCTGCGTTGTGTGTGGCTGTGCAAGGTTTGGGAGGAGAGTCAGTGGAGCTCAGTACATTCCAGATTTTCCAACAGCAAACCCTGTGTAACTGAGATCAATCACAGCTTGATGATACAGAGGTGTTGGTGGCAGCTCCAGGATTTTCCATCCATCCCCTGCTACTGCTGCTTGGTTTTGTATGGCTGCTTGTTTTCATCTCCACGTTGCTCCCATGGGAGTGCAACCACCCCTGCAGCTGGACAGATGATGGGACATTAAGACAACACTGTGAGTATGCCATGGGAGAACCTCCCTTGCTACCTCTGGCTTTCAGGGTAGATTTCATAGAACCACAGAATTGTTTTGGTTGGACAAGACCATTAAGATCATTAAATCCAACTGTTAATGCAGGACTGCCAAGGCCACCACTAAACCATGTCCCTCAGCACCACATCTACACGGCTTTTAAATACCTCCAGGGATGGTGACTCCACCACTTCCCTGGGCAGCCTGTTCCAGGCCTGACAACCCTTTTTGATGAAGAAATTTTTCCCAGTATCCAGTCTAAACCTCCCCTGGTGCATCTTGAGGCCATTTCCTCTTGTTTTATCAGTTGTTACTTGGGAGGAGAAACCAACCCCCCATCACTACCACCTCCTTTCAGGTAGTTGTGGAGAGCAAGAAGGTCTCCCCCCAGCCTTCTTTTCTCCAGGCTAAACAACTCCAGTTCCCTCAGGCACTCCTCACAGGACTTGCTCTCCAGACCCTTCCCCAGCTTCGTTGCCCTTCACTGGACTCACTCCAACACTTCAGTGTTTCCATGAATGACTGAACAAGGACAGCTCTTTGCCCTGCAAGGTGGAGAGACACTTCTGCATATTGGAATGTATCTCCATAGCTACCCAGAAGAACAGGCTGGGCACAGGAGATCATAGTAGCAGCTGTAATTCAAATTCTCCTTGTTCCTCTGCTGTCGATACACCCGTGCACACAGGGTGCACTTTGTGCAGCACAAACTGAGTAACACAGGACTACAAAAGGGAACTACTAAAATTGGGAAGCAAATTAACCCAATATTCTCCCAAGCAGGACAGGCATGATTCACTAGGCAGCTTGTTCATTTATCAAGCTCATTATCAAAGCTACCTAGGTTTTTACCTACTGGAAAGTTCTCCTACATTTTGGAGAAGGTTGTCCTACACGGGCATCTTCTTCTGGAACAAATGGGAGAGGCACTACTTTCTTTTAGGTGTCACACTATAATTGGTGCCTTTATACTAATTTTGGGATGACTGCTTGAGAAGGATGTCTGGAAGAGACTAAAGACTGCATTGCTCCTGCTTCTCTAGAGGTAGAGTACAAATAAATTAGCTAATGGAGTTTTTGTATAATTGTTTTCAATGAAGATGCAATTTTTCTGACAGGGCACGTTTCAGATTCCATGACCTTTTCTTCTTAATTATTGTATTCTCATAATCATTCATCTTTCAGTCAAAGTTGTAGGTGGATCTTGGTTTTCTGAATTCATAAAGCTTGGGGTTTTGTTTAAGATTTTCCTGAGTCCTTTATTTTCCTTTCATTGTCCCTTCTTTACTTGATGTATTGGGAAGGGGTGGAATTGAAACCTGTCAGAGCCTTGTGTTCCAAGTTCCTCCAGGACATGGATACTCCTAACTGAAGTTAATGGGAATGAGGTGTCCAAAGTCCTGGTAAAACAGGTAGGATTTAGACTACCTCTGCCCTTCTGAAGGGAACAGGATACACAGCAGAGTAGAGTGAATCCTGAGCTCTGCCAGCCTACAGATCCCATCTCGTTCACAGTGGGTGATCTCAGCAGCCTTCTGAACAAAATCAGAGGCTTCTTGATTTGGTAACTGGAGAGCATCCCAGGGCTGGTGGCAGAGAAGCGGGAGGCACGGAATCCAAGCAGACACTCATAGAATCATTGTGACTGGAAAAGACCTTTAAGATCATGAAGTCCAATGACGAACCCAGCACTGTCAAGTCCACCATTAAACCATGTCCCTCAGCACACCTACATGGCTTTTAAACACCTCCAGGGATGGTGGCTCCATCACTGCCCTGGGCAGCCTGTTCAGGGCCTGACAACCCTTTTGGTGAAAGAATTTTTCCCAGTATGCAATCTAAACCTCCCTTGGCACAACTTGAGGCCATTTCCTCTGACCCTATCACTTGTTACTTGAGAGAAGAGACCAGCTCCCACGTCAATCCAACCTCCTTTCAGGCAGTTGTAGAGAGCAAGAAAGTCTCCCCTCAGCCTCCTTTTCTCCAGGCTAAACAACCCCAATTTCCTTCTCTGGACATGCTCCAGCCCCTTAATGTCCTTCTTTTAGTGAGGGGCCCAAAACTGAACTCAGAATTTGAGGTGCAGCCTCACCAGTGCTGAGCACAGGGGGACAATCCCTGCCCTGGTCCTACTGGCCACACTATTCCTGATACAAGCCAGGATGCCCTTGGCCTTCTTGGCCACCTGGGCACACTGCTGGCTCATGTTCAGCCAGCTGTCAACCAGCACCCCCAGGTCCTTTTCTGATGGGCAGCTCTCCAGCCACTGTCCCCCAGCCTGTAGCTGATGCCTGGGGTTGTTGTGACCCAAGTGGAGGACTCAACACTTGGCCTTGTTAAACCTGATGCAACTGGTGTCAGCCCATTGATCCAGCCTGTCCAGGTCCCTCTGCAGAGCCTCCCTACCCTCAGACAGATCAACACCCCTGCCCAAGTGACTGCCAGAGCCTCTTCTGCATTCTAAGCACAGGACAACACAGTTTGTTGTCTGTGAAATCAGCTGGGAGGCTCCTGAGGGCAATGACAGGAGAGGCTAAAAATACCACAGGCATTTGCCCCAGTTTGGAGCCAGATGGGGAAATGCCAAGTACAGGGGGAAAGTTTGCCATGCTTCCCTCAGGGGGGCAAGTGGAAGGTCTTCTTCATGACAGGGGACAGTGTGGTTCTCACTCAAAGTATAGGGAAGGCATAATATAGAGCCCTGAGGTCACCTGTGTAAGGACACACGGGGTTACACAACCCCATGGGTCACACCCAGCACGTAGGTGCCTTCAGGAGCCGTGCTTGGGCTCACCTGGGTTACTCAGCCTGAGGAAGGTTTCCTTCCTGCACCTCTGTGCTCCTGCCAGAGGCACTTTGTAAGGTGAGTCACACTGCAGTGGGACAGCTGGTTCCTACTCCTCTGCAAACACCTTTATGCCTCTTCAAGCTTCCCAGAGAGGTCAGCTTTGTGCTGTGAGCCCAGTGCAATATATGGGAATGGGTTTTGTGAAAAAGAGTGAAAAAAACCCCATTCCTTGGGGTAGCTCAGGGCTCCAGAAAGATCACAGAATCACAGAATGATAGAATGGTTTGGGTTGGAAGGGACCTTAAAGATCATCTAGTTCCCACCCCCCTGCCATGGGCAGGGACACCTCCCACTAGACCAGGTTGCTCAGAGCCCCATCCAACCTGGGCTTGAACACTTCCAGGGATGGGCCAACCACAACCTCCCTGAGCAACCTGTTCCAGTGTCTCATCACCCTCATAGTGAAGAATTTCGTTCTAATGTCTAACCTTAATCTACCCTCTAAATCTACCCAATGATCCATAAAGATCTCCACAGTCAATGCAAGGCTCAAAGATGCTGGTGTTTCACATAATTCAAAAGCTGTCATGAACTAGAAAGGGATGGAGTGTACTCCTCGTGAGAGGGAAGCATGCTTGTTTACCTTTCAGTGGTTTATTTTTGAGGAAGTGACCACAAAAGCTCTTCTTGAGTTGTTTAGCAGCTGGTTTTCTTCCCATCATTTATTTGCTTTCAGTATTTTCCAAAATTTAAAAAAGAAGACATAACCCCACTGCCCCAAGATCAGCATGAGCCTGGTTAGATAATTTAACCAGTCCTCTGCTTTCCCAGGCAATCAGTGCAGGTTGATTGATTGATGAACCTGCACCCCCAAACCCAAAAATCATCATTGAAGTGATCTGGAAAGAATTCACATTGGCTTATCCAGTGAAGCCAGGTTGTCACCTGCATGAACTTCCCTCCCAAAAGGGAGGGGGAGGTTTGTCTGTCTGGGAGCTCTGACCGTGTCCCTGATTCACCACATGGAGTCATTTCAGCACACGCCAAAGAACTTTTGCTTTCCCTTGGGGACCGACTGCAACTGGCAGCAACTGACTTGGCTGGTGCTTCCTCCCCTCCTTTGGCAGGACTCCCACACTCAGGTTTTCAGGGAATTCAGTGAGGCAGTAATTCCCTGCCCCCTGGAGGTGTGCTCACCTTGCAGCTCTGACAACGCGGGGAGCACTGACCGTGGCAGGGAATTTTGCTTGGAACATTTTGGGGCAGGTAGAGGAAAGGATGAGGAAAGGACGTGGGGAAAGGGTGCTGCTCTCTGAGTGTCGTGCACTCACTTGTGTATCTGACTGAAAACAATAATAAACACCAGGAGGAAATTCTGGAAAAAAAATATCCCAACTTCTGCTCTTCCGGCACCTGAAAGTTGCAGTCTGGGAAATACAGATGCAGTGGGAGTGTCCTTGTCCCAGCCTTTCAGATGAATGTTGGGTCTCAGCTCTCCCAGCAGCCTAAGAAGCTAAGTGCAGGTTGGTGTTGGACTGCAGCTTTGGAGAAACTAGCAGAAAAAATGAACTAGTGGACACATGGGTAAGTGTGCTGTGCCATGGAGGAGTCAGCATGGCTTTGATAAAGGGAAGTCCTGTCATAGGGTCCCACTGGAGTTCTCTGAAGGTGTCAACAAGCCTTTGGATAAAGGATATCCTGTTGATATAACCAGTTTTTATTTCCTGAGAGCTGCAGAGAGCATCTCTCACCAAAGGCTTTTAAGGAAAGCCAAGGCGTAAAGGGGAAGGTCCCTGGATGAATTTAAAAAAAAAAAAAAAAAAGGGATTAAAACCTAGGAAGCAGAGAGTGGGAGCTCATGGTCAGGTCTTGTGGCAGCACTACAGGCTGGGGGAAGAGTGGCTGGAGAGCAACCTGGCAGAGAGGGACCTGGGAGTGCTGGTGGACAGCTGGTTGAACATGAGCCAGCAGTGTGCCCAGGTGGCCCGGAAGGCCAATGGCATCCTGGCTGGTATCAGGAATAGTGTGGCCAGCAGGAGGAGGGATGTGATTCTCCCCCTGTACTCAGCACTGGTGAGGCCTCACCTCGAGCACTGGGTGCAGTTCTGGGCACCTCACTTCAAGAAGGACATTGAGGTGCTGGAGTGAGTCCAGAGGAGAGCAACGAGGCTGGTGAAGGGACCAGAGGGAAAGTCTTCTAGGGAGAGGCTGAGGGAGCTGGGGTTGTTTAGCCTGGAGAAGAGGAGACTCAGGGGGGACCTCATCACTCTCTACAACTACCTGAAGGGAGGTTGTAGTCAGGTGGGGGCTGGGCTCTTCTCCCAGGCAACCAGTGACAGGACAAGAGGGCACAGCCTGAAGCTGCTCCAGGGGAGGTTTAGGTTGGATATTAGGAAGCACTTCTTCATGGAGAGGGTGATTAGACATTGGAATGGACTTCCCAGGGAAGTGGTGGAGGCACCATCCCTGGATGTGTTCAAGGCAAGGCTGGATGTGGCACTTAGTGCCATGGTCTAGATGGTGTGGTGGTGTTGGTCATAGGCTGGACTTGATGATCTTAAAGGTCTTTTCCAGCCTTGGTGATTCTGTGATTCTGTGTGATTCTGTAAAAAGATTCAGATGAGAATAAAAAGGATCGTATGAGGATCCGATATTAGGAAGAATTAAATAGATTCACCTTTTCAATCTAAGAGATGACCAGAATAAATTTATAACATCGTGAACATCATGGTTGAAGGTGAAGAGATTGATTTTTCACTGCATTTCCCAATAATAGAATAAGGAAGCATATTAATTAAGTATTAGAGGACAAGCTCAAAGCAAACGGAAGGAAATGACTCTTCAAGCCCATAGTTAAACTTTAGAACTTCCTGCCATAGTGTGTTGTGGGAACTAAAAGCTGATGTGGCTTCAAAAGCATCCCTTCAAGCAGCCTCTTCAAGGAAGACAGAGAGATTGAGGGTTATTAATATACCAAGCCCACCTTCTCAGGAAGTCCCTGAACTCCAATTGATTGCAAACGGGCAGTCTGCTTTGTCCAATTCTTACCCTCTTCCTGAAGCATCAACTTTGGCTGATGTCAGAGGAGGATTCTTAAAAACAACAGAAATTGCTCCTCGGGGTGCAGTAAATCAGGGAATAAGCTCATGGATTGACCATCAAAACCTTCACAGTGGTTAGAGGATTGCTCATTTTTCCCAGTGCATGAAAGACCTCACGGATCTGGCCTAGAAAGCAGTCAAAGCAATGATGTCAGATGTTTGGGGGTTTATTTCTTTTTATCTTATTTCCTAGAGCCCGTGCTGGCCTTGCTGGCCTTCAGCCTGTTATCTCCACACTGTCATTTCTCCTCTTACAGGAACACCAGTCATTAACAGCTTGGGGGGTACTGCTGCTGTCCACTGCATAAAAAAGGTAAGATGATCACAAAAGAGTGAATTCTTAGTATATTATTTCAAGTGCTATATTTAACTAAATTATCCCCTCTTTTGGAATTGTTTGTTATTCCTTTGGTGACAGAGCAGCATCCTGTTTGCCTGCACACATCACTGCAGCTGCACAGCTTCGTGAAATCCTCATGGGTTTCTTGAAATAGCTTCATCACTGGAACCTCCCAAACACTGCACTGTGCTTCTAGTGGGTGTAACCAGACCCTAGGATGAACCGAGGCTGTTCCTACCACTGTGGTGGTGTTCTTCAGAACACATGAGCACAGTGTCTGTTTAGTGCAAGTGCATAAAAACACCCCTGAATTATGCAACTTTACCAAACTAGGTGACGCAGATTGGGTGAATTCCAGAAGGTACATTTGCTTCCATAACCTTAACTCCATTATGCCACACATCCTATGTGAATAATCCATTGTCAGCCACAGGAAATGTGGATCTCATTGAACTACCACAACCTGATTACAGGCAATGATCCATAAACTGGGAGTTCTGAGTAATACTAATCACTCTCCTGAGCATTTGGGTTTAGCTATATGGCTAAGTAATTAATGCAGCACTAATAAATTTAGAGAGTTTGTAAGTGTTAAGTTATGCTACTGTTATGGCAAACAGCTGTGTGTTCCAGTGTCATTCCTTGTTTTCTATATTCTACAAGTATTTCCCTACCTCACAGGAGAGACTGGGAGCTAGAATTGCTTTTTGCTCTTCCAAGAGGTGATCTTCACATTGAGGTTTTATTTTATAAACACAGAATAGGGCTGGGTCCAGGCTGAAGCAGGTTTTTGGATACAGGATTCTGGTGTTAATTATACATAATAATAATTGGGTTGCTTTGGAAAATACTCAGGATCTGAACATCTGCTGCTAACAGCAGAAAGCAGAGCTGAAAAACTGGCTGATAAAAAAAAGCAGATGAGCTGGACTCCCACTGACTCCTTGGAGATGAGAAATGGAGTGGACAAACTGCCAGTGCAGGTTTCAGTCTTCCGAGGCATCTACCCACACCATCTATCCTCTCTATCAAAAAGGTTTCTGTCATCTCTAACTTAACTCTTCTGTTTCAGTTTAAACCCATTAAACCAGCCCCTATGGGATATGGAGAGCAGTTCCCATCCTCCCTTTCCACAGCCACCTTGCCCACTGTCATGTAAGATGCCCTGAGGAACTCTGGGCACAAGAACCTGCCTTCCTTATAAAATGAGAAACGAGGATGAAGATGTTGGCTGCAATGGATGATCAATTGATTGTCCAGCATGTTACATATGCCCCATCCCTGGAAGTGTTCAAGGTTGGGTTGGATGGGGCTCTGAGCAACCTGGTCTAGTGGGAGGTGTCCCTGCCCATGCAGGGGGTTGGAACTAGATGATCTTTAAGGTCCCTTCCAACCCCAACCATTCTATGGTTCTATGATATGCAGAGTGGCACCTTGTTGCCCGTTGGTAAATGATCTAAAATTAAAGCACAAGTATGGCTTATCCTCAACCCAAACTACTCTCCTCACCCAAGGAGATGTTCCTCAAAGCTATCTGAGTCATCTTCATGCGTAGGCTCAAACCTGCCTCAAGAATAAAATGAACAAAATAGCAACATTATCTGTCTGCAGTCCAAAAAAATTAAGAGGGCCACTGTACTTTTGGAAGTTACCAACGAGGAGCTCTCTCCATCCTGACACCATTATGGCAAGTCAACGTGCTGGGTTAAGTGACAGTCTATTTCATCTGGGAGAGCAGAAGGACATCTTAGAAAGGGAGCTAATGACAGTGCCTTCTGCATGACAGACAATCTCACATATGGAATCCATTTGGCCACAGGCAGAACCACCCATTGAGCTGATTACAATGATCCTCAGCTCTGTGGCTCTGCTCAACTCCAGCTGCTCTGCCAGGACAGATGGATTTACACGTAGCACTTAATTCTTCATTACCTTCATCCAGCAGATGAAAAGAAAAACAAAGAGCAAATACTAGAGACACAAGACCCTAAATCACTCAACAGCTGACAACACAGGAGAAGCTTACATTTGCTTGGTACATCTGTTGCATGAACATACTGAGCAGCAGTGGGAGAAAAAGGAGTCACTTCCCAGATTATTAACTTTATTTCAGATCTTACTGCTTCAGTGTACAAAGATGCAGCCCCCAGCACTGATTTATGGGAAAGTACAGGATGCCCCGGAGTCAGAATGAAGCTCTGGACCTGCATGAAGATGAACACGAGCACAAACAGTCAGGAAGTGCTATCCTAAGGGACCAGTCTTGGACTGTAAATCAGAAATTATGTTGGGAAACTTCATCAGAAGAGAACCTGGCTGAGATATGGGCAAGGACCTTAAAGATCCTTGAAATACTGCAACAGGGGAAGAATCAGCAGGCAAATAAAATAGAGAATGGCTCTGACCATGTGGACTGGGGAGTCAACTTCATCCTTCACCAGGTGAGAGCAGAGGTTATGGATGAGGAGCTGCACTGCTGAGCCACAGCTTTTCCAGAAATTCTGTGTTGGAGGACATTTCCCACCTGATGGCCACAAATCCTTCATCTCTTTCAGAGTATGTGGGAGCTGCCTCTGTTCCTTCTGGCACCCTTTTGAGCCTCCTTGCAGGTGCTTAAAGGTGCTGCTTGGGGAACAACAGTGGAAACCAGAAAGGCTGAGAAGGGTGTTTGGTTTCTGCCTGGAATCGCATTGCCCTGCATATATAATTAGAGCACCATTCCTGGTGGACATGGGCTTCCCTGTGCTCTCAAATACAAAGCTCTTCACCTTATTGCTCATCCAACTCCATTTTTCTTTCCCAGCCCAGCTGCAAGATTGAGTGTGCAGCCCAGGTTCTAGGGAAAGAGGAGCACAGTCCTGGGTCTGCAGGCCTCCTGGCATTGGACAGTTTGCAGGTCAGAGAGAAGAATCACAGAATCACTCTGGTTGGAAAAGACCTTTAAGAGCAGAGAGTCCAGCCATAACCTCACTCTACCAACCATTAACCCAACTCTACCAAGTCCAATGTGTAAACCATGCTCCTAAGCACCACATCTACATGTCTCTTAAACACCTCCAGGGATGGAGACTCAACCACCTCCCTGGGCAGCCTGTTCCAGTGCTTAATTATCCTTTCAGTGAATAATTTTTTTCTAATATCCAACCTAAACATCCTGTGGCACAACTTGAGCCCGTTTCCTCTTGTTCAGTTGCTTGTTACTTGGGAGAAGAGAACAACCCCCACCTTGATACAAGAACCAGAGCACCCAAAATCATCACCTTCCTTGGGTGGCATTTTGGTGAGTGTGAAGCAAGGGAGGTGGGACTCAGTCTGGCAACCTGCAACTTGGTGGCAACTGATGTGTGTGGTAAGTACATCTTCAGTGCTCACTTGTCTTACCCCTGTCTCATCTCATCCTGCCCCTTGTTTTTCTCAGTGATCTTGTGTTTAATTTGGGGCTTTCTGTGCAGCTAATACTTGGGGTTTTTTCCCCTATTTTGGTGGTTATCACCACTAACACCAGAGCTGCAGAGCAAGAAACCCCAGTGAAGGCTGAGTGATCAGAAGGAGGTGGCACCTACACCTGGCTGCCAGAGACAAGGCTCAGACCAAACACACCTGCTCAACAGTTTACCCCACACACCAGTGCTGCCCTTGCCTCAGACTGAACTTCTAATGAACTGCAAATTGCAAACAAGGTTTCCAGCAGCTTATCACTTGCTTAAAATGCTGCAGATAAAGAAAGGTTGCAAGGAGTGGCTAAAAATACAGCAAGAGGCAGGAAAAGTGTTCCATTAAAACAAACTAAGGGCAAAGAGAGACTGGTGGTTTCTAGGATTATACTTTGATGGACAGCAGCTCCCAAAGGGTGGTATCAATTCCCTATTTCTAGCCTGGGCAAAAGGGTTGCTGTGTCAGCATCAAGGCACAGACAGTTTTTCTGATGTCATCCTAACCCTCTTCTTCTCCACCCCATTCCTTCCCTTCTCTTACCAGCACAAAGCTTTATTTACACTCTGCTTTTCTTCCTCATCTCTAACACTTCTCTCTTCTCTGACCCTCCCCTCTCATAACCTCTGTGTACTCTCACTCCTTGCAACCATCTGCCTCCTGTCCTGCACTTTTGGTTGTACTGTCCCTGAAATCTTTCACCAAGAAGCTATCCAAGAGTTTTCCAACTCTTTGAGTCTTTAAGGCTGCATCACTTCAGGGAAATCTGCCATTTGTCAAAAAGGGAGAGGGCAGCAGAGTGAAATTTAGGGGCTGTGCTATAGGTCACCTCCAAGGCTCATATCTGGCTCTATTTCTGGTACCTTTCTCCCTCCACCTTCTTAGAGGTCCTGTCCTCTTCACCTGGCAGTCTGGCAGGTACTGCCTGCTGGTACTCCCATCTCATATCAGAAAGAAAAATGTTGAGCTTTTTCTCTACCTGCTGCCTTTAACCCCATCCCACTTCTTTCTACTCCTTCCTCTTTTTAACAGCTCCTGTATTTCATCCTCACCTACCCATGCTGCTGCTTCTCTGTGACCACCCACCACCACCCTTCTGCTTTCATTTCCATTTCTTTCCTGTCCTCCTTTCTCCACAACCTCCCCACTTGGTTCTGAATGCATTTCTTAATCTAGATGGGAACTGGGCACCTGGCTGACTTCTCAGCTCAGGATAGCAAAACCAGGAAAGCTGCAATGTATTTTTTCTTTTTCTGACTATTTGCAGTTCACTGCTTCCTCATATTGATTCCCTCATCAGCTATTCACAGGGTTTATTCTGTGAATTGATTCAACATTAGGGCTCTGTTATTTCCACCTAGTTGGAGAAGTAATGTGATGCTGCTCCCATGCATTGCATGTGGAAGGGCAGGAAAGATCAGGCATGAAGATCTGTCTGCAAATGAAACTCTTCTTAGCCATTCATTCTGAATGTGAAATGTGTTCCCTATCGATGCTTTTCCCTGAAAATAGCTCTATAATTTGCAGAGTTATGAAACTAGACATTAAATATAAACATTAACTTTGCCAGTAATATCCAATATTGATTAAAATTGGAAAGAAATAATCAGAAGCAGTTATTTTTCATACCATTCCCTTAACTGTAATTGCTTCTTTCTCTACCCAGGCAACAAATCCACAGCAGAGCTGGTAGTTTAATGATTTCTAGTCCAGAGACACTCCCTTCTATGTTTGGAAAAGAATTAATAGAAATGGAGGAGATTCTGTGGGTTTCTTCCCTAAATGAGGTAGATATGGGCTACTGTTTGAGCCTGTTTTAATCCTGAGTGGTTTATCTCATGCATAATAATCTTAAATATGTTTCTGACACATGGACTGGTTACTAAGGAAACAACTAGGAAGCCCATTTTGGGTTGGATAGCTTGAGAAAACAAAAAATCTAAACCAAAGCTTGTGTTTACTCCTACTGGCTGCTTAGCCTGAATGCATTTACCAGAAACACATCTGTGGGAACCTTGCCCACAGCCAATCCACATCCACTTTGACTCTGGATTGCAAGGTGTGACAGCAAGTGTGGAGGACAGTCAAGCTTCTAGCTTTGGGGCTTTCCTGAACCTCCCTTTCCTCTGTCAGTCTCTTTAAATACTTGTATATACTTCTAAGTTGAACAAACCCATGGTCTTGAATAGCAGACAGACTGCTGGAGCAGCACCTACCACCCATCCCTGGGACAGACCTCCCAGGCAGACAAGGCACCTGATATGGAGGGTTTCCTATCCCCTCTACACCCCTCAGAATGGGATGACTTAAGGGGAAGGGGCAATGGTGACAAGGTCCTGCCTGGCACAGCAGGTGCATCTCCTCTGTGACTCCCCCACCTTCCCAGGTGCCCTGGCATAACAGGTATGAGACTCTGCAAGAGGAACCAAACAATGATGAGGATGATGGCCCATGTAGGTTGGAGGTGTCACCAAGGTTAAGTTGGTCTATGTCCTGTGTCAAAATCACTTCTATACAGAGAACAAGATGGGGCATTGTCATAGGAGACTCTCCTCTAAGGGAAACAGAAGGTATGTCAGCCAGATCCACTTAGGGATGTCTGCTGCCTCCCTGGGGCCTGAGTTAGAGATGTGATGAGAAAATGCCCTACCCTGGTACAGCCCTTGGATTCTTGATTCTTCAATCCATTCTTGATTTCTCATGCAGGCACCAATGAATTGCAGTAAGAAGTCCAAGGGTGATCAAGAGAGACTTCAGGGCCTTGGGCTGACTCATTAAGGGATCAGGAGCACAAGCAGTGTGTTCTCCTCTATCCCTCCAGATGCAGGGAATGAGGCAAGAAACAGGAAGATCAATACCTGGATATTAGGAAAATAATTCTTCACCAAAAGGGTTGTCAGGCACTGGAACAGGCTGCCCAGGGCAATGGTTGAGTCACCATCACTGGAGGTATTTAACAGACACGTAGATGTGGTGCTGAGGGACGTGGTTTAGGGGTGGACTTGGCAGTGTGCTGTGTTTGTGGTTGGACTTGAGGGTCTTTTCCAACCTAAGTTATTCTATCATGTACTCCTAGGATACCCCACAATCTGGAAATTCAGATCCTGGCTGCATAACTTCTGTATCAGAATTCTGTAAAACCTCGGGATTAAGGGAGAAACTTGGCCACAAAATACCACCTTTTAGAGCAGAATAAAATAGGGTCCTGGTCTGAGAGGCACTGAACACATCTAACTCCTAATGAAATGTATAAAAGCTGCAGTTTCTCAGCTTCATGTACCATGGAGGCCAGGCAGTCAAGAAGAACAGTGGAAAACTGGCAATGGAGCTGAGAAGAACAGTCAGCCTGGCTCCATCTTGCAATGCAAGTGAAAAACTGTGTGTCTGGTAGCAGACTGTGAGACAGTGGCCAAAAGTCTACTCACTGTTCCCTTTCTTCTAGAATCATAGAATGGTTTGGGTTGGAAGGGACCTCAAAGATCATCTAGTTCCAACCCCCCTGCATGGGCAGGGACACCTCCCCCTAGACCAGCTTGCTCCAAGCCCCATCCAACCTGGGCTTGAACACTTCCAGGGAGGGGGTAATATCTAGGATATGGTTGAACTGCCTGAGGTCCCTCTGCTGCTTTGTCAGGGCAAAGAAGAGACAGAGTGTCTGCACCCACCTGGGGGAAGGAGTAACTCAAAGCCAGGAGC
The DNA here is from genome assembly GCA_020745705.1 of Hemiprocne comata. Classification (NCBI taxonomy): domain Eukaryota; kingdom Metazoa; phylum Chordata; class Aves; order Apodiformes; family Apodidae; genus Hemiprocne; species Hemiprocne comata. The sequence goes on from CM036587.1 coordinate 161,435,753, forward strand.
AGCTGCCATATGGCACAGATGTGCATTTGAACTATGAAAACTCAGCTTAAAAGGTCTGGGCTGGATGTAAACAAATATTAATTCCAGGAAGGAGCAATTTGTCCCTCCTTGCAGTTGCTGAGTGAAATCAATACTCCTGTCAGGGTCTCAGCAAGTGCTGCAGGGGCCGAGGCTCCTGGCTTCCAGCAAACCCCTCAGACAAAGCTGCCCTGAGATGAGGTGTCCTCAGCATCCCAGTGTTTCCAGGACAACCAGAGCTGGAATTCATATCTGATGAAAGTTCACCAAATCGGAGCTCTTTTAGACATAATATTTTTCACGGGCTGAACGGGCATCTTTGAAAGTTGTTTCTGAAGAGTGGCCCCAGTGTGTGCAGCCACCCCGAGTGTCAGCAAGGGCACAACAGGCAGACCTTACACATGGCTGGAAATGGGAGGCAGCTCCTTTGCTTTCAGTGCTGTAATTGTTCCTCAGGAACACAGGCATCACTGTCCTCTTGGATGCATGGCCATTTGGTGGGCTAGCTTGTTTCTGAGAGGGTTTAGTAATGGAGACAGCAACAGAGGGTGGAAACAAGCCCTGACACCTCTTTTTCCCTGATGGTGTAATATCAATCCCCTATATTTAACAAATACTGAAGCATTTATCTCCCTCCTGTTTGATTTTTTTTTAGCTTTCAGTGTTGCAACTGTGTATGTTCCTGTTACCACATCAAGGCTTCTCACTTTTGGGTTTTTAAGTGAATTCCAGAGCTCCATGGTTTGTAATTATGTTGAGCAAGTGCTTCTGCTGTAAAATTGTAATTTGCCATTTCTCATCTCTTTCAGTGACACTTTGCTCTTTTATTTCATGAAGGGGAAAACAGGCATTCTTAATCCATGTGTCCTGGACTCTTCATTATTTGATTTATCACCTTATCCTTTCCAGAGGAAAGGCTCCAATCCTTCTTTCAGTTATTTTTTTGTTCATCTGTATTAAGAATGCTGCTTGTCCCTGAACTCCCCAGCCCTGTTAGTTATTTTTGAAACATTAACAAGCACTGAAGACAGGCTTCTGATGACAGCAATCACATACATTGTGTAACTGAATTATATAACCCTTCATCCCATCCTTTATATAGCCTCATATATGTTTGCTTTTTGGATGCAGCCACGCAAGGAACGCAGCTCTTAGCTGACCTTTCTCCAGTAACAGCCAAGGACTTCTTCTGAGTTAGTCCTTGTGCTAATTTATGGTGGCACAAAGGCACCGTGGCCTGTGACATTTCACTGGTAGAACACCCAGCTGTGCACACATATGCTGCAGCAAGCCTTTCCACAGAGAGGAGTTGTCCCCAAATCTCTGGAAAAGCCTCCCATGTAGGTAAGTCCTAATTTAGGGCCACATTCCATTCTTGAGAGTCAGTTGGGAAGAATCATAGAGGTGAAGAAAAGGGAAAATAAATGTATGAGCCATGAAGGTTGCCATGGATAGTGGGACAGGGGGGGCACAAGGCTGGTATGACAGGGCAGCTAAACAAAGTGGAAGTGACATAGTCAAAGACCTTGAAACATAAAGCACAAAATAAAATATTTCCCCAAAAGACAGATCACTCAGTTAAAAAAGAAAAATAATCCCATTTCTCAGCAGAACAAGTTGTAAATCTCTGTAAGGACAGAGGCAGCAACGTTCTTCTGAGGTGATGCTGAAGGGTAATAAATCTGCAGGTAATGCTCAGAGTGACTGTTCAGCATGGTAAGGGACAAAGGTCTGCAGGGCCTGCAGTGTGGCTGCAGCTGCTGCTTGTGGCATGGAGATGTAGCTTGGAGAACCATGGAACCATAGCATGGCTTGTGTTGGAAAGGACCTTATAGATCATCTAGTTTCGACCCCCCTGCATGGGCACCTCCCACTAGACCAGCTTGCTCCAAGCCCAACCAACACCCCCAAGTCCTTTTCCTCAAGGCTATTCTCAACCCATTCTCTGCCCAACCTGTATTTGTGCCTGGGATTGTCCCAACCCAGGTGCAGGACCAGGTGAAGTAAACACCAAGTCAGGCTACTGGGATTGCTTTCCATACTGCTTTTTCCACCTGCAGATGGGACCTGTGTGCTACAGATGCAGGTGATGACAAATGACAAGTGTATGTGGCCTGCCAGTCCCAACGGTCTGCTTGAGAAAAAATTTAAGAACTGAACGTCCAGATGAATCACAGCATCATAGGATCACAGAATGCCAAGTTGGAAGGGACCTCAAGGACCATCTGGTCCAACCTTTCCAGGTATTACTATAGTTTATATGAGATTATAGTTTATATGAGTTTAGATTACAGTTTATATGAGATGAAGCATCTCTGGTGAAACCCAACAGAGCTTTAACGTGCACTGTAGCTGCTTTCATAGTATGGTTAATTATCTGACATCATTTAAATGGCTGGGGAGCTGCACCTGGAGGGTGAATCAGGAATCTCAGGCAGACACTGAATTGTTCCTAGCAATGTTGCTAAATGTGCCCAGGGCTGCTGGAATTTCATCTGACAGCAGGACAACCCCTTCCCTCTGCTGTAATTGAGGTGCCTGTGTGGAAATTGTTATTATTCTAGGAAGGTGGGAATGGTGGGGCTGCTCCCCCACATTGCTTTAAGACCAGTGGTGGCCTCTGTGGTTGGGGAAACTCCTACCACCTGCTTCTGAGCCCAGAGGCCGTGCCAAAGAGGGAGGAGAAGACATGATGAGCCTGGAGGGTTTCTTTGCCTGAGGTCTCTTGCCTTGCTTATTGGGGAGCTTTGGATACAACAGCATTTCCTTTACCAGCTGCATTAATCCCATCCCAGCCCGTATCTCCAGCACAATCTGGTCCTAAAATAGCCTGTTCCTCTTCACAGAAGTAGGAGATCTCATTTTCAAAGCATTTCCTCTGCTGGTATTCTCCCAGCTTTTACTCACAGTCCTGGTATCCAGCACTGCTGCGAGGAACGGGCAGTGATGCCCATGGAGAAGGAGAAAGGGGAGGGACCTGAGGAGAGGAAAAAATCATAGAGTCATAGAATGGTTTGGGTTGGAAGGGACCTTAAAGATCATCTACTTCTAACCCCTCTGCCATGGGCAGGGACACCACCCACTGGATCATGTTTCTCAGAGCCCCATCCAACCTGGTTTTGAACACTTTCAGGGATGGGGCTTCCACAACTTCTCTGGGCAACTGGTTCCAGTGTCTCACCACCCTCATAGTGAAGAATTCCTTCCTAATGTCTAACCTAAATCTCCCCTCTTCCAGTTTTAATCCATTACCCCTTGTCCTCTCCCTACAAGCCCTTGTAAACAGTCCCTCTCCAGCCTTCCTGCAGCCCCTTCAGGAAAGAAGAAGACCCCTTCAGACTGCATAGAGTCAGGAAGGATGCTATGAGGTTTTCCTGGAGCCTTCTCTTCTCCAGGCTGAGCAAAAATCACCCCTCACTGCAGTGTGGGAATTGGAGAGAGGCCACGTGCCAAAGGGCCACCACACAAAAGGCATCTAGTGCTGCCTGGAGAAGGATGGCAGGTGGGGCAGGTGGTCTGGCAGGTAGCTGGGTGCAGCCCATCCAGGGGGCTTCTGCACCTCGTCCTTCAGTTCCCAACCACAAGCATCAAGTCCTGCATCTTCCAGGGCCTGGCCAAAGGCCATGTGAGATGTGATGCAGGGCACTTCTGGCAGAGAATTGTTCATGGTGTGTGGAAAGAAACACATTTGCAAAATAGGAATGAGCCACCATTCCTACAGCAACAGCTCAGGCAGGGCACTGCCACCTCAGCTGCAGTGGAAAGGACACTCATGCTCAGAGGAAGGAAATCTCCCAGGTCTTGTCCTGTTCCAGTGTCTTTTCAGGTTCTCTAGCTCAAATCCTTACTTTCAGTCATCTTACTCAGACCATTTGGTCCACAGTAATGAATCCTTGTCCAGCCCATTTCCCTCACCTCATATTTTCAGCCTACTTCACTATAAAGTTTAAGCAAGTCAAAACTTTTACAGACATTACTTGTCACCTCTCCAAAGTGTAAAACTTTATCTCTATGTAGCTGTAGGTCCTGGTATGACCACAGTCTTTCTGATTTCAGCTCTGAATTTTAGGAGCCAATTCCCCAGCACTGGCCAGGGTTCTGGCAGATGAACCCCAAACAGGATTTACCACAAGCCCCTAAAGAGCACACACACACAGATTAATGCTACATGAGTATTCATGCTCTTCCTCTGTGATGACTTATCTTCATAAAACTGGTTTTGGCACCGTTTCCTTCACTCTCAGATCTGTTCCTGGCTCTCCTGATTAATGTGTTGATATGAGGCTTCAGTAAAATGGTCAAACTTTCATTTATCCGTCTTTTAAACTAATTGTTTCTTCGTGGGTAGTGAGCTCTGTCTTTATTATGAAAATCCTGTGGTGTTTCATCCTGTTGGGACATTATTGCTGACTAAGCATTGCCTCTGTACAGCAGAGCACCAAAGTACATGCCATCTTCCTTCTGAGTCTGAACTTCCACGTCCTGGTCCAGCAGGAGCTCACCTCCTCCTTTCCCATCCACCTGCATTACGTGGAATAGACAGTGATGGATTGTTCTCCATGGGGAAGACAGTATGAAACTTTGAGCTTGCCTTTTCTCTTGCTTACTCTGCCAGAATGATGATCTGAAATATTTTTATAAAAAGCAGCCTACTTTCCCAGGCTTTTTTGGTAGCACATCTTTAAAACTGATGCAAGGTTTCACCAGGCTCTTCCAATTTAGTCCAGCTGCCAGAAAACAAACTTCTATGTTTTACTAAAAAAAAAATAACAATCCACCACCTCCTCTCATCTCTCTCTGGGCAACATCTGGAAACAGTCAAATTACTGGTCCTGAACATAACCTGGTGAAGTCCTTCCTTGGCAAATACTACAGCTGGACTGTAAAGGGGTGATGGTTTTATGCTGGAAGAGGGGAGATTTAGGATAGACATTAGGAAGGAATTCTTTAGTGTGAGGGTGGTGAGACACTGGCACAGGTTGCCCAGGGAGGTTGTGGAAGCCCCATCCCTGGAAGTGTTCAAGGCCAGGTTGGATGGGGTTGGAGCAACCTGGTCTAGTGGGAGGTGTCCCTGCCCATGCAGGGGGGTTGGAACTAGATGATCTTTAAGGTCCCTTCCAACCCAAACCGTTCTATGATTCTATGAAACCAAAGGCCCTAAAATCTCCTTATTGCAGCCAGATCCTTGCTCATCCCTCGGGTGCTGCTCCCTGAGCAAGGCTGGTACAGTTGCCCAGCACCCTTTGCTCTGACTGTCTCCCTGTGAAAAGCTGAGGGCAGCCTCAGCAGCTGCTGATGGAACAGGAGGGGGATGAGGAATTGTTTGGGAAGCAGTGGGGCTTTCACATCACACCAGAGCCATCTGCATAGCAGGGGAAATCCCACCGGGGGCGAGGAGGTGACTTCCTTCCTGGGAAAATATCCTGCTGCAGCGAGCAGCAGGAGTGGGGAGAGGTGGACACATCTGCCACTTGTGTGCATCCTTTCGACCTCATCTGCATTTTGGCTCACAAGGCCTCCCCATGACCTGCAAAAGGGGCATTTCCCTTCAGATTTCCTCCTCTGGTGCACCTCAGAAGGTAAGAGTTTCGTAGCAAGGGCTTTGCTGCAGATCCACACAGCAGGAAAGTGTTGGTAGTGATAAAAAAAAAAGACCAAAAGAAGCTGCAGTCTGTTGCTTTAATAAAACTAGGGAGAGCTTTGATTTAGGTATTAGTGCCATCTAATGTTGTATATTCATACGCAGGAGGGCAAGCAGGGATCTGGACAAGGGCCAGAGATGAGTTTGCACATGAGTTACACTCAGTGTTAGGCATGTGACTCGCTGCCTACAAGGCGAGGTGTTGTTTGCACATCACTGAGCCTGCATTGTCCCCACAGCTGAGCACAGACACAGGATTGTGCCTTTGTTTGCACACATTAACCCTGCAGAGTAGGGAGGCAAGTTCCAGGGAGCTGGATCTGTGGCAGCAACCCTTAGCTCCTTGAAAAGCCCAAAAAAGGTACAGAGGTGTGTGACAAAATTAGCATCACAACAATGGGTGTTTTTCTACTCGGAACACAGCCAAAGGAGGTTTTGTTGCTGTCTCCACAAAGCTCTCAGCCCTTCTCTCTGTGCCCCCTCTCCAGCACTAGAACGGAGGTTACATCTCAGCTCAGGCTGGGACATACCGAACATTCCCGGGCGTCTAAGGATCTTGGCAATCCCAAACACAAGGACGGATGAGGCGCAGGTGATTGCAGCATCTGGCAGCCCTGGAGGCCAGAAGATCGTAGCCATTCACTTGACCTACCCGCTAAAATTTGCCAGTTCTAGGCGGGAGATGGTCTGAATACGGCTCCTAGTGGTTAAAAGCACCCATGACATCTTTTAGATGAGCTTTGCTGGAGTTGTGAAGCTCTTGGGAAACTGGATGTGTGACTCTTCCCTATTGAAAGAATTGCCTATTGTAATCTTCCTTTCTTTTTTAAATTTGATTTTTTATCCCTGCTAGAATGCTTGGACTTGGCTTTGTGCAGCCTGGTCTAGTGGGAGGTGTCCCTGCTCATAGCAGGGGGGTTGGAACCTGATGATCTTTAAGGTCCCTTCCAACCTTCACCATTCTGTGATTCTATGATTCTGTTCCTCTGCAATGAGAAGGATGGCAACTGTGAGAAAAAGGATGCAAACACAGGAAAACAGAGAGTGCCCTGACTCTGAGCCATCCCAGGATATTTTAGGCAAGCCATTTAGCCTTTTCTTACCTGTCTCCCCATTTCTTCACTACTGTTCCTGTTGCATGTTGGCATTTCAGTCACAAAAAACGATCTCATTGTGACTGAAGCAATAAAAAACTCTGAAATGAAAAGGTAATCCCACCCCAAATAGATTTTGAGATGTAAGACAAGGAACAACAAATGGATACAGTCACTGAGGGGAATTTAAGGCAACAGTGGAGCAACACTGATCAAGTGTGACAGGCACCCAGCACAGGGAAGGAGCTGTTGTCAGGGCTGAGTCTTTGGTGAGACACTGGCACATCTTGCCCAGGCTGGTTGTGGATTCCCCATCCCTGGAAGTGTTCAAGGCCAGGTTGGATGGGGCTTGGAGCAACCTGGTCTAGTGGGAGGTGTCCTTGCCCATGCAGGTGGGTGGGAACTAGATGATCTTTGAGGTCCCTTCTAACCCAAACCATTCTGTGAGTCTATAATTCTATGACTCTGTATCCTGGCAAAAAAATATTAAGGATGGATTTGAGAAAAGCTAATGAGAGAGCTCTGTAAATATTTTTGTAAGCCCAAAGCATAAAAGAAAGCATGAAATTGATTGTTTGAACATCTAACAGTAACTAATTAGTGTAGTAAGTATGATAGCCATGAATTCATAATGGAGGTGATGAAGGTTAATTCTTGAGCGTGTCTAAGTGTATTTGAATACCATTGAAGAGCAGAGAATTGTTAATTATTCCAGGGACAAGTCTTGGAATCGTTTTAAAGAAAGAAAGGCAGTGTGATTTTAGACAGGCAATGAGTGAAGAGATTGGAAGCCTCCAGGCCACAACCTTCTGATATGAGCAGAGGAGGTCATTAACATGAAAATTGCCAAAGGGATTTTTTAGTAATTTCAGACTCTGCTGTATCAGATTGGGGTTTGATTTTCATTTGCCATGGCTAAAATACTGGTTGTGGCTGCTCTGACTCCAGTACTAATGTGTGTGTTGATTTCAGGAAGGAAAAGACATTTCACTGGGTGTGAGAGAGCAACATACCTCTGTGTTAGCAAAAGAGAACTGAATTACACAGCCAGAATCTTACTGTCAAAGGGTTGACCTCCCTCAGCACAAGGGAGGTAAGCATAACGAGGGAAGTGTCATATCTAAACCCAACACCTCTTTTAAGCATGTCTCAGAGCCACATAAAACTTCATTTTGAAACTATTATTTGGAACAGAAAATAACAGAAAAAGGACTCAAGCATTTAATCTCAAGAGGCTCCGCTGAGTCATCTCCTCACACAGACCCCTGACCCTGAGTGCTCTTGGTCTGCTGTCTGCAGCAAAGGCAACTGGGAGGACCACTGTGAAACAGACTTTGAATCATAGAATCAAAGAATGGTTTGGGTTGGAACGGGCCTTAAAGATCATCTAGTTCCAACCCCCCTGCCATGAGCAGGGACACCTCCCACTAGGCCAGGTTGCTGAGAGCCCCATCCAACCTGGCCTTGAACACTTCCAGGGATGGGGCATCCACAGCTTCTCTGGGAAACCTGTGCCAGTGTCTCACTACCCTCACACTAAAGAATTTCTTCCTAATGTCTCACCTAAATCTCCCCTCTTTCAGTTTAAAACCATGACCCCTTGTCCTATCACTGCCCTCTCTGGTGAAAAGCCCCTCCCCAGCTTTCCTGTAGCCCCTTCAGGTACTGGAAGGTGCTCTAAGGTCTCCTCGGAGCCTTGTATTCTCCAGGCTGAACAGCCCCAGCTCTCTCAGCCTGTCTCCATAGCAGAGGTGCTCCAGCCCTGGGATTATCTTCGTACCCTTTTGTATCTCTGGGATCTCTCCAGAAGCTCCATGTCCTTCTTACAGAAGGACTTTCTAACTTTGTATGAAGTTACAGTTATTCATGACATGCAACAGCAGTTAAAATGTATTTTGTGAAACACAGATGCTCTGGTTTTGTATCCTTTTGAATTACTGCAAAGATTTGTTTATTACTATTTTTAAACTTGTGAGATTTTCTCTGTCCTAGTTTTAAGAGGCAAATCTGAGGTTGTCAAATCAGATGTTTTTCATGAAGACTTTAGAAAGATCTTTCTAGTGTTATTTGTGCAAGAAAATTCAGGCCTGAGCGAATGTGACCCCTCTGTGCCCTCTTTCTGCCTAGACAAAAGCAGTCGCCTGCAGCTGTGTCCATCTTGCCCTCACAGGATTTTTAAAATACCACTTGACGTGCTGAATGTATCTGAATGAATATTTTCTGTAATTTCTCACTGAAATAAGTCCTGCCTTCTCCTCATGGCCCTCAGAGCTGGAGCTCCACAGGGCAGTGTTCTTCCTCTTTCAAAGGATTGTAAGTCTGATCATCCCATACCAAAAAGGCAGTTTATGACATGGGAAATATTTCCTTGTTTTGAAGAGAGGTGGTGGGTTAGAGGAGCTGTGTAGACATCAGAGGGAACTAATTTAACAAGTCCTAAGCTCTAGTTTCAGGCTAGCTCAGACAGGCACTCACTCTGTGGCTGTGGACACATGTCTTGGGGCATTTCATAACATCCAAATTTTTTAAGTCTCTGTAAAACCTAAAACAGAATTATTGAGTCTCAGTGAAAATCAAATTGGCAGTTTTTTCCAGAGAATCTGGAACTAGGCCTACAAAGAGTTAAGTGGCAGTTGACAAAAGTACCTGGGGTTTTTCACAGCTGGAAGATACTGCACATAAAAAGGAAGATAAAAGGAGTACTTCAGGGTGGGGGAACCTCTGATCTCAGTTGTAGGAAACGGTTCACTCCAAGTGTGCCCTTCAGGGAAGACAGTTCTTTGATTTCAGTCTGTGCACATGCTGGCAAGGAACAAGTAATTTTGTTTTTTCTCCTCTGTTACCAGCAGTACTAGGGAAGGGAAGTCCACAGTTCACCAGCATTTTATCTGACTTCTGTTTTTCAGAGAAAGGGTAAGTAATTTCCCCCCAAGCTTCCTCAGAGGTGTCTTTGGCAGCCAAGAGGCCCTGATAGTTGTACACCTCCAGTTTTATTGAATGCAGCTCCAGACAGCATGGTTTTATCCTCAAGTTTCCCATTTAGGTATTCATTTTCTACTAACCCAAGGCAGGAAACTCATTTGCCATACTCGTGGCAGTTTCAGCTCAAATTATCCAGCCCAAGTTAAGAATTCACTTTTTCCCCTCTGGAACTGACATATTTTGAGTTGTCTTACTTGTGAAATGGTTTCTGACCTGTGCCCACATGGGTATATTTAGGACTTAATGCTTGCACAGAGCTTGAAAGAAGTCCTTCCTTATTAAATTTGAAGGTCAGGAGTTGCATAGAATAGAGCAGAGGTGAGCACCTCTCTACAGCAAGCCCAGCCTCTTACCTGCCCTGTTCACAATGTTTGTTTGCTTTGAACAGATGGAGAAAGGTAAACAAGCTGGTTAAAAATAAATCCTGTGGAGCTCTTGTACCTGCTTTTGCTGCACAGAAGGTGAAACAAAGAAGCAGACAGCTCAGGTCCTGAATGTCAAGGCATGATAGCAGCCAACACTGTTTGCCTGATGGAGAAGAAAAAAGTGTGTACTAATTTTTCCCATGACACCTTACAGAGGTGAGTCATGGAGAAGAGAGATGCAGACACAAGTATTTTATTTAGAAACTAGATTAACCAAATAACAGCATTACTGTGCATCATATGAGAAATGCTGCTGGTACTATCCAACATGAATGGGCTGGCAGGGAAGGTAAATGCAGCTGGTTGTATTTTGTTCATCTGAATGATAAACTTTGGGCTAATCTTTCAGGTAGAGTCACTTGCTAGTCCCAGTAACTTGTTAGCAGCCAAAAACAGGTAAAAAAACCCTGTATTATCTAGCATCTTCTGAATAATTCTCATGAGAGTCTAAGCACTTGAATGTGTAGATGACATCAAGCATGGGATTTTTTCTCCCCAGGTGTAATTGGAAAGATGCAGAGGTACAAATGCTTCCTGAGAAATTTGAATCTTCCAATATGTATTTATTAGTTATTCTTGTGTCTCTGTACTCTTATCCAAACAAGACAGATAAACTCTGAGGTTTATCATATTGATCTTTAGGCACTAATTGAAGCAGCTAAGCTGAAATCCACTCTAAGCTCCTCCTGTTCTCAGTTGCTGAGACCAACTGATCATCTTTAGATACTCCTGTGTGGAAGCAATTTCTACAAGCCTGAAGGGCTTTTTTTACAAGCACTGGAGGGAAAAGACTTGCTCTGGTCTGCTAACATGAAGTTAGTGACAGTGATGCTCAGACACTCAAATGCTTGTGGAACATCCTTAACTATCACCTGCTTTGGCAGAGTTGGTTACTTGGGGTTAGTCTTGGGACACAGGGAACTTCTGTTTACAGAGAGCTACAGTTATTTTCTCCTACCATCTTTGGCCACCCCACTACTAGTCAAAAGCACTTGCTTTCTGTTTACATTTACAGTTTCATGGTCTGCATCCAAGGTGTTGGCACACACTTACAAAGACATATTCCTTCCAGTAGGACCTTGCATGCCTCTGGTGTGCCACAAACAGCTGTTATATCTGTCATATTCAATACATCAATAATAATAATATAGCATTTTCCCTCTCTTTCCCAGGAAAAGTCATGTTTCCATCCAAGCTTTTTTTACCAGCTCACCTCCTGTGTTTTTCCTCTTCTTTTCATGCATCTAGTACTGGTGTATGTGGCAAGCAGGGGTGGCTAGATTGGATGTTGTGAATTCAATGTGACATCCTTCATTTGGCATTGCTGATCCCTTAGCTGCCATCTGGGCCTGTAGCTCTGTTCTGCAGCTGCTGTTTTTTGAGCTTTGCTGTTGTTTGAGCTGCAAAAGCTCAGTTTTGAAACACTCAAAGCAGGTTTTATCAACACGTGCAGGATAAATGCTACACAATACTCACTGGTAAATGTGTGCAGCCTTTTCCTAAGTTTGTACTTGCCTCCTTCCTTCCATTCTTGGCGCTACCAGAGTATTTTTTTTTTTTCTACTTCTGGAAAAAAAAAAAGAAAAGAGTGGACAGTAGCAAGAGCATTAAAACTTCCACAGAAAAAAGCAAGGGAGATAACAAGGACTCCTGCTCACCTTCGTGTATGAAAGCAACCAGTCCTTCAGTCTGCAGCAAGTAACTGGTTTGCCATCATTCAGTAGTGCTCTTGTTTTTCTCAACCCTGTTGGGAAATAGTCTGTGTTACATTCACGTATCATGCACATATTTATTCACCCAAAAGATCAGCAATAAAAGCAAAGAACTTAAATTGATAATGGAAAGCGGGTGGTTGTTTGTTTTTTTTTTTCCCCTAATTAAATTAGGAAATTATGTAATGGTTTGTGTGACATAAAATTATTTAAGTAGCCTGTCTAACTGCAAATAGAAAAGCCTTGCTGCAAGATGTTCTTTCACTCCTATTTTCCTCAACATTGTATATAAAAGATCTTGGCATTGGAATCATTAGCATCATTTCAATGGTTTCATAAAGAGCTTTAGAGTTGTACCACATGAGATATTTGTATGTGTTAGCATTTTCTACTAGCAGAGCACAACACTTTTGGAGCCCTGCTGTGCACAGGCTCAAGGGAGCTGGTGGTGGTGGAGATCTCATGCAATCCTTAACGGGCACATCCTGATGCCTTGATGCACTTGGGTAAATCCCACTGGGAATTCTATGGTGTTGTTCATGTGCTTAAAGTGATCAGGGCACAGCTGCAACTGCTTGTAAAACTCAGTACCTGCTGCAGTGGATTTGACTTTGTCTGGCTGCCAGACCCCACCCAGCTGCTCTCTCCCTCCTCCTCCTCAGCAGGATGGTGGGGAAAAGAGGATGAAAGAGCTCACGGGTCAAGATAAAGACAGGGAGACCACTTACCAGTTACTGCCAGGGGCAAAACAGACTTGACCTGGGGAAAACTAATTTAATTTATTGTCAATTAAAAATAAAGCAGGATGGTGAGAAACAAATACAAAATTAAAAGCTTCCTTCCTTCACTGTCCCCTATTTCTTAGGCTCAATTTCAGTCCTTCATTCCTAACTCTTCTACCTTCCCCTCTCCTTTCAGTGGAGGGGGGACAGGGAATAGGGATTGTGGTCAGTCCATAACACTTCAGTTCTGTCCTCCTTCCTCCTCATGCTCGTCCCCTGCTTCAGCATGGGGTCCCTCCCACAGGATACAGTCTTTCCTGAACTTCTCCAGCATAGATCCTTCCCACAAGCTGCAGTTCTTCAAGAACTGTTCCACGTGTGTCCTTTTCATGGGGTGCAATCCTTGACAGGATCATAGAATCGTTTTGGATGGAAAAGACCTTTCAGATCATCCAACCATTAACCTAACTTTACCAAGTCCACTGCTAAACCTGAGCACCATATCTACATGACTTTTAAACACATCCAAGGATGGTGACTTCATCACTTCCCTGGGCAGCCTGTTCCAATGTGGGTCCCTCCTGGGCCACAGGTCCCACCAGAAAACCTGCTTCTGCATGGGCTTCTGGTGTGGACTATCCACAAGCTGCTGCTGCCTTCAGGGCACATCCACCTGCTCTGGCAGGGTCCTCATGGGCTCCAGGGGGACAACCTGCATCACCATGGTCTTCTACATGGGTTGCTGGGGAATCTCTGCTCTGGCATCTAGAGCATCTCCTCCCCCTCCTTATGAGCTAACCTTGGTGTCTGCAGCATTGTTCTTCTGACATTTTTCTCACTCCTCTCAGCTGCTGCACAACTGTTTTTGTCCTTTCTTACCTAAGTTTTCTCAGAGTAGTACCATTGTAGCTGATTGTCTCAGCTGTGTCCTGTGGTGGATCCATTTTGGAGCTGGCTGGGCCTGTCTGACATAGGGGCAGCCCCTGGCCTCTTCTCACAGAGACCACCTCTGGACACCTAAGCACCTGCTTTTATAAAATGCAAAATCAGAGAAAAATTCAAGTTGGAAGGGGTCTCTGGAGGTTTCTAGTCTAATCTCCTTCTCAAAGCAGAGCTAATACGGATATTGGATTAGATTGCCCACGAATGGGAATTCTACCATCTCTCTTTTTCAATTAAAGGAAAAAACTGGATGGGTGGATGATTGCAAGAGTGGAGACTAGAGCCTAGTTTGCAATTCAGACTTGGCCATTGCTGAGGGTGGCTGAATGCCATGAAATTAGTGCCGTGGCTGAAGAGAAATCAGTACTGACATCCACCCAGTTTGCAGGGGAAACAGCAGGCAATGTTACAGCTACCATTAACTGCTTCCATTCTGCCTTGGGGACAGAATATGGGATGAGGGAGAAGAAAGGGGGAGAGTGAATGTTCCCTGGGGCAAAGACTAGAGTTTATGCTGCATTTAGCAAGGTCTGGATCCTGAGGGCTTTAGGTACCACTGGAGTGTAAGTACTAATGACTTATGTAGCAACCATTTTGAGCTCCATTGCCAAAGGTAAGGGTCACATCATCTGTAGAGAAGACTACTCACTGAAAACAACGATGACCTCAGTCTCCTTCCTCACCCTTTTCTTTCATAGCAACCTTGCATGCTCCCCTGCTGCCAATCAGAAACTGTCTTGTAACATGACAAAAGGAAAAAATGATTAATTGGGTATTTCCATGATGCTTTTGAGTGGTGCTATAACTACATGAACAAATGTTGAGCACTGCAACCAGAGGACACCTATAAACCCCCTGTTTTTCAGGTACAGGTAGTTCAGGGTTCCTGTCATTCCAGGCAATCTGAATAGTGTCATCCTAGGGAGTGAGGACAGATGCCTGGCTGGGACTAAGAACTTCTTGGCATGGGAAACAGGATTAATAGAATCATGGAATCACCAAACAGTTTGGGCTGGAAGGGACCTCAAAGATCATCTAGTTCCAACCCCCACTGTCACGGGCAGGGACACCTCTCACTACACCAGGTTGCTCCAAGCCCTATCCAACCTTTGAACACTTCCAGGGATGGGGCAGCCACAGCTTCCCTGGGCAACCTGGGACAGTGTCTCACCACCCTCACACTAAAGAATTTCTTCCTAATCTCTAACCTAAATACCCTCTCTTCCAGTTTTAATCCATTACCCCTTGTCCTTTCCCTACAACCCCTTGTAAAAAGCCCCTCCCCAGCTTTCCTGTAGCCCCTTCAGGCACTGAAAGGTGCTCCAACGTCTCCCTGGAGGCTTCTCCAGGATGAACAAGCCCAACTCTCTCAGCCTGTCTCCATAGCAGAGGTGCTCCAGCCCTCTGATCACCTCTGTGGCCTCTTCTGGACTCACTGAATAGGTGAAGGAGAAGACCTGGGCTAGAAAACTCATGGGAAAACCATGGAGAGCCAGGCTTGCTCTTTCTGCCTTAAACAGAATGGGAAAGTAGAAATCAGTAGCTGTTGCTTATGCACTGGCAACCTCTGAACCTTCATCTCACACCTTCACCCTCTTCCTTGCTAGCAGCTGGAGGGGTAAGTGCAGCTTTTCAGAGCTCTGCCACTGACTACAGTGTAGCCATGGATGGTTTATCATCACTGAGTTGGCATGTGTCTGGAGCTGGCTTTGCTGTCTGAAATGAGACTGGTAGTGAACAATAATAAGGGGAAAACATTGCCTGATCATAGAAGTGAGATGTGGTTAGAATTAATATGAAAGCAAGGCTGCAAATGCACATATTTATTCAATTACTTGTCTGGAGGATGTAGCTGCTATATTTCAGTTCTGAGATTTATTTTGACTTAGCAGGACTGAACACCATCTGTACTCAGAGAATAAAGACAAGACAAGCCCATGTTGCTTGGCTGTTGGTTCTGTAAGCTCTTTGGAGAACAGACTCCACCATAGGTCCAGAGGCCACCAAGCATCAATGGTGTTTCAAGCCCTCATGGGGTATTTAGGTGTTAGGAAAAATAAATCAGAGTACAAAAATATAGTGTGGAGGATTCAATAGCTGGCTCAGTGCTGAATTACAGATCCTGCTTAGTGCCCAAGCTTTTCTGCTGCTTATGGTTAAGGTTTGCTTTTTGGCTGAGCTGAAAAACAGAAGGCTTGGGCTGTTATTGCCCAAGATTCACATAGGTCCAGATCACTCGGAAACACAATTGGAGGGTTGCTTTCTCCAAACAAAACTTGCTGCTTTTAAAAGTTGTTAATTTGGAAAGCAAGGCAGCCTTTATAATATATGGTAAATATATACTGCAGCACAGTGCCCTGTAGCACTTTTCTTGGCACTGCTTTATTAATATCCTTTTGATTCCTTCCTGGTGAACTTAGATTGGTCTTGTTGCAGTAAACAGATTTCCATATTGAGATTCAGGTTTTGCTCCACATCAAGAGACTTGAGTGTTTCTAGACAGCACGGAAATAAATTACCTCCTTTCCTTTGAAATCTTTATCATAATTACATGATTTGCAGGGGTAATCATGCATGTCATTATGAAGAGGTGATCGTATCTTGTTCAAGTCAGTCAGCTCTCTACTGCTGCTGCAATATATTGGCAGCAAATCTCTGTAAGAAAGCTTCCATGGAAAATCTTGCTAAATCCAGAAAACCCAGGGAAATATGAATTAAAGAATAGATTCAGCAGGAAAATCTTTTCATAGATTCATTTATGAGCTCTATGTCCTAAGCACTAATGGGCTTTCTTAATTAAACAATGCTTCTTTCTTGTAATTATAGACAAGGAAAGACACAACAAATTTTGCTGAATTGGCTTTTACTAGAAGCATGTCCTCTTCTCATTAAAGACACATGGTTTCTATCAGTGTTTCATCAACTTTTTGACCTATAAGCCACTTACACTGCCTGAAGAAAGGCCTGAAAGGGAATGCCTCACATGGTTGTGCCAAACTACACATTCCTAGCATGCTTTAAAAATTACCTTTCCTTTGGTGCAACATGGAACACTGCAGACTGATAGATTTCACTGTTTAAATCCCTGTCACTTCCAGCAGTG
This sequence comes from Hemiprocne comata, assembly GCA_020745705.1. Taxonomy (NCBI): domain Eukaryota; kingdom Metazoa; phylum Chordata; class Aves; order Apodiformes; family Apodidae; genus Hemiprocne; species Hemiprocne comata. Next base: position 161,452,392 of record CM036587.1, read on the forward strand.
GTTGGTGAAGGGGCCAAAATGCAATTGCTGAAAGATGGAAACCAGCTTTCTTTTAAAACAGTGACATAACTTGAACAAAGAAATACCAGAAAGCAATTAGTTACTGTTGCTGGGCTGCTATCTGCATGCCTTGGATCAGTGCCCTGCTCTGTATGATGCAGCTCAGAGAAGTGCCTCCTACCCTCAGGCATTTACAGTCTAAGGCTGCAATAATGAGTCGTGTGGGTGTGATCCTGAAGAAGAAACTGAGGGCTGAAGGCTTAATTTTAGAAAAGGTGAACTTGCCAATACATGACATGTGGATGAGAACAAAACTAATATAAAAGTGTAGTTGTTTAAGCCTCCGAACTGCATAGCCTGAGAACTCAAAAGAAGTCTCTCTCTCTGTTAGCCAGGACTTAAAAATAAAAACTCTGTGGAAGTAATAATAACTCTCTTTCCAACTCCTGGAGCTCCTGGAGAGAGTACAGAGGAGGCCATGAAGATGACCAGAGGGCTGGAGCACCTCTGCTATGGAGACAGGCTGAGAGAGTTGGAGCTGGTCAGCCTGGAGAGGAGAAAGCTCTGGGGAGGCCTTAGAGCACCTTCCAGTGCCTGAAGGGGCTACAGGAAAGCTGGGGAGGGGCTTTCTACAAGGGCTTGTAGGGAGAGGACAAGTGGTAATGGATTAAAACTGGAAGAGAGGAGATTTAGGTTAGACATTAAGGAGGAAATTCTTTCGTGTGAGGGTGATGAGGCACTGGAACAGGTTGCCCAGGGAGGTTGTGGAAGCCCCAACCCTGGAAGTGTTCAAGGCCAGGTTGGATGGGGCTCTGAACAACCTGGTCTAGTGCGAGATGTCCCTGCCTATGCAGGGGGTTGGGACTAGATGATCTTTAAGGTCCCTTCCAACTCAAACCATTCTACAATTCAATGATTCCATGAACTCTAGCTTGGCCTATATCTATTCACAGTTTTTCACACAAATGGACTTAATACAAACTCTGAAAATTCTCTATTTTTTGATCTTACACAATTTACCCTCAGTAGTTTAACAGCTCTGCTGGCAGTATGACAGCAGCTATGAGCAGTGTTTTCTGAGTCACTGCTTCTCGTAAGAGGAAGCTTCCCCAAATCACATGAGAAACTCCTTCTCCCCCCCCCCCCCATCTAGGATCCCATAATTGCCTTTGCATTCACAAGTCTTGAGGAAACACAAAAGTCTCTCTTCTGACAATCACCATGGGCACCCCTGTAACTTATTATGAAAGTCCTTGGCAGCTGGTCAAACTGGGCTCCTGACGTTGTGTGTTCTACAAACAGACAATGGACACCTTTCAGAAGGATCATCCTCCAAGGTCAGAGCCATCATACACGGTTTGCTCTTTCTGACACTTGAAAATTGGACAGAAGTTTGATCTTTGTGGAATATGAACCTACTTTAATAATGTTCAGCTATTTCTATTTATGCCAGGTGACGCTACTTCATCAAGCTGGAATGTTTTATTTTGGAGGTTTTCTCCCACCAGAAGATTTGAAGTTTTGAGGTAAATCAACTCTGAAAAAGTCTCCAAACACCAAAGAATGGTAAGATGAAATAAGGAAGGACAACATTAGGTTCAACTATGCCAGAAAATAAAGCCTGAATTGCCTTGAAAATGATTTATTAAAATACATTTTATGAGTAATTCCCCTTTGTAGATGAGAGATTCTCTCTGCTCATCAACTAACTGGATATCCCACAAAAAACTAAAACGTGTTATAGAGGAATAAACAAGAACCATAGAAAACAGGACAGTTGGGACATGCAGTCAGTTAAGTTTTCCAACCCCAAATTTGGCTTTTTTTTTTTTTTTTAATATTAGGAGAAGTGCATCATAGAAAACAAGCCCAGACTACTGGAGGGGTGTCTGTACTCCTGCAGTGTTTCTGTAGAGTCTAGGTATGGTTATGCAGAAAGCTCCTGGGCCTTGTGGCAGCACAGCAGGCCTGCTTCTCCTGGCAGGGGTTGCCCCCGTGTCCCCATGCAAATCAGGGGCTTGAAGCAGTAAACGTGAGTTAATTATTTACCAGAAGTTACGTTCCATCCAGTTTCAGACATATGTGACACAGCAACGTGTGCCTAATTGCTGTATTTGACATGTCAGGCAATATTTACATATACTACTTTCGCAGTGATATAGAAGTACACCTAAAAGTATATGGTATGTTTAGCTATGCAAATGATTGAGCTTTGTTCTCTGTCTGCTGCACTTCTAAATCCCTAAGGACCCTTTGATGCAAATAAAATAATATGGGCTTCATTAATTATAGAATCAAAGACAAATGCTGTTAGGAAGGGATCTTTGGAGGTGTCTAGTCCAACTCTTTGCTCCAAGCAGCATTAACTTCAAAGTTAGATCTGGTGGCCCCTGCTCCTCATCCAGCCAAGTTTCAGAAATGTCTGAAGATGGAGGTTACTCGACCTCCCTGGGGGACCTGCTCAAGTGCTTCATTGCTCTCATGGTGAAAACCTTTGGCCTTATAGTCAATCAGAAAATCCTTTGCTGCAACCTCCAACTGTTGACTCTTGTCCTCCCACTGTGCACCTCTGAGAAGACTCTGTGTTGGTTTTTTTTCACAACCTCTCTTCAGGTAGATTGTGATTAGATCTCTTAAACTGGTGCACAGGAGGTTTAACTTAAGTATGAGAAAATACTTCTTTACTCTGAGGGTAGCAGAGCACTGGACAAGCTGCCCAGAGAGGTTGTGGAGTCTCCATGCTTGCAGACATTTAAAACCCACCTGGACGTGTTCCTGTGTGATCTGCTCTAGGGGATCCTGCTCCAGCAGGGGGGTTGGACTAGAGGATTTCCAGAGGTCCCATCCGACCCCGACCATTCTGTGATTAACCTCCTTTTCTGGCAGCTCTGCCCTTCAGCACACCAACCTCTGCCCCCAGAATGGCATCCACAATCTTGCTGATGATGCCTTTGATCCCATGGTCCACGTTCATGATCAAGATGCTGAGTACTACTAGCCCCAGCATCAAACATTGAGGAATGCTACTCATAACCAGGCGTCACATTTCAAACTGTCCACCACAACCCTTTGGACTTGATGGTCCAAACAGTTTTCAGACACATTGGGGTCCACCTATCCAGCCCATTTCTTCCCAGCTTGGCTACAAGGAAGCTATGGGGGACTGTGTCAAAGCCTGGTGAGAAGGTAAACGACATCAATTTCTCCCCTGTCTTCTACAGAATCAATCACCAAGGCTGGTAAGGCATGATTGCCCTTGGTAAACCCATGCTCACCACTTGTAGGCACCTGCTGTGCTTAGAAATGGCTTTCATAAGGTCTTGCTCTGCCATGTTGAGCTGCCTGCTAGAGAACGAGGAGCATCAGCATGGAATGCTGTCAAGTTAGAAAGGTCTCACATCATTCATGCCCATACTGGCTAATGCTCGTGGAGTCTCTTCTTTTTGAGTTTACATGAGACTGCTGTGTTTACACTCGCTGTGTGCTGCCTTGTTGTGGTTCTTCCTGAGGCATCTTTCATCTTGGCATCAACTGGGTCACTTGGAAGCTAGTTATTTTATATGGAACATACAACTATTTGGAATTCTGGTTGGATCCAAGCCTGGATTAAACTTCTTCAATACCCTTGTCATGTGAATAGGTAAAAATGAGCAACCGTATCATATTGAAACAGTTCCCAAGTTTAGAGAAGATTGGTTTTTATATAAAGGGTTCATTTTATTTATAGATGCTGGTTTTTTCATAGAGTGGTGTAAGGGCAGCTACAAAAATATAAAGAGGGGAAGTGTTTGGCTTTTAGTATGTCTTTAACTAAGCTAATATTAATTAGTGGTGATGTTTACTGTATTGTGCTTTTGGGGAGGTATGAACTGCTGATAGATCCTTTCTGAATGCAGTGGAGCATCCCAAGACACTGATGCTTCAGATTCCAGGGACAAAACCAAGTTTACTTTATTTAAAAAAAAAAACAAAAAAACATTTCATAGTTATTTGGGAGTTCATCTAGTGGGAGGTGTCCCTGCCCATGCAGGGGGGTTGGAACTAGATGATCTTTAAGGTCCCTTCCAACTCAAACCATTCTGTGACTCTATGAATTATGGTATCTGTGCTTATGTATTTTAAGGTTTCTTACATTGATGTACACAAAAAGCTACTACACAAAAACTGTTCTACCTGAAATTTTATTTTCTGTATCAGTCTATCTTTGAGTAAATCTGGATCTGCACTTCTTTTACAGCACTGCAATAAAAGGACAAATGTTATGAAGTCTTAATGTTGTGATCAAAGCAGATGCAAAATCTCTTTGGCTGCCTGAGATTGTGCCAGATGGAAAAGAGATGGAAGTGTAATAAGTGTCATACTAAGCAAGTCAGATTTGAGGGACATGTTATGCATCCCACATAAATAAAACACTGCTAAAACTGACCCTAAAGTGATGAGATTCAGGAGCAAGCTCTTCTGTAGCCTCAGGATTATCTCACAATATCTACAAAGCAAAGTGTTTCTAATATTCAGAGCACTCAAATTAGTCTGGTTCTTTGCCAAGGCCTGACAGCCCAGTGTTGCTACATTTCTCTAGCTGTGATGAAGCTCAGCTATTTTTTTTGCCCCTCCCAGGACTTTAAACAGATTTATTTCTGTCTCAGAATAATAAAACAACAGCCAGACTCCTTATCAGAAATACAGAGATGACAGAGAATAAGTGCTGCACTGACACCCAAAGCTATTTCCTTGGGGCTCAGTTATTCCTTCACAAATAATAATTTCTGTTAAATTGAAAAGTCACTGACTGTGCAACAGGCTGAGGATCTTCCCTCCTTGGTTGATCAGAATTCTAACATCTGGTTTCCTTCATATAAACAAATTTAATCCTCTTGCTGTATTTGTACACAGAGTCTCTGAGAATGACAGGATCATTCAGGTCAGAAGGGACCTCAGGAGAGGTCTAGTCCAGCCTCCTGCAGGGTCAGCTGTCAGGACAGACCAGTTTGCTCATGGTTTTACTCAGTATCTTCTTGAAAACCTCTAAAGATGGAGATGGCACATCTCTAGGATTCTGCTCCAGTGAGGTGAGGGTAGAAGTTTGGAGATGATTTTGGAAGGTATTTCAAACATAAGTCTGATCATGGGACACTCGATTATGTCACCCTATGAGTATGGGATTTTGAGGGTGGCCTTGTTGGAGTCCCCAACACAAGGACATGGAGCTGTTGGAGCAAGTCCAGAGGAGGGCCACAAAGATGATCTGAGGGCTGGAGCACCTCTGCTATGGAGACAGGATGAGAGAGTTGGGCTTGTTCACCCTGGAGAAGAGAAAGCTCTGGGGAGACCTTAGAGCACCTTCCACTAGGGGCTATAGGAAAGCTGGGGAGGGACTTTCTACAAGGGCTTGTAGTGAGAGGACAAGGAGCAATGGATTAAAACTGGAAGAGGGGAGGTTTAGGTTAGAGATTAGTAAGAAATTCTTTAGTGTCAGGGTGGTGAGACACTGGCACAGGTTGCCCAGGGAAGTTGTGGCTGCCCCATCCCTTGAAGTGTTCAAGGGCAACTTAGATGGGGCTTGGAGCAACCTGGTCTAGTGGGAGGTGTCCCTGCCCATGCAGGGGAGTTGGAACTAGATGATCTTTAAGGTCCCTTCCAACCCAAACCATTCTATGATTCTATGATTGTTAAAGCTAGAGTCAGCTCAAGGCTTCTCATCTGATTGGGCAGGCTATATTTTAGAAGCCAGATCACATAAAAGAAACACATGAGTTTTGAAATTATTTTCTTAACTCAGGCAGTCTAGCTCAACACAGTATTTGGAAGCTGATTTTGATTTCTATGTCAACGGAATATTTAATTATTCAGAAATGGCCCTCAGGTCTGATAAAGCCTTCCCCATGTTGAGGGTATATCAAGATCAGCAGTTTTTTCTGCACATACACAGCTCTAAGCAGCTGAGTAGCACATCAGACAGTTAACAAACAAACAACCATTTACTGTGTTTGTGGTCTTACAAGAAGAAAACATAATGAAAGCTGGAATTTCATCCTCAGTTGGCCATTTTTCTTAGGAGAATAACCATTGATCTACATGAATCTTTTTATAGCACAGAGGCATTCTTCTCTGTGAGAATTATTTCATCTTACCAGTGACCCCATATAGCAGGTTCCCTACTTCCAGAGCTCTTGAGCTTTTATCAGATTCACATTATTACCTTTCATCTTGTAGTTCTGTTTTGATAATAACTTCACCATATCCTTGCTTCAAGGGCTGCATTAATTATGAATGAGAATCATTCAGTATTTATCATTGAAGACAGCAATCAGAAACTAATCATTATTACAGATTAATTAACTACAGGGTGACCTGCATTGCTTAATAGCCTCAGTTCATTTGTAATTTTCTTTTAACATGGTCAAATGCTAGGTCAGAGTTACAGGTTAATGACTGTAAGACGTAGGGTTGTTATGTTGGAAGTGATAACCCTAAGACAACCAATTAAACATCCCACCCTTCTTGAATGATTCATATATCAGTCTTTCTTTGTTTTAATTAGGTGGGGATATCAGTTAGAAATAGCAATGTGACTTAGCACAGCAATAGTAAAGGTTATTTTTGGTGTTCATAATTAAAAAATAATATCGTAAAATCTGTACAAGGTTGTGAAAAGATACACACAAGTGATTAGGAAAGAACTTTAAAAGTAGGAGTTGTATAATCTCTCAAAAATAAATTGAGAATAATAATCTTGAACTCTGCAAGGATAAATCTTTTTGTATCAAAGAACCTGTTCAAACAGCAAACAAACTGTAACACGATCTAATGACAAAAAGCGACGCTAAACAGTGAAACAAAAAAGGAGATGCCTGACTTTTAACAGGGATTGTTAGTAATCCCTATGGCAGGAACTCATGGCATCAGCCAGAAGTTACAAATGTAATACAGGAATCACTCTGATTCTGTGGCCTGAGCTACACAAGCTAAACAAGATTATTTTGACATTGAAGTTCATTAATATAAATCTTTGAGCCCATGGTCTTCTACCACTTTGAAGAAGTGATCCCTGAACTTCCAGGTTTTCAAGAATTTCCTTCTTTTATTCAGTGCTATGGAAACATAGTTTCCTATATTCTGCATTTGTGACTTCCTCTAAATAAGTCATTTGAGAGCACCACAGGCCTTATAATCCTGAGCTTTAACACCACAAAAATTTAGATAATAAAATCCCCATTGAGATCACACTTTGAGTTTCTGATGTTCCTTGTAGTTTTTGAAGAAGTCTGTTCGGAAACCTGGACTGATAAACTCATGAGCCTGGACCCATTTATATCGGGATTTTTTTAAATTGAAGTTACGTGAACACTGGTCCACAAAAAAAAGTTTGTGGTTGTGACAAAACTATGCCTCATGCCTTCAGTTTCAGAGAAACTGTGCTGTATGGTTTCGGGTACTTTATGGACCAGTCCCAGAGGAAACACATTTTGCTCGGTGAACATCTATAGAGAGCCAATACGTACAGTGTGACTCATTGTCTGTTTAGATTAAACAGCCTCAAAATAAATCCTGGAGTCCCCAAGTTGTTTCTCTGCCGCACAGGCAGCTCCACAGGGAACACTGCTGCTCCGGTGGTGAAAGCAGCGCGCAGTCTGCAGTCAGCTCTGTGCTTACAGTTCACTGAAACTGTGACCCACGGTAAATAAGAGACTCGTTTAGTGGCAGTCACATAGCCCTGCTGAGTCACCTGGAGCAAACAGCAGGGAATGGCATCACCTATCGAAACACCAGGCCATGACCTCACCCACCTCTCTGAAGTGTGTGGTGTTGGGCAGCCCTGAGGCAACTCAGTCCTTCTGGGTCAACCGCCCCGCAGGGAAATCAGCTCGTGGGTGACGGGGAGAATCAGAGGATCCTCAAATGGTTTGTGTTGGAAGGCACCTTAAAGATCATTTAGTTCCAAGCCCCCCTGCATGGGCAGGCACACTTCCCACTACATCAGGTTGATTCAAGCCCCATCCAACCTGGCCTTGAACACTTCCAGGAAGGAGACCACCACAACTACCTTGAGTAACCTGTGCCAGTGTCTCACCACTCTCACAGGAAAGAATCTCGTCCTAACATCTAACCTAAATCTCCCCTCTTTCAGCTTAAAACCGTCCACCCTCGTCCCATCGGTCCACGCCCTTATAAAAAACCCCTCTCCATCTTGCCCGTACCCCTCAGGCACTGGAAGGCGCTCTGGGGTCTCCGCCCCTCTCGCCCCTCTCGCCCGCCCCTCCACCGAAACCCCGCCCCAGACACATGCTACCGGTTCTGATTTGCCGCGGCTGCTCAGAGCGACATGAGAAACAGCCAATCACAGTGTGCAGTGCCTTGGAGCGGGGCGGGCTGCTGCGTGCGCGCCTGCCTGTGTGAGAGAGCGAGCGCTCCCCGCCCCGCCCGCTCCCGGCCCGGCCCGCGGGGAGGGGCCGAGCGGCCCTGAGGGAGGGAGCGGCAGGAGCCGCGGTCCCGGCTGCCCCTGGCCCGTTCTGTCATGGAGGACGTGCTGCCCTCGGGCTTGCTGGAGATCTGCCTGCTGGTCGGCGTGCAGAGGGAGCGGGTGAGGGCGGTCCTGCAGGTGAGAGGGAGTTCGGGGAGGTGAGGGAGCGCAGGGCAGGCGGGTTCGCTGCTGCCCCTCAGACCAGCTGGGGCATCCGGGGCAGGTTCTGTCAGCCCGGTTCTCTGCCTCGAGGTCTAACCGGAGTCTGAGCCAGGTCTCCTCCTCCCTGGCCGGGCCTCTCTTTCCCCGTACAGTCTTGAGTAGGACTACGGGGTTGCCTTGTTTCTATTATCGGATAGAGCAGGAATACTTGGAAGAAAACTTGTTTTGACAGGAGATCCTCAACAAAGTAGGGATAATTTAGTAGCGGTATTAAGTAATTACACTTCGCCAAAGGTCTGAGCTTAGATGAAAAGTATGATGTAGCTTTATATAAGCAGGAACAGCAAAATGCTTGGGCAATGCGTATCCTTTACTTGGTGCTAGCCCCTTTCCTATCTTCCATTGGAGATTAAAACCTAAAGATACAGGAATAAAACTTGGTAACTTGTATGCTTAGGACCACACGAGGTTAAATCCCTGTATTGATATCAAGCCTGGTGCTCTTGAGTTTGGCACAACCTGAGCAATGCAGATATGACACGAGTTGATAGATTGGTTTCTGCTTTGAATATGTGGTTTATAATTTGTTTATGACAAAAGCCACTTCACATGTGAGTTAGCAATTCAAGTCCTCTTCCTGATTTTGCTTTGTTAAAATGTGCGGGTGGTTTTATTAGATACTTAAGGGCTGTTGTGCCAGCACGTGCTGGAAAGCCAAGCTGCTCCCAGGGATCTCGGGTTGTCTTGCTTGAACGTGAATTTGATGTAATAGTAGTAGATAAAGAAATCTTTGTTAGACTTGTTGCTGCTCACTCGTGCAGGAGACAGCTTTTGCTGACGTCAGCTTCTTCAGTGATACCAGCAAAGCTGAGGTTAAAATTCCAGGATCTCATTCATGTATACGTTCAAATTGGGGAAGTAGTTGTGCCATCAGTGTCACCACTGCACTTTTGAAATCGATGTGTGTGTGTTGCTTCAGCATCTGCGTGAGAATTAAACCCAAAAGAAAGGGAATTTCTTTTTCATTCCAATCTGCTCGGTTTGATCTGTTTGCTTCCAGAAGACCTGTAGAACAACAAATAGGAAATTGGTGACAAAAAGTAAAAGCCATTCTGATACTCCGATTGTACTACCAGGTTTTGAATTGTTTCTTTGATCAAGTTATAAAATGGAGTGTTGGAAAGGAAAGTAGTTTCTTTGCTTGTCAGTATTAACTACAGTAGCATCCCTGCAAGCTGTTACACCATGGGGATTTCAATCACTGTCTTAGGGCAAGTTTCTAGATTTACTCCCATTTCATTCTCCTTCTGCAGCATGAACTACATGAGGAAATGGTGGAATATGTTCTGTCTCTAATTTCAGTGAATGTAGAAAGAAGAGACCTTATTAACAGAAAATAAGAACATTTTGGTGGAAAGTAGTGGACCTGTGATGATATTTACAGATGAAACAGCAGGGTAAAAATCTTTGCAGTGCTTCACATTTTGGTCGTGAAAGTGTCTTTGGGCCTTCTTAACTTTATTGCAATACGGGTGTTTTTTTGGTGGAGTTTGTGGGGTTGTTCGTGTTTGTATAGTTTGGGGTTTTTTGTTGATGGTTGGACTTGGTGATCTCAGAGGTCCTTTCCAACCATGACAATTCTGCGATTCTGTGGAGTAATAACGTCAGTGACAACATGATATAACCTGCTCCCAAAGGAAGAAAAGTCTTATATGACTGACCTGTTGTCGATGGAGATATCTTTTTTAAAGACACAGTTTTGCACTGAAGCTCATGAATTGAAGTTTCTGTCCATATTGCTAAGTTGTCACTCTAAGATTTTAATGTTAAGAGATCAGAAGCTGCTATTTTCAGCTAGAGATTATTTTTTTTTTTTTAGTGTTGGAGGTGTGTATTTTGTAAGAATGAAATGTACAATAGTGAAGATCATACAGCCATCTTTGATAAGATTTGTTTCCCCTAAATGATCTTCAGCTATTAAGCTGGGTTTTGATAAGGCAAGTAGGATGTGCAAGCTGTCTGTGGGATGTCTCAGATCTTCCTGTAGCCTCCACTGCTGGGTTCTCTATCTACCCACCCAAGTCAGTGGTACAGAGCTTGTCTCTTACAGTGTCTGCATCATGCTTTTTGGCCCTGCTAATGCAGACATAACCACCAAACAAATTTCTTCCCTCTTCTGTAGTGCCTCCCTGGGCATCAAGTTGTGTGAAAGAAATGAGGGGTGATCGAGTTGGGTGTTAGTCAGCAGTGTGTGCTGTGGTGGTGAAAATAACTGTGCAATGGCCTGTGTCATCAGGACTGTAGCTCACAGGTGAAAGGAAGGGATTGTTACTGTTATTGTTACTACTCCACACTCCTGAGGTCACATCTAAATACTGTCCCACATTTGGGCACCTTGATACTGGAGAACTGCTGACAAGTGGGAGCCAGACCAGAAGAAGCTAAGCTATATGAGGGCTGGAGCACGAGGGGGAGGAAAGAATCTCCTTCCTAAGGGATTTCTGAAACTTCCCTGGATGAGACCCAGAGCAAGCTGATCTGACTTCACTTATCACTGCTTTGAGCAAAGGATTGCACTAGAGCCTCCAGAGGTCCCTTCCAACCTTTTTTAACGTTTCATGCTTTTCTCTGCCTGAGTATTCCTCAACGAAGCCAGTTCTTTCATGACATTCAAAATGAAATTAACTTTTTCAATGATGGGAAGAGGAGAATGAGGTCAAGGAAACACCAAATAGCTGAGATCACACTCTGATATGTGGTTTCAGCACTCTTTGTTTTTGTCTAAAATAGTGAGGTCATTGTTAAAATCTGTCTCTCTTCCATGTCCTGTATGGCACTGTTGTTACAGGAGCATAAGCAGTAAATGGTGATGGAATAACATCCCTGACTTCTGGAATCCTGCAGTATTACAGGAGAGAAAAGGCATCAGTGTTTAACCTGTGTATGATACAAGTACATTTGATAGTGAAAAGCAACAAAAGAGAAGCATTGAAAAATGAAGAAGTAACAGTGGAAGCAGAGAATATAAAGTGTTCAAAGAAGAGTAGAAACAAATTAATATTGTTCCATCGCTGCCCATTAATATACCTGAGCTGAAAGGGTAAGAAAATACGACTTTGGCCAGAGACATTAGTATGAGCTGACTTGAACACTGACAACTGAGTCACTAGGTCAGTGACCACGCTGGCAGTGCTGTTCCGTGGGGAAAAAAAGAGGTGTTCAGTGCTTCTGTTGTAGTTCCAGACATGAAGGCCCTGCCATTTCAGAAGCTGTTACCCTGTGAGGTTATTACACCGCTGGCTGTCATCCAGCGCGCTGTGGCACAGAGCTGCCTGCAGTGCAAGTGGGCATTGCCCTGCCAAAGCAACTTTGTATGATGAAAACCTCTGCTGGGCAAAGCTGCCACGTCAAGATTGCTGCTTCCCTGGGTAGCAGCCTCCAGGCTGAACCTGGATTTCCTCCCAAAATGTTTTAGCTGCAGGTTGTTTTGAGGGTGATCGCAGTGGATTTATCTGTGTTTCCAGTTTCTTCACTTGAAGTGGATGTCAGCTGCCAGCTCTGGAGGATGACACTTGGAGCATGGGAGGATATGGCACTCAGTACCCCAATTTGTAAAGTGCTATGTAAAGTCATTGCTACCTTTTGAATATCCCAGTGGATACTTAGCTCAACTTTTATCTTTTCCACTATAATTTCTTTCTAGTTCAGACTCTCTGTGTTCATTAAAAGAGTGTTTTTTCACTTGCTATTTTTCCTGAAATACTTATTTTCAAGTATCTTATTATAGAGAACAGGAGCTTAAGATATGTTAGCTAATACGTAATGAAGGGAAGTATTACTTCTGATTTTTCCTATGATGCTCAAATGTGCAAAAGACAACTGGTGGACTCCTCTAGTAGGACAAATAAGCTGAAACTTTCTGTTCCAAAACTTGGGGAGGGTAAGATTGGCTTCAGTAAAACAATAGAGCTTTGTTGTAGCTGTTTTAAAGTAGGGAAAGGATAAGAGAGGCCAGCATTGGTTCTCAAAGAATATCTCCAATACAGGTAACAACAATGCATCATGTCTGAAGGTAAAAGGAGCATGTATGCTTCATCTATCTTTGAATCAGTTAGCAAAAAGTTGAAAAAGAAACAGCTTTTTAGGCACAGTGAGGCTGGCCTTTCCTGTTTCCAAATATCCATTGGTTAAACAAAGCTTTAACTTGCTGTTTTGACCTTGCAGGAAGAACTAAAATTACAGTGGAGTGATTGAAAATGTAGCCACTTGTCTCTACGATACAGTCAGGAATACAAAAAGTGTTCCCATGTACAAGGAAATCTCCTCTTCTGATCACTTTCTCCACAGATTTCTCATAGCAAGGCAGGAAGGGCTTTCAGTGCAGTGGTACTTTACAACTAAAAAAGTGTTGTCATTTTGTACATAGTCTTGGGATGCCTGTTCCACTTCGTCATGAGTATATGGAGAAATTTTCATTGCTTCATGTTTTACAGTGCCTTAAAATTGTGTTTATTGTAACAGTGCAATTAAAACTGACAATCACTTTCTTTATTGCCTTATAAAGTTGAAAGTTGTCTAGTGAAAGCTTAGGTGGTTTTGGTTTTGTTTGTTTGTGTTTTTTTTTTTTTTCCTATAGAGTTTATTCTGAGTTCAAATGTAGCTTTCCCTAAAGTTGAACAAAGACTTATCAAGGGGGTGCAGCTGTTTTTCCTTGTTTCCATGTATTTGTTGCCTGATTGCTCTTACTACCGGTGTTTATTTCAAGTGTAGCTGAAATATATACTAACATTTGAGAGGAGGAAATGCCTTACTTGATAATAGAATAGAATAATACTAATAATAATAGAATAATAGAATTGTAGGACGGTTTGGGTTGGAAGGGACCTTAAAGATCATCTAGTTTCAACCCCCTGCATGGGCAGGGACACCTCCCACAAGACCGGGTTGCTCAAAGCCCCATCCAACCTGCCCTTGAACACTTCCAGGGTTGGCACAGCCACGACTTCCCTGGGCAACCTGTGCCAGTGTCTCACCACCCTAAAAGAGAAGAATTTCTTCCTAACATCTAACCTAAATGTCCCCTCTTCCAGTTTAAAACCATTACCCCTTGTCCTGTCATTACACACCCTGGTAAAAAGTCCCTCCCCAGCTTTCCTGGAGTCCCTTCAGGCACTGGAAGGTGCTCTAAGGTCTCCCCAGAGCCTTCTCTTCTCCAGGCTGAACAGCCCCAACTCTCTCAGCCTGTCTCCATAAGCAGAATTTCTCCAGCCTTCTGATCATCTTTGTAGCCCTTCTCTGGACTGGCTGATATGGTGTATTTTGAATGATGAACGATGCTTTTTTTTTTTTGCCTACTGAAGAAAAAATGTATTCAAAATGCACAGTTTTAGGGGTAGAGAGAAAACAGGGCTAAAAAATGGTTTGAAAAAACTATCAGGATGAGTGTTAACTTAGTGGTTGTATTTTTTGTTTTGTTTTTATAGAGTACTCAAAGAAAACTCAAAAGTCTTCCTCCTCTTGATCCAGAAGTTCTTTCTGTATTTGTGCCTCCGTTTACTAGCAGAGATGACATTCAGGTGAATAATGCTGGGAATAACTTGAATAAAAGTAAACGCAGGTCTTTCCGAAAGAAAAAAGAGAGACCAAAGGTGGAAAATGTCAAGAGTCTCAACGGGGAGCAGAAAGCACCTGACACAGAAGATATCACAGTCCCAAAGGACATTGATCTTATTGGTTTGCCACAGCTATGCTTCCCAGGTATGGTAGGGCTCACATTTCTTAATGAGGGTTGTTTTAATATATATTTTTTGACCATTAGTACAGCTACATTCTTGTTTTTTAATTATTGTCTTCTCTTTTTTTTTATTTCATGGTATAAAAAAATGTGTCTGCTTGTGAGCAGGTCCGTGATGAAAGCAGCTGCTGCCTGCTTGGGGTGCCCTTACTCTGTGGTGTCAAACACATCTATTAGCAGCAGTAACTGCAACACCTGCAAGACAGGGAAGCTAAAAGTCCCTTGTCCCCTCAGCCCTTACTGGTAAATCTTGGTTTGAGTGAAGTGCAGACACTTTTAATTCCCTCCCCCCAAAAAAATGACTGAGTACTGTCTCACTTTCCATTTGGTATTAAGATACCACCTTAAGTAGTGACTGTTTCCTCTGGGTTTAATTGCAGAAATTTTAATATGCATGTCACTATTGCAGACCTTATAAAGAAACTGAAAGGCAAAAAAATAAACAAACCTGATCTATAGTATTTTGCCACTTAAAATGCAGAATAATATAATATTTTTGCTTCTTCAGTAATATGTAGCTTACAGCCTTTGTAACAACCTTTAGAGCAGATGGATTGTGCATGTTGATCCCTTAAAATGAGACATTTCTCTTGAAGTTAAGTGGGAATGTGCATGATTTGTCATGAATTGCTTTGCAAGCAGCTGTAGTTAAATATGTAGTTAAAAAAAAGGTTTCTGCTTTCATTGCAGGAGGACTTTATGTAACTTCTGAATCAAAAGAGGACCACATTCATTTCCTGGTCTTCACAGATGTCTGTGGTAACAGAACATTTGGTGTTGTTGCACAGTACTACCAGCCTATGCAAGTATGTTATTTAACTCAGGCTTTTATTAAAGCACATTAAAAGATATAAAGTAAAGCAAAACACCTGGAGAATAATGTCAGGTTTAGTTTATGGAATTAGTTAACAGATACGTTTTTATGTTAGTAGGAATACAGAACAAATTATACTTAATATTGCCATTGTAAATTAAGAACACTGGAATGTCATTGCATTAGGAAAGACTTATGGATTTCAAAGTTTTTAATATTTTGGAGCAGTCTTTGTCCCTTGGACATCTTTCTTTGGTGAAGATGGTATTCTTTCTAAATATCTTTTGCACTGAAATTCTTTTGGATAAGTATGTCCACATCTTGAAGGCTGATATTTTCTGAAGACCTTAAGAAAGATAGATGTTCAAATCCCCTTGAAATTTACAATTGGGGGTCACATCTCTAGGGTTCTCAAGAAAATATCAGCCATAAAGTCATGATCAACATAAACATTAATCTGTAGTTTTCTTGCAGGATGGCTGTATGTCCTCGAATGGGCAGGCCCACTGGGAATCTGCACAGACTGGGAAGATGCCCCTGTGTTTTGTACCATTTGCTATTTGTGTTATATCCAGATACCCGTATTTTAATGCCCTGAAGGATTGCATCTCTTGGTAAGACTTGCTATCCTGTGTGTTTCTCCTGGAAATAACTGTGCAGGCTTTAATAGATGAGTTTGTAGCTGCATAATGCTAAAACAGGCCTTAGTTTCAATTTGTGGTAGTGTGAGATGTGTGGGAGAGGACAAGAAGAAATATAATGTCAGTGTTACCCAGACAGTGAATGCAAATTCTAAATATCAGGGAAATTAGTTATGCTATTGTCTTCATTTTCTTGGATTTTTTTTTTTGTAAGTCTAGAAAATACTAATTTGCAGGGAACAGATCTCTCAAAAAAATTTTTTTTTTTTTTTTTTTTGAAGAGGGTTAGCTGTAATTTTGCCATGCTGGTGAAAATGACATTGAAAGCACAAAAACCTCTTATAATGCACCAGATCAATGTCATAAAAACATGAATATGTGTTACCCCAACCCCAGCTTCCTCAGCCTGTCTTCATAAGAGAGGTACTCCAGCCCTCTGATCATTTTGGTTGCCCTCCTCTGGACACGTTCCAAGAGGTCCACCTTCTTATGTTGGGTTCTTCAGAGCTGGACGCAGTACTCCACGTGAGGTCTGACCAGGGCAGAGTAGAGGGGTAGAATCACCTCTTTTGATCTGCTGGCCACACTTCCTTTGATGCAGACCTTCTGGGCTGCAGTTGTACACTGGTGACTCATGTCCAACTTTGGATCCACTAGTATCCCCAGGTCCTTTTCCACAAGGCTGCTCTCTAGCATGTCTTCCCCCAGCCTGTATTCATATCTCTGGTTGCCCCGGCCCAAGTAGAGGACCCTGCCCTTGGCCTTGGTGAACCTCATGGGGTTCACTTGGGCCTACTTCTCCAGCTTGTCCAGGTCCCTCTGGATGGCATCCCATCCCTCTGGCATATCGACTGCACCGCCCAGCTTGGTGTCATCAGCAAACTTGCTGAGGGTGCTCTCAATGCTACTGTCAATATCGTTGATGAAGATATTGACAACAGGCTCAACATGAGTGCACAGCTGCTGCAGCAGCAAAGAAAGCCACCAGGATGCTGGGCTGCATCAACAAGGGCATCACCAGCAGAGATCAAGAAGTCATCTTCCCACTCTACTCGGCGCTTGTCAGACCACACCTGGAGTATTGCCTTCAGTTTGGGTCCCTGCTCTACAAAAAAGACAGGCTGGAGAGGGTCCAGAGAAGGGCCACAAGGATGATCAGAGGACTGGAGGACCTGTCATATGAGGAGAGGCTGAGAACACTGGGTTTGTTCAGCCTTGAGATAAGAAGGCTTTGGAGAGACCTTATAACCATGTTCCAGTTCTTAAAGGGTGGCTGCCAAGAAGATGGAGACTCCGTATTGACAAGGAGTCACATGGAAAAGACAAGGGGTCATGGGCACAAGTTGCTCCTGGGGAGATTCCAATTGGATACAAGAGGTAAATTTTTCCCCATGAGGACAATCAAACATTGGAACAGCCTCCCAAAGGAAGTGGTGGATTCCCCCACATTGGACAGTTTTAAGTCTCAGCTTGACAGGGTGCTGAGCCATCTCATATAAACTATAGTAGTACCTAGAAAGGTTGGACCAGATGATCCTTGAGGTCCCTTCTAACCTGGCTTCTATGATATTAAACAACACTGGTTGCAGTACAGACCCCTGAGGGACAACACTTGTCACTGTTCTCCATCTGGACATCGAGCCATTGACCACTACCCTCTGGATGTGACCATCCAGCCAATTGCCAATCCACTGAACAGTCCACCCATCAAACCCATATCTCTTCGACTTCGAGAGAAGGATGCTAAGGGGGACAGTGTCAAAGGCCTTGCAGAATCCAGATAGGTTAAATCCATAGGTCTTCCCTTGTCCACTGATGCAGTCACTCCATTGTAGAAAGGCACTAGGTTGGTTGGGCAGGATTTGCCCCTAGTAAAGCCGTGCTGGCTGTCCTGAGTCACCTCCCTGTCCTCCATGTGCCTTAGCATGTCTTCTAGAAGTATCTGTTCCATGATCTTCCCAGGCACAGAGTCATGACACTTTAAATCATCCACGTCACTTGAGGGAGTATAGTGGTTACTTGGCTTTTTTAGAACTAGGAGATAAAAATCTTTGGAGAGTACTTCACTGGTTAGAAACACATTCATACTCCACAGTGTAGATGAGTTAAAACATAAGTGAACATGGGTCTGTATTGTTATTTAGTAATTTAACTTATTTTGAGGTTTTATGTTGCTTTATTGTTAAGTTGTTAAAATCTATGTGCTTCTTTTATGAAGTAGATTAAAAACTCTCTGCATCAGGGAACCTGTCTCTGTACATTGGACATTACTGAGTAATCTTAACTTGCAGACTTGTGGTCCAAAGGTAAAGAGTTTTTTTTCACTGAATTCCAGTCAAGCTTTCTAGAGTAAAATTGAAGTCAGGTGATTTTTTTTTTTTTGCAGGTATTTGCTTCTTGCATGTAGTTGAAAGATGTTAGGGTTTTAAGTCAGAGTTTGAGTCTTCCAGTGTGTTCTGGTGGCAGTCAGTATGCTGAGCAGATGACCAAGCAAGGGTGTGCTTCCTGGGTGCTAGCTGAGGTGCATCACTAGCCCCTGACCTGACTGCATTCCACGGTGACACTTGAGCACTCATTTTCCCACCCCACACACCTCTTCTTCCCCGTGCTGTGGACCTGGATCTGGTTGGAGCACTGACTAGCTGATGAAGGGAAGTCTGGAGGAACAAAACAGGACCTTCCTCCTGGGCAGTTCAGATTTGGCCTCCAAAAAAGCTGTGGTATCAGAAGTGAGTCACTCTGGCAGCCCTTAGTGATGAGCAAGCACACCACTGGTGCTATTCATGCTACCTCTGCTCTGTCATTTTCAAAGCAGTAGTAAAGTGATTTAACGTGGACAAGGGACTTCAACATGATGGAAACTTGGTATTCACAGGTTAGTGCAGTAAAATAAAAAGCAAATGTTTGTTTTCCTTTCTCCTTTCCTGCCCAGATCACTTTTTCCACTCTGTGTTTAAATCAATTACATCAGCTGTTGGTATTGCAGGAGCTGATTCATTCCTCCCTTTTTATAGTCTCAGATCCCAAGGAAATGCTGATCTGCACGTGTCACTCTTACAGCTCTACACCTGAGTTGTTGTGCTCTACTGCTCATATCCATCTTTGTAACAGGATCCATGCTGCTTCTCCACAGTCAAGTCAGCCTGCAGGAGGTCTCACCCCACACTGCCTTGTGGGAAACACTTAGGGTGTTCATCAGTGGTTTATAAAGTATATTAATAAAGTACTGATTTTTGTCTCTGAAGTGAGACATCTCCAAGCTGGGGGGAGTGGTCAATTTGCCAATGGATTTTTTAAAGAGCCCACTAAGGGAGAGGTGGGAAAATGTTCAGGAAAACCATGGAAAATTCCAGAGGTTACAAAAATGTTTCTAGGTCTCATGTTTGTTTAGAGCGGACAGGAACCAGGTGGAGTTAACTCTCTGGAGGTGCAAGCTTCTGCTTGAACATGATAATTAAACATCTCTGCCTTGATCATGGCTTTTGCACCAATTTAAAGCATTAATGTCCAAGCTAACTAATCTGGATGGGTTTTCCCTTTAAGCTGAGTCTGTAGTGGTTTCCAAGGGCAGTTCAGATTTATCAGTAGCATCTGATCTTTAAGTGGTCTGTAATATGTGAATAATTATAGGGACAGGATAGTCACCTTCCAAGTTAGTACTGTGTGTTTTGCTGGTGATTTAGCAGGAAAATTAGTCATACAGTTGCACAGCTCTTCTCTCTCCCTTTTGCTGCTGCATCTGGATGCAAGATCCAAGTGTGTGTAACTGGCAGGAGAGGGCAATGCAGGTGGCCAAGCTGGCATTTCCCACTGTACTGGAAACTCAACTGGTTAAGTTTCCATGGTATTCTCTTCTGGATTTTTTTTTTTTAAACGTGTATTTTCCTTGATACTGGATGATAGATAATTTCAGAATGTCTGCCCTTCCATTGTTTCAACCTTTTGTAACATTACAAAATTTGCCATTGTTTTCCTGTAAATCAGAAAGGGAAGGATTTTTTTTTTTTTTCTACCTTAACTGCAGTCAGGTGGCCCGTGGGTTAAAAAAATCTAATGAAATGTTTTGATTGACTGAGTGTACTCAAGCAGTAGTGCCCTCCATACTTAACAAATAATAACACCTTCAACAGCACCCCTGTATCCTTGGGGTGCTTCAGTGGTGGTTTGCTGAATGCTTCAACTGATTCATCATCCTGTGAGACTGGGGATTTGAAAACACTTCCTGGTGGACCTCAAACCACCTATTTTGAGTCTGTAGCCTTTGCCTCAAGAGAACTACTGGAAAAAATAGTGCTTATTTTCACTAATGAAGGCCTGATGTTGAAGTAGCATTTAAAGGGGTTCTGCTTCCATCCAGGATCTTTTTGCAGCAGAATACTTAATTGTCTTCAGAATTCTGCTGTGCATAGCTTATTATCTCCAGCACCTGCAGTGCACAGGATTGCTTGTAAATGGGGGTGGTAGGGGGTACTTGTTTTCATTCAGAAGAGCCCTCAAACCTATTTTATTGCCATAAGCATTCCCATATTAAAGCCCAGGTTCCTAATTTTTTTCAAATGGCAGAGTATAGTACAAATCACAACTGAGAACTGAGACCACACTGAGATGCAGAGGCAACATCAAACTGTGAATCCAGGTGCTCTGCACTGCAAGGTGAACTTTGAGATTTTCATCATTGTAATGAAGGTCTTCATATTCTGTGTAATTAATTTTGTCATTAGTTGACACATTACTAGGGTAATGTGTCCAAACCCAGCACAATTTGAACGGAGTGTGTGTCTGCCTCTCTCCACAGCAAGCAGATCTGCATCTAGACTGTTTCACAACACTGCAGTTGTTGGTTTATTCCACATATTTTTTTTTTTAAAGCTACAGTTTTAAACTGAGAGGTTTTGGCACTTTGCACAGGTAGTTTTACTGCAATCTGTTACACTACATGACAAGTGAAGTATTCCTGGCAGTAACCTCCTCTGGATAAACTCCCATCTTGGATGGATGGATGGATGAATAGGCTCCATTCAAACAGTACAACTTCCAACCTGTGTATTAGTCCTTCCAGCTGCCTTGAGAAAATGTAGAAGTGTGCAAATAGCTCCCAGCTTTGAGGCAGTACAAAGGACCTGTTCATAGATGTTCTGGCTTTCTGAAACATCTGTGTGTGGACAGTTAATAGAGGTAATGGAAGGTTCATAAACTCCTTAGCTCTCTGCTTTGATGTTTCAGGGATTACTTCATTTATTTCATCAGACGTTTGCAGTGCTGGCAGCTGCTGTTACTTTGCATTAATGGGCACAATGTACTGATTAGGGACCTCTTACCATCCTGTCTGTACATCTGCTGCTTTTTCAGCACTGGGATCAGGTTGCTTTTGTTGTGACATTTACTGAATATGCTTTTGGTCTCAAAACAAACACCTAAAACTCCCCCGTGCTCTTAGGCCACATCTCAGGTGTTACCGAGTGTGAGCAGGAGTAAAAAAAAAAAAAAAAAGTTTAAAATGGTAACTCTACTGTCTGGTTTTCTTTCATATTTCTTAAATCCCCCTCCCCCTGTCTCTTCTGTGCCCCTAAATAGCTGATGGGCTTTTTGGGGATTTGTGTAACAGCCTAGTGCTCAGCCCAGGGCAGTTTCCAAAGTTGAATTTAGTAAACTTGAATGTCTTGTTAATCTAGCCCAATCCCATTAATCCAACAGAATATTTTTATTCAGGAATCTAAATGCCATACATGAATATGATGTCCTGGATATTAATGTGTCTTTTGACTTACTCAGTTGCTTTCTAGACCATTTTCTTCCTGAAAAACAAGCACTTCCTGTAGGAAGCCAGTAAATCTGAAAACTGAAATAAAACCTCAAGGGAGAATACAACCATATTAAGTTCCTAGTTTCCATATAGATAGATTTGCAGGCTTACATTTCTGATTTTGTAAGGGTTTGGGGTAATTTCTTTTTTCTTTCTTTTTTGGCTATAAACATACACATGAATCTTGTATTTAACAAAATGCCCTTTCTGACTACAAATATCTAACTTACTGTTACATTTCAGAAATGCTGTTGGACTTAATGATTTGCAAGTCTTAATAGTGTGTATGTTTAAATGTTCATTAATTGATCTGGCATATGATACAAACCACATGACCCTTGTGGCTTTGCCACAGCTCAGGTGATAGGGTTCTAAACCAGAAACATGTCCTAGGTTTGCACTCCTGTATTTGGCCTTCGTATGGGCAGGAGTGATAGCAATGGGCAGTGTTCCTGCAGGCCTGGGCCTTAGGTTAAATATGGCTCTTGCTTCACATTCCTCTGCAGCTAAGCCCAGCCTCTCTCTTCCTCTGATGTTGTTTTCCATCCCAGAGCTGAAGTCTGATGCTTGAGGTGGGAGAAACACCATAGCACTTTGTTGCAGCTGTGGGTGTTTTGTTCCTCAAGCAGTCTCTGTAAGATACTTTAGTTGTCTTTCCCCTCTAGGTTTTCTTTGCCATCTTGAGACCCAGTGTCCTGTCTGCATCCTCTGATTTATATGATGCAGTAGGATGTTATGCATGGAAGTGAAAAAAACAACACACCCCTGCTTCTGAAAAAGCAGCATCATTAAAATTAAATGGAACCACTCAAAGTAGCTAATAAATTAGAAATTAATTAGCTGGAATAATAGCTCCATTGCTCCTAATTTTTTCTTTCATTTCTAGCTTATCAGCAAAAAGGCTTTTTTTTTTTTTTTCCTGTTTGCACGTTACTATTTATAAGTAATTGTCTGTAATTTACTTTCAGCTTACTAGTGCAACTGCGACCTTTCAAGGATTTGGATGTTGAGGAACACATAAAAGAATTTGCAGCAAAGTTATTTTTAATACCCAGCCCGCCACCAGGACCGCTCCACTTGGTAATTACTGATACTGAATTTCATAATTACTTCAACATTATGTCTTATAAAACACTCAGATGTTGCTTTCTGTAAACTGGAGGACGTTCTTCACCATCGGGTCAGAGATTTTACTTGCTGATGTAAAACTGGTGTCAGTACCTGTGCTTTGAAATTAAGGCTACACATTATTAGTAAGTGAGATGACAGAGTGACCAGGGTGCAGGCCTGAGCACTGGCATACTAGTTGGTTATGCTGTTTAATTTTTAATACTCTTCTGGGAAGGATTTGGCTCATGCCAACTATTTACTCTCTGAAATGATGCCTGGGTAGGACAGCATAATCGAGCTTTTGGTTTCTAGGGGGTCAGCCCATGTAATTTCTACTACAAAAGGTTGGAAGCTCCATTCTGCAACTGCTGTGTAAGAATGGAAGCTCACCTTTCACCTGAACTGTATGCCATTGCCATCTCATCAAATGCACATCTATAAACTCCAGCAAATCATGTCACTGTTACTTAGCCAAAGTGTGGCAGTTCCCTATCTTGATGCAACCACCATCCAACCAATTTTCAGCTAGAGAGCAGCAGTCATAGAATCATAGAATCATAGAATCCTAGGGGTTGGAAGGGACCTCGAAAGATCATCTAGTCCAACCCCCCTGCCAGAGCAGGGTCACCTAGAGCACATCACACAGGAACTTGTCCAGGTGGGTTTTGAATGTCTCCAGTGAAGGAGACTCCACAACCTCTCTGGGCAGCCTGTTCCAGTGCTCTGTCACTCTCACAGTAAAAAAATTTTTTCGGATATTCACCTTGAACCTCCTGTGCTCCAATTTGCACCCATTACCCCTTGTCCTATCACTGGTCATCACTGAGAAAAGCTTAACTCCATCTCCCTGACACTCACCCCTTACATATTTGTAAACATTGATGAGGTCACCCCTCAGTCTCCTCCTCCAAGCTAAAGAGACCCAGCTCCCTCAGCCTTTCCTCATAAGGGAGATGTTCCACTCCCTTAATCATCTTTGTGGCTCTGCACTGGAGTCTTTCAAGCAGTTAATGGCTTAATGTCCAGATGTAGATCAGAGGCAAGTGATGTCCCTCAGGAGTCTCTACTGGGACTGGTACTGTTTAATATCTTCTTCAATGATATAGTGGGATTGGGTGCACACTCAGCAAGTTTGCACATTAAACCAAGCTGAGTGGTGCAGTTGACACCCCTGAGGGACAGGATGCCATCCAGAGGGACCTGGACAAGCTCGAGAGGTGGGCTCACGTGAACCTCATGAGCTTCAACAAGGCCAAGTGCACAGTCCTGCACCTGGGTTGGGGTATCAACACAGTATCAATACAGGCTGGGGAGTGAAGGGATTGAGACCAGCCCTGAAGAGAAGGACTTGGGGATAATGATGGATGAAAAGCTGGGCATGAGCCAGCACAGTGCACTTGCAGCCCAGAAAGCCAACTGTATCCTGGGCTGCATCCAAAGCAGCATGGCCAGCAGGTCAAGGGATGTGATTCTGCACCTCTGCTCTGCTCTGGTGAGACCCCACCTGGAGTTACTGTGTCTAGATTCAAACAACTTTTAAGGAAGAAATTTTTTATGATGAGGGTGGTGAAACACTGGAACAGGTTGCCCAGAGACATGATAGATGCCACATCCCTGGAATATTCTAGGTCAGTTTGGATGGGGCTTTGGGCAATCTGATCTAGTTGAAGATGTCTCTGCTTACTGCAGGGAGGGTTGGACTAGGTGACCTTTAAAGGTCCTTTCCAACCCAAACTACTCTGTGATATTGACACAAGTTGCCTGATGCTCACGACTGTCATCTTGATAAGGTGATGGGTGGATGTGCAGTGTTGGGACTGAGAAGTAGTGTAGTCCTTGTGAAAGAGAAGAGGCCAAAGAAACCACTTGCTGGAACAATGTGTACAGCTCTGGACTTGTTCTTTTCTTGTGTCTGAATGCCTCTGAGGGAGCAGAACAGTGTGTAGTGGATTAAATGTTCTGCTGAGTGGCTGCTGCCTGACCAAGATCTAGCTGACAGAGGAAACTCACATAAACATTTGTATTCAGTGTTAGTATCTGAGATGTGTGGGCTGTGTTTTCTTCTTTATAACCCATTCCAAATCAAGCTGAGCCAGGGATTTCAGCACACTTTGTCTACTGAAATGGCTTCTAGGGAAGCAGTGCTTCAGCCATGGATTTCTCCTTAGCTGCTTTCCTTGACCCTGGGATGAGGAGTTAGGAGTGAAGTCAAAAATAGCATAGCTGGAAAATTGTCTGGATGATTGGCTAAACCAGCTGGTAAGTGCTGAAATAAGCAGCACGTGCAGGATCTGGCCCATAGAGTTTTGAGCTGGAATATCTGAAATACTGAAAGAGCTCATTTGTTTTCACTTGTTCTATCTTCCTCATGTGAACACCTTTGCTTGGTTCTTTTGTTCATATTTTTTCTGTTTCCTGTATGAATTTTATCAATAATCTTGATTTTTTTCAGCTGTACCTACAAATATCAATCCCATTATTTTATTATGCTTATAAGAAAGCAAGTTTAATTCTGTTAAAATATTTTTTTAAATTTTATTGGCTAAACAGCCTATGAGAAGCAAAGGAGACAAAGTCCATGTTAGTATTTCAAGGTAGGTATGATGTCTTTTAATATTTTCCTCTCTTTCTGTTTCAGCTTTCTGCAGTATGCAAATATCTGTCATCTTGATCTCAATTAATGTTAATATTTTGTAGTTGGAACGAAAGTCCCAAATAAAATGTGTTGTGGGAACATTTTCATTAAGAAGTAAATGGAAAACATCTGTTATTACAGGTTTTTAATATGAAACCACTTCAAATAATAATTCCTTCAAGAGAGGATCCGGACAGTCCAATTATTGACTTGGATCTTCATCTTCCTTTGCTGTGTTTCAAGCCAAAGCAGGTGCTGCAGGTAAAACTAATTGATATTTTAAAATGTATTAGAAATTTACAGTAGTGGTAATTTGTGGTTTAAAAAAAAACCCAGTATGTTTACTTATAAAAAAAATCCACAACATTTTATCCCAGGAATTCAGAATAGTGTTAGTTCTACATATTAGAGATATGACACAATAAAATATACTTCTTATTAAGATATTTTGCTATTTATAGTCCAGATTAGATTAAGGCATATTGGATTTCTTTCTCCTGTAGTTTAGCAATAGCTGCTACATTTCTTAAGCATATTTTTAAAATTATAAATGCCCAAGCTGATTGACAGATTGTATTTTGAATTCTCATAAATTGCTTTTTTTACATGATTCATAATAATCCTTTTTATGTGTAAGAAAGTGACCAGTAGGATGGATTGGTAACAGCTGATTTTCTCATATGAATAAAGTGGAAATGGTGTAGAAAGACAAGATCATACCAAAAGCTATCTGCAAAGAATTTTTCAGTTCTTAATAGAATCATACATTAATTTTGATTTGGGGAACCCTTCGTTGGTTTCCTGATTCAATTCCCTGCTCAAAGGCCACCTGTGATGTTAAATTAGGTTGCTCAAGGTCATCAGTATTATTGGTGCCTCTTCCTCTAAAACGAGCAGGTTGGAGGCATCTGTCCAGGGATGACTGTAACCTCCTCAGTCCTGAAAGTAGAAAATACTGGCTTGTTTTTTTGGTTAGGCCCATTCTTCTACTCATGTGGACTTCTGTCCACGTGTTCATGTTCTGAACAAAACTTATCTCAAATCCTAAAGTATCCTCTACAACTGCTGCATCTTGAGTGTGGGGTTTGTGTGTTAGCACCTCTGCAAGATGTCCCACGTGTGCCTTTAGTCTCCTTGGCTTGGATTCATCCCACCTAACTTGAGGCACCTGGGTTTGGTGCTTAGATGCCATTGGGTCCTTCTCTATCAGTGGAAAAGGGTGGACATCTCCAGATGGCTTCCTGAATTTCTCTGTGAAACCACTGCTCTCCAGTGGCACTGTAAGGAATGTGACCAGCTAGAGCCTTGAACAGATGTTTGTCTGAGATGTCTAAAGCCTAGATAGTCTTTGTGTTCATCATCAAGGGCAAGTTTGCCTTTATTCTTCAGCTGGGTACATTTTATAGGCATTTTACAGTCTAATACTATGAAAGACAGGCAACAGTTTTCCTCAGTAATTCCAGCTAAATCTTGGCCATGTTGACATTGATGGCCAAACTCTCATTGCCTTCCAGCATCACTTACATTATTTCTCCTTTTCTCTTCTCCTCTCTTCTTAATTTGATTTATCAACATGTAAAAGTAGCTATTAGAAAACAGAACTTGTGAAGCAGACAAAATAATTGCTCGCATCTTGCATGTTCTAGACGTAACTCTTCATAAACCTGTAGCTTTTTGTTTTTTTCCAGATCATGACCTGTGTTTTGACTGAGCAGAGAATAGTTTTCTTCTCCTCTGACTGGGCTCTGCTGACCCTCGTTGCTGAATGCTTTATGTTGTACCTCCATCCCCTTCAGTGGCAACACACCTTTGTGCCCATTCTGTCCCGGCAAATGCTGGATTTTGTGGTGGCCCCAACATCTTTTCTGATGGGATGTCATATTGATCATTTTGAAGAAGTTAGCACGGTATGTTTTACACTGTTCCCACTCGTGCTCTTCACTTTTCATGGTGGAGTTAAGTATTTAATAAAATCAGAAAGAAAAAGCAATGTGAAGAATATAATCTTACAATTTTTCTGAGGGTTTTTCTTTTGTCGTCTTTTTTTCAGAATCTTAAATAACCCTCTTTCAATGAGTAACAATCATCTTGGTTACCCCAAAAA
This sequence comes from Hemiprocne comata, assembly GCA_020745705.1. NCBI lineage: Eukaryota > Metazoa > Chordata > Aves > Apodiformes > Apodidae > Hemiprocne > Hemiprocne comata. The sequence goes on from CM036587.1 coordinate 161,479,916, forward strand.
ATCTAAGAAAACTCAGCCTCACAGAGAAGGGCTAATTGTGAATATACTTTTTTTGAGGGTATGCATAGGTTTTCTGTGAGTGTTTGAAAGCAAACACAGAAAAATAGTGTAAATTTCTGTTAGATTAATCCATCTGATTAGAAGACAAAGTGAAACTGTCCATCTAGTCAAGTCCAGAATGAGCAAAGAATTAATTTAAGAAAAAAGAAAAAAAAATTTTTTTAGTTAGCAGTAAGATGGTGTCAGTATCAGAAATAAGTACAGATGAGAAAACACACTTTTCTTTGATACAATTTGAAAGATTTGATGTTTGTTTAGATATACTTTGTTACAAGCTGATCTTTGAGGCTATTAAAACTTCAGACTGAGCATGGACTTGGCCTCTGTGTGTTTCTCATATGAGTGTCTCAGAGTGCATGTGTTTCCCTGTTTGAGACTCTAAAATATAAACTCTCCCTCTCCCAGTCACCCCACAGGGTAAGTACAGGAGTCAATGCTGTAAATTAGCTTCTAGGGAGCTTCTTTGCATACACCTACATGGTTTTGTACATGTTTTTGTGTGTATACCTTTTCAGGGATAAGCTTGGAGACCCAGTATGAATTCAATACTGTATGGAGACCATATTAGGTCACCAAATTCTATGGAAATGAATAACTGTTAATTTACTTTTCTTGAAAGCCATTATTTAATTATCCATATGATCTTCTAGTTGGGAGGGAAAAAAGCTGATTGTTTTCTTCTTTCTGAAACAATTCATTGCCTGAGGACTATATAAAGAAATAGTAAATGTTTTTACAATATGAGTATATTCACAGTAATTCTGTATTCTTTTGTTAAAAGGAAGCTGAAGACTTAATTCTAATTAATATTGATAATGGAACTATTACACATTCAAGGATGGTTGAAGAGGAACCTGAAATTCCAGATATTCCAGTACAAGCAGCAGAAACTTTCATAAAAAGGTGAAAAGTTGTTGAAGTTGTGTTTATCATAGTGCATAAATCATGCTTGACCCTCTTCCTAAGTTTTTTATTTTGTATTATCATTTATTATATCATTTCATTTATTAAAAAATACACCATCTTTGATAAGGGCAAACAAAAATGTCAGTTAATTAATATACAGGTAACTTCAAGCAGTCATAATCATAACCATATTATTTTGCAACACCTGGAATGCTTGTTTTTTTTATTACTGACACGGATTGTCCTCTAAACTTTAGTGTTGTTTACAAGGACAGCTGAGTGCACTGTGATTTACATGAACTAGTAGGACCTCCAGGAATCTTGTTACCCTGTCAACACTTGCAGATCAACCTTGCACTTCCTCTAGCTGTAAGATGTATGAAGCCTAGATGACTTTTTTCTTTAAAAGGTGTGAAAAAAAATTGTTGATGTTAGGATGCAACTTGATCATTTTCTTCTCTGTGTAGAGTGGAGAGTCTTCAGCTGCATTATGATCTAGAGCTCTGCCACCTCCGAGCCAGCACAGATCTGGGTGAACTCCAAATGGGCAGGAGGGCTTGGCAACAGAAACTGAATACAGAAGTTCAGCAAATGACTTTGCAGTTAATTGTTAATATCTTCAGGTGGGTGGATATAGTGTTTTTTATTGTTAGAGCATATGGTATGGGTTAAAACACTGGCATTGAAAATATTTTTATTAGATACCTCGTAAATCTCTTAAATTTTGTGAGGGAACATGAGAAGGAGGTCCTGCTAGCCTGCTGGAATGTCAGTAATCAGTATATTTGGGTACATAGACTACTAGGACATTGTAGATAAAACTGTTCTGATTTTGATCTTGTATGTCTTTTGTATGAAGACTCCAGGAAGAGAAGTGCAGTCCTCATAACTGGTAAATAAGAAAAGCTTAAGGCCCAGCAGGGCTATGAATTTGTCACTGGACACAGCCTTAGTAAGTCTTATTAGAGGAAAATGAACTCAAGCCAGGGTGGGGTGGAAGAACTGAAAGCAGGACTGGAAGGTCACAACACCTGCCTGTGTTCTGGCTAACTGAACAGATGCTGAGAATGGGTGAGGTACCTGGAGAGTGCAACCACCTGAGGATGGAGGAAGCAGGGGAGCTGTTTAAGCTCAAGGACACAGAAATGCTGGGTATTCAGTGTGGTTAGAACTGACATTTTAGATTTTGGGTTTTTTTTCCTCTAGAAAATGTCCACCTATGCTGATTTTCCTTGTTTTTGATCTGATGTAATGTGTGGATACCCACAGCTGTTTTCCCAGTCTGGGTCCTGATTGGAAATCCTGGTATTATTTGCTTTTATCTAGGGAGAGCATGGAAGTGTGGTAGGTGATGCAAACAGAAAAGGGCAGAAAATGGATGGGTAGTTTGTATGTGCTTAATTTCTTTTTACACAGATACTAACATACTCAACCAGAAAAATGAAGCTGCCTGTCTGGTATTTCTAAAGAATCTGGTGATCATATCATATCATATCATAATCATATCACAGCATGGCTTGGGTTGGAAGAGACCTTAAAGATTATCTAGTTCCAACCCCCTGCATGGGCAGGGACACCTCCCACTAGACCAGGTTGCTCAGAGCCCCATCCAACCTGGCCTTGAGCACTTCCAGGGACAAGGCTTCCACAACTTCCCTGGGCAACCTGTGCCAGTGTCTCACCATCCAGTGAATAATTTCTTCCTAATATCTAATCTAAGTCTCCCCTCTTCTAGTTTAAAGCCACTACCCCTTGTCAGGACACAGGTCTGCAAACATTTGTGCTATTTCTTGGTACCTGTTGCTGGAGGAGGTGCTCACTTTGGATCAGCTACTGAATTGCCCACATGAATGCTCCCTAACACTTCCAGTCAGAATGTGCTGGGTTAATTTATATGGTACAAATAGCAGGTCTGTGTGAAGCTGCTTGCTGTTGCTGGGTCAGTTTGGGATGTGTTTGTCTTGGTGGCTGTGCCCTCCAGGGGGGCAATAGCTGCTGGTCGTGGAGGATAGAACAGACTGTACAGCTAGCACAGCTGCATATAGAAAATCAGATGCATTTACAACCTGACGTGCTACCACTGTGGGATTTGGTGGTATCAGGGTTTGGCAACAGTATGTTCCAGATAAAGATGAGGAGAAATCCATTTTCCTGCTGACAGCTTGAACTCTTTTTAACGCACTGAACGCTTTGCTACAAAAAAGGAACAGATGCTTTGCTCTCAAAGAGATACTATGTGTTGCAAAAAGATTGATTCTTTTCTTGCTTGCCTTCTCCTTTCCTTCAAACTCTCTTTCTTTGTTGCTTTTTTTTCAGCCTTGTTCCTTCTGTCTTCTAATGCTGTATCTACCAGTGTCCAGGAGTGAAGGAAAGTAAATCTCTGATGCAATTTTTGCTACTGTCTTCATTGAAGCACTGTAGTTTTCTGTGTGTGGAGGTTCCATATTTAAAGGAAACAATGTTAAATGATCTAGAACCATATAGAACTGTATACTTTTATTAACCATCTTTTTCCTGAACCTACATGACTTGATAAACTGGTAATGGGCTTTTATCATTGATTTATAACAGACAAGCAATGTATAAACCTGTCAGTTCTCTGCATGGATACCAGATTCCCCTTTTGTGCTTACATTCAAATTTTATCTCACCAACTTATTTTTTTCATTCCTATGTTTTCATGGAATTTTCTTATTCCTCAATACCCAGCATGAGTAGATGAAATGACACTCCAGAAGGAGCCCTGATTTTAACCACTTGCACATATTTAGCTTAAATAATTCATGATTTCGTACTCACAGACTTTAGAGAACTGGGCTCTTTTTTTCTTAAATAATCCCACTTTATCCTCTTGAAACAACTTTTTCTGGCTCACCTTTGGGGCACAGAAGTGACCATTGATACCTGGTTTTCCAGAGGTAGTTCAGGGCCTCTGCTGCCTGCTGTGCCTCTGCATATACTAAAAATGGGCCTCAGTGCAGTAGCAGCAGGTAGCCCATCTTACTTCTTATAGGAGTTTGCATTAATTTTATGATTCATTAACTCAGATGTGTTCATTAAAGCTGAGTTTGCCTTCTGATGTTCAGCATATTTCTAGTAGTACCAGTGGGCTGCTGCTATTGCAAAAGTGCAACTTGCTTAAAAATCTCCAACCATATTTATATTTTTTTTTCCCTCCAGGGAGGTAAAAGACCATCTCAATTATGAACACAGAGTGTTTAACAGTGAAGAGTTTCTGAAAACACGGGCAATTGGAGACCAGCCATTTTACAAAAAGGTAAGTTCAGTGTTAAGTCATAGGACCATAGAATCACAGAATGGTGAAGGTTGGAAGGGACCTTAAAGATCATCAGGTTCCAACCTCCCTGCCATGAGCAGGGACACCTCCCACTAGACCAGGCTGCACAAAGCCTCATCCAACCTGGCCTTGAACACCTCCAGGGAAGGGGCTTCCACAGCCTCCCTGGGCAACCTATTCCAGTGCCTTACTGCCCTCATGGTGAAGAATTTCTTCCTGATGTCTAACCTAAATCTCCCCTCTTTCAGTTCAAAACCATTACCCCTTGTCCTGTCACTGCCCTCTCTGGTGAAAAGCCCCTCCCCAGCTTTCCTGGAGCCCCTTCAGGTACTGGAAGGTTCTCTAAGGTCTCCCTGGAGCCTTCTATTCTCCAGGCTGAACAGCCCCAACTCTCTCAGCCTGTGTCCATAGCAGAGGTGCTCCAGCCCTTTGATCATCTTTGTGGCCTCCTCTGGACCCTCTCCAACAGCTCCCTACCTTTCCTGTGCTGAGGGCTCCAGAGCTGTACTCAGTACTCCACTATGCTGTGATTCTCTTTTATCAATCTGTATTTTTGGATTAATGCTAAAAATTAATAGAATGGTCACAATTTGGTCTGTGTGGTGTTGTTGAGCCACCAACTTTCACAGAATGCTTTAGTAAATTTATTTTGTTTACTATAAACAGATAAAATAGTAAACAGCGTTTTGGAGAGTGAGGTCCTATGTAATTCCAGAGCAAATTAAATTTAATTCCTCAGGGGTGAGATTAACCTAAGGCAGATGGTCAGTAAAGCTACATCTAAACTGTGTTTTAAGTACAGGCACCTGTCCAAACTGTTTGAACCAAAGCCCACACGTAGACATGAGTTTTCAGTTAGCCTGTGAGCCCAGCAGAAGGGAGCTCAAATGACACCAATCAAAGAACCTGCTTTATCTTGAGCACTGGGTGCAGTTCTGGGCCCCTCACTTCAAGAAGGACGTTGAGGTGCTGGAGCAGGTCCAGAGGAGAGCAACGAGGCTGGTGAAGGGACTAGAGGGAAAGTCTTCTAGGGAGAGGCTGAGGATGTTGGGGTTGTTTAGCCTGGAGAAGAGGAGACTCAGGAGGGACCTCATCACTCTCTTCAACTACCTGAAGGGAGGATGTAGTCAGACTGGAGCTGGTCTCTTCTCCCAGGCAACCAGTGACAGGACAAGAGGGCACAGCCTGAAGCTGCTCCAGGGGAGGTTTAGGTTGGATATTAGGAAGCACTTCCTCATGGAGAGGGTGATTAGACATTGGAATGGACTGCCCAGGGAAGTGGTGGAGGCACCTTCCTTGGATGTGTTCAAGGCAAGGCTGGATGTGGCACTTAGTGCCATGGTCTAGATGGTGTGGTGGTGTTGGTCATAGGCTGGACTTGATGATCTTAAAGGTCTTTTCCAGCCTTGGTGATTCTGTGATTCTGTGATCTGCAGCCTGAGCAGCAAGGCCTGGAGTTGAGGGTGCCTGCTTGGCTCCAGGCCATGAGGGGGTACAACCATAGCTTACTTTACCTGCTGGTGAAGCCCATGAAGTGATACTCCAATAGTGCACAGCCTCAGGCCAGGCCAGTGGTGCTAGAGGCTAAAGGACACCCTGAAATCCCCACTTAGTTTTTCTTAGCCCTCTTTCTACCTCAGCTTATTAAATCCTTACCTGAGTTTGAAACCCTGTAGGATTTTCAAACCCTGTGTCCCTTTTGTACCTGTCCTGATCAGCCTGATCCTTCTGTTAGTGTAAGCTTGACCTGCTGAAGCTCCAGAATTCCTTTCTTTTCTCCCAGTATTTTTACGAAGGATGCAGTCTGTTTTCCTCAGGAGCACAGACAGCACTAGTGCTTGCCTCTTATATCCTGAGGAAATGGGGTGGGTTTCATTTCCTCATTAAAAGGAGAGTGTCTTGGTCACCAGGCTAATTCAGAGCAGTTCTCCATGCCTTTGGTGTAGGACTGTCACTGACCATCAAAGGCTGGAGATCCTCTGGATGAGAAGGAAGGAGAAAGGAAGGAGGAACAGAAGGAGCAAGGAAAGAAAGAGAGACTAGTGTCTTGCAGTGTTAGGGTACTTTGCCCAGAAGTGGGAGGAATGAGAGTTTCATCCTTGCTATTATTTTACATTAAGCTACAAGTAAAATATTATTACCTTCACTTTTTGTGGTGATACTATGGCTTGTTTAGCAAACCTGTGGGTCAAAGGTTTAACAAGGAATATGACAAAGAGCATCTGTCATTATACATTTGCCTTTAATTATGTTCCATGGGTGCACATGGAAGTTACAGGGGTTTCCTTTGCCTGTAGAATTTGGCAGTTGGCCCTGCACCTGGCAAAAAGATCTCTTCATTAACATCAACAGGCTGTGGTTGATAACACCTTTTTTGTTTTCTGTTTTGTTTTCATCTTCAAAAGTATGATGAGAAAAGTTTCTGAAAGTTTGTTTAAAGGAGATGTCAGTGTGTGAAGGAAATGATCAGAAAAGTAGCTGATGTTACTGAAATGGTAGTTGCCAAACTTGGCAGAATATCTGGCAATTGAAACTGATGAATCCTACGTAGCAGACAAGATTTGTTGGACAAAGCTTGCAACACTAAACCACTAGCAAACATTCCTAAAAACAAACAAAAAGGAAAAATTAGAAAGAACCTATTAATACATCATCAGGAGAGAAATTAATCAGAAATGTTCTGACCAGGCTTTCAAGTGAATCATAGAATCATAGAATGCCAGGTTGGAGGGGACCTCAAGGATCATCTGGTCCAACCTTTCTAGGTACTACTATAGTTTATATGAGATGGCTCAGCACCCTGTCAAGCTGAGACTTAAAACTGTCCAATGTGGGGGAATCCACCACTTCCCTTGGGAGACTGTTCCAATGTTTGACTGTCCTCATGGGAAAAAATTTACCTCTTGTGTCCAATTGGAATCTCCCCAGGAGCAACTTGTGCCCATGACCCCTTGTCTTTTCCATGTGACTCCTTGTCAATAGGGAGTCTCCATCTTCTTGGCAGCCACCCTCTAAGTACTGGAACATGGTAATAAGGTCTCCCCTAGGCCTTCTTATCTCAGGGCTGAACAAACCCAGTGTTCTCAGCCTCTCCTCTAATAATGAAATATTTTCAGTAGCAGTTCCTAATGCTATAAATTAAATAGTGGCAATTTTATTAATTGAAATATAACACTTACTTAAAATTCAGGTATGTAGTTTTAAGAGTTTTGAACAGCTGTCTCACTTAAATACTAATTAACACAGTGGCAGGTTTGCTTTCAAGTGCATCTTAGAAGATAACACAACACAAGAGTAGTTACTAGTGGTATCTGGAATAATCATAAGAGAACTCCAAAAATCGTTGGGAAGGACTCTTCCAGTTCCTGCAGCTTGTCCTCTTCTGCACATACAATTGCCAACAAAACATGCCATCTACTGGGGAAACTCTTTACAGCAGAAATCTTAGTGCTTTTGTAGATGCCATTTTACAGAATATGGTACAAAGGGATTGATAAGAGGCATCTTGAATAAGAAGGATCTACAACTGTCTTTCTGTAATAAATTTGTAAAGGCTGGAGGTTGTATCCTGTAACCAGGATTCCTGGTTATAACCATATTGTCTCCTGATAAAGTTTGCCTTTGATTTTCTAAAGAGATTTGTTTTCTGAATTGTTTACTTCAAATAATACAAGAGCCCTGTGCTAGGACTAACATCTATATAATATCTGTGTGGTATTGCCTGAAATCCTAGCTCTTACCTTGTTTTAATTTGCAATGGTGGGAGCTGGTATCTTTCCACTTTTTGAATTCACAGCTGGCGTTTCTTATGCTGTACTTTATCCCAAAAATAGCAATTCAACCCTTTAGAAATAATTTCTAAATTTATTTAATTACCTTAATAGGGAAAAATGGGGGGAGCGGGGAGGTGTTAGCAGGAGAAAAACTTGACTTTTCACTTTCAGAACATAATGTTGGAGTGCCATAAACTTCTTATTCCAAACCACAGGCAATATTAGCATCCTTTAGTTATAGGAAGAAAATAACTTAAGTAGTTAAAACTCTCTGTTTTGCTCAGTATTTCTCAGTTTTGGTTAATCTTTTGGAGGGCAGTCTGAGATTACTGTTTGCAACTGAGGAAATAGTCACGAAGGTACAGAAAGTGAAGGGAAGCTGAGTTCTGTTGTAGGAGCTTTCAAACATTTTTGGTTTTGTGATTGCTAAATTGGGCATTCTCTGCTTCCCATATGTAAAGATCATTAAAACTTGCTAATAAAAATGTAATTTGCAAATGATCCACAGTTAACCAGTTTGTGTCTCACAGGTTTTAGAGACCTACATGTTTCACTCTTTTCTTAAAGCTCGTCTGAACAGAAAGATGGACGCTTTCGCTCGCCTGGAGTTGACTACTCAGTCTGAAGAGGACAGGTAAAGTTTTCTCATTCCTTCTTCTGGTTTTGAATCTTGTGTTGATACCTGTGTTAAAAGTCCTTTATCTCCTACCACCTCTGTTGGTATGGGATAAGCTTATCTGGGAATCATAGAATCACAGAATGGTTAAGGTTGGAAGGGACCTTAAAGACCATCAGGTTCCAACCTCCCTGCTGTGAGCAGGGACACCTCCCACTAGACCAGGCTGCACAAAGCCTCATCCAACCTGGCCTTGAACACCTCCAGGGAGGGGGCTTCCACAGCCTCCCTGGGCAACCTATTCCAGTGCCTTCCTACCCTCATGGTGAAGAATTTCTTCCTGATGTCTAACCTAAATCTACCCTTTTTCAGAATAAGAGTATGAGGAATTGATAGGCCTTTTTATTAAGAATATTGTAAAAGGGTGACGTGAACATGTCCAGCCGTGGCTGTTGAAGCTGTACATTGGTACTATAATTGTAATTTAATACTGCTATCAAAAAAATCAAGTGGTAATTTAGTGCTTATGTATCCTAAATTTTGGAACGAGTTGTGTATATATATATACACATATAAATATATATATCCATTTTTTTCAGCTTAAACTTGATGTTTCATAGCCCGAGGAGACTGACTATGGAGAAAATGGCTTCTAAACAACTTAATCCACAGTCCAGGGTCAGCAGGCGTATGGTTATCAGCATGCCTAACTTGCAAGATATCAAGCTGCCAGAGGGCCCTACTAGAAACTCCTCACTTCGAAGAGCAGAAACAGGTGTTGGTAAGGGGACAATGTTTTGAACACACACAGTGTCTTTTCTGTTGTCTTTACGGGAGACATCACTGAATAATTTTCGTAGTAACAGTGTCAGGTGCTGGAAAGAAATGGTGAGCTGGGTTGTTTTGAGTTGGGCCTGTCTGTGCTGCTTCTTGCACGTTTAATCAGTCTGCAGTCTGCTGTGAGTTTTTCTGTGCCATAAAAGACTGAGCAGTCACAGTAGGCTTGGTATTGTAGAATTGCTTCCTGAGCCAGTGACCATGTTCAGTCCTTACCCACCTTACGACCAGTCCTCCCCTGCTTTTAAACATATCACTGTTTAACAAAGCAAGTCCTATAGAAACAGACTGCTTTTTACATTAATTTCATGCCATGTAATTGCTTGTTGCTCTGATGGGGATTCTGTTTGTTGATTGTGGTACGGTTGGTTGTGAAGATACTCACCCTTCCACTCACTGCTTATACTAATCAATGTACTTTTTCCGTTTGTTTGTTTTTAGCTGTGAAAACGCCCTCCAAAACAGTCAGTATGTTCAAAATCCCAGAAATCCACTTCCCACTGGTGTTCCAGTGTGTACACTCCTACTATGCAGACTTCTTCAACCACCTCAGCAAAGCTATAAATACCTTAGCACCTGATAACTCAGCACTGCTGGCAAGGTACTTCTACCTCCGGGGGCTCGTTAGCTTGATGCAAGGGAAACGACTCAATGCCCTTTCTGACTTTCAGAACCTAGATAAAACAGACTTAAGAATTTTCCCTACTGATCTTGTAAGAAAGATAGTGGAAACCATGGCTCCTTCTGAGCGCTCTCAAGCCGACCGCAAACCTGAGCTGAAGAAGCTGATAAGTCGAGTGATGGAGAAGCAAAGAGAAGTTGTGAAAACAGATGACCACGTGAAAAACTTCGAGTTGCCAAAAACTCACATGCAGCTGGATGATTTTGTGAAGCGAATCCAGGAATCTGGGATTGTGAAAGATGTAGACACCATACATAGGTTATTTGATGCCTTAACAGTAGGTGAGTGTACACTTTAAGCAGCCATCTACATTGGTTCAACATCAATCTCAAACATTTTTTAATGAGCCAAAATGGAATTTTTTTCACCAGTTGTTTTTAGTCATAATTTAATATTCGCTGGGTTTCTAAAAATTCAGAATATGCGAGTCTGTTTTGTTTTATTTACATCTGTCCTCCATAATTATCCTAATTAATGTATTGCACCCACAATAAAGACAGGGAATCTACTTTGTATTTGGACACACAATTTACAATTTTTTCACGTTGTGTAGGGGAGGTAGGTTTGTGATCTAATGGTGTGCAGTTCTGCTTTGGTTTAGATTATGAGTAAAGTGAATACATGACTGTCCTAATTGCTAATGGAAAATACCTCTGTGTTGTAAAGCCACTAGGTAACATGGCAAGGTGGTAGGCTGTTTAAAAATAAACTAAGAAAATCCAGAATTCAAGTAGCCACAGTTAAGTTCCTCTTGGGTGGTCATCATAGCAAAAGGAAAGGTTGTATTTGAGAGAAATTTCTTCTGTCCAGAATGAGATCTGAATCTTGTGATTGATTTTTAAACCATAGTTTGAGAGTCCTTTTCTAAAATACTACTGAATTATTTTCTGTGCCTGGTTACTCTGGTAACTGTCATATTTTGTGGCCACAGAGAATTAAACATTGGTCAAAATAGCCAGAATTTCTGAAACCAGAGGTAGCATACATAGAATCATAGAATGGTTAAGTTTGGAAGGGACCTTAAAGATCATCAGGTTCCAACCCCACTGCTATGAGCAGAGACACCTCCCACTAGACCACATCTCTCTCAAATTTGTGGTTGAGTTTCTGCTGTCCAAACACTTGAATTCTTAAGATAATTAATTACTTAGAATATCTATTGCTGAAGTCTTAAGCTGTTTTAGCTGTAGCTTTTATCCCAGGCTGTTAAGTATGTGATAGAGTAGCATTCAGTAGACTGAATGAACAAAGAACTGGAAAGTTACAATGAAATGTATTCAGTTCAGTAAAAACAATAATTAGTGTATTTTCAATCTACCTTTCTGTGCAAATACATATATTTGTTTGTCACAGTAAACAAGTTCTAAAAAAATTTTTAGGACATCAAAAACAAATCGATCCTGAAACATTCAGAGATTTCTACAACTACTGGAAAGAAACTGAAGCAGAAGCTCAAGAGGTGAATCTGCCACCAACAGTAATAGATCATCTAGATAAAAATGAGTGTGTCTACAAGTTATCCTGCTCAGTGAAAACTAACCGTGGAGTAGGAAAAATTGCTCTGACCCAAAAGCGCTTGTTCCTTTTGACTGAAGGAGGACATCCTGGCTATGTCCAGATTGCTGCTTTCAGGGATATAGAGGTGAGCACTGAGTAGCTTCTTGTTCCCTTGCATGCTTCTGGATCTAGGGCATGTTCCATCCTGCTAAGAGATCTGTCTCTCCCAAGTTTCATTATTGTATGGATGATTGAAATCATTAGCTGTAGTTATAAATAGATGAAGTAGCCCTGTAGGAGCAGTACTGCACCTTAGCTGGGATTGCATAGAATTGTAGAATCATAGAATGGTGAAGGTTGGAAGGGACCTTAAGGGTGATCAGGTTCCAACTCCCCTGCTATGAGCAGGGACACCTCACACTAGACCAGGCTGCACAAAGCCTCATCCAACCTGGCCTTGAACACCTCCAGGGAGGGGGCTTCCACAGCCTCCCTAGGCAACCTATTCCAGTGCCTTCCTACCCTCATGGTGAAGAATTTCTTCCTGATGTCTAACCTAAGTCTCTCCTCTTTCAGTTTAAAACCATGACCCCTTGTCCTGTCACTGCCCTCTCTGGTGAAAAGCCCCTCCCCAGCTTTCCTGTAGCCCCTTCAGGTGCTGGAAGGTTCTCTAAGGTCTCCTTGGAGCCTTCTCTTCTCCAGGCTGAACAACCCCAAGTCTCTCATCCTGTCTCCATAGCAGAGGTGCTCCAGCCCTTTGATCATCTTTGTGGCCCTTCTCTGGACTCTCTCCAATAGCTCCATGTCTTTCCTGTGCTGAGGGCTCCAGAGCTGTACACAGCACTCCATATGGGGTCTCACCAGAGCAGAGCAGAGGGGCAGAATCACCTCCCTGGTCCTGCTGGCCACACTTCTTTGGATGCAGCCCAAGGATGGATCCTCTGGGCTCCAGCTCACACTGGCAGCTCACGTAGAGCTTCACATCTCCTCCGACCCCCAAGTCCTTCTCCTCAGGATTGCTCTCTAGCCATTCTCCACCCAATCTGTATTTGTGCCTGGGGTTGCCCCAACCCAGGTGCAGGACCTTGCACCTGGCCTTGTTGAACTTCATGAGGTTGGCATTGGCCCACCTCTCCAGCCTGTCCAGGTCCCTCTGGATGGTGTCCCTTCCCTCTAGGGTGTCAACTACTCCACACATCTTGGTATCAGTCATGCTGGATCTTCCTTACTTTCTTTGTTATCATTTCCAGGATGTTAAGAGCACGACTGTAGCTTTCCTTCTTTTGAGAATACCTACTCTGAGGATCAAAACATTGTCTAAAAAAGAAGTCTTTGAAGCTAACCTTAAAACTGAGTGTGATCTGTGGTACCTGATAGTGAAGGAAATGTGGGCTGGAAAGAAGATGGCAGATGATCACAAGGTATAAACATGGGAATTTCCAACTAACTATGAAGTATGTGCTTGCTTTCTCTGTTATAAGTAACTCATGCATCAGTCTTAGAATTTCTAGGCTTCTGTGAACAACAGCTGACTAATAAACTCTAGTTTTTACTGTTACTTCTAAACATAATAATTCTGGCATAATAAAAAAAGAAAAAAAAATTACATTTTAAAATTATCATCCATTGGCATGGAACTTTTAAATTAATCACTAGTTCTGTGAAATAGTTTCTTAAGTTCACAACATATGACAATAGTGATTCTAAGTAACAGCAAGTTTTCCCCACCTTGCTTCAAAATATAATATGTGACAGAGTTTTGCTGTGCTGGAACCCTGATGGCTACAGATCCTTTCAGTGACTAGATCAAGATGTATTCTGCCACAGAAACCTTGAGAAAAAAGGATGATCCAAGCAAGGTTTCTATTTAAACCACATGATTCTTCATGACTGCTGAACTGAATAGGGAAAATGTAGTTTGGTGGTCCTTCAGGAAGGACTGAAATCATTTATCCAAGAGGAAGCATAATGTGTACCTCCTTCCTGTGAAGAAAGATCCAGCCTGAAAATGGGTATCCATCCTTTGACCACTGAGTGTTTTCCATCAGTGCCATTCATATAGTTTAATTTCCATGTCCTCTTTCAAAGTTGTGCCAGAGCTGAAATACTTCTTTCAGTGTCATGAATTAATACTGGCTCCTGGCTCCCTGCTCCATGCCCTTCCTTGGGAACATGTGATGTGGGAGTGGGGTTTGACCTCAGTAGAAGGAATTATGCTGCAGGGCAGCAACTGGCTGGTGCTTGTGCTAAGCATGATGTGTTGTGATTGTTGAACGTGGGGACTTCCACGAATTATGAGCAATAGATAAACTACAGTAAGACTTTTGTCTTTAGGATCCTCAGTATATTCAGCAAGCCCTGACAAATGTTCTCCTGATGGATGCTGTGGTTGGTGCCCTGCAGTCCTCCAAGGCCATTTATGCAGCCTCTAAGCTGTCTTATTTTGACAGGATGAAAAATGAAGGTCAGTCACGTTGCAATGCTACAAAGCCTGCTGTTGTTGCATCATCAGCCTTGGCTTTTTCTGTTTATAGTCTTGTTTTCAAACTGATTGTCTGTAGAAATACAATTTACTTATTTTCTTCTTCTGTGTATCAGAACCTTAGTTGGTATGTCTGTGTCCATGTTGGCTGATGGATTTTGATTCTGCTTGTCTAGACTGCTTGGGTGTGGTAGGCAGCTTCTGCTACCAGAATTCATACAAAGGGTGTTTGGGCTTGCCCTAGTGGGCTGAGGCTAGAGGGAAACAAAAGAGAAATGTGAATAAATGGTGCACAATTATTATTTTGTGGGAATTATAGATCTATTTCAGGCTTAAATGTGCACTTCATGACCTTTTTAAAATGTATTTTAGTGCCTATGATGGTCCCCAAAACAACTTCAGAGACATTAAAGCACAAGATCAACCCCTCAGCTGGTGAGACATTTCCACAGGCAATAGATGTCTTGCTTTACACTCCAGGTGAGATGATGTATTTCTTTCTTTACCTTAGCCCAGCTTTAATGAGCCTATAAAGCATGTTATCTCATAACACTTGGCATTATGACTGCCTGGTTTTGTTCCCATTGTGACATGCTTTGGTCGTGTGTTGAATATTAAACCAGAAAGTCATTAAAAAAAGACCAGTAATATTGCATATTAAGGTACTCCAAGGCATAGCTTTCACAGTCTTAATTTGTCTTCCTGTGTGTAGGTGCCCTATAACAGACTTCAATCATGTGTTAATGTGCCAGTTTCCCATTAAGACTTCTGCTTCATTTATTGAGCAGGGTGGATGAATGATGCTCCACCCTTGATGAATATTCATTGCTATTTTTAATTTTTTTTTCAGTAAGTCATATGGGGGTGTTTGGTTGAACCACAGTGCAGGGAATCATGTGGCAGCTCTTGAAGTCCCAGCCAGGCCTCTGTTCCTGTGACTTTCACTGTACATAGAGTGTGATCCAATGTCCTCTTCATCACACATAATCTAAATCCATCTCTGAAGAAAACACTGTCAATTTCTTTGTGGGCTTTTCTGGGATACTTGGCACATTTATATCTGACTAAAAAGCATTGGAGAAAAAAAATAATAATAAAAAAAAAAGTTAAGGACTATGTGCAGTGGAGATGTACTTAGGTAGCAGAGGTGTTCATCCTGAAAGTTCCTAACTCTTAACTTTGTCACCTTTTGATGTAAAATCATATGTTATTCCTGGTATTTGTGCAGTGTGAGATAAAAGGGGCAAGTTCATGAAATTCCAAACTTAAGGAAGTGGGCAGGAGCAATGCTGGGTGGGTGGTGGAGGGTTTGGTGGTGCCCTTCTTTCTTTGTGCTATGAGGTTTTGAAGAGGAGCTCTAGTGGGTGCATTTGTTAGTTGTATTTCACAGGGCTTAAAAGCCTTTCTGTAATCCCACTTGGCAAAGTACTTAGTGATCAATGAAAAACATGATCTCTGCTCTTAATAACTTCGAAGTGTAAGATTAAACCATCAGGTGAGCACAACAAATAGATGAGAATGAGCACAAAATCGTTGTGAGAATTCTGTCATTCATTAACTGGAGGTGAAAGTTCCAGAACACAGATTTGTTTTGTTGGAAAGCTGCTCTGCCTAATAATGGTTTTCCCATGTGTCTCCAAAAGTTGCTTTTCTTTTACCTCTCTTGTCTTCTCTGTTTAATTTTTAGGGCATCTTGACCCTTCAGAAAGACCTGGCAATGCTCATCCAAAACTGTGGTGTGCTTTAAATGAGGGGAAAGTGGTGGTCTTTGATGCATCTACCTGGTCTATTCAACAACACTGCTTCAAAATGGGCCACTGTAAACTGGTAAGACTGTCACATGTGTCACAACTGCTGCTTTACCTTGGAGGGGTTTGTTTTGCTATAGTCTGTGTGACCCCAGACCACTGGATCCATTTAAGGAACACTGTACTGTCATTTCTTAAAAGTTATAGAAAGGCAGTTGTTTGGGCTTCAGTTAACTTGGAGAAATGGAGATTTCTGAGAAGAATGGAAAGGAGAGAAAATGGATTCATGAGGAAACAAGTGAACTGGTAGGAAGTGATGGACTGGATCTCAGGAGGGCCTGCTTGCCTAATGGCATGGCTTCTTGGGGCAGGAAGGTGGGTTTCAACACATGAGGAGAAAGAATAGTCAATAAAAAGTCACCTGTGCTGAAGAACTGGAAGTTGGGGAGAAGTATAAGGAAATCAGGTGGATTATATTGAAAGAGAGATAAGGCTCTAAAAGAAGATGGCTCAACCAGCAGGCTAAAGAGAGTTGCTTGTGGAAAACCACCTGAGAAGAATAACTCTTAATGAAAAGGGAAGCTGAACCAGAGCTGCAGACTGAGTGAAAAACATGCAGGAAAAAATTGCAACCCAGCTGAAGGGTCTGGAGAACAAGCCTTATAAGGAGTGGCTGAGGGAACTGGGGGTGTTTAGTCTGGAGAAAAGGAGGCTGAGGGGAGACCTTCTCACTCTCTACAACTACTTGAAAAGAGGTTGGAGTGAGGTGGGTGTTGGTCTCTTCTCCCAAGTAACAAGTGACAGAACAAGAGGAAATGGCCTCAGTTTGCACCACGGGAGGTTTAGATTGGATATTAGAAAGAAAAATTCTTCACTGAAAGGATAACTCAGCACTGGAGCAGACTGCCCAGGGAGGTGGTTGAGTCTCCATTCCTGGAGGTGTTTAAAAGACATGTAGATGTGGTGCTCAGGAACATGTTTTAAGCATTGGTAGAGTTGGGTTAATGGTTGGTAGAGTGAGGTTATGGTTGGACTAGTGATCTTAGAGGTCTTTTCCAACCAGAACGATTCTGTGAAAAGGACCAGGGTAGGTCACTTCTGTGAAAGCTGAGAAACATCACTGTGGATGAGTGTGGGAGACAGTAGAAAAGGGACAGATAAAGCTGATGGTGAAGGGCTGGGTGGAGGGAAGATGGAAACCCAGGAGAAGGGTTGGATACTGACCTGTTCCAAAGAAGACAAAGAAAAAAGGGAGAAGGTTTAGAACTGATGGGACTAGGGAGGGAGAGAAATGAAGAGCTTTTGAGTGGGAGAAGGACATTCCAGAGACAGTAGAGAAGAAGACTGTATTTTTTTAGACACTACTTCTAACTGAAATAGGAAGTAACTGAAGTAGGAAGTATGTTCATATCAGAGGTTAGGATGGCTTCCAATTCAGAAGAAAGAAATACACCAACTTCTTGTGGTTTCCCCCTCATGCCCTTTGTAACTTTGCCTTTGTTTGAACCAGGAAACACAGCTTTGAGTCAGTTACCAAGATACATCATTAATCCTGTTTACTGAAGGATAAACTCAGATCTGTCCTCTCTAATTATTTCTAGAGCAGAGCAAAGGAGAGAATACTGGAGCTCCCAGTCTTAATCTCTTACTGTAATCCCCAGAAAACTGCAGCATCTGAATATAGTCTTTTTCAAAGTTACATTAAAGAGTGGTTTTTCTTCTACATCTTATTTAATCCTGCTTTTTCTCCATAGACTTGTATGATAATGGTAGAACAGAGTCAAGTGTGGATTGGTTCTCAAGACTCCATTATTTATATAATCAACACTCACAGTATGTCATGTAATAAGCAGCTAAATGATCATCGGTCTGATGTTACAGACATCATTGTGGAGAAGAAGAATGGAATACCCAGGTATATTTAATTACAATGATTTCTTCTTAAAAAACATCCACAAGCAAATGTGAAGGATGTCTGTGCCACTGGGAGACTCGCAGAGATGTGGGGAATCCTCCTATAGCTAGAACCAGCCTAAAGAATTTGGCCTGCAGTGAGCTGAGGACCAGTTACAGATCCAAATGATGTAGTTTTGTGCTTTAATTATTTGAGTGAAACAAAGGCAAAAAGTTAACAGGTGCTCAAGGAAAAGGAGCCTGTATAGGAAATCAGTGACTGATTTTCCTAGATGTTGGAAATAATTTATTGTTTTAGACAGGGGGGGTTCATCCTGCTAGCATAAACCTTCATTTAGCCCACTTTTGTGGCTCCCATATTGTATATGGTAAACTAAGAATTTCCTTTTTAAAGAAGGAGTATTATGTGCTTTGGAACAAAGAGGTTAAAGGAATGCTTTTTTGGACAAGGATGAGAGCAGCCAGGAATTGGCAGCATCCAACGATGAATCAATGCAGATGCAGTTTGAAGACCACTTCATTTTTGCTTTGAGCCCATCATGGACTCAATGTTTGCAGCAGGCTTCTGGATTTTTCCAGCCTGTTTGTAGAAGAAATAATACTCTCATTGTTTTGTTCAGGCAAAATGCTTTTGGTCCTGTGTTAGCAGTGGGGAGAGTGTTGGCTGGAGGCCTTCACTTGGGGCAGCAGCTCCCAGCACAGACCACACATCAGCTGTAGCTCTGCCAGCTGGGTTTCAGGGAGAATTTTCCTAGGTGGTTTGGAACCTTCTGAAGAAGGTTTTTCTCTTCTGAAGGCAACAGATGTCCATAGAATCACAGAATGGTTAAGGTTGGAAGGGACCTTAAAGATCATCTAGTTCCAACCCCCCTGCTATAAGCAGGGACCTCTACCACTAGACCAGGCTGCACAAAGCCTCATCCAACCTGGCCTTAAAAACCTCCAGGGAGGGGGCATCAACAACCTCCCTGGGTTCAAGGTAAAAAAAAAAGAAAGAGATTGTATCATTTGTTTTCTCAGGTGCAGTAGCAAAGAAAACCAGTTTTGAAGATAATTTTGTCCTAACTTGAGAGAAAATCCAACAGGCAAGGATGTTCAGCAGAATTATAGGGAAAAATTTTGTTGCATTTAACTCTTCATGCCTGATGTAACACATGATGTTCATGTAGAGCTCAGAATCAGCCTGCAGTGTTTCCAATGATACAGGGTTGGTATCACTGGAATCTTAGGAAGAAAACTATCTAGGCTGGACTTGATGATCTTAAAGGTCTTTTCCAGCCTTGGTGATTCTGTGATACTGGAATACTTTTGTTGCAACAGGAGACATAAGCAGCTTTGAGAGGTGGGTGCCTGGCTGCATCCCAGAGCTGCTGGTTGCTTCAGTGCACCTGCTGCTGCCAGGGCCAGCTACTTAGAATCTCTTGAGGGAAGGAAAATTTTAGATCCTTCACTAGGCATCTTAGTGGGCACAGGGTGGGCATGCTCCTGTCCACTCAAGGCTCTAGTCACTTTGTTTAATAGAATTGAAACAGTCTAATTGTTCACTATTAAAAGAATGGTGGTAGTTAATGGCAGTAAGGGCCTTGAAGCCTTTTAGACTTCAGTCCATTTTAGGTTGGAAATCATGGAATTGTTACTGTGCTCTGAAATAAAGATCATTAAGTTGCCTTACTGTAAAGTTGGTCATTTTGCAAGTAAGTCTCTTCTGTGTGTGTGTGTCCTGTTCTGAACATGAATGTACACTCTACTGTGGTGATTTTTGAATCTGTACCAACAGTGAAGCCTACTCAAGCAGTTTAGATGGAACAGTGATTGCTTGGAACATCAGCACTCTGAAAGTGAACCGTGTCTTTCAGCTGCCCTGCCAAAATCTCACTTCTATCAAGCTTCATAATGACCAGCTGTGGTGCTGTAAGTTCATTCAACCAAAAAGAAATTAAAAAAATAGACTTTATGGTATTGGTCTGACTTGGTGATCCCCAGACTTACATTTTGGATGAAATGTCATCCCCTCTGTAGGAGTTTAGATGAATAAAGTAAAGCTTTCTGCTAGAGTAAAAGATCATTTTGGGGTCGTTTCACAAGTGGTGACCAGTTCAGTGATTTTTGCCCTGATTCTTTGTCCTGCCCTACACAAGAGCCTGGATCCAAACAGATCTTACAGAGCAGCAGCTAAAGGCTGAGGAAATCCCTGGAGCTGCTGTGGGCAGCAGTGATGCTGCCATTGCTGTGGTGGGTAAGGAATCAGCCCTGTTAACTGTGTGCCACAGACACTTGATCTCAGCTGTGTAGAGGAAAATAAATGTGTACTTAAGAAAATTAAGTCTGAGATATCCTAATTTTAAGGAGTTTGTTTCCTCTCCTTTCATCATTTTTGGACTCCTAACAGTTGTGGGCACTGCAGAATAGTGACTAGCATTTGGAGAAAGAGCAGATCTGAAAAACAGATACTGCGAAAAACAGGAAGAAGTACCTCCGACATTTCACTGGTGATGGAGAGACAGTTGTTAGATGCATCCATTTCATTTTGCCTGTTACCTCCATGGTTTATAGAGGTGGAGGAGGCAGGCACACCTGTTACTAACCCTTGATCTCTTACTGAAGGTACTGGAAGCTGCATACTCGTAGTGTCTACTTACGAATTTCAACTCCAGATGAAAATTGAGCATCACCTGAAGGATCTGCATTCCTGCTTTCTCTGCTTCCAGCTCTTTCCTGAGGTATTAATTAAACTGTTAATAGAGTTTAAACGGAACAGGACTATGTGGCATTACAAGCCACAAGTTACTTATCACAAGATGCCTCCTGTCAGCAGTGCTGAAGTGAAACATCTTTCTGTGTTTTAGAGAGACCAAGTGTGGGCGTCTTATTCAGGGAGCAGTGACCTGTATATCTGGAACACCAGAGACTTTGCAAGCACACCTCAAAAGATTCATCTTCAAGATTGCTCTGAGATTACTTGTATGATAAGAGTTAAAAACCAGGTGAGAGGTGTTGGGACTGTTTTTACCTGTTGTGGAGTTCTCTGCTAAAGCTTAATTTGTTTGCAGCTCTCATGGGCTGTCAGTGGTCTGCTTCCTTACTGCATACATACTGGTCTGAATTGTTGATTCCAAAGACAAATATTGATTCCTCAATGTGGCCTTGTGGCCAAGAAGACCAATGTTATCCTGGGGGGCATCAAGAAGAGGGTGGCCAGCAGGTCCAGGGAGGTTCTGCTCCCCCTCTACTCTGCCCTAGTGAGACTCCCACCTGGAGTATTGTGTCCAGTTCTGGGCTCCCCAGGTCAAGAGGGACAGGGATTTACTGGAAAGAGTTGAACAGAGGCTATGAGGATGATTAAGGGACTGGGACACCTTATGAGGAAAGGCTGAGAGACCTGGAGCTGTTTAGTCTGGAGAAGAGAAGACTGAGAGGGGATCTTATAAATGTCTATAAATATCTGAAGGGTGGGTGTCAAGAAGGGGCCAGTCTCTTCTCAGTCGTGCCCTGTGATAGGACGAGGAGCAATGGATGCAAACTAGAGCACAGGAAGTTCTACCTCAACATGAGGAAGAACTTCTTTACTCTGAGGGTGACAGAGCCCTGGGACAGGCTGCCCAGAGTGGTTGTGGAGTCTCCCTCTCTGGAGACTTTCAAGGCCCATCTGGGTGCGTTTCTGAGTGACCTGCCCTAGATTGTGTGGTGGTCCTGCTCTGGCAGGGGGGCTGGACTAGATGATCTCCAGGGGTCTCTTCCAGCCCCTAACATTCTGTGATTCTGTGAATGACTGCCCCACAGGACAGACTGTTACAGGGGTACCCCAAAATGCATGTCAAACCAAAAGCCTCATCAGGAACTAAATGTGTGGTGGTTTTATTAGCCATTGACATTTTCAGGGAACTGCAGAAACGAAAAGTTTAGGACCCTTGGTATTTAATGCCAGGGGTCCTAAAACAAAGCCTTGGAAAAGGTTAATAGATAAACAATAAATGCCAATTAGTTGGCCTGTTTTTGTAGATGACCTTTTTCTTGTTTAGTTACCACATTCCTAGCTCAGCAGAGACCAAAGCAGCCAACAGCTTCCTGCCTTAGCATCTTGTGTCCCTCTTGTTATTGGCCTCAGGCTGTGAACCAGCTTTTTCTGCGTGGTATTACTGGCTGTGCAAATGATTGCACATTGATACCATCCAGACAGGTTTAGGGTTAATTTGCAAATAAGTAGCTAATATGTATCTGTTGGGAAAGCAACTTTCTGAATCTTTTTCTCAGATTTTCCCTCCATCCTTCCTCAAAAATGACCTTTTTTCCTGAAGCGCCTCATGAAATAGAGAAGCTTTTTGTGTGCTCAGTCCTTGGTTAGATCTGTGAACTAAAAGGGAAAAACTTCTTGAGATATGGGGAGCTGGATGTATTTAACCCCTGTTTGAAGGGAGGTAGAGTGTTGTTTGGTAACTCCAAGGCATGAAGCTCTCTTGTGTTCTTCTTAAGAACTTTGTTCCTTTTCTCTTCCACTTATTCCTTACTCAGCTCCACCTTAACTAACATCATAGTCCAACTCATTGCTATAAAAGGAGCAACTGGAAGATATCCCTGTGTGATCCCAAGCTGTCTTCTGCTGCACTGGACCACGTGCACCAACCCCATCTCCTGCCTCTGGTGGTGGCACCAGCAACACCGTGTAGGGAGAGCAGGTGAACCTGGCCTGTATCTGCACTGCATTCCCCTTGAGCTCCCTCCCCATGGTCTAGGGGTACTAAAGTGTACACCTCTGCCTCAGTCGTCTATTATCTGGTTTTGGACTCAAGCTCTGTGGATCTGATTTCATTTTGAACTTCCTGATGCCACAGTGTGCTGTAGCAGCAGCTCCAGAAGTTCACTGCCAGCCATGCACAGAGAAGTACTTTCTTCTAAAGTGAAACTGAGCTCTTACTGGTTTCCACATGTCACTTCTCTAACTGTGGGACGTGTTGAGCAATGGTTCTACATCCTGCCTACCTGCACTTCTGTGGTATTGTGAACCTTAACATGATCCCTCTTTAGCTGCATCCTCTCCAGCCTGAGGATTCCTGGGTTCTTCCATCTTTGTTCCTGTGGCAGCTGTGCCTTTCTCTTGATAGTTTGAGTTACTCTTCCCTGAACCTTCTCTGTCCTTGCAGTGCAGAGAGCAGCACTGCACACAGCCCTCCAGATACAGGTCTGCTGTGGTCTGTACACTGGTCAAGTGACACTTCTTCTCCCTGCACTGGGTCTGTGGGACCTGAGTCAAGGCAAGCTGAGTCGTTCAGACAAGCAGCTCTGGTGCTGGCATGGAGCACTCAGCGTGGTGCAGTAGAGGAGGTTCCTGAACTGTGGGAACCTCAGGGGAGCAGAAAGATCCACCAGGAATCTGCAGGTCATGCAAGAGTGGCTGAGGAGACCTGGTTGGGGCCAGGAGCAATGGCAGCCAAGCCCCACACCTATAAAAGAAGCTTCTGGGGAGCACTAGTGACCAGGAGCACCTTCAACAGGGTGGGCAAGCAGGGTGTGGAGCAGCAGTTTGAGCAGGAAGGGCACTGTAACCCTGCCAGCTCGATCATGGAGGAGTGGTGGCCACCCTGAAGAACACCACATCCTCTCTGAACTCTGCACCCACCATGACTGATGCAGCTTCCCAGACAGAGCTCCAGTGGGAACGTGCTGCCACCCTGGTGTCTGGCTGCAGGCTGTGCCACACCTGTGGGAGTTGCAGGTAGAGGAACTCCTCCACTGAGGGACAGAGCTCCAGGAGGAGATGAGAAAGTTAAGGAGTATTGGGGAGTCTGAGAGAGAGGTAAGACATGGACTCCAACAGATACACACACACAGACACAAAACCTCCCTGGAAGGAGGCTGTAGAGAGGCAAGTGCTGGTCTCTTCTCCCAAGTAACAAGTGATAGGATGAGAGGAAATGGCCTCAAGTTGCACTAGGGGAGATTTAGGCTGGATATAAGGAAAAATTTCTTCACAGATAGGGTTGTCAAGCAGTGGAACAGGCTGCCCAGGGAAGTGGTGGAGTCACCATCCCAGGATGTGTTTAAAAGTCATGTAGATAGGGTGCTGAGGGACATGGTTTAGCAGTGGACTTGGTAGAGTTAGGTTAATGGTTGGATTTGATGATCTTAAGGTCTTTTCCAACCTAAATGATTCTATGTTCTGTGTATATATATATATAAATGAAATGTTCAGAGTTTCCCTTTTCCAGCCTAGCAAGAGAGAACTGTCACCACATCAACGTGACACATAAAACTCCTCGACTGTGTCCTAGATGGAAATGTAAAATATTGATATTTATTGAGGTTTTTCTTTGGTTTTTCCCTCAGATGTGGGTTGGCAGCAGTGGAAAATCACAAGGCAAAAGCAAAGGGAAGATCTACGTGGTCAATGCTGAGAAGAAGACTGTGGAGAAGGAGCTGGTTGGTCATGCTGACACTGTGAAGGCACTGTGCTCAGCAGAGGACAGGTATGTCCTCAGTGGCTCTGGAAAGGAAGAAGGGAAGATTGCCATTTGGAAAGCTGAATAGTTAAACTCTTCAAAATGCATCTACCTGTGCCAGAAAAAAGGTGAAGACCTCAGGCTGTGTTTACTGCAGCATTTTGCATAGATGCCAACCACCTGCCAGTGTTACTGTTTTGTATTTACTGAGTTACTTTAGTCCCTACCTTGCTGTAGAAAATGAGGATGGAAGTGGATGTCTCCTCACACCTTGTACTGCTTCTGAATGTTTGATAAAGAGACAGAAATGTGAATAGAGGGGTCACTGGCTTTAAACTTGACCTGTGGTGTTGGGAAGGGTCAGGGTTAGGCCAGGCTGTGCAGTGCAGATTGCACTGAGAGGGCCAAAGCCAGCTCAGGAATTCCACTGGAGCTCTTTTTGGGCAGTGCACGGGTTGCCTGAAAGGTGGGATTCAATACTGTCTTTACAGCCTGGAATAGCTGGAAATGGTCACTGAAAAGCCAAAGCACATTTGTGGAGCTACTGTAAATGCTGAGTATCTCTCTGCACTAGCAGCTAGATGTAGCTGGGAGGACTGTCCATGACCCCTGTCTGTATATTTATGGTGCTGTATTATTTAAAATGTGGACACAGGCTCTCCCTGATAGCTCTGGAAGCTCCCTGCTGGGGAAATAAGATACTTGGATATTCTTAATCCTAGAATCATAGAATGCCTTGGGTTGGAAGGCACCTCTAAAGGTCACCTAGTCCAACCCCCCTACAACAAGCAGGGACATCTCACACTAGATCAGGTTGCTCAGAGCCCCATCAAGCCTGACCCTGAATGTCTCCAGGGATGGGGCCCCCACCACCTCTCTAGGCAACCTGTTCCAGTGATCCACCACCCTCATATTAAATAACTTTTTCCCAATGTCCAACCTAAATCTTCTGTTTTCTACCTTGAAACCATCCCCCCTTGTCCTATCCTTACATGACCCAGTGACCAGCTCTTCCCCAGCCTTCCCATAGTCCCCCTTCAGGTATTGGAGGGTTTTACTTTTTTCACTTCTTTTCTCCTTTATAAACAACCCACAGCACGTGGCGTTTGTGACACTTGGTGAAACTGACTGTTTTTAATCTGAAGCACTTAATTTATTTCATTCCCATGGATATTACACTTGCTTTTGGAAGCAACTTTGCAGGCACTGTGGAAATAAACCTCCCTTCAGTCACCATTTCTGTAATCAGAGGAGCTGCTGTTATTTTGTCTAGAACCTGCTTCATGTTTAAGTCCTGCAAACTCATCCAACTACTCCTTCATTACTGAAGCACCAAGAGATTCCAGTCTAGAGGGTTCCCTTGAGCAGTGTTCCCCAATGACTTCCTCATCTATCTTGTTTTTCCCACTGGTTACAATTCCTCCCAAGTAAAACAATAAACCTGTGCAGATCAGTTTTGCCTGTATCAGAGCTGGGTAAAGTGGAATTCAATATTTAAAATATTATAATAGAAGGCAAAAATGGGCTGCTACTTTTGTTAATAAATATAAACCAGTGTAGGCCTAACAGAAGTGTAAACTACTGGAACTACACTCCATGTGATTTTTTCTAACTCTTTCAATGTGCTGATGAAAGGTTTTATCCTATCATGGCAACTGAAGTTTTACCTTTTTAGTTTTGATTTGTTTAATTTAAGGATATTAAACACTATATTGATACTCTGCCCTCTCTTTGTTCTTTTTCCTGTGTGACTCGAGACACGAGAATGATGATTTTTAGCACTGACTTGCATCCTGTCTCTGTACTAGGGAGAATATTTGCCTGGTTTTGGCTCTCTACATATTCTCCTTTCTAAAACCAGCTTCTCCTGACAACATGTCCTCCTTGGAGCCCCTCATCTGTAACTTTCAGGTTCCTTTATTTCCTCCCCATGCAGCTGTCTGGTGGTGGTGAGTGAAATAAATTGTTTACTGAATTAAAAGCTTTCTCTGTACAGACACACAAGCCCTGCTGATGAAATTTGCTGCTGAGGTGAGCCCAGCTACACCAACCTGCCACCTGCCTGGTGTTGCCTTCATGGGTTTTCATTCCTTTCAAGCTGGCTTTGCCTCCTCAACTGGTTTGTACCCAGCTTGTGCAAATGTCAGATGACAAAACTTGCAAGTGTCTGGTTTTATGGGTGTAAATTCTTTTATTGTTAAGAGACTCCAATGTAATTTACTGCACAGGAACATAATTTATTGAGTAAATGTCTCCTGCTTACTTTAATGCCAACTGTTGAACACCAGATAGAGGAGAAGAGTTTTAACCACATCAGACCAAACCATGAGATACCAAGACCCTTCAAGAAAACTAACCCCTCCCCAAGAGCAGGAGGACCAGCAATACCAGTTCAGCTGACCTGAGGAGCACGATGCTGTGTTGGTGGCATCAGAGGAAGCCCAGGTATGTGTCCCCTCACCATTTCAGCTCAGCAGATGTGGAAACCAACCCACAGGAAGGGCGCTGTGGGCTTTTCTGCAGTTTTCAGTGGATTTTCTGCTACTTCCTGTGGGCCCCTTGGTGGTGGGAAGGGATCCTCAGATCCCTAGTGGTCCTCAGTGTGTCTGGCTGTTGTTTCACCCCAGGGTAAGAAGTTTGAGGCAGAGACCCATCTTCTGGTTGTGCTCCTGTGGTGCTTAACATGAAGCTGTGTTGGCCCATGGCAAGGACCCCTGCAAATTGTGGCACTCAAATACTAGCTTGGATTTTGTAAACCTTCTGTTGAGCCTTTCAGCTAAAAAGCAGATTGGCAGGGCTCAAAACAGGCTGACAAACGGTGGGAAAGTTTTGTGCTCTACCTGAAGTTGTCTGGCTCTCAAAACGGTGTTTAGAGGTTGCAAGATGAACAGAAAACAGAAGTTTTACAAATATTGGTGAATGTATTGATTGACCAGGCAGAGGCACTGCACCTGCCAGGCTGTGTTACTCTTTTCCAGTGCTTAGAATGATCTTGGCTCCTCTCTGTCTCCAAGTAGTTGCCCCCCAGAGAAGGGACAAGTCCTTCCCAGCAGTGAGATTCCCCACACTCAGTCCTCTTGCCCTAACACTGAGCTGCTGGTGGGGTTGGTGAGCCTCCAGCCAGGTCCTCCCCAGTGCAGCTCTGCCACCATAGCTGGCTGAACATGAGCCAGCAGTGTGCCCACGAAGGCCACCAGCATCCTGGCTTGTATCAGCAATAGTGTGGCCAGCAGGACCAGGGCAGGGATTGTCCCCCTGTGCTCAGCACTGGTGAGGCTGCACCTTGAATTCTGAGTTCAGTTTTGGGCCCCTCACTACAAGAAGGACATTGAGGGGCTGGAGTGTGTCCAGAGAAGGGCAGTGGAGCTGGTGAAAGGTCTAGAGAACAAGTCTTATGAGGAGCAGCTGAGGGAACTGGGGGTGTTCAGCCTGGGGAAAAGGAGGCTGAGGGGAGACTTTCTGCTCTCTACAACTACCTGGAAGGAGGTTGGAGTGAGAGGGAGGTCAGTCTCTTCTCCCAAGCAACAAGCAATAGAGCAAGAAGAAATGGCCTCATGTTGTGCCAGGGGAGGTTTAGATTGGATATTGGGTAAATGGGTTGTCAGGCCCTGGAACAGGCTGCCCAGGGCAGTGGTGGAGTCACCATCACTGGAGGGATTTAAAATATGTGTAGTTGTGCTGAGGGACAGGATTTAGTGGTGGACTTAGCAGTGCTGGTTCAGTGGTTGGACTTGATGATCTTAAAGGTCTTTTCCAACCTAAATGATTCTATGATTCTGCCATCCACTCCTCTGCCTCCCTGAAGTGTTATCCATTTCCTAGAAACCAGCTGAAGGTCAAGGCTAATGGTTTTATAAGTCCTTTCTTCTGTTGATTTTTTTTCCTGGTCTCGTGAACCGTGGGAACCTCAAGGCAGTGGACAAACCCACCAGAGGTCCACATTTTGCATGACAGTGGCTGAGGAGACATGGGCAGGGCCAGGAGCAATGACAGCCAAGCCCCCCCAGCTATAAAACAAACCCCTGGGGAGCACTAGTGACCAGGCCACAGTCCTGCTGGGCACTGTAACTCAGCCAGCTTGGCCAGGGAGCAACGGTGTCCACCCATCAGAAGGACCTGGTCACTGGAACAGGCTCCCCAGTGAAGTGGTCATGGACCCAACCAAGCCTGTCAGAGCTCAAGGAGTGTCCAGGCAATGCTCTTGGTTATATGGTTTAGGTTCAGGCAGTCCTGTGAGGAGCAGGGAGCTGGCCTTCATGATCATCAATGGATCCCTTCCAACTTGGTATTCCATGATTCTAACCAAGGGATGGCAGTGTTTGCTGCTAGAAACAACCCAGCAGCAGAGACAGGAGCTGCTTGGAAAGTCAGGCTGTCTTGTGCTGGCTGTTGTCTCCCTGATGGGGCCGTGCAGGGAGGCAGGGGACAGCCCCTTCCTCTGCCTTCCAGCCTGTGGTGGTGGCTGCTGCGGGTCTACTTGTAGGACCTACCTTCCCCAGGGCCCTGTAGGACCTTTCTCCATTGGTACCAACCTAGTCCTGCCTTTCCCTGTCAGCCCCTAAGGGAGAATGAAGGAAACCCTCCCCTCACCCCTCTCCATGACTGACTTGGCTCTGCTGCTCTTTCTGTGGCCACTTTGGGTGCCACGTTCCCAGCCCTGTCCCCAGGGACATGGGGCCCCCCAGGGCGGGTCAGCTGCTGTTTGGGGACTGAGGATGAGGTAGGCTGGAAGCTGTGGGATTCCCCCCAGTGTCTGGCTCCCCCTCCATGGTGCTTTATCCCAGTGCCTTGTCACAGGTCCCCTTGGGAGCTGTCCCTGCATCCCTCAGGCTTTGTAGCAGCCAGGGAGGCACCTCTCCCATCCTGGGTCCCCATGTCCATGACCAGTGCTGGAAGGGGAGCTGATGCCTCCTGCTGACAAGGGCGACCACAGAGGGCAACCACAGGCTGCTTGTCACTGCCTCTGCCTGGCTGCTGCTGGATGCAGGTTCTGCTGAGCATCCCCAGCCCACCTGGGCCCAGCAGGATCAGGCCCTGTTGTGCACACACAGGCACTGGCCAGAGCTGAGACCTCATGTGCTGCCAGACCCCTGCTCCCCCCAGTCCCCAGCAGCTCCAGCCTTGCTGCACCACACACTCGTGAGCACAGAGCTCACAGGGGCAGGGACGTGCCTGTGGGGTGACACCATCTTCCAAGTGGATGGTGACATCCACCCCTTTCTCACCCCAACACGGGGGTGTGTGTCTGTGGTGTAACTGTTGTCCAGGGAGTAACACCACAGACACACGCCCTCAAGCTGGGCTCCCATGAAAAGGGACTCAGATACCCTGAAAGGGGCAGGGGGCAGGAACTGGGCCTGAGGGCCACAGTGAGGAAAGGGGAGGGGCAGCAGGACAGTGGCCCAAAGCAGGGAATTGTAGAATGGTTTGGGTTGGAAGAGACAGTAAAGATCCAGCCTGTCTGCATGGGCAGGGACACCTCCCACTAGACCAGGTTGCTCTTCAACACTTCAAGGGATGGGGCTTCCACAACTTCCCTGGGCAACATGTGCCAGTGTCTCACCACCCTCACACTAAAGAATTTCTTCCTAATGTCTCACCTACATCTCCCCTCTTCCAGTTTTAAGCCATTACCCCTTGTCCTTTCACTACAAGCCCTTGTCAAAAGCCCCTCCCCAGCTTTCCTGTAGCCCCTTCAGGTACTGGAAGGTTCTCTAAGGTCTCCTTGGAGCCTTCTCCTCTCCAGGCTGACCAGCCCCAACTCCTTCAGCCTGTCTCCAGAGCAGAGCTGCTCCAGCATGAAAAGGGCTGCCCCATCTTCCTCCTCTCTTGGCACATGGGATGGGGCTGATGTGTGGATACCTGGGAGATGTGTGGACAGAGAGGGGCTCAGTGTCAACCCAAGGAGGTTCATGTTGGTGTCTTTGCTGCTTTCACATCCCTTTGGCCTCTTCACTTTTTAATTGTGCCAGGAGAATGCAGGGATGTAGGAAAGTCCCTGCCACTTACTTCCCACTCCACTTTGGGCTCTACCAGGTGGTTGGAATCCCCCAGGGTGAGGACAAGAGCCCAGGGCTCCACTGGGCCAAGTGGGGTGAGGAACTGAGAGGCTCTTCCCCTTGTTGTGGTTTAACCCCAGCTGGCAATTAAGCACCATTCAGCTGCTTGCTCACTCCCCCACACTTTACAGCAGCCCCATATGAGCTACTATGGAGAACATTTTTAGCTCAGCCAAAACCAGCACATCTCTGGGTCCCCTGGGTCTTCTGCAGGTACCTGCAGTGGCTCCTTCCCAGCGAGGCAGGACCCAGGGTCGCCCCTTGCTGCTTGTGAAAAAGCAAGTTCACAGCTCAGGCTGCAAAGTCACGTTTATTGTGTTTTATACTTTCTCTTCCTTCTTAACCTCAGGTCCAGAGAGAACAGAGCGCAGCTGAGCCCAAAAATAAACCACAAGCTGTGAGGGCATCAGCTTCTCTGAGCTGCTGATACTGAGTCTGAAGAAGTGCCTGCAGGAGAAGGCACAGATCAAATCTGTCAAGTAAGCTGCAGGAAATCAAAGCAGGACAACAGTTTTTCACACTGCCCGTGCAGCCCTGCCAGCTGGTGTTGCTGATCTGATACAAAGGTCCCTCTGGCTTTACCCTCTTCCCACTCATGATGGCCCAAGTGGTTAATCAGTTTGGATGTGAACTGGTTTCTTTGGAAGTTGCTTCTTGTTGGTTTCAAAATAAAGCCTGGCTCTGTTTCCTCCTGAGATGGTTCCAGGCCCTCCTGTGCAGAGGGATCCCACACCACACTAAGGCAGAGGAGTGGGAAAAGGCTGATGTGCTGGAAAAAAGAAGGGACAAGACCCTCCTTGCCACCAGTTCAAGGGGAAGGCTCTACCTGCAGCCACTCAGATTTTGCTGGCTAAGCAGGTGACAGCCACCAGCCCTGGTCTCCTCCTGGGAATGGGTCAAATCAACCAGGGCAGGAGCAGAGTCTGCAGCCAGGGTCATTCCTCCCCTCCCAGGTGTCACTGTTTGCTCCTCTATCTGTGCTCCCTCCATCCTTACACTTGAACTCTCAGGAGAATTTATCAAACATTTGTGAGCTGCAACACTTGGGTTTTGTGTCAGTTAATATTTGGTGTTAGCATTTTTACAGGATCACAGAGTGGTGGGCATTGGAAGGGACCTCTTGGAGATCATCTAGTTCTAGCCCCCTGCCAGAGCAGGATCCCATAAAGCAGACCACACAAGGACACATCCAGGTGGGTTTTGAATGTCTCCAGGGATGGAGACTCCACAACCTCCCTGGGCAGCTTGTTCCAGTGCTCTGTTATCCTCAGAGTGAAGAAGTAATTTCTTATATTTAGGGTAAACCTCCTGTGCACCAGTTTGTGACCATTGCCCCTTGTCCTGTCACTGGACACCACTGAGAAGGGTCTGGCCCCATCCTCCTGAAACCCCCTGTAGATATTTATAAGCATTGGTGAGGTCCCCCCTCAGCCTCCTCTCCTCCTGGCTGAACAGCCCCAGCTCTCTCAGCCTTTCCCCATGGGGCAGACGTTCCATTCCCACGGAAATATTTCCCTTTGGAAACCTCAAACTTTGGGAAGCAGGTGAATACTGTTTGTCTTGTACCCCTAGAGCCAAGGAGAAGCAGCAGCAGGGCTGGGCCTGGAGCAGGGAGCCTGCACCTCTGCCAGCCCCAGGGGTGCATCCCACTCCCTACAAACACCACAGAACACACCAGCCACCAACTCTTACTGAAATGTTTATTAAGATGGAACTGGAGAACAACAGATCAGAACACAACGTCTTGTGGAGTCGAACGTCTCTACATTTGATTTTTCTTTTCTATGCATAAATGAAAAAAAAATCAGGATTATACAAAAAAAAAAAAAAAAGACCAGAAAGTGCAGAACACAATAAAACAGTTCTCATGCAACAAATCTCTTTTTCTCTTTAACCTTACAACAGAAAATAAGCTCAACAGTGTAGAAATAAAAAAAAAAAACCCATACATACATTACGCCGTCGACGCACTCAAACATTCATCTGTGACAGGACTTCTCTTTATCCCTTTTTCCTCATAAAACTTAACATTATGTGTTTAACACATGCTTATAAACATTGCTAAACTCAGCAAGAGCTATTATAGTGCCCCAACTTAATAAGTTGATAAAAAAGTAGTTGTCATATGGCCAGTTCACAAAGGAACTAAATATTATCTTTTTTTTAAAATTTTTTTTTAAATCTTTTTGTTGTTTTTTTTTTCTTTTCCACTATGAGATGCCTAGATGCAGCTTTCTATTAATATGAGGCATTTAAAATAAACTGGTCATTTGGCTACCAAAAGGGCTTAGTGTTCATGTTACACCAGAAAACAAATCATTAGTAGTGGGAGCTGCCAATGTGCTGAGAGAAAAGTCTGTGGGTTTATTTTGGGGGGGGTCTTTACTACAACTGGGCAATCACTGAGGGTTGAATAGGTGCAGACTGTGTGAGATGATGGTTGTTTTGGTTAAAAGCTCCTAGAGCTTCGCCCCCAGCTTCAAAATTTAAGAAAAAAAAAGGTGTCAGAGCGTGTCAGATTGATCCGTGTCCTGAGGTTTTGCTAAAGCTTTAGCAGGTCACGAGGGCACCAAAAGCCTTTTCATTTGAGCAGATGCTCTTTTCTGGGCACCCCGGGGTGAGGGAAGGTGAGGCTGAAAGAGGGGTGAGCTGCAGAGCTGCTTGGGTTGAGGAACCAAACCAAATCAGTTTTCCAGGAGGTGAGCTTGATTTAAATTACAGGAAAACCTGGAACATCTTAACAAGCAGATCTGGCTGCCCTGGCAGATGTTGGTGCGACGTTATGGAAAGACAACTGAGCCTTTCTCTTATTATCAACACACTTTCCCAACTGCCCGGGCTGCTGAGCCTGGAAAACAAAACACCAGTTGATACATGAGCTTCTGCAACTCACCCTTGCCAGGGGCCTGCTCTGGATGCAACATGAGGAACAGAAAACTTTGGGTAGCTCCACTTTTTTTTAAAAAAATGACCATTTTCTATGCACTTTACAAACGTTCAGCTTTGTCATTTAAGGAAGAACAACAAGCTAGAGGACTCTCTGTAACCATAAAGTCTCTGCAAAGAAAAATAAAATTTGGTATTTCTTCTACACAGTCATTAATAACATTTCTGTGCAACATTTGGTGTTTGTTACATTTATTTGGCCTATTAAAAGGAAACAAGGACAAAACAGCCGCAAATAAAACCAACTTCTCTTTCACAATAGATACTTCAGATGCCGAAGCTGCTACATGTGCTTGGAATATCATGCAGGATTTTACTTATTCATTTAAATAGGATACATATTTATAGCTGAGCTCGTCTCGCATCGGACCGGGATGAGGGAAACCTGGAAGAACTCAGTTGAAAACATTGTTGAGGACAGTGAGGACGAGCAGACAAGGTATTTTGGCCCGAGCAGTGTGTATGTAAACATACAGACACACACACACACACAAACCCAACTCTCAGGGACTGAGCTACAACTCGTCGCAGGGACTGGGCAAAGGAGTGTTGGGCAACTGGCCACGGGTCGACACAAAATGGTTGACAACTTGAGTGACCACCAGGAACAAGAAACAAACGCTGACCCCCGCGACGTGCCTCTGGGAATGAAGACCCCCCCGCCCTGAACTCCTGGATGAGGATCTCCCAGGAGCAAACTGTGACCCCCTCCACCTTTATTTGTAAATGTGACCTCGACCCGCGTGGCCGGAAGACCCTCCTGGTGGCCGTGAGAATCCAGCCTTTAATGGTGGACACGGGAGGAAGGTCAAGCTCACCACAAACAGGATGGATGGATGCGTTTCTAAGGATGGAACTGAGGTTTTAATGAGGGACCTGGCAATAATCACTGTTGTCACTGTCATTCCAAGTGCTGGGGGGATTCAGATCAGAAGGGAGGGGAATGAGAAAGGCTCAGCCTCATGTCCCTCTGTGGCAAACCTCACACAAGCCTGTTTGATCATGGGGTCTGCATGCCAGCGCTGGCACTGGCAAGAAAACTGGGAAGCTAAACTGGCAGCTGCCTCCTTTTCAGCCCACCACGCCAGGAATATTTCATAGTTTAGAAAAAGGCTCCAAGTGAAAGGGGAAGAGGACATGGTGTGTTTTGAGGAGCACTAACCTCTGCTGGATTTACTGGCTTCCTCCCTTCTGGTGATGAACAACCCACATCTTAACTGCTTACTGCCAGCGCTAGCAAACGACCAGATTCATGTTATTAGAAGGCTATTTAGGTAATAAATCTCTATGAAAGTCATCTAACCAGCAGGAAGAAAAACATTCCTAAGAAATTATTGCTTCTGGGGCCTGAAATTGCCATCCACAAACAGCAAAGATCCCACTGGACTCTTGGAATAACCCAACGGTGCAAAATTCACGCTGCATCTTTCCGGGAGGCTCAAAGTTTGAGCTCATCTGCTCTCAGGTAAAATAATCCTGGATGTGACTGCAGCACTCGAGGCTCTGAGCACTGACAGTGTCTCAAATCTGAGGTGTTGCACCTCACCAGAAGGACTGCAGCAGGATATGTTCCATTTATTTACAGTACAGAGCAACACAGAATGCAGCCACTAAACTTAAACCTGCTGCAGGAAAAGGTCCAAAGAGATGGAGCACCCGGGATGAATCTGACTGGACAGTAATGCTGACAAACAAAAAATGATGCTGCTTGTCACCAGGAATTAAAAAAAGAAGCCCCTTCAAATCTCTTCCCACAAGGAAAATCGTACTACTTCACACCTTTTAATTGTGACCAAAAAAAACCCACCAATTTCTGTATCGAATGCTAAGGGACATTTAAAAGAAATAAAGCACTGCCCAGCCTACCCTGAGAAGTGCTGGGGCTGGAAAGAAAACTCTCTCCAATTCCAGAAAAAGCATTACTGTGGAAGGCCTTGGGAGCAGTCACCAGCAGCACGGTGGTTTCACAGGCTGGCCAAGCTACAGGAGGAGATACTTTGGCAGGGGTTCCCCCAAGTTAATTCTTCTGGCAACACTACAAATACTTCAGTGCGTTCACAATGGATAATTATTTCCTTCAGCTTTACAGGGGCGTGAAGCGGCGCTTCCTGCTCCAAGAAATACTCATCTGTTGGGAAGGGTAGTTAAACAGCCCCATAAACAACCTCAAAAATGGGTTTTGACATCTAATTCTTAGAAATCAGACCATGCCAAATGCTGGCTGGGACAACACTCGGACCTGCCCTGCCTCTGATTGAAACCTTCTGAATTCAAAACGTCCTTCTGCCCTCCTCACCCTTCCCCTGACTGAGAAAGCTAAATCCATGTGGGTGAGCTCACCCCCCAAAACAGTTTCACATTCCCTCTGCTGGGTGTGAAGTTGAGAGGGAACAACATCTCCTCCCTCTTCCACAGCTAGACCTTGGTCAGCTCAGTGCTGTGAAAGAAATCTTGGCCTACACCAAGGTGCTGTGTAGAGCAATCAGCAACTTGAAACCACACCAATCCATGAAGCTCATGAGGAAAAGGGTAATTAAGGCTGGCACTGGTCAGAAGATGTAGAAGAACCCTTCCAGAAATAGAGATTAAGGAGTACTTGACAGTGTTCGTTTAACCAAAGCAGAATCTTCAAGGAGCTTCAAAAATAGAGTATTAAAGCCACTTTAAAACGTCTAACTCAGTGTGTATTTCACACGAATGCCAGTTATAGGGTGCAATACAGATGAACATCACCAGAATACATTAAATGTAATTGAGATGATAAAATTCATGGCAGAAGTTCAGGTAAAGTATTTCTCACAACTGATTTCTTCAATAAGGTCTCGTAGTCTTCAGTAGTATGACTGCCCTGTCCGAACACAGTTCACAGTATGTGTTCTACATACAAAAATATTCACCTTAAAGAAAGAAAAAAAACCAACACAACAACTTGCTTGAGACACTTGGGAAAAAAAACCCACCCCGAAGTCCTGTGTGATTTATTTAGCGCTCGGTGGCTTCACCAGCCTAAAAACGTTGTCACCCTTGGCAGCACAGGGCATGGGCACCAAGTGAGAAGCCCTCAGCCAAGGAACCCACCTGTGCCACCAGGAATTTGTCTGCCACGCTGGCCAAGACCGTGTGCATTTCACTGCAAAGACACCAAACTCTGTGTTTCTTAAATACATCGACGATTCAAGTAATTTCTTAAAAACTGCTGTTGGTTTGGAAACAGACACTCTGGTTTGAATGACTCCATCGCAGCACGATTGACACATGCATTTTAAAGGGCTGCAGGATGAGTAGTTTGAGGCAGCAGCAGTTTTACAAGGAGCTGTGGGTTGTCTGTTTAGCACGTGGGGTGAACGGCAGCCCCGAGGGTCCATGCGAACGGGAGTAAATAGCATCGCAAACACTTCTTAGAAGACGACGAACCAAAGTTCAGTTTCTAAAGTTGCTTTTAAGTGGCTGCTGGATCTCTGAGCCGTGGCTGCCCCTGGACTGAGGCACACTGCTAGTGAGCCCAACACTGCTTCACATCAGATCAGCACAGCTCTTCCAGGCGCTTCACAGAAACCATCTCTTTGCACTGCAGCTATCTCCTGAATCAAGGCAGGAGGTTGTGCTGATGACATTGGTACAGCAGCTTGGAAAAGCTCCAGCCTACAGCTCCTCCAACACAGGGGCTGGAACAGCAGCAGATGCTAGTGGATTGAATTTTAAGGCCTAAAATCCTGTTTCTGACACAGATTTTCATACATCCAGACTATGCCACAAAGTGAGGGAGGTAGGCCTTTGGTTTACCCTCTTGTACTGACACGGGGCCTTTACCCTGGCGCCTGCGCTCCCAGCCAGGAGGTTAAAGGATCATAAAAAGTGCAAGTCATTGATGACTTCCTTTCCCTAGGAAAAAGAATCCACATGCCTCCTCCCACGAAGGTGTCTCCCCAGAGACACCCTTTCTCCACGGCAGCTTCATCCAGAGATGATTAGGTTTAAATGCCAAGAACCAATATCCCCCAGAGCTCACCAGCACGTAAAACTCTCAGCTAAAAATTGTCACAGCGTATTCCAACGACATTCATCAAGTTCAGCATTTGGGATAAAACACCTGCCAGTGCTGGTCACCTCTCCCACCTGCTGCTCTTTCCATCTACAGGTCATCCAGTGTCACCCTCTTCCTGACATGCAGCAGACTTGGGAGTGATTGTTGAACAGTATGACTGGAAAGGATTCCCAGCAGTTTCTCAGAAACCACAGGAATCGCTTTTTTTTGTTTTTCTTGGAAAGCATTTGCAAAGAAAACCATCTTCTGTAGTAATTGCACTAACAAAAACACAAAGCCTAGAATTACCCTTAAAGAACTGTAGCTGTCAGCCCAGTATCATCATGCTGATGAAAAGAACTGATCAAGATTTGATTGATCAATTAATCTAAGCGTTTGGTTCAGCTATTACACCAGTGAAATCTGAAATGTTCAGACAAAAAGACAGCAAGAGACTAGAAGGCCAGACAGCTTCCATTTTCAGTTAGTTTAAAAACAGCTGAAAACTTCATTTTTTTTCCTAACTGCTAATTGTATACACTGTGTCTCATGCAGATTAATAAAACTTATTCGAAAACTAAATGTATTCTTAATGAAAAAAAAAAAAGGAAAGTGTTCAGAAATGACATTTCTAAGTTGTAGAGAAAGCAATTAGCATCATAGCTACCTGTTCAAACCTACATCGAGGACTACAGAATTTCATTTACACTTTTGCACGAAACTGCCTTTTCTTCTGCAATTTTAGCTACAAGTAGTGAAGATCCTAGTTTTGTTTTCCTGGAAACAAACCAACAAACCAACAAAAGTTCTTGATCCTGCACCTGTCCTCCCTGGAATGTGGGTGAACACCAAGTGGTGGCCTCACACGGTGGACTCGCTCTCCTGCTGCGCCGCGGCGGCCCCTTTGCGCGTGAGCTTCAGCACAGTCGGCTTCTCGGCGCTGGCGCCGTTGCCCTCGGTGGTCTCTGGAGGACCCAGTCCTTTCTGTTCTTCCTTTGGCTCTTCGTTGACTTCGGGGTAAATCACCAAGAAGGTAGCTGTCAAAAAACCCAGGAAGGATCCCACTGAAGCCACCATGGGAATGACTTGGACTGTGCCCACCGCGTCCACCATGCCGCCGAGCGCAGAGGCCACGAGGATCTGGGAGATGTAAACCTGACAGGACAGGATGGCACAGTCGATGCCAAACCCTCGCTTGGAGTTCCCAGGGCTATGATGGATGTACTGCAAGGAGACAAGAAATGTGTTAGAAGGGTAAAACCATGGATGATAATAAATATTTAAACACTAGTTTTAATTTCGCAGCCACGTGGTCAACTTTATGCCACCCTTGTGCATCATGTACACTCTGCAAGTCCAGAGCAACAGCCTCCTCATTTACTTACCTCTGCTATGGAGACAGGCTGAGGGAGTTGGGGCTGTTCAGCCTGGAGAAGAGAAGGCTCCAGGGAGACCTTAGAGCACCTTCCAGTGCCTGAAGGGGCTACAGGAAAGCTGGGGAGGGGCTTTTCACCAGAGAGGGCAGTGATAGGACAAGGGGTCATGGTTTTAAACTGAAAGAGGGGAGATTTAGGTTAGACATCAGGAAGAAATTCTTCACCATGAGGGTAGTAAGGCACTGGAATAGGTTGCCCAGGGAGGCTGTGGAAGCCCCTTCCCTGGAGGTGTTCAAGGCCAGGTTGGATGAGGCTTTGTGCAGCCTGGTCTAGTGGGAGGTGTCCCTGCCATGAGCAGGGAGGTTGGAACCTGATGATCTTTACAGAATCACAGAACTACCACGGCTGGAAAAGACCTTTAAGATCATCAAGTCCAGCCTATGACCAACACCACCACACCATCTAGACCATGGCACTAAGTGCCACATCCAGCCTTTCCCTGAACACATCCAGGGATGGTGCCTCCACCACTTCCCTGGGCAGTCCATTCCAATGTCTAATCACCCTCTCCATGAGGAAGTGCTTCCTAATATCCAACCTAAACCTCCCCTGGAGCAGCTTCAGGCTGTGCCCTCTTGTCCTGTCACTGGTTGCCTGGGAGAAGAGCCCAGCCCCCACCTGACTACAACCTCCCTTCAGGTAGTTGTAGAGAGTGATGAGGTCCCCCCTGAGTCTCCTCTTCTCCAGGCTAAACAACCCCAGCTCCCTCAGCCTCTCCCTAGAAGACTTTCCCTCTAGTCCCTTCCCCAGCCTTGTTGCTCTCCTCTGGACCTGCTCCAGCACCTCAATGTCCTTCTTGAAGTGAGGGGCCCAGAACTGCACCCAGTGCTCGAGGTGAGGCCTCACCAGTGCTGAGTACAGGGGGAGAATCACATCCCTACTCCTGCTGGCCACACTATTCCTGATCCAAGCCAGGATGCCATTGGCCTTCCGGGCCACCTGGGCACACTGCTGGCTCATGTTCAACCAGCTGTCCACCAGCACTCCCAGGTCCCTCTCTGCCAGGCTGCTCTCCAGCCACTCTTCCCCCAGCCTGTAGTGCTGCCTGGGGTGATTGTGGCCAAAGTGCAGGACCCTGCACTTGGTCTTGTTGAATTTCATGTCGTTGGCCTCGGCCCATCGACCCAGCCTGTCCAGGTCCTCCTGCAGCCTCTTCCTACCCTCTGGCAGATCAACACTCCCCCCCAACTTGGTGTCATCTGCAAACTTACTAAGGGTGGACTCTATCCCCACATCCAGGTCATCAGTAAAGATGTTGAATAGGACTGGGCCCAGTACTGATGCCTGGGGGACACCACTGGTCCCTTAACCATTCTGTGATTCTATGATTACCAACAGCCTCCTCATCTACTTATCAATGGCCTCCTAATCTTCCACCAAAAGGCAGATGTTTACTAGGGCACGTCCAGCATGAATGGGCTCCAAGATTAGATTTTGTAAAAGAAACTGAGACTAAACAGTTGGTGGAAATTATTTTTATGATAATAAAAAGGAATCCCAATCCAAATCTCAATTCAGAATCATGGGATAATGATAAATGAATAATCCTCCTGTAATTTGTAATCCATATGGAACACTGCTAGAAAGTACATTTGTCCTGGTTTCCTCTTCATCTACCATATGCACCCAAATCCTTTCATACTCCAGCAGAGGGTAAAGCAACCATGACCCCATGGAGCCAACCTGATGCTAATACCATCTGATTTAAGTGGCAGCTCTTCCTATTTACTATCAAGGACACCTCGGTGCTTTGATGCACATCCCAACAAAGCAGGTATCTCGGATAACGGGATTTAATAAATCCATCACGGCACCGTCATCTTCAGAGAAACCTGAATGCTCTGCCTTGATTAAAATGCTCAGAATATCCCACCTACCTGTTTAATATCATGGTATTGTCCCAAAAGTGCATAGGGGCAGTAGGAGATACTCATAGAGACGATTCCCATGGTGCTGATCATTATCATGGTGACGTACACGTTGGGGAACATCGCCATCACTGCGGTGCCGAGGGAGAAGCCCAGCGTGCCCAGGATGTAGATCACTTTTATACTAAGGTCATAGTTGTCCAAGTATTTCTGCAACAAGGCTGCAGAGATCAACAACAAAACATAAGTATCAGTGGCCAGCAGGTTAAGGGAGGTGATTCTTCTCCTCTACTCTACTCTGGTGAGACCCCACCTGGAGTACTGTGTCCAGTTCTGGAGCCCCCAACACAAGAAGGACATGGAGCTGTTGGAGAGGATCCAGAGAAGGGCCATGAAGATGATCAAAGGGCTGCTATGGAGACAGGCTGAGAGAGTTGGGGCTGTTCAGCCTGGAGAAGAGAAGGCTCTGGGGAGACCTTAGAGCACCTTCCAGTACCTGGAAAGCTGGGGAAGGACTTTTGACAAGGGCTTGTAGTGACAGGACAAGGGGTAATGGATTAAAACTGGAAGAGGGGAGACATTAGGAGGAAATTCTTCACTTATGAGGATGGTGAGACACTGGCACAGGCTGCCCAGAGAACTTGTGGCTGCCCCCTCCCTGGAAGTGTTCAAGGCCAGGTTGGATGGGGCTCTGAGCAACCTGGTCTAGTGGGAGGTGTCCCTGCCCATGCAGGGGGGTTGGATCTAGATGATCTTTAAGGTCCTTTCCAACCCAAACCATTCTGTGATTTTGCCAGGGCCACAACCGCTCGATGGGCTGCTCAGGACTCAGATGCTCCCTGCAGGTCTGGCCTGTCTCAGCAGCACGGCTCAGCCTGCTCTGGGCTCTGAGCAGATAATTGATGTTTCCAGGGGAACTCCAGTGAGTGTTCAGAAACAAGCTGTCCACCTCAACTCCTACTGGACACCTCTCAGCAAAGAGACAGCCCCCACGACCCTGCGCGGTGCAGACCTGCCTGCACACACGCTGTGAAAGGCAGCAGTAAAGTTTGGCAGCAGCTCTGAATTTCAGAGCCTGCATTTCAAGCCTGAATTGTCTGTAGCTGGTTGGTCTGTTACTAGGGAGCATGAAAGACTTTCAGTAATTTTGATCTTAAAAAGAGTCTTTGCAAAGCCCCTCTTATATGTGCCTGAATCTTCTAATAAACATAATTTTAGTTTCCTGATGAGTAGCTAAATGCCATTCAATATCCTTTGGTATCACTTTCTGCTTTATACCACTTAACTGATCTATTAATTTTTCTGCCTCTATTTCTTATAAAATTCTTATAAAAATGATATAGAAAATTCTTGTAAAATTATGTATAACATTATTAAATTATAAAATTATTTTGGAGGAATTTTTAAATACTGATTCTTAAAGAAGCCTCTCCCCTTATAACCACATGAAATGCTTTTCCACAATATCCTGAGAGGCCAAGAGACCTGGGGCTGTTTAATCTGGAGAAGACTAAGAGGGAACCTTATTAATGTCTACAAATGCCTGAAGGGTGGGTGTCAAGAATGGGCCAGTCTCTGTTCAGTGGTGCCCAGTGACAGGATGAGGGGAAATGGCACCAAGTTACAACACAGGAAGTTCCACCTCAACATGAGGAGAAACTTCTTTACTGTGAGGGTGACAGAGCCCTGGGACAGGCTGCCCAGAGAGGCTGTGGAGTCTCCTCTGGAGATATTCAAGACCCATCTGGACATGTTCCTGTGTGATCTGCCTTAGGTGGTCCTGCTCTGGCAGAGGGGTTGGACTCGATGTTCTCTGGAGGTCCCATCCAACCCCTACCATTCTGTGATTCTATGATCCTTCACCCCAAACAAGGAAGTGGATGCTAACTGACACAAAACTGGTTTTACCCTGCAAATACATCTGTGAGGTGCATTCCACTGTTGGATTGTGCAGAGTCTCTTACCTGAACAAACAGCAGCAGTAGCAGCATAGATGACCAGTCCCCAGCATCCCATCTGAACCCCAGCATTGTAGGCATGTAACTCTGTGGAGTTCGAAGGGGCCTGCAACAAACACAAAGCTGTTTTCTTGTAATGAGCACATCTCAGAAATGAGTAACAAAGAAGCAGGTCTGCCCCTGGTAACTGCTCCCTTACCTTAGGATCGCCCTGAAAGATGACCTGGCCCATGAAATCCGTATAGAAGACAGCTTCAGCAATGATGGAGAACCAAGTTAAGAGGTGACAGACACAGAGTCTCAGCAGCTCCTTTGGCATCTTCAGCATCGACAACCACAAGAGTCTGACGGTGGTTTCGGTTTCGCCCTCCTCGCTCTCCGTGTCTCCACTGGAGTTGGTGGTGCCACTCTGGTTCCTGTGCCTGCACCTCTGCCGCTGCCTCTTCTGCATGTCGTAGATGTCGTTCATGCTGCGCGAGGACTTGATCAGGACGATGGCGTTGGCCCGACGAAAGCGGTAGCGGTGGGAGCCGATTTTGCCGTAGTAGGAGAAGGTGTAGG
Organism: Hemiprocne comata; assembly: GCA_020745705.1. Lineage (NCBI taxonomy): Eukaryota > Metazoa > Chordata > Aves > Apodiformes > Apodidae > Hemiprocne > Hemiprocne comata. The sequence goes on from CM036587.1 coordinate 161,523,015, forward strand.
ACGGCTGGCGGTAGAACATGTGCCTCCGCCTTCGCATGGAGTTTGAAGTACTAGATTGCTTCATGCCTATCCTGGTGTGCCCGTTGAGGAACTCTTTTGGTAGGGAGCCGTTCGCGTTTGGGACTGTATCTTCGCTTAAGCGATTATCGAGCAACATTTCCTCCTCTTTCTCGTTGTCCCTGAGGAAAACAGACAGGTGGTTGAGTTTGGACTTCATGATCTCTTGGCTTGTGTTGTGGGGAGTGTTTGGATATGAAGCATCCTGAAAAATGGAGGGTTCGATGTCATGCAGAAAAAGCAGCTCTGGTTCAATTTCCAACGTAGCATCAGGCATGTGCAGAACTGAGTCACTCTTACTTCTCACGATGTTCACCTCGAGGAACTCCATATTGAGATCGTGCTCTGACTGAACCTCATCGTGGAACATGGAGGCTCCATAGGGCTCTTCCTCACTAATTACATTCAGTCGATTAAGAGGGGGGAGACTACCACTGAATTTGACACTGGAAAGTGTGTCCCCTTCGTCATCAATCCTGTCCTGCTGAGGGTTATACTGCTCTTCTTCAATGCTAAAAAGGTGGAGAGCAACAGAGACAGAGAAAATAATGGCTGCAAAGAAGAAAAGGACTTGTTCTTGAGATTTAAAAATACTGCCCAGGAAGGTCTGTGTCCAGTCCAGCCCTCCCAACATATAACCGATCGCTCCTCCAAGACCTGTGGAAGAGAGAAAACAAGAAGGGAGTTCAGCAAAAATCAATTCAGTCACAACTTGGTCAGGAAGACTTGACAGCTGCCAAAAACATACCGACTAACTCCATACCTGCTGAAAACGCATGGATGTTCAGGGCCATGTCCTGTTCTTCACTGTCCACCACATCCAACAAGTAGGCCCGAATTGGCCCCTCTGTTGCATCAGCACAGAAGTCCAACACCACAACACCAAGCACTGTGAGAACAATTCCAATGGGCTGCTTGTCCGGGACATCTCCGATAGCCAGACCTGGGGGAAAACGGGAGAGGAATCTGAGCGTGTCATTCAAAAAGGGAAAACTACTAACAGCAACTTAACTCCTGAAGAGAAAGGTGGCCAATGCTCTCACTGGAAACATTCCTTTACAGAGTAAAATGGCCATTTCAACTCTTTGGCCCAGCTTCATGGAAGGTCTGGGACAGAGTATTATGGTTTTAAATTTTTAGGACGGACATTTATTTTTCAACGTGTTGTTTTTAAAGTACCTCTTAAACCTCTGAGAGCATTAGATACTATTTCATGTTCCTCACGGGTATTTGCCTTCAAACAGGCAAATGTCTTTGTATATGTCTTTGTATAAAAGACAGCCATGGTGACAGGAGAGCATCCAAACCCAAACTGTCCTGCCTTATCCATCAATTACAAACAGAACATGTAATGGCTGCGACACAACAGGATAAAGTAAAATTTAACTCCTTCACCTCTCCCTTTGCTTTTCTTAAACGTCCATGTTGCCCAGATCACTTCTACAAGCAAAACTTTTAAGGATGAAGCAACATGAAGGTATTTTGCACAGCAAAAAGCATCAGCTTCTATTGATAGCGTGGGATGAAATGCTTTTTTTGTCTACAGAGTGGAAAGGCAGAATTATTATATATAGGTGGAGACTTTCCCATTAAAGCAACCATTGACAAGAACCATAAACCACTTGAACTGGAGATTTAAATGTTACACATGCACAACTCTGAGATAAAACCATTACTGTAATTGGTGAAAATGCCTGTGGAAACAGATGAGCTGGCTAAGCCACCAGAAATCATCTAAATCTCAAGTGCTATGATTCCTGCATATTCAGTCCTCATTTCAACCAAGTCCTCTGAATGTTGAAGAAACTTATAGTTGTTCCACACTTGGCTGAATCTCACAGCAGAAAACACCAATGGTGTCATTGCTTTAGATCTGGTGGAAAGCTGAGCAGTTGCCTACAGAGGGGACAACAAGAGCTGAGTAAGGTCTATACACAGCTGTTCTCCTGGGTTGTAGGAGAACATTAGGATTGGAGAACTCCCTTTTTTTGCATGCTCTTGTGCTCCTTGTTCTCATCCTGATAACTCCTACTGCCAGAGGCCAGGTTATGAAAAGGGGCACAATACAGCAACCACCTTGGTTTTTGTAGCATCTTCTGTAGCCCCAAATTTGAGCTAGGAGTGCAAGTAATTGGAGGCTAAGGATAGGAAAGTCTGAGGATAAAATGGGAAGGCGACAGTGAAAGCATAAAGGGTCTATCTAGAAGAAAACCTGGTTACAGATGAGGTCTTTTCCTGTTAAACTGTTAGAAATTCCCTTCTGCCAGCCTGAGAGCTGAGCCTTTTCTCTCTGAAAAGTATCAGAAGCCACTGTTCCAAAAAGTTCAATTCAAGAGACACTAATATTGCTTTGTCACACCGTGCACCTGATTTACTTGGCAGCTCAAGTGTTGTCTTATGCTGATGTAAATTGAAAGTTAGCTGCAAATCTCTGTCTTCTGCTATGGCACAGACCAGAAGCTCTCACTTCAGTTCCCTTGGCTCCAGGCTCCCTTGGGAGAGGCACAGCAGTGCCTGAAGTGCTTTACAGAAGAGGGTTTTCATTCAAAATCTACCACAACCACATCCCAGGAGCGGATGCATAAAGCATGCAGCTCATTTTCAAGGTGCACTGCAACAACCTCTGTGTTATACAGAATCATGGAATAGTTTGAGTTGGAAGGGACCTTAAAGATCACTGAGTTCCAACCCCCCTGCATGGGCAGGGACACCTCCCACTAGACCAGGTTGCTCAGAGCCCCATCCAACCTGCCCTTGAAAGCTTGCAGGGAGGGAGCTTCCACAACTTCTCTGGGCAGCCTGTTCCAGTGTCTCACCACCCTCACAGTGAAGAATTTCCAAGAATTTTTAAACAAGTTTCACTGCATAAAATTACCCCTGGAGTATCTGGAAATCACAGACTGTGTTACTGTGTAACAAAGAATTAGAGAAAAATTGAAGACAGTATTTTGTGCTGGTTTTTTGACAGGTGAGATACTTCAAAATAAGCTTATAAACTGCATATAACGTTTGTTTGCCAGTGTCAGTGGCTACTGACCTAAACTACTGTGTGGAAGTAAGAGTTTCCTGTCAATTAAAATCTTGTAAGAGGACTGCAGTCTAACATCTTGCATGCATCTGGAGGAGGAGGAATAAGTCTGGGATACACAACAACAAAGCATAATTGATGCCGTATGATAGCAATTAAAATACTTAATATTTATTGCTTGGGTAAATTAAAAAAGCATAAGCTAAATGTCACTCATCTGAACAGTTTGTCCAATGCAGTGTGCAGAAAATGGAAAACCATGGTATGGCATCCCAGTCTGGCTTCAAAAAGCTAAGAGGCTCAGCCAAGGTAGTGTTCCACTCATTTCCCTCAATTAGTAAAACATTTTCACAATAGAGCTGCATCTAACCCAAAAAAAAAAAAAGGGCCAAGAGGGTATTATTAGGTGCTAAATTCCTTTCATTTGCATGAGTACAACCATGATGTAAACATTTCCCCAAACGTACTTGCTCTCACCTCTCCTACACTAAATGTACAAAGAGATTGGAGATTAAGTTTGGTAGTAAACTATGTCCAAGGGAAACTATTTTTAGCAGCTTTGATGGGGGCTCAGGAAAAATCATTTTCCCACATAGTTTTTGATAAACAAATATTAACTGTGTTCTGGACTTTTTCAATACCAGGTCTAAGAAAAGCACAAGAAAAAGTGAAAAGATAATTTTTGAAATAATGCTGGAAACAGGATGTGTTGCCAGATATGCATTAAAGGGAAAAAGGATCACAACAGGAAACATTTCCCTGTGAACAGGTTGCTACAATTTTCCCATGTCAAGGATCAACCAAATTTGTCTCAGTGACTGCAAACATTATGCTGGCAACCATTGTATTAATAACACTGTACTAGCAGCTACAGCTATGATTGCACAATACTCAGCACAGCACCAAGTAAGAATAAAAACGTGCAAGATGGATGGCTGAAATGCAGTGTTGGAGAGACTTCTGATGACTTTGTTCAGCCTGCAGAAGAGAAGGCTCCAGGGAGAACTCATAGTGGCCTCCTAGTATCTGAAGGGGCTACAGGAAAGCTGGGGAGGTACTTTTTACAAGGGCAGGGAGTGATGGGACAAGAGGAGAACAGTTTAAACTGGAAGAGGGGAGATTTAGGTTAGACACTAGGAATAAATTCTTTAGTGTGAGGGTGGTGAGACACTGGCAGAGGTTGCCCAGGGAAGCTGTGGAAGCCCCATCCCTGGAAGTGTTCAAGGGCAGGTTGGATGGGGCTCTGAGCAACCTGGTCTAGAGGGAGGTGTCCCTGGGGGGTTGGAACTAGGTGATCTTTAAGGTCCCTTCCAACCCAAACCGTTCTGTGATTCTATGATGATACTAAACACAAGTTAAATCAACTGCACGTCACCATCTTTACTTCCTACCTAATAACCTTAAAGCAGATAGGTTAGCAGCAGATGAATGCAGGTGATTTCCTCATTATTTACCTATAACAGAGCCATTAAGGAAAAGTGCAACTCCAAAGAGGACACCAATGCAGAGAGCCAGGATGAAGGGCCGCCGGCGGCCCCAGCTCAGCGTGCAGCGGTCACTGGCCGATCCGATCAGCGGAGTGAAGATCAAGCCCAGGATAGGGCTGAGGAACCAAGTGAGGCTGTAGTATTGCTCAGGAAGACCTAAAACAAAGACAAAAACGATTGCAAGGTTATGTGGTACACACCGAAGGGTTCACTTTATACATGAAATGTTGTTATACCTCTGAACACTGTAAATGAGTCAATAATTTACTTACAGCAAATTCCCCCCCGGGTGAAAACTCAGTTAAGGTTTCTTACCAATGGTTAAAAAAACAGCTAAGGAAAGCACAGGTCAGGTATCGTTCAAATACCTGGATATAAAGAAGATAACAATATATTTAAGCTATTGAGGTAAAAGTTGGGGAAAAAAAAAAGGTATTGAACAGTGGAATCACCAGTCTAAAGTAGTTACTACTGTCCATAAACATCCTGCTTTTGCTGAGTGTTGCTGTGTGCTGAATTGTGTTTGATGGGGGTGGGTGTGAAGAAGGAGCAGCCAGTGTCTGCTGTGCAGAAGCACAAGAGCTTTCTTGGCTCCTCTGTCCATTTATGAGCTGAAAAAGCAAAGATCTTTGGGATACTTGGGAAGCTGCCTGGTTGTCATAAACATATATCCACTTCTCAGAGGAGCTTCTGACATTCCACAGGAGATGAACACAACAGTGGTACTGTTCATCTAAGAAAGATGTTAAAAAGAGCTACTAAAGATTTAATGGACTGTGGATGATGGGTAGAATTTGACATGAAATGTCTCATTTCTAAGCAGAAAAATATGTATTTACTTATAAAATTGAACAACATACAAGAAAATAAAAAGAAATTCTTCACTAACCTCTAGAGGAATCTAAGGAGGCTTTGCTTATCTCTACTATCCTTGGTTGTTTTTTTTTTGTCAGAACTGAGGTGACTGTTCACAGGATTGGATGGAAACAGACTGGATTTATTGTGTAGAGGAAAACCCACAACTTGTTACAAATAGTAATTTCTGGAGATGGAAAGAACGCCCCAAGCCCTGCTTTACACTTCTCCAGTATGGAGAGCAGTGGCCTGCAGATGGCAGACTGGCCCAGAAGAGCAGCTGGTCCTCTGAGATCTGGCTCCCTCTCAGCTCATCACCACAGGTCAGGTAACCACTTTGGCATGTTTCTTAGCAAAGCATTAAAACCAAAAATATCCATTTCTTGCAGTCCAACTGATGCCAAGAATGAAAAACTCGATGTCTTTACCCTAGGAAGGTAAAACCATTTACTGTTCAAAACCACATCATGAGTGTGAGCAGTATTTGACCTCTGCTGGTAAGACCGACCTGTACCTCCTGCTCCCTGTTCAGGGTGCTGAGGCATCCATTACCAAGCAGGATTAAACCAATCCCTGCCCAAAATAGCCTATGCTGTGAACTTGAGAGTCTAATCTTCTACTGTGTAAAGTGCCATCAAATCTTGACTAATGATGCTGACCTCCTCCATGTTTCCCGAGACTGCTGTGCACTCTGCAGTGATGGAGAAATTGTTTTATGGGAAAATAAGCTGTATTTTGCCTGAAGTAACCAATTTTATCATCAGGATTCAAAATACATGTCTGAGGACAAGACCTATGTGGTTTGACTCAACTTTGGCTAACAGTGACACTCACCTTGATGAGCACTGTTATGGGAAGACACTTGTCTCTTCTGAACCCACAGACCTGGCGCTTTGGACCAAATGTGCCCATGAGTCCTTGAGGGATGGGAATGGCATCATGGTTCAGCCATCTTTCCTTGCCACTGGCCTGCACTGGAGGCCAATACTCCACATCAGCACTTGCCACGTAACTATGGACTCCTTTTGCTGCAGGTTTCAGATCTCCAGAAAAGGGCTGTGTTTGTATAGGTGGCACCCTGCTCACCTCATGGTTCAAACTATTACCTCTTGCTCAGCTTTGCCAATTGTTTGGTGATGTCTTGGCTGACACAAAAGTTTTAGCTGGGATATACTTAGCAGGGAACACAAGGATTGGTGGTGGTGGTGGAGGACACGTTAGGTTTAAAGCTCTTGCTCAGGAAGCCACCATTCCTCCAGACCCCAAGCTGCAGCTGCACCACCTGTCTTCTCTTAACGAGCACTCTCCTACTAATAGGTGCAAGTCAACAAGCCAGTAATCCAGACAAAAGTGCAGAGAAAACCTCCATCTCCCTGTGGTTTTAACATCCCTTTTAACTTCCCTGAGGTCAACAGTCTTCCCGAGCAAGCAGGTTCAGGCATTGTGTGGTTAACTGGCACCTCACCTGCTCCAGGATGATGATGGTCACCAGTGCCTGAGCTGGAATAGAGATTGGGGAGTGTTCTGCTTAAAAAAAATATTAATGATGGGAAAGAGGAAACCAAGGCGAGCAGAACTAAATAGCAGGCAGGTTATGATTCATTTAAGGTGAGTGATTTTTCTGCAGGACAAGGAAGAAATGGCAATGTGTAAATACCCTTCCCACTTTGCCTCCACAGAGCCACCCTGTTGCATGATGCCAGCTCAGGGCAGCAAGTCTGTTTTCAAGTTAGAAGCTGTAGTTCAACCCAAGTCACTGCTCCTTATTGTAGCGACCAACATTTGAAATAACTTGATGTCACATCACTGCAAGAGGGCTGACAACAGAAGTTTCTTCTCTGAATTATGTTGTGACTTGTGAATGATGAGCTGGGACATCTCAGGGCAGCCCATCCATCAGTAAACACTTGAGAGATGCTGGGAAGGTTTTGCAGTAAATCATACACTTGTTTTAAACACAGGGGATGAAGCCTAGCAAGAGTTCTGCTAGTGGCATTACAAGCATCACTCTATCTTATGTGAATAAACAACCTTAAATAGACAGAAGCAAAATGGACACCACTAAGAGACTCTCCTAGAGTGTCATTGAGACAACCAACTCGTTTTGATGGAGACTATGAGCAGAAACAACAAGGGAACACTAGTACAGCAGGGACAAGCATACCCAGGGACATGGTTGCAGCTCACTGTCCCTCTGTCCTTGTGGCCACCACTTTGTCTACAACTGCACTTCTCTATGGTGTGTATACATTTTAGGAAACAAAGAGTTCTGGAAACACTTAATCCATTCCAAATGATGATTAGAAATGACTTCTGCAGAGAATTAAAAAAATATTTACAAATATTTTTTCTTCAACTGTAAAAACTGCACATTTCTAAATTGGAAAGGTACTTATTTTTTATGCTTTATAGCCACAGTTAACCAACTGTCATAAAAATGTCCTAAGATTATTAAAAAACACAACTATTTTTTCTGCCAGCACTGCCTTGACTTCAGCACTTTCAAGGTCAACTTTGCATGTAGTAACTCAAAATCAGATTAAGGCCTGCATTCTGATTTGATTTTACAGGCCAGTGAAAGCAAGGGGAAAAAAAGGTTTTCACCAACCCCTGTTACATGCCAACAATTAGGGAGTCTTCTCTTTCCATGGATGAGTCAGGAGACATTGAAACACTTTCTTGGGAAGGCTTTTTTTCACTCATTGAAAAGGGTGATGATCTTCCCAACATCTAAGTATTATAAAGAAAAGCCTAAATCCAAATATTTACCTTCAAGATGGCTTACTTTGCAACATACATGAATCTGAAAGATTTCAGAATGGAGCTAGGGATGTAGCTTTTATGGAAGGGTAAAAAAGACACCTAAAACCCCCAGAACATTATATTTGGAGGTATTTCTTTAGACAAACCACTCTTTTTTTTTATTTATTGAGCTACTCTTTAGAGGCCCATATAGCTATCTTTAGAAAGAGGCCATGATAAAAATCTATACAAGAATTAGCCCCATGCCAAGAAAAATGGAAGAATTTCTGAAAAGCTTTCAGTGCTCCTCCAAGTAAACAGGAAAGGGATCACTTTGGAGTGAAACATGAGCCATTCCCACAGATTGTGTAATGGCAGGAACCATCACCATGAGCACAACCTGCTTCTTCTCTTGCTGGAGAAGTCATGCTATAGGGCTATGTCTGTAACATAAGTGGCAGGGCTCTTACAAATTGCACTCCAAGTGTAAGCGAGCAGTTTATAAAATCATCATGTATGTTTTATATCCAGTTACACAGAATTCAAAATAGTTATCACTTATGAAGTGAAGTGTATGACTTTTCTTTATCTTAAGTATGTAAACAGTGATATTGTCACATCAGAATTTAGTTGGTTACTCAAGTGGAAAACTATTGAGTGGGGTGAGAGAAGATTCCCAGTGGGAAGCTGCTGCACAGGCAAGCTAAAATAAAACAGCACAGGACAACTTAATTTGCTGGTGGGAGAATTCCCTCCTAAGCCTGTCTGATGGACAGCAGGCTCCTCACCTGAACAGAGCAATCACTTTAGCAATGGGTAGTGAAGGTAGTTACCCAAAGCTGCCTTTTGCATTTGCCTTCTGCATCTTGAAGTTGAGATGTGTTATTGATAGGCTGTAGCCTACCCAGTGAAACAAAACTGTGAGACAAGAGTTCTTGGTGCCTGGAAGAGCCTTCTCTCTCTTGTGGTTGTCACCTCTGATGTCTGCACTCAGTATTGCTGCTGGAAAATCAAGGCTTTTGTAAAGCTTATAGCCATGTTCTACCATGGGTCTTCCCAGCTTTCCAAGGCACTGAGCACCACCTCCACTGTCCCATGGAGCAAGGCTTCAAAACACACCTTGTGTCATAGAATCATAGAATGCATTGGGTTGGAAGGGACCCTGAAAGGTCCCCTAGTCCAGCCCCCCTGCAGTGCACAGGGACCTTCTTATCCAGATCAGGTTGCTCAGAGCCTGACCTTGAATGTTTCCAGGGATGGGGCCTCCACCACCTCCCTGGGCAACCAGTTCAGTGCTTCACCACCCTCATTGTAAAGAACTTCTTCCTAATGTCTAATCTGAATCTCCCCTCTTCCAGTTTTAATCCAACACCCCTTGTTCTCTCACTACAAGCCCTTGTCAAAAGCCCCTCCCCAGCTTTCCTGTAGCCCCTTCAGGTACTGGAAGGCTGCTATGAGGTCACCCTGGAGCCTTCTCCTCTCCAGACTGAACAAGCCCACCTCTGTCAGCCTGTCTTTACAGGAGAGGTGCTCCAAACATTCTTCTTCAAATTCATGCTTCATACTGACAGTCCACACAGGACCTTCATCATTTCAATGACAGGTCTGCTTTAGTGCTAGACATTTTCATAGACATGAGAAAGTTCCAGACAGACGAAGAGAACTCCAACCCCAAAATACATTTTTCCCTTAAAAGTTCTGGTTTTAGGATCTTGAATGTCTGCATCCATAATATGCATATTTATGTTGGCGTGCATGATTTGGCAGTGGAAGCAAAATAAATAAGATGACTGAAAGTTGAAATACTTAAGAGATAGTGTGTACATGTGTGTGCATATATTAAAAAACCTACAAGTCTTCCAAATGTTTGCTGCCTCACAGCAAGAATAAGCTCCAATAACAAAACTTCATAGAAATTATGCCTGTGAAGGGCACCAGGCAGCCAAGGAACCCAGAGACCCACAGAGTTGTGTTTTTGGGGTCAAATCTAGTTGGTGGTCAGTCACTAGTGGTGTCCCTCAGGGCTCAGTTTTGGGGCTGGTCTTGTTCAGTGTCTTTATCCATGATCTGGATGAGGGGATCGAGTACCCCCTCAGTAAGTTTTCAGGTGACACCAAATTGGGTAGGAGTTTCAATGTGCTAGAGGGTAGGAAGGCTCTGCAGAGGGACTTGGACAGGCTGGATCAATGGGCCGAGGCCAATGGCATGAGGTTCAACGAGGGCAAGTGCTGGGTCCTACACTTGGGTCACAATAACCCCAGGCCACAATGCAGGCTTGGGGAAGAGTGGCTGGAAAGCTGCCCAGAAGAAAAGGACCTGGGGGTGCTGGTGGACAGCTGGATGATTGAGGTGAGCATGGGAAAACTGCATGAAGTTCAACAAGGCCAAGTGCACCTGGGCTGGGGCAATTCCATGCACAACTACAGGTCGGGCGGAGGAGAATGGATTGAGAATAGCCCTGAGGAAAAGGACTTGGAAGTGTTGGTTGATGAGAATCTCAACATGGGCTGGTAATGTGTGCTGGCAGTCCAGAAAGCCAGCCATGTCCTGGGCTGCATCAAAAGAAGCATGGCCAGCAGGTCAAGGCCGGGGATTCTCTCCCTCTACTCTGCTCTTGTGAGATCCCACCTGCAGTGCTGTGTCCAGTTCTGGAGCCCCCAACACAGGAAGGACATGGAGCTGTTGGAGTGAGTCCAGAGGAGGGCCATGAAGATAGTCAGAGGGCTGGAGCAGCTCTGCTCTGGAGACAGGCTGAGAGAGTTGGGGTTGTTCAGCCTGGAGAAGAGAAGGCTCTGGGGAGACCTCACAGTGGCCTTCCAGTATCTGAAGGGGCTACAAGAAAGCTGGGGAGGGACTTTTCACAAGAGCATGGAGTGGAGGGACAAGGGGTTAAGGGCTTTAAACTGAAAGAGGGAGATTTAGGTTAGGCATGAGGAAGAAATTATTTCCTGTGAAAGTGGTGAGACACTGGCACAGGTTGTCCAGGGAAGCTGTGGCTGCACCATTCCTGGAAGCGTTCAAGGCCAGGTTGGATGGGCTTGGAGCAGCCTGGTCTAGTGGGAGGTGTCCCTGCCCATGCAGGGGGGTTGGATCTAGATGATAATTAAGGTCCCTTCCAACTCTAGCCATTCTGTATTTTAAAATGGGAAGGCAGTTATGAAGGCACCCAAGCCAGGACAAGAAGAAAATGAGCAGAAACAAAGAGATAAAGGGAATATTTTGACATCCAGAAGTTCCTTCTGACAGCCCTATCTAGCAGCAAGGACTCAGACGCAGCATGCATTTTAAATAAACTTGGCTACAGTGATGTGCCAGGCCAGCAGCTCTGGAGCCTCCAGTCCCTGATGAGAAGAACAGATGTACAGATGCTGGCTTTGACTAGATCTCAAGGCAGTCCTGCCCAGCAAAGCTTCTCATCCACAGACTGCCTCACCACAACCTTTTACAGCCAAGTGTGCAACCTCCCAACCACTGAGAGCTGCTGTACCCACCTGGAACAGGCTGTAACTGGGCTGGGATTGATTTCTCATGGCCAAGAGAAGTATCACACAGCAAATGCCTTTCCCAAAGGCTGCTGAGACTCACATGAGGACTCGAAGGCCAAAGCAGCTGTGTCCCATTACCAGTTTAATGCTGTTCCTTTATTTTATCTGTAATTTTCCACCACCGTGCTTGCCTTGCCAGGTAGCAGCTCTAACACCAAACCTCCATCTGCCAAGTTGGAAGAGGAACCCGGTGGCCTCTTGGGGGAGGAATAATAACTGGGGGATTATTATTTAGCCTTTTACTGACAGCTAATCTGAGGAAACACCAAGGAGGAAAAAAAACATATTGGATAAACAAGGTTAGTATTTGTGCCCTGAACTGAATCTGGAGCAGGTCACAAGGCAGACTCAGAAGTCTCATACAAATCAGTGAGAGAAAGAGCAAAACACAACAACAGCTTCTGTTAGCAACCACGACTGCCACTGAGACCCTTGTAATATGGCATTTCCCAGCCAGCTACAAACAAACAGGACACTGGCTTCTAGTAAATAAGGGTTTGTTTTTTCCCAGACAAAAAAAGTGCCCAACAATAGTGGGACCAGCACTGCTCACGGTTCACAGGAAATGCTCACTGTGTCACCACCAGTCTGAGGGCTGCGTGAGGTCACGAGTTACATGGAAGAAAGATTAAGTCCCATGCAGCAGTTTCTATTCAAAACCTCTTTTTGATAAGTTCTATTGGGGGAAAAATAGTTCTTTATAAGCTTAACAATAAGATCTGATATGGGAATAGGATGCTAAGCTCCTATTTTCATTTGACAGAAATCATCACCTAGAGACTTGTTTATCCTCTTAAACACCGTACAAATTTATGAACTAACATAAGAAGCCACCATGCCCTGCAAACACTTTTTATTCCACAATTCCATCCTTGTATAAAATACTGGGTGCTAAAAGATATTTTACATTGATGTGTTTAAAACACATTGCTTACACAAGCTGCTTTGTTTAGACTATATTTCTCAAGAGTGTAAGGAGCAAAACCAATGCTTGTCAAAAAGCTGTGAAAAAGTCAGAACCCCAGTATCTGCTCTTCATCTTGTTACAACAGAATGGTAGAAACCACTGCAAGCTCGAGCATTTTAGCTTTGCACTACTGATATGAGGAAGAGGGATTTAAGAAAACAGCTGCAATCATTTCATACATGCACCCTGTTATCCCCTCCTTTATATTTAAAATGAAAATAGAGTTGTCACACATTTGGGTTCTCTAGCTGCATGCCTGTTTTGACAACTGTCTCACCATGAAACTTCAGCCCCAAATCCTTTCACTATCTCCCCTCAGATTTTAGGGCTTCCAGTGGCTTAGAGCTCGAGGGGGATTGAGCTGCCAAAAAAAAAAATTCCAACCTGAGCCAATATATGTTGAACTGATGCACTGGAACAGGCTTGAGTGCTGGTCTGAGCGCTCTTGCAGTACAGTCAGCACTTGTACCTTGAATTTACTGCACCCATGAGAAACCACCTTCTAACTTCTGGATTGAAATAGGAACTCTGACCAACAGGGAAGGGATATGAGAAAGCACAATAATCTCTCCTGGTGCCTATTACCATGATTTAAGCAGCTTCCAAATGTGGGAGGAAATAATTTAAAGTACTACTTGAAATCACATGCTGGTATCATATGAGAAGAGCCAGCTGCTAGTTTGCACCTCTAATGCTCAGCATCTTATGGCTGCTGGTGTGAGAAGAAATTAAGCCCAACACCAGACTTCACTTTTATGTGAAAAGTTTGCTGTCTATCAAATTGTGCCTGTCCAGCCTGTATGAGAAAACAACACTTGCTCAAGCAAAGGGCTTGTTCAGGAGCCACTAACAAGCTGCAAACTGCACAACAATACTGGAAGAAAATGATCCTGACCAGTATGGGTGATGGTTTTGGTTGCAAGCATGCAGGTGGAAGAACTCAGAGCAAAATCAGTTCTATGAGGTTTTTAATTGCTGCTAGCTTTCTAAATAAAAATGATAGCCTATGAAGTTGTCAGGCATCTTTATTCACTCAGTGTCTCAGAAATGACCTATTGCAATAAACACCACATAAACTAGGAGCAATATCAAAACTGTGGCTTAAATCTCCCCACTGGTAAAATTCACATCCTGAAATTCTTCTTGTGCCTGTCAAATAAGAGCTTTTCTGCTTAGCCTGCAACATTCACAAGCTGTCAGCACATTATATACATCTTATAGGCAGGAGGACGTGAACGCTGGGATCTGAACATACTTTTCTGGAACACAAACTATCACCTAGTTGCAAGAAGTCCCTCCTCTCCTTCCCCCTCCTGTTTAGTTAACTCTTGTCAGCAGGGATGTCTGCACAACGGCTGGAGTGCTGGGCTCTGGGCCTCCCTCAGCTGGTCTGTTACTGCTCTGGAGGATATGAAGGAAGGATCCCTCTTCTGTGGGAATGTGGAATCAGTCGTGGAACATGAGAGTGGAGGGATAAAGCCTGATTTCTCCATTTGGATGGGGTTATTAGCACTGAGGGAAGTGATAAGAGAACAAATAATGGATGTGAATATTACAAGGACATAAAAAGCATGGTACTTGGAGGACTGATAGCCAAGGGTCAATTGCAGAGAATTGTTTCCAAAGCAACCAGCAGTAGTCATCTGGAGCCCACCCTGAATGCATGGGGAAAAATCCACAGGACCAAAGAGACACTTTGCAAGGGACAGGGCTGGAGCACTGTCTGTCTGCCTCTTCCAGGACAGGAATCCACTACCTGCATTGCTGTGACATCCAGAACCTTCATAGCAGATTTATTCTTTAAAGTGCACCCATGTTTCTGCTTTAGCTACTCCCAGTCATAAGGACAAGGTTGTAGAGGGAAGCTGGATGTAGATTTCAGATATATGAACAAGTAATTAACAGGAATACTAGAAGGATGAAATTAGATTAGGGATGCTGGAAAAACTGTCCAGCCCTTCCTTAAAACTTGCATTTCAAATTTTAAATTTCCTTAGTAGCTGGATGCAAAAAACTCACACTTTTATAGCAGAGACAACTTCCAAAAATTTGGACACTATTACAACGCCATGCCTACAACTAGAGTGACTCATTTTGAAAGAAAAACAGCTGAAGTGGTAATAAAACAATGCTCTTGCTCTCCAACAGCTTCAGTGCAGAAATATTTGTGTGGTGTTTCACGTCGAGTGAACACTCACTGGAGTCCTGGAGGTGTTTTTAAGCTGTAGAAGAGTAATAACCCCTTCTGGCACAGCCATAGCTTTTGAAATTACCCATGCAATAGTGTGCCAGCAGCAACCACACTGGGTTAAATAACTCTTCTGAAAAATGGAATTAAGGAAATAAGTGACAGGCCTCAAAGGATTTCATCATCCAGCTTTCTCATTTTCTGTCTAGGCGCAATTATTGCTTCTCAGCCTCCTACAACTGTCCTCCCCAGCTCATATTTGGCAACTGGGGGAGTCATCAGTGTTTCATTAAGCTCTGCTGCTAGGCTGCCATTCTGCCAAACTTGTAGAAAGGTTTATGTGGCTTCCCTGACAATTTCTAGTTTATAACCCAGTTTTATGGTGCTGTGTCAGGAAAGAGAGGCATATGTTAAGCAGAGTAAGCCAAAGGTATGTGTGGAAGGGGGAGAGAGGAAGCAGAAGCCTGAGAACAGCTGAGGGCTGAGGCATCAAGAGAGAACACATGCACTCATCTGCAGGCAGGCAAATAGGGCTTTTAGTGTGATCACAAATGCTGTCAAAATAAAGCTTTTAAAGCCTTAATTATTTATTTGAAAAGTTTCTAACTCTCCTACTAACCTACTTCCACAGGAGTAACCTGTAGTAATTCAGGTAGAAGATTATTTTTAGTTTACTGCCTTTATAACTACCCAGTTTTCCACCTTATCCAGTATTTCAAGCAATTGCTAACAAACATAAATGCCAATTATTAGCTACTCCTGCTGCTGCTGAAGAGGAGGAATCAAAGGTAACATGCCCTGCCCAAGGGAAGACTGAAGAACCAAATACTGCTGTAGATTTTTACTATAGTAAACACACTTAGCAGTTCCTATGGGCTGCACAGAATGATGTGCTTACCAAAACTCTGGTATGTATCTTTGCCAGGGTACAGTCAGACCACTGAAAAGTGCCAGGCTTATTGAAGCCAATAGCCAACCTTTTAAACTCAAACAGAGAGTGCCAAACTAGCCTTCTCCAGGCTGCAGCAGGTAATCAAGCTCCAAACAGGGCAGGGAAATGCAACATTGCCAAGAGCTCCTTATTGACTCCTGAAACTGGAGTTTTCTAGATTATCTGTGCTGTCCTTTTTGGCTCTGGGGAAACTTGTTTTTAACTTTTCTTCCTCTCTCACTTATTAACCAATATTTAGAAATATATCACTTTGACATTAATAAGGAATTTGCATCACAATGCTTAATGAGCTGAAATTGAACAGATTAAATCTGATGCAACTTCCAGTGTGCTGAACCAGCAGTAATAAAAAATGTTTCCTGTTAACCTCCACAGTAGAGCAGTTTTAGGAATATAACAAACGTATTTACAGCACATATAAAGCTGAGAACTTTTGTCAAGGCCCCACAAGAATGCAGGTTGTATCAAATATGCTTTTATATGGGTCCAGACTCTTCTCAGTGGTGCCCAGTGGCAGAACAAGGGGCAATGGCCACAAACTGGTAACCAGGTTTACCATGGAATCATAGAATGGTTAAGGCTGGAAGGGACCTTAAAGATCATCAGGTTCCAACCTCCCTGCTATGAGCAGGGACACCTCCCACCAGACCAGGCTGCACAAAGCCTCATCCAACCTGGCCTTGAACACCTCCAGGGAAGGGGCTTCCACAACCTCCCTGGGCAACCTATTCCAGTGCCTTCCTACCCTCACGGTGAAGAACTTCTTCCTGACGTCTAACCTAAATTTCCCCTCTTTCAGTTCAAAACCCTTTATCCTATCACTGCCCTCTCTGATAAAAAGCCCCTCCCCAGCTTTCCTGTAGCCCCTTCAGGTACTGGAAGGTTCTCTAAGGTCTCCCTGGAGCCTTCTCTTCTCCAGGCTGAACAGCCCCAACTCCCTCATCCTGTCTCCATAGCAGAGGTGCTCCAGCCCTCTGAACATCTTTGTGACCCTTCTCTGGACCCTCTCCAACAGCTCCATGTCTTTCCTGTGCTGAGGGCTCCCGAGCTGTATGCAGCATTCCAGGTGCAGTCTCATCAGAGCAGAGCTGTTAGTTTATATTTAGGTTAGTTTAACCTAAATATAAGAAAATACTTCTTTACCTTCCAACCCCTACCATTCTGTGACAGATCAGTCTAACTTCACAACATCCGTGTGGTGTTTATTCCCAGGCTGCAAACTCCGTCTCCTGTTGCTGGAAGGACTCAAAGGTCACACACAACCACGCCAGTATCCATTTCCCACCACCCACAAGTGTCCAAACGCAGGCAGACACGTATTTGAACGTGGGGATCAATAAACTGTTTTGCCACACTAATCCTTTTCCCTTGCCTTGCCGGGATGTAATTAAAAGGCATCAGCTGTTTGTGATGCCCCACTTCGACTCCCCACGCATTACGCAACGCTGCAGCACCTCCCGCTCTGTCTCGCTGCAAGATCAGACATCAGTTACAGTGACATGTGTTGCCTGAAGATATGCAGCATCCCAGTTTATCCAAAGCTCAATAGGGCTTTTCGTCACCACTTCTAGAATATTGGCAAATTCATAAACAAAGGCACTTCGGCTCAAACGCGCTTTAAAATCCCCAAACTCAAGAGACTCTTACATATACAATAGAAAATCTTTCAGCACCAACTTGCAAGCCTGTTCTGCTAATCAACAGTGAAGCTTTTGTTGCAGTGATTAACACATTAATACCCTGGACTATGACTGTCTGCTTACACAGCTGAACCAAATCCTAACCAGAAACTGGTGTTAACACCTATTTTTGCCTCCAAGGAGAGGCCGAGCTGTTAACTCTGAAATCCAT
Organism: Hemiprocne comata; assembly: GCA_020745705.1. Taxonomy (NCBI): domain Eukaryota; kingdom Metazoa; phylum Chordata; class Aves; order Apodiformes; family Apodidae; genus Hemiprocne; species Hemiprocne comata. Next base: position 161,540,687 of record CM036587.1, read on the forward strand.
GCTCAGCCCAGACTGAACAGACCCTCTCCCATCCCCCTCAAAAATACCTAGTTAATGAGCCACTTTTCTGTTTTCAAGTTTTCAATTAAAATCATACTTGCTTAATGGAAACCTGTTCAATATGGGGCTGCTCATGACTGGGAGGGGGCTGTCCAGCAGCATCACAAGGCAGCAGGAGGTGCAGCCTGAGCCCTTGCTGGGGTCCTCTGGTCCTGTGCTGCTCTGTGATGCAGGGATTTTGTGTCCAAAGGAAGCTTTGACTACCCTTCTGCACGGCTCTAACCCAACCTCAAGGGAAGGTAGAAGCATGATTCACAAAACTAAGCAAGGGTAAGATGAAGAACATGGCTCTTCAGCCCAAATTTGAGACTCGCTCAAGGTTAAGACTTCTAAAACACCATTCTAGCAAACCCTGGGCTAGAAGGCACCACCTAAACCCTAAACTCCCACTCACTGCAGTGGAATTTTACTCCTGATATGTCTGTTCTACCCCCATTGAACCCCAAACCCTAGGAAAACCTTAAAGGATCTGGTTCACGTTGCCAAACAAATGACTGGCATATGCTTAGCCCAGCATGACATCTGGGCAGTGTATCCAGGAACAGAATTTGAAAAAGGAAGGCAAACAGACTTGAAGATAGCCAAAAAAATATTTTTTGTTGAGCAGGCAGCCAGGCAGAGCATGGTCAGCACAACACTTGTGGCCCTGAATTGCAAGCAGCAAAGAAAATGCCCCCTCCCTGGAAGTGCTCAAGGCCAGGCTGGATGGGGCTGTGAGCAACCTGGTCTAGGGAGAGGTGTCCCTGCCCATGCAGGGGAGTTAGAACTAGATGATCTTAAAGGTCCTTTCCAACCCAAACCATTCTATGATTATTCTATTAAAACAGTTCATTTGCAGCCTCAGGTTGTGTGCATTAGAAAATACAGTAAGCATTCAGAAGAGAAAAACCAGGAGCTTGTCTTTGCCCATTGACAAAAACCATCCTCTTCTTCCCCAATTTTTAGGCTTGACTACATGCTTGGAAGCCATGTGAAAACGGTGACTCAGGAAGGTGTTTATTGACCTGTGTACCCCTGCAGATACCATCTGAGAACCTTCAACTTCCCAGGGATTACTGACCAGACATTTGACCTGTGAATTTCAGCTGGGATCACATTTGCATAGGCCTTTTAAGGATCAGTAAATGGTGCAGGCAACTCCTTCTATAATTACTTTAGCTGACCTAACACCAAAAAAATACAATAGTTAATAAATATGATAGATACCTCATATAAACTTCATATTCTAAAAGCCATTTTTTCCAGCTAGAAATGCCAAAAATAGTCAGAGGGGAAAAAAGGTGAACTGCTCCTACCTACACTCCTTAGGACATTCCTGTCATGCAGTCTCTAAGTTCTTTACTCCCCTTTTCAATACTCAAAGCCTCCTCAAAAGCCACCATTCCCATACAAGGCTTACAAAAAGTGTATTGTTAATTGTTAATACACTGCAAAAATCAACCTTCTCGCCTTTCTAGAATTCTTTAGGACTACAGGTTTGTTTATGATAGGAATAAACTGTCTGCCTGTGATAATTTTTGTCACAGCTGTGCTACTTGGAAGCCCTACAAGTCAGCAAAGAACAGTAACGTTGCATTCACTTCTAAATTATTTGTTATTTTAAAAGTGTTGCTGAATTATACATAAATGCACTGATTCTTCTAACTCATTATTCATTGTATAGTTAATAGAAATGAGGAATTTTGAAAATAACCCCTACTAAGCTCCTAAAGAGAAGCTGCATTCCTCTATGCAGTTGCCTTTATTGAGGTTAATACCTCATGTGGCTATATCAAGAGAAACATAAATCCTATTAGTGCTTTTCCTATTTGCTTCAACAAATGAACTGCCACTTGTAGTTTGCCAGCATGGTTTTCCATGTAGAGCTCTGCTCCAGGAAAAACACTGCAGGTCACCAGTTGTTCTAACAGTCTCTAGACATACGAATGCTGGTAACAGAATTATCATACAGAGAATTTCAGTCAACTGAGGCTTCCTCTCCTGCAAAAAAAAGTGGTCTTCCTCTATAGCTATATCTGCCACAGCTGAGGGTAGATTTAGGTTAGACATCAGGAAGAAATTCTTCACCATGAGGGTAGGAAGGCACTGGAATAGGTTGCCCAGGGAGGCTGTGGAAGCCCCCTCCCTGGAGGTGTTCAAGGCCAGGTTGGATGAGGCTTTGTGCAGCCTGGTCTAGTGTGAGGTGTCCCTGCTCAAAGCAGGGAGGTTGGAACCTGAGGATCTTTAAGGTCCCTTCCAACCCAACCCATTCTATGATTCTAACTGCCTGCCTTGTGGGTAAAGCATTCTAGAAAACCATCCTCATGGATGAAATGATGGGGGCTGGTCAAAAAGACTGTGGTGCTTACGTAGCCTGCCTCAGACTTTCAAACTTTCCTACACGCCTTCCTCTATAAACGTGAACATTTTGGCTTGAAGATGAACTTGCATGAAACACGTTCTACACGTGTACCAGAGAGACTGAAAAGCAGAGCTGCGTTCCCATTAGAGTCTTCTAAACTCTGAGCTAGATAAACATCTTGATCTTAGTATTTTGAGCTTGCAAGGTCATACTAAAAGTTACAGACATGGGAAATTTTGGTAACTAGAGCAGAATTTAACCCCCAAATCTCAGGCAGCCCTCCAAATAACACACACTGCATCCTGCAGGAGTGCCTCCCCCACCCTCAGTGAGCTCTTTAAAAACTGTATGACTTGCATTTCTGTGTGAAGGATAATTGGATCCATGGAGTCACTTTGCACCAAAAAACTGGAATTGATAGTTTGGAATAGAACATAATCACACAAGATGAAAAAGGCTTCTTACTGCAGACTCTCTTACGTGCAATATTTACCTGCATGGCTCTGCATGGAAGGATAACATTACCAATAAAATCTGAAGTTAAGCAAGTTGAGCACACCAACAAATAAGAAAGCAAGCATTACCTTTCCAAATTTGAAAATTCTCAGCATTAGGCTGTAATGAGGACCAAGTAGAACAGAACAACCGGATAGGTATTTTTATCATATTGTGATTTACATCACTCTGCTTGTAATCTTTTCCTTGTCATTTGAACTTATAAAAAAATGGCATGAGTTACATATATGAGCTACAGGTGTAGTCAGCAACAAACATTATTCAGTCATCCCACAAAGGAAACCTAAGAAAATGTGAAGATTGAAACCTAAATTTCAAGATTCACTTTGGCAATCCTTTCACGTCTTGACTGAAAGTTGTGCCAAACCCCTCTCCTGAAGGTTACAGCATAAAAAAACCCTGAAAACTTAAACACATTTGCCATCTTAATGGGGTAGGAATCCATAGTGCAGAGAAAGAAACCTTCCCCTTAATATCTCTCTGCAACCCCTTGCACACTCTGACTGCTACCCAACTCGACGGAGTCCCTGGCACAAGATTTATGACCCATGACTTCGACTACCTCAGAGAAGGAGAGAGCACATAAGACTGCTCCTTAATTAAACTACAGAGATGAGCCACCCTCAGCTTTTTAACTGATTACATCATCTTATTTTCTCCTTCCACCCCCAAATATTCTGCAAGCTCCCCCGTGCACTTCTTCAGCTCCTCCACTGTTATCCAAGTGTGTCTGTCTCTGAGGGGACCCAGCAAATCACAAGGGAAGGGGTGTCAGCACTGTTGCTCACCACAGGTCACTAGCCATGACCTCTGAGATGCTTGCCAGCTCAGGTTTCTAAACCATGCTTCTTGCATACTGCTATTTGTTGAACCAAAAAGGAGAGAAAAAATGCTAAACTCTATTTTTGTTTCAGACAGATGACCAAGTTCCCTTCTGCTCTCATTTCAAGTCAGTATAAATTAAGCATGATTCGATTTATGTTGCAAAGGAATTAATATTTGGAATATATCCCTTAGTTAAAAAACCCTTTAATAAGCAGTTTTTCTAAAAAGGCAGATGTAGTGCAGAACCACTACAGAGGTGATGAATTGACACTGAAGTCTAGCAACCAGAAACCTATTTTTGTAAAGTTTTACAGAAGAATGACTCCAGGGGAGAGAGAAGGAGCAGAGCACAGCGCATCTGTTCTTCATTTCTGTTGTAGCTTGGAACAAAACACCAGATCAGATGCTTCCAAGGCTGCAGCAGCACCCCACTGCTACATAAATTGTCTAATTTGCATCAGAGTATGATAAACAATCATTTTAAAGTCACCTGATGTAGTCTATCTCAGACAGCAGGTATGCCTGTAATGACTCTTCCTTGCCAGAAAATGTCTGGCTTGGTTAAGACACTGTGCTTGACTTTCCAAATCAGGCAAGGAAAACACAGTGAAGGCTGCAACTGTATCCACAATAACTAATTTACCCGGGCAAACAATCATTTATCCAAGTACCCAAGGCATTTTGTTGGGTTTAGATCCGTGAAGATTCCTCCTAGAGTGTCAAAGTTTAGTCACAATTTTAGAATACGTAATTTAATATTCATTTTCCTGTCACCTACGTGAACTCTGAAGTGTGTGAGCTTGATCTCTGTTCTCCAAAGAAAAGCTTTAATTTCCACAAGTGTCCAGATATAACATTTGTACATAACATTAAACGCTTCTAGATTAAGGGCTCATTTAAAGCCAGAAGGATATTTTTGGAATTTGCAAATTATCTTGGGGAGGCTCAATTCTGACAAACCCAATTATTGAAAGACCATTGTTTACAGAGCAACACAACTAATAAAAGGAGGAAATAAGTGTCTGTAAACGCTTTATACATGAGAACACACACAATCCAGCTTAGTTTATCACTTGAACCAGAGAATTGAAATTAGAGTCCAGAAGAGAACTGAAATTGAAGGTTAATATGAACAGACACAACACAAAATTTATTGATGTATTAGGAGAGGTTGCACTGTCTCATGGTGGGACACTTGCCAAAGACAAAACTGATACTGAGGGCAGAACCAGGCCACTGTAGGGACTGATCCTTTCTAGTCATCACTCTCTGTATCAGCACTTCTGTGGGGACAAGAAGTCTCTTTTGGAAGTGGGTCAAGGCTTCTTGAGCTGATGTGGAAGCTGTTTCTGAAGATTGCCTGTCCCAGTAACATCTGTTTTGACAGTACATGGCTTCCAGGTAATTCACTCTCTGCTTGCTGAAAGGTTGCTTCACTAAAATGCATTTTACTTAGTAATCTGGAGGCAGACAATGAAGTTGTGATTTCAGCATTCAACTGCCAGTCTCCAGCTCTACCTCCAAAGTTAAAGCTCATCTGACTTTCTCTGAGGTCTCCCTCCAGCTGCTATGCAAAATGTTGGTGGGGTCACATAGAGGAGTGGTGCCAGCTCCTTATGTCCATGCAAAACATCAGCTCTGTCCTCACACAGAGCACTCCCCACAGCCTGGTAAGATGGCACGTAACCTCGCAGGAGTCTAACACAGCAGTCACCATTCCCAAGTTGTTACACAAGTTCAGACTCAAAACCTTCTGTTTACCCACTCCCAAGAAGGTATTTGCAACCAAATCTTCACATTTCAGAGTGCCACACAGACATGGGGCATTTCAATGTTGAAACAACTTCATAAAACAGCTACTTCAACAAAGGGATTACATTTAAATAGGGACAACTGAAACAGATGCTACAGTGACAGCCCAGCTATTTAGATGACCTGCTTTCATGAACTTTTATGATCTTTTCAACAAAGTGGAACAGTTTTTAAAGTCAGTGACTGGCATAGGAAAGCCTTGTTTGCTAGACACCCTCCTCAGCAGTGGGAATGTGAATGACATTTTTCCCCAAATGAGAAGTGACAATAAGGGACTCGAATCTCTCCTCAGTTTCAAAGCACAACTGGAATCACCTACTAGATCTAGCAGTGCTTGCTAAATACTTCAGTGCTCTTGCCAGCCACTACCTGCCCACTGCTACCCCCAGCTCAAAGTCTCTCCCCACCTTTCACTACCTACTCATCCTGTTCCTCTTTGTAGAGTTTAGATGCTCTGCATCTACCACACTGCAAAAAATTCCACCATGAGGCTCCACCTGAATATCCCCAAATGTTCACACACTATATTTCTGGGTTTATCCATTCATGGAAAAATCTGCATCTGTGCTGCTTTGTACCCACTGTTACTCAAGACTTCAGAGAGAGGAATGTGTTTATGGAGTGACATGAGCTATTGGGGATTTAGCCAAACTAATGTACATAAAATCTATGACCTGGTTTTTCCCTGTTCAGTTAAATGGACTCGCGTTAAGTTTTATCGTCAAACTGAATCAGCAGTTCAAAACTTTTCCAATAATTTCCTGCAAAATAGCCTGCAGGAAGCATATCTGAAACCTTCTCAACTGTTGTTTGGTTAAAAGAGAAGGATTAAAATGGAGTCCCAGAGGGTGCATCACAACAGAAATACTGTTGCAACAAGCACACAGGAGACTCAGAGAAGAGAGCTTAAGGGGCTGCAGCTTTGACAATCCTCTTGAAGCAAGCTTTATTAAAGCACTACGTGATCTGGCAACTGCCTGTTGACATTCTTTTCATTTCAAAAGTGGCCTTAATTTTATTTCCTTGAAAAGTATGACTCCTGTTCATTAGAGTTCTCAGCCATTCTCTTTTCACAACCTGTTTCACAATCCACGTCTGACAGAAAACCATTAAGGCTTGGTGATGTGAGTTTCAAAAGCTGGACACCCAAATCTCAGCTCTGCAAGTCTCCATCACCAGAACCCCATCCAAAGAACTGAAAGGTTCTTTTTACACTCAAGAACAGGCAATTGCCCACTGGAAAACTGCCCCACTGGTAATTACTTTATAATAAGGAGCATGGAAGCATTATCATGTTTCATCTGTTACTGCTATGGAGAAATTACCTCTTGGTCAGAGGTGAGGGTCAAACTCAAAGTCTGAACAGAAAATGAGAACGCAGGTGGCCTCTGTGTGTGCACGTTCACAGGTTCACCTGACATGTTGCTCTCCTAGAGGGCGTTTAGACAGAATTATAAAAAGATGTGGGCTTTGTAAGTTTGGCTGAGAGTGTACGTGGGTGGAAAGCAGATTAGGAGGCAAGGTTTAGCCCAGGAAAGAGGTTGCGTAAAGGTGCGTGTTTCAAGCCACTCCATTTCAGCACATTTTCAGGAGGCCAATGTCTGCCCCTACTCCCATCCTTTCCTCACTACCCACAGGAAATCTTCATAAGGGAACACTAAAAATATAGGGAACCTGAGTCCTGTACATGTCCTTTCTACTCTAGAGCAGCCCTTGAAAGTGGAAGAAAACCTATAGGCTTTCCTGGCTGTAGCAACGAGGCGGCTCCAATCTGTGTGGGAGGGAAGAATTGCCAGATAATTCAGTGACCCAGTGGAAAAGTGAATTAAAAAGCACATTTACAATAGACTGAAAGAAGATTTTAAAACTATTGGCTGATAGGCAAATTAAAAAACAACAACAAATCTGCTTTGAATTCAATGTAGTCCCATAAGCCGTTCAGCACTCTTAGCCTGCAGCAGCATTATTAAACTTGTCCTTATTTCTGCTGCTTTACTAGACTTCCTTGGGGCAAGAGAGAACAAGAGATTTGGGAAAGATGGGGAACAGAGATGTCAAAGTACTACTCTTAAGTCATTCCAGTAAGTTCAGTGTCTTTCAAACATTGGCTACTCAAGATAAAAAGGAGGAAAGCATGCTGGACAGGAAACATGTACTGGTAGAAAGAAGCATCTACAGAGGGCAGAGATGTCCATTTTCTTCTTAGAGAGTGATTATTTTTGGAGGCCACAAGCTCTTTCCACAAATCAGACTAAAATGGCTATTGCTGCAGAGCAATAAATACTGATTTGAAGAACAGAGATGACAACAAAATTAAAAATTGCTTCTAAACCTCCATTCCTATACAAGAGCTGAGAGGCTGTATTTTTATGCAGTTTGTCTTGCAGTCTGCTTTTTCTATTACTTTTCAGACCTGTTAGTGTTTGTGTGTCATACATGGTCAGTCACTAACCTCAGATCACACAAGCTCTCAATAGGGAAACTTCTGAGATTTAAACAAGTGCTCTCACACACCATTTTTACTGTGAACACCCTATTCTAGGAAAAAAAATTACATTCCCACAGTAGATTAATTATAAGATTGTGGACTTGTGTTAAAGATTTGGAATGGGAGAAAAAAGCCCTAGAGCAAGTATGAGACTTATTTTAGAAGCAGCTTCTTTGGCAGAGCTGATTCAGCCAAGAGAAAGGGAACAAAAAGTTACCTACTGCTAAATAATAGGAAACATGTTTCATGCTATGGGAGAAGCCTCTGAAATCCTTTGCACTCAACTTCCCTTTCCTAGTAAGGCTTATTCATCCAAAGCCACACAGGCTATACAGTCCTAAAGCCAGCCTGAATCCTCATGTTACCCCAGCTGAAAGTCTGCCATGTGTTATCAGTTGTGCCTCGGAAGGCCAGATTTGGTGTTACTTAAAGAAAAACAGAACATTGATGTAAAAAAAGCCCTCTAACAGTTATTGCACAACTGCCAGACCCTGTGGCATTTGCCTCGATATGAAAAGCAAGCATGTGCTCCTCCTGCCCCTAGGATTAAAAATATTAAGAGTTGCATAGCACCTTTCTTCCAAAGGTGCCTTAAATGTGTCTTCACTAACCCTTCTACCAAGGGCTATGTGTGTTCAAAAACTGTGCTGCTGTTGATTTGAGGTCAAAAGATGTTTTATGTACAAGAATAGAGATGGATGATACGGAAGCCTTACTGACTTGCTTGCTAGTTGAACAAAGTACAGTAAAATCAGCCTTACACAAGCCCTTAGTGGGCATAAAATTAGTAAATAAGTAAAAAAAATTATGGGTGTGGAGTTTTATAGGGCAATTAACATGTGCCTCAGGCACAATATTTCCAGTTTTATACCTTCCACCACTTGAGATCTGAATACAAACTTCACATGATCTTAGAGAGTAACTTCAAAGTTAAAAAGGCTGGAAAATGTATTTAAGTGATTATTATACTTCTAGGTTTGCTGGATCCACTATCAATTCAATGCTTGCCCTTATGTTAGCTGTGTTATAGTCCCCTCTTAGGACAGGTCAGCTCTCAAGCCATTAATTGTACCACAGATGAATTAATATCCTGCAATTTACTCTCAGCATCAAATGGAGCTGTACCTGGGACCCCAGATGCTGCTGGGTCATACAAGAATTTAACTTTGAGGTTACAGCAACTCAAACAGTTTCTTCCAGGTAAGCCAAGGTCAGGGAAGATGCAGCTTTGTTGAAAGACAGTTATAAATACATATAACCTTAACATAAATGCAACCTCTGGCAGAGATGAGGAATAAACTCGACTATTTGAGCTGAGCTGAAAAAAAAATCAGTGCTGCTTTATGTCGAAGAACTTCCTCCATCTGCAAGAGTTTTTCCAGCCAGTTTTTCACTTGAATTATAGGCAGCCTCTAAAAGCTCATCCAATCCCTTTGTTCCAATCTCTCTCACAGATCTTTAAGGTTTTTAGATTTCCTTTGATCCAAGGCTTAGCCTTAGGAAGACGATCCTCTTCCACACTGAATTGAGTCAGCAACTGATACCTTAATTCCTTTGAAGAAACATACCTAAAAGACAACTTACTTAGAAACCAAGCATGAAATGTCACAGATAAGTTTCCATAATCTCCTCTTTAGCTACATGCATTCTTCTCAGACAGGGATCAACACTAGATTTAAAAGGGGAGATTCACTACTGCATGCTAAAAAGTGTACCCTGTAATATTAAATCTCCTCAGCATAAAGACTTCTCAGCCAGCACTTTGAGATTCCTCAGAATCAGCAGTTTGTTTATTGCTTAACACACTTTTTTCATATCAGCAATTTCACTTGAACTAGATTTTAAGTCCCTTTAAGCATGGTCCGCTAAGCTTTAGGCTGGAAAATTCTGAATGTTAGATTTTTTTTTATCTGAGCTACTATGTCTAAATGCTTCAACTGAGAAATGACAGCTCAAACCCTCAAACAGCTCTTCTACATGTATGAGACTTAGGAAACATATCTCATATGAGACATGAGTGATTACAGTATTCTGCTGAATCCAAAGCATGTAATGAAAGAATTTCTTTCCAAACAAAATTAACCTATGTTATTCTGCTCTGCTTAGCTCAGCCTCTTTATTAAAATCCATTAATTAATCCACTGAAATATGCTGTTCCCAGAAATGCTGTTCTTTAGTGTTACTGCCTAACACCACCACCATGCTCAGGGTTAAGCTTAAAATGAGCAACTTCAGTATTTAATGCTAGACTAGCTAATATTTACTGCAAGAACCTATTATCTCTCAGAGCAAACCAAGGTAATGCTGCCACAGATGGGCACTCAGATATGTAATATATAAAAATCAAGGCTATTCTTGTATGGTACCAGAGAAACATCCCTAAATTTAAGTGACATTAAAAAAGTAAGCAGCACATGTACATTTCTCATGGTTTTCCTTACGTAAATGTACATGGTTTCTTTTTAAAAGCACCAGTGTAATGTATTCAATTTATGCAAGGGAACAGTTCTGGTGCTGACAGTCACTTCTGTGCCTATTAACTATTCATAAAACACTCAGTAGCATTGGAAAGATCCTTTTTGAAGCAACAGTAAACACTTGGCAAAGCTTTTATCACATTAAATATAAAAATGTGAAGCTTCATGTTTACAGGTACCACTACTCATTAGGCAGACAGCAAGTTTTCATGCTGAAAGCAGCAGCCACCCCAAGACAGATTTTTTTTTCCTTCTTCCATAATCCTGATGAAAACATGCACATGGATCCCACTTTTCAGAAGCACTAAAACGGATTTACTGGTTGCCTTACAACCCACATTGTGCTCAAATTACATCTGAAATAATTGGAAATGACCAAATTATGTTATTTATTAATGGTTTAAAGTGTTTGTTAACAGAAGCCATGTATTGGGATTTCATCGAACAGGTTTCTTCCAAAAGCTAACAGTTTCTCTAAGTTTCCATCATACCAGTCATCAGTTTTCTCCTGACTTTTATTCACTCAAAATCCCTTGTAAAATATTTTTTTAAGTGTATCCAAATTTTCCATGAACTGCTATGAACTGGAAGTAGTTTTACAGATATAATCATCAGAAGCCAAGTTTAATGATGGAAGAAAATAGTGTCATTTGTAAACAATAGCAGGGATTTAACTTTGCTCTCACAGATAAGCAGCATTAAATACCAGACATTTCAGAAGACAAAGGCCTCATCCTACTTCTATGGAGTTTGTAATAGGTGCTTGAAATGTCACAAGGCAATCAAACAGTAATGTTAAGGCACAGAACTTACTCAGGAGTAACATGAAATCACTCAGTTTCTCAAAAACCTTGGCCTGATGAACAAGTAAGTCTGGAGTGCTGAAGGATGTTTATTTTCTAGTAAAGCTTTAACACTGGCTGGAAGGAACAGCTGATTGAAGGGGGGTCTCTGAAGAAAGGTTAATGAAGATTTCTAGAGATCAAAACTTGTGAAAGTGCCAGCTAATCTAATTTCATCTGGAGCCAGTTCTCACATTTGGCATGTTTTTGTATCCTCTGCATTCTGAACAAGTTAGCTGCTTCATTTTGAATTCTTAAGCTGCAGATAGTAAGAAATCAAAGAGCAAGTTACAATAAAAAAAGTGCAATCTATATTTCGCTTGTCCTTGTTGCTAAGCTACTAAAGCCCAGTTATGACTACAAGGCTGTTAGAGATTTGTAGCTGCACTACTGACAAGGCAATGTAACATCAATTTAAGCATAGCAATAAAGACAAAGATTAAAGTCACAAATCAGAACTTATTTTGGCACCAGTACAGCAACTCAGACACTTCCAGACCTTTCCAATTCAGTCCGTTGATCCACGCAGCTCTCACTGCTGCCTTCAGTTCTTCTGTTAAGAACCCAAAACTTCAGGAAGTTTAAGCACTGTTGAATTGGAAAGGGACTACCCAAAGGACTATCTCCTTCAGTTGCTGAAATTCTGTGGCTTACAGAACAAGTAGGACAGGTCATTCATCTGCCAAATCATAACTACAGCTCTGATTTGGGGTTCACAAACAGATGAAAAGTCAAATACCTGCAAGCAGAAGGTCTAACACCATCCTAAGGTGCCTAAGGTTTTAATTGTGGTATCTGATAAGAATCTCAGATAATTCCCTTGACCAAAGCTTTCTCAGATACAGAACCCAAGCACGCACCATAAAGCTTGTTAATATTCAATACCCATCTGTAAGGAAAAGTCTTCTTTGCCTTTCCAAAAGGCTCCTGGTTCTTCAATTTATTATAAGCAAATCTAGTTGCTTAAGCCACCACACTTCAAGTGCTGCTTCCCAAAATTAGTTTCACAAGCCAATTTCATCTCACAGCAAACAACTGAATGTTACTTTGACCAAAACAAGAAGCAAAGCTAGTATTACTGCAGCCCAACAGCTCTAAGAAACCCCCTCCAGTGAGGAATAAATATAGCTCGTGTTGAGGCAGGCAGATGTTGAGGTTGATAAAGGTAAACAGAACCATGTAAGAGGTAATTACCAACAGGCTAGATAAGTCACCCGTGAATAACTTAACCCTTCAGTGAATCCAACATTGTTTGTATCCCTACTGAGGGAACATGAGCCAGAGCACAAACAAAATCTCAATTAGTTCCCAAAGTGCTAAATTTGTAACGAGCTACCTCCATTTCTTATCTATACAGCATGGAACATCATCCCTGCATCCCCAGTCTCTTACATCACTTTGTTAATTTGCCAGCTTTTCTAGAAATGAGAGCTCTTTTCTTCCCTTCCCCCAAATCCCAATGTTATTTTGATCGCTGGGGTTAGGGAAGGAAGGGAAGAGATATTTCTCAATTATCTGGAGGAAACAGATCTGCTAGAAGAGCTCACTAAAGAAACAAACTAATAGACTGGTCAGTAATTAAGAGGATGGTTTATTTAGTCTGTCTGACCTTCCTCTAATGGTAAGGTAAAGGCAGCTTAGCCAGCTACACATTTTAAACATCCAAGTGCCAGCACAAACAAAGTGAACAGAAAAGTACAGGTCACCTACAAAACTGGGGGTCTTCTCCATGCACAGCAGGATGCAAGTTTTTGCATTCATGGTAGACAGTAATTGAACCAAAGCTGCTAGTAAAAATTAAGTCTCTAAATTTCAACTAGTCAAAAAGAAAAAACCTCAAAACAAGTTATGGACATGCTAAACACTGCTAGATGAAGTTGCATGTGTTTTATTCAGCAAGTCAAGTTGATCAGAAAGCTATTTGGGGAACGCTTAGAACATTTTTTTAACTGTGCCACTGCTAGATGCAAAATGGGCATTTGATGAGCCCTGAAAAGGAAAATTGTAATCAAAACTTGGGAGGTGTAACCCATCAGCATTTCTCATGGCACTAATTGCACTAACTGACCCCCCCTGTTAACTCCAAATACACCAACTAGTCATTTCAGATGAAAACACACTTCTAACTGCAAGACAACTACATGAAAGAATTTATACCTTGCATGCTCACAAGTCCAACCTCTCATGCCCCGATTTTGTCATATCAAATATAAAAACACAGGTGTTTCATTTGAGATGCTAACCCTGACAGTTTTAAACAACGTTGTAAATAGTATTCAATGCACATCATTGTAAAGAGTAGGTTGAGTGCTTCTGTTTGGCCACAGCTGGGCATGCTGTAAGGCACAACTGCATGTATGAGCCAAAGCAAACATATAATATACATATATTATATATACATTTATACAGTGCACACACATCCTTGATTTATTCCCTCATGGAAGCATGCTCAGTCTGGCACTTCCATTCAGTATAATGTAATATTTTCTGATATCTGATAACATGATTTTCTGGATTTGATAAAGGTGATACCATTTACTGTTAATACTGTAAGCAGTTTATTGGAAACCTAATTCCAGTACTCACCATGAAATTTAATAGTCTACTCCTAATTCCCACTACCTCCCTCATTATTATCTAAAGCTTTTGGTATCATGGTTTATTCATTTGCATTCATGTATTACAACATAGACATTCATCACAAAGTAGGACTTGCTAGTGGTTTGAAATAAATGCAACACTTCACTAGTAGTTCAAAAAGCCAATTTATCTACCTGCTTATTGTAAAGTACTGTAAACCTGACACATTTCTACATAAATGGAAAAAGCTTCATTGCAACCCTTTATAGTCTTATGTTGCTTCTGATTTCTAGGACTCCATTTTTAATAAAGAATTTTAGAAGCTTTTGAGGTTGCTAGTTTTACATGGGAATTGAAAACAAATGAGGTTCATGTTTTAACAGATGGAAGCAACATTAGACACAAGATGAATGCTGGTAGAAATCCTCCCCACTTAAAACACAATTACACAACTGAACCTGTGGCTCAGACAAGGACAGAAACAGAAAATCCATTTTACCTTGTGCATTTTTAGTTGCCAAACCTTCCTCTTCCTCTGACTTCAATCAGTGCAACACAGATAAAGTTTCAATTAACAGAAATGTGAATTACTTACCAATTTGTAACAACACGGGTGTTACCAAAGCTGTCTCCATGGCATAACAGAACTCCCTGCCAAACATCACTGCACCATGCATCACCCACAGGCGTATTGGTATCCGGTCTATGGAACCTTCACTGATGGTCTCCTCTCTACTTTCATTCTCCTTGTTTTCTGGTTTCTGAAGCTGTGCCACAGGTAGATCTTGAACTTGCATAGATTCCGAGTCAGCATTCTGGGGAGCCATTTTCATTACCATAAAAATATATATATATATTTGTTATATCTCTATAAATAATACTACCATAACTCCACAAACAAGTTAGGGTGTCTTCTCTTTCAGCTTCTGTTCCCCAGGCAAGTAATGCTTATATTCCTCTTAGACACACAGGTATCTTGCAACTTCTTGTACAGATATGAGATATCAAGAACGAAAAGCTATTTGGCAGGAATTTCAACATATGGCTTGCAGGTTTACTGTGAGTTAGAGTTAAAAATCCATAATTGCCATTCAGTTAATACCAGTTTCATAATTATTATTGAAGAAGTGCTGAAATTGTTATTCTTGCTACAGAGAGGTGGAAAGGCGACACAAAGAGGTGCTCCACTGTTAATCCCCATCGAGTGGCTGATTAATCTGCAACAAAAAGCAAGCATTTAAAAATTTCAATAGCACTTTTCAGGATATTGTGCCTTCCCCCCTCCACCATATACCCTATTTCCTGCTTACTGCTTTCCATTGTGCTTGCCTAGTGTAGGGTCTTTTATTCCACATTCCCTCCTTCCCCTGGACTTGCCATTGAAATGCAGTTCCTACTCATATTTAAACGATGTTTTACTGTACTCAGAGGGTCCTCCAGTTTGTGGTCCCACATGAAGCCCAAGAAGAATATATCAGTGTATATTTTTAAGATCCTCAGAACATCGAGCACAAGACTGAAATTCTGTGAAATTAAATGCAGGCTCCATTTCAGAAACAGTGTAGGATACTCCAGAACTATGCCAGGAAGACGATTCATCCATTACCATTTACTCACTCACCACAAAGACATCTCCATTTAGACTTTTGGAATTGCCATTTACTTTGCAGTAACCATCACACCACCTTACAACAGATATTCCTCAAGAAAACATGAGCAAAATTAAGCCATTAGGAATATAACTTTGAGGATTGAACTTTAAATATGCAAAGTTTTAATGAAGATATGATATCCAGCACACGGATCCATCTTCACTTTCTGCACACAAGATCAGAGCACCTTACTCCCACATTCCACGAGGCTTCTGAAGTCCATGAAAGTAGAATGGTACAGTATCTTCCACCATACATTAAAACTATTAAAATATATTCCAACCAGGTAAGAAAACCTTCTCCTGTATTTCCTTGTCCTGTGTCAAAGTCTAAGCAGAAGTACAGACTGTACCATGTCAATCAAAACGTGTTTAAGCACTTGAGGAAAAAAAAAGCATTTTATAAAAAGAAATATTACATAATATTTGTTCTAGAAGGATGCATATTCCATCTATGCACACAGTGTGACTGAATTTGTATCCCAAGACAAAGCCCCTTGGGGGTATGGTTCCACAAGATGCTGCCTTTGGCAGCAAAGCTGGTGTAAGAAGTGGCCAGGCTGCAGTTCACTGCCCCTTCAGTTGTGGCAACAAACACTCTTTGTGGGCTAGAACATAACCAGATCATTAAGCAGTGAACCTAAAAATGAGCCTTAAGAAAAAGATGACATGTTTGGGGTTTAAAGCACATCACAACAGCAAGTCTATTTCAGCATGACCTAACACTATTCTACTAAAAGTGCAACACAGGCACATCTACCCGAGCACTCCCTCCTGCTGATTCCCTCCTTCCAGCTGTTACCCTCAGGGGGTGTGTTGAGTGTATTTTGTTCTTCCATTCAAAAGAATGTTTTTTGGTCTGGGCTTTTTCTCCTCCTAAGCTCCCCAAGATTACTGGAGTTCAGATGTGATCACCTCAGTAACAATATTATAATTTGCTTTTGACCTAGTCAAACTTAAATTACACAAGAGAAGTTAAAATGACTTAGTGAACACAAGTGCTATAAGCAGAGTTTTAAGTTCCAAGTTTTAATCTATAAGCATTACATTGCTCAGAACAAAAAGGACTCAAGAAAGCATTTCTCCAGCCACTCAGAAATGCCAGGGGGAATTGAGATGCAGTGCCTAGGGTTACTATGGCACAGGCAGGTCCTTACTCAAGTTCTTCATAAGCACCTTGTTTTTATAAAGTTTTTTCTTTCCACTGGTCAGGGCATGGATTTGCTAAGCTCCTGCATGTAGTAGAGTTCAGTTGCCTCCTTCCAGTAGTGTTGAATTCACATCAGGAGGGGAAGGGAAGGGATTCTCTTTCCTTGGTGTCTGAGGTTTCAACTCACTCCTTGAAGGGCTATTATTTTATCATAAATATGAAACTAAGTACTGTATTAGAAAAACACAAATCCACCATTCATAACACAAGTTCTGGATGAGGAAACCCTACAAAATACAGGTTACAGAGTAAAAGCAATTATTTTAATTAGAGACTAGTAATAAAATGTCTAATTGCTGGCAGACTGAGGCAGAATTGCACTCAGAAGAATTTAAAAGCTTACGTATTAGGTCTTACTATTCAGAAATCACACAGAACACGTGTTGTATTTAAGACTAAGGGTCATGGATAACACTCCTGTACAAGATGGCTCTAAAGCCTCTGTGCTAAATTTTTACTCCTGTCACTATCTAGGAAGGATTTGACTTAATTTCCCTAAACACCTAATGTAATATGCAGTTACAAGGTAGCATAATGAGGCACAGGGAGGAAGGCAGTTCATCACACCAGAATGGTTTGTGATACACTGGGGCAGCCTGCATACACAGGCAGGATGAGACCTGGCTGGGAGCATTGTCCCTGGAAAGGATGAAGAGGCAGGACCAAAAAAAAAAAGGATATCTGAGATTTAGCCCATTTGAGCAGGGCTCTTAAGGGATGACTGAAAAAGTTATTTCTGAAATGGAAGATGATGGGGAGTGATCAGATAATTTAAGAGACAACAGTAACAGATGATAGATTGAGGTAGACTTTGAAGCTGTAATAGACACAGATAAGAACAGTGTATTTTAAACATGCCAGAAAAAGCAGTTACAGTATTCAAGTGCAATAGCAAGAGGCACAATGGACAGGTTTTATCTAAAGGAACAGAGAATCACTGTTCCATTATGCCAATTTTGTGGTAAGCATAACGCTAGGCTTCCTGCAGCACTTTCATCTGACTCCAAGTGCATGTCTAACCCAAGAGCCAGAGAATAACAGCAGCCTCTTCCAGTTCTTCCTTCAGTCCTCTTAGGTCATGTTCATACTCCTCCTTTTAGTCTGCTGCTGCTTGTTCCAAGTTCATTTTGAATTTGGCAAGTCTGAATACTGGCATTCTCCCTTATCAAAAAGGGAGACAAATCCATTTACCTGCTGGACTAAGCATTCCAGAAGCTTTCATCCAGTAAAGAGATCCAAAGTAACAGGCATCTAAAGAGGAGTTGGATTAAAATACCAAAAAGCATATGCTCCCGTGTCTGCACAAGTTTTTTTTTCATGTTTGTTGGCTAGTAAAACCAAACCTTAATTGATAATTTTTTTGAATTGTAGTATTGAATACCCATGGTAATTTAATTACAGTCCCCCAGCTTGTGTGGTTCAAAGGTTATATTGGGTGAGTCCATCTAAACAGGCCAATATTATTATAATTTTTTAAGAAGTGATGAATTAGGCTTGCATTTTACCTGCCATTCAAGCAGACTAGGTACTAAGAGAGCTGGCATTCCTTCCTCAAACAGATGTCAAGAGGCATGGTGGCAAAAGGCTTCAGAAAGACAGATTCCCTCTCATCTGTACCTTTCTGACCATCCAGCCACAGAGCAGATGAACAAAATAATTTAAAAATGTAAACTAGCACATGAGACAGCATTTATCTCAAAGCTAAGACCATGTTCCCCAATCTACCATGCACTCTCACTGTACTTTCCATAAAGTTTCCAAAGACATTTTCATGACTAACAAAGAATAAGGAAGTTAAATGAAGAACTTCAGCCACAGAAAGAGGTTCATGTTGGGCATTGTAGGGAGGTTGGGTAGGAGGTTTAGATACAGAAATATTCCTGATCTGGCAAAGTGTATATGAGAGGAGGGGACTGAGACTGATTACACTAGCTCTTCTTCAATCTAATTAAACACATTTTACTTTGACTTTGGCCACACTGCAACAATGACAAAACCCATCAAGTGGTAGTTAATATTTCAACAAAACGGGCAAGTCATATATTCTGAAAGCTAATCTGTAAGCAGCATTTTCTAAAAGCTGCTTGAATTGCTTTTAATCTGTCACATTTTTATTATCTAACATCTCGACATAAATCACACCATGACTATGTGAAGCACAAATCATCATCTCACAGGCTTGATGAGGCTATATCATGATATTCCCGTGCCTCAGATGGGTGGTGGTCACAGACAAAGCACATGAATCATTGAAGAACGAGTGGAAAATTACTGTCTGTTTTTAGGGTTTTCCAAAAAAAAAGTTATACAGGTCATATTTGTGGCCCATAAAATTAAGTGGTTTTCTTTTCCCCGATGAGCACCAAGATGCTGGAGGTACACAAAAAGCTCATGCTAGACAATTATGCAACACAACACCTCAGGCAAATGAGTCTGTCACACTTGTCAGCACATTTTGTAAGTTTAAGACTTAGGTTGACAAAGCAGTGGTTTTCCATTTGTAGCACCAACATCTGGAGGTCAGAAGATTGCTAGTACACCCACTAATCCCAGAATAAGTGAGGTAAACAGTGCTCCTGCCCAAATCTGAACTTTAATAGTTTTTCAGATCATCTCTTGCTAACAAGGCATAGGAATGTATTGATCAACAAGTAACTAGGTTTTCTCAACCAGTGCCAAAACATGGGATTTTAATTAAACTATGGAGTATGCAGCAAGTTTCAGGTAATCTCACACGTACTTTATTAAGTAGTAATAAAGCCTGGCACGTAGATAGTTAAATGGGCCCAACTGGATACCCTGAGGAAACAAACTCTTTAGGAGGGCTTTCTCCCTCTGAAGTCATTAGGCAATCCTTAAGGCGTAACTGGTGTAAGAAACAATTCATTGCAACAGGGTAGGTATGAACTAGTTACAAAATCCTAAACACAAAATCAGCAGGGCCTAAGAAACACTGGAATGAACAAACTGAAAAGGATGGAAACAGTTCTGTCCAAGCAGTACTGAATACCTGAGGGACCTAGGAGATTGAGCAGAGACAAACTACCCCCTACTCTCATCCTGGTCTTTAAAGTTTATTGCGTTAACTTCCAACCACTTATCTAGCCATCTCGTCCTCAAGATCTACATCTTCCATTACCATGAGTCTTTTACACTCAAGTATACAGATGGATCAAAATCTCCACAGGAATTGTTTTCCACTGATGTAGGAAATACTCTAGAGCTCAAACATTTTGTACTTAAAAAGAATCCTACCTTCTTGACACTGAAGAGAGGAAATGAAGAGACACCTCGAGCCTTCAATATCTTTTCTTGTTTGCCACTAACTCCGTAAGGGAAAATAGCTAAGAACCAATTCCTACAGCATTTAACTAGGCTTTAATGATTCTGGTCACAGTTGCACTGGATCAATGACAGATCCTGAAGTGACATTCTGCATAACACACCAAGAAAACCATTAACAGCAAAAAAACAAAGTAGATGTACTTCCACTTCATGAAATATTTGACTAGAAAATAGTGTAAGAATTCAGAAGCTGCTAGTCTAATAGGACAAGCTTTATTTTTTTTTCCTGAAGTCTTACACCTTACCCTCCTTCAGTGAGTACATCCCACAGACATTCATACTAGTAACCATACCATTTCACCTGTGAATCACGTTAGGCTGGCAAGCCTGTAATTGCCCAGTCATTCCATTTATCTGTCAAATACTTCTCTGCCAAGTTGGTTTATGCTAAGGTTTTCAAGTAATCACAGAATAACAGAATGTGTGGGGTTGGAAGGGACCTTTAAAGGCCTTCTAGTCCAGCCCCCCCTGCAGTGCACAGGGACCTTATTAACTAGATCAGGTTGCTCAGAGCCTGGTCAAGCCTGACCTTGAATGTCTCCAGGGATGGGGCCTCCTCCACCACCCCTCTTGGCAACCTGTTCCAGTGATCCACCACCCTCATTGTAAAGAGCTTTTCCTGTTGCCCCTCATCTGAGTGCTACACACCCTTGTAAAAAGCCCCTCCCCAGCTTCCCTGTAGCCCCTTCAGTAGTACCCTTCAGGTACTGAAGGCCACTGTGAGGTCTCCTCAGAGCCTTCTCCTCTACAGGCTGAAAAAACCCAGCTCTCTCAGCCTGTCCTCACAGGAGAGCTGCTCCAGCCCTCTGATCATTTTTTGTGGCCCTTCTCTGGACTCATTCCAACAGGTCCACATCCCTCTTGAGTTTAGGCCTCCAGAGCTGGACACAGTACTCCAGGTAGGGTCTCAAGACCTGGCAATCCACGCTGATTTAATACCTTTAATAGTAGCACTGGAAAGAAAGACATCCAGTTTATCTGACTCTTTCTCAGACTAAATAAAGGTTTGGCTGAACACTTCTAGCCCTGTGTTGCAGACAAACATCACTTACTCCTATGATTAACTGCAAAATGGACAGTGGGTTCTGCTTCAACATATGACTCACCTGCAAAATGATATATTGGACTTGTGCCTTTTCAAGAGCAAAATGGCATTTGTCCAAGAGTAATTGCTCATGTTTTAGTTCAAGTCCTCTGGTGCTTCACCACACCAATAGACAAATAACATGCTGCTGTGAAAGAACCACTCTGGAAGGCAAGGCTGTCCCCCATTCCTCTGCAAGCATGGGTACACCACCTCAAAAATGTGTCAATTCTCAAAAAACACTAAAAATTATTCTGTAAGATGCTGATGCAACCAACTTTGTACAGATAATTCCCTGATAACTGTGTCCTACAGATCTGCCATAAGGACAGTAGTGTCCACCACAGAGGTAGCAGCAGCTGAAACTGGATAGATGTTCTTTGCAGCACAAACCTGATGGCAGCTCCAAATGCTAAGAGCAAACTATACACTTTTGCTAGGATAGCCTGTTTTGCTTGCAAGGATAGTTTGGTTTTACACTCAGCTGCTTGCACAGGATTATCACATATGTTACCAGCTTACTTCTTACACTACAGGTTTTTGAAGCACTTCAAGCTGGCATAAACAAGTACTTCCTCTAGAAGCAGCAGTCTCTTCCTTTTCTTTGCTCCAGGTTCCTTACTCCCACCCCTTCCTGGACAACCACACAGGTGTCTAAGGAGTGAACCTGCAGCATAACTGATCTAGGTTAAAAACAAAGCTGACAAAAAACCAACACCACAAAACCCACCCAAAACCATTTATGATGACAGGTTGGTTTTATCCATTGCATGGCTGAATGGATCCATACCAACATAAGGGGGTGAAGGGAGGCACAGGAGCAGCCAGAAGTATTACTTTGGGTAGTAGATACCCAAAGCTAGTATGAAATTGCAGCTCACATAGAGAAATTAAATTGTTGGTGGATCCCTGTGGCTACAAAGTCAAAGCAGGCTCACCTGCCCAGCTCAAGACATCTTCTCTTCAGAAGGCAGAAGAAGGATCTCCAGTCATGCTATCACATACTCCACCTCCTAGTACTTCCCAGAGGGAAGGCAGAATACCACTTGCCTAGCCAACAGGCAGCTATTTTCTCCCTGGTTTTGTGGCTCTGTTGCTAATTATTGGCAGCTGTTTATAGTAACAGAACAGGCCACAGGGGAAGTTTCTTTGGCCCATGTCAAGATTCAAGTGTTCAGCCACTGCACTAGGAAGAAAAGCATCTAGAAAACATACCTGGAGTTTTTGGCCCAGCTGGACAAATACATGCAACTACTTTACTCGAGGCTCAGCAAACAGCTGTATCCTTCTGTGGTCATATTCTGTTGTTACCTTATAAAAGCTCAGACTTAAAAAGTCCTTTGACTTTCCAGGAGCACCATCACGTGAGTCATGAGGCCTTTGGTTCAAAGGGGCACCAATTACAGGCAGGTAGTTGTTTAAATTCCCATAAAGACTTCAGAGATTTTTAGCAACTGCTTTCTAAAATCAGAACTGTATTAACCCTATCAGGGGGAAGACTATACTTTTCCAGAATAATTTATTTAAAAATGCAATAATACAACATATTACTTAACAACAGTCCCATGTGTAACATTACTCCAGATCCTGAGAGGAAAGTTAACCCCTAATTTTAAAATAGTCTTACATTAAACTGGACTAACCTGTTTTGAATCACTAAAAGCCTGCCAAAGGAAAAAGGTTAAAGCTATCTGGGTGCAATAAAGAACCACATTTGACATGTCCTAACATTTAATCCATAGTTCAGGTAATCAAAGGCACTGAAACACAACAGCATAAACCAGCTTGTTTGACAAGGATACCATGCCTAAGCTGACACTGAAGGCTTAGCTGAGATTTTTAACAGGTTCATCTTAGAACTTGAGATTATTTTTTTTAAAGCCACTGGAACCTGCACAGTGCTTTTGCATCATGACCTACTTTTGAGGCTACCACACAATTTAGGCCACTGAAGCAAACTCTGTGAGGAGGGGAATGATTCTGCAGCATGTTGCTAATGGAAGACAACGTGGAGCAATCCACCTCACACGGAGAAGCAGCATTTTTTCCACTTCTTGCAACCCAAACTTTTGCCTGCCTTCGGGACTCCTCACACACTGTAATCCAGTTCATTTCTTTTACAACCTCTGCCTCGCTGCTGTTTAAGTCAGGGCATAGCTTTTGAAAAATAACCTCATCTAAGGGAAGCAAATGATTCTGGCAGCTCTCCTGCTATTAAGGCTCAACGTCTGACATCCTCAACTCCCCCAACAAATCCATAAAAATATCCAAACAATAATTCCCTGTGAAAAAGGAGAGCAAGGGTGTGCACTGCTTCATTTTGAAAGGGTTAATGAAGACTTGTTGCACCCTTCCCTTGGTATGTATACAAAATTCCAGAAATTATTAAAACCTGACATAAACAGGCTTCCAAATCCAGCCCTGCCTATATTAAATCTCACATAGGATTTCCTGCCTACTTCTTGCCATAAAGCGTGGCCTTGACTAGAAGCCTCCTTGCTTTTTAGGACCCTCTTTCCACCCCTTCCAGCTTACTTGGAAAATGACCACGGGTTTGGCTTAAGCTGGAAGAGTGGCATGCAGTCACAGATGGCAATCTGTGCATGACAAACTCCCCTGATGGGCTTTTTCCTGCCCAGACACGAGATGAAGAACAGAGCTTAAGACCTAAGAGGGAGAGATGAAGGTTCTCATGACATCAGGGAGAACATCTTTGTAAGACAGCACTGTTTCTTCATTATATTTTGGGGGCCAGTGTAATTTCCCCAGCCTGATTATATTACTGGGAAAAAGATGTAGGAAACCATGGGTCTTTATGAAATTACTAAAACAATTCTGGGAAGCCATCTTTCTAAAAGGGATCCAGAATTTAATGTGAGACAGACTTTATTCAGTGGGTTGGATATTGTACTGCTCCCTAAAGGCACAGGCTGTTACTAATATTAGATCAGATTACACTGTTAAATCACTGCTGCTGCTGTTTTTTAGTAGGAAATACTCAATTTTGTTAAACTGGGGAGGTAGCATTATCTGATTAAATTTATGTTTTTGTTTTACTGCTAGGTGAAAAACTTTACACGTGCTCCTGTTACCCTCATGTTTATTAATACAAATACTTCAAAGAAGTAAAGAGCTAAGATGATATGGGCATTTATAGCAATAGAGGAGCCTTCCCAGCTGATGGAAAACCTAACAGCTGGAACCAGTGATGCTGGTAAAACAGGCACTGAGAAGCAGTTCCACTCTACAGCAAAGACACAGGCATGTCTTATTTGTGACAGCAGGATCTCCAAGTAGCAGGTTCTACCCCCAGAGTTACATACAGGTTAAGAGCAAGACAGCAAGCACTAATAGTCTGGTACTTTCAAACCAAAAAAAATATCCACCTAGTCACCACATAAGCACAAAGAACTCAAACTCATAGGGATGGAGATCACTCAGGCCAGTGTACAAATATATTATGGTCTGACACTGCTCCAAAGCATTTTCACTAAGGAAATGCACTAAATTGGTCAGATAGGCACAGGCAAATGTCAGTCTGGCAGGAGCTAAGTATGGTTCAGCTTTAGGCAAGCCCTACTAAAAGATCCTCAAGTTTTTAAAATGTGTCCAACACAAGAGTCATCTCCCATCAGAACTAAATGGA
The DNA here is from genome assembly GCA_020745705.1 of Hemiprocne comata. Lineage (NCBI taxonomy): Eukaryota > Metazoa > Chordata > Aves > Apodiformes > Apodidae > Hemiprocne > Hemiprocne comata. The sequence goes on from CM036587.1 coordinate 161,565,564, forward strand.
TTCATTCCCTCTGTCTCAAGAGGAAACACGAAAACAAAATTAAGGTTATCATCAGGGAACATCTTAATAACCAAGTGGATTAACTGGAACAATCTTACCTTTCTGCAGAAGGACAACGTCTAGCCCAGTGGGGCTGGTGCTGCAAGATTAATCCTATCAGTACATCATTGCCACTAGCATTTTTTTTTTTCCAAGTTCTTTCACCAAGGGTGTCCTCCTGATTGCAGAGTGTGGGAAGTGAAGTATAAGGCCAGGTTGGATGGGGCTCTGAGCAACCTGATCTAGTGGGGGGTGTCCCAGCCCATGTAGAAGGGCTGGAACTAGATGATCTTTAAGGTCCTTTCCAACCCAAACCATTCTATGATTTTATGATACCCACATTTGCAAATTACTTTCCAGAATGAGCAATCCTTCCTGTAATAGGCTGAGAGCACTGTTTTGCATGAATATTCATCCATAAATATTAGCCAAGCCAGGGCCAATAACTTAACTCTGTATATGCCAAGTTACATATTCCTTGGGGATGTTATTGCACCAACAGTGAAGAGTGCTATACTTTCTTTTTATCTGCTGGCATTTGAAGTCATTATATTCACTACTCTGAAAATTCACAGGCTGCTTTCTTCAGGCTGTAACTGCTTAAGAAACCCAAATAGTGTCAGTATATCTATTAGACAATTACAGAAGTTTAAAAGACAAAAAAGAACATAACAGATCTTTGCAAGCTGACTTCCTCTAGCATATCATTAATGCCTGCAAAGTCTAATTCATTGGAATGATCTCCAGTTACCAGTCCCTAAATGCATTACCATCATTCAAGCTCAGAAAACTGCTAAACAAAGCAGCTTTTGAAAGCATCAGTAGAATTTTGTTCACCTTCTAACAATGATAGGTAAGTTAGGTTTTGGCCAGATTTTACTAACTCTGAGGAGGTAATTACTCCTTCAGAGAAAAACCAAAACAACACCGAGGAGGGTTTCTCAGATTTCAGCTTCTCCAAAGTAAACAACTATATATAACTGGTTATATCATCTTGCATTAAATATTCTCCTTTTGCCTTCTTGAAGTGAACTCCCAGATCAAACTGGTACATCATCACTGTGACAGGCTGGTTATAATCAACCATTTACAGCCTAACCAGCAGTTAGAGAGAAATTTTTAGAGACGAAAAAATTAGAGCTAAATTTTTATTTCTTACTTAATTCCTCCCTGGCATGCAGGGAGGCTTGTTCTCCTTCTAATGCAGCCACGCTGCAAAGGGTGAGGTAAAATTGCAGCTTCTCAGCCACTTTACCTCAAGCCTGCCAAGCATCAGGTGGTGCTAACAGTAGAAACAGCTATAGGTGACAGCAGCAGTTTTACGGTGCAGCACCTTTGGTAAACATCTTCAGTGCCTCCCTTCTGAAGCACAAGTGATTACAAACAAGCACAATCCATAAAAAGTAGAGCTAGAGCATTTGAGCAGATCCCTGCTCCAGTTCTGCACTGTCCCAATACCAGCATGACAGATATGTTTGTTCATTGCCATGAAGTATAGCTACTCGATCTAAGTTCTCAATTTATTTAAATAAACATTTGAACTGACCCAGCAGTGATAAATAACCTATATATTTTAATCATAGCATGGTTTGGCTTGGAAGGGACCTTAAGGATCATCTAGTTCCAACCCCCCTGCATGGGCAGGGACACTTTCCACCAGACCAGGTTGCTCAGAGCCCCATCCAACCTGCCCTTGAACACTTCCAGGGAAGGAGTTTCCAAAGCTTCCCTAGCCAACCTGTTCCTTTTACTTAAGGTGTAAGGTAAAGAGCCAAAATTAAGAATCCTCTCTTAACACAAATAATTAATAAAATTCATACATCTTAAGAATACTAGATAAATACTGTTCAGCTAATTATATGGGTAAATTAGCACTTAGAAGGGTTGTGTTACCCTACTGATTTCAGACCACATCTACAGCTCTTTGGAACAACACAGCAGGAACTTGACAAACACCACTTAAAGCAAAGTAGGTGAAACATACCATTTAAGATGTATACCTTCTAAAGAAAAAGAAATACAGGTTATGAACAGACAACACTTTGGCCAATACAGTGTATTAACAAACCATCCATTTTAAAAAAATCTCAGTGCAAGTGATATGATTTAGACAGCTCGTTTATAAGCAGCCCTGTAGAAAGCTGGTGGCCACATTTAAGAGCAGCTTGATGAGGACATATTTTGATTTTGGACTATGAACAAATGCTATTTTAGTAATGTGCTTTGCCAAGCTGTAAACCTGGTAGAACTGGCAGGATAAGATATTTACTGACACACACACACAAAAATAAGAGGCTACAAGTGCTTGGCAGTTGGACTTGATATATAAGGACCTGCTAGCAGGGAAATATTTGGAGGACACAGACCTCTTCCATTTGTGACTTCCTAGAACTATGAAACACTTGGCAAAGGCTTGTCAGAATTTGACATTTTTACCTTATTTGGGAATGGCTGTCAGCCACTCTCCTCTTACAGGATGCACAAGCTCCAGCATCCACACCACTCCAACAGCATCCCTCTGGACCATCATGGGATGAGACTTGCAGCAGTTCTGTACCAAAGCTGAAAGGCTTTCATAGTCTGCTGTCCTATCAGTGCAATCACTACAGCAGTTCTTTCAGCTGACAGGCACCTTTGGCAGGTGAAAATGAAAGTAAACACAGCTCTCAGACTAGCAGACAATTTGATCATGCTTGGTCAGTCCATCAACTTCTCCTGCATGCTTGCAGCAGAACATACAGCCACCACCCTTCAAATGAAGTTCTCCATATAATCCAAGGAATCCTTTAGGGACAAAGCTGCACTGAGATGGGGAAGATCTCATCCACACAACTGGAAGCATTATTGTATGATCTACAGCACAGATCTCGTGCCCTTTTAAATCCCCACAGAGACATTTTCTAGGGGCAGAGTGGTTAAGAGGAATCAGCTTGATGGTTTCATCAGCTGCACTGGAACTGTTTGTTTACAAGCCAGCCAGGACTACCACAACAGGCCATGCAGGCAGTAGAGATGCTATCTGCATTTCACTTACAAACTATCACCTCCCCCTCCAAAAAAAAGGCCCACAACAAAACCCACCAAATGCTGGTTGAAAAACATCTCATCTCTCACAAGCATTTTCTCTTGGAGGTTACTATCAGATATGCAGCCTTAAATTACCTAACATCCCCAGTGAATCAATCTTATATATGATAAAGCATCTTTTCTGTAATGTGCATAAGAACAAAATATTTTTACAATAGTTTCTACTGGATTATGCAGGCTTTTTCTAGTAGGATGAGAGTTGATTTGCTTAAAAAGGGTATTTTAAGTAAACAAATCATAGCCAGCATTTAGTTGAGAGATTCAAAGTGATTGCACTAGATGTAGGGCTGCTGGCATAAAGAACATGGCAGGGAGAAGTTCAGGCTATAAAAGCATGATTGATTGTTTAGAGAACAAAGCTAATCTAGTGGTTGTTTCTTTATACACAGCTAATTGCATACCAGGTAGAGTACCTTTCGAGATCATTCTCAGGGGCAGAATGAATTTGTGGTCAGATAGTATCACAGGTATTTCTGTAGGTAGGTAGAGCTGCTTTAATACTTGCAGGCACTGAAGCAGGAGATGAGCAGCAGAGGAAAATAAGAAAAATGACAGAATTTCAGTACACAGAAGAGCATGATACTTAAGTGCAGCAGCTGAGTTGGCAGGTTATCCTGCTAGGAACCCAATATCCTCAGAAAAGCATCAGATCTACTCAGAAGTGCATTTATTAGAGTAAGAGAACAAGCAATATTTTTTTTAATTCTATTTAACCTGTCTCAAGTCTCAAGCCAAGTGGAAAATTCAGCTGGGAGACAGGGAAAGAAATAGAAACCTGAATACCTGAAAAAACAGGTTTGGTTTTGTGCCTTTATTCCTTTTAGTGTAAGCCAGCTTCACAGGAAGGAAAAGAAAAGGGAGCCCATAGTCTGTATAAGTAGACTTTCCATTTAAAAAACAGCTGCAGCTTAAATTCAGGAGCCCAGAACTGCTCAAGTGAATATAAAGACTTTGAGAATCCTCTTTACATTTTTTAAAATGCATACCAGTGACTGGTTAGAGACTAGCAAGTGACATTTGAATGTTGATTTGAAGAATAACCAGAAACAATGTCTTGCTCACTGAAGTCTTTGAGATTAGACAAACACACACCTAACATCAAGGGACCTCCTACCCCAGGGGCTGCATGGCTACTCATCATACCAGATGAAGAACTGACTAACCTGGGGGCTGATCAATGATTCAGCCTTTAATGCACTGAAGCTACCTAGTCATGCATCTCAACAGTTTGACAGGAGTCTTCTCTAACCTATGAGGCCAATCTTAAGTAAGGACACATAGCAACAGTGCAGGCTCCACAAAGATAGTTAAATAGCTTTCCATTCATCTTGTCACCCACACACCTTCATTAAGCTTCTTAACGTTTGTGGTTGCACCACTTTCCCTCACCTTGCTCCACTCACATTCATCCTGGCTTCACCTCTGCTTCTATGATGGAAGCAATACTGGTACAAGATTTTCAGCCTCTACTCTTTGCTCTGGTTTAAACTGTGTAGCTGACCAGAAGGTGTTAAGAACAGGCATACCACGAGCTAGGTCATTCAGCTCTTTCCTTGAAGCTTTCATTGCTTTCTCTTCTGATCCTAAAAGTACAATGGATGCAGAGTCTTCTCTATGCTCCTCTGGAAAGCTCAGCCTGACCTTACAGTATTCTAGACGTTGCATTTCCAGCTCCCTGATCTGTCACTTCTGATCAACTCTCAGTGGCTTCTACTTGCTGTAATACATTAATTTCTCCATTTTCAAAACTGACTTGATGTTCACCTTCCAGGAGATGACAACTGTCCACAGTAGCAAGCCAAGCAAGGAACATCACTAATCACAGGCAGAGGTCAGATAGATGAGAGCACACATACACGTGGCTGAAGCTGTTGGGTGCTTCTGACTAGAGAGATTAAAGGAAGTGATGGTTTATTTCTGTGGTGCAGAGGAAATCACAGGCTTATTCAAGAGGAAAATAGGAGGACAGTTGTAATTCCTTCAATAAAGGGATGAGTAGAAGTTGCAAACCCAAAATCAAGTGCCTGAATGAATACTGCATAATATTACTTAATCTCATCTTTTCAAAAGAGTTTTAGATCTTCAGACTATTTCTTTAAAGAACTGCTCTACTTTTAACTGAATACTTTCTCTTATCAGTTTATTCTGGTACAAAAGAGTGGCTTGGCTTCCAACCCAGTTCCCATGATGATAGTTAACACTTACAGGATTCCTTTCTCTAACATGAGAATGAGCTAAATCCACTTACAGGGATAGCACATTTGCCCCTGAATTATTTCACTGCTTTGGGCTGGTTCCTGCACTGTTTGCAAGGTGTTTATAGGCCACAGTTTGTTGGAATTAACAGACTTGTCATTCAGGTTAAGGAACAACTTTACTCTGTACTTGGCCAAGTCCTTGACAAGCAAAGTTGTTACCTTGATACAGTGATGTACATATTAGTCTTAAGTATTTGAAGCATTACACCTGATTAAGGTATATGGCTGTTAAAAGCAGGCAAATCAAAAATACCAAGTGAATGAGGCTTTGAGCAACTGGCAGAGTTATCCAGGTCAGACTGTGATGACACTAATTTTGCCTAGAATTTCTACAAAGCCTGTTGCAAGCACTTTGGCAGATTGGGTGGCTTATTCTAGGCATTCACTAGTTTCAGTTGGAGACCCCTAGAATTGATTCTAGACAACTGGAATTGCCCCGAATTTGGTCACTCAAGAAGTCTTAGAGGAAAAAATCCTGCTCTGAAACACATGAAGTTTTTAATAAATTAGCAGTTATGTAGGATTTCACAGAGCAGTAGTAGGTGTATAAAGGCTCTGGCAAACTTAGATGAAACCACCACAGAAGTGGGTAGGACACTCAGATGTATTTAAAGAGAACATTACAACAGCTTCCACAACTTTAGCCAGGAAGAGTAGCTGACTCCAAAATAGTATTTTTAAATAGGGTTTCAGGAACTTCCTAGTGTTGGTCCAGAAGGATCATCAGCTGGCAGAGAGCAGGCTTACTGAACAGAGATCTGTAAGGACTGCAGAAGACACTGAAATAAAACAAAAACACCCAGCAAATGTTTAGTCAAACACTGCTCCTGCTAGCAGGTTAACTGGAGAAGGGATTACACATTTTTCAGGAAGACCTATGGATTATAGAAGAGAAGCAGAACCCAAGCCTGTTGAAAAAAGATATTCTTACTTTTGTCCTAGAGGTGAGGATCACCTGATATGACTAATGATTCCTCATCAAGCACAACATTCAACTGGAACACTTCAGTGAGCAAAGCAGGCTGTATGTAAGCAGATTGGGCCAACCAGAAAAAGCTGGGGGAGGAAATAATAGAAAGGACAAGAGCCAGAAGGCAGGACTGCAAGTTTGAAGGGCATGAGATTAACTCTACTTATTTAAAGGCTTGACAGTAGGCTCCAAATTTTAAATCTGTTGAAAAGACAACATGAAGTGATCTCTCCAGAGCTGCAATGATTGGCCCAAATTGGAACCAGGATTATAGCATATTATCTATGTGCTCTCAGTAACAGAAGTGTTATTATCCACCATGAGAAGGACTAAAAGCAGATTCACTCCTCATTTGCCACACTCCTTGATAACTGTCTCATGGCTCTACAAGTTGAGGTTGCTCCTTGAAATACTTGCATTTTCCAGTTGTCAGCATAGACACACAACTGCCTTGCTGCCAAGTTGCACAAATGCAGACATTTTACATCTCCTCAATGGGTAGTTTTGCACCTTCAGCAATAACACAGGAAGCTGAGGAAGAAAACTTTGGTTCTTGTAGTTTGTGAACAAGAAAGTACATTTAGTGTTTGACTAACAAAGATCTTAGAGCTGATGCAAGTTACTGGTCAACACATGGAAAAATATGTATTTGACATTTTACATTTTAGTCACTTGTCAGAGTGAGGAAGCCCCTAGGGTGAAAAATTTCATGGTTGAAGCTAATTTTAATGAAAAGTGTAGCTTGCCCTTCTGGGCTGTATTTTCTTTTGGCAGCTTCACTAAGAATACTGTGCTTTGTCATTTTACTTTTCCAATTACAGTACCAGCTTATGCAATAAAGTGATGTGTTTACTGTTTGAACAATCACCTGCCAGATTTTTGGGAGGAATAAGATTTGATTAAAGCAATGAGCAGTTAAGCATAACATACTTAAATGTTTTGGGTTTTAAGAGCCTAAACAGACTTGAAATATCTTGATGCTGCTTTGTGTGGCAGTCAGGATTTAGTAAGACAAAAAAGGGGCACCACATCCCTGTTGATCTCATTTAAGTGAAATGCATTTATTTAACCTGGAAGAGCTTTACATTTTTGTTCTTCCAGTAGGAAATTTTTAAGTTCAACATGTTTCATCTATAAAAATATTTCTGCAAAAATAACTGGTCAGACTTTTCTCCCATGAACTTCCCTGGAGAAGTACAGATCACCATATAGGAAAATAGACAGTCCAAAAGGTCACTTCCATTTTGTTGCATACCTTTATTTTTAAACCAAAAGCTAATGACATTTCTAAGCTGCAATTCCATGTTTAAATAGCCATGGAGTGACACATTACTACTCTCAGCCTGCACTCTTTTCCATCAACTGGCAGCAAGTTTAACACAACTTAATTGGAGTTGAGAGTTAGGGGATAACAAATTATTGATCTACTAGGAAAAAAAATTCTTCAGGAAAATAATTCATGTGATGTCTGTAAAGTTCTTCCTACTTGTACACACTGCACTTTGCATTGACTGCAGATAACCCAAAGAAGTTCTGAATAGGAGAACTTCCTCTGCTCACCTTTGAGGACCCAGTATGCCCTTGCCTCACCGCTCAGCACATGTGAAGTCTGGAGAAACAACACAAAGTACTACAAAAAATAAAATACTATATACTGTGCTTTTCCCCAGTGAACCAATACTTGTCCTGTAACAACAAGCTCATAAGGCTTAAACCTTCACTGGCATGGAATGCAAAACTCTGCAAATGAGGTGTTATAAGGCTTCAGAACATGGAACTGAAATTAAAATAGACACAAGTTTCCCAGGTTCAGTATAAAATGTTAATTCTTACTGAAGTCAATAGTTAAATCAAAATAGACTCTAGTTTACTTTTGGACACACCTGGGGTAACTCACCCAGCCATATGGGTAGGATATTGAGTGGCCTGATCCCAGATTTCTTTGCTGGACAGAGAATAAACTGAACACCTGTGCCTTCTCACACACTTTCTATTAAAAACTTCCTACCACGTGGAGCAGGTGTCACTACCCTTTGCCGCAGGCAAGTTGATTTCAGCAGCACTGGCAGTTATACACTGAAGCCATACTCTGGACCCACTAGATCAGGAATAGTGACACTTGTCTGTCACTCTGGATACATCCTCCCCACGTATGCCATGAGTGAAACTGTGCCCCTAACTGCTGAGGAAAGCTAACCACACTTCCAGGCCTTCCCTGCACAATCTGCAGTTTAAGTCTGTAGCCAACCTTCTACTTGGAAGTCTGGGGAATTCAGACCTAACATTAAACTACAAGCCCAGATAGACTCACAGAATCATCCTGGTTGGAAAACACTTTAAGATCATTGAGTCCAACCACTGACCTAACAATTTGAGATGTATTCATTGGTCATGTAAACCTCCTGTATGTTCATTCTTTTCTGCAAGGTTGGAAGGGTGACAGCATTATTACAGTCCTAAGCTCTTTCAGATGCAAACCCACACACTCGCACAGCTTCAGTCTTAGCAGCTCTCATAAAACAACTTCCAGAGCTACTAATTCTCCAGAGAGGCTAATAAATTAATGAAGGAAAGTTCTGGGCTCTTGCTTGCTTTCTCAGATACAATGGAGCTGAGATATTTCCAGCCTTGACTTCCTGGTTTGCTCTCAGTCTAATCCAGTATTTGAAAAATTTCTTCAGTGAAAGCCAAGATTTAGCCAGTATTCTTATTATTAGAAAAAGGTATCACTACTACCCAGGCAATTACAAAGGAAATTATTTAATCCCTCCATCAATAGTGGCAAGAAAATGAAGCATTATTACAGCACTAGTGCACCAGGTAAGAATTAGAAGTTACACTGGACAGTCACTGAAGTAAAAATAAGGGACCTGTTTTTATTTAATATTTTTCACTGACAGGCTTCCACTCATTTTCCAAGTTACAGGTCAATGCAATATTAACAAACTGAACGCTGCTCCTGAAGATAATGTGTTGCTTTCATTTGCCCAGCACTTCCACCCTGACCACACAAATTTAGATGCAAGATGGAGATGTTCTAAAAACACAACTGAGGTATTAAACACATCAGTATTAGACTCTGCTCTTATGAGACAACATACTCTTGAACTCTGGGGAGCTATTACCAACACCTCTCCTAGAACACCTCTCTAGGTCAGACTATTTTTGTTTTTCTACCACAAAGCAATTTTATGGAGAATGCCTGAAGCACAGAACTGCAGCTGCTTTTGTATCCCATTTCCTAGGCTCAAGATATCCAAATAATTTGGGCTGCAGTAACTTCTCCATGTAATGCTGAAGTCTTATTCCCTAGTTTAAAAAATTTCCTTTTGTAAGCTGTGGTGTATATTCCGTCTTAATACAGTAATTACTATGTAGGGACTTCAAGCTGTGTCTAGTAGAAATGTTTGACCATGGGTCACTTACCAGCCTGTGGCTTTGTCAGTGAGAAATCCCCTAAAACTTGAAGGATTGGTGAATGCCATCAGGGACACATCAATGACTAAGTTCCCAGTAGGCAGAATGAGGTTGTGATCCACAATTAATCCAACTTGTTATCAAGTTCATTGAAGGATCCTGCAAGTGAGAGATTCGGAAATACCTACACAGGCTCCTCACAGAGCCACCAGGACAGCAAGTCTGTTGACCAAAAGCTTCTGAAAGAGGCTGAAGTTAAGGGAACAGTGTAGCTATTATTATACCCATGATAAATTTAGGCATTCATTACACCCAGTTATTCAGTAACCATCCTTAACACAGAACTGGAACTGATCCCTTGGAAAGTGTGTTAATTTAGGAGCAGAATTAATGAGGAAGGGAAAGCTGCTAAGTGCAGCTCAGGGCTGGGCTGCTGGAATGAGCTGGAAGTTTGTAGTTTGATTAATATAGATGTTTAGTAGTTTGCAGTTACTGAATGCTGAGGGGTTTTTATTGTTTGTTTTTTGGGGGTTGTTTGTTTTGGGGTTTTTTGTTGTTTCAAGTGTCACTTTCTGTGAAGTGACCTATGCAAAAGGTAGGAAGATGCAAATAAATCTATTAAAGGAGAACAGAGTCAAGTTTATACTGATCATCCCTGAGACACATTAGGTTTTATGCAGGCAAAGTTATGTTAATTAGATGTAGCCACGAACAGGCTAAGAATATCCTGAGACAGGGTATTAAGGTGCTATCTTAAGTCATCACACCAAAGATGATTACTTGCCCACAAGTATATCTCCTACTGTTTCTAACTAGTAAAAAGAATTACTAACAATTTAATAACAAGCCCACTAGATGAACAGGCATCTATGGAAGCTGCTAGCACAAGATTCACCAGATAGGAACCCAAACCCTTTCCCATAGAGTTTAACTGGGGACTACTATACAGTTGAAAGGCCATGCTAGATGTACTTCTATCTAGCACTCCAGCCCAGCTCATATGCATACAAAGAAGATTACAGATCCCACTAGTACTATAGGGTCAAAAGGCTTATTTTCACATGGCATCCTGAATTGTCATGCAAACTGTCCTGGAGTGACCACCTGGAAGAGGACATCTTGTCTGGTTCAATGCCATTTCTCCAGTAGACAGAGATCTACTACTGTGCAGCTGCATATTGAGGGCTTTGAACAGACCACACCTGGAAGACAACAAATTGGAAAGGTGATCTGAAAGCAAAGCAGCAGAAAAAGCTCCAACTACAAGGCCAGCAACAACTGTAGGAACATGAAGGGTACAGGTAACTGTCAAGTCACTAACCTTTTCAGTCCCCTGAAGGAAGTAAGTGGTTTGACTTTTAGGCTGCAACTACCAACATGAATGGCAGAAGGAGCCACACAGATGCTATTATGTTGGAAACAATCAGGATAACTCCTGCACTGAGAGGTATAAGCCTTTTCCCTCTCTACACAGAAGTTAGAAGCAGAACAAGAGCCAAGAAAAAGAGAAAGAACAAACCTAGACCATGAGCTGATTCCCCCAGATACATTTCAGACAGCAAACAGGACATGTGCACTCGACGTGCTAGTGTTAAAGCAAGTTGTGCATTTGTTTTGGGTTATTTTTTGAACTCTTGGGAGTTAGCTGGCCAGCCACACTACTCTAAGGAGCAATAGTTCAGACTGTCAAATCACTCCTCTGGGAGTACCCATGGTCAGACTGCACAGCTCAGTGTACTTGTTCAGATATTTCCCTCATAAAAGGGGAGGAGTATTTTTACTCTGCATGCATGCCTCCTCCCTCCCCACAAAAAAAACCCCAAACATCTGAAGCTTTCATTACTTGGAAGCAAAGATCCAGCATCAAGACTGTTTCAAGAGCTGATTCCTCTTTCCCTATTTGTACTCTCATATGATTGATAAGATAGTCTGTAGGTTAAAGAGTGCTCAGATTAAGTGTATTCTGGAATACTGCTTGGTGCATCTAAGTGATGATAGGAAATTAAGTGGCACAGAAATCTGACTGTTCTGTAGTCATCGCTTGTTGGGTTAAGCCACTGGTTTCTGGATGTGGTCCAGGAAGACTGATCATATATTCAAGGACAGAATGAAGATAAGTGTGACATGAAGTTGTGCTTTTATAAAACAGCGCTTTGGGTCCAGCCCCCACTTAGATCATTTATTTATCTGGCACTGAAGGGTGATAATGGCTTGTTTTCAAGTCCCCAAAATAAATGAACTATCCTGCATGCAGAAGTAGTCCAGGCCAGCCAGCAGAGGATAGAAAATATGCAGGGTCAGCATAACACTGGTCTCAATTTCAGTTACAAAAACATTAGTGCTCTCATTTAAAACAAGATGAGGAAACTAGGTTCTCTCTCTGCTAAAAGCACCAGTCTTGCTCTCCCCAAATGCTGATCAAATCCACTTCAGATGTAGTTCAGCAAAACAATTCAGAGGTAATGCTTTCCTACTGCTGTTTACACAGTGCTAAGATTTTTTAAGTCATCTTCAGTCTATTATTTAGGCTTTGTTTACCTTCTACCCTTTTATACCTTGCTACATGACTAGCAACTATTGACTGACAATTTCAGCCCTGCAAGGAAAGTAGGTCTCAGTCCACTCCCAGAACACCTCAGGCCCCCAGATTAATTAATCTTCATATAACATTACAAAAGAGACTGCTAGTCAAGCCTAAAGTGTCAAGCCAGCCAGGTGCCCTAAAGCTAAAGAGACTAGTTTAATAGCTTATATCCTTCATAGATAGAAGTCCTGGAGAGCATGACTTCCCCAGCTCTAATTGGGTTAACAGTTTTATTAGTTGTCCACACTGCAGAGACCAATTTCCCATCACCTATGTATTGAGATTCATGTTTGAGCAGCCTACGTGCCCGTAAGTGCCAAACCAAGGTCAGAAGCAGTTTCTAAGCCAAACCAAATCATTGCCCAACAAAAGCTTTGTGTCCTGATGCTTGCCAGAGTCACTTGCCAAGAGCAAGTTTGATGAGAAAACCTGGCTGCTTCTCCTGAGTTGTTACAATGCAGCGTGCCAGTCGCCGTCTAAATGACTTTACAGCACTTGCTGGAAATACCAGCACTAAGGGGTTTTGGCCAAGCTACTGTGTGCCACTTGCCCTAAGATGGCAGTTCACAGCACACAAACCACTCTGTGACTCAGATGCTGCAGTGCTCTGAATCCACTGCTGAGTTGTCTAATGTTCAGCTTTTAACTTGAGGCAAATTCAGCCTCCAGCAGCTCTACCAGGTCTAGATTTAACAGGATGAACTCAGGTCTTTTTCATGCAGAGTATCTTATTCCACTTGGAGGAGTGGACTGAGATACAGAAGCATAACAGAATTAACTAGTTTATTCAGGATAGCAGTAATTAAGTGACTGGATTCAAGAGACTCTCACAGTCCCAGCTGGATGACATATCCTTTACCAGTGGAAGTTTTGGGTGGTTACTCTGAGCAGGGCTGTGACCCAAATGCACGATGTGTGGGTAACTGATAAGCTGCTGACCACGACTGTTTTAACAGTCACCTGACCAGCAGCAACTCACCCAACAACATGTAAAATCTTCAGTTCACAACACACAGCTCAACAGTGTCTGTGCCCAGGTTTCTGGGCTGTCCAGGATCTCCTGTCTGGAATGTGACTCTCAAACTGAAACATCAGCTGTCACTCATCCTGGCAGCAGGCATTCTGCCTCAACTTTCTGGCAACTGCTTTTGCCAGAATAATTTTTATTTTCCACTTCTGTATGGTGACTTAAAATGCACAGCTCTGCAACAAAGTTTACTGGACTCATTAAAGCAGTTCCTAAGCAGAGCATTACTCCTGCCTAAAAGTATTGTTTCAAGCACTTGTACCAGTTTAGTGCTGGTATACCATGCCAGGTGACATTCAGTGCTTTCTGTATTCCTCGAGTTAACCACATAGCTGAATGGAAGTTGTTTAGTTAGGCTGACAATGTGCTACAAATTGAAGGGCCAGGAGCTCTAACAGAATAGTTATCAAAGCAGTTAAGCCTCCTCTAATGGCAACAACTGCACACAAGGCTATGCCATTGTCAGCAGAGTTCTGAGGAATCTTATGCCTGTAGCTGGAATGGCTCACAGCCTTGGATCTTGCAAGTATTACAGGTAATGGGAATGACCCTTGCAAAACTAAAATGCAGCACAGTTTTTCATGTTACCAATTCCTCTGCAAGCTGCTAAAGCTTCCCCCTCCATCACATGACGGCCTCATTGCTTCCACAGCAGCTCTCCTGGCAGATGAACAGGGAAGCTCCATTTCAGCTCAAGTAGCTTTGCCCCTGGTCAATGTGCTTTCACACTAACCACCACAACAAAGACAGTTTGGAGTGCAAGTGAAGCTTGTTTTTATCTCAAGCATGACACAACTGCATGTTTACTGTTGCTCAAGACACACTGCTCAATCATTTGATGCAAGTATTTTAGGGTGGCTTCCATGGTTAGGAGTGACAGCAGAGGCACAGACTGCCAGCTGCAGCTTCTGTGACAGGCAGTGTGAAAGGATTTCACTGCTTTTGCCTGACATGCAAGTAGAGGTGCCCACGTACTGTGGGTAAAACTGGCTACATGCTCTAGGAATGGCAGCTTGAAGTCATGAGGTGTTCAACAAAGAATGACAACAGGACATCACAGGCAGAGCTTACAGATTAAGCTAGGCAAGTTCAAATGGTACAGGGGAAAGGAACTGTTTTTTTTGCTTACCACAGTGTCTGTTGAAAGTACAGAAGTGTTAGATGCAACTGTGTTCACAACTGCAGGCATTACCTAGCAGCTAGTAGGTCACTTCAGCCATCAGCTTCCCACCTAGGCATTCTAAGGTGTCTCACAAAGCTTAAGCATCTTTTCTAAGCTACTCAGTTGGCAACACACTTTTACTTCAAGAACGTTTTTTGAACATTAGATGAAGTTTCACTGGTAAAACACTCTGCAGGTACCATCCAGTGTTGGCATTCCCTTGGCTTTTAGAAATTATCCATTTAAAACAAGTTTATACAGGATAGATGTAGAGTCCACACGTTCCAGCCTTAGCACACAAGCAGAGCAATATTAAATTACCAAGCCCTAACTTTCTAGCTGTCAGTGAATCCAGGACTGCAGTGACTTTAAGGGTAATTAACCTCTGAGGTCACAGCCTTGTGAGATGCTTGCAAACTCAACCTGCTTTCTCTAAGCTCCTCAGAGCCTGTATTTCCACGTGGCTGAATAAAGGCAGTTGCTTCAGAAAGCTCCTCAAATAGGCTACACATCAACTTCAGTTTGAGAAGTTTGTGTCATGTGTACTTAGCCATACAACCACGTGTATCGTGTCAGCGTTACACCACCTTTCATTGGACCCATGTAAATATTTCAGTGGGGCAACACAAGTGGAAAATTGCCACTTCGAGCTTTGTTGCAACCCCACACAAGTTCACGAGCTCTGTCAGTCTTCCAACCACCTTCTCATGACAAATGAAGGACACCTCCAGCAGAAGACATGCTCCCTTGTCAGCTGAAAGTAGTATTAGTGTATTTAAAACACTCTGAGGGAGAGGACTGCTTTCCATTGCAAGCAGTCCCCACAGCATCCAAACAAGATCATGTCAGCAGATACTGCTCATTCCTTTCTCCATGACAAACTCCCAGGGAGCAGCAGGTTCCCACAGAAGTTACACACATTACACAAGAGGGTTATCTACAGAGCCATACGTTTTCAATTTTACTGAAGATGCCTCAGTCATACATAATTGAGTGCAAGAACTGCTATCATTTACTTGCTCAGAGAGCCATGAGCCAAGCCCGTGTAATCTGGCCTCTGATATTACAAACAGCTAACTAAAACAGAAGTTGTTCCACTGATCCCATCCATTACATCATGGAAATGGTTATTTTGTCATGAAAACTCCCTTAAATACCCAATTTAATATCATTAATATAGGAATGAACCACTCACTTCCAAGACAGCAGTTACCACTACCTTTGACAGACATGGGAACTCATAAATGTTTCTGGATGCCTCAGACTACTGGATACAACTTCAGGAGCTGAAGGTAGTGTCAGCTTTTCAAACTTACAGTGAAAAGTACTGTTTGTTTTTTTTTAGCCTGTCAACTAAATACCTTAATCTCTTATCTGAAGCCCTTTTCCTTATTTAGGAAGAGAGAAATTAGGCCTGTTGAACATTTCAGCAATCCAGTATAATCATTAAACAAACCAAGCAAGGAAGACCTTATCTTTTGCAATACTGGTGTGGGGGAAGAAGGCACCCACAAGCTGTGTCAGTGCAATCATGTCAGCAACCATTTCTGCCAGGTATTTACAAAAACCAAACAAACCCTGACTTCTAGAAGGAAACAGAAAGTATTCACCAGCTCTTTGTTTCTTGAGCTCAAGCACCTGCTCAAGCCACATTTCATTAAGTATTTTAGTAGTGCTGTCTGCTCAAGGCAGTGGAACATGAATGCAGATGATCCTGGAGCTGTTTTTACAGATCTGTAAGAATACATGCTATAGCAGTGCAATTTCTTCTAGGAATCCTCACAACATTGCAGCTGTCCGTGCTCTCCTCTTACAGTGCTGCCTATCCCTGTAGGTCCTCTTCTTGCAACCCCTCTCCTTTCCTGAAGGAGAAATCACCTTCTCTGTTCAACATTCAACATCCTGCAGTATCCTTCCCATCCTCTCCCGTTTGTAATCTGTTGCATTAGCCAAGCTCTACAACACTGAGTCACTCACTGCACCCACTGCCAAGTCAGAGCCTTGGCTAGATCTTTTCCTCCCTTCCTTTTTTCCTCTTTACATACAAAAAACAGCAGGCCAATCACTACAGCAAAAAACTGCCCCGGAGGGAGAGTATTTTTTAAGGTCAAACACAGTTTCTGCACCTGCTAAAGTTGCTAAATTATGGGTAGAGTTGCAAATCGCTGATAACA
Source organism: Hemiprocne comata (assembly GCA_020745705.1). NCBI lineage: Eukaryota > Metazoa > Chordata > Aves > Apodiformes > Apodidae > Hemiprocne > Hemiprocne comata. The sequence goes on from CM036587.1 coordinate 161,582,282, forward strand.
TGATCTTAAGGAAAACTGCAGCCTTCATAGGAGATTTAAGAGTTAAGTGCTAAGTAATCTCTTCCCCAGCACTCTACCACCATCGTATCAGACTAGGTGTGGTTAGACTTAACTGTTTTATGGTAAAGCATTGAGATCAGGTTACAGATTAAGTGTGGAATAATTTAAGTGGCAGACTAGTGAAGTTTAATAGCCTGAAAAGCTACACTAATTGCCATCTTTGGTTCCTTTGTCAAGTCCTCTTCCAGCATAGCCACCACCCAACAGAATTGCAAAAGGGCACTGGCCACCTCTGTCTCATTCCATCTTCACCTCATTAGGATTCAGATATCCCAATCAAGCCTCTCCAATCCCACGTTATGCATCCTACCATTCAGCCATCATCCTTTCTCAGGTTCTGAAGCCCCACATGTCAAATACCTCACCATAGAGTTCAACTCGTTCCGATTTCCCACCCATGCGTCCCTCACTTCACTCTCTCTCCTCATCCCTTTCCTTCCTCTGTAGCCTCACATCTCTCCCACCCTAAAGCTCCTCTTCCCCTTCCCATCTCTACAGCCCCACATACCCCTCACCCCAATGCTCCTCATCCCTTTCTCGCCTCTCCAGCCCCATAACTCCTTCACCCAAAAGCTTATCAGCCCTTCCTTACTTTCAGTCCTATCCACATCTCTCTGACCCTTCCTTACCATCAACAGCCCCTCATCTTCCTCATGCCAAACCCTTCCTTACCTTCCCCAGTCCATCTTCCTCACCCCAAGCCCTTCCTCAACCTTCACCAACCCTTCCTCTCCCTCACCCGAAACCCTTCCTCACCTACCCCATCCCTTCTTCTCCCTCACCAGCAACCCCTCCTCTCCCTCACTCTAAACCCTTCCTCACCTCCCAGCCCCCAAACCGCTCCTTACCTCCCCTCCTTACTCCAGGCACCCCTCACAACTCACCCCCCCACCCCACCCCGAGGCCCAACGCCCCCCCGCAGCCCCTCTCCCGCCCGTCCCTGCTTACCTGCTCCCGGGTCTCCCCCTGCACCCGGGACCTGCTCCGTGCGGCGGGGGAGGAGGCGGCGGTGCCGGGAGGTGGCCGCAGCGGCCAGCGGGGAGGGTGGGGGGGGAAAGGAGGAGGGAAGGGTAAGGTCACTCACGGCGGCACAAGCGCGGCGGGCGACACCGGGCACCAACAGCCGCTTTATACCGGGCTCCTCGGAAACCCTCTTGCGCTTGCGCTTCCGCTTCCGCCCCCTCCCCGCGCCGGGGGTCATGAATATGCAGCGAGGGGCGTGGCCTACGGGAGGGTGGGGGGCGGGCGGGGGGAGCGTTGCTACGGCGACGGGCGGGCGGGCTACGGGGGTGCCCAGGCATCCCCCAGGGGCGGGGGGCGCCGGCGGGCTACGGGGGTGCCGAGGCATGGCCCCAGGGGCGGCCCCACCTGAGGGGAGCCGGGCGGGCGGCTGGCGGCGCAGGTCAGGTGCGGCGGCCGCTTCGCTGCTGGGGGAAAAGGACGCGGCCGCCCGCTCTTCTCCCGGGGTGGAAGGGGAGCTCTTGGCCGGGAAGGGAGCTCCGTTGAGGCGCAGAGGGCGGTCGGAGCCTGCCACCTGAGTAGCCCCCACCGAGATAGCGCTTTCCACAGAAATTCCACAACGACGTGACGTGGAGCCCATCTCCCCTGTCCGGAAAAGTTGTTCGAAGTGCAGCTCTGAACGTAACAACTTGGGAGAGTGCTGGGAGCGCGCAGCCTTCCCTACCCGACATACTGAGAACACGTCGGCCCCAAATTGTTGAGATTTTCCTTCATCTTGAGGAAAAATAACACCTTTTCCTCAGGTTTGGCCACAGGCGAGGTCCCATGCTGCCTCCTGGCCTCCTCTGCACAAGTCCAGCGCTTTAACGGGGGGTACTGAGCCAGCGGCCATCACCTGCTCTGTGTAATTATCATTTCTCACCTCTACGAGTTAACAACTCTCAATATACAACATGCATCAACACCCAGGAAATTTAAAACGCTTCATTCCTGATTGCAAGCATAGTCCTGCTGCATTGTAAACACCCCCTGCAAACTTGCCATGAAAGACCACATTTTTTTTTTAGCACAGGCACGTGTTTTTTTTTAATTTCAAGACTTGAGTCTCCTAGTGCCTTAATTATGCTGACTGCATTGGGCAGAGTAGCATAACATTTAATTTTCATTACTTACATAAACTGGGGATGCATAAAGTAGCGTGTGAGTGGCATGTAAAAACGCACATGACTTTGCATAATTGTTTTCTGTTTCTTGACATGCCGTAAAATATCTATTGCAAAACTTTTTTTTTTAATTGTGAACTTATTTTTCTGCAGCTCATGAATAAATAAACCGCCAAGCATTCCAGACTTAAGAAGAAGGAAAACCACAGAAGGCAAAATGGAAGAACTGTACACATCTACACACTATTAAAAAGCAATATGAATCTTAAGTCTAACAAAAATACTGCAATTGCAAGCCCTAAAGCAACAAAAAAATACATTTATCTTTTATTCTAGAATGCTATTATCAATATGGGCAATTCTGGGCAAGCCACTAAATTAACCATCCTTTGGTGAAGATTCCCAAAATCTAAAAATGATGAGGGTTTTTTTTTTTGACATTCTACTGATGTTTATAAATATTGTCATGACCTCGCTAGCTTTTTGAAAACATGTGGCAAAATAATTCTCTTAATTAGCCAAGTAGTAAAGATAAAGCTATCATATTGATGACAGCCCAGTGTAACACCTACTCTTGACAGTAAAACAACATCCATTAGATCACAGCTGAATATCTGTAGTATAGCTTAATAAAACATTAAGGTTTGTTCCACAGAAGAAACAAAATACACCTATATTTATAGTAGCAGAAAAATCTAATGACTCGTGGTAAGAGAAAAGACTTCAGTGGAAGTTATATGAGACCTGAACATAACTGAAATCACTTGAGTAGGGATCTCAAGGTGAGAGTGTAGTTACAACTTCTTTAATGTGCTGCTTCTTGACCATTAATCTCTGGCAGCCTGGGCTACCTGATATGCTGGCACTTCCCTTTAAAATACCTGAAAAAAATACACGGTCCTTATGTCACCCTGACATTTTAGACCTGTTCTGGCCACGTCCAGACATGTCCAAACGTGTCCAGGTATTTCTCCATTGTATTTGCTCATGTGATTTTTGCTTCAAAGTTGTTAACCATCAGCCCTTAGCTAAGCCTACAATCAGAAAGGGTAATTTTCCATAAAACAAACATTTTAGTATAAAAAAAATATATCCAATTTTTTATAATGAGTTTGAGGGGGTGGAAAAAAATAGTCCAAGGAAGCAGACCCACCTTTTCCTCTGAGGTTCTTACTCAACTCCCAAGTATTTAACCCATAATAAATAAATGCATCCTTGAGTCTTGGCAGGGGAGGAGTGAGTGTCAGTCCAGACGTGTGCTATGTTTGCCTGGGAGAGGGGCTGATGTTTGTGAGACTGGAAGAAAAACCCCTAAACTCTGGTTGTGAGCAAGGTTGGAGCTGCGTTCTCCTTCCCGGCATTTGAGAGGGTCTGCCTGCTCAGTTTCAAAGTCCTGCTCCTCCGTGTAACCCTAGGCGATGTGGAGTGAGTTGAGAAACTTCCACAAGAGCTTCCTCTAAAGGAGACATCCAGAAGTCACCTTCAGATCTCTGACCCTCACTGTGGATGTTTCCATTTTGTGAATCATGAGTTGGAGAAACCCCTCACTTGTCCTTGCTCCCACTGGTTGGCTTGGCATGCAAAATTTACAGGACCTCTGAGCCCTGAAGAGCAATACCCTGCTCTAAAAGCCTTGCCCTCTGTCTTGGCATAGAAATTAAGAGTAAGGGGTCTTCCCTATTTAATGAGGTGCGGTAATTAACCACGGGGCAGGACCATCAACAAGCTGCCCTGAGTTCTCTCTACTCCATTTCACAGGTACTTGGCTTACAGAATTGTTATGAAAATTCACCATCCAGCCAAGCCAAACAAACAACACCCCCAGTATTATTTTACGTGCATGTCAAAAGAAATAACTTGCCGCAGGCAAAGAGGGTGAAGGAATTTTACGAGGCTGCGTCTGATCCTCCCTCTCCCCTCCCTCAGACAGCTAAAGAAATGTTTGTATGATGAAAGGGCTAAGGGAGCAGAGGACAGCTGGTTAGGAATTAATGAAATGTTTGAGCATTATCATGCGATAATGGCTTTAGCTGACTGTTTGCCAGTGTTCAGATCTCGTGTGAACTGCTCTGTATGAAACGCGGGGATTCCTAGATTATCCAAACCTCATGAGGCTGCTGATGCTCCGAAATCCTTTGAAAGCTGGGACTTTAAAAAAGGGCACCTCTTCATCTAGATGGATAAAAGCCCACGGGATTGTTTTGACTTGCTTTGAGACTTAATGAAATTTGACACAGCGAACTCTTAGAGGTGTCTCCTAATGGGGAGTGGCCATGGGTTTGGGAAGCCCGAGGCTAGACTTGAAGCAAATCTGAGCACCCAGAAGCCCAGGTGAGGTCTGCCAGCCTGGACACTTGTAAACAGGACATGAAAAATGAGTCTCAACTTTTACACATTTGGCCTGTAACTTATCCCCAGGGTATCTCTCACAAAGAGTGAAATATCTGATGGGAAACCAGTGCTCTGGGCTCGAAACTGCTGTTTATCCTTCTTCCCACCCTCCCCAAATGCATGCTGTCATGAAGCTGGAACTTTAATAGCTGTGTAAAATGGCCCTTGTCCCTTGATGCTTTTTTTTCCCTCCTAAAAGTATTTGGATTCTTCTGGTTTCTGCCTGTTGGATGAGGGCTGTAGGCTTGCAGCAAGCCAACCAAAGATATTTTGTCTGGACGCAGACAAGTCACGGATCGCAGGATACTGCGTGCGAGTTTGTGACGGGCACCCAGACAGGCAGATTTGGTCAGTTTAGTGACCAAAATGGACTTTGAATTCTGAGAGCCAAATGGCTTCAGACAGGACGGGCAGGTATAGAGCCTGACCCGGCCCTTTGCCCTGTCTTGTGCCCAAAGTTTACCCATCTGGAGCCAGGTGGCTCATGTCACCCTCCAGCAATGTCAACAGTCCTAAGCAAACAGGGCGGTGCAGGTGTAGGAGGGTCTCTTTGCCTTTCTCCTCAGCTGAAACCTGCAGTAAAAGCAGTAGCTCTACCTTCCCACACCGCCTCCGTGTGGAAAACAAACGGCTCATGGTTCCAAGATGCTAACACAGGCCCTAAGAGGAGCTTGCTGCTGCTGCCACTTGTGAGGTCTCATCATCAACTTGAAGAATTGGAGTTCCCTGTCATTATTTTACTGGTTTGCACAGCTAAAAAGTGGTATTAAGGGCTGCAAAAAATTATCCTGCCTCTTGACTTTATGTGGTCTGTAATTATCTTCACAATAAAACTGTGAGGAGTTAAGCTCCAGTGCCGTTAATAGTTGACAAGGGATGACTTGACAGGCCTTCAAGAGTGGTTTTCAGTCCTCACTTAAGCACCAAGAGCAGTTAAAACGTTGCTAGACAGCATTTCAGAACTGCAGGGCTTGTTCAGTCACTTCTTCCCTTGCAATTGAGAGATCAGAACCTCTCCAGGTTTTTAATTTTTGTTTTTTTAATGCTGTTTGCTCTTTCTGTTTCCCTCCACTTGGGCAACGAGCTGCTATTAGTCAGTTTTCCCTCTGAGCTGCCTCACATTAAACCACGACCGTGATGTTTATGAGGTTTCCGTTGCTGCACCAGGATATTTGTACTTTGGTCTCTCTGTTTTTACTGATAGCCAAATTGAAAAACGGATACAATTTTCATAATTTTGGGTTTGCAAAGAACCAAAACCCTGAACCAAAAGCTGAAGTACAGGAGGCTGTTTAAGTCTGAGATGATTTTCAAGTGACTTCATTCACCTTAGCCTGGCCCAGTGTTCACTGGCTGGTGTTCACTGAAAGAAAAAAAAAAATCAGTAGGAAGAAAATTGGCTCCTTTCTGGCCCAAACCAGGACACCAGTTTGCACTGATGAACACAGAAAAAAGAGCTGTTAATTTTCTGGCTGCACAGGCTCCTGCAGCCTGCTGGAAAGTCAGCTTTACTGAAGTTTCACCTGAGAGATCTTGTTTCCTTAATGGTTTCTCACAACAACACAACTTTTCATTGATTCATTTATAGATGATAGCCAGTTAGCCTAGTCCAGTGCAGAATAAAATACCCTATTTTATCTGGTCACAACACAAATGCTTAGTCTATAGCTCTAGACATAAAAACATCACTTGTAGTTCACTGAGCATTTATCCCTGTTCACACTGCTGTCTTGTTTTGCAGCCTTTTAGCTGCAGCTGGATTCAAACTGAGCAGGTGTTATTATTGGGCAGGTCTGTTTTGATCACCCAGGTGGGACCTGGCACCTCTGGAGGGCTCTTCACTCTTTGCTCTGCTAAGGCCTGTTACAACCACGTGTTGGGATTTATCTCATCTCTTCCCCTTGCTTAATCAATCGGTCACATACCTAATTGGTGTTTACCATATTCTGGGTCCCAGCATAGATAGGATTTCAAATTGTTTAGCTCTGTGTCATGAAAGCTGCATCTGCAAAAACCAGCAGTGTTGTCTGTATTTTTGGAAAAACCTAGGAAACAAGTCAGAAGGAGCTACACCTTAAGCTAGTGACTTCTGCAGCTGTGACTCAGTGTTCAGGTCCACGAGCAGCCACAAAAATAGGCCCTGTTATGCTGACTGTAGTCAGGGGTTTTTTATCTTCCCCTGAAAACATGAGTAACACTCACCTGGGTGAGGGAAAAGCAGGTTGGATTGGCACTGGTTGGCAACGGGATGGAAAATTAGTATGTAAAGAGCCTAGTGATTAAGATAATAAAAACAATGTTGAGTCTTAGGTGAAGCCAAGTTTTATAGCCCTTGAGCTTTTAATTGTGAAATTGTTTGGCTCTCATTTTGTTTCTGAAATAGAAATCTATTTAAATGACTTAAGCAACCCAAGTTTTAAGAATAACCCCAAGCAGGCTGTTGTAGCTGTGACTGAGCAAACTGAAATTGGGTGAGTACTTTTTATTCCAATTGCTGAATTTCCAAACTGCAGACCCCAAAGTGTTTCATATGAAGGTAATTTTGAACATTGAGGAAAAAAAAATAAAATGCATTTCCAAAGTTGATTGGAGTGGAAATTAAAATCCCCAGGAAAATAATGAGGTTTTTTTTAGGGTTCCTTTAATGGCTTCCCCCTCTAAAAGTTGGGTGAAAATGGACAAAGTCACACATTTTCTAATTAACTCACTGAATTGTGCTCGACAATTTTTCCCCTTTCCAAGAACCCGGGTCATCAAGTTTCATGCAGCATTTGATTTGAGGAAGTCCCTCTATCTGAGGCACAGGCTGGATACTGCACACTGCTGTTCTTGAGGTCTAATTTCACATTACAACTAAAATGATTTAAAAGCTAGTTTCTCCCCAAAGGAGAAACTTTTCCTTTCCATTTTATCTGCTGATTGTGTACGCTGTGGGTGAGTCAGTTCATTCTAGCTGACTTGGTGGGAAACTCTACATAACTCTACTTTTTACAAGGGCTTGTAGTGAGAAGGCAAGGGGTAATGGATTAAAACTGGAAGAGGGGAGATTTTGTTTAGATATTAGGAGGAAATTCTTCAGTGTGAGGGTGGTGAGACACTGGAACAGGTTGCCCAGGGAAGCTGTGGCTGCCCCATCCTTGGAAGTGTTCAAGGCCAGGTTGGATGGGGCTTGGAGCAACCTGGTCTAGTGGGAGATGTCCCTGCCCATGCAGGGGGGTTGGAACTAGATGATCTTTAAGGTCTCTTCCAACCCAGACCATTCTGTGATTCTATGATTGAAAAAAAGGAATGGTTTTCTGCTGGATGAACCATGCACATTGAGTCACATGACAGTCCTCAGCCTTGTTTCAGCTTGTGGAGACTGGCAGGTAATGGTCAGGCCCTTTCACCTGATAGTGTCTCCAGGGCAGGTTGCTCTCCAGTTCTCATTTCTGACCCCTACAAAAAAAAAAACAGCTGCACTTCCCAGTTCATTCTCAAGCAATTTCATCATCCTCAAACACTTCCCGGGGCACAACCTGCTGGAGGGGGACCTGGAGGTGGCACTGCTTTGTTGTAGAGCTGGGTGTGTGAACACTGTGCCAGCAGTAGAGAAACCAGGAATGTAATGGAGAGGAGCTTTCCTGCTGCTCTTCTGTCCTGGACAATCCTATCAGTTCAGTAGCTTCTTCCCTTATTTATGAAGGGAGCCTGGTGGCTAAGCTCCTGACTTAAGTACCTCGAAGACCCCGGGCTGCTTCAGTAGGACCAAAAGTTTTGTATTCCTGATTTTTATTTTTTTTCCCTCCTATTATTCATAAATAAAACACAGCAGGGAATATTTTCTGAATCTGTCAGAATAGGAATTAAGATACTTCCTCACTGAATGGGTCCCAGCCCTTTTTTTCTGGACTGGCCATGGATTTAATGGTGAGCACAGACTGATACTCTGCATAAGGAGATCTTAGCACTCACCTGGGCCAGAGAACAGAAAGATGAAAGAAGCTCAGAAGGTGACTACTTGAAGGGAGGTTATTTACAACCATGAGAGCAGGTGAGGGTAGGGCTTAAGATAAAAGAAGTTAATAAAACTGAGAGGAGAGCAAGTTCCCAGCAATGAGGTTATTTAGGAGGTTTAACAAACTCCCCAGGGAAGTACTGTTGCTGCGGATAACTTTGAGAAGAGACCAGGAGAAATGTTTTTGAGAAGTTTGGGTTTTTCCTGTCAAGTAATCAATTGTGTTTCTGCCAAAAAAAAGGCCTTTCCCAGTCCCAGTTAAACAAGAACTGGCCTGAATGGATTGCTCCAAATTTGAATGATTTTGGTTTGGGTTTTTTTTTTCCGGCTGGCAAAGGTTTCCTGTATTTTCCTTGCTCTTTATTTTTTTCCCCCGTTAGTGATTTTGGTCAGACCAGAAGCCTATGTTGCAGACTCTGCCAGAAAAAAAATGTTTCCACAATTGCTGTTTTCTTAAATGCTTTTCCAAAACTTGCCAGTCAGTGCCCTTGGAGTGGAAATCCTCTCTTTGACAATACGGCAGGTACAGAGCAGACACCAGCCACCTCCCATTTTTTCTTATCATCAGACCTGAACTGGAGACCTGCTGGTGCTGGCTTCATAGTTCACTCAGCCTTTCCCCTCCCTTCTGAGATGCCCAGTGAGCCCTTGGTGTTGCCTTGAGGGTTTGTCTTTTGACCCCTGATGAGCAACACTGTTCATGACCTCTCAGTGTGACCTGGTGAGGCTGTGGTTGGAGTGTGGCTGGAGGAGTTCAGAGGAGTTCTTGAGGACTATGGGGCATTCAACTCAGCTGAAATTTATTTTGTTTTCTCTTGATAGTCCTGGAAATCACCTGTCAGATGGCCTGGTCCTTTCATATTGATCTTCAATCACCTTGCTGCAGAAACTCTTCTTCTGAGAGGGGCATGTGTGTTTTGTAGGGGGTGTCAGCTTTATGTTATCCCTTCTGGCTCATTTTGAACTTCTCTTCCTAGAAACAAGAGATGCTGCTGTACTGTTCTTTTACTCCCTTCCCTCCACCCTGCTCTGCTTTCTGCTAACCAGCTATTCCCTCAAACCATTTCTTCTTACAGGTCTGTGCCTTGCTGTTAACTGCAAACTGCACCCTATTTCCCTGTGGTTTAAGCAGATGCAAGGTCTCTCTACCAGGTGGACTTCTATCAAATACCACAAAATCCATATTCCAGATGAGCCACTTGCAAATCTCCTCCAAGCACTTACTTTAATGAACTTGCAGCATTTCATCCACTCTGTGACTTGGATCTCCCACTGAAATGCAGCTGAAGCCAAGATGTTTAGAAGTTGTCAGGAGAGGAAGGCATGCTGTAGGATCAACATCATGTCCTTAGTGAACTGGCATAAAATTCCAAGGGACAAGCCCTCAAATTGGAGTCCTCAGTATTTCCAGGGCTTGGAGGCAGAGGCTGCACTTCCACACCTGATGCTGTGTTTTGCTCCAGCCCTCTCAATTCTGCGCTTGAAACCAACCACTGGAAAACTTACAGCTGTTCAGACCTTTGCTTTGGATCTGTATGTGACAGAAAATGCAGAGCTGGTTGTAGGAGACCTCTGGCAACCGTGCTGTGAGTGACAGGAAGAAGGTGAAGCTGTTCACGATCCATTTCCAACTCAGCCTGTGATATATTACTTGAACTGCAAAATACTTTAAAAAGATGTCATGCATTGCAGGGACACCACCCATCTCACTGGAGGTTGGCATGATTTGTATGGATCAGAAATAGAGCGCAGGTGCAGAAATGCCCATTATTTTCAGAGTACAAGATAGTTCCTGTGTGTGTGTGTGTGTTGTATTCATTGACTTTCTCTCTAATGACCTATGAGTATCTCTTGTCTCATGGAATTGAGTGTTGTTTGCTTGTTCACAGTTTCCTTTCCTTCCGTTATCCAGCGAAGAAAGTTTGCTTAAGTGGCTTTTGTGAACTCTTTCAGGATCCCCAGAAGGATGATACAGGAAACAGAGAGTTTCCTTTCCATACAAACTTCTAGGGTGTTCCCATAATAGCCTGAAATTTATCTGCCCTGTACAGCCTGCGATTGGGCAAAAAAATTAATGAACTGTCAAAGCATCAGGCAAAACACAATTAACATAGCAGTGAGAGGAGAGCTTGCAATAAAAAAGAATCCTCCACTTACATAGCACCTTTCATCCTCTGTTGCCAAACACTTTTTCCTTTCTATCCTTATGTTTCCAGTGACTTTACAAGTTGGCCACACTTTTAAATATTCAGCCTGAAATTTTCCATAATTGCTCCCTGCCTCAAGTGGAATACATTTTTCGAGAGGAGCGAAGGGGGACAAGTTACACACACACAAAATCCTCTTAAAAAGGTGGGAGTCACATTTCACTGAGATGAAAACTAAAGAATCAGTTTTATGAATGTTTAAGCTTTCTCCCTCTGTATTTTGAGGGGCACTTTTGCACCCCAGGAGGCTGGAACAGGAATGAGCCACTTGGCACAGAAGCAGTGCTGGGGATCAGAGTCTGCCGCCGTCTCTGCGAAAATGCATCTGGATTTGTCAAAGTAAGAAACCACAGACAAACCTCTGGGTGAATGAATTAGAGGCAGGCTTTGCACCTCCTTTTTGGATGCCTTCTGACTGCCCTGCCCACAGCTTCTGCAGCCCCCTGAAAGCAGCCCCTGTCAGCAGAACATCTGGACAGGGCGCCGACAAAATGGATTCTCGTCTTTCACCATTTCACCCTGGGTGACCTGGCACAGTGGGTGAGATCTGGGAGGATTGTAGCACTGGGAGGGAGGGCAGGGCCAGTGTTGAAAGCCGACAAGGTAGAAATGTGAGTCATTGAAAGGCAAAGACCAAGCTGTAAAGAAACAATTACTTACATTTTCTTTTTTTTTTTTTTTTTTTTTTTTTTAAATCAGATCTGGAAGGCACGTTTCCCTGGTGGTTGACACTCCCTACAAAAGCACCGTGTTGTTCCAAAAGTCTCCCATGAGATGAATAAACCTTGCCAGGAATAATCGCAGATCTGGAATGGTATAATTGCTCAACTAAATGCAGGCTGAGAACAGGGAACCTGTGCTTTTCTTTCTCCTGCCCACTTCCTTGATCTCAGGACTGAGCAGTGCTCGGGAGTGCGGTAGCTTATATTGGCCGGAGCAGACAGGACACCAGGAACAAAAAAAAAGCAAGCAGCTTCTTAACAGCTTCACATCATCTGTTGTTTTGAACTCCATTCATAAAAGCAGTTATCTGTGCTGGAGTGAGGCGGGCTGCTACACTTAGCACACTCTGCAAGAAGCAGAAAGCTCTCGACTTGCTCTGAGTATCAGACCCTCCCAGCACTAATCCAGCAATAAAGAAAATGGCTTTAAGCCACTTCAGACTCCAGTGCTGCCATTAGTATTCTCCGATTACAGAGATCAAAGGACTACAAAGGGCAGCACAGCGAGGGGAACCAGGAGATGCAGGCACCAGCTTTGACTCTTAGAGGGGTTTGATCTCTTTTCTCAAGCAGCAGAGACCAAGTTTGGGGAGCAGATGCCACGGCAGCGTGGCTTGGGTGGTTCAGCAGCACATCAGCACTCCCACGTCACAGGAGTGGGGACATTGCACCAGGCAGGGCTGTGGTGCCTTTTTTTTAGTGATAATGAAGAGCTAACCAAAAACCAGATACATAATCCACTGCAGCCTGGAATGGCAAGTCCATGTGCAGAACAACCCGAATTTGCATGGCCACAGGCAGGGGCTAATGTGAAAATTGTTTGGGTAATAGCAATTAGCAGAGCAAGAGATCTTATTAATTTTCTAAAATGGCTTTGGGAAATTAATCCTTTTTTTTTTTTTTTTTATTAAGAAACAATATTTGTGACTTTTAAAGTCAAAAGCCTCCTGTCTTTAGTGACAGGAGCCTTTTTTTTTTTCTTTTCCCAAGCCAAGAATTTCTTGTGAAACAGCACTATTTAAAACAGTCCCTGGGGAAAAGTAGAGAGGTTCTGCTGGAAAACCTCATGATGCAGAGAGAGAAACTGAGGAGAGCAGTTGATCTGGGACTTCACTTGCTGGGAAGCTGTGGAAAGAAGAGCGTGGTGGAGCTCTGGTATTTTTGCCTTGCAAGAGGGAAGGTTGAAAGGAGTTTGATTGGTCCCAAGAAACACCTGCAGCAGAAGAAGGTGCCAGTTTTGAGCAGGCTGTGAAATCTTATTAGGCCAAACTCTACATTATTTATTTGCTGGAGACAGAAACTAGAGACGTTCCCACTGGAAGTAAAGATCAGAGGTTAATTAGCTATAGGAACATCCTCCCAAGGAAGCCATCCCATGAATTCCTATATGGCAGCTCAGGCACTTTGCCATCCCATGTTTTTGGTGTCCAACTAAGCTGCTCACCACGTTGTTGTGGAGACAACCTGCTTTTCTGCTGATTGCAGAGGGATGCCAGGGCTCCTGCCTCAGCTCCCCAACCCTCAGGGCTGTGCATCCTCCCGGGTGCCTGCTGGAGGACTGTGCCCTGCTTTGGTGCTTCTCAGTGAAAGAGCCACCTCAAGCCTCTGGGGATTAAAAAATAAAAAAGAAAAAAGGCAAAACAAGGAGAAATTTGTGCACTTCCACTGCTCTGTTTTCATTTACAGCCGAGTTCAGCCAAATTTTGCATGGCTGTTGAAAACTTCTATTTCCTCCCCACTGGCTTGTTCCCCTGCTGGGGGTGCACGTTCCTTTTTTTTTTTTTCTTTTTTCTTTTAATAGCAGTTTTGTGGTTGTTTCACAGGCCACCTGATGATCGTCTCATCACTCTGGACCCAACAGGACTCTGAGCTGAGCACAGTCTGTGTGCAGACAAGGCTACGTGAGGTCTTGGAGCCTGCCTTGTGTCCAGGGGAGAAGGCAGAAGACTCACCAGACTTCCCTCGGCTGCCAGCTCGTGGCTCAGCCTGTAACTGGTGGTTTTGGAAAATTAATGGATGGCCCCTGTTTCCAAGGGATGGCCAGCAAGGTCAAGGTTTGTCAAGGCTGAAAGGGCACGGCCTTTTTTCCTACTGGCAGGCAGGAGCCATGCCAGCTGTGCTCGTCCCCTCCTCGGGTGTCACCAGATCGCTGTCACATGAGCCCAGCGTGGGTGGGGGAATGTCCTGGCTGCTCTCAGCGCGGTGCCATTGGCTGCCCAGCCTGTTGGCTTGAACGGTAAAGCTGTGAGTACAGCCCGACAATTGCTCGAGGTGTAACTGAAACCTGCTCTGGGGAGACACGGCTCCTGGCTGAACTCTCCCTGCCCCTTGCAAGGCTGAGCAAAGGAGTCTGTTTAAACCAGCCTCGTCCCTGCAGCAGAGGGCAGGGAGGCACATGATGCTGCATCTCTGCTAAGGGTGCCACCTTGTTTAGCTTCCCTTTCTGCATCTGCTTGGTGGCCAGCCCGGTTGAATGCAAACAATTTGGATGCAAAGAGATGAAATTTTCCCGGGTGCAGAAGCCAGAGCTGATGCCTTTTGGACATGGAGGGCCTGGGCTTGGCATACATTGAGCCCTGTCCCTGGGCAGTTTAATCTTGCCAGCCAGAAACCTGTGTGGATTTACACTTCCATATGCAACTGTTTGATAATCCTGTTGCCGTGGCTACATTTGAATCTTGCAATAAATGTGTAATTTCACACATTTACATCAAAAGGAACTCCAGGACATAAAACTGCAGAACGAAGCAAGCTGATCTCTCTCCATAAGCACTTTCCATTTTTAACACTATGTTATTGCACTCATTTTTTCTTATTTTTTGCAGGGGGTGAAGGCTATGGGACAGCTTTGAAAGCCTGGAGGTCAAGTTTTTAGGTCTTCTCTACACTGAGGCTTCCCCAGTGCTGGCATCAGGGCAGTTGCCCTGCTGGGGTTTCAGCAGCCATTTCCAGGCCAGCACTGGTTCAGTAGTCACTTCTGCTGCCAGTCTGCCTGGGAGCTGCAGGGAACTGAAATCTTTTGTGATTTAAAAAAGACAAAGTTGAACACAAGGTCTTGGTGTGCCCAGAATGCAGGGAGAAGGACTGAGAAGGGGAGTGAGGCTTAGGGATCCAATGCCCACCTCTCCTTCCAGTTTAGGCTCTTTGTCCACTTTTCAGCCCAGTTCTCTCATTTAGAATTATAGAATAGTTTGGGTTGGAAGGGACCTTAAAGGTCATCTAGTTCCAACCCTCCTGCATGGGCAGGGACACCTCCCACTAGACTAGGTTGTTCCAAGCCCCAACCAACCTGGCCTTGAACACTTTCAGGGATGGGGTAGCCACAGCTTCTCTGGGCAACCTGTGCCAGTGTCTCACCACCCTCACAGTGAAGAATTTCTCTTTAATATCCAATGTAAATCTCCCCTCTTCCAGTTCAAAGCCATTACCTCTTGTCCTGTGACTCCCTGCCCTTGTCAAAAGTCCCTCCCCAGCTTTCCTGTAGCCCCTTCTGGTACTGGGAGGTGCTCTAAGGTCTCCCTGGAGCCTTCTCTTCTCCAGGCTGAACAACCCCAACTCTTTCAGCCTGTCTTTATAGGAGAGGTGTTCAGCCCTCACTCCTTGTCTCCTCTGTTCCACCCTCTTCCATCAGGATTCCTCCTTATCTCACCAGCCACCTTGTCCCAGTCTCTTTGCCCCACTTGCCCCCTTCAGTCCTTCAGGAGACTTCTTCCAAGTGCTCTCCTGATGGCTCCTTGTCCCACGAACATCCTCTCTTCGTCCCCTGGGCAGCTCTTGTCCTGGTCTGTGCCTCCTTCTCTGCCTCCAACAAGAGGCAATGGGCAGGCCAGGGTTATTTTGAGAGGTGCATGGAGCAGGGGCAGCAGAGAAGAGGCTGTACCCAGGGTACAACTTCAGCAGCAGAACATCAGATCTGGAGAGAAATTTGCATCCAGATTCTATCCCTGGTGATTTATACAGATTTTTCAGGAACTCAAAACTTGGACAGTTCTGCCTTTGGGGTTTTTTTTCCTATAGCAACAGCAGCTGGAGCAGTGTCAGGACCAAGGCAAGGCTGCAGCTGGGCAAAGAGGTGCTGGGAGAGTCTTTAGCACTAGCAGAAGATGGGCAAAGCAAACGTTTCTCCTCACTAGGAATTTACTGTTGTGTAGAGAGGAAATTTGACCAAGACTAGTGCCCAACACTGACTATTTCTGTGTAAGAAACTGGAAAAGTAAAAAAAAATATTGAAAAACATGAAGATCTTGAGTCTGTTTGTTTGTTTGTTTTCAGCTGTTTATACAATTGGAAAAGTTAAGTAAGCCTAATTATTGAGGTTATTGGTTTTAATGAGTCACCACCTTGCTGTTATTATTCCTGGTTTCTGTTGCTATAGGATGAGAAGCTGCAGCTGGGCTCAGCTGGGCTATGCAACAAACCCTCAGGTTTGCCTTTCCAAGATTGAGACATAGGGAAATTGGTGGGCTCTGCCAAACAGGGGAGCATGGGGAAGGGAAGTGGTGTTTGTCAGAATGTTGTGTGGCAACCCGAGCGTTGTACTGGCAGCAAAGATGGGATTCTGTCAGGGACTGAGGGGGGGGCTGTCTTGGGGTTGGTTTGTGGGTGTTTCTGAGGAGCCCTTCCAAAGACATGGGGTAGAAGGTATGAGGAGGTTGGGGGCTTGTTGTTGGGGGAGATCACTGTGGCCAGAGAAGTCACAGGGCTTTGAGAGTGAAGGCCTGAGTTTGATGTTATGGGAAGGGAGGAGCCAGTGAAGGGAGGGATACAGACTGGGAAGCAAGTCAGAAAGCAGAGATTGGGAGAAAAAAACCTCTGTGGTAGTATCCTGAAGGAGCAAGAGTGAAGCATGATCAGGGCCCGTGGAAGGTACTCCAGGAACAGAGGAAGGAAGCTGGGCCTGAAGAAATGCAGAAGGTCTAAATGCATGGACCTGGAAACACAGGTGTGAGGTGGCATCCAGGAGCTGTGCCTGCATGGCAGATATTGTGAGGTCCACTCTGTTGTTAGAAGGTTTAGGGAGAAAGGAAAGGGCTAGCAAAACTTCTGTTCTATGCAGCCTGAGCTTCAGACAAAAATGAGACATCCATGGGATGCCTCCTCACCTGGGATGATTGCTCTGAACTGGCCTTTCCCTACTGAGAGCCAAAACAAGCCTGCAGGAGGACTTGAGATCTCACTGGAGGAGACAGCGTGTGTTAGTGTGTGTGTTAGCGTGTTAGTGTGTGTGTTAGCATGTTAGTGTGTGTGTTAGTGTGTGTTAGCTGTGTGTTAGTGCATATGTGTGTGTTAGTGTGTTAGCATGTTAGTGTGTGTGTTAGTGTGTGTTAGCATGTTAGTGTGTGTTAGTGTGTGTGTTAGTGTGTTAGTACGTTAGTGTGTGTTAGCATGTTAGTGTGTGTGTTAGTGTGTGTTAGCATGTTAGTGTGTGTTAGTGTGTGTGTTAGTGTGTTAGTACGTTAGTGTGTGTTAGCATGTTAGTGTGTGTGTTTGTGTGTTAGCTGTGTGTTAGCGTGTGAGTTAGCTGTGTGTTAGTGTGTGTTAGCTGTGTGTTTGTGTGTTAGTGTGTTAGTGTGTGTTAGCATGTGTTAGCTGTGTGTTTGTGTGTTAGTGTGTTAGTGTGTGTTAGCTGTGTGTTAGTGTGTGTTAGCTGTGTGTTAGTGTGTTGCTGTGTGTGTTAGCTGTGTGTTTGTGTGTGTTAGCTGTGTGTCAGTGTGTGTTAGCTGTGTGTGTTAGCTGTGTGTCAGTGTGTGTGTCAGTGTGTTAGCTGTGTGTTGGTGTGTGTGTTAGCTGTGTGTCAGTGTGTTATCTGTGTGTGTTAGCTGTGTGTTTGTGTGTGTTAGCTGTGTGTCAGTGTGTGTTAGCTGTGTGTGTTAGCTGTGTGTCAGTGTGTGTGTCAGTGTGTTAGCTGTGTGTTGGTGTGTGTGTTAGCTGTGTGTCAGTGTGTGTTGCTGTGTGTGTTAGCTGTGTGTTTGTGTGTGTTAGCTGTGTGTCAGTGTGTGTTGCTGTGTGTGTTAGCTGTGTGTTTGTGTGTGTTAGCTGTGTGTCAGTGTGTGTTAGCTGTGTGTGTTAGCTGTGTGTCAGTGTGTGTTAGCTGTGTGTGTTAGCTGTGTGTCAGTGTGTGTGTCAGTGTGTTAGCTGTGTGTTGCTGTGTGTGTCAGTGTGTTAGCTGTGTGTTAGCTGTGTGTTAGCCGTGTGTTAGCTGTGTGTTGGTGTGTGTGTTAGCTGTGTGTTGCTGTGTGTGTCAGTGTGTTAGCTGTGTGTTAGCTGTGTGTTAGCTGTGTGTCAGTGTGTTAGCTGTGTGTTGGTGTGTGTGTTAGCTGTGTGTTGCTGTGTGTCAGTGTGTTAGCTGTGTGTTAGCTGTGTGTTAGCTGTGTGTCAGTGTGTTAGCTGTGTGTTGGTGTGTGTGTTAGCTGTGTGTCAGTGTGTGTTGGTGTGTGTGTTAGCTGTGTGTCAGTGTGTGTTAGCATGTGGGCTCAGTGACCTGCTGCTGTGATCAGGCAGCACCCTGAGCCCGCAGGGTGGCAGCAGGAACGTGCCCTCCCGCAGCGTTTCATTGACTGGTGTCAGTGAAACAAAACAAACTGGGTTTCCGCTCTCTGGGACCTTGCAGAGGGTGTCAGGTTTGCTTGCAGCAAATTCATCTTTTGCTGCTGATCCTCTGCTTTCGGTTCTCTCTCTGACATGGCAGAGAAAAGTCCTTTTTGAGATGGACAGCTGGCCTCAGAACCAAAATGGAAGATCTGCCAGAAGACTGGACTTTCAGACTGTCTTTCTTTACAAGGGCATCTAATAAAACGCCACGGGAGGAAGCACAGAAGGTGTATGCAGAGAGGTGAGAGTCTCTGTGAGCGTGGAAGTCCTCTTCAAGCCATGGTGGTGTCTCCAATGCAGTTCCTCCCTGTTAGCCTGACAAGAATTGTGGCACAGTCTTTCATCTTCCAGTCTGCCACCCATGCACCTTAGTGTCCAAAGCCTGGGAGCAGAGGGAAACCCTCACCTTCCTCTCTATGGCACGGGTGAAGTCATAGAGTCATAGAACTATAGAATCACAGATACGGAATGTGTGGGGTTGGAAGGGACCTTTAAAGGTCATCTAGTCCAGCACAGGGACCTTTTTAACTAGATCAGGTTGCTCAGAGCCTGGTCAAGCCTGACCTTGAATGTCTCCAGGGATGGGGCCTCTACCACCTCTCTGGGCAACTTGTTCCAGTGATCCACCACCCTCATTGTAAAGAACTTCTTCCTGATATCCAATCTGAATCTCTCCTGCTCTAGTTTAAGACCATTGCCCCTCATCCTATTGCTACAAGCCCTTGTAAACAGTCCCTCCCAGCTTTCCTGTAGCCCCTTCAGGTACTGGAAGGTGCTCTAAGGTCTCCCCAGAGCCTCCTCCTCTCCAGGCTGAGCAACCCCAACTCTTTCAGCTAGTCTTTGTGGGAGAGGTGCTCCTCTCCGTTTGATAGCTACCAAAGTCTGGCCTTACCTGCTCAATTACCCACTTCCCAATACTTCCCAGAGCTTGAATGCTGGACTCCACCAAGGCTCCTGAGAACGGTTACCATGGACTTGCCTTGGCCGTGGATGACCTCAATTCTCTTTTGCATTTATTCCTCCTAGAGGATCAAGGAGAATAAGGAAGGGGCGGGTGAGCGACAGCTAAATCCTGTTCTTGGATCTCCCTTCAGCTGGTGAAGAATGATCTGTGTGCCTAAATGAACCATGATGTGAGGCAGATCACATCCAAGCAGGATGTGGTGGCCTCTTCCCAAGTGCCTGAGCTGCCACACGCCCCGGCCATGCTCCAGCAGGCAGCTCAAACCAGGGAGCCTGGGGACAGAGGCAGGGCTGCTGCCAAGGCACCGAGCTCCCCTCCGGGCAGCTCAAAGACAGCAAAAAGGCAGGTCGTGAATGCTGTCTGCAGCAAGTGACCTGGATGTGTCTGCCCAGACTCCATAGAAAGAGGCAACGTGGTCTCGGCCCCGTTGCTCACAGGGTGTTGTGCTGGAGGCCACAGCTGATGCCACACAACGTGTGGAGACCCACAGCTCTTGCCCGGCTGCAGAAGAGGCCACTGTTCTCCTCGGGCCCCAGCACGGCTCTGTGAACCTGCCCCCACAACAGACTTGTCAAAATGGATGCCAAGAGCATCCAGCCTCTCTGCCGTTCCTGCCAAAGCTTCCCAAAAGCAGGCTGCTCTGCAGCCTCATGCAGCTCACAAAGGGGGAAATTCAGATGCTCGGGATGTCCAGACAAGCCCTGCGTCATGTATTGGCACTTGTCAATGTTTTTTCACTCCCACTGCCACTTAATCTTTGGACTGAAGTGTGCAAATCCCCCGTGTGCAGCACCACTGCCGGGGTGTTCATAGATCACTGGAGCAAAGTTAAGCCGTGTTTTTCTTTGTGTGTTTATCCTTGTTCTCTCTGTTGGCTTGTGCGTGTGAGAATTATCATCTGAAACACCCTCTCCTCCCTGCCAAGGCACAGTGAATCCTCTGGCAGTGATGGGTGGCCCGTGGACTACAAACTGGGAAGCATAGAATCATAGAATGGTTAATTTTGGAACGGACCTTAAGGATCATCTAGTTCCAAATCCCCTGCATGGGCAGGGACACCTCCCACTAGACCAGGTTGTTCAGAGCCCCATCCAACCTGGCCTTGAACACTTCCAGGGAGGGAGCAGCCACAGCCTCCCTGGGCAACCTATTCCAGTGCCTTACTGCCCTCATGGTGAAGAATTTCTTCCTGATGTCTGACCTAAATTTCCCCTCTTCTGGTTGAAAATCATTACCCCTTGTCCTATCACTGCCCTCTCTGGTGAAATTTCTCCCCATCTTCCCTATAGGCCCCCTTTAGGTTTTGGAAGGCTGCTATAAGGTCTCCCCTTATGTGCCAGGAGAACCTGCCTCATTCTTTCTCTCTCCTAACAGGTATTTCCTCGATATTCCTGCATACAGCAAACACAGGAGTCCCAGCTAAGGACACAGTCGTGATCCCAACCAGAAGCTGCTCCTGTGTCTGACAGTTAGTTAAGAATTATGTCAAATACCCTGAAATAGGTCTGGCAGGACACTTTCAGGAGACCTAGCAGGTTCCTCAGTCTGCCTCCAGCATTGCACAGGGACAGGGCTCAACCCACCTTTGCATAACTAAAGGATTTGCTGCTTCTCTTCCTTGTAAAACTGTGTGATGAAACAGTTTTCCCTAGGGATTTCCCACTTCCAAGCATTATTTAGGGTGTGGCATTGCAAATAAAGGAAAATACTCCATTTCTGCTCGTTTGTATTTGTTTGTTCCTTTGGGTCTGCAAGAACTAGAATGTGAGTTTTCTGCTGAATGAGACAACATGGGAAACTTTTGTTAGATTGTCTGGCATAAATACAAATTTTCCACTTTCCTTCAAATCAGGCCCGTGTTCTGGGCACCAAAGAGCAGAATAGTGGGAGAAGCAGTGCTGCCTTTGCTTCCTCATCCATCCTGCATGCAGAAATGAGGGACCTGATGAGATTGCAAGCTTGGATCAAAGAGGGGTGTCTGCCAAGGAGCAGAGCTGCTTCCCTAAAAACATCCCTCCAGCTCTCCCATGTGGGAAGGAAGAGACTCCTGCCATTTCATTCTCTTAATTAGGACCAAATAGCACGTGTCCATCACTCACCACTAACCAAGAAGTACAAAATGGATCTAGTGATACATCTTGGCTGCCCTGAGGTCCTGCTGTGTGGTAGAAGTTGATAAATTGAGCCAAATAAGGGCTTAAAACCCCCCTGTTTTCACAGTAGCTCACACTCCAGGTCAGGGTGAGCACAGGCTGTCTTGAGCCAGGAACGTGTGGGATGTCACCTGTGCCCGTGACTTGACACACACTCTCTGTTTTCCCTCCACATCCCTTTTTTTACCACCAAGAATTTAGCTGATTTAGCAAAATATCCCAGGCACTAATAGCTTGTGCCAGTGTTGAAGGATCAATCCTGGTTCTGCCGTGCATGGAAACTGGGAAGAGTCAACGTGCCTTTCCTGGGAAGGCTGTTGTGGTGATGAGAAGAGGAAGAACATATTATTAGAGCAGCATCTAAGCTGAAGGCCTCAGACTTCTGTGGAAAGATGGGATCTTGTCTGACTTTGGCAGAGCTGGTCACAGGTTGCCTAGAAAGGTGGTGGAGGCCCCATCCCTGGAGACATTCAAGGTCAGGCTTGATGGGGCTCTGAGCAGCCTGATCTAGTTGGAGATCTCCCTGCTTATTGTTGGGGGGTTGGACTAGATGACCTTTAGAGGCACCTTCCAACCCAAGACATTCTATGATTCTAAGTAAATGGAGTCAGTGAAATCTGCACTGGTTTCCTGCTGGATTTTGGTCCTCAGACTTAGTGCTCACCAGCATAGAGACACTAAGTGATATGTCAGAGCCCTCCCTCTCCTTAGAATTAGTAAAAAAAACAACTGGCAGGAGATGGTAGATGTGCCATGTTCAAGGAAATCTTGTTTGCCTGGGATGTGCTGGAAAAATTGCTCAAGAACGGTTCATTTTAATAAAAAAGGATCTGGCTGCTGTTCAGGTCAGTGTTTTTGCACTGAGCTGCAGGCTGTGTGGTTGCTCTATGTGGTTGCTTCACCGTCTGCACCCAGGTGCTAGCAAGGGGTTTGCTTTGCATGTGATCTAATCCCCCTCACTTGGGGATGTTGGAGATCTTTGCCCTCATCTAGTTTTGAGCCTGGATCCATCTTCTCAGAGCTGCTTGTGCTGACACATGGCTCTCAACACACACGAGGGGCACACTCTGGATGTCAGCCTAGGAGAACAGCTCAGCCAGGAGCAGTTTGCTAGTGGTGCTTCGTCGCTCCACGGTGGGAAGGGACACAGCAAATCACATAATAACTGAATCATTCTGGTTGGAAAAGACCTGTAAGATCATCGAGTCCAACCATAACCTCACTCTACCAACCATTAACCCAACTCTACCAAGTCCAATGCTTAAACTGTGCTCCTAAGCACCACATCTGCACATCTCTTAAACACCTCCAGGGATGGAGACTCAACCACGTCCTTGGGAAGCCTGTTCCAGTGCTTAATTACCCCTTCAGTGATGGAAATTTTTTCTAATATCTAACCTAAACCTCCCCTGGGGCAACTTGAGGCCATTTCCCCTTATTCTGTTGCTTGTTTCCTGGGAGAAGAGACCAACCCCCACCTCATTACAACCTACTTTCAGGTAGTTGTAGACAGTGAGAAGGTCTCCCCTTAGCCTCCTTTTCTCCAGACTAAACAACCCCAGTTCCCTCAGCTGCTCCTCATAAGAGTTGTGCTCCAGACCTTTCACCAGCTTCATTGCCCTTCTCTGTTCCAGCATCTCGATGTCTTTCTTGTAGTGGGGGGCCCAGAACTGAACACAGGATTCGAGGTGTGGCCTCACCAGTGGATAACTGGGTTTCTAATCCCTGCCAGGCAAAGCAGTGACCACGCAGATGAAGGGATTCCTGGAGATCCAGCTTATGAATCAGCATTAGGTGCTGGAGGAAAAAAATGACATGAATGCTCAGTTGTTAGCCTGAGCCTCCTTCAACCCCCTGCTTGACAAACTATCAACAATCAGTGGAGGGGCAGCCCTCACTCTGTCTCCTTTTCTATTGTAGATGAAGGCAACTGGATGATCTCCTGCAAGACAGAGATCTGCAAGCCTTTCCTCATGCACCATTCATGCTCTCCTGCCACCAGACCTCCAGTCTGTCCACGTTGTTCTATGCTGAGTTCCTGTAATCATCAAGACTAGAAACATCAGCATGACTGCCACCAAAGCCTCCAGCAGGCAGCCCTGTGGTTTCACAGGGTGAGGTTTAATAGCCAGGTTTTCATATGGTGGCTCAGTACAGAGGCCCCTTTGTCCTCGACACCACTCAACAAAATTATACTGACTATAAATTTAGTGCAAAAACTGTAAGGAAAGCAAATGAAGTAACAATCCATGGCAGAGTCCTGCAGGAGAAGCGTCCTTACGCTGCTGAATCATTTGGTTACCATCAGTCCTGAAGCAGCTACTGGGAATTTAAAACAGAGTAGAGTTCTGCAAGGAGGAAGGTTGTCTTTTAGTTTCCTTGTCCTACTGCTTTTAGAAAACCAGGCATCCCAGCCACTGCTCTTTCCCCTCTGGAAGAGGTGCTAAAGCAGAGTTTGCCACACAAAGTTGAATTATAGAGAAGTGAGGAATGAGCAAAACTCCCTTTTCTTGCAAATGGGAGAAATCTCTCCCATCTCTCATTTATGGCTTTGTGTGCTCTCTGGTGAGCACAAAGACCACTGAGTTAGTGTGGGGAGCAGCCCCTGCCCTCACATGCCCATGAGAGTGTGTACTGACATACCCTTTGCCCCCTCCACACCCCAGGAACGTTGCAGCACACCCAAATGCCATGTCTCCCTTTTGATCCCCTCCTCTCCAGGAGGATTCACTGCTATTCACCCTCCTTCCCCAGCTCCAGTCTGTCCAAATCAACTCTGCCAACTCGCCTTCCTCAGCATTTTCACTCCGTCACCCCAGCTGGAGCTGCCTGTCAGCTCAGACCTCCCAGCCTTGCTGCATCCAGGCAGGCCCCCTGGTAGCATTTGATACCAGCTTTTGAGAAACAGGCACTAAAAAACAATGAGGTGCCTGAGCCCGGGAGCACTGGAAAGCACCAGGAATGATCACCATGTTTAACAGGCTCTGCTGTTAAAACCACAGCCCTGCGTGGTACCCATGGGCACAGCCACGGTGGTACAGGGTCAGACTGGGGGGGCCACCAGCAGTTCACCCCTCCTCCCCCCAAACACAGACGTGCATCCACAACCACACACGAAATCAGGGTGCTAAAAAGCTCCCCTGCCACTGAGCTGTTTTGCTGGCACCAGCAGCATTTCTGGAAAGGCCTGGCATTCGGGTGGCAGCCAAGGCAGCCAGTTTCAGCAATGCCCATCATCGTGGTGTCTGGGCTTTGCAAAACAGGCTCTTTGAAAACAATTTTTTTTTTTTTTTTTTTAATGAAAACAAGAGGAGCTCTCTAAGCTAAGGCCTCTCCCCTCCTGGCTATCTCCAAAGGTAAGTAATACTGAACTGTTTTTCCCCTGCCTTCAGATTATTATACAATTTCCAAACATCAGCCAGGTCTGATAATTCTGCATCTTAACCCGTCTCCCAGGCTGCCTCCTTTAGCTGCCAGCAGACATCCTCTTCCCCAATTAACCCGACCAAAATGAGCTGCAGCAGAACCCGCATAATTGCTCTTTCAGCTCCAAACAGCACACTTTACAAAGGGGATATTTCCTTGCAGCAGCCAGACCTGCAATATTCATTATCCTTAAGCTAGGGGCTGCTGCGGTAGCTTTATTCTCAGATACTTCCTTTCATCTCAACATCCTGCCTTCAGCAGCGCCCGCCCGAAGCAGGGATCCCGCAGCATTCCCTCTTCCCATCTTTTCCCAGGCAAGCAAGGCGAGAGGCTCCGGAGAGAGCCGGCAGAGCAGGGGTGTTGCTGGGCGGTCACCCGGCAAGAGCTGCATCCCCCCTTGGAGCCAGACATGCAACTTCCACCTGCGCTGGCGGGCGCGGAGCACTCACGTTGGCTGCAGCGCGGGTCCCTGAGAACTCCTTTAGGTCCCATTCAGGGGTCACCCCGGCCAGCGGAGCCAGGCTGCTCTCCGCAGGGCTGACACGGGGCTGCCTGTGTGACACCCAAGCATCCAGACACCGGTTTGAGGGTTGACGCGCTCAAAGCAACATCGTAATTAACAAAAACCATCAGCGAGCCGACAGGCCGAGCAGCTCGCTCTGCGGCGTGGGGCGGGGGGGTGGTCCCTGCCACACGGGCAGGCAGCTCAGCCCCTGCTGCTGCTCTTGGCTTCGTGCAGCCCCGGTGGATGCGGTGTTGCTAGAGCCGGCGTTTTCTGCCCGCGTTTAAAATAGCATCAGGAACGTTCCCTGTTGATTTCCTCGGCTGAGCCGTGCCGGGTACCACAGCCCCGGCAGCCTGCCCCCGCGCAGCACCATAAAAACATTTTGCTTGCTTTCTCCGTCCAGGGGAGGTGTGTGTGTGTGGGGGAGAAAGCCCTGCAGACCTTTCTCTCCCAGCTACCAGCACATCCCAACCTGAGCTAATTCTGCCATGGCTGAAAGCTGAGGATGTTTGCAGTGCATGAAGCTGATTTGCCGACTTACCCTTCATCTCTCTCAGGAATGCCAGGTGGAGAAGCCGGCCTCTCGCTCAGGAAATAAACCACCAGGAAAGCCCGTCAGCAGCCACTGCAGAGCTTGCTCAGAACTTTGCTGCTCCCTCTGTCACAGGGTATGCAGCTTGCCAGGTAGAGCCTGGATGAGAACACCCCGTGCTTTTCCCAAGATGAATGAGATCAGCACATATTCAGGCAAGGGGAAAAAAAAAATAAAAAAAAAGAAAATTCGCTCCTAATAGATGTGCTGGTTTATGGCCCAGAAGTGAAGAGTTGGTCTACAAGTTCCTTTGCTTTGCAACTCAGGATTTTCTGGGGTGAATTTAGCAGGGAAAGGAAGTTTCTCTTCTCCTTTTGGTGTTGTTAGACGTACGTTAAAAATCAAACAAATGGTAAATCCACGGGGTAGGCAGGAACCCTGTCCTGAGCAGCATGAGATGGAGGGCACATGAAAGGTACCATTACGAGCAGCAAAATGTCTTTATAACATGCAGGCAGATGCTGTTTGACTCAAGCCTTGCTGTTAAAGACACCACATGGTTTGAGCAGATCCTGACCCTGCTGGTCCTGGCTTTTCTGAGCAAGGTTGTTCAGATTTAAACTCTCTTCCAACTGATGCTTCACGACTCGCCAGGTTGACAAAGTGCCTTTCTGCTGCCAGGTCCTTCAGCATCAAGCATTTCTCAAGCCTCATCACCTGCCTGTCAGGGAGGGTGTTGTCACTGTGCTGGAGGCCTGGGGTGACAAGGAGGCAGGGAAAGGGCATGAGCTGCTTGGAGAACAGAGATGGGCTAAAACCTTTTGGTGGTAGGGAGGCAAACAGCCTCACGTGCCTCTGGGGTCTCTGTCCTTGTGCTGGGGGGGATCCTGTGCTCTTTAGTGCAAGAGGATTATGGCGTGGCCAGGAGTCTCAATGTCTGCCTTGGCCTTAGCTAATGGTTGGGAACCTGCATGGCATGAGGATGTGGCATTTTCCTTTAGTCCTGGCTGGGTGAAAAATGACTGTGTTGGAGGAAAAAGGGAAAAGTTAGGTGATTTGCTGAGGATCAGGTCCCAAGCCTTGTGTGTCTGGGAACCCAGCTCAGCTCTCTGAGTCTCTACCCATAACTTTAGCTACAGCAAACCTCCTCCCTTTCCCTCTCCTGAATCCCAGAGTCACCAAGATACTGACTTCTCTGCTTAACCTTGGGTGCATCCTTGCATCTCCCCAGCCTGAACATCTCTCCTGTGCAGGTCATCCACACCAGGAGCAGGATCCCTGCCTCCCACGCCTGGCCTCCTTCCCTGCTGACAGCTGAGGCTGGGATGTAGGATCTGATGTGGCTGAGGCAGCCTGCACAAATAGGCTCAGTACGTTGGGCTGTGGGGAAAGCCTGGCTCCCCTTGGGTGGCACCTAGTGAGATGCAGCGTGCTGTCCTCTCCTGTCACCCTCCTGAAGCCCAGATTTCTTCTCCCATGTTGGCAGGGCTTGTGGCTGGCTGCCAGCAGGACCCCAGGGGAAGGTCTTCCCCACCTGGGCTCTACATCTGGCAGAGCCTCAGGCAGCTTGTTGCTTGTCTGAGCAAGTTGTCTACAGCTGTTGGATGTGGAGGTGGATGGTGTCCCGCTGGTGGTGGGAGAGGAGGGAGAGCCAGGGAATGAAGGAGCCATGCAGGGCCAGAGAAGATGCAGGAGAAAAGCCCACTCAGGACCAAGCTTGGCAAGAGCCCTGGGCTGGGGACATGGTTCCCTGGGCCCAGTGACCTCTGAAGTGCCAGAGGGGCAGTGCTGCATGGGTCTCACCTTGGAGGTGTGGGCAACGGGGATGGTGGACCTCATGTCACCTCCACTGAACTGCTT
Organism: Hemiprocne comata; assembly: GCA_020745705.1. Taxonomy (NCBI): domain Eukaryota; kingdom Metazoa; phylum Chordata; class Aves; order Apodiformes; family Apodidae; genus Hemiprocne; species Hemiprocne comata. Next base: position 161,609,813 of record CM036587.1, read on the forward strand.
CTACCTTTGACCCACGAGGCAGCCACGGGCATGTTTGGAAGCTACACACAAGACTGAACTAACCTACCTCAGATAGGTGCTTGGATTAATTAGTCAATACATGTTAAGTGTTGCAAAGATTTAAAGCTCTGCTTAGTTGTTAAGTAACTCAATCATCAGTGGCTGCGTGGGTTGCCCGAGGCAGAGAGTGGATGAATCAGCAGGTCCCTGGCAAGTGCAAAGTGAGGAGGGAGGAAACTTTCCAAGGCTGGGTGACAGGGTGATGGGTTGGTGTGGGGACAACAGCAATTACTGAGGCCACTGGAACTGGGAGCATTTAGAATGCCTACAAGAGAGGTCAGATCCTGTGCAGAGCAGCCAGCTCTGAGAGGAGCAGGGCTCTTTTAGGCTATGGAGGTCAGAGGAGAAGGGGAAGGCAATGAAATTCGTAGCAGAAAGAGCTAAAAAGGCCACAAGGAGCTTCTTTGAGCTCTTCAGGCTTGTTATGGCCAAGAAACTCTGAAAGAGGAGGGTTTGGGCCTGAACTGAAATGCTTCAGGGGATGTGAAACTGAGTTGGGTAAAATGGGGAGCACTTCCATGCTACGGACTCCCCTGTCCTCCCTGCAGGGACTGGCCCCATGGTATAGGCTTGAGTGGGGCATCAAGCTGCTGCTGAGGGACCAGCTTCCATCCTGCAGGTCAGGTCTCCATGCAGCAATACAAGTCAAGAGGCCAAGGACTCCCAGTGGGAACATTGGTGCATCGACCAGTAAAGCCCACCCACCAGCCTGAGACATCTCTTCTCCTGCCACCACAGAGTGTGTCCCATCACTCAGGGGTGGGTTTCAGACCTGGACTCCTGTCCTCGTTTCTGTGCCAGCAAATTCCAGCTGTCACAGTCCCTCTGTTTGCCCCTACCCTTCCTGCTGAGCTTTGCCCTCTGCTTCTCTCCGTGTGGGAGCTACCCATGTAGGCTGCTGACTCTGCTCCTGGGGACCTCTGCACAGGGTAGGAATGGTATCAGAGTCAGCTAAGCTTTAATCCAGCTTCTTGTGAATAAGTGTCCCCCTTGAAGATGAAACTCATGAACACTGAGGCTTTTATCTCAGGGTTAACCCCTGTGTAGAAGTGACTTCCAGCCATCTATGACCATGGTTCCTCCAGCCAGCTAAGGTGAGGGAGTCCTTGGCACTGTGCCTCATCCACAGACACGTTGCCCAGGCTTTCTGTGAGGCTGGATGTGGGAAGGACCTACCTGCCTGACATCTGCCTGGCTGGAAAAAGCCTCTGAGCTCTGCCCTAAGTGAAACATTCCTATTTTGGGAAGCAGAGCGGGGCTGGAACGGCCTGCGTTCTTGCGACAGAGCTGCTTGCCTGAGCCCAACCTTCCTGCCAGGGCTGGGATGGTTGCAGTGGCTTTCATGGGATAAGGGTGTGAGCTCTGCAAGGAGACACAGCCAAACAGACCCTGGGAAGGGTCAGTGAGATAGCACGGAGGCCTGGGAGGAGTTGCCACTACCATTGCTCTCTCTTACCAGTGTTTCCCTGCAGGCTCCTCCACCCCCGGTCCCATCCTTGCCCTGCAGCTCTCCTTGCCCACCAGCTCTCCAAGAGACAAGCTGCCCAGTTACGTTGCCTGGGTCTCAGATTAGACCTGCCTTAGTCTTGGAGAAGTTGGAGTCATCAGCAGACATCCCACTGTCCCAGCACCAGCTGCGGGGCTTGGCGGAGGTTTGCAAGGCACCCCCTGACCTCAGCCGTCGCCCACGTCCTTCCAGCCGGCTTTAATCCCTTTTTAATTAAACTCGGAGGGGTGTGATGGTATCAGGAGGGTGGGAGGGGGGTGGCCTGGGGTGTTTTGGGCTTGGTGTGTGTGCCAGCCAGCTGGGTTTGTTATGAGCCTGTCAGATCTCACACGCCACCTTTCCCTCCCGTGCTCCTCTCGAGATCCGGCTGCAGCTCCGGCGTTACGTGGATCATCCCTGCTGCTCTTCCATGGCTCAGGGATCCTGCAGTGTCCCACCTGGCAGGAGCTGGCTTATCAAAGATGTCCATGAACAGGCTGAGGGAGTTGGGCTTGTTCAGCCTGGAGAAGAGAAGGCTCTGGGGAGAACTCATAGGAGCCTTCCAGTACCTGAAGGGGCTACAGAAAAGCTGGGGAGGGACTTTTGACAAGTGCTTGGAGTCAGAGGACAAGGGGGGATGGATTCAAACTGGAAGAGGGGAGATTTAGGTTAGACATTAGGAGGAAATCCTTCACTGTGAGGGTGCTGAGACACTGGAACAGGTTGCCCAGGGAAGCTGTGGATGCCCCATCCCTGGAAGTGTTCAAGACCAGTTTGGATGGGGCTCTGAGCAACCTGGTCTAGTGAGAGGTGTCCCTGCCCATGCAGGGGGGTTGGAACTAGATGATCTTTAAGGTCCCTTCCAACCCAATAATTCTATGATTCTCTGATTCTATGAAATTGGTGGCTGAAAGGCAAAGTGGCTTCTCTAATGGCACTGACTTCTGGGGATTAAGTTCAGCTTCAGTCAGAAAACAGGGTTGGTGAGATAACCAGAGCAGGGATGAAATGGCCATGGAGATATGTGAGGTGGAAACTGGGGGAAAGATCTCCAGCTGGTAGGTCCCTGAGGTCATGCAAAAGCCTCTTGATGGGGTTTGGGTTCATCGGCCCTTGGGGGGGGGTTATCACAGGGATTCAACATCCTGCTTCTCTGGGGCTTGGACTTGAGGACAAGGCAGACCCAGGTCTTCCCCCTGACCACACATCTCCAGCACAGGGAGTTGCTGGTGCCCAGAGTGTCCCCAGGGATCCTGTGCTGCTGGGGGGAGTGAGCTGCATGCTGGACCTGAATGCAGTGCAAATGGCTGTCTCCAGGCTGGAAGCAGTCTCTGGCTGGAAGGATGAGATGCTCTGGGGACAGACCACCTGCCTCTACCCATGGGCCAGCAATAGAGCAGGACAACTGGAACTGAGGTCCAGGCTGCTGGCACTACCAGGATCAGAAAAAATGTGTGTGCTGAGGGTCACTGGAGACTGACAGCACATGATGTTGAGTTCTGATAAAAATACACCCTGATATTAGCATCCATGGGACCTGTGTGTCCATCCTACACCCTCACTATGATTTCTTTGAGAGAAACCTGTCTGACAGAGGCAGGATTTTGGTCTGGCCTTTCCCAGCCTTCAGCTGGCTCTTGTGTTGTTTGAACATCTGAGATCTTGTGCAACGTGGCCTTGGGGGCAATCAAGGGGATCAGAGCAGTGAACAGAGCATGGCCCCTCTTAACCACTGGGGCTCAACAGACACAGCTGTGCCCACAGCCCACAGCCCAGAGCTGTGGTGGAAAGCAGAAGACAATCATAGAATCACAGAATGGTTTGGGTTGGAAGGGACCTTTAAAGATCATCTAATTTCAAACCCCTGCCATGGGCAGAGACACCTCCCACTAGACCAGGTTGCTCAGAGCCCCATCCAACCTGCCCTTGAACACTTCTAGGGACGGGGCTTCCACAGCTTCCCTGGGCAACCTGTGTCTCAACAGCTCACACCAAAGAATTTCTTCCTAATGTCCCCTCTTCCCGTTTGAATCCATGAGGTGAGTGCAAAGAGGTGAAAAACACTCCAGCCATAGTGAGAAAACCAAACCATGTCCAGGGATCTGGAGCAGAGGCCAAGATGCTTTCAGACTCAGTCAGGTGCCCTCCTGTTTTTAACCAGTGGAGGCTGTGAACCCCTGTGACTAGCCACCTGGGGTGGCTGGTGGACAGTAGGTTCCTCCCTTGCTGGAAATCTCCAGATCAATACAGCAGAATTCTTGCTCAAAGGGAAGTTATGGGCAGTCAGTGCTGGGTTTTGCAAGAGGGCAGATTGTTTAACTCTCTGCACCCCACGTGCCTTAACACCGTGACTCTGTGCAACAGCAGCTGGTCACCAGTCCCTCCTAGCCAGAGTCATCTGGGAAGCTTTGTGTGTCCTTGACATGGAGGGCAAGGTGGTCTGCAGCATTGCTCCCAAAATCTCTGCTTCCCACGCATATAAACTGGGGGAGAACTTGGTATGGAGATGAGGGGGCCATCCTTATCATAGAATCATAGAATCCTGGGGGTTGGAAGGGACCTCGAAAGATCATCTAGTCCAACCCCCCCTGCCAGAGCAGGGTCACCTAGAGCACATCACACAGGAACTTGTCCAGGCAGGTTTTGAATGTCTCCAGTGAAGGAGACTCCACAACCTCCCTGGGCAGCCTGTTCCAGTGCTCTGTCACTCTCACAGTAAAAAAGTTTTTTCTGATATTTACCCTGAACCTCCTATGCTCCAATTTGCACCCATTACTCCTTGTCCTGTCACTGGTCATCACTGAGAAGAGCCTAACTCCATCTCCCTGACACTCACCCCTTACATATTTGTAAACATTGATGAGGTCACCCCTCAGCCTCCTTTTTTCCAAGCTAAAGAGACCCAGCTCCCTCAGCCTTTCCTCATAAGGGAGATGTTCCACTCCCTTAATCATCTTTGTGGCTCTGCGCTGGACTCTTTCAAGCAGTTCCCTGTCCTTCTTGAACTGAGGGGCCCAGAACTGGACACAATACTCCAGATGGGGCCTCACCAATGCAGAATAGAGGGGGAGGAGAACCTCTCTTGACCTACTAACCACACCCTTTCTAATGCACCCCAGGATGCCATTGGCCTTCTTGGCCACAAGGGCACATTGCTGGCTCATGGTCATCCTCCTGTCTACCAGGACCCCCAGGTCTCTTTCACCTACACTACTCTCCAGCAGGTCAGCCCCCAACCTGTACTGGGACATCGTGTTGTTCTTCCCCAAATGCAAAACTCTACACTTCCCCATGCCTTGACTTTCAGCTGGCCACAAACCACTGAGCAAAGGAGATGCCTGGAAGGAAGGAGATCTGTACGTGTGTGATGTGATCTTTGGGACACCGGTGCTTAATCCTCATCAGCCCAGAAATGTTCCTGCTTGCAGTGCCATGGCAACAGCTCCCATGCTAACTAGCAGGATGTGACCAGGCAGAAACTCTTTTCCTCTTAATAGCAGGAGCCTGATTTACTGCTTGACTCAGTGGTGGGGCCAGGGGGTGTTGCTGTGCCTGGTGGATGGGCCCAAGCTTCTGCTTCTGCTTGGGCCTGTCCACCAGGCACAGCAAAACCCCCTGGTCCCACCACTGAGGTGACCACTTAACATTGAGAGGAGACTCTCTGTTCATGAGAAATGGATCCATTCTGCATAAATTCTTCTTGATGCCTCGTACTGTTCTCCTCTGGAAGCTGGGAAGTTTGGCAACGGCAGGAGCCTTGGGATGGAGAGAGGCTGGGATGGAGAGAGGCTGCTCATGGGTGGTTCATCCCACAGGCTACATTGTGGGAAGGGTTTCAGGACTGTTTGAAAGCATGGCTGGATGAAGGTCCCCTCAAACTGCTGATGTTCCTGTCTCCTGGCTGCCCTCTTTTTGGTAAAGGGTAACGTTTAAAAAAAATCCCATGGTCCAGGCCTTGCAAAACTTCCCCCTGCGACTACGAGAAGGCTTCACTTTGGGCTTTTGTTGTTGGGTTGCTTTTTTTCCCTCAACATCTGCTGGTTCTGGGGTTGGCACCACGTCAAATTCTGTTCCCTGCAGCCAGCCCCTGGCTGGAAGTGTTTTTATCCATCCCCTTCTCCCTGCTGCAGCCAGATGTGTGTTGCTCTCCTGAAGCCATACTGCTGGTTTCATATCCCTGATCCCCCTCTGCGTTTGGGACACCCCTGCCCCACAGCTGTGCTGGTCTGTGACCCAGAAGAACATCAGAGATGGGCTCAGCACTCAACAGCAGGTGGTTCAGCTGGTGGCAATGTGGTTTTTTGCAGGGCTGGGTGAGAGAGCAGAGCTAGTTCAGAGCTGACCTGCCTCTCGTTCCTGGGGACAAATCCATCACAACGCCTACGCTGCAGGCAGCGAGGAGGGAGTGGGGCAGGGCAGATGCAGGGTCACATCCAATGGGATTTCTTTCTTTCTCCCAGCAGTAGTTCAGCTGTGCAGGCCCGTGATGCTTCTTGGCTGCTGCTTTTCTGCAGTCATGGTGGCTCTTGCCCATGGGGCTCATTAAAACCACAGCGTTTGCCACCGTGGTGGTGTTGGCTTGGAGAAGTCCCCGGAGAGGCAATGTGGAGCAGAGCAGCATGTGGTCTTTTTAAACCATGGCTAGAGAAAGGGTTAGAGCAAAGAGAAACATGAGGGGCTGGCAGCTGGGGAGAAGATCAGGATGTGGTGAGAAGAAGAGGAGGTCTGTCTAGCATAGGACATGGCCACAAAATCAGAGGTCCTGACATACCCAGCCTCATGGGGCTGCAGGAGTGACCAGCTTCGCCACACTTGGTCTGTCTGGTGCTTCCTACAAGCTGTGCTGATGACACTAAGCTGGGAGGAGTGGCTGACACACCAGAAGGCTGTGCTGCCATTCAGAGAGACTTAGACAGGCTGGAGAGTTGGGCGGGGAGAAACATGATGAAATTCAACAAGGGGAAGTGTAGAGTTTTGCATTTGGGGAAGAACAACACGATGTCCCAGTGTAGGTTGGGGGCTGACCTGCTGGAGAGTAGTGCAGGTGAAAGGGACCTGGGGATCCTGGTAGGCAGGAGGATGACCATGAGCCAGCAATGTGCCCTTGTGGCCAAGAAGGCCAATGGCATCCTGGGGTGCATTAGAAAGGGTGTGGTTAGTAGGTCAAGAGAGGTTCTCCTCCCCCTCTATTCTGCATTGGTGAGGCCGCATCTGGAGTATTGTGTCCAGTTCTGGGCCCCTCAGTTCAAGAAGGACAGGGAACTGCTTGAAAGAGTCCAGCACAGAGCTACAAAGATGATTAAGGGAGTGGAACATCTCCCTTATGAGGAAAGGCTGAGGGAGCTGGGTCTCTTTAGCTTGGAAAAAAAGGAGACTGAGGGGTGACCTCATCAATGTTTACAAATATGTAAGGGGTGAGTGTCAGGGAGATGGAGTTAGGCTCTTCTCAGTGATGACCAGTGATAGGACAAGGAGTAATGGGTGTAAATTGGAGCATAGGAGGTTCAAGGTGAATATCCGAAAAAATTTTTTTACTGTGAGAGTGACAGAGCCCTGGAACAGGCTGCCCAGAGAGGTTGTGGAGTCTCCTTCACTGGAGGCATTCAAAACCCGTCTGGACAAGTTCCTATGTGATGTGCTCTAGGTGACCCTGCTCTGGCAGGGGGGTTGGACTAGATGATCTTTCGAGGTCCCTTCCAACCCCTAGGATTCTGTGATTCTATGATTCTATGATTCTATGATTCTATGATTCTATGTTATACCCTAATGCATGCCCAGACAGTAGAAGGGACCTGTGGGACACAGCAGCCCAGATGCAGGTTGTCTGGCAGCTTGGACTGGACTTCGAGGCATCAGGAGATGCTCAATGAATGCAGGCAATCCTCAGCATGGAGAATCACAGAATGGTTTGGGTTAGAAGGGGCCTTACAGATCATCTCGTTCCCGTCCCCCTGCCATGGGCAGGGACACCTCCCACTAGACCAGGTTGCTCAGAGCCCCATCCAACCTGGCCTTGAACACTTCCATGGATGGGGCATCCACAGCTTCCCTGGGCAACCTGTGCCAGTGTCTCACCATGCTCACAGTGAAGAATTTCCTCCTAATGTCTAATCTAAATCTCCCCTCTTCCAGTTTTAATCCATTCCCCCTCATCCTATCACTCCATGCCCTTGTAAAAATCCCTCCCCAGTTTTCCTGTATCCCCTTCAGGTACTGGAAGGTGCTCTAAGGTCTCCCTGGAGCCTTCTCTTCTCCAGCCTGAACAAGCCCAACTCTCTCAGCCTGTCTCCATAGCAGAGGTGCTCCAGCCCTTTGATCATCTTCATAGCCTCCTCTGGACTTGCTCCAACAGGAGAATGAAAAACCCAGCATGACCACAGCTGAAATGAATGGGACGTCCCTGCCAGAAGCAGGTCCTGGCTTGGCTTTGGGCTTCTGAAGTAGTGTAGCTCTTGGCTGGCCACCCACAGAAGAAGGCTGCTGCATTGCAGAGTGTGCACTGAGCCAGTGGCAGCCAGGCTGAGCTGCACCCTGTTGTGGTGGCACTGTGGTGTGTGTCACCTCTGTGGTGGTATGTCAGCACTTTGGATTCACACCCTCCCTGCCACTGTCTCAGACAAGGGGACATTGTGCTGCTTGATGAAGTTCAACAAGGGCAAGTGTTGGGTGCTGCACCTGGGGAGGAATAATCCCAGGTATTGGTACAGACTGGGGGCTGACCTGCTGGAAAGGAGCTCTGTGGAAAAAGACCTGGGAGTCCTGATGGACAACAGGATGACCATGAGCCAGCAATGTGCCTTTGTGGTCAAGGAGGCCATCCTGGGGTGCATCAAGAAGAGTGTGTCCAGCAGGTCAAGGGGAGTTATCCTGCCTCTCTACTCTGCCCTGGTGAGACAGCCTCTGGAGAACTGTGTGCAGTTCTGGGCTCCCCAGCTCAAGAAGAACAGGGAACTGCTGGAGAGGGTACAGCAAAGGGCTACAAAGATGATTTGGGGACAAGAACATCTCTCTTATGAGGAAAGGTTGAGGCAGTTGGGTCTTTTTAGTCTGGAGAAGAGAAGATTCATGGTAGATCTTATAAATGCTTATAAATACTTAAAGGATGAGTGTCAGGAGGATGGGGCCACTCCTTTCAGTGGTGCCCAGTGACAGGACAAGAGGAAATGGGCACAAACTTGAACATAGGAGGTTTTGTTTAAACATGAGGAAGAACTTATTTATTTGAGGGTGGCAGAGCACTGGAACAGGCTGCCCAAAGAGGTTGTGGAGTCTTCATCTCTGGAGACATTCAAAACCCACCTGGATGCCATCCTGTGACACCTGCCCTAGGTGATCCTGCTCTGGCAGGGAGGTTGGACTAGATGATCTCCAGAGGTCCCTTCCAAACCCTACCATTTGGTGATCCTGTGGTTCTGTGGTTCTGTGATAGGACAAAGAAGCATTGCAGTGCCATCATGGTAAGTGCAGTGGAGACCACAGCTGCAGTGATGCACACTGCAGAAGAGCACTGCTCAGGAAGACTCCACCTCAACATCTGCAAATGTGGCCCACCAGGAGCAGGTCCAAGCCTTGTTTCCCACAGCAGGTCAGGGACAGACTTCAGAAAGGAACCCAGACATCCTGTCTTGCAGCCTCCTACCTCACTTCTGGACCACCAATGAGCTCCATCAGCCAGGGCAATAATTTGCCAACAGAGGCTGTAGGGGTGAGGAAATAATTAAAAGCTGATCTGGGCTCTCGCTTTGGAACAAGAAAAAAGAAAAAGCCTCATATTTATTGTGGCCTTTCAAAACTAACAAGGGGCCTATAACAAAGATGGGGACAAACGTTTTAGCAGGGCCTGAAGTGATAGGACAAGGGGTGATGGCTTTGAACGGAAAGAGGGGAGATTCAGACTAGATATTAGGAAGATTTTTTTACACTGAGGGTGATGAAACACTGGCACAGGTTGCCCAGAGTGGTGGTAGATGCCCCATCCCTGGAAACATTCAGCATCAGGTTGGAATGGGGCTCCAAGCAACCTGATCCAGTTGAAGATGTCATAGAATCATAGAATCATAGAATGGTTTGGGTTGGAAGGGACCTTAAGGATCATCTAGTTCCAACCCCCCTGCATGGGCAGGGACACCTCCCACTAGACCGGGTTGCTCCAAGCCCCATCCAACCTGGCCTTGAACACTTCCAGGGATGGGGCTTCCACAGCTTCCCTGGGCAACCTGTGCCAGTGTCTCACCACCCTCATAGTGAAGAATTGCCTCCTAATGTCTCCCCTTTTCCAGTTTTAATCCATTACCCCTTGTCCTATAACTCCATGCCCTTGTAAAATGTCCCTCCCCAGCTTTCCTGTAGCCCCTTCAGGTACTAGAAAGTGCTCTAAGGTCTCCCCAGAGCCTTCTCCAGAATGATCAACCCCAACTCTCTCAGCCTGTCTCCAGAGCAGAGGTGTTCCAGGCCTCTGAGTGTCCTCATCCTTGCTTATTGCAAGGGGAGTTGGACTAGATCACCTTCAAAGGTCCCTTCTGACCCAACCATTCTATGATTCTATTATTTTGTTAATGATTTAAGAGCACCCTTTCATCTCCAAACTGGCAGGAACCCTCTGTTGTTCATTTCTCTTAAGTTTGCTCCTAACTGGTTTTTGCTCAGCAGAGCTGAAGATGTGGGAGCCAACTTATCAGGCAGAGTGGACCAGACACACAAAGTGGAGTGGGGAATGTTAGTTCACATCAGCAAATACTTCAAGATTTGCTGCCAAAAGTGCAAGAGCTTCTTCTTGCTGCTCATGCAGCTAGATATTGGACAAGTAACAAGAGCTATCTGTCAGCTTGTTCTCAGATTAGATTTCTGAAGATGTGGTGCAGGGAGGGAGAACAGACTATCAGGATCTTCTGAGATTACTTTGATTCCCCTGTCTCTGAATTTAGAGGAGGTTGGTGTCCTCCTGTATGTGCCTTGCAGGTTCCTTGCATAGCCAGCAGGTTGAGGAAAGTGATGATTCCCGTTTGGAGCACTGTGTTTTTTCAATTTTGGGTCTTCCAGTAAAAGGGAGAGATCAACAAACTGGGCCAGATCCAGTGGAGAGCACAAGATGTGAGAAGAGGCTGAGGGAGATGGGTTTGACCAGCCTGGGGACAAAGTTGCTCAGAGGGATGTCATTGCTGTCTTCTGCTACTTAAGGGGAGGTTATGGAGAAAACAGTCTCTTAGTCTCTGACTATTATTAGATTATTAGTCTGACTAATTAGACATTAGGAGGAAATTCTTCCCTGTGAGGGTGGTGAGACACTGGCACAGGTTGCCCAGGGAAGCTGTGGCTGCCCCATCCCTGGCAGTGTTCAAGGGCAGGTTGGATGGGGCTTTGAGCAACCTGGTCTAGTGGGAGGTGTCCCTGCCCATGGAGGGGGGTTGGAACTAGATGATCTTTAAGGTCCCTTCCAACCCAAACCATTCTGTGATTCTATGATTCTTCTCCTAGGTGCACTGTGAAAGGATGAGGCAACAAAGACAAGTTGTGGCTGCAGGAAATGACGTTGGGATGAGGTAAGAATGCATGGTGTGGGACTTTGCAGTAGGGGAGGGGACTGCATTACAACCAAACCCAAACCAAACAAAACCCATGGTCATTCATTGCATTCAGACCTTTGTGCCCACAAGCACCAATAAGTGTGTACCCACCAGTTCAGCACCAAAACACTTGTGTCCAGGTCATCTGTCCAGGGTTCCCTGCAAAGCCATGGGGGACAAGGGGTGCCACCTGTTGAACCTCTCCATCCTGTTCCATGTCTGCGGGTAACCAGCATTTACTCACTGGCCTTGGTTTCCTATCCTGGGTTTCCTGAGATGGTGCATGGAGATGTGCTGGGATCTTGCTGACTTGTTCTGCCAGGTGCCATCAGCACGTGCCATTTGTGCAGCCCTTCCTCTGCCATTTGTTCCATCTGGTACCTCCACACAAAACATTCCCATTCACACCAGTCTGACCATTTGGGTTTTGGTGTCCTGCACAGCAAAGGAAACATTTTTCAGTATGAGAGTTGCCAAGTGCTGGGACAGGTGTAGAAGGACACTGTGCCATCTCCACCCCTGGAGATACTCAGAATCCACCTGGCTATGGTCCAAGTGAAATTTTGGAGATAACCCTTCTTAGAGCAGGAGGTTGTGCTGAAGATGCCCAGAGGTCTTTTCTGACCTAAATTACTCTGTGGTTCTCAGACAACACAGGAAGGAGAAGATCCTCGTTTTGACAAGGAGAGGAAAGGAAAGAGAAGGAGGAAGTGAGGACTTCAGTGTCCCTCATTAACCTTACTGATATACTGTGGATCATCAGCAGCTCATTTACATGGCACTGCTAATTGCTGGCTGCAGGAGGAACCCATGCACTTCCCTGCTTCAAGGGTCACAAGGAGAGGCTTGTGATGCTAACGCCCACCCCCTGCCTCCTCCAGAGGATTCCAGAGCCCATCCTGGAGACAGACCTGTATCCTAGTTTTTGCCAGAGCTTCAGGCACAAGACAACAGGCAGCTTGCCCAGCTCTGCAGTGTCACACTGGCAGAAGCCAGATTCCTGTCTCCCAGCCCTCTTTGTCTCCAGCCGTCCTATCTCCTCTGACAGTTCTGTGCCACACCACAGATGGTCCTCTCCTGGTCCCTCCTCTGTGCACAGCCTCGGTGTGTTCACCAGGGTCTCAGAGTAGGTCTAGCCCTGGCTGCAAGTGGACAGAGATGGGCCCCTACCTGATGGGAATGCTCTCCATCTCCTGTCCATCTCTACAACATAATGTGTATTTGAGGGCGGGCATCCTCAAACGCTGTGTATAAGTGTGGCCAGCAGGTCAAGGGAGGTGATTCTCCCCCTCTCTTCTGCTCTGGTGAGACCCCACCTGCAGTGCTGTGTCCAGTTCTGGAGCCCTCAACACAAGAGGGACATGGACCTGTTGGAATCAGTCCAGAGGAGGCCACAAAGATGATCAGAGAGCTGGAGCAGCTCTGCGATGGAGACAGGTTGAGAGAGTTGGGGTTGCTCAGCCTGAAGAGGAGAAGGCTCTGGGGAGACCTTAGAGCACCTTCCAGTACCTGAAGGGGCTACAGGAAAGCTGGGGAGAGACTGTTTGCAAGGGCAGGGAGTGAGAGGACAAGGGGAAATGGATTAAAACTGGAAGAGAGGAGATTCAGATTAGACATTAGGAAGAAATCCTTTAGTGTGAGGGTGGTGAGACACTGGCACAGGTTGCCCAGGGAAGCTGTGGAAGCCCCATCCCTGGAGACAGTCAAGGTCAGGCTTGACGAAGCTCTGAGCAACTTGATCTAGTCACAAAGGTCCCTGTGCACTGCAGGGGGGCTGGACTAGGTGACCTTTAAATGTCCCTTCCAACCCCACACATCCTATGATTCTGTACTTCTATAGTTCTATGATTCTATGATCCTCCAGCTTGTCTGCAGAGACTGGTTCTCTGCCCTGGTGTTACAGAATGGATGGAGGGACTGTGACCCCATGATGCTTTGCTCCAACCCTTTGATCTCCAACTTCTTGCTCTCCTTTCTCACCCACTTGCACAGCATATGTAGGAAAAAACCCTTTCTTTGGACTTGTAAGAGCCCTGGGCTGGTGGTGGCAGTGGGGGTGGGGTAAAAATTGTCAGTCAGGGGGAGAGTTACAGACATAGACAGTGATTGCATAAGGGGATTTCCCAGCCACTAAGAAACCTGACTTAAAAAACAAGCCCAAGTTAAAAAAAAAGAAAAACCCTTCTTGTAATGAGCTTCCTCAAAGAGCTTGGGGATGTGGTAGCTGGACAGGGCTCAGCCACCCATGTTTCCTCAGACACCCTCCCAGGCTGCCCCACAGCCCCAGCTGAGTCTGCAGCAGTGATTTATCCCCCACCTGCCTCAGAAAATTTTAGTCATCACGCAGCTGCTGAATGACCTTCTTGTCTGAATTCCCCTGAAGGCCCAGAAAGACACTCTGCTTATCTAACGCTCATTTGACCGGATAATTTGAAGGCAGTTTGTGAGCTCTGTGGAAGTGACCTGCTCTAAGTCAGTTCAGCTTTCCAATCCCCTTGGCTGCAACATCAGCAGTTTGCTTTGTGTTTTTTCTTCTGCCTGGTGCAGGCCCTGACATTTCTACTGTCCCAGCACCATGTTTACCCTGCTGAGACTCAGAGGGTGGAGAAGTGCCCATGATTCCCACTGCAACCGGTGTGTTACCTTCCCCAGACCCGTGGAAACTCAATCACGTGGGATCATTTGCAAAGACTAATTGATCTGAAAAGCCTTTTTTTCTTTTTTGGTCTCATCCTAGAATATTTGAAAGAGCAGGCTGGTCCTCTGAGTACACTTAACAGCTTGTTCCTTCACTCTCTCTTCTTTGAGCACTATTGATTAATTGCTTTCTGTTTCGCTGGCAAAGTTGGGTTGCTTTGTTGCTGCTGGGGAGAGAAGCCACAGCCCTCCCATGGGCAGAGCACAACAGGTATTTAGTTCCAGGGCTAATGCTCTCCAGAAAAACCTTTGTTTTCCTTCAACCAATCTCGTGCCTGACTTTGGAACAGGCCTTCAACAAGGCTGTTCACTGCACAACCGCCCGCCCGAACGTATGTCAAAAAGGAGTCAGGCAATCGCCTTGTGTTTACCCTCCTCCTTTCAGAGGGTGCCCAGCTTTTCCTGAAAACACTAACTGCAAGTGGCAAAATCATCTTGAAATGTCTGAGCCATCTTTTCAGAGCTTTTCCAGGCCAGATCCTGCAGTAGCTAATGAATATCACATTGATTTCAGATATACCAGAGATGAAAAGCTAATATTTACTTTCTTTCTCTTCATGTGCTTTTTCCCCATACATTCAAATCCTTTACCCATTGCAGCCAAGTCTGGTGAAGCACCAAAGATATCAACATTTCCACCACTTCTGCAAATTTTTCACAGAATCACTTAGGTTGGAAAAGACCTTCAAGATCATCGAGTCCAACCATTAACCCTCCTCTAGCAAGTCCAGCACTAAGCCAAGTCCCCAAGCACCACATCTACACAACTTTTAAACACATCCAGGGATGGTGACTGAACCACCTCCCTGGGCAGCCTGTTCCAATCTGGAAAATGGTCTGACAACCCCTTCAGTGAAAAAGTTCTTCCTAATGTCTAGTCTCTAGTCTAAACCTCCCCTGGTGCAGCTTGAGGCCATTTCCTCTTGTTCTATCACCAGTTGCTTGTGAGAAGAGACCAGCACCTGCCTCTTTACAACCTCCTTTCTGGTAGTTGTAGAGGGTGATGAGGTCTCTCCTCAGCCTCCTTCAGACTAAACAGCCCCAGATCCCTCAGCCACTCTTCATAAGACTTGTTCTCAAGGCCCTTCACCAGCTTCATTGCCCTTCTTTGGACACACTCCAGCACCTCAATGTCTTTCTGGTATTGAGGTGCCCAATTGTTGCTGGACAGAGGAAATGTCTCTTTCAGTGCCTCCACTAATAGAAATGCATTTACCCCAGAGCAGAAGCTGCAAAAAACCTCCAAAATGTGTCTCTAAAAACCCTTCCAGTCTCTGGAAAGAGAGTGGAAAAAACCCCCAGGTTTCCTTGTTCTCCTTCTCCAAGATCAGCTTGTCCATTGCAGTAAATGATTTGCAAGGGTTTGCTAGGTCCTCAAGTCTGCTAGGTCTTCTCCTGTATCTTCTTGGGCTTGTAGTTGCCCACTCTGTAAGTCCTGGATTGGATGAGCTGGTAGAGCACCCATTTGCCTTAATCCAGTTATCATATAACCTTCTGCTCTCTTAGAGAAACTCTGCCAAAAATCCCCTCTCTGTGCTGTTTGCTTGCCAGGTCTGAACAGGAAAATACTGTTTCCTGCCATTTCATTAGCAGCAGCCAGGAAGGTCTCTCCTGCTGAGGGAAAGCACTTCAGTGAATTACATCCCTCACTCAGCTGCCTCGGAGGAGATTGTGTGTGTCAAATCCAGTCTTTTCTGTCCCTTATTTTCCCCTTGCAGATGCACTGTGAGAAGCAATTAAGAACGGAGATGCAAGGCCCATCCCCAAACCAGATGGGTGTCCTCAGGGCCCCTGCATGATTGGGCCTTATCTCCCTTGAGGAGATACCTCTTCTTGAGCCACCAACTCAAGAAGAAGCCCCAGTGAGGGCAAGAGGTCCTTCTGGGCAGTGAACTATGTCAGAACCCAGGCTTGTTAGCAACATTGCACAGATCTTTTGTAACAGGTTAGTTAGCATATTTCATGGTTTTATAACTAGACAGGATCCTTTGGGACATGTATATGGCTCTTGGTGTCATTTTTCCTAAGACAGCTGTGGCCTGTAGCTCTCTACTGATCAGGAGATGGTGCCAAAGGTGGCCATGGCTGTATCTGTTCACAGAATTGATGCAGAGAAGAACTTGGGGTGTTGCAGATTCACCTGTCATAGTCAGTTGAGGAAAACAGGCATGACCACAATATCTCATCCTAGGCAACGTCTCCCCATGGATGCTGCAGAATCTAGAGAGCAAGTTCACATGTAGAGACCAGCTCCACTGAGCAGGATGGTGTCTTAGTTCTTCAAAGCTTCAGGTGAAGTTTCTTTGGCAGTTCTGCACCTGCAGGTCTTTCAGTCACTGGGCCTTGCTCTGACCCCTTCTCCTTTGCAGGTGCAATCCTTGTCTTTTATAAAGAAGGATGGGGCATGTGTGGCTGTAAGCACAGTGCCTCACATGTTGGGGACCATGATTCATGAGTCAAAGGGTCTTGGTGCTCTCCTTCAAATGTACTCTTAGAACTCTTTGGGGGGAGAATGGGTTGAGAACAACCCTGAGGAAAAGAAGTTGGGGGTGTTGGTTGATGAGAAGCTCAACATGAGCCAGCAATGTGTGCCAGCAACCCAGAAACCAACCATGTCCTGGGCTGCATCAAAAGAAGCGTGGCCAGCAGGTCAAGGGAGGGGATTTTCCCCCTCTGCTCCACTCTGGTGAGACCCCTCCCCGAAGTACTGTGTTCGGTTCTGGAGCCCCCAGTGCAAGAAGGACATGAAGCTCCTGGAGTGAGTCCAAAGGAGGCCACAAAGATACTCAGAGGGATGGAGCAGCTCTGCTCTGGAGACAGGCTGAGAGAGTTGGGGCTGTTCAGCCTGGGGAAGAGGAGGACCTGGGGAGACCTTAGAGCACCTTCCAGTGCCTGAAGGGGCTACAGGAAAGCTGGGGAGGGACTGTTTACAAGGGCATTGAGCCCAAGGATAAAGGGTAATGTCTTTAAACCAGAAGAGAGGAGATTTAGATTAGACATTAGGAGGAAATTCTTCACTGTGAGGGTGGTGAGACACTGGCACAGGTTGCCCAGGGAAGCTGTGGCTGCCCCATCCCTGGAAGTGTTCAAGGCCAGGTTGGATGGGGCTCTGAGCAACCTGATGTAGTGGGAGGTGTCCCTGCCCACAGCAGGGGGCTTGGAACTGGATGACCTTTAAGGTCCCTTCCAACTTAAACCATTCTATGATTCTCTGATTCTACAAACTGGAGCTAGAAATGAACAGAAGAAAACAGCCAGCAGGGATGAGTCAGTAAACAGTTAAAATCCTCTTTCCAGGTCTGTCAGGCGAAGCAGTCCAGCTGCCTTCCCTTCCTTCCTACTTCATATGCACTTGTGCTCTTACACCAGAGCATTTTGTCAAAGGAAAAGGATTGCTCTTGATTGATGGAGGCTCCTGATTATGTAATTGCCCTTGTAAGGAAGCACAGAGGAGAATTTTAGCAATATTGCTGGCTCTTACGCAAGACTGTTGCCAGTGTTTACTCTGCAGAGATGTGAATCTCCTTTGTCATTTGGGCAGAAAATGATGCCTTAATCTTTTAAGACATTTATGAAACATTGGATTATGCCAGGATCAGTGTGCTATCATCTGAAAGAAATTTACTGGCTGATTGGATTGCACAGAACTTTTCAAGGCAGGTTTTATATTTAAACTTTGCATTTCCGTGCCGGAAAAGCAGCAAGATTTCAAACTCTTAAGAGCCTTGGATAAAACATGAGATCCTAGTTTTCAGCAATTACTATCAATGGAAAGTTGGGCTTGTGCATCTGTCAAGGATAGAAGGTCTATAGCTGATCACTGGTCTCCTGGATACACTTTCATCATATTTCTCAGCTAACAGGAATTAAACAGCTAAATTGGACAGTAATGCTGAGAAGCCATCGTGAGTCGTAGCTGTCCCCTGGAGGGCTGTGAGATGATTTAATGACACAGGTTTAATGTTCTAAGTAGTGACTGGAGCAGTGACTTAGGAGCTAAATTAAGGACATAAGAAGGTATAGGACACTGAATGTTTGCTCTGGCCTTCTGGCAGGTCCCAAAACTATTGTTCAAATTCAAGAAAAAAAAATAAATCCTGTTTGTCTTGGCTTTTTCCCCTCTCTCCTTTGGCAACTTTGAGTCACTGGAGGTTTCTGGGATGAATGTTTGAATGTTTATTACAGTGCAGGAGAGCATCTGGGCTTAAAAGGCTGGTTTTCAGCCTCTCTTTGTGGGTCTCCATGTTTTCCAGTAGAGGTGCAGCCCATTGGATTGTGATTTCAAGCCAGCTGAGACAGGCTTGTGGCTCTAAATGAGCCCCAGCACCCAAAGGACTCTGTGAACCACAACCTGTGTTGTAGCCCTCACCACCTTCTGTCTGCAAACACATTCTCTTACATCTAGCATAGTCATTGAGGTGCTGGCTCAAGCTGACAGGTCCTACTGGAGAGATGGTGTTCATTTCTCTGTCTCTCACATGGCTGGGTAGGAAATGGTAGCTGTGGGAAGCAAGGTAAATGCTTGCTTGCACAGGGATAAACCTGTTTAAATCATGTTTAATAAGGACTGGAAAATCCCACCAAGAACATGTAGATCCTGGGCAGATCCTGCAATGTCTCTCTGCAGTGGTCAGGAGGGGCTGGTAGGCATCCATGAGGCTCTCTGAGATGTCTGCTGCACACAGAGCCTGTCTGAGGCCTGCCTTGATGCAATATGAATATCCAAGCCCAAACTGGTGGCATGATTTTACACAGGATTGAGAATTACTGATTCAGGCAAAGTGTAGATTTGGTCTTGACCAGAGACCTGGACCCATGTTGATCAGCTTTGGAGGCTCAGGATGTCTTCCCAAGCAGTAGAGTTCAAAGCTTGAGGGTATCAAAATTATCACCATAAAAATGCTGCTCTTTTTAGAACACCTTTTGAGTGTACTTGCAATCATGTGCTCACATATAGATGAGATGCTCAAAAAAGGGGTAGACGTGGTGTTTCAGGAGATGGTTTAGTGGTTAGGGGTTGTAGGGTGGATGGTTGGACTTGATGATCTTGAAGATCTTTTCCAACCTTGACGATTCTGTGATTCTAGGATTCTATGATTCTATGTTTGCAGTATTGGACACAAATAATAATCTTCTTGCCACTCTCCTCACTGAAGTAAGATGCTGGCTCAGTCTACCAAACATTGACCTCTTTTAGGAAGTTCAGCTCTGTGATTCCCACACTTTTCCATGCCCAATAGAATAAAAAAGCAAAGCTTGCTACAGTCTACAGTTAAAAGGAGATACCTGGTATCCCTTGGAAACCTGGTCACAGTCCCTGCCCTGGGAAACCCTCTGCCAGGCAAATGCCCATCTTATGCTCGGGGGAGCACAAGAAGAACCAAACATGCATGTGTGTGCACACCTGGACCATCTTGCATAAGACACTGACAGCACTTTGTAGGTGTATTAAACTCACATCAGCAGGTGCAAACACCCCTATGTACACACTGCACAATGGTTGTTTCTTGTTTTTCACCAGATATTGGTGAGACACTGGCACAGGTTGCCCAGGGAAGCTGTGGCTGCCCCATCCCTGGAAGTGTTTAGGGCCAGGTTGGATGGGGCTTGGAGCAACCTGGTCTAGTGGGAGGTGTCCCTGCCCATGGTAGGGGGGTTGGAACTAGAAGATCTTTAAGGTCCCTTCCAACCCAAACCATTCTATGATTCTATGATCCACCCAAGGTTCCCCTCCCCACTTTCTTCCTCTCCATTAACCCAGCAATGGATCCACTTGTTTTGGTTGTTCCTCTTTTTACAGGTTGGGAAACGGCTTAGCAGAGTTTGGAGCAACAGATGTTGTGGACCTGGATGTTCCAAGGGCATGTTAAACTGAGAGCTCTCAGGATGGGTTCAGGCATGCTTGTTCTGCCTTAGGGCAAAGGGAAGGACGAGGTGACTTCTTCTTGTAATTCCCAATCCTACTGTCAGTGGTTTGAAGATCCACCCAGTTACTTTGGAAACAAGGCCCTCCCATCAGTGACAAACAAATTTCTCTTTGTCCTCCTGTTTCTGTCTTACTGATGCTCTTGTTCCCACAGTGTCTGCAGTGCTGGAGGCTCTGGGGCTGTGAGGGGACAATTTGGTGAATGACACTCACAGAGCTCCTTGAACCATGTCAACTGTACTTGTTGCAAAGAGACCCCTAGATCAGGCCCCACTGCTGGTTCTTGCTTCTGCACAAAACACTGGTGTGTTAGTGTTGGATCTGCCCTCTGCCACATTAGGTGTTTGCTCTGTGCACTGTGCTGACTGTTACACCAGGTACAATCTCCTCCTGCCAAGTTCTCCTAAGAGTACCAGGCCAGGGGTTCACCCACCAGAAATGAGAATAGCCCCAACTCATGGTGCTGGGTATGAGGAGTGCAAGAGGTGCTCCTGACCCCAGGGGAGTGACCAGGATGCCCACTGGCACCCTTCAGGGCTCAGAGAGAGTGTCAGCATTGTGACACAGAGGTTGTCTTTGTTAGCAGGTCACCAGGTAACAGCTGGTGTGACTGGGTGGGTGGGAAGAAGTTAATTTCTCCTTGGGTGAAGAGAGCAAGGAACTGGCTGTGAGTCAAGTAAGCAGATAGTGTGAAGCACAGGAATGGCATTACCTGGGGGATCTGTGTCTGGATGTGGACTTCAACAGCAGTTTGAAACCCCCTCCAAATAGCCCAGCCTTCCAAGAGGACTCTGCTGCAGCAGAGGGTGGGTCCCAGGATCAACCTGGGGTGGGGTGGCACAAACAGGGTTGTCTGGTTGGGAGTCCCTGCAGTGTGACACCTCCCCAAGTACTGAGGTCCCGGGAACACAGTGTCTGTCCCACCTAGACTTTGCCCTGGTGTAAAAGATTAAACAGGGTGCTGAGTAACAAAGAGTCCTTCATCATGGCCCTGGACCAAGAGAAGGAAATCACAGACTCCATCTAACAAGCACCACCAACATTAACAGGGAGGAGCTTTGTTTTTTATACCTCTCATGCACCGCTCATTGTCCTGTGGAAAGATGTGTCTGTCTGTGGGCAGACCAACTGGGCAGAGGGAGATTGTCTTAGGAGATATGGTGAATGGAGGACCTGGATGCAGAAAAAGTCAAAGCACCCTGGGCTGGGGAGCCCAAATGATTGTGTAGCCATAGTCCAGGGCTCAAAGTCATCATCCTCACAAAGCAGATGAGGAAAGGTGACTGTATTAGAATCATAGGATCATAGAATGGTTTGGGTTGGGAGGGACTTTAAAGACCATCTAGTTCCAACTCCCCTGCCGTGGGTAGAGACACCTTCCACTAGACTAGGTTGCTCCAAGCCCCATCCAACCTGGCCTTGAACATTTCCACCCTCACAGTAAAGAATTTCTTCCTAATATCTAATATCTCCCCTCTTCCAGTTTAAAGCCATTCCCCCTTGTCCTCTCACTACAAGCCCTTGTCAAAAGTCCCTCTCCAGCTTCCCTGTAGCCCCTTCAGGTACTGGTAGGAGTGCTAAGGTCATCCTGGAGCCTTCTCTTCTTCAGGCTGAGCAACCCTAACTCTCTCAGCTGTGGGTGAACTGCTGTTACCTGCCTGGCTCACAAATAAATACTGATCATCTGTTTTGTTGGCAAAAGCCCTGTTCAGAAGCAGGAAGGTCAGTCACCCACTGGAGAGGGGCCAAAAATAACACTCTGGCTCTGCTGTGGGGTTGCCCAGAGCTGGACTGAGGTGGTGGCCTGCCCCAGCCACCCTGCCTTGGCAGGCTTTCCACAGCCAGGTCTGCCCAGGCCAACCTGGCCGTTGCTGCCAGGGCAGAGCTCCCCAAGGCCTCCTGGCACAGAGGAGAAGGACAAATGGCACAAATTCTGTTTATCTGAAATCAACAAAACCCAGCCCCTTACAGTGTCCTTCCTGACATGAGGCCACACTGGTGGGCACAACATTCACATGGGGGGCATCCATGCTTTGTTGCAGGAGCCTACGACTGCAGGATAATTCAGGTTGGAGTGGACCCTGGGAGGTCCCTAGTACAACGTGCTACATAACTGGGGGGAGGACAAGGATTCCCTTTTTTTTGTGTGTCACTCCTGGAGAGCAGAGGGTGGCCTGCAGGACCAACACTGGCTCCTGCAAAGTTCCTGACTGGTAGGTAGTGAAATACTGTTAGAGATCTGGTCAGCACAAGGAGCTGGACTGTCTTGTCATCCACAGATGTCGTAGGCATCCAGGGTGGGTTGAAGTGTGCAAATACATCCAAAAACTGTATGTAGTGTTTGACTTATCTTGAGATCTTACATCCAGACATGAGATTCATATAGGACTCCAGCACTGTGAGTTAAATCAGGTTCTGAGCACCATGACTCTACCACAAAACAAAACTCTTACGTTCTTAGTGATAAAATTGATGTTTCAGTCAACTGCAGAGCTCTGGACTCCTCTTGTCATGGATGATGAGATATCAAAACAGGCAGTTGCAGAGGAGCAAGGAGGGATGGGGAACTACCATGAAGAGATTCAGTGGGTTTCAGTCAGAGATATGTCTGAGCATCTCAACTAACATGTGGTGCTTATGTTCAGGCAAGTGTGTGAGCTGCACAGTCAAATTGCTTATTAGTCTTCACTGACAGTGCTAATTAGCTCCTTGGAGGCTGTAATGTGAGATCAGGCACCTAGCACCCATGGAGACACCTACAATTAAGCATCATAACCTGCAGCTGCCTCCTGTCCCTGGTGGTTTTCCAAATGCCTGCTTGGAGATCATGTGGGAAGGTTGTGGTGGAGACAGGGAACACCTCTGGATCTCCTGACTTCCCAGCCTGCATGCTAGCACCCATCTGCTCATGCCAGGGTGCTGACACTGACATCTCATGTCCCTACCTCCTTCACCTCCATTTCAGCATCTCCCCAAGCTGCCTCTTGGCTTATAGAACAGCATACAATACCAGCAATACACTATTTCTCTTCTCATTGCCAGAGAAATAGCAAAAATTACTACTATTAATATTGCTAACAATGGCAGTTGAAATAGGCGTTAGTATCTGCTGGTAATTACTGTTACTCCTCCATCATAATTATGATAATCTCTTCTATTAGTCCTCCTGAAAGTGGAGGGCAGTGATTTGGCTTTGTGAGACACGTTGTCCTGTCATTGGACACTGAGGAAAAGAGACTGGTCCCATCCTCCTGACACCCCATTTATAAGCGTTTATGAGATCACAGAGTGACAGAATGGTAGGGCTTGGAAGGGACCTTGAAAGATCATCTAGTCCAACCCCCCTGCCTGAGCAGGATTCCCTAGAGTAGTAGATCCCCCCTCAGTCTCCTCTTCTCCAGGCTGAACAGCCCCAGCTCTCCCAGCCTTTCCTTATAAGGCAGATGCTCCATTCCCCTCATCATCTTTATGGTCCTTTGCTGGACTCTCCAGTAGGTCCTTATCCTTCATGGACTGGGGAGCCCAGAACTGGATACAGTTCCATTCTCCTTTATATCACCTGTCACATAATTGTCTTCTGTGGAAAAAAAACAACAACTCAAAAACGTTTGGAATATTGTTACGTGGAACAAAGCCAGGTTCTGAAAACTAAAACCTGGGAGCAACAGCAGCTCCTGTCCATCTGCTTTTATGAGCTGGCAGGCACAGCCTGGCCCAGGTCTCTGTGTTCCCATGGTATGCAGTATGGATGGTGTTGCTTGTTTTGCAGAAGCAGAGGTAAAAAGCTAGTAGGGACATGGTAACAGGGGCAACTTCACCCACAGTGGAGGACAAGGGGTCTCTTGGTCTCCATTGGTAGGTGGGTCCCACAGATGCAGAGGCATACCACCAGATTGCAGTCCTATACCACCCTGCTTGATATTCTGTCACCAGTAATTAATATCCGAGGTGCTTTGGTAACTAAACACTCCAGATGCATTTTTAATTGTTTTGGGGATCATGCCAGCTCTGGGATTGTATCAGAAACTCAGCAACATTGGAGTTTGCAAGCTGCTCTGCTGACATCTGCCACTTGCTGCTTTATTTCCTGCACAGGCTCTGGGTAGTGCTGTGGGAAGGACTAGATGTGAAGGGGAACAGTCCCAGTTCTGATTACCCTGGTGGGCACTCATTATTGCCAGATTGGCTGCTGGCTGGGGCTAATCCATCCCTCCAGCCTGAGGATGTTCTTACCATGTCCCTGCTGCACGTGCTGACCTTGGCAGGTTGCACCAGTGGTGCCACATGCTGGGAAACTGGTGGATGTGCTGTCTTCTCTGAGGTGGCACGCAGGAGGCCAACATCTGCCTCTGGTGATGAAACACAGGAACTTGTTTCCAAAAGGAAAACAAGCTAGTTGGGCTTTTGTGGAGTGGAAGAGATAGTGCCATGCAAGGGCTGCAGGTGGCCACAGGGCTGGCAGGAGGGGACAGCATCTTACAGACCTTCCCAGGATGGAGCTGAGAGAGCTTGTCCTCTGCTGAATGGTGCTGGAGGGGAGGAAGGGAGGGTTGCTGTTGTCTTAGCTTTCCCTGAGATAAATCCACACTGGAGTACTACCAGCAAAGAGAAACTATCCCCCAGGGACAGCTCGGTGTGACTATCTAACTGGCAGTGCCATTCTCCTGGGTTTTCCCACATTTAGTTGGAGGGAGGCACAAGACTGTGGGTTGGTCCCAGATTTGCTCTTCGTGGGCCTGAAAGGACAAGGAACAAGGTGCAGATTCCTGTGTGGCAACATCTTCCCCATTGTGAAGATGCTGTTATGTTTTGAGGAGTTATAATGGAAATATTGAGACTGGCAAGAAGGGAGATTGGATGAAGATTGGTGTAGATGCACCAGAAGGGAAAAACAGCAGAATTCCTGCACAAATGGCCAATATAAATGGCTGCTAGATGAGCAAATCAGCAAGATCCCAGCACATCTATGTGCTCTGTCTCAGGACAGCCAGGCAGGGAGACAAAAGCTAGTGAGTAAATCCTGGACAGGATGGAAAGACCCCTCACTGGAAGCTCCTCCAGGGGCAAAGGAGTACATCCAAACCAGCCCATTGTCACCAACCTGGGAGATACCCAAGAAATGTGATGAGCACTTGATAGTCATTATCCCTTGTGTCTGGAGCATGTCTGGAGCAGAGAAGAGCTGAAGGGCAATGGACTACCCATGGCTCAACATTCAACAAGATCCCATGAGGGTGCTGGGACAGGAATAAACCTCATTCATATTTCTGTACCAAGTGAAAAGCTGTGCTTGGATGCAAAACTGGATGTGAAATTGCCTTTGCCTCTGAGTCATTCCTGAAATCTCTCCCATCGCTATTTGTCAGACGCAATCACTCCACAAATAGCAAGTAGTGGCAGAAGCAGCAGCTGTGGCCCAGGGAATACACTGCAGACTTCAGGAAAATCGTGTCTATAATGTGCCCAACTGATGCAGAATTAATCAGGTTTGAAAAAAGAACAGGGCTCTTGCACCCTGGGGGACTGGAGCTAAAAATTCCTGCCTATGCAGTCTTCCCGTTGGGCTCCTTGACGTAACTTCTAAGAGGAATAAATGAGTTTATCTCCCACATTGCCTGCAGACCTTTCACATGGAAATAGTGGGATTAAGGAGATTAAGATTTAGCTTCAACTTGGATAAAGAACAACAAAGAAGAATGATTAACACTTGAAATGGTTCCCAGTCATTAGATCTGAAGTCCAGTCTCTGCATATTGCCTCTAGTGAGGGATTTTCTGTTGTGTTCATTGCTATCGTGTCTGATCTCATAAAGGAGGAAACCAAATGGTTCTCTATGCTGGGATGGGCTGGCTCTAAAACACCCATGGTTTGGGCCACAGTGGATGGAGAAGGCATGAAAGAGAAAAAGGAGTTGGTGAGGAACCAGGGAGAAAAGGGTCAAGGAGGTAGAGAGCAAGAAGCTAAGGGTTGGAGTCTCAGTTTGAGGTGAGCAGGAAGGAGAAGAAGGTGGGAGGCCAGAGGCTTGGAGAGAATCTGGCTTGGGATGGAGGACAAGACCACAGGAGGAGTTTGGTGTGAAGTTAGCAGTGAATCTCAGTATTTGTGGGCAACACAAGGGGTGAGAAGTGGCCAAAGACCATGTGCCCTGTTATGGGTCTGGTGCAGACAGCAGATAGGGGGTTGCAGTGAAGGAGGGGAAGGGAGTGAGTCTGTGGAGATGTAGGTGAGAGAGTCTGTGGTGGGAGAGACCGTAGTGCAGGGTCCAGGAAGGCTGCATGAGCCTTTGGACAGCAGGTGTGTGGCAGGGAGGGAGGGAAGGACATTTCTCTGTGACCCCTGATTTTTGTTTAAGCTCTTTTACCTTGGTTTTGATGTCAAGGGAGCATTTGAACCCTCAACATTTGATTTAGATTAAAGAAAAACACTTTAAAGAATAACTCTTCTGAACTGTCCCCCTCCTCTCTGGATCTGAAATTGAACTCATGATCATATCTGAGATGTTTGGGTCATTTTCCCACTTCAAGAATGTACTTTCAGTACATGTGGCCAGGAGTTTGGACATCCTAGCCTGCAGACTCCAAAAGCAAGGATTTCAGCAGCAGCAGCTGAGAGGCTGAAATGTTCTGCTGGGTTTTTGGAAGTCCTTAGGTTCCCCATAGCCATGAGTCTCAGTACCAAACCCAACCTAACTTCCAGCAGTCAGAAGAGCTTTTTGCTTTTCTCACTTGGAGCACCCCACATAAGTTGGGCCTTGCTCATGTTGTAGAAATGAACATCACACAGTTCACTGCAAAGATGTTTCTTTTCCCCCTCTGTGTCCATCCAACTGCCTGAGGGACACCCTTGGCTGTGTTTTGCCTGTGTGCATCCATGTTGACTTGCAAGTGAAGGACACAAGCCACCACATGACACCCATGTGTGAAAGCCAAAATGTCCATTCCCAGACTCCAACACTGCAACCCCTTTGGTCCAGGCTGTTTTCTCCCAGCAGCAGCAGTAGCTGAGACATCTTCTCATGTCATTCTGAAGGCTACAGTGATTCACTGCCACCAAGATCCTTCTGCTGCCAGGGTGGAGGCACCTTTTGAAGCAGGAGTTTCTGCTCCAGCATTATCCTTCCCTCAAGGCTTGGATCGTGAGTCCAGGCCACCAAGAGGTGACATCTTATGGGATGGCAGTTCTCATTTCATCTGCAGTGTTGTTGTTCTGGCAGGTAGATCCTCTGCTAGTGAAAGTAGGGAGCCAAGAAGGGTGTTAGAGCTCTTGGAAAGGCAGGGGACAGGCTGGCAATGACCAGAGGCAGCAGATTCAACACTGGGTTCTTTTAGCAAGTTCAACACTGGACTTGTAGCACTGTGCATGGTTTGATGTCTCTAGAGCTTCTTCCTGTGTACACAGGGATGTGTCAGCCTTTCTTGGTCCTGGAGGTGTTACAGGCTCAGATCCAGTTGATGTGGCTCCCTTGTTCAAAAGGGTGGGGCTACCCAAGGCTTCATCACCTGAGCTGAAGGAGTGAAGGAGGTGGGGGTTTGTTCAGTGGGACCCCCAGATCACTTCTTTGCCTGGATGGACAGGACATGGTGAGGTTGTGCAGTCTCCATTCTTTGAGGTTTTTAAAGCTAGCTGAGTAAAGAAAGCCCTGAGCAGCCTAGTCTGAGTCCCATAGCAGACCTTGCTTTGAGCAGGAGGTTGAGCTAGGAATGACC
Organism: Hemiprocne comata; assembly: GCA_020745705.1. Lineage (NCBI taxonomy): Eukaryota > Metazoa > Chordata > Aves > Apodiformes > Apodidae > Hemiprocne > Hemiprocne comata. Next base: position 161,637,251 of record CM036587.1, read on the forward strand.
TAGGAGGTAACATGTTGGTGACAATACAGCAGGACACTTCTGGGCTGGGTTTTCCCTAACAGATGCCAGTCATTGACTCTGGTGACATTGTTGACCTAAAGCCAGCTGCCCTCTTTACCTCCTGCAAAGCCAGGGCCCTGACCAGAAGTACCCAAAGGCTAAATCATAGAATCATAGAATGGTTTGGGTTGGAAGGGACCTTAAAGATCAGGCTGCTCAGAGCCCCATCTAACCTGGCCTTGAACACTTCCAGAGTTGGGGCTTCCATAGCTTCTCTGGGAAACCTGTTTCAGTATCTCACCATCCTCATAATGAAGAATTTTGTCCTAATGTCTAACCTAAATCTCCCCTCTTCCAGTTTTAATCCATTACCCCTTGTCCTGTCACTACAAGCCCTTGTCAAAAGTCCCTCCCCAGCTTTCCTATAGCCCCTTCAGGTACTGGAAGATGCCCTGAGGTCTCCTTAGAGCCTCTCCAGGCTGAACAACCCCAGTTCTCTCAGCCTGTCTTTATAGGAGAGGTGCTCCAGCCCTTGGATCATCTTCATGGCCCTCCTTTGGACTCACTCCAACAGCTCCATGTCCTTCTTCTGTTGGGGGCTCCAGAACTGGACACAGCACTGCAGGTGGAGTCTCATGAGAGCTGAGTAGAGGGGAAAAATCACCTCCCTTGACTTGCCATGTTTAGCATGATATCTAGGCTTCCAGACTCCGAAGTGGCTTAGTTGTCCCCCAGCATGGCATTTTGCTAATAGCTGGGCCATAATTGAGACCAGCATCCAGGCTCACCCCCAAAGCTGGTGTGATTGGAGCCATGTTGGAGGCTGAGCATTCACGGCCAGCCCAGGACAGCTGGGTTGTGTAGAGAGTCCTGAACTGCACCCCACAGTGCAGTTGTTCAAACCATGTCCCAGGGCAGATGGAGTCCTCACTACCTCCAGTGGCTTTTTGAGGACAGCCCTTCCTGGTGTGACCCAGTCACTTAGCTCTAAGGACATGGAGCAGGATCTCAGGGGTCTGCAGTAACTTGGCCTGCTTATCCTACTTCCTCCATCTGGGAGAGAAGACACACTGTTCTGCACACATCCAACACGTGTCACTGCTATTTCTACTGGCAGGTTAAAAGTAAAAGACATTCCTGCTGGAAGAACTAGGTGTGCTGAACTTCCTAACTCCTCACAAGCTTGGTTCAGTGATTGCTGGGAATTTTGCCTTTCAGTGGAGAAAGGCCCTGCAGGATTCAATCCTTCCTCCTGAACCCAGGCTTACTTCCCAAACAGCTGGCTGCTCTCAAGTTGTGGTGCTCAGTACCTTGGATGCAGCATATAGGGTCAGAAAAGGGCATGTGATCCCTGTTCCAGGTCTTGCATATCCTTGTACATTTTAATAGTGCTCTAGAGACTGCAGAGCAGTGCAAACCAGCTTGAAGGCTTCCTCTTCTTGGCCTGGTCGGCAGGTCATTGTTGGTTTCTTTATTGAATAACTTGGTTCCTTTTTGTGCTGCACCATATGTTAGATGAGACACAGATGTTTGCTCTGACAATGAGTCATTATCACAGCTGTAGCTGTCGAGAAAGCTGATGTTTTTTTTGCAGCTGGATCAGGGAAAGTCAAACCCTTTAGCATTACTTCAAACCACAGAAGTTCATGTGCTTATCTAGGAGTCTGGGGTCAGCCAGACTGATCAGTCCTAGCAAAGGAATCTCTCTCTGTAGCCAGTGCAACAGTAAATCTATAGTGAAGGAGCTTTCAATCCCTTCTTCCCCTGCCCAATGGGAACGTTTTGCCTGTCCCTGCTCTGCCCTGCCTGTTTATTCTGCTTGGGGTCAGGGACTTGCCACATGTCTCCATATGACAGCACAACGGGGTCTTGCTGGCTTCTGAGGTTCTAGGTTCACCTCTTGTGTGTGTGAGTTGTATTTTCAAATATGTGTGAGTGTCCTGAGTTGAGCCAGGATGAAGCTAATTTTCTTTTTACTGTTTTTTTTCCTTCAGTAAGCTCTCTTTTAACCAGCAGCAAGTGTTCCAGCTAGTGGGCTGATAACACTGGAATGTTTATGTTTCTGCTGAGACTCCAAGGTTGCTTCTTAGCTCTGCTGCTACAGAGGCTGCTGGGGCAGGAGAATTGTATCTGTGACCCCCCCGTGGGGAGCTGGACTAGACAGACAGCAGGACTGACCAAAGGGATTCCATTCCATAGATCTACGTAAGCTCCCAGGAAGGTCAGAGATCACAGAAGACAACTTCCTTCCTGCTGCTTCTTCCTTTCTCTTCCATCCATGGCTAGTGTCTGGGAAGGACTCCATCCATCTATCCATCCATCCATCCATCCATCCATCCATCCATCCATCCATCCATCCATCACCATCGACCCCAGGCTCTGACCCCATAACCCTCATACCCCAGCCCCTGTCTGCTCTGCCTTATCTTCTGCCTGTGGGTGAGACATTTCGGGGCTGCTCACAGCTCAGGAGATGCCGGGGGAGCTGCTGGGGGTGGGGGGATTTTGCACTTTCCTGAACATACTTGTATATAATTGTACATATAATTAAAGCTGTCTAGTTTAGTTTCCAATCCAGCAAAGTCTCTCTCCTAATTCTCTCTCTCCTTCCCTACCTGGGTGGGAGGGGGGAGGGGATGGAGAGCATTGTTGTCTCTGGTTTATTTTTTGAGTCTGAGTCAAACCATGACAGTGAGGAAAGAGACTGGGATTCTCACAATCTGTGCTAATGGTTTTTATGATATGGTGGCTTATCTGCAGGACTTGACCTTCTTACAGGACCCTGGATACAGTTCTTGCTCACTCTCAACCCAGCTGGATTCTCATATCCCATTCCTATCTCCTCTGGCACTCACCATGGTTCTGCAGTTTACAACTTTAAGTCAAAAACAAACAGCATTTGCAGATCATCAAAGGTAATTAATGAGCTTTTAAGCATAGAATCTTAGAATGTGTGGGGTTGGAAGGGACCTTTGAAGGGCATCTAGTCCAGCCCCCCCTGCAGTGCACAGGGACCTTTTTAACTAGATCAGGTTGCTCAGAGCCTGGTCAAGCCTGACCTTGAATGTCTCCAGGGATGGGGCCTCCTCCACCACCCCTCTTGGCAACCTGTTCTAGTGATCCACCAGCCTTGTAGTAAGGAACTTCTTCCTGATGTCCAATCTGAATCTACCCTGCTTTAGCTTAAGACCATTGCCCCTCATCCTGTAACTACACACCCTTGTAAAAAGCCCCTCCCCAGCTTTCCTGTAGCCCCTTCTGGTACTGGAAGGCCACTATGAGGTCTCCCCAGAGCCTCCTCCTCTCCAGGCTGAACAATCCCAGCTCTCTCAGCTTGTCTGAGAGAGACCCTGCAGAGCAGGCCGTGCCAGTGCAGAGGGAGTCCCTGAATTCACGACTCAGAGCCAGGCGAAGGTGGTGACAGACAGCATGGGAAGAAATGGGAAAAGTGGTAGGAAGAAGCAAAAAAATCTGAATCACTTAATCATAAGTAGTTGTCCTGGTCCATTGCTGTTGTGCTGTTTAGCAGTTGCAGATGTGGATGGTCTTAGGGAAGAAATGGAGCTCCTGGAGCACCTGCTCCTTCTCTTGCCCTGGAAACAAGTAGGAAAGAGCCTCTGGGAGTTTCAGGGACTGTGTGTTTCATGTAGAGAAACAACAGAGGACACGAGCAACGTTGCTGCTGTCTGCTATGGGAGAGCTCACACTCTGATACAATACAAGTCCTATAGTAAGAAGATAAAGCTGAGAGTGTTGGAAAAAATAAATAAAGGGAGAAATATTGAGTTAAAGCTGTTTATGCAAAAGTAGGAGTCCGAGAAAGTGAGGGAGAGTGATTTTCTGCCTTTGTAAGGAGGACATTGATATCTCCAGGGTGAGGGCACTTCTGCAGAGTGCAGAGGAAAACGGCACGTGCCCCCATGGGATATTTGTGTTCAGCTCTCCTGGAGAAAGAGCCACCATAAACCTAAAGATGGGAAGTTATCCATAACCCAGAAAATACAGGGAAATATTTTGCATGCCACTCTGGGAGACCAGGAAGTTATTTTTGGTTTCTGTAGCACAGTGAGTGTCGTTGGGAGCATGTGCAACAACAGAGTTTTCAGCAGTTCTCGTTGTATTTGCTCCTCTTATCACTAATAAGTGCAGGATGTGAATTATAACAGCAAAGATGTGATCGGAGAGGCCTGGAGACAGCTTGTCTATGGGGGACAAGCAGTTGCCATGACAGAGGCTCTCATGTTGCTCCTTGTCAAGAGGAACGTCAGGTGAAACAAGGACTCTGCCACTCCTGTTTGACTTGAGTGTAATTCAGGGCATAAGTGACTTCACTGTTCCCCTGGGTGTAGGAGGTGAGGACATTTTTATGATTGAGAAGGACAGAGAAAGTCACGTGATTGCAGTCCTGGTGAAATACTTTGGTATTCTGCACAGTGCTCAGGCTGGGAGACTAAATGTTATTCTTAGCTATTGCTTATGAAGTCACAACACGTGCAGGGATGCGCCGCAGGCAAAGGATCCAGATCCTTCCTGGTTTACAACAACTTAAACAACATTGGTGGTGCTACACCCATTTATACCAGCTCGGAATCTGTCCCAGAGTTTCCATGAGATGTACCACCAGTTTAAACACTATAGATATTATTTCAGCTGATATGAGCATGCTCATTTTGCAAGGGTAAAACAAGGAGCCTTGCAGGCCAGAATCCAACCATGTCCTGGGCTGCATCAAAAGAAACGTGGGCAGCAGGTCAAGGGAGGGATTCTTCCCCTCTACTCTGCTCTTGTGAGACCCCACCTGGAGAACTGTCCAATTCTGGAGCCCTAAACACAAGAGGAACATGGAGCTGTTGGAACGAGTAGGAGGACCACAAAAATGATCACAGGGCTGGAGCACTTCTGCTATGGAGACAGGCTGAAAGAGTTGGGGTTGTTCAGCCTGGAGAAGACAAGGCTCCGGGGAGACCTTAGAGCACCTTCCAGTACCTGAAGGGGCTACAGGAAAGCTGGGGAAAGACTTTTTACAAGGGTTTGTAGTGAGAGGACAAGGGTTAAGGGAATAAAAATTGAAGAGGGGAGATATAGATTAAGAATTAGGAAGAAATTCTTTAGTGTGAGGGTGGTGAGACACTGGGACAGATTGCTCAGAGGAGTTGTGCCCCATCTCTGGAAGTGTTCAAGGCCAGGTTGGATGGGGCTTGGAGAAATTTGGTCTAGTGGGAGGTGCCCCTGCCCATGCAGTGGGGTTGGAACTGGATGATCTTTAAGGTCTCTTCCAATCCAAACCATTCTGTGATTCTATGATATTGAGTAGCAGCACAAAACCTGCATTTTCCCTGCTCTGAGTAGCCTGGCTCAGGTGTGACAGGAGAGCTTGGCCAGGTGGAGATGTTGCAGAGGTCTTCTGTAGAGCTTGGAGACACAGATGTCTTCTAGATGCCTCTACCTGACTCTTATGCTGGTCTGGGAAGGTGTAAGAGAAAGGAGTCTCTGGAAGTTTCTATGAGTGTGTCCTTTTCTTCCATCCTCCTGTTTTGTCCCTGCTGTGAAATAATCTTTGAAACAACAGGGACTGGCACTGGCTTCACAGCAGGAGAAGGGAATGGGCCTGGGCTGGTGGCAGTCTCTGGTCTCAGGCAACTGAGGAAGGTGGTCTGAAATTTAGGAGAACCATTTGTTCCCAGTTATAATGGCTTGAAAGGAAAAAAAAAATGAGACAGAAATCATACCTTGTGATGATAGATGAGGGGAACTAACTGTCTGAGGGAGGATCTACCAGAAGATGGGAAAAGAGCATCATAACCTGCAAGGGTCTGTGTGTCCTGAAGGACAGTGGGAAAGGGGACAGATTGAAGGGGGATGCGACTAGCAGGCAGTAATCTCATTACTGTCAAATGTTTCCATACCAATAACTCTGTTTTTTAAAAGCAAGGGACCCACTCTCCATTGAACAGGACAGATTTCTATTCCTGGACAGTAGCTGATCCACAGCACCTGGATCCAAGAGTGAAGACTTTCAGATGCAAATGGGAATCAGGACAGAGGAAGATTTTTTCCAAAATGCTAAAGAAACAGAAATGGTTAAGGGAACTGGGGATTTCAGGCCTAGGGCACTTGAAAAAAAACAACCTGTAGCCTCTGCTTTTGACCTGAGAAATCAACTACCAGATGTGTGGACCAGGTAAGCAAATCCCAGGCATCTCACTGTGTCTTTTGCCAAGACCCCACAATATTTCATAAACATCACAAGATCTTGAGGTGGATCCAGCTGCTGTTTTGTAAGGGGAGAGGCAAAAGAGGATTTTGTCTGGCTGGTGCCTGAGCAGACATCTGCTACAGCTCAGACTGTGCTCTCCTCTCAGTGAGATTTCTGCCACTTCCTCCAGCCATTGTCCAGTTTATGTTACTTTTATGGAATACTATTTGCACAGTGGGTGTTATCCCCAAAAGAGGAGAATGAAGGCTAGTATCTCTCATCAGAACTTGCTCCCCATGTAAGCCACCTTCCATTCTGGGCCAGTCTTGGAGTTCCTCTAGCCAGAGTCCAAGGAGCCTCGACACTTTTTGGAGTTTTATAACACATCAGTGGTGCTGGCAAGGCTGTCCTTCTGCAGAGCTTTGTGGGTTGAAGCACAGTGTGTTGGACAGAGCAACAAAGCAAAGTCCTGGAGATAGGGAAAGGCACAGGGCACGTGTCTGTCTGGCTGCTTTATGACTCTGTGATTTTCTCTCTGTGTTTCCTTACATGTGCACATCTCAGCAAAGTATTGCTGCCAGTTTTAGGGCACCGTGGAAGAGATGTGGTCATGATGCTGTATTTTGCAAGAATAAAGAGTTGTTGACATTGCTATTTACACAAAAAAAACCCCACCCTGAATGTTAACGATTAATTTATTTCTTTGCGTGATCTGCCCTCCCCAATGTAGCCAATGACAGAAACACCATCAGGCCAGTGTTTGTGTTGCTGGATCAAGCTGGTTTATGGCTCATGGTAACAGTTCATGGCCTGGGAACATGAAAGGCCTCATCGTAGTCAAGTAATGGGTACAAGGATGGGTGACATGCTAGATGGCTTCTCACTCCATTCCTGATTTTCCCTGAGAAGGAATGCTCCTTCACAGCCACACTGACAATCATAGAATCATAGAACGGTTTGGGTTAGAAGAGACCTTAAAAATCAGACAGAGCCAACCCCCCTGCCATGGGCAGGGACACTTCCCACTAGACCAGATTGTTCCAAGCCCCATCCAACCTGACCTTGAACACTTCCAGGGATGGGACTTCCACAACTTCCCCAGGCAACCTGTGCCAGTGTCTCACCACCCCTCACAGTGAAGAATTTCCTCCTAATGTCTAATCTAAATCAAAGATTTAATTCATGATCTTTAGCACTGGCAACAGACACTTAGAGGAGACCTCTTTTTGCTTTAACGAGGACAGAGTCTACAGGGCAAACTCTAGTGATCCATGACATTCAGCAGACCACCATCTTTTGCAGCATAGAGCAGGAATTATTATGTGCTTTGGCTAGTCTTTGCTGTCACTGTGGACCTGCTGCTGGGTCAGGCTGTGCAACCTAGAGTGGGGTTTGCACCTCCTAATACAATGACTATGTTCCCCATAGAGCCCAACTCACTCTCAAGCACCAAAAGATACCTTAAAATGGCTTATGTCAAACTGCATGAGACTCCAGGCCTTTCAAAACCTCAGTGTTTGAGATCTGATACAGCAGTCTACCAGGAACAAATTTTGTATAATCACACTGCATCACCAGCTTCTGCCCTGCACTCTGTTGCACTGAGCCAGAATTCCAGTTTCTCCAGAGCACCACTGATTTTTCCATCTCCCTGTTTCTCTTGGTGGGGAAGGCAGTGGGACACAGTGGCTGAAGCTAGATCCAGGAACATGGCTCCACTGACCACTGTGCCTCTAAATGCTGGGACTTTTGAGGGTGAAGGGGACAATTTGCAAGTATTGTAACTCTTCACCTACAGTGTCATAGAGTCACAGAGTCATCAGGGTCGGAAGGGACCTCTGAAGATCTAGTCCAACCCCCTTGCTAGAGCAGGATCACCTACAGCAGATCACACAGGAATGTGTCCAGATGGGTTTGGAATGTCTCCAGAGGAGACTCCACAACCTCTCTGGGCAGCCTGTTCCAGTGCTCTGTTACCCTCACAGTAAACAAGTTTTTCCTTATGTGTAGCTTGACCCTCCTGTGCTCCAGCTTGTGCCCATTGCCCCTTGTCCTGTCACTGGACACTGTCGAAAAGAGTCTGGCCCCATCTTGCTGACACCCCCTTTAGATATTTATAAGCATTGATGAGATTACCCCCTCAGCCTCCTCTTCTCCTGGCTGAACAGCCCCAGCTCTCTCAGCCTTTCCTCACAGGGCAGATGCTTCATTCCTCTAATAATCTTTGTGGCCTGTGCTGGGCTCTTTCCAGTAGTTTCTTATTCTTCGTGAGCTGGGTAGCCCAGAATTGGAGGCAATATTCCAGATGCAGCCTCACCAGGGCAGAGGGGGAGGAAAACCTCCCTTGTCCTACTGGCCACACTCTTCCTAATGCACCCCAGGAGGCCATTGGCCCTCTTGGCCACAAGTGCACATTGTTGGCTCATGGTCAGCCTTTTGTCCACCAGACCCTCAAGGTCTTTCTCCCCAGAGCTGCTCTCCAGCAGGTCAGCCCCCAGCGTGTACTGAGACACTGATACAGTGACATGTCCCATATGAATACAGTCTCTGTGCACAGATAAGGCCTTGTGCTGTGCAAAGTAGCAGACTCTTATTTTTATTCTTACAGCCTTAGCAGTCTAGAAATAACCTACCTATATATTTTGACCATTTGTGCTTTAAAATGCTGTCGGAAACACTCCTCAGCAATTTACTGTGGCAATAGGAAGATGGAAGGAAAGCTGATCATAAATGCTCATAAATGCCTGTTGTCTGGATAAACTTTATGTGCAGTATGAGCTAAAACTCAAATGCAAATTCATGGTCCTGATCCAGAGCCAAGGGAAAGCTCGAGTCCAATTGCTTCAAGGCGCGTCTGTGTAGACAATTTGAGGTTAAATGAGATGAAGCCACTGCTAATTTCACTTATTGGTTATAACCCTGGGCAGACTTGAACTTTCTCCCAGGTCCAGAATGTCAGCTGAAACACTGTGTCTGCCTGCACTGCAGCAGAAGGGTGCCCTCTCCAAGAAACTTGCCCTAACTTGGGGGGCTTTTGGAGAAGTTAGCGTCTTGCGTGCACAAAGGCTTCCTTCAAATGATGAGGTGCTTGCTTGGTTTAATGAAGACTGGGCTTTTGTGGAGATACAGATCAGCTTGGACATTCCTGAGAATGCAAAGTTTCCAATCTGTGGGAAATCTGATCTATATGTACAAGCGGAGGCATAATTTAAACTTAAAAAAAATACAGCATCTCCTTTCATCTTACCGGAGCTTCCTGTCACATGCTCCATAGTCCTCCTGAAGATATCCATCATGTTCCCTGCTTGGTAGTGATCTACACACAACACAGCCAGGCTTTGCTGGCTCCTGTAATGTCAGCAAGTGAGATTATTTGGGATGCAGCTGGGCGTCTTCACAAAAGCCACTAGTGCCTTTTCTTCTTCCTTGTCTTTGGCTGGGGCCATCGTCTGCTGATGAGGTTGACTTGGGTGGTGTCTTCTCTGGCAGTGAAGGAGGACTCCCTCCTCCCCTATTTCTGTGTGTACAAATGGTGGGCTAAGAGCTTTGAAAGAAGGCTGAAGTAGGATGTCCTATGCTATTGCTGTCTGAGCTGTTAGCTTCCCTTCTCTTTTCAGCCCCCATGGCTGGAGACTTGCCAATGAACTCAACGCCTCAGGAGGACATCCTGTCTACCTAACAGCCCTGCCCCATTCCTTCTGCTCCTTCCAGCCTGGGCCAGCTCCTCTCCCTAGGTGAGCGTAGTTCTATTTGCCCTGCTCCACGTTTCTCTGCTCTTCCATGCTACAGCTTTGATATCAACACAGATCTGAAGGGTTAAGCTCAGCTCACCAGATGGGCATGACTGGGATGAGGATTAGGTAGATCTTATGTTAAGAAATACAGGGGAGAATAGATGCAGTCAATGCTCATAGAATTATAGAATCACAGAACCATATAATCATAGAATGTCTTGGGTTGGAAGGGATGTCTAAAGGTCATCTAGTCCAACCCCCCTACAATAAGCAGGGACACCTCCCACTAGACCAGATTGCTCAGTGCCCCATCCAGCCTGACTTTGAATGTCTCCAGGGATGGGGCCCCCACCACCTCACTAGGCAACCTGTTCCAGTGATCCACCACCCTCATATTCAAGAATGTTGAAATAATCTCCAGCTAGGATGTGCCCAACAAATACTAGCCGGGCTAATCCTTCCTGATTAAGTTTTCAGAACTTCCACTTCCAAAACCAGACTCAAATAAAGTGCAGTGAAGCCTGTCATGTGTAACAAAGAAGTAGCATGGAGCAGTCACAGGGGAGCTCATCTCTGCAGAAGACATCTTTGGAAGTTGAACTGGGATACCCAAAGGAGTAAATTTAAAGTGTGCTCATTAAACCAGGTCAAAGTGAATAAAGCTACAGAGAAACAAAATACCCTTAATTCTTGCAGCATTTTATATGGTCTAAGCAAGAATGTGACAGTATATTGAGAAAACCATAAGATCTATAAGGGAATGGTTTGGGTTGGAAGGGACCTCAAAGACCATCCAGTTCCAACCCCCTACATGGGCAGGGACACCTCCCATTAGACCCGGTTGCTCCAAGTGCTGTCCAATCTGGCCTTTGAACACCTTCAGGGTGTGCTGGTGTATCACCACCCTCACAGGAAAGAATTCCTTCTTAATGTCTACTCTAAATCAACCCTCTTTTAGCTTGAAACTGTTCCCTCTCATCCTACCACTCCATGCCCTTGTGAAAAGCCCCTCCCCAGCTTTCTTGTAGCCCCTTCAGGTACTGGAAGGTGCTCTAAGGTCTCCTTGGAGCCTTCTCCAGGCTGAACAACCTCAACTCCCTCAGTCTGTCTTCATAGCAGAGGTGCTCCAGCCCTCTAATAATCTTCGTGATCCTCTTCTGGGGTCAAACCTCCAACAACTCCATGTCCTTCTTGTGCTGAAGACTCCAGAACTGGACACAGTATTCTAGGTGGGGTCTCACCAGAGCAGAGTAGAGGGGCAGAATCACCTTCCTTGACCTCCTGGCCACACTTCTTTTGATGCAGCCCAGGATAGAGTTGGCCTCTGGGCCAAGCTTAGGTCATGTTTTAGGGTAAAGGGCATAAGGGGACCCAGAGCCCTGACGGACAACAGCGCCAAGATGGTATCATTTCTCCACGTGTATATTTATCCAGATGTAGCCACTCACTGCACTTCCTCCATGGATCCTACATTTCATCTGCAAGGCTGGGGATCCTCTGCCTCTGGTACAGCAACGACCCTGGGATACAACACTGCTTTGCTAAAAGGGAAACGGGCAAAGGGGGCAGTTTCTGGAGTTGCCTGGCTGCTGGGCACAACTGTTTCTGACTGTGATGCATCTCCACATCTTTCTGCATTGGCTTGTCACTCAGAAGCAGATCAAATCACCATCCAGGCGAGCTCCCTGCCTCTGTAGCTTGGGTTGTCAAAGGGGCTGCTTATGTCAGAGCCTTGCTCTGCTTTGGGCTTGTGTGAACTGCTGTGTCACCGTTCCATCGTGGCTCTGTGTTTTGAAACAGGCTCTGCAGCTGTGGCTCCTTCTCCTGTTTTATTTGGAGCCAAGCAGCAGAGAGTCATCGTGGGCCATTTTCAATGTTCTTCCTTTGTGGCAGACTGCCACAAAGAGCAAGATGAGTCACGGGCAGGTTACATACCCTGTCCACGTGAGTGTGAATTAGAGGGAAAGGTTCCAGGATTACTGGTGATTGTCTCCCTGAGCAGCCCACTGAATTGTGCATTTCACGGGGCTGGAGGCTGTGGTGGCCTCCTTGTCCTTTGGGTTCTGCTGAAAGAGGGATGAGCTCTTTTGTTGTGCTCTGCCAGCTGGTAGCAAAACCTGTTAGGTCTGCCTGACCTGTCAAATTGTTAAGGTTCAAATGGATTAGGAAAGGAACGTCAAAAAATGTTCCCAGCATATGGATGCCTCATGGCCTTGCAGCAGGCTGGGCGTCACGGAGAGAGGCATGTGCAACCAGGGATGGAAGGGAGATAATAGAAACATTGGCTCCCTCACTGCATGTTGAGCCATTAAAGTTTCTGTGTCTAAGCAAAACCAAGGAGGAATTAAGCACTGGGGCTTACAAGCTGGTCCCCAGAGTGTTGCACACAGTCTCAGAGAGTTCAAACTATCCTTTGGATGATCAGGGAAAGGGGGGATGTATTTTGTGAGGAGAGCGTATGGATCACTTAGTCAACCAAGGCTGGAGGATGCTCTTTGTAAGGAAAGCAAAAGACATTTGGGAACAAAATAATTATTTACGTTAACTATGTTGGGGCAAATGAGGTATTTATATTAAAAGATAATACTAATGGAGGATCAAACAGGAATTGATTGGACATGGACATCTTCAGCTTGGGAAGCAGAACAGTATTTCTAAGCCTTCAAGACATTTTAAGGAACCTTTCTAAAGAAAGGCATCAAACTGGAGCCCCCAACATAAGAAGGACATGGATCTCCTGGAGCAAGTCCAGAGGAGGGCTATGAAGATGATCAGAGGGCTGGAGCACCTCTGCTATGGAGACAGGCTGAGAGAGTTGACGTTATTCAGCCTGGAGAAGAGAAGGCTCTGGGGAGAACTCATAGCAGCCTTCCAGTACCTGAAGGGGATACAGGAAAGCTGAGGAAAGACTTTTTACAAGGGCATGGAGTGAGAGGACAAGGGGTAATGGATTAAAACTGGAAGAGGGGAGATTTAGGTTAGATATTAGGAGGAAATTCTTTAGTGTGAGGGTGGTGAGACCCTCACAGGTTGACCAGGGAAGCTGTGGAAGCCCCATCCCTGGAAGTGTTCAAGGCCAGGTTGGATGGGGCTTGGAGCAACCTGGTCTAGTGGGAGGTGTCCCTGCCCATGGTGGGGCAGTTGGAACTAGATGATCCTTAAGGTCCCTTCCAACTTAAACCATTCTGTGATTCTATTATTCTATGGTGAAACCTGTTTCACTGTACAACAGGTAAAACTGAGGAAAGGACTGCACAGGAGAGGTGCCATATTGTAAGCAGAGGTGAAAAGTGCCTGGATGAGGGTGTGGGATTTGTTGGTATCCTCAGGAGGGCATTGAAGGGGACGAACATTGCTGTTCTCAATTTGCTACATGCTGCCTTGACTGTGTTCAATTATTTCCATGTTTCAGGTTTGCTGCCAGGAGGAAGGAAACCTTTCCTCCTTGGTACAGAACTTGGCTTTGGGTTTGGTTTGTTCTGGGGCATTTTTTCTCTCCCTTCCCTTTTTGCACTGGACTGGCCCATGTGAAAAAATAAGTTGTTGGGTGTGGGGGCAAGCACTCCACTAGTGCTTTTAGAAGGAGAAATAAATGTTTTGAGCACCCATCTCATCTACACACCCAAAAATTATCCCTGAGTCAGACCTAATGTCAGAGAGGAACTGGGCTGGGTCCTTCCTTCTCTGTAACACCGGGGGTGGTGACATCATTTGACATGGATCCATGACCTTGGCAACACACTTGCTGTCTCCTGCCTTTTTGCAATGGCACATTGTCCTTGGAGGCTTTTACATCCTTTGTATTTCAAGTCTCACCTTGACTGTGAACTGCTTGGGATGCATGTGGAGGGCAGTGGTTGAGCAAGAGTCTAAAGAGGGCTTCTTGGCTGCTCTTTCAGACATGCAGCTAATGCCTGGGGAAAATGCATAGGGGACCATGGTGGTCTGGTCTGGAGCTCTGCATTCCAAAGTAAGTGGTTCACAGGGTTAATGTATGGTGACCTATTTCCATCAGGACCTTTTCCTTCCATAGTGACTTGGTTACCTAAAGGAAATTACTGATGCTGGCATTGCCTAACCAGGAGCACTTTGTGTTTGAGAATGGAAAGGATAAGTCATAGATTTTTTTTTTTTTCCCTTTCATTTACTAGCAATCCAAGATGACACATAAAACACAATTTCAGGAAACTGTTAGAATCTAGTGCAGTGTGTAACTGTGTAGGTTTGAGCTGAAGGGTTCCCATACACGCTGTCTGATACGACTCACCCAAGAGTACTTCCAAGTCCCAGGTCCAGCAGTGCACCCAGTTCATTTGGAGGCCTGGGTTGGACTGGTTGTCCTTGGGCTGGATGAGCTGCAGACCATTAGAGCTCTAGCCAGGTGTCTATAGGACACTGAACACAGCCTGGCAAACAAGTCAAGACACAGATGGTGACCCCCGACCCCCATGTATCTACAGGATGAAAGCTGTCATTTAGACCAAACCAGAGCTACAGTGTAGAGAGGAAGGACTTGTAGTGGGAAAGATTATCCCAGGGCTATCCCAGGGTCATCTCTGCAACAATTAGTCCAACAAGAACAGGGGAATCCTTCTTGTAAAGATGCCAGCACCGGCCAAAGATGAGCAGGGTCTGTAGCAGGACAACATGTGCTTAGCTAGAGGAGCTGCCCTTGCATGGCATCATCTAAAGACAATTTCCAGCCATGACCTTGCTCATGCCTGGCTGCTGCTGGCTTTGAGAGCACTTGGGCAGTTCAATGCCTACAGCAGCTGAGCGAATGAGGCCAAACTTCAGCCATGTTACATGCCAGGGTGGGCAAAAGAGAGGAGCATGTCCCCTTACCTCACCTCTACGACTGAGGGAAGCAGGGGGTGCCTGGAGCAATCTTTGGGCTCCCTCCATTGCTGAGCATGGGTCCCTTACTATGGCCATGGTCCCAACGGTCTTCCCCTTGCCCATGGCAGTCAATGCCTCTCCTGGGCCCCACTGCCAGCTGCTGGCACCTGGAGAAGTGCCTAAAAATTTCCAACACCCTGGGCGCTGTCATGGAGAGCACGGAGCGTCCAGCCTCCGAGAGGACGAGGTCTGAGCCCGCCACAGAGGGGCCGGGGCTCCTGACACCGAGGGGACGAGGTCTGAGCCCGCCACAGAGGGGCCGGGGCTCCTGACACCGAGGGGACAGGACTGAACCCCCCCGAGCCGTCCGGAGCCGTCCGGGTCGCCATGGCGGCCCTCGGCCTTTCCCGCAGCGCCATCTAGCGGTGGTCCCCAGTGCCAGGGGAGGCCATGGCGGGCGGCGCCGCCTCTGCCCTCTGGCTTCTCCCTGCTCTTTTCTCTCATCTCTTCCTTCTCCCCTCTTCATTCTTCCCTCTGCTCTCTCCCTTCTCCCCTTTCTCCATTCTCGCCTCAACCCCCTTCTCCCTTCTCTCTCTCCTCTTCCCTCTTCCCTTTCCCCTCTCCCCTCCTCACCTCACCCCTCACCCCTCTCTCCCGTCTCCCTTCTCCCTTCCCTGTCCATCCTCCCCTCGCCACTCTCCTCTCTCGCCACTCTCCTCTTCCCTCTGCCCTCCGCCCCTCACCGTGTTACAGTGAGGCCCATCGGTGAAGCCAGATCGGAGCTCGAAGGTTGGGCAAGGGCTGAGCAGAATGAGGAGGCAGAAACGTCCAGCCCGTGTTTGGGGCCCCGATCTGGGTGCTGAGGAGGACATGCAGCTCTCTGCCACTGCTCTCCTCCCAGACAAGGGTGAACATCAATTCCCTCCCCAGGTGCTGCCCTAAGGATGCTTTGTTGTGAGCTCTGACACAGTTTTTTTGCTCATCTGCAGTTAAAAGCAGCACCTGGGACCATCTCCAGCCATCTCACGGGGGTGAAGCTTCAGGCCAGAGGGCCTGGGGGCACTGGCCACCATCAGAGATTTGGGGACACGTGTACAACAAGCTCTGGAGGGGACAAGAAATCCTTCCCGTCACAAGCTGTGCTGTCTGTTGCAAGCAGTGGGCTGGAGCTCAGGGCCAGGAGACCTCATCAGGGATTTCTGTGGGGTCCAGCACATCACAGTCTGCATGAGGGAACCCTCAAGGCTCCTTGTGCTGTTCTAGTGAGGGACACCAAGCCCAAACTGCGTTAGTCAAGACAGCTATTAATATTCTGAAGTAGGTGTGTAATCACCTAGTCTGGCCTTCACCCAAACGGGCTATAGACTTCACCTCCTGCTCATGCCTTGACGTTGGTGTGCCTCGAGCAGGGCACCAGGCTTATTTTTTTGTGATGGAGACTGCACAAGGTGCCTTAGAAAACAGTTTCTGTGGTTGGTTCCCTTCAAATGTAATACATTTCCCATGTCTTTGCCTATTTGCATGTGCTCCTGTGATAATTCCTGTCAGAAACTGTTCTCACTTTCTTAGACATTTGCCAAAATCCTTAAGGTGGCTGGGCTTGATGCATGGCACCAAATAGCAGCCTTGTGCAGCAACGTATACTTGAACCTACTGTAGGGATGTCATGGTGTAGCAGGGATGAGACACGGAAGCCACAAAATGTAGGACTTTGGCAACTGACCTGAAGGAGAGATTCACAATCTGAGATAGGGAGGAGTTTGAGTTTTCCACATCCTCCCAGCAAAACGGGATTTCAGCTGTAATTTTCTGGACCCTCGGGAGTTCAGTGGGGATTTTGGGCTGCGTTCAGCAGAGGGCAGTGGTTGGTTTGGTCACGACTTGGCTGGCAGCATCAGACCTCTGAAACCACTGCCACGGATTTTGCTGTTTGTTGAAATCTCTCTGCTGCAGAGCATCCAAAAAAGCGGTAGAAAAGGATGGTAGAAGCAGATGCTCCCTACATTGCATCAGTGCAGAGGGAATGGTGGGTCAGCGAAGTCTCTTGGGGAAATACAGCAAACCTCCCTCTTCCCTCCCCGTGCCAGTTCACCAAACTAAAAAAGGATTTCAAAGGAAATAAAAAATATTATTCCTTGTCGTGGTTTAAATCTGCTGATTTCATGCTGGATTTCAAGCAGTTCGGCATTTTGTTATCCACAAGTGTTTAATTGAAATAAAACAACCCCACAAAGCTTAAACCTGCTGTATGTGGTAATAAAATTTCCCTAAACATTGTATGTAACCAGGACTGCTCCTGTGAGCAAAGGATATCACCCAGTCTCTCATCATCTGGGCATCCTGCTGCTGTGGGAAGGGAAGAGACATGGGAAAATGGAAAAAATCCTGCAACGCAAGGATACCAGCCTCCTGGACTGAGAGATATGTCCTAGGTGGCCTTGGGAAAGTTACTTAAACATAGCAAAATTGTTGTGGAGCTTCTCCAGAAAGCCTGGGAAGGGAACACTGGTGGACAACTCGTGTGATGGTCCTCCTGCAGCTGCTGGCATGCCAGATGCTGCTGTGGGAAGGAAGCCAAGGCCTGGGATTCCTGGACAGATGCTCTACGGGGTGATGATAACTGACATGACATCGAACTTGTAGGTGCAGAGCAGCCCTGGGGTTGCTGGAGGATCCCAGCTTTAGGATCCCACCTCTGTGCAGGAAGAGTTGGATTCTAGTTCACTGACACGGGGTGCACTGGCATGAGAGTAAGGGTGGAGGAGTGGGGACAATGACTCTAACACAAGCATAAAGGCAGTTCAGAGCTCATGAGGAACTGGACAGACTGGGAGGTCTGGGAGTGAAGTTCAAAAATAAAGTCAAGCCATTAGTCATGACCTGCCTGCCAAGCTGGGACCCTTCATCTCCCATTTGCCTGCCCTGGCCCTCTGCCCTTCCACACACAGATGTGTGGGTTTTTTTTACAATGTGAACCTTGGTCAAAATCCTACTCCACATTCAGCACTGACTGCTCTGGGACCAGGCATGGCCCAACAGGACTACTCTTAGGATACAGAGAGGACGTGTCCTGAAGGCACAAGTGACAGTCTCACTTTGGCTTAGGGGAATGAATCAGAAAATAGCAATTGTTTGAGCAATTCCTTGTTTCCACAATTCTGCTGCCAGGATCGATCTTTGGAGAGGGGGATCAGGCCTGATGAATGGCTCAGGAAAAAATAAGCTGTATATGATAATTATGGTTAATATGTTATATATCATACATGTTCCAGCTGGGAAGAGATATGAAAGCCTGGAAAGGTGGAGGGACCCAGGGCAAATTGGAGGCCTGTTCTGGTGTAGCACCCAGAGCAAGTGTAACACCAATCCTGCCGGGTGCTGAGCATCCTCTGTTCCTGCTGCAAGCAAAAGGGATGAGCCATTTCCTAGAATGAGGCCTAAGTCTAAAAAAGAGCCAGTAGGATATTTATGCCTGAGTCCCAGCAGCTTTATCTTTTCTCCAGTTGCTGGAAAGACCTCAGGAAGGCTGTTTCCTGTGATTATATGCATGGCTAGCTGGGCAAAGAGGCCCCTCTGGAAAGCCATTAAAACATATTTAATCTGTGAAGGGTTTTTGCTGATGGTGAGGGAAAAAATTGCACCTTGCCATGAATGAGAAGGAAATTGTGTCCTTGAGGAGACTGGAAAGAGTGTGAAGGGATTCCCTGCCCCTTTGGGCTTGCATTGAACAGTTAACCCCCCCAAAGTTGTCTTGTGTTTTTGATCTGTTCATGTCGACAGGTCATGCCCAGGCTGCTGGCTGCTCTCCCACTATAAACAGGGCTCACAGGAAGGGGAAACTCCACAAACCCCTTGGGGTGACCCTTGGATGGGGTGTAGATGAGCCCCTCTCATGTCTCACCAGAAACCACATGCAGAGATTGTGCCTCAGTTTCCCTCTTGCTTTCACCCCATGCCTTCCTGCTGTACCTGTGGTGTCTCTCTTGTCTCTCTGTCTCCTTAGGGCTTGTACCCTTATGGTAGGGGTCTGTATGTCCTCTCTGAAGTGTGTCTTCTTCTCTCCACATGCACATATGGACGAACATGCCATTGCACAGACTTGTCCCTTTTGGATTTATGGTGCATTTGTTTTTGCTCTTTCACAGGGTGTTTGTGTCCTTGGGTGTTCAGCCGGTTGCTCAGCTCTTTCAGACCCCAGGGCAGGGGGATCAAGAGCCCTTTTACTTGCAAAGTCCCCAACAGTACCACACTACTGGAGCTGCAAGTGAGAAGAACTTCCAGGAATAACCCAGAATAGTCCCAAAACCCTCCACTGAAATCCTCCCTGGCTGCTTAGGGGTGCTGGGTTGGAATTTGGGTGATCTCTGATTTGCATCACGTAGCAGGAATTTGCTGGTGTATTTTACAGCCCACAGGCTCCAGTTGCCAGCCTCAGATGAGAGGACTTCCCTGCTGGCAGCTGTCTCTGCCAGGCTCCTGGCCCTGTTTTTCCATCACACAGTTATAACTGCACACACAGACTCTGCATTGCCACCCATCCTCACTCCCTGTGGCTCTGCACACCCATGCTCCTGTGCAGATGTCCTGCCCTCTTCTCTGCTGCTCTCCCTTTGGACTCTCCTGCTCCCTTACCCAGCATTGCTGACAAATGACCTTCCTGGATACTCTTGGCAGAACCAATTGATTTTTCTTGGCCGCCCAGGAGCTTGCAGGACAAACAGCTGCTCTATTGATTGGGAACGTTAAGTTGCAAATAGCACATCCACATCCCCTGTCCTGGCAGCTGCTGGTGTTAAACATGGCAGCTGTGGAGACAACGTGCAGAGAACACCCTTTCCAACCCCTCTTCCAATCTTCCTGGGCTTTGAAGAGCTACACACATGGCTGCCAAATGCAGAGTACATGGGCTTTGATAAGCTGGTCTGGCCAGATAGTGTAGGGGCTGAAAGGAAAGCTACAAATGCGAAGGATTGGTGCTGGCAGACCTGGAACTCTGGGTGGTGGGTAGAGAAGCACCACGCTCCCATGGTCCTTGACCATCAGTTGTGTCCCTCAGACCATCTGTATCACCCCCCGTCTGCCCCAGTGTAAACGAGGGGTTTAATCTACATTAAACCAAACGATGGACCAACCGCCCTCTGTCCCCCCTCCCCATCTTTGTCTGATGCCTCTACCTGAAAAAGACAGCTGAAACATCTGAAGAAGCTCAACAAATAACCACCAGAAAGTCTGATCCTGGGAACATGCCTCATAGGAAGAGACAGAGTAATTGAATTTTTTTGGAGTGCAGGAACGGAGTGTTGTTTACAAATACCTTTGCTGGGAGAAAAAAATCTGGCATTGGGGGGTGTAGTAATCTGTTAGACAAAGAGCAAATATCCATGGCTTGGAATGTAACACTGCAAGGAGAAAGAAGGTGCTTTATCTTCTCTAAACCTCCAAGAAACATTCGAGCAAAATTGCAGGCTTTTCTGAAAAAAAAAAAAAAAAAAAAACAGGGCTCAATTTTAAATGGGTTGATGTGGGGATGACTGGGTGAGGCTTCCAATAACCTTAGAAAGAAGTCCTGCTGGCTTCCACATCCTTCCAGCCTTGTGCCTGCTTTGATTCTGCATGGGTTAATACACCCTATGGTGACTTGCAGGAACTTCTGCAGGCCAGGTAAAGCATTAGCAGTGGCAGAACTGTTAGGATTGTATAGATAAGCCATCCAATAGTTTGCTTTAATTCTGACAATACCAATCTGTTTGCTTTATGCAGTGTTTGTCAGAAGATGAAGCATGGTTACCAAAATTACCGTGTAGACTAGTCTGTATATAATAGCAGGCCAAGAGGTTAGGAGAGGAAGGGTTTCCGGGTTGGGTAGGAGGCACAAAGTAAAGCTACCAGATAAACAAGCCATAACTTCTGTCAAGAACCTATCAACAGATTCCCACCCCACGCGCTGCGAACGGGCAGCTGTGCAGAGAGGTCCGACTGTGTTTTCCAAGGGGTGGTGGCGGGACGGCATTTCCAACTCTAAATAATATCCATCAAGAGAGGCCTGCCCTGGGAAGCCAGGATTTGGGCAGTCTCTGAGCTATTCCAAGCATCAAGGGGCTGGGATACTGGGCTTTTTTGTCTAATGAGCTTCACAAATTAATTTATTGGGGTTCTTCTCTGGCTGGCGAGATGCTGCCTGTGAGATCAAAGGAAGGATGAGCCAATGGCTGGGCGCTGGCCCAAGGCTTTCATGCTCTGATGTGGACTTCCCCTGGGCAAGTCTCTCGGGAGAATCTGTTTAACTGACCTGCAGCAATCTCCACTTTTCTCCATCTGCAGAGACAAACGAGCACTTCTAGGCCTGTTTTGGAAGAGATGGAAGTAAAGCTGCACTGAGTAAAATCTTGGCTGCTATTTTGATCCTGGGAGCTTGAACTACATAAAGGGAATTTTGTTTACTTGCTTTAAGGTCATGTTGGGCAAGTCCTGTTAGGGTCCACTGAGGGACAAAAGGGAAGCCAAGGAGTCTTCTGCAAGAGGGAGAGGGAAGGCTTTCAGGGTATCCCCAAGAATACCTCTTCTGGTTGGATGAGTGCTTGCTCTTTGGCTGTTCCTACTGAGAAGAGCAAAGGTGACATGGTTGGAGAAGGAGATCTGTTTGGATCAGAGTTCTTGGTTGATATTTTGACAAAATAAAAAACTTACTCTAGCAGATCTACACATTAATGGAACATTGTTCATATCTACATGGCTGTCTGAGGTTCATCTGGTGCTCAAATGTATTTCCCTCCATGACCCATATGAGAACCAAACTCTGGATCACATTAGCCTACTGAGACATGGCACAGCAGCCCATCCTGACCTCTACCCACAATTATTTTTCAATAAGCAGCTTCAAGTCAGGTCTCCAGAAAGCTCTCCTGAAGTGACACCTTTCCCTCCTTACAAGAGGCCTACATGCAGCACTACACCTACTCAATCACATCTTGTAGTCAAGAGCAGAGCCCTCAAGGCTTCATGTCCCATTCAGCACTTCCACAGCAAGTCAGACTCGCTACTGAGAGAACTGGACTGAGTGGCTCTGAGGGATGGAAGGAGGCAAGTAAAGAGATTTTTTTGTCTAGCTCAAACTGAGTCAAAAGGACATAACATCAAGAGTGATGAGAGACACGTTTGTCCATGTTATCCTTTTGTTTCAACTCATTTTGATCCTAAGCACATTTCATTTTTTTTTTCCAGAGAACCATAGAATCATCAAAGTTGGAAAAGACCTTCAAGATCATCAAGTCCAACCATCCACCCTGCAACCTCTAACTACTAAACCACCTTATGAAAGACCGCGTCTACCTTTTTTAAACATCTCCAGGGATGGTGCCTCCACCACCCCCCTGGGCAGCCTGTTCCAAGGCCTCACCACTCTTTCTGTGAAGACTTTTTTCCTAATATCCAGCCTGAATCTACCCTGGTGCAGCTTGACCCCATTTCATCTTGTCCTATCGCTGGTCACCAGGGAGAAAAGGCCAACACCCACCTCACCACAACCTCCTCTCAGGTGGTTGTAGAAAGCACCCTCAGCCTCCTCTTCTCCAGGCTGAACAGCCCCAGCTCCCTCAGCCTCTTCTCGTAAGACTTGTTCTCCAGACCCCTAATCAGCCTAGTTGTGCTTCTCTGCACCCTCTCCAGCACCTCAATGTCCTTCTTATACTGTGGTGCCCAAAACTGCAGGCTGTGGCCAAGATGGCCTTATATTGACAAGTCAAACTAAACAGGTAAATATTTAAACAAGGTAAATATTATAAACAAGGTAAATATTTACCTTTGGTTTTCTGTGGCCCAGTGTTGACAGGTGATGGACAACAGTCTGCCCTTCCCAATATTAAGACTTGGGTTCATTAAGGCAAATACAAGAAGGGGAATGGAGTTGGGAGAAGGCTACTTACCTTCTCACTGGGATGGCAGAAGCTCCTCTCTTCCATCTTTCACTGAGATTGTTGTGATGTGAACAAGGACTTTCTCCTACATGTAAACTCAGCTTTATTTCATCTGACAGGCTCTTTCTTGTTGCATGGGCAGATGGAGAGGACAACCTCAGCCCTGAGTTGTGCTGTTAGCTCTATGTAAAGCCATGAAGGAAAACTAAAATCCCTTGTGTTAGAATTCAAACCCATACCTAAATTAATCTGATCTCTGATGCTATGGTCAACTTCCTGAAGAAGGAGAGTTTCATTAACTGAGACCTCGATATACTGCCAGAATTGGCAAATTATAAAAACACTCAGAGAATCTCACATCTCTTCCAGGGAGGTTTTGGTGCTTTTTGCAGCATCTGGGTGTACGGACGGGCTGGAGCCAGGTCTGAACAAAGCCAGTTCTTTTTCCATGGTCAAGGACTCCATTGGTCCAATGTCCTCCTCTCAGCTTGGTATGGGACCATTGTGCAGATGATTATGTGGACAGCCAGTGGTCAACAAAGGAAAAAAAGTCAGTCTGCACATCTCAGAGAGCAGCTGAGTTGTGGCTACACACCCTGAGATGACAAAAGACCAAGGGTGGCGGGACTTGGAGTCTCTCTTCAGTTAAGGTCCTAGAGACCTGGGAACATACAGGGACAAGGTCTTGCAGCAAAGGGAGCAGGGATTTAGCAGACTGGAGCCATGAGGAAAAGGAATTGCATGTGGGAAAGGGGATCAGAGAGATGGGAAGTGGGTGAGTATTGCAGTGGATAGTCCCCCTGCATCCCTGCTAGGTACCCAGAGCCAAGCAGTTCCCACCACAAACACTGAAATACTGTGGTGAATTGCCCAATCATTTCTTGTGCTTGGGGATGTGCTGCAATCTCCTGGTCTGCCTCTGCCTGGAATGCCCTGCAAAGCATGGAATGTGTGCTGTAATGTGACATTTCAGGTGGCACCATTTAGTATAAGCATCACCCATCACTTTCCATGACAATCCTGCTCCTCACGTAGCCAACATACACAAAGGATGCTGCTACTGGCTCATGAGCACACACGCTGCATCAGATCCCCTCCTGCAACCTCTGCACCCTTTTCCCATGGGTGGAGGGATGAAGGCCTTCTTCCTCTTTCCCAGAACACAAGAGACCTGCCTGTTTTCCACCCCAACAGTACAAAGGCTCAGACAACTGTGGGGAAATCACTCTTGTCCCTTTCCAGGGCCCCACCATAGGAAGGGGATAAAGTGCTCTGCTTTTAGGCTTTTTCTTCCTAAAATGGGAGTCTTCCAGCTCTCATGCAAGCACTGGAATCTTCCCCAGAGCTCCTGTTTTGGGACTAATGATGCCCAGAAGGGGAAAACCAAGCCAATCCCTCACTTGTTTTCCTGTGTCATCCTTGCTGGATATCAGGATCCTGTGTTCCCTGGCCACTTTCCCCAGTATTAGCTTGTTTTCCCCAGCCCATACGTCTGTGGAGCTCCATGTGTCATTTAACCCGTTGGCTCCTCACCTTTCCTTCCTCCCTTATTACTTTGTCTGGGGCTCTAGTTCCTTTGTATTGTCTTCCTCATCTTCCCCTGTCCTGGAGCAGCTGTGGGGATCAGACCTGCCTTCTCCTCCCAAATAATAGAAATACAGAATCACAGAATGGTTTGGGTTGGAAGGGACCTTAAAGATCATCTAGTTCCAAAACCCCTGCCAAAGGTGGGGACATCTCCCACTAGACCAGGTCCGTCCAACCTGCCCTTGAACACTTGCAGAGATGGGGCTTCCACAGGTTCCCTGGGCAACCTGTGCCAGTGTCTCACCACCCTCACACTAAAGAATTTCTTCCTAATATCTAACCTAAATCTCCCCTTTTCCAGCTTAAAGCCATTCTCTCTCATCCTGTCACTCCCTGCCCTTGTCCAAAGCCCCTCCCCAGCTTTCCTGTAGCCCCTTCAGGTACTGGAAGATGCTCTAAGGTCTCCCTGGAGCCTTGTCTTCTCCAGGCTGAACAGCCCCCACTCTCTCAGCCTGTCTCCAGAGCAGAGGTGCTCCAGCCCTCAGACCATCTTCATGGCTCTCATCTGGACTCTCTCCAACAGCTGCATGTCCTTCTTGTGTTGGGGGCTCCAGAACTGGACACATTACTCCAGATAGGGTCTCATGAGAGCAGAGGGGGAGAACCACATCCTTGCCCAGAGCCCCTTACCCCTGGAAGGAGGCAGCCAACAGGTACAGCACAGGCAGGCTGGCAGGGCCATGCTCCTTCCATGCTAATGCAGGTGACCTGTGCTCATAGCCCTAATGTGGGCAATACCACTTGCCTCAGCTTTTTCCTCAAGTTGAGCCCACACCTGCTAACAGTACTTATTAATGCTAATTAGGCTGCTAATGAGAATCTTGTGCACACATCTGAGGGACAGCAAAACCCAGAGGGCCAAGGAAGGAAGAAATTGCCTTTTCACATAGCCATGTTGTTTCCTCTTTGCAGTTACCAAGGTGGGGGTGGAGGGAGGGCAGAGAGTTCTCAGAGCCCAGGAGGAAGCCAGCCTTACAGATAACCCCATGTGTGGAGTCAGGGGCTCCTTTTGTGGTGCAGAATCAGAGGTTTTCAGCTTTGCTGGGCCCAGTTTGCAGTACGACTGTGGGCTGACTATTCTGCACCTCTGCATCACTACAGGTTTCTAGGCTGTAATGGGAAATATCCTGCAAAGACAGCAGTGCCTTGAAACATGGGCTGTGCTGGATGCAACGCAGGTGAGACACATGCAGCAGGGAGAGAAAGAAACTAAACTTTATTCCTGGAGACCCATCCCCTGTCATGCCAAAAGACTGTAGAGTTCAGTGTGGTGTGGCTCAGGCAGGTGAGCTCGTGGCTAGCAGGGATCTCTTGTCACAGGAAGGGCTGAGATCCCATGAAATACATGTGAGGTTTTGCACAGTCTGTTTTTTTGTTGTTTTGTTACTAGCCTCTGGGCAGCTGGTAGAAGAGGATATTTCTAATTCACTTTATAGGATTTTAGATGCACAAGAGAACCACAGCACATCAAAGAGGAATGAGTGCTGTAATTCCCCTGAAAGGTCAGGGCTTTTTACAGAGCTCTTTATTGCTGCTAAGCTCTTTAGAGTATTCTGTCTAGTGCAGGCTTGGTGGTGGTAGTAGGATACTCCATGTCCATCCATCCTATTACTCTATCAGCCTCTGCGTAATTATCCAGATCCTCAAAGGCTGTTAAATGCCTCATTTTGCTTGAAACCATTGGGAATTTGACATCTAAGTATTTAAATACTCTGTATAAAAGACTGCCCTGAAAAAAGCTGACTTGTATGTGCTTTACCTTAGCAGTCTCTGTGTGTATTTAATGATGCGTGGAGTTACTCACATTGCCCTTGGAGGTTTCCCTATTGTATTATGTGTGGCTTTGGTTGTGCAGTTCTCCTCAGGGTAAGGGCAGGTTAGGGTAGTAACATGATTGTTGCAATCCTTCTTGGTGACCACTAAGAGGCAACCCAAGGAGATAACCTGAGCAGAGGGATGGTGCAGATTGAGGGGTAAGAGATCTCACCCCAGTCTTCAGAAACACAGAGAACTGAGGAAGGCTTCAGCAGCAATGAGAACTGGCAGGTGGAAGGTGCCTACCAAAACTGTGCAATTTGGAAGAGTATTTCTTGTGTTCAGTTCTGGAGCCCCCAACATAAGGAGGACATGGAGCTGTTGGAGAGAGTCCAGAGGAGGGCCATGAAGATGATCTGAGGGCTGGAGCACCTCTGCTCTGGACACAGGCTGAGAGAGTTGGGGCTGTTCAGACTGGAGAAGAGAAGGCTCTGGGGAGATCTTATCGTGGCCTTCCAGTACCTGAAGGAGCTACAGGAAAGCTGGGGAGGGGCTTGTTACAAGGGCATGTAGTGATAGGACAAGGGGGGATGGATTAAAACTGGAAGAGGGGAGATTTAGGTTAGACATTGGGAAGAAATTCTTTAGTGTGAGGGTGGTGAGACACTGGCACAGGTTGCCCAGGGAAGCTGTGGAAGCCCCATCCCTGGAAGTGTTCACGCCAGGTTGGATGGGGCTCTGAGCAACCTGGTCTAGTGGGAGGTGTCCCTGCCCATGCAGGGGGGTTGAATCTTGATCATCTTTAAGGTCCCTTGCAAGATCAACTATTCTATGATTCTATGATCCTTAAGGTCCCTTCCAACTCCACACATTCTAAGATTCTATGATTCTATGGTTTTATGATTTCTGATGATAGCTGAGTTTTTCATGCTGAATTTCAACATTGTGCCCTGAATAAAAATGGGTGAGTTTAAACAGTATAACATTTTAGAAAGTGCTGCACCCTGGGGAAAAGCAAGATGTCTAAACAACATGGATGAAGCAGGGATCACAAAAAGTCATTAAAAAAAAAGGCTAGTTTGTGGATGATTTAGCCTGTTTCCAATTTTTGGAGACTGTGCCTTTGATAAGGGACCAGACCCTGTTTTGGAGCTGGTATAAATTGAAGAAGGACCACTGAAAGCTCTGGATGAGGCAATAGACATTACCAAATAAAGAGAATGATCCAATCTCAGATGGTTTTTATGGAGCGTGAATAATACACTGAAAATAAAGGGAATTCAGACTGCTACAAGTTAAGTTTACAGCAGAAAGAGAGAGCTTCAACTGAAACCCTGTTTAGGAACTTAAAAATCGAAGGAAAGAATCTTAGAGGTTTTCTACTGACCTCAAATGAGGAACTGCAGTGGGAAAGATGTTAAGACATTTCTGTATATGGCAAAAATACTGTTGATAGCAAAAGAAAGGGAGGTGTGAAGCTCTAGCTTGTTGGAACAAAGAAACTACAATAATCTGTGCACTGAGCCTGCACTGTTCTTCCTGTTTCTCTGAAATAGTCTTGGCAAAAGACAGTGCTATTGACAGCTCTGTATATGTGAGATACATTCTCATTACAAACAACTCAGGTGTCATGGAAAGGCCTGAGACCATGTTGTAGGTTGGTGGGCATGAGTTTTGGGGATTTGCATGGAAGTGCAGAGCTTTGAGGCCTAAAATATCTTCTGCAAATGAGAGGCCAGTGGAAAATGGTGGCAGAGGTGTGCAGATGGCTAGCCTGGCTGAGAAGTCAGAGCCCAGTTCCTGTGTTCTGGTGCATCCTTTGACAGAGAGCTGCCAAGAAGGTGACCTCAGCTGTTAGTTGCCTGTGTCACTGATTTGCAGGGTAATAGGGAAATAGATGAGCCAGAGAAAGACACAGTGTGATTTGGCCCTGGGAAGGCTCACCATGTTCATGGCTGTGTCTAGGATGGGAAACTATGACTGGGACAACAGTCTTACATCCCGTAGAATCATTGAATCATATTGGTTGGAAAAGACCTTTAAGATCATCAAGTCCAACTGTTAACCCAGCACTGCCAAATCTGCCACTAAACCTTGTCCCTCAGCACCACATCTACAAGTCGTTTAAATACCTCCAGGGGTGGTGACTCCACCACTGCCCTGGACAGCCTGTTCTAGTTCTTGGTAACTCTTTTGGGGAATAAATTGTTCCTAATATCTGATCTAAACCTCCCCTGGCACAACTTCAGGCTGTTTCTTACTTTGGAGAAGAGACCAACCCCCACCTCACTCGGACCTCCTTCCAGGCAGTTGTAGGGAGCGATAAGGTCTCCCCTCAGCCTCCTTTTCTCCAGGCTAAATAACCCCAGTTCCCTCAGACACTCCTCGTAAGACTTGTGCTCTAGATTCTTCACCAGCTTTGTTGCCCTTCTTTGGGCACTCTCCATCCCCTCAATGTCCTTCTTGTAGTGAGGGGCCCAAAACAGCATACAGTATTCAAGATGTGGTCTCACCACTGGAGGAATATCCCTGGAGGTGTAGGCAATGTGGAGGCCAGGGTCACTCAGCTGAGACATCTCTGCTTTCATGAGCTGAATTGCTCTTCATGGACTTCAGTGTCTGGAACAGGGACTGGGACAGCCAGTGCTCCTAGGAACAATAATACTCATCTCTGGATAGGTCCCTTTATTGCAGTGATGTTGACTGTTCAACTTTTATTACCATTGGGTTGGTCAGGGAAGCAGGTTAGGGGAACCATATGTGTTGCAGGAGGGAAACTCTTGCAAACTCAGTTGCAAGAGGCAGTTTGAAGCATCAATTACATGTTCCTGTGAAATGAAGAGGCTGTCCCATGGTCAGACCCTGGGCAAGCAGAGTACTCTAGGATGTCCCATCTTGGGCCAACCATAAATCCTGCTCTTCTGGATGGTAACATGAGTGAGTGGCAGGAAGAGCTACTCAGGATGAATTCGTAGTAGCTGTTCAAATGGAGGGGCAGTTGGTGAGTGGGTGAGGAGATGTGGAGCAATAAAACTTATTGCTGTTCATGCTGCAGGTTTTACTGTTCTCCTAGGATAATTTTTTTGTATTTGCATTGCTTGATGGGTACAGGGTAATCTAAACCATTTACCCACCACTGGGGACAGAATTTCCTGGCTTCCTTAGTCTCACCTACCTTTTAAATATGGCTCTTAAATCATGCTAGTGACTTTATACTGGGATGGATTTCAACCTGGATGCCTGAGGTGGAGTCTTTATCTGTCGTTCAAAGCTTCAGCATTTAAGTGACTGTGTGGATGGACCAATAGTAGGAACAAACAAGCCCTGATTTCAAAGCAGACCAGGAAGAAAAATCAAACAAGAGTAGTACAGCATCGTAGTCTGGTTCTGGTTTTCATCTTGGTTGTTCTTTGGGGAGAGAGAGCAGAACAGCAGAGTTTGCTGTAAAGCATGTTCATTTTCACAGCTTTTTTGTATGCAGTTCAGGGGATTTGGTGATCCAAATGAAGGTGGAACATATCCCTGACCTCTCCCCAAGCCCATGCATGATGTATGAAAACATATGCACCCACATGTGGTTTTTTTTATTATACCTGAAATAGTGAGAGGAGACTTTGCTGCTTGACTTCATCTTCTACTCCCTGAGGTGGTTCAGGACTTTTTAGAAAGAAATGAGTAGTTACTAGTGACAGGTGAGTTGGAATACTTTCTTCCCACTCCATGGGCATCTAAAATATTTGTAGTGGATAGCTCTGGAAACCTCCCTCTCATCTTTTACTCCTAAGCACATGCCCAAGGCCCAAAATCTTTCCTGGAAAATAGAGATTTCCTGCTTTCTAAGTAATCCTGGGAGTGTCGCATTATGACATCAAACACAAAAAGAAAACCACAGTGAAGAATTTGTTGCTAGCAAAACATCTGTATTAAAATACAAAGAGAACTTCCCTGTTGGGGACAGTAACTTATAGACTCTCTTTTTTTTCTTGGTACTAAGTGCATTGCAAGTACCATTTTCCAAACAGGCCATTTTGTTCTTGAGGAATAAATTCCACCACTGTCCTTCTGAATCTCAGCCTGAAACCCAGAGAGGTTAAAGACAATAGTACCATGCCTCCTTGCAATATTCCAGCATCATTACACTGGCTTACTGCAGCGTGTCCCACCAGATGTGGGTTATATTTGGACACTGCGTGGTGATGGCAAGTTCACGGGGCTTCCTATTGTGTTTGAGAAGGCGATGATTGCATTGGAGCCCTTGGAGTTCTTGTTCACACCCAGGATGTCCACACTGGTTTGCTCTGGCTCAGTTTTCCTGAAGATGTTTTTCATGGTTGACTGAAAGTTGTTGGTGACAAAGCAGTAGACAATGGGGTCCATGCAGCTGTTGAGGCTACTCAGAGTCACTGTCACATGGTAGACAAGGAGGCTGACATCATGGGGCATGTCTGGGTTGATGGAGATTGCTACCTGTCGCACGTGAAAAGGAGTGAAGCAGATCATGAAGATGATGAGGACGGTGATAAGGAGTTGCACAGCCCTCATTCTTCTCTCCCGACTCTGGTGCATGAGGCTGGGCTTGGACAGAGCACACATAATCCTGGTGGTGAAGAAGATGATTATGATGAGGGGGAAGAAGTACTCGCAGACCATCAGGACCAGAATTTTGGAGAGGCAGCATGCAGCAAACTGTATTGCCATGGTCAGGATAGAGAAAGTCACCACAGTGGCAAAGATCCAAATGAAGATGCAGATCCCCTTGGCACAGGTGGGGTTCCTCCATTTCCGTGAGGCCTCCACCTGTACAATCGCCAAATAGCGGTCAACGCAGATGCACGTCAAGAAGAGGATGCTGCAGTACATGTTGACAAAGTAGCCAAAGATATGAACCAGGGAACAATTCAGGCAGTCCCCTGCACTATAGAACATGATGATCCGGACAGGCAAGGAAAAGCCCACCAAGAGATCAGTAACAATCAAGTTGATGGTGTAAATAACAGAGGTGGTTTTCGTCTTGGTACGGAAGCAGAAGACGTACAGCGCCAAGCTGTTCAGCACAACGCCCACCAGGAAGATGATGGCATTGACTACCATCAGGGCAATCCACAGGCTGTAAAATTCTGTGTACAGTTCTTTGTCGGGGTGGATGAACTTGGAGAACAAATAGATGCTGGAGTTGGGTTGCTGGGTGGAGTTGATAGAGTCAAGGACTGGCAGTTGGGTGGAGGAGGTCGACATGGTCACTGACTTCCCAGCAATCTGCAAGAAAAGAAACAGGTATCTTGATGGTTGTGTCAGCACTCTTTAGGGCTCAAAATATTGTCACCCAAGAACATTTTAACCACCCTATTTGTACATCTTCAGTAGTTATACATATTGCTGTGCTCTCTTGAGTGTCTTACCTGTCAATATGGGGTTACCAATAATGACTAGGAAAATATCTGGTTTTATAATTAGTCTTCCAGTGGTTTGGAGAAGACACAAAATCCCCACTTCAAGCTTCTCTTTCTCTACGCTGTGCCAATGTGGTTGCCCAGGGAAGTTGTGGAAGCCCCATCCCTGGAAATGTTCAAGGCCAGGTTGGATGGGGCTTGAAGCAACCTGATGAAGTGGGAGGTGTCCCTGCCCATGGAAGGGAGGTTGGAACTAGATGGTCTTTAGGGTCCCTTCCTAACGTCAGTCTCTTCCTGCCCTACCATAGGAGCAGGATAGTTCTGGCAGCCAGGGGACATCTTCCCAACCTATTAGCACAACCATGGCCCCAGCATTGGAATCCTAAAATATCACATCCCTTCCCTTGTCCAGGTGATTCTGCTAGAGAGCTACATGAAACAACATTTTCAGGAACTGTAGGACTTCCCTAAAATCTACAGATGGCTGAATTTCCCAGGAAAGCACAAGCAGGTTGTGTGGCATCTTGTAGAGATCTGCACTGAGGGCATCAGCAGCCATGATATTTCAAACCAAGGGTATCAGCTGCTCCTCCTGCCAGGGTTTGACAGTTTAATTTTCAAATCATTCCTGACTTACACACTATTTTAAACTGATTTGTATATTAAAAAGATTTAAAAAAAAAAAAGCCCAATATATACAGAGACTTGGCTGGCTTCAATAAAAACAAATGGTTGAAAAATGTCTGGAATATTTCAAAGTGGCTGAGCAGGACTTTGAGGTTAAAAAAACCAGCTAGAATCAGCACAGAATGATGCTGAAAGGCTTGAGTTATGAGGATTTGAAATCCCTGCTACCAAAGAGCCAAGTGCGGAAGGACCAGGAGACAAGGAGCTGTGAAGATGTCTTCCAGGGCTCCCAGGAGCTGCAGTGTGCCTGGGCTGCTGTCTCAATGAGGAAGGCTTGAATTGCTACAGGGGTCTGGATATCCAGATATCCCCCAGGCATGACCTATCTTCTGGCAGCTGGATTTCTGCCTGCACTAATCCTTTTTGCTGCTTATGGGTATGAGGAGTATGGACCAAAGGTGTCCTGTTGCCTGTGAGATGCTTCAAGGTGTTGGTGGCCGTGTACAAAGTGCAGGAGGAAGCAACCTAGGTCAGAAGGCTTCCAGTGAAATGTGGATCCTCAGGAGAGTTCCTACTGGCCAAAAGCAAAAGTTTTGCAGGGACAATCCTAACAGGGCCCAGAGGGCATCACAGGAGCTCTGAGCCTGCCTGACGAATGCCAAGCCCTTTCCCTACTCAGCCACAAAAAGCTCCTGAGCAGTGTGGTGGACACCTCACCACTGTACTGTGCCTTGTCTTCTGTGAGTGCACACTGCTTGCTGGTTCTTTTTCAGCCTAAGATCCACCATAACATCCATGTCCTTTTCAGCAGAGCAGTTCCCAGCCTGTACTAGTGAATAGGATCGTATGTTATGGCCAGGAGGGCTTCTGTGGAGGACTGAGTGACTTAAGTGTGGGTGCTTTCCTGCTTCTTCTCACTTTGGACAGGGCTGGTAATTAAGAGTGTTTGGTAAATGGTCAACATTCAAGACCAAGAATCCTCATGAGATGCTACAGCCTAGTTGTGGTTATTCTGTATGGTTCCTTCAAGTCAGGCGTGTGCAAAACAGAACATTTGTCAGGCAAAAGAAGAGATTAAGACTAAGAATTTAGAAGGCCAGGTGTGAAGTTTCCTCTGAAAATTCTTGGAGCTTATTGCCTCTTCTTGCCTCACATCTAGTCCATGGCAGTGGTGTGAAAGGAAAAGTTGTTTTTTAATATCCTTGAACCTGGAAGGATATTTATATTCAAATGACAATTTGTTCTGTTTAGGCAGCCCAAGTAGTTGAATTGTCCATTCAAATGGCTGGTGCTCAACCCTAAAGCCCTCCTTAGATCAAACCCAGTGCCAGATTATTCTCCCCCTGTACTCAGCACTGGTGAGGCCTCACCTCGAGCACTGGGGGCAGTTCTGGGCCCCTCACTTCAAGAAGGACGTTGAGGTGCTGGAGCAGGTCCAGAGGAGAGCAACAAGGCTGGTGAAGGGACTAGAGGGAAAGTCTTATAGGGAGAGGTTGAGGATGTTGGGGTTGTTTAGCCTGGAGAAGAGGAGACTCAGGGGGGACCTCATCACTCTCTTCAACTACCTGAAGGGAGGTTGTAGTCAGGTGGGGGCTGGGCTCTTCTCCCAGGCAACCAGTGACAGGACAAGAGGGCACAGCCTGAAGCTGCTCCAGGGGAGGTTTAGGTTGGATATTAGGAAGCACTTCCTCATGGAGAGGGTGATTAGACATTGGAATGGACTGCCCAGGGAAGTGGTGGAGGCACCATCCCTGGATGTGTTCAAGGCAAGGCTGGATGTGGCACTTAGTGCCATGGTCTAGATGGTGTGGTGGTGTTGGTCATAGGCTGGACTTGATGATCTTAAAGGTCTTTTCCAGCCTTGGTGATTCTGTGATTCTGTGATCATGCTGTAGGACTGAAATCCCAAAGGCTAGGATCATACCACCTGTAATGTCCCAAAGGACTGCGGGGTCAAAGAGGAGAAATCCTTCCTTCTGTCCACTTTTGCACTTAAGCCATCTCCAGCAGCAACTGGACACTGGAACATCTTGTGTTTTGGGAATGACCAGATTACCTCACCCTGCACTGAACTCTGGTGGCAGCCGAAGTAGAACACATGTTCACATTATTTTGTCTGGGTCTGACTGAGCCTGCAGACTCCTGGGGGAGAGTCTTGTCCCCTTACATCTTGTGCCAAGCACGCTGTCAGAGAACAACAGGAAAAACTGGACCCAAGACTGGTTAAAGGTGGTGGAGTTGCAAAGTCTGGCACCTGAGAAAGATGCATGAGGACCAGGCAGAATGCTGGCCCATTTTCTAATGATTTTCTAATATTTTCACCATCTGATCTTCTCTCTTTGTTTCCCTTTTTAATTACAAAAACAAACTGAAATGAGCAGATGCCTGGATCTGCTCCCAGATTTCTCTTTGCAGATGCTGTCAAGAGGAGCACTGTGGAAGCCACTTGCACCAGGAAATTATAAAATGGTTTGGGCTGGAAAGGATCTAGAAGATCATCTAGTTCAACCCCCTTGCCATGGGCAGGGACACCTCCCACTAGACCAGGTCGCTCCAAGCCCCATCCAACCTGCCCTTGAACTCTTCCAAGGGATAGGACATCCACAGCATCCCTGGGCAACCTGTGCCAGTGTCTCACTACCCTACACTAAAGAATTTCCTCCTAATGTCTAACCTAAATCTCCCCTCTTCCAGTTTTAATCCATTAGCCCTTGTCCTGTCACTACAAGCCCTTGTCAAAAGTCCCTCCCCAGATTTCCTGTAGCCCCTTCAGGTACTGGAAGGTGCTCTAAGGTCTCCCTGGAGCCTTCTCTTCTCCAGGCTGAACAACCTCAGCTCTCAGCCTGTCTCCATAGCAGAGGTGCTCCAACCCTCTGATCATCTTTGTGGCCTTCTCTGGGCCGACTCCAGGAGCTCCATGTCCTAAATAAGGACGTCATTGCT
Source organism: Hemiprocne comata (assembly GCA_020745705.1). Lineage (NCBI taxonomy): Eukaryota > Metazoa > Chordata > Aves > Apodiformes > Apodidae > Hemiprocne > Hemiprocne comata. The sequence continues at coordinate 161,672,235 of CM036587.1, forward strand.
CTTCAAGTGCATCATGAGCTTGTACATCTGTGTGCACACAGGTAGTTGAGCAAGGGGAGAAGACAAAATCATAGAATCATAGAATTACTAAGGTTGGAAGGGACCTTAAAGATCATCAAGTTCCAACCCCCCTGCCATGAGCAGGGAACCCTACCACTAGACCAGGTTGCACAAAACCTCATCCAACCTGGCCTTAAAAACCTCCAGGGATGGGGCAGCAACAACCTTCCTGGGCAAGCCATTCCAGTTCCTCACCACCCTTACAGTGAAGAATTTCTTCCTAATATCTAACCTAAATCTCCCCTCTCTCAGTTTAAAACCATTACTCCTTGTCTTATCACTATCTTCTCTGATGAAAAGCCCCTCCCCAGCTTTCCTGTAGGCCCCTTTCAAGTACTGGAAGGCTGCTATAAGATCTCCTCAGAGCCTTCTCTTCTCTAGGCTGAACAGCCCCAATTCTCTTAGCCTGTCTTCATAGCAGAGTTGATCCAGGCCTTTGATCATCTTGGTGGCCCTTCTCTGGACCCTGTCCAACAGGTCCATATCTTTCCTGTGCTGAGGGCACCAGAGCTGTACTCAGTACTCCAGGTGGGGTCTCACCAGAGCAGAGTAGAGGGGCAGAATCCCCTCCCTGGCCCTGCTGGCCACACTTCTTTTGATGCAGCCCAGGATGTGGTTGGCTCTCTGGCGGCTCATGTCGAGCTTCTCATCTACTACCACCCCCAAGTCCTTCTCCTCAGGACTGCTCTCTACCCATTCTGTCCCCAGCCTGTATTTGTGCCTGGGGTTGTGCCGATCCAGGTGCAGGACCTTGGACTTGGCCTTGTTGAACTTCATGAGGTTGGCATTGGCCCACCTCTCCAGCCTGTTAAGGTCCCTCTGGATGGCATCCCTTCACTCTAGGGTGTCAACCACACCACACAGTTTGGTATCATCAGCAAACTTGTGAGGATACACTCAATCCCACTGTCCATGTCTCCAACCAAGACGTTAAACAGCACTGGCCCCAATACTGACCCCTTAGGGACACCACTCATCACCTGCCTCCATTTGGATATTGAGCCATTGACCACAACTCTCTGGGTGTGGCCATCCAGCCAATTGCTTATCCACCGAGTGGTCCATTTATCAAATCCATGCCTTTTCAGTTTGGAGACCAGGATGTCATGTGGGACAGTGTCAAACACCTTGCACAAATCCAGGTAGATGACATCAGTTGCTCTGCCACCATCCACCATCTCTGTAGCCTTGCTGTAGAAGGCCACCAGATTGGTCAAGCACGACTTGCCCTTAGTGAAGCCATGTTGGCTGTCACCAATCACCTCTTTATTTTCCATGTGCCCTAGCAGACTTTCCAGGAGGATCTGCTCCAAAATCACCCATCCCATCCTGTACCATGCCCTGGAGTGCATTGAGTTGCACATGCGTTTTTCTTATTGTAAGTCTAGGGCTGTTTGCTCTGATTTTTCATCTTGTTAGCAGCTTGCCTCTGCTGGAAGATTTTTCTTCAAGCTCAGGTCCTTTATCATGAACACCTGACATTCATCTTATATTTTTCCTTTCCTGCCTCAGTGAAATCAGTAACTCAAAATGCTTTCAAATGTTCCTCATTCTCACAGTGCTACTGAGGTATGTAGGACACTTTTTAGCCTAATAGAAAAAGGTCCCCTATGAGTACTGTCCATACACAGAAATTAAAATCATCAGTGTATACAGTGTGGCTCACATAGTCACTTCTTCCCCTGAGCCCCATGTGCACTGAAAGAAATTCCAGATATAGTAAACAGCTAAAAAAATTGGTAGCATTTTGCTTGCCAAATTGAATATGCAAGAGAGAAGATGAATTAGTTTGTGTCTTTTCCCCCCTCCATCGCTGCCCTGTCTGAACTCAGAATTGAAGCAACTGTAGAAAAAAAAGTCCCAATAAATTCAATAATTCTGAAGATTTCCTCATTGACAGGCTGTGGAAAAGCTGCCTCTTGGGCTGTAGGGGTAAGTCTTCCTCTAGTCAAATTGCTACTGATGGATGTTTGGGTGAATGGCCTTTTCCTTTCTTGATGGGACTGTCCCTGTCTCATGGCTCACAAGCAGAAGAGACAGGAGCTGGACTGGCAGAACACCAACATTCCTTGGAGTGCTTTTAAGTAGATGGAGCTGGACCAAACCCCTGGTTAACAGCTACTAAGTATTTTTCCACTGTGGGTCTCCAAGCACTTAACAAAGGTACGTTGCCCCATTTTACAGCAGGCTGAACAAGGCACAGAATGACAGCGTGACCTCATGTCTGAGGAAAAGCAAACATTCCCAAAGATTTCCAATTCTGTTCCTCCCCCTGCCCCTCCATCAAAAATTATGCCAGCCAGGTCTCTCTCTGCCATCAGAAGTACTCTTGTAGGTGTTAAAGTGAGTCAGTTCAGCTACCCATCACCGTGGAGTGGTGGCATATAGCAGCCAGGGGGGTCATGGCTAAATGCATGAGGGACTTTGCAGCCTCTGCAAACCCTTATTTTGCTATTTTTCATGCTATTTGTTGCCTGCAGCCCTGGCATGAGCTCATGCAGTGCTACAAGACCCACAGTCACCTTTGCATGTGGAGTCAATAGCCCTCGTGCTAACCCCTTTCCTAAAATCTTCCAAGAGTTTGAAGGTCAACCTTCTTCACGCCTAATTTAGCTCTCAGCCCCCCGGATTTCCATGCAGTCCCTGTTTCTTGGAGCTGCCAGTCTGCAAAGCCCAAGATGGTTAATCATGCATCCTTCTCTGCATTGTCTGACCACTCCAGTTGGCCTGTGCTGTTACATTACACCTCTCAGGCTGGATTTTGTTGGTCTGGCTGTGAGACTCTGGGTAGCATTTCCTTAAAAGTACAGCAGGCATTTGGGTAGAAATGGGATAAGGGGAGGGATGAAGACTGGAAGTTGACCTGGTTTCCCTCTTCCCAATAAAGGTCCCTGCTCAGCACTGGGAGAGGGGGACTTGCTCTGAAAGACTTTCTCGTTGTTGCGTGACTCAACCAATTCCATCGTCCTTGGGCCAAACAGGAAACAGATGGTCACTGTGCTGGAATCAGGTCCTGCAGCCTCTTCCCTCGCTCTCTTGCTGCTTGGCATCACACTTGTTCAGTGAGCATGGGCAGCTCAGTGTTACATCTGCCCTGGGGGGATGTCCTTGACCATCCTGTATTTCATTCCTCCCAGCTTTTTGCTTGGTGTCAGCCTTAAGCCTCACGCTCCACTTGCTGAAGTTAATGGGGTTCACTTCCTTGACTCGGGGGACTTTTGGATCTGGCTCAGCAATTCAAGTAACAGGATGAAAAAGAAAAGGCAGGTCGTGCAGCTGAGCTTTGTCCTAACTGCTCTCCAAAAGGGTTATTTATTGGTGTGTGCAGATAGGATCTCTGCATGCAGACCCAGAGACAGAGAACGAGAGAGCCATGTGCTGGGATCAGGAAGATGAAAAGGACATTAACAAGCCTGAGCGAGTGTTATTCAGTATAAACAGCTTCAGTTTTCTCATTTCCCTGTCTTGAATCAGAACATCTGATATGGCAACCTGGCTCCTCTGTCATCCCCCCTGTCCCCCTCACCCTGCCCTGCCTGTTCGTGTTACTCTGCCGCCCAGGATGGCAGCAGCATGTGTTTAGTTTTGCAGCCTTTCCATGTTTAAACTTCCCTGGGTGATTTATCATCATATTTATAAATGAAGGGTTAAACTCACTCTCTTTCAGTTTAAATTGTGTGATTCTCCTGGCAAGCTCTCACTGAACTCTGGCTCAAACTGGCCAAATATGGTGTTTTTCTGCATGTCAAGGACCTTGCCCTATATGTGGTAGAGCTTGTTTTGTGTGCCTCGTGCTCAGCCAGGGGAGGGTGGGTTTGCTGACAGTGGGAACTGAGGGAGAAATGGAGAGAAAGGGAATGAATCCAGCTGCTGAGAGGGAAATGCTGGTGCCCATCTAACCCTTAGATTGTGAGAAGGGACCTAATGTCTGGGGGATAAAGGCAGCACCCTAAAGCAAAAATGGGGCTATTCCCAGGGCAGGGAAGATCCCATTTTTGAAGGCATCAGATCTAAGCTGTCACTTGATTCCTAGGAAGTAATGTTTCCTAGAAGCCTCCAGGTCTGAGGGTGGCTGGACAGAGTGTGTGAAACCCCAACTGCTGGGGAATCGCAGTTGGAAATAGTTAAACCAAGTCCAGAGTTGGATTATTCCTTCCCCTCCAATGCCATGGAAATAAAAGGTTATTTGGAGGCACAAAACACATAGTTCTGTGAGTGTCAGATTAAATGACACCTGCTTTCTTACAGTTTCATGTCTTGCAGTGGCTTGCAGGGCTGGATGAATGCTTTGTCCTGGTTGAGATGCTTATTATAACTTTTTCCCATGTGGACACTTGGCTGCCTCAATGAGCACTCACGTTCCAGCTCTTCCCTTGGCACTGACACTTGTTTTACTTTCTCCTCTCTTTGCTGCCTAATTTCCTGAAAATTGAGGTGATCTTTCCCTTCTGTCAAATTTTGGTTGAAATTAGCCAACAGATTGAAAAACATTAGAAGGACGGAGGAAATCAGAGCTGATAAACACACAAAGAGGCACTGAGGGTGATCCTTGTTTCCTCTAAAAAACAACCTGCAGGGAGTTTGCTAGCACTCTCTGCCACACATCCTTTCATTTAGGGCTTATTCCCTGCAAATTCACCATTGCTTTGGCACCAAAATGCTGCAAACAGGGCTGGGTGGCTTCTTTGCAAAGAGAGAGCATTTCCTGCCTCTCATTGTCTTCCTGAAGTGAAATAATTTAAGATTTACACCAAATTCTATCTTCCTCATGGTGGAACCAGCCTGACTGAGGATAGATGATAGCTGATTGCCTGGTCAGCCACAGCATGCTTGCCAACATGGAATGAAGAGCATGATGGCCAGGAACTCCTACTTTATCCAGTGGTTTGAATGGTCATGTGCAGAACTACAGCCTTTGTCTGGAAGGAGAAAGGTGTGAACTTATTTTGCACAACAGCAAGAGGGATTCATCTCCCTGACTAACTTTTGCATCTCTGAAGTTGCCCGTGAGGATCAGATTTCCCATCTTGCCAGAGGAAAAACTTGGATGTCCAGTCCCAGGCATAGCCAGGGGTTGTCCTTCAAGTCAGGTAAGCAATCACCAAGGAAGGATGTGTGGAGGCAAATGCAATGTTGGTTGTTGGGCTGGTGTTGCTGATGTGCTGTTGAGCCATTTACCTTCTGCCTGACATGCCCAGCCAGCCTAAATATGGTCCTTCATCTCCAAGGGCCTGCTGTCATGGATGGTGGGTATTGCCCTGAGTGGTGATCTGAGCTCCACCCACCATGCTGTGGTCAATTCTGTGTGTGCACCTGCATGGACCTTGTCCACCCCAGAAAGCCTAAGGCCAAAATTAGGTCCTCTGAGAGAGGGGGTCTCAGGTGCCTAGTTCAGTTTGGGACATGAAATAACCTGTGGGTGCCCAAGCAATTATTTAGTCCAATAGGTCATCCTAGGCCATGAGGGATCACTGCCAGTTAGAAGGAGAGCATATAACTCTCTGAACTGCATTCCTCTTATTCATGGAGCAAAGTGACCCAGAAGGGAGGGAGGACACTTGGCTTGGCCCAGATGACCACTCTCTGCATCTAGGCTTGAACCTACTGCTTCAAACCAGGTGATGGATCACCAGTCCTGGACACCCCAGAGACAATCTATTTAAAACTTGGAAAGATCTGCATGGTCCTCCTCCAGCCCTGTGCTAAGCATGCATGGAAAATATGGAATGAAGCTCCCAAAGATACACAGAGCAGGAAATTCATGTGCTGGCTGGTTTCTTATGAGCTTGTACCTCCTCTATGCCCATTTGCAGAGTAGTGCCTCAGCTTCTGAAAGAAGGAGCCCAGGTGTACACATACAAGCAAACCAAGTGGGATTGCATACACATTGCCTCTCCAGACCTGCAAATGAGCACCCAGCAGTGGTGGGCACCTGGAGGTCCTTCAGCATGTCTTGCTAGTACTGGTCACCCTAAAGTGCTAACAAAGGGTTTACTCCTTCACTTGCTTGTTTATACCACACTGAGTGGAAAAGCTCATAGAATCATATCATAGCATCATAGTATGGTTTGGGTTGGAAGGGGCCTTAAAGGTCATCGTGTTCCAACCCTGGGACACCTGCCACTAGACCAGGTTGCTCCAAGACCCATCCAACTTGGCCTGGGACACTTCCAGGAATGGGGTATCCACAATTTTTCTGGGCAACATCTGCCAGTGTCTCACCACCCTGACACTAAATACTTTCTTCCTAACGTCTAACCTAAATCTCCCTCTTCCAGTTTGAAACCATTCCCCCTTCCCCTATCACTCCATGCCCTTATAAAAAGTCTCTCTCTAGCTTTCCTGTAGCCCCTTCAAGTACTGGAAGCCTGCTATGGGTTCTCCCCAGAGCTTTCTCTTCTCCAGGCTGAACAACCCCAACTCCCTCAGCCTGTCTCCATAGCAGAGGTGCTCCAAGCCTCTGATCATTTTCGTCACCATCCTCTGGACAAGCTCCGATAGCTCTGTGTCCTTCTTGTGTTGGGGACTCCAGAACTGGACACAGCACTGCAGGTGGGGTGTCACCAGAGCAGAGTAGAGGAGTAGAGTCTCCTCCCTTGACCTGCTGGCCACACTTCTTTGGATGCAGCCCAGTTGGTTTCTGGGCTGCATGCACACAAGTTCCTCCTGAAACGTTCAGACCTCTACAACGCCTTATTGATACTGCTGTATTCTTCATGTCCCACTTTTCTGCATTACCACATCTTGGCCTTGGAGTGACAGAAACATTAATTGTCTTGATGAATGCTCCATAAATCATGCTGGTAGCATTTAAAAGACCAGTATCTCATAGCCTGTCAGGGCTTGTACCAAGTGCCATCTGTCACAAAGAAGCACGAGTGACATCTCTGCAGTAGGTGCTGTGTATTTCTAGCTCTGATACCTAAAGAGAAATCAGAGCATGACTTCCTGCATGTAGCTCTCTCTGTCCCTTGTGGATCAGTGTAATGTGAGGGGAAAGCACACATTTTTTTTGGGGAGAAATTTTTTTCCAAGAGGGTAAGATATATATATATATATTTATTTATTTTTTTAAACCTATATCTGGAAAGAAACACGTGTTTTGGAGTATTACAGGTCCAGCCAGTAGAGATGTATTTGTGCCTGTCTTCTTGGGAGGTTGTAACAGAGAAGTATGTTTGATTTTATTTGGATTATGGTAATCCATCTAGCATTTCAAGGGTGCCAGGGACAAAGTGCTAGAAATGTCCCTTTGGAATAACAGCGATCGTGGCTGTGCACAAGGAGAACCCTGCAGGGAAAATTACCACATAGGCACATACAGGAACTTTACAGCCAAGTGCAAAACAACACCATGGGATGTTAAACTGAGCCTGTGCCTCTCTGCTTGCTTTTGAAAAGGAAATTTTTAATGGCAAATTCAGCAATCTTTCTGCCTTCAGCTGCCTGGTTGCTCTGTCCCTTGTCAAAAAAACCTGAGAAGGACAGTGGGGAAAGAGCAGCAACAGAGGTTTGCTACTGAGGAATACCTGGGGTCCTGCAAGGCCCAGGGATTCAGGACAGAAGAGGCAATATTCACACCCTAGGAAGCACAGGGAATGGAGGTGACACAAATACAGGAAGGGACAAAGGGGTGATGCAATGGGGAGAGGGGTCAGGTGTCCCATGAGCAGGAGACCAGCCTACCACGGGTGCAGCTTTGCACCCCAGTGCTTGCTTCATGTTGTGCTACCCAGAGAAACTGAGGCACAGGGCCATGGTCTTGGCCCAGGGAATGCAGTGAGATGGGAAACCTGGTCTGTGAGCAGACATTTTTTGAGGCATCCCAGAATGGTTAACCAGATCTTAACCCTTTGGGAGACTGGTTCCTGTTGTCTCCTTTGCTAGGCACTATGTTCTCAGTGCTTTCAGGAATTTGCAAGTTTTGGATTTTCCAGGTTTGCCTGGAAAAACTTTGAGCTGCTAATGAATGCTATGAAAAGCATTCCTGAAGGATCCTGGTTGAGGACCTTGGAGAGGATCTCTTTCTCCTTAGACTGACCCAGCAAGTGGATTCAGAGAAAGGAAACATGATTTTTCCCAGAGCTGAGCTTTCACCTTGCTCCACACCAAACAGAGGTAAAACATCCCCAGTCACAGCTGACCCCATGCCAGGAAGGGCACTGTCTCCTCTCCTGGCTTCCAAAACCTGCCTAAATGCATTTCCCCAAAATTCCTGGGAATACACAGATACAAACAAGACACCACCCCACTCCTCAGCACAATACTTTACAGGGGTGAAAAACAAGTACCTTCACCCACTTTTCATCACCCCTCATCTCCTCAAGAAGCAATCAAATATCACAGCACCACCCCAAAACTCAAGAGCAGAGAAGCTCACAGTGGAGCAGCCCCTCACAGCCACTGCATCAGCCTGGTTCTCCAGGTCAGGCACCATCTGATGAACTTCCATACCTGCCACATGGGCAGAGCCAGGGGCTTCCTGAGCTGCTCATCCACACGCTGAGCACAGGACCACCCCCATCCCTGCCAGGGCTCCCTGCTGCAGTAGCCATGCTTTCCACTCTGGACTTGGAGTCTGGTCTCCAGTGACTTCCTCCTGGCCCCCTTGTCACCTCCCTAATCCCATGTCCCCCTTTCTCCCTGACCAATATCCCAAAGCATTCACTGCAACAGTCCCTGCAGTGTATTCCTCCATGACAGGCTGACTTACCTCTGGCCTGATCTCCTTTCTATGTTAGAAGAGCTGCTGGTAAGAAAATTTCCTTGTGGATCTGAATGGGATCACCCCAGGAAAGAGACATCTGTGCCTAGAAGCTGAGCAACTGGAGTGACTACAGAATATGAAGAAATGCTTAGTCTCTCACTCACTCTCCCCTCCCATCCCCTCTTCTAAATATAGCCTGGCAACTAATGGGAAAAAATACACACTACTTAAAAAAAAAAGAATTTCCACTTGTCTTTAGTGTTCAGAATTTCTCCTCAAACATCTGGCTCCTTGCCCTAAATCTCTCTGAAATTTATGGAGTGCTGGAAACCCTAAAGAGGTTCTAAAGAGGGCTCCAGCCTTCCTCATGGTGCTCATGCCTGAACATCTCTAGTAAAGAAACTGTTGTTGCCCCCCTCTTGTCTCCTCCTCGGGTCAATTTCCCAGTGTCTATGTGGGAACAAACCTTTGCTGAGGACTCACCAGCTCAAGGCCACCACAATGCCACCAGGTGGCACAAAAAGAAAATGCCTCTTTTGTCTTCCTGATATGAACTGGGATTAGGCAGAAGCATTCCTGGAAGTTGTAGGAAGTTGCTGTGCCAAATGCCACAAAGTCTGTGATATGCTTTGAACCAACCCAGCTGTCCAGACACTGAGAAGAAACCTGACACGGGGACACAAAGGGTGACCCTGCACACTTTGGTGACACTCTGGCTGCAGTCATTTGGTAGAGGGGTTAATAAGATCTAGCCAAGGACCGGGCTGAACTGGCTGAGTGTAGATGAGTCAAAGGAGGAAATAGAGAGTTTGAAGTTCTACTGAGGAGCCCAACATCATGTTCCTCCTTCCTCACACAGCCCTTCCCTACTGATGGTAGAGCCATTGTGGGTATCAGGTCTATCTCAGAGAGGGGACTTGAGTGTCCCTTAACTCTGGCTGAATGAGAAGTGATTGAGATTGGGCAAAGCATAATGAACTACCAGATCAGATTTCCAAATGTCTCTGCTGACCAATGCTGTAAGGACCCAAATCTCCCAGATCCCCCCAGATCCTACCATGATAATTCCTACTCTAAATTGGGTACCAAAAAAGCCTTCCTTTGTGGGACTTGTACAGATGTTCTCTCCAAGAGGGTTTACAGTAGCCTTAGAGGTCCCTTCTGGCAAAAAAAAAAAAAAAAGGCAGGGGAAAAAAAAAAAAGGGAGAAGCTGCATGAAATTTAGTTGTTTAGAAGGACAGGGAGGATGGATGCTGGATTTTAGTATCAGCCCTGGGCTGCTCTTTTCCCTCACCCTTTAGATAAAGCCAACACTGGTGCCAATGCAATAAACATGCAGAATATGGCCCATCACAACACGACAGGATCAACTGAGAGGCATTGAATTCCAGGTCAAGAGGTCAAATCCATAAATAGAGGAGAGGTAAACTCCACACATGCGTGTCTCACTGGAGCACAAACAGTAGCTATGGTTATTAAAGAAGGTTGACCTCATTTTCTGGAATTAGTTTTTCACCCTTGGATCTTTCCCAGGAAGACTGAGCTGATCTTTTTTTGTCTGGGTATTTTATTGATTTTCTATTTTGAGTTCCCTTGCATTGAGGGGCAGATTCTTCCCCCAGTTTCAGGAACATCCTCCTTGACTTTATGTGCCCCCTGATCCAGGAATCCAGCCTTTGACAACTGATCTCCAGCTCAGGCACGTGACTGGGCTCTCATCTGCTTTTCACTTCCTTATGACTTGGAAAGCAAGTGTGATTGGAAGCCTCCACGAGTCCTGTCTGGGTAATAATCTTGCCTTCAATTCCTTCCATCTTAGGAGTTGAACAGAGGGAACAAAAGAGAAGAAACCAACCTACAATCTAGTGTTGGGCAAGGTGGGTGAATCACAGAACCATCAAATGGTTTGGGTTGGAAGAGACACTGAAGATCTTATAGTTCCACTCATCCTGCCAGAGGCAGAGACACCTCCCACTAGACCAGGTTGCTCCAAGCCCCATCCAACCTGGCCTTGAACACTTCCAGGAACGGGACATCCACCACTTTCCTGGGAAACCTGTGCCAGTGTCTCACCACCCTCACAGGAAAGAATTTTTTCCTAATATCCAATCTAAATCTATCCTCTTCCAGTTTAAAGCCCTTACCCCTCGTCCTATCACTTCATGCCCTTCTCAGAAGTCCTTCTCCATCTTTTCTGGAGGCTCTTCAGGCACTGGAAGGTGCTCTAAGGCCTCCCTGGAGTCTTCTCTCCAGGCAGAACAATTCTAACCCTCTCAGCCTGTCTCCATAGCAGAGGTGCTCCAGCCCTCTGACCATCTTAATGACCCTTCTCTGAACCCAAGGACTTGAAACTTGGACCCAATCATTTTTATTGTCTATGGGGCAGATGCTTAAGTTTCCCCCAGCCAGTGAAGAAAACTTTTGTAGTTAAAGAATAACTCTCTCTGGAATTAAAAATGCAAGACTGAAAGAAAGAGGAGACTTTTCTCCAGGATGAGATGTTGGTACCTACACTCTGTTCACCTGCTCAGGGACTGCCTGGCCCTCCCTGTGCAAGGACTGGCTTGGTTTTCTACTTCTGCCTGATGCATGAGAGCTTTGCTCCCATCCCTGCTCACAGGATGATGAGTGCCCTGCACTCCCCCACTATCCTGACCTCTTCCTCCTTGCTGGATTTAGAGCTAGACTCAGAGTGGCAACAGCTGCAAAGTTTCAAGTTGTGCCTGAGATAGTGCAGAACATGCCATATTGGGAAGCAGATGCTGCTGTTAAGGTGGAGAAGGCACATCCGGGCTCAGGACCGTGCTGTGTCCCAGACACAGTTCCCACACTTCACCTCAGGAGGAACTGCAAGTGTAGCTGATGAATGAAGAGCTCCTATCATCTCTTGATTTTCAGTCATTTTCAGTCATGTCACCCTCCCAGAGGGAGGGGGAAAGGAAAAAAAAAAAAGCGAAGCTTTAGTACGTGGAAAATTTTCAAGCTTGTTTGTTGAATATGTGATAGTATTAAATATTGCAGTGAATGGCTTGGGATTGGAGGTGGAAGAAGGTGCTGACTCTGCCAAAAGTTATATGTGGGAGAAGGAATAATAGTTATGGCTGGGAAGGGTGCTACTGGCCCATGGTAATTCCTAGGAATCCCTTAACCACACCCTGCAAAACAGGGATGGGAAGGGCTTCGTTTAAAAGTCTTCTGTGGCATGGAGTAGCACAGCAGGAAGCCAGATAGCTCTGAAGGAGGTTGTCAGAAGTCTGATACCACACACCACTCTGGGGAGATGTCTTCTCAGTTTTTGTCAGGAGAAGGGAAGGGTACACCTTCCTAGTCCTATTCCAAAACCATAGACTCATAGAATGGTTTGGTTGGAAGGGACCTTTAAGCATCATCTAGTCCAACCCCCCTGCAGTGCTCAGGGACACTTTCCACTAGACCAGGTTTCTCAGAGCTCCATCCAACATGGCCTTGAATGTTTCCAGGGAGATGGCTTCTACCAGCTCTCTGGGCAACCCATTCCAATGTTTCACCACCCTCATTGCAAACAAATTCGTCCTTATACCTGGCCTGAATCTCTCCTCTCTTAGTTTGAAACCATCACCCCTTGTCCTATCAGTACAGGCCCCACTAAAAAGTCTGTCCCCATCTTTCCTAGAGCCCCCTTAAAGTAGTGGAAGGCTGCAATGAATTCTCCCCAGAGCCTTCCCTTCTCCAGGCTGAACAACCCCAACTCCTTCAGTCTTTCCTGACAGGAGGGGTGTTCCATCCCGCTGGTCATTTTTGTGGTGCTAAAAAGGGGAATTGATTGTCCTTTCATCCTCCACTGCAAGGGAGGAGATTGGGATTGGGCACAGTTTAGCAAACTATGGCACTGCTGAGATGGGCTCCAGGCACATGATCAGCTTTCAACATGTCTCTCTTGACCAAGTCTGTAAGGACACAAATCAGAATCCAGTGTCTGAACAACCCTGCTTTTTTTTTTTAGGAAGTTGGATTTAGGCTTTGTTATACTCAACTGCTCTTCACAAATGAATTCTCTTTTTCAGTGGTGAAGGGGAGCTTCTACCTAAGAAGTTCTTGGACACAGAATCAACAGAATCAGGCCTCAGAAAGTTGAGAAGCCTTTACCCATGGTCATGACTACACGGAGGACTCTGAAGGGTGGAATCTTTCTGGGAAACTTCTTTTTATCAGCTACTTCAGAGAAAGTGAACTCTCATAAACCACCTCCATTGAACATTCTCCCATTTTCCCTCCAACACAGATGTTCCTGAGATATTTTTCCACTATCTTGCTCCCCCACGAGGAAGCAGAAGAACTGTAAAGGGAAATGAGAGCAGGTAATGCCCACAATCACAACAACCACACACAAACACGAGCTTTTTCTCAGAAAGCAGTTTGCAGGGGAGGCTGCCCAGCTGATGTAGCTGCAGGGTTGATGGAGAGGTAACAGTGGATGGGCTCTGCTCCCTGCCAGGTGGGTAAACCCCTTACCATGGCAGATTGAGCTAATGGCATGGAGGAGAGTCTACATCCATTTTACCCTCCTCAACTACTCTTACCTCTAGTAAACCTCCTCCAGGAGATCCCTAGACCTATAAAAGTGCTAGAAAAACCTCCTGTATGTCCCTATGATATACACTGCCCATGAGCCCTAAATTCTTGATTTTCTATGGCCTCCAGGGCTACTGTGGGATGCTGTGAATCAGATGCAGAGAACTGGGTTGGTTCTCACAGATGAACCAAGGGTGGAGAAGTTGCTGCACTGGACCCTCTTCCAGGAGTCACCTTTTACGGAGCATAAGTACCAGGAAAGCATGACGTGGCATTTGGTTTAGGGGAAAAACTGTGGACACTGAGACTCTCCCCAGATATGTAGGAATTTCCAAGATGCTTGTGCTCCAATCCCATCACACGTCCTTATCGTTAACGAGCTGGATGTACATCGCCTCCCCCTGGAAGGAAAGCCTTGGACAGCAGTGTGGGAATGTTGTCAGAGGACAGGGAACAAAAGGCTGGCTTCTGTCCCAGCCCTGCAGCAGAACGTGATGGAGCAGAGCAGGGATCTGGCAGGTGCTGCCTGACAGATGACAGCACCTGCCCTAACTTTTACATCCCCCTACCAGCAGCTGGGACAGGGGAGAGGACCTGGTAGTTGGTAGGAACTGCTTGTAGCTATTCTGATTTGGCAGAGCTGAGAAGGGCCAGGAAAAACCCTGGACTTCTTGTCCTCCATCCAGCTTGGGTCCTGCTCATGCTGTGGGTGGCAGTCTCCTTGCCAATGAGGCACAAGGGTGGGAGGCCTTGTGGACTGACATGGGAAGGAGCTCAAGGGCTGGATTTGATCCCACAGAGCTGCATTTACTCAAGGTGAGTCAAAATTGGCCCCTGCAGGAGTATGGGAATTCAGGTGGGTACAGCAACCCTGTGGCAGAGGGAAGGAGGCTTGGGTGGCTGCCACAGGATCTGCAGGGATAAGGGAGCTCTCAGGGGATCAGGGCTGAGGGTTGTTCCTTCTCCCTCAGTCAGTCCTGCTCCATCACCAGTGCAGGAGGGGACTTCAGCTGTGGGGGTCTTGAAAGGTCACTCTGCTGTACTTATGGTGGTCCAGGTATGCCATGCTGGGACATCTGGGAGATCAGAGACTCCTTTGGGACCTGAACCCTGAAACATTCCCTCTTCTGCAATGCTGGGGCAGAAACATGAGCTACTTCTGCCTGGAGAAGAAGAGGTTGGACCACTTCCCCTGGTCATGTTCACCACCCCTGGGGCTGACTGCCTGACTCTCAGCATGGGCACCATATGTCAAGCCATAAAAAATGGTTCAGCTGCCCCTGTAACAGCATCTCAACAGGGTTGATGGGCAGGTGGGCCTACCTGACATAAGAAGCTCAGCAGAGAGCAGGTGGTCTTGGGACAACAGCCTCCTCTGCCAACTGCTGGAGATCACAGGCTCTTCCTCAGAGGACTGTGAAGGGCAGAGGCCACCATTAGCAGATGGCCCTGCCTCTGAAATGGCTCCCATCTGTGTGTCCATACCAGGAGGGAGATCAGACAGAGGCCATATGGGCGCCTCTGCTGCTGGGATCCAGCCACAATTTGTCTGTTTGATGAAGAACAAGTGGTTCCCAAATGACGGTCATGGCCGCTCTTGGATGAGTCAGACACGGGGGAGAAAGTGTGCAAGAACCAGCTTCCTGCCTGCTTCCCTCCCTGCCTGCTGCATAGTTGGGAATTGACTTTTCTGACTATTGCCTCCCACTCCATCTCTCTCCCCAGGCCATGGCATTCTTTGCTCACAGACTAGTTGAGCTGCAAAAACACTGGAGGTATCTGCAAGGCATGAGGAGCATGCGGCTCCTCTGGTGACCCTGAGGTCTTTCCCTGGGTGACTGGTTTGGAGTGCATGGGTCCTGCCTGTCTCCAGTTCTTGCATGACAAAGGGTGTGAAGTTGGATGTGCCCTGTTCTGGAAGAAATACACCCTGTGGGGTAGGAGACAAGATCCCTCTCTCCATCCCAGTTGTGGATCCCATCCCAGTTGTGTCTCCATCCCAGACAACCTCTTTTCACTTGTGCCTTGTGGTAGGATGAGGGGCAAGGGGTTCAAACTCGAGCACAGGAAGTTCCACCTCAACATGAGGAAGAACTTCTTTACTGTGAGGGTTACAGAGCACTGGGAGAGGCTCCCCAGAGAGGTTGTGGAGTCTCCTTCTCTGGAGACTTTCAAGCCCTGTCTGGATGCATTTCTGAGTGATCTGCCCTAGTTTTTGGTCCTGCTCTGGCAGAGGGGTTGGATTCAATGATCTTCGGAGGTCCCTTCCAACCCCTGACATTCTGTGATTCTGTGATTCTCAAAGTTCACCACTGCTCTCACAACAGGGACCAGGATCCTCAAGGATCCAACAACACGAGCTGCAAAGACCCTTTGGCAACCCAACAAGGCACCAAACTGCCCCTTGTGATCCAACCCTCATTGGGATCCCTTGTGGGGTCTTGCTCTGGCCGTTATGTCTCCCCAGCCCAGCTCTGGCCAGCAGCCACCTCTTGCTCTTTGCTGGCTATTTTTTCAGACTTTCAGGACCTAATTGCCAAGAATGCAACGTCCAGTGTCACAACCTCACCGCAGAGCTCTCCCCATTCCCAGCAAAGTATTTCCTGTTGGATTTGTTTGTCACTGGGTGCATGGGGGCAGTGGTGGTTGGAGGGGAAAGCTGTGCAGGCAGACAGAGCTTTGGCATTGCTTGGGCGCATGTGTCCTGGGGAAGTCCAAGCTGGGCTGAGAGGCTTTTGCTCAGGTCTGGCTTGAAGGCTGCAAATCAGGGGTCAGCAGGATGGTTGGTGTGGCTGCACTGGGATGTGGCTTGAGAGAGATCCCAGGCAGCTCTCAGCAATCTGCTTTTGTGTTTGGGGAGGTGGGAAGTACCATGTGGCAGGCTGAGTCAGAAAACCTCAAATGACCCCCTACCTGCAGTGCTGTGTCCAGTTCTGGAGTCCCCAACACAAGAAGGACATGGGGCTGTTGCAGGGAGTCCAGAGGAGGGCCATGAAGATGATCAGAGGGCTGGAGCAGCTCTGCTCTGGAGACAGGCTGAGAGAGTTGGGGCTGTTCAGCCTGGAGAAGAGAAGGCTCCGGGGAGACCTTAGAGCACCTTCCAGTGTCTGAAGGGGCTACAGGAAAGCTGGGGAGGGGCTTTTCACCAGACAGGGAGTGACAGGACAAGGGAGAAAGGATTAAAACTGGCAGAGGGAAGATTTAGGTTAGACATTAAGGTAGAAATTCTTTCCTGTGAGGCTGGTAAGACACTGGCACAGGTTGCCTTGAGAAGTTGTGGTGCCCCCTTCCCTGGAAGTGTTCAAGGCCAGGTTGGATGGGGCTCTGAGCAATCTGGTCTAGTGAGAGGTGTCCCTGCCCATGCAGGGGGGTTGAACTAGTTGATCTTTAAGGTCCTTTCCAACCCAAACCATTCTGTGATTCTATGAGTGCAAGGTGTGCTGTGCCCTGCAAAGCTGCAGAGGACAGAAGGGCCAATCACAAATACGTGGCAAGGAGGTGGTGGGGACCTTAGGGGACCAGTCTGGTACTTCCACCTGCTCTTATTTAGCAGTGAGCACAAACCTGGCCAGGGGCAGCAGGGTACTTCCAGGGCCATCTGTTCCATGGCCGGGCTCCTTTGCTGTACGAGCAGCCCAGGAGGAAAGACACCTGCAACTCAGAAAATCTGGTCTATGGACCCACGCTCCTCAAATGGCTTTAGAGAAACACATCCCCTCCCTGCTCCCTCTCTCTGCAAACATGCTAATCCTCCCCTCCCATCCCATTTGTTCCCCTGGTTTGTAAGGATTACGAAGGGCTCAGGGCAGGGTTGTCTTTTGTTAGACTTGCACAGAGCTCAGCGATGCTCTGGTGTGGAACAGGGCAGCATAAATCTGATGTATTACAGTAGGAAATGCCACAGTGATGAAAATCCCTATAGGAGCACACAGAAAAGAAAGGGCCCCATTTGGGGAAAAAACCCAACACATCCCAACAACAACAACAACCCCCCTCTGCTGCCACCTGATTATAAATGATTCCTAAAATTGCTGCCTCTGGAAGAAGCTGGCACATTTGCTGATTTTTTTTTGTTTTGTTTTGTTTTGCAGGGGATGTTTTCCTTTGTGTTTTCAGCTGTTTGGAATTACAGCTCCTGTCTCTGAAGGCAGTCCCTGCTCCTGTGGTGAGTGCTGTGTGAGGGGCCTCATCAGGGACAAAAAAATCTTTCTGGGGAGGTGCCTCAGTTTCCCTATCATTGAAACGACCCCTCCAAGCACAAGATGCAGAAACAAAACAACAACAAAACCATTAACTTTTGCTGGGAAGTTTTCAGGAAGGGAAGGAGGGAATCATACATTTGTTTTAAAGGGATTTCTTAATGGAAATTGCAGTGCTGGAATAACCAGTTTTTTCTTGAAGACAAATGGATGGGCAGAAGAATCCATCAGACACGGTTTGTGGTGGTGATGGGTTTTGCTATGGGATCATAGATCCTTTGTCTCTCACACAGGGCAGAGGGAGCCTGCCATGGAGTCAGGTGGGAACACAGTGATTCAGAAATGCTGGGGGATAATTTCTCTGCCTGGGATGAGGTTATAGAAAAGAAAAGATTGTCAATGATTGAACTCATTGAGATGTGGGCAATGGATGTCATGGTGGAGGGAAGATCAAGGCCCTACTCCAGCTTATGTTCATGACCTCAAAGCGTATTTTTATATCATCAGAAAAAGCTCAGCCTGCCACTGATCAATCATTCCTTTCCATAACTTCATCTTATTAGCAATAGCTTCAGACTTTTTGATGTTAGGAGGTGCTGCAAGGTGCCATTTGACATGCCCTTTGAGTCATCTGGTGGGATTTTTTTCTACAGAAGCATTATTAGATGTAATAGTGTTAAACAGGCTATAAAAAGGAACATGTGTCTCTGCTTTGGACAAAGTCCAAACCAAAGCAGTGGGAATGACCTGAGGCCAGCTGATGACCCAGCTGCCTCTTTACTGGCATCTCAGCAGGGTGCCAAGGCAGCTGCAACTACCTGATGTGAGAAGCTCAACAGAAATCGAGACAGACCAGCAGAACTGGGCTTGTTTAGTCTAGAGAAGTGGTGACTGAAGGCAGACCTGATAAAAAGTCCAGAGAGGTTTGAGGCAGCTTTGCCCAGAGAAGCTCTGGAGGTCCCATCACTGGAAGTGTTCAAGGCCAGGTTGGATGGGGCTTTGAGCAACCTGGTCTAGTGGGAGGTGTCCCTGCCCATGCAGGGGGGTTGGAAATAGGTGATCTTTAAGGTCTTTTCCAACCCAAACCTTCTATGATTCCCTGGGAATGGTACAAGGCGGGTTCATCTCCCAGGGTTGAGTTCTTTAATACAAGCCTGTACTAAATGACCAGCCCAGTGGTCCTGGTGCGAAGACCTCCTTTAAGTAAGAGAAATCTTATTGCTTGTGTCTTCTAGGGCAGGGATGTGCAATCAGCACATCTCTAATACAGAGCTGGAGCCACAACAGCAGCCTGGGCAACCTGAGGATGCCCTCATGGTGCTGGAGCTGGGAGTTAATCCCATGAATGTAACACAACTTAAGTGGCACCTTCTTGTGGACAACTTCTGCTGGCTTCTTTAAAGTAAAAATCCAGCCTGCAGTGGTTGCTAAACTGGGCTCTGCTTCTTTGGGTGCCTTTCCCTTTTCCAAGAAAAATAAACTGCAGGCTCTGTATTTTTAGATACGCCATCTGATCACAGCTAGTCATATATCAGGTCCAATTCTGTGAGTCAAAATGCTGAGCTCAACTGCTGAGCTCCCTTGGGCAAGAGCTAGTGGCTTGAGCCATCCTGAGTTTATTAATAAATCAGTGCTTTTAAAATAATCATGTGCTTTCCTAGGTAAGCTGCTCATGAGGAATCATACCCTTGGGATTTATTACTGCGAGTGTCTTAGCAGCCCTGATTCTCTGGGTGAACTTAATACTGTCGTGTGTGGGAGATGAACAGCCCTGGTATGAGACAGACCTAATCTAGGCAGGGGCCAGAGGCAGCACAACTCCTCTCCCTTTCCCTATCCTGGTTCCTGGTTCTGGTTCCTGATGTCTGCCCTTTGCTATTTCAGTCCCGGGTATCCTCCGAGGCAGCTGCTGGTTGGAATGAACTTTATGGTGGCTTCCTGCAACAGTGGGATGTGACAACTGGCTGTCTTTGTGCTGCTGACCTGTACCTGTGTGGCAGAGACAGGGGTGGGAAATGCCCATGCACCACTCCCAAATTTGCCAAAACCCTCCGAGGGTGGTGGGAGAAGGGCTAGATGGGGCAGCCTGCTTTCCTGGGCTACACCTTATCATACAATCATCAGATGGTTTGGGTTGGAAGGGATCTTAAAGATCATCTAGTTCCAACTCCCCTGCATGGGCAAGGAACACCTCTCACCAGATTGTGTTGCTCACAGCCCCATCCAGCCTGGCCTTGAACACTTCCAGGGATGGGGCATTCACAGCTTCCCTGGGCAACCTGTGCCAGTGTCTCACCACCTTTACAGTCAATAATTTATTCCTAATGTCTAATCTAAATTTACCCTCTTTCAGCCTGAAACCACCCCCCATCCCCCTGTCACTCCCTGCCCTTGTAAAAAGTCCCTTGTTGCCTTGTGCAACCCCTGCCCTGCACATCCCTGATCCACAACTCTGGACCCCTTCAGAAAATATCTGCTCAACCTGCCTTGCACAGCAGTTCACAAATGTGCACTTACTGGTGTATTATAAATCTTTGCCCCTTGCTGGCATGCTCCAGCCCTCACAAGTCTGGGTCTAACACCAGCACAGCCTGGAGACAATTTTCTGTGCATTTGATCAAAGAAGCAGGAAGCCTTGAGGCTGGAGCTTGAAAAATGGGCTGACTTGTTCCTGAAAGTTTAGTTGTTGAGTGCTTCATCACTCTAACAACAATCAATTGATCTGCATAATTGGTAGTTGGAGACAGCAAAAAATGCCTTGGCAGCCTGGATTTTTCTCAGAGATGTATTACCTGGCAAATTCAACCAGGGCAAAAGGAGCCAGCCTGGCTGCTTGGAGACTGCAACTGTGTGAGTGCCAAGCAGGTGAAACCTGGGATGACATCCCAGCTTTCTCTCTCCATCCTGCCAGAAGAAGCCCCTCGGAATGAGGATGAAATTGTGCCTGGCTAAATGTCCTGCTAATAAGCCTACTAATGGATTGGCCTCTAGATGGTCTTTAAGGTCCCTTCCAACCCAAACCATTCTGTGATTCTATGTCATACAAGAAGTTGGTCGTCTTGCTGAGCCTGCCTTGGTGTCCTCTCCTGCTGTGCCCAGGTACCCACTTTACTATGTCCTGCTGGGTTTTTCACTCTGAGAAGACCCTGGTGGGTTAATAACACCTGCCATGGTCTCTGTGTGGATCCACGTGCTCTGAGTTCAGTGGCATTTCCTCTTGCTAATGTCTACTTGTGGTGAATGAGCTCTAATGTAGGTCTTTGCAGCTGTTTGTTGCTCTGGATATAACAAAATTTTGGCAAACCTCCACAGCGTCTCCAACCTCATCCATGAGGCCAAAGCCTGCCTGTGATAGAGCTTCACTGTGGGGCAGCTCCTCAAAGGCACACAAATCCATCTCTTCTGATGTCCCATACAGAGTGCCCCAATGACAAACTCAACAGTCTAGGTCCCATAGGTCTGCCCCACTGCCAACCTCAGTGCATGCAAGCATGGGGACCTGTCTACTGGACCACCACAGTGAGGTCCATACCCCGTGTTAGCTGCAGGGTCATTTCCCAGAGCCCCATCTTTTTGGCAGGTATTTGTAGAGAAGGTGGCTGGAGGCATGAAGAGAAAGGGATATTTGACAGTGAATCATTTTGCACCAAGGTGGAAGAAGCCATCCTTTCTGTTGAGTGACAGTGGCTCTAGTGGTGCTTCCCAGGCTGTGATAGATGAAGTGCACGTCTTTTATGGATTATGCATAAGAGGTAATAAAGGATTCCATTCCTCTGTGTCTGTACACTAATGATGTATTGATCTCAGTAAATATCACCCTGAGATTGAGCAGCAGCATCCCTGGTTAGTGTCATCCTGATGGGTGACATCTTTGTGTGTCATGGCCAGCTCAGCCTAATCCCACCTGACCCACACAGCTTTACTGCCCCACTGTGCTCTGGCCCTGGGCTTCACTTTTCTATTCCCCTGATTCACCCTTCACCTCAGCACAACTATTTGTGTCTCTGGACTTTGTCATGATTAGCTGGACTCTTCCATGCCTCTCCAGGACTTACTGGATGGGAAATGTTTCTCTGCTAAGCCATCAATAGGATTTGCTCCACTATCCTTAAATCAGTCATTTGGAGCAGGAGCAAAATCTACAGCTAAGAGCTACAAATTAAAATGTGAGTATGAACACTGGAGGAGAGGTGAAAGAGAGAGCAAGAAGGGATGGCAGAGCCCTTACAGTATTTACAGATGGGCTTGCTAAGGAGCAGCAGACATTTCTCAGAAGGGGCTGTAGACTTCACTTTAGATGCCACAGGAGGTTTGCTAACGTGGACATTTAGGTAATAGGTTGTCTTACCTGGCCCTAAGCTTAGAAACTGGGAATTCATAGAAACCTGCTGCAACAGCCCGTGGTGTAAAGGGAAGTCCAAACTGAGTGCTTTTTGTGTTTGTTAGAGCATTACTCTTGTGGGGGATTTTTGGCTCCTGCTTTAAAAAAGGCTCAGGAATTTGGACCTCTCCATTTTTAGATGTCAGGACTCACATCTCCTTAAAGGGTGAGGTTTTCCTGAACGTGCTGAGCACCTGGCTGCTAAACATCCCTGTTTATATGTCCCCAGCCTGTTAAAAGGCAGTCAGCCAAAGTCCCACAGCCCTCCCTGACAAGTTGGGAGGGCAGGGTTTGGTCTTCCCCCCTGAAAGAAGATGTAGAGGCAGGACAGTCCACGTCCCCACGGGAACCACATCATCCCCAGGGCATGATGCACATAAGGGGGAGCAGAGCCACGTTGTACGTGCACTCGGTGGGATTTATTGCTCTGTTCAGCAGCCTCCCCCGTTCTGCTCTGCCTGTGGGAGAACGTGCTGTGAGAGATGTTTCATGTACAATTCCTTCCTTGGCCTTTGCCTCCTTCTTCAAGAGGGGGGAAGGAAGACTTGCAGGGTGCTTTTGACACCTTTACACTCACAAAAAGGGAAGAAATGGTTCCCTGCCTGTGATTTATCTCAGCGCACTTGGGAGATGGGGAAGGAGGTTCAATCAGAGTGAAGCAAAATGCCCTGAAATTGATTGATTAATAAGATAGCTGCTCAGTGTCATTGCTAAGTTGCCATGTGTCCTTGTAAGAAATGAGGAGGGAATTTCTTTCTAAGTGTGGCTGACAGAGATTTTTGTGCACAAAGGGAGATAGAAAAGTTTCTTAGTAAAGAGGTTGCCACCAAAAGCAGGGATTTGCCTTCGCTTGTGCCGGTAGGTGCTACAACATTGAGGGGTTGTGCATTTCTGCCTCCTTTTCCCAATGCTGCCCAGTTTTCCCCTGCTCAGGGAGGGATTTACAGAGTGAGCTGAGATGCATGATTGCATCTAATCATGGGTGACAAAGGCATTTGCCCCGGTGGTTTTCAATTGGGACTGTCACGCGCACGTAATAGGGATTAAATTTGTGTGCCCACTCCTTTTATTTCTGAATGGGGGAGTTTTAACTTTGCTGAAGGAGATGCCATGTCAGGCAGAGGGCTGGCTTTTTGCTGAAGAAGAGAAATCCGCCCTGGCATGTCAGAAATGTGAGCAGAAAAGGCACCTGGTGTTACCAAAACACAGCTGACGTGAGTATGAAGAGCTGAGTTGCCAATTCATCACTCTGTCACTGAGCATTGTCTGTGGACATGATGGGAGTTGCTCTCTGTATGATGTGCTGTGGCCAGACATGGCTCAGCTGGCAGCCCCTTGCTGATGGAGCTAGTGGGGCAAATCATCCCTCTCATTCACCCCAGCTCTGCACCAGCCACTTCCCCCATCCACGCAGCACCCAAAATAAAGATATTTCCATTCCAAAGATTTCTGCTTCCTAACCCTATATTATAAAGCTATTTTTGAGCCTTCTCAGACCACTTTTTAATGGCCCGAGACCAAAAGCCTTGTGTCTAGCTCTGCATGTCTATGCAGGGACACTTGCAGGATGTGTACGTGTATATAGAACCATAAAATCATAGAGTGGTTTGGGTTGGAAGGGACCTTAATGACCATCTAGCTCCAAGCCCCCTGCCATGGGAAGGGACACCTGCAACTAGACCAAATTGCTCCAAGCCCCATCCAACCTGGCCTGAAACACTTTGAGGGATGGGGCAGCCACATCTTCTCGGGGCAGCCTGTTCCAGTGTCTCACCACCCTCACAGTGAAGAATTTTGTCCTAATATCTCATCTCAATCTGCCCTCTTTCAGTTTGAAACCGCTCTCCCCTCATCCTCTCACTCCCTGCCCTTGTCAAAAGCCCCTCCCCAGCTTTCCTGTAGCCCCTTCAGGTACTGGAAGGTGCTCGAAGGTCTCCCTGGAGCCTTCACTTCTGCAAGCTGAACAATCCCAACTCTCTCAGCCTGCTTCAAAATGGACCATCACAAATGCACTTTAGCATCCAAATAGATCAGGTCAGTATCTAGAAAAAACCCACATTTCCCTCAATGAGCCATTCCCTTCCTTAGCACCATCCCTAAACTCCCTGACCCCCTTCTCTACCCCTGCAGCACCTGGTGCAGGAGACCCTCCTCTCCAGCGCTGTTCCCACCTGTGTGGATCCAAACCCACGTGCTTGGCTCCCATCTGCAGTGCCTCCAAACCCTCATCCCAGCCGGGTCTGGAGCACGCTGCCTTGCCGAGCTGCAGCTGGTGACTCTCCCTCCCTCTCCCCGCTGGCTCCCAGCCCCAGGCACGGCGCAGCCGGTACTCACGCAGCCGGGATGAGAAAGCTCAGCTGCTGATCCCTGAGCCTGCTCCCAGATTCCTCGACCCAGCGACCGTCTGCTCGCTCCCCAGCCCTCAGCCCGGCGCTGGGAGGATACAGGAACCAGACCCCTTTTGGTTTACTTTTACATTGACGTCAGTGTCTTTTCGAGCCTTCGCGGCTCGTTTTGGTCAAAGGATGTCTTCAGGGTGGAGGGGAGGGGGTGGGAAAGGGAGAGGAGTGAGGATGAGCTGGAGATGAGTTTTTGTGGTGTGGGCAGCCAGCAGTGGGAGGGTTTAGGGGTTAATGCTGAAAGCAGGGGTGCTTATGGGATGTGCACCGACCTTGGGTGTGGATCATCGCTTGGACCTGGGTACCTTGGAGGCCTGACCCTCACATCTGCACAGAGAGCTGCTTTCCCACCTGCACCAGCACCCTAGCTGGGAGCACGAGCCCTGCCTTTCCCCACCTTTGGCAGATGTTTGTATCTGGGTTCTGGTTCAATGGGTCAAAGGAGGGGATTCTCCCCCTGTACTCCACTCTGGTGAGACCACACCTGGAGTACTGTGTCCAGTTCTGGAGCCTCCAACACAAGAAGGACATGGAGCTGTTGGAGTGAGTCAGAGGAGGGCCAGGAAGATCATCAGAGGGCTGGAGCAGCTCTGCTCTGGAGACAGGCTGAGAGAGTTAGGGCTGTTCAGTCTAGAGAAGAGAAGGCTCCGGGGAGGTCTTAGAGCACCTTCCAGTACCTGAAGGGGCTACAGGAAAGCTGGGGAGGGGCTTTTGACAAGGGCATGGACTGACAGGACAAGGGGGGATGGTTTCAAAGACCATTTCAAAGACACTGGGCCAGGTTGCCCAGGAAAGCTGTGGCTGCCCCCTCCCTGGAAGTGTTCAAGGCCAGGTTGGATGGGTCTTGGAGCTACCTTGTCTAGTGGGAGGTGTCCCTGCTCTGTCAGCTTATGGTTCAGATTTTATCCTGAGATTTTTGCTGCACATCCATCCCCTGGCTCTGTGCAGCAGACGTGTGCATGGACACATTTTTGGGGCATGTAAAGGGGTGGTACTTGTGAGGGATTTGGAGAACACCACCAGAAAGTGGAACCTGCAAGTGCATTCATTAGTGCTGAATTATTCACGGCTAATTATTTACAGCCTTATATTTAGGGTTTCTTTCTGTCTAGGAGCAAATCTAGATTCCTTTGCATGGCCAAACAACTTCCAGGAATTCCAACTTTAGTCTTTAATGCCTTAAATGCTGATAGTTTTCTATGTGGTTTGTGAGTGCTCACTCACTTGGGGAGTGTGATGCAAACACTTGAGCACTTGGATGTTAGAGCCTCAGGTAACATGGAGCTTGCCCCAGAGGTGGTTCACAACAGCAGTTAAAATGGTGTGCTCTCCAGGTCATGGATCACCTTTCTATGATGCATTTGTCCAGTGCTTAACAAAAGACCTTAACAAATCCATTCTTAGACCATCTGTATGACACCTTGATGCAAATGGTTCATTGTAAGCTCTTGGGAGCAAGCATTGAGATAAGTCTGAAGGAACCCAGGCACCAGCACTCATCAACAGCCCCAACCACCAGGTGATACTGACATAATTGTGTTGGTCGACCCTCAGAAGCTAGTAATAAAACCTTGCAGGGAACAGGGATTATTGATAAGGAAGCATCATCTGGTACCATCAGAATGACTGGGCTCTACTGGTTCATTTAAAAACCAGTAGTGAGAAAATAGTTTTTGACCCATGTACCATCACCACAGAGAAGAAGAGCCACAGGAAGGGAATGCTCTTCAGTTGCTCAGCATGTCCATAACAGAGCCAAGTAATACGTCCAGTTTCTTGGCTATTGGATCACACACTCTACATCATAAATAATGCTAAAGTCCTGAAGATTCCCGGTGTCCTTGTCAGAACCAATACACTGTACATGGCTGAAGAAAGACAGAGTCTTATAAAAACCAGAAAAAGAGGTCCTAGTAAATCATCATGTCTATACTTAGAAATGTGTTAAGCCTTCTAAGCTCCGTTTCAGAGCACATAACATTTGTGTGGGATGTTTTGTTTTTTTTTTTTTCTTTTTCCGAGTTGAAAAATCCATCCAAAGGTCATTCAGAAACAGGAATAAAACTGTCTCTGAGATCTCAAGCTGCTGTAATAGCATTTTTGGCAGTGAATGATAAACTTGAACGGTTGAGGTTTACATGGCAGATGAAGGGAACATGTATTTGTCTATACATTAAATGACCCGGCAGTGGCCCTTTTTCATTTCTTGTCCCAACCTATCAGACTATTTATAGATTTTTTACTACAAATGGACCTCTTGAACAGAAGAAGGCAGACCAACTAGTTCAGAAGAAACCATCACAGTGGAGCTGTGCCCATAAGCCATCATTCCTGGGCAGGAGTCCCATTTTAGTGATAACCTCCTAGGTAGCAGGAATATTAACTCTTCATTTACCTGCCAGGGGTATTTACAGCCTTTCACAGCTTTTGGAGGGCATGAAGTGCTGTTCAGTGGGTTCTTATGATCATGAAGGTCTTGGTTTGAAAGGGAATTGTGGCATATCCTGGCCAGGGCTCTCAGAAATGTCTGGGGAATGAAGCCCACCAACACAAAATACAACTGACTGAAGAGACTTAACAGTCGTGTACGCAGAGCTCTCAATTTGCATGGAAAGCCTCGGCATTCCTTGATAAGTGGATGGTGATAATTGCAGCCCTTGCTCTGTTAACCCTGGAGGAGTATATCCAGGATCTGTTTTTTTGGGAAAGACCATAGAATCATAGAATGGTTAGAGTTGGAAGGGACCATAGAGACAACCCCAACTCCCTCAGCCTTTCTCCATAAGAGAGGTGCTCCAGCCCTTGGAACATTTTCGTGGCCCTCCTCTGGACATGCTCCAGCAGGTCCACGTCTTTCTTGTGATGGGGGCTCCAGAGCTGGACACAGTAGTCCAGGTGAGGTCTCACCAGGGCAGAGTAGAGGGGCAGAATCACCATGATCTCCATGTTCATTAGAGTGGGCACTGCCATGGCATCTCTTCCATGAGCCTGGCTGTGTAGATGCACAATAATGTGCACTCTCTGTACAGGGAGTCCTAGTGGAAACTGGAAGATCTTCTAGAGAGGTGAATAGGAGGCCCTCATCCCTGGATATTTTAACTTGATAACTGAGAGTTGGGTGACGTGGATTTGGACCCCTTCTGTGTGCAGGAGGGACTTTAGCTGGGAGATTTTTGCCTATTTTGAGTGAGTTTTTCAAGCTATTGGATAAAAAATAAAAATCTGAACAAGCATATTTTCATCCTTTGGTTGCTCTTATGTAGGGCTGGTGGTGAGGTGCCTCCTGGGCTGAGCTACCACTGACCTCAGAAAGGCTCAATGCTGAGATGGGTCTGGTGAGCAGATCAGATGTGGAAACAGAGGTACTTCTAGCCTTGAGAAGGTAACTTCAGGCTCCCAGTGAAATAGATTGTTACCTCTGAGGGTAACAGAGCAGTGGAACAAGCTGCCCAGAGAGGCTGTGGAGTCTCCATCCCTGGAGACATTCCAAGCCCTCCTGGAAGTGTTCCTGCTCTAGGGGGTCCTGCTTTGGCAGGGGGGTTGGACTAGATGATCTCCAGAGGTCCCTTCCAACCCTGACCATTCTGGGATTCTGTGATTGGGAAAACCACCCTAGATACACTGGGGACTTCAGACTCCAACGTAGCTGGTGGAGAAAAGGTTTAGGACCACAGTTTTAGACATCTGTTCTTGAGGTGGGAGCTAGGGAGGATGTAGGGTCTCAAACCCTCCATGGAGATGGGGTGCCACAGGTCCTCTACTGGGTTGCTGCAGCCTGTGTGATGTTCTCTTCTTCAAAGCTGAATGGCATCTCTCCAGGCTCTGTAGACTTGGCTGCTTCTTGCCTTGGGAATGTCCTGGTGCACAGTGCTCATGGCTCCAAGCAAGATGCTCCTTTCCCCAGCTTTGCCCTTCTCCCAGGGCAGGGACCCCAGGCATTGTCAGCCTCACAAGGCTTCAAGCTTCTGGGAACTCTTTTTCAGATGAATTGTTCCACTGGCTTTCCAAGCCCACACTGTGTAGAGGAGGACAAAGCAGCAGGGACAGTGTGGATTTTAGCTCAGCACATCTCTGAGGAGGTTTCTAGGGTGGAAGAAAATATTCCCTGCAGTTCCCAGTGCTGAGAGAGAAGGTGGTGCTCGAAAGCTGCAGGAGCATGGCTCTGTGCTTTGAAGACATGAACATTCATGGTATCCTGGAGAGAGCAAGAGCAGGGTGGGATCTCTCCTCTCCAACACCTGCTTCCAAAATGCCTCAGCAGCCAGGCACACCTGCATCACTCCAGACACAGCAGAGTACTTTCCAGAAGGGAACGTGCACAGGAAGAATCCAATCAGGGTTCAGTACTTCATGCAGCCAAAAAAATCCTCACCCAGCACAGGAGGACACATCACTCTCAAACTCCATGTGAGCACGGTGGGAGCTCTTTGGTTGTTCAACCTGGAGAAGGGGAAGTTTCAGGGGGACCTTAAAGCACGTTCCAGTACCTGAAGGGGCTACAGGAGAGGGACATTTTACAAGAACATGGAGTGATAGGACAAGGCGGAATGGCTTTAAACTGGAATAGGAAATAGTTTAGGAAGAAATTCTTCACTGTGAGGATAGTGAGACACTGGCACAGGCTGCCCAGAGAGGTTGTGGATGCCCCATTCCTGGAAGTGTTTCAAGGGCAGGTTGGATGGGGCTTGGAGCAACATGGTCTAGTGGGAGGTGTCCCTGCTCATGCAGGGGGGTTGGAACTAGATGATCCTTAAGGTTCCTTCCAACCCAAACCATTCTTTGATTCTACGATTCTGTGTTTTCTTCTTCTTCCCTTGCAAAAGCAGATTTTTGTGAATCAGAGCCGATCTATCAACAACAATGGCTCGTAAAGACATAAAGGTTCATCTGGGTCCCTGCCAGGGCTTATTATTTCCCCACTTTCTCCTGAGCTGAAGGTTGCATTCAGAGGCTGCATTTTCCTTGCTTTGCTGCTCAGACCTCTGTGAAGGGGCTTCAGTGTAAGGAGGGTGGGAACTTGGGCTGAGCTCATTTTGCTAGAAGCCTTTCTTTCCCTCCTTTCCCCCCCCCCCTTTTTTTTTTTTTTTTTTTTCAGAAATTTAGGGATCAGGCCAGACTGAGGGAGATGAGAAACCATTTTACTCACAAAATGAAGACACAGCAGCAGCAACTGGGATTTCCACCCCCAGCTTTCTCAATGACCAAGCAGGTTTCAACAGATCGACATGTTTACCCTTCCCCTCCTAAATCAAATAAACTTGTGATCTGAGCAGATGTCCTGGAGTCTTTAATCTAGATCTACAGGAGCATTTTACTGTATGAACCTGCAGGACTGCAATGCCACTATCTAAACAGGGTGTGTGGTGGAGAGCCTGGTCTCATGTGCTGCCTGGCTGTGTTACAGCCCAGCTCCTGATTTCTGTTGTGTAGGAAATACACTTTTCCTCCCTTCCAGGCTTGCCACAGTAAACAGAGCCCTGAGAAATCACCCTTCTATCACCAATAAAATCTGTTATTTTAAATCTTTTAAAGCAGTCTATTTTGGAGCTATTTGTGGGAGCTCCATCCTGTGTAAAATTCCATGCCCATTTCAAATACTATTGCTACATTTCTTCCATCATCTTGCTCTTCCATTCTGGCGAAAATTGAGGTTAAAAATAAAAATAAAAATACAACAACAATGTCCTGTACTGCTCAGAGTGTCTCAGACAAACTGGCAAAGCACGGTGGTTTTAAAGCTCAGTGACCAACCTTCAGAGCTCTTAAGGTTTAACTTTCCATTAGTCAGCAGGACAACTCATAGAGGTCCTAGTTCAATTGGTCAGAGAAGGATGAACATAACTAACAGCCCCATTTGCAAATGGCAGATCATCTGGTGCTTGGGAATTTTCCATGGTTTACCCTTTGATACAGGAGGTCAAGTTCTTGAGGGAACCACCTGCTCCCATCCTTGGAGAGCAAGGGGGTGGATTCCAAGCAGCAGCTGGGCTGGTGTGCAGAGGTCTTTCCAGCTGTGACAGGTTAGGATGAGCTGTGTACCATGGGAACACCAGTTCAGTGCAAAGCTGGCCATTTGTGCACTTCCACCTTGGCTGCTACTGCTCTCTACAACTACCTGAAAGGAGGTTGGAGGGAGGTGGGGGTTGATCTCTTCTCCCAAGTAACAAGTGACAGGACAAGAGGAAATAGCCTGAAGTTGTACCAGGGGAGGTTTAGATTGGATATTGGAAGAAATTTATTCACTGAAGATGTTGTCAAACAGTGAAACAGGCTGCCCAGGGAAGTGGTTGAATCACCATCCCTGGAGGCATTTAAAAGATGTGTAAATGTGGTGCTGATGGGAATGATTCAATGGTGGACTTGGAAGAGTTAGCTTAGTGGTTGGACTTGGTGATCTTAAAGGTATTTTCCAACTAGAATGATTCTGTGATTCTAACATAAGTTTGGCAGGTAAAATGCCTTTCATAGGTGGGTACGTAATCAACGCTGAGCATCTCATGAACTTTGAAATTAAAGGGATTTAACTCTCCTGGAGTAGAAAATCAGGGGCAGGAAAAAGCTATTCCCTTTAATTTCCAGCTTCACCAATTCCAGTGCTTGCCTGCCCTGCTCTCATCAGGTGTGTCCTCACTGTTTCTTGGTCAGTTTGCTCTAAGGGTTTAGTGAACTCAAGATTCGTGGCTGGAATGAGCAGAGATGTTTAGAAAGAAAATAAGACACTTTTTAATTTAAAGTAGCAGAGTCACTGGAGTGTTAGCCAGGACTTCACTGGGCTAAAATCAGCCTTCTGGGGCTAGGTAGACTCCTAGGCAATCTCACCTTGCTGATGAGCAACAATGGAAACAATGTGAACATCAATGATGCAATAAAAGGAGTGAACTATTGTAGCTAATTCTACTCCAGTTGAAATTGGTAAGAGGTCTGCCATTGGGTCCTTCAGCTTCTAGGCAGGACCTTCAACACAAACTATGGTAGGCAATGCATCCAATGGTGGGACACTGCCACAAGTTGCCCAAGGAAGTTGTGGCTGCCCCATCCCTGGAAGTGTTCAAGGTCAGGTTGGATGGGGCTTGGAACAACCTGGTGTAGTGGGAGGTATCCCTACCTATAGCAGGGGAACTGGAACTGGATGATCTTTAAGCTCCCTTCCAACCCAAACCATTCTATGATTCTGTGTATTGTGACATGGATACAGGAGCTGTCACAGGACTCTACATGAGATGCAGCAGCTTCTCCTTGGCTTCTCCAGAGTAGTCGTTTTGGGTAAAAGAGTTTCACAAAAGAATCTGTGAAAAAACAACCAACCAAAGCCTGAGCTGGAGCTCAGATGATTTTGATTCATCTTCTGCATAAGCATGAGGTTGCTCATGGCTGACTGCTCCTCCACCCATGAGCAGGGATACGTGTATCTACTGAGTAGCCTTGCCTACACCCAGACCAAGAGGTGACAGCGACATGCCTTAGAAAGGAAGCTTTCTGGGCTGTCCCTAAACCACAATTTTAAATGGTCTGTCAAGCTCTTGTATGAACATGCCAAACCATTAACATGCTCTGTGTTATGTGCAAGTGATATGGTCCTAGAGACAAATTCACTTTTGAGCCTGAGTCTGAATCATGGAAGGTGTCCTCTGATGGTGCAAAGGAGCCTAAAAGATGATGCAAATGTTGTGTTTTCTCATGTCTGCTCTGGCATGGAGCAAATAAAGATATAGCCACAGAAGGTCAAAAACATCTGCTGGTAGTGCCAAAGTTACCACTCTCCAGGCTGGAGGCCACATCCTCCAGAGAAAAGCTGGTAGAATCCACTTTTTCTGGTTTTTGAGCTGAGCAGCAGGACCTTGCTCTGAAATGGATGGGGCAGTTTGCCACAAGAGGATGCTGTGTGGGAACACCTTGAAGTGACAAACATCCACCCTCTCTGAAATTGCCTCTGTTGTCTCACAGCTGAGCAGAAGTCATGCCTGAGGATGAGGAGCTCTTGGTTTCCTCTGCTTTGGTCAGAGATCTACGGTCATTGCACCCTCCCCTCCCACCAAGCCACACATTTCTCCTGCCCTATCTGGACTGGGTAAATGTCTCTTCTTGGGAACTGACTCAAAGAACTGATGCAAAAGGGTCTTGGAAAAATGAAACAGGGCTTAATCCCATGCTGGACCAGTTCTCTGACCAGCCTTTCTGCACAAAAGTAGCATGGGAGCTCATGTGTGCTAGGAAGGTCATGGTGCTCCTTGCTGCAATAGCATGGACATAGTGTTGGTTGGTGATGACCACAGTGCTCCACTCAGTCAGTTGTTGGTAAAGACATAGTCCCATGAGTCATTACCCTTCTGAGCTCAGAAAATGCTTCTTTCTTGCTGTGCACTTGGCCTCTAACATCACGGTCTGCACTGTTGTACCAGCCTGTTGGAAGCACTGTGTTGTGTAAGCTCTGAAGAGAAAGCACCAAGCTCCTTCCATCTATTTACATAACTGAGGGTATCCATCAAACTGCCTTGAGCCTCAAGCCCATCAGGAAGATGTATTAGCACAAAAGGAAGCAGTAAAATGTTTATGGGATAGCTAGCTTGATGGTATATTTTGTAGCTTGTTGATTTGCACCCTACAAAGCCTTTGCGTGCTTGAGTAATGAGGCCAAGGTCTTTGCCCTTAGGAGTTTACTAGAAACAGGCACACATTTCATTCCTGGAAGTGATTCCAGGCCTGTTATTGATTTGTTCCTATTGATGACTTTGGGAGCTTTTGACAAAGGACAGTGGATGTGAAAACGGGGGGGGACGAAGTAGATTTCAGCAACATATTGTTTTGCTTCCATGTGCCCAGTGGCTGTGTGGGCCACAGATTAACAGGGAAGTGATGCTGTTAATTATCTTTGGCTGCCAGCACAGCTCTGAGGCAAAGCCGTGTCAAGTGTTGATGAGCAAATGCAGGTTGTGTGGCTGCTCTCTGCTGCTATTGGAAATGGCCTCCAGTTCTGAGGTTTTCTGAGGTTACTTCTGACCACTTTGGGTGGGACACGATGACATAAGCATGCTCTCCCATTTAGATTATATTTGTCATGACCTGCTTTTTATGTTGTCTTTGATCGATGAGCCAGCAGTGTGCACTTGCAGCCCAGAAAACCAACCATGTTCTGGGCTGCATCAAAACAAGCGTGGCCAGCAGGTTGAAGGAGGTGATTCTGCCCCTCTGCTCTGCTTTCATGAGGCCCCTCCTGCATTGCTGTGTCCAGTTCTGGAGTCCCCAACACTAGAAGGACGTGGAGCTCCTGGAACTAGTCCAGAGGAGGGCCATGAAGATGATCAAAAGGCTGGAGCACCTCTGCTATGGAAACAGGCTGAGAGAGTTGGGATTGTTCAGCTTGGAGAAGAAAAGGCTCCAGGAAGACCTTAGAGCACCTTCCAGTACCTGAAGGGGCTACAGGAAAGCTGGGGACTTTTTACAAGGGCATGTACTGATAGGATGACAGGAGAGCAGTTTCAAACTGAAAGAGGGGAGATTGAGATAAGATATGAGGAAGAAATTCTTCACTGTGAGGGTGGTGAGACACTGGAACAGGTTGCCCAGAGAAGCTGTGGCTGCCCCATCCCTGGAAGTGTTTCAGGCCAGGTTGGATGGGACTTTGAGCAACCTGACGT
The DNA here is from genome assembly GCA_020745705.1 of Hemiprocne comata. Lineage (NCBI taxonomy): Eukaryota > Metazoa > Chordata > Aves > Apodiformes > Apodidae > Hemiprocne > Hemiprocne comata. The sequence goes on from CM036587.1 coordinate 161,706,167, forward strand.
AGTGGGAGGTGTCCCTGCCCATGCAGGGGGGTTGGAACTAGATGATCTTTAAGGTCCCTTCCAACCCAAATAATTCTGTGATTCTATTCAGACACCCGAGTATTTGGAAAAAGTCTATTTGCAAGTGATGTTCTCATCTGTTTTGTTCCTAATTTTGGTGCATTACTAAATCAGAAGGACTTCTAAACCTCCTTCCAAGATATTATTGGTCTTATACCTGCAATCCCCTCTTATGATAGCTTAGTACATGCATCTGGCAAGTGAACCAGCAGGTCTCTTCCAAGCAGCTGCCTCCTTGGCAGCTCCTGAAGACATGGCCACCTGAAGTGATGCATATTCCATCGAAGAAGTGGGCATGTGCCTGGGGATGTGGATGGACAGGCATTTGGTAGCTTGTCAGGCAGATCCATATCTATCCATGTGGGCTCTACCTAAACTCCTTTCTCTCCTCAAGGGCAGAGTCCACAGGCAAATTCATCTTGTTGTGAAATTTCTGTCATTCTTCTGAAGAGATGGCCAGCCTGCAGTAGATACCTAGGAATTATGAGGCATCTTCTTCCACCCTGAGCAGGAGGATGGGTGCATGGCAGAGCAAGGCTGAAGCTGCTCAGGGAAAGGAAGACCTTTACCTGAAACGAGGCTGGAAAGAGCAAATGTTGGATGCACAGAATCTAAGCAGCCACTGGATCGCCTTTTGAACAGGATCAAAAGACAGGAGGGAAAAAAAGAAGAGAACAAGAAAAGCTTCTATAGGTATGTTGGTGATAAAAGTAGGGGTTGCAAGAGACCTCTGGAGATCATCTAGTCCTACCACCCTGCTAAAGCAGGGTCATCTAGACCAGGTGGCACAGGAATGCATCCAGGCAGGTTCTGAATATCTCCAGAGAAGGAGACTCCTGGGCAGCCTGTTCCAGTGCTCTGTCACCCTCAAAGTAAAGAATTTTTGCAACATGTTCAGATGGGAGGAAGACTAGGATGTCACGACCTGAGTGGAGCAACCCCAGGCGATTTAGATTGCTTTCTAAACTCCTTCTCAGAGAGGAGCCTCGGTGCAGCTGGGTCCAACCTTAGTCTCAGACCTGGCCCTCCCAGAGAGAGAGATTAAACTGCTATGGTCCCGGGAAATGCTCGACCATCCAATACCCCTTGATAGGATTAAGGTGAAATGACACTCAAGGTCTGTATTTGAATATTAGGTTTAATTAAAACTATAGAAGGAATACTGATGCTTCAATTATCTCAGACTATGTGATTGTAAAGGCTGATTATTTAGATCACAAAAATCACAACACAGATATGTTCAGGCTGCACCACCTGAGAAAAATCATGGTTAGGTGTTACTAAAGGATTTTAGGAAGGAAAAGAGACAGAGTGACAGAGACAATAGGAGAAGAAAAGTTAAAGAGACAGATAACAGAAAATCACCAGCATTGGGTGGATCCAGTGTTGGGCCAGCCAACGGGGGAGGGTTGGTGTCAATGAGCTGGGAAACGACCTGTCAGCAACAAGCTGGGAGAGATTTGAGCAGGTGCAGCAGAACTGCTCCCCTGTTAGTGAAAAACTGAAGGAATATAAAGTGTGCCCTTCCCCACCAGGAATGGCACAGGCCCAAACTAACTGGCACCACCTAAAAGCTGCAGCAGATAGAATGATGGTGCTTATGAAGGAACAAAAGCTGTGATTAGAAGTTAAAAGCCATGGTTTGTGGCACGTTGGGGGCTTGCTTGCCTTGCGTGCAAAAAAGAAATTAAACAGTTGCCTTCCCTGGAAAAAAAAAACAACTCTGCAGATATAGGATATGCTGCTTTGAAATCAGAAAGTGGAACACTTAAGGCATCACTGACTTTTGAAAAAGAGTGTTGAGAGAAACTGGGGACACGCCCAGTGCTGCCCTCAATCTCAGCTGAACAAATCTGCAAAATAATGGGTTGTGTGGATCCTGGCACTTGGGTCAGGGACCTCTGGATGACAACGATGAGTCAGTAGAAGATTGTGATTGTGGCCATACCTCTTTGGCCATTTATTAAAACTGAAACTGCTAATGAGGGAGAGGGCTATATTTGTACTACTGCACAAACTGTCCTTTAGTCTCCCAGTGAGTTGGCAAAAATCACAGAATCACAGAATTGTCACAGTTGGAAAGGACCTCTGGGATCATTGAGTCCAACCATCAGTACAAACCCCCCTCCAGCAAACAATCACAACTAACCACACACACCCCACCGAAAAACACCCACAAAAACCCCTCACAAACTTGGCCACTAGAACATGCCCTGAAGTGCAGCATCTACATGTTTCTTGAACACCTCCAAGGATGGTGACTCAACCACCTCCCTGGCAGCCTGTTCCAGTCCCTGATCACTCTTTCAGCATAGAAATTCTTCCTAATATCCAATCTGAACCTCCCCCACCACAACTTCAGGCCATACAAGAAAAGTTTTCCAGGCATCCAGAGGAATCTGAAACGGAATATATGTGGCAAGTTTCCCCCATGGGGAGACAACTGAATCCTCTTAAATGAGGAAGAAACAGCAAAAACTTGCTTCCCCAGGCAGAAAAGTGAGCCACACTGCTCAGCCAGTGTCAGTTTTACAAAGGCTCACAGATAAATGCAAGGAACCTGTCATTAGCATCCCAATAGAATCATAGAAACACAGAACGGTTTGGGTTGAAAGGGACCTTAAAGATCATCTTGTTCCAACTTCCCTGCATGGGCAGGGACACCTCCCACTAGACCAGGTTGCTCAGAGCTCCATCCAACCTGGCCTTGAACGCCCCCAGGGATGGGGCAGCCACAGCTTCTCTGGGAAACCTGTTCCAGTGTCTCACCACCCTCACACTAAAGAATTTCCTCCTAATGTCTAATCTAAATCTCCCTTCTTCCAGTTTCAATCCATTCCCTCTTGTCCTCTCACTACAAGCCCTCGTGAAATGTCTCTCCCCAGCTTTCCTGTAGCCTCTTCAGGTACTGAAAGGTCGCTGTGAGGTCTCCCTGGAGCCTTCTCTTCTCCAGGCTGAACAATCCCAACTCTTTCAGCCTGTCTCTGTAGCAGAGGTGCTCCAGCCCAAACAAGGTCTGTGTAGACTTTCTTATTGACAATGAGGCACAAATGTCAATGATTACAAGAAAAACAGAAGAGGACTTAAACACAGAAGCCTGTCACAGAAAAGAGAGCTACACAGGAATGGATGGGATCACAAAAGAATGTAAGCAGCTGCTGGATTGACTTTTTAACAGGGACAAAAGGCAGGAGGAAAAAAAAAAGAAAAGAACAAGAAAATCTACAGGTACTTCAGTGATAAAAGACTGCCCAGAGAGGTTGTGGAGTCTCCTTCGCTGGAGACATTCAAAACCGGCCTGGACAAGTTCCTGTGTGATGTGACCCTGCCTGGCAGGGGGGTTGGACTAGATGATCTTTCAAGGTCCCTTCCAACCCCTAAGATTCTGTGATTCTGTGAAAAGGAAGAGTAGGGAAAATATAGGTCCTCTCCAGAAGGAAACAGGAAACCTAGTTAGTTACCTGGGATATGGAGAAGGCTGAGGTATTTAAGGACTTCTTTGCCTCTCTCTTCACTGGCAAGTGCTCAAGCCACACTGCCTAAGTCACAGAAGACAAAGGCTAGGACTGGGAGAATGAAGAACCACCCACAGTAGGAGATCAAGTTCATGATCTATGCTGTGCTTGCACTGGACACGTTCTTTCTTCAGCTGGGTTTTGTGCTCTGGCCAGTGCCTTTACTGCAGAGTGATGCTGCAAGGGCAGCAAGCCAAGTCCTTGACTCACCACTTGCTTTTCTTCTTATGGGGTCCCTGTTCAGTAGAGTTGAGGTGCATGGACAGCCTGAGGTCATCTCCTGAGGCAGTCAGACACCACAAAACCTTTAGTTTAATGTATGGAAAATGGATTTCTATGGAGGATGAGCCACTCGCAAGTCCTAAATCACACATCTCTATCTCCTCTCCACAGATAAAGTCCTCTGAAGGAGGCCAAGTGTGGTTCATATTGCCTTTTCCCTCCATCCATCAATCCTGCTCTGACCTGAAGCAAGAAGACTGATAACCTTTTCCAAAGTACTAAAGGGAACAATCTGAATCACTTGAGGATGAGTCAGGTTTGGATGGCTTCCCCACAGGCAGGCTTGGCAGCTGGCCTAGCACCCTTGCAAAAGAATGAACCAGCTCTATTCCATCACAGCTGGTGGGGGAAGAGGTCTTCTCAGAACAGCTCATGTTTCCAGACTGGAGCCAACCATGTTTTGCACAGCTGAAGGTGTTTGGGGGAGGCACATCAGGTTCCAAGTGCAATGTCCCTGGCATTTTCACTGGTGGATGAAGGTCTATGTGCTTGTGGATGAGGCTGAGGTGAAGAGGGTCATGAGAGAGACCTGGGGGAGTTTTGGGGAAGCTATTTTCTGTGATTACCTCCTCATCATTTGTGCATTCTCCAACACCGAGGGCTGTGACTTCTGACCCTCTCCTCTGAGGTCAGTGAGAATTTTTCTATGTACACCAAGGGAAGGAAGTCCTGCCCATTTCTGGACTCTGAACAACCAGGTGTCACAAGGTGAACTTGCCAATCAGATGGAAACACTGGGTTTGAGGGTATGAGAAGATGGTCAGGCGTGGTCAGGCAGAAGCTGCCTAAAAAGGGACATTTAGTGGTATGTGAGATGCCCTTGGGAATATTGCCTATCGACAGGTTCAGAAGGTGGTGGACCTCCTGTGGCTCCTGGGGGGCCAAATCTTCCATCCTCAGATGGACCTCTCAGACACTCTGGTATGAGGCATTGTTGTGTGGGCAATGGTTGGAGCTTGCAGAGGCTGTGGGCTGGAGGACGATGACATGAGTCAAGGCTTTTGACATGTGCTTTTGACATGGAAGGTAGATTTTGGCCATGTTTGCCATGTACAGACTCATCCTCTGAGACTGGATGTCCTGATGTCTCAGCATGTTCCTCTTCATCGTTCCCTGTAGCTCCATCAAGGAATCTGGGGCAGGACATTCTAATTTTCCATGGGTAGGGGGGGTCTATTTGAGGGATGCCAGGTATATCTTATTAGTATTAAATGTCCTCCAGCTTAACACCCCTCCTGACTGAAAGGCAAGTCACATCATGGGTCAGTACTTGCTTATTGGATTCCTCTTTTCTCACTTCAGCTCTTTCACATTCAAAGGGACTGAACCTTTGCATTGAAAGAGGAACTTCCAGGTGCTAAGTAGGTCCTGCAGCAAACCCGAGCTACAAAACCTGCTCCTCCCCACCCAACCCTTGCTGTATAATTTCTGTGGTCCTCACACCCAGGAAACCTTTTGGCCACGTGGGTGGGAATGTCTCACCAGCTCCAGGCTGGCATTCAGCTCAGGATGGAGACCCAGACATGTAGGAATCTCCATGTCCTTGTGCACTAGGTGTCTGAGTTCCATTATACTCTGTGGAGACCTAGCTAACACAGACTGACCAGAAAGGTCTTGATTCAGTTGCAGATGTGCAGGCCCCACACACTGTGTGAAAAGATCTCCAGCATCTCACTTGGCCTCCAGCTGCTCACAGGACATGGATTTTGCAAAGCCCTGCTGCACATTAACCTAAGCTTTCCACCACTCTTAAACATTCCCATCCCCAAGAAGCAGGATAAAAAACCCCAACCCAGGTCTCTCCAACTTTCCTCCAACTCTAAGAAGCAAAAGGACTACACAGCCTGATCCACTTTTCCCTCCTCTTTCCCCAGCTCTTCTGAGGGAACACCATGGCCCGTTCTGGTGCTTCGTGACACCAGTTTCTCCGAAGGCAGTGAAACTGCAGGGCAGAGGCGAGGCACATTCCTGATAGGACCAAGATAGCTTTTCCCATAGCTCCCAGGCAGTGGGAACAGGGCACTTTTTCAAAGGACGGCTGTGACTAAAGTTAAAATAACAGGAGGAACAGAGCAGGAGATCTGAGCAGGATTATAGTACTTGGGTCTCGATGCCTTCAAATTAAAAGGGAAAAGATAAGATGACAAAAGGATGAGCCTGGGGAGCTTCCAAAATGCTTCTGCAACCACTTTGATATCTCTGTGGTCTCAGAGCACCATCGGAATAAATTTGCCTCATTCCATCTTGTACATCCCATCTGAGCTGCAGTTTTGTTTTCATTAACAGGGATTACCTAGTCCTGTGGTTTTGTTATTGTTTCCAAAAGATTCCTCCTGCTGTTGGCGTTGTTGAGTCCCTCTTCCTACCCCCTCAATGGAAGAACAATATTGATACAAGGTCTAAAGCACTTAAAATCAGATGGCCCGAGTGTTGTTTACAGCTTCGAAGCCCCAAGCTCTCTTTGTCCCTCTGATTTTTCCACGAGTTTACAAGCCATGGAAAATCTTGTCCGTTTTCAACTTATAAATCTCCATCAGCTACATAACTGCCTCTCATGAGAAAATAAATAGATGGGTACTCTGGGGTCACTGTGGTGTTGTAGGTGACAATCTCTGAAGCGTTCACAATGGAGCCCATGCGGCCTGTAAGAGCAAGGAAAGGGGAAAGTAATGCCTTATTATTTTAAAGCTATATCTTGAAAAAGAGGAACTTGTGCCAGGACAGTTTATTTTGGTTAAAGCCAAGTTGTGCTGTGATTCCCCCGAGGCGAGACTGAACTTGAGGGCATGGAGCTGGAGAGACACATGCTTGGGGTGGGACTGAGAGTGTAATTGATGCTGAGTGATTGTTGATGCTCAGGACCATCAGCAACAGGGTTGGATCAGGTGGAAAACATTATCTTCTCCGTGTATATCCAGACAGCTGTAGGGAATGAGGAACACTGGGGACTTAAGTCACAGCTGAGCTCACCTTGTCCAACACCTTGATGTTACTGGAGCTCAGCCTTGTGGCTGTTTGGCTTCACCTGTTCCACCATGGCTGCAGCTGAGAGGATGCAAAGGCTGTGTCTGTGTCAGTAAATTATACCCAAAAATCCCAGGGACCTAAATGTGAGCTATACAGTCGACTTAAACACAGGCTTATGGGGTGTGGTTGTGGTTGGTCACACCAAAACGCTGTGTTGCACTGCTGTGGGTCTAACCCTGTGGGGCTGGGCTGATCCATGGCCAATGGAACAACCCAGTCACAGCTGCAAACAAAGCCCAGATCACAGAGTGACAGGACAATTCAGGTCAGAAGGGATTTCTGCAGTCTCTGTTTCGTTCCCCTGGATCAAAGCAGCATCAGGGACATCTGGGCGTTTGTTTTGTGGTGAAACACCAGGTCGGTACCTTATCACATGTGCACCTTGGGGAACTTAACCTGTGGCAAAGAAAGGCTATTCATTGCATTCTGGGACATACACTGTCACCTCCAGTCAAATTGCTGCCTCCAGACCATACCCCAGGGAAATGGTGATGCTAGTGGATGAGGATTTTCCCTTCACTCATCCTTTTGTTACTGGAGAATCATGGGATGGCTAGGGCTGTAAAGGACCTTGAAGATCATCTAGTTCCAACCCCTGCATGGGCAGGGACACCTCCCACTAGACCAGGTTGCTCCAAGCCCCATCCAACCTGGCCTTGAGCACTTCCAGGGATGGGACATCCACAACTCCTCTGGCCAACCTGGGCCAGTGTCTCACCACCTTCACCAGAAAGGATTTCTTCCTAATGTCTAACTTAAATCTGCTCTCTTCCAGTTTAAAGCCACTCCCCCTTGGCCTGTCTGAAGTGGGAATCATCAGAGGGAACAAACTGGCTGAGTTATTTTCCACAGCCTTTGGGTTAATCTGATTAAAATCACAGGAGCAGGGTCATTTTCAAGTTGCTTTATGGGTGTCTGGGTGTCTCCTCTGTGCCTACAAGGGAATTGAGGCTTTATGGTCTGTATGTTCATCCACTGTATAAGAACAGAGTAAACAGGCATCACGTTTTTCCTCCAGGTGTTCTCCCTGCCTCCAATACTTGTGCATTAAAGGTCCTCTGAGTTGCATGTTGCTTTTACATATTTAGTATTTTTCTTCATCACCTACCGTCCTGTTGACTTGTGCAATTTTTTGCACCCACAAGACCTTGTGGCAAGGATTTGCACATTTTGACCACACATGACATCAAGAACTTGCATATGTTCTGGAGCTTCCTTGAGTTGATTTGATTAAAGACCTAGATTTTGCATTAAAAGAGACCGTGAAAAATCAGTCTCTGTACCCTTTATGTGCCTTTCATGGTTTTATAAATCTCTGTCATCCCTCCTGTTACTCATCTTTTTTTTTTCCAGCCTGAAGGATCCTGGTGTGCAATTCATTCCTAACTTTCAGCTTGCCGAAACCTGAGATGATGTTTTCATGGTGCTTCCAAACCAAGATCTTGTTCCAGCCCATCGTTTCAATCTGCATTTTCAAACCCCACTTAAACCATTTCCGATCCTTCCCATATGGAACAAGCAGCACAGCTTGATACTCTAAGCAGCAAAATTTTCCATAAAGGGAGACGTGATCATTTGCTGAAGAAACAGAAGTCATCTGAAATAAATGTCAGAGGGAACATGTGGTCATTAAATGTGAGCAGCAAAAGCAATAATCACCCCAGCCCCATGAGAGTATGTGCCATACAATCACAAAATCATAGAATCATACAATATGCTGAGTTGGAAGGGTCCCATCAGGATCATCGAGTCCAACTCCTGTCCCTGTGTAGGGCACCCCAAGAATCACACCATGGGCCTGAGAGCATCATCCAAATGCTTCTTGAACTCAGGCAGGATTGGTGCTGTGACCACTGCCCTGGGGAGCTTGTTCCAGTGCTCAGCCACCCTCTGGGTGAAAAACCTTTTCCTGATGTCCAACCTAAACCTGCCCTGATTCAGCTTCCTGCCATTTCCCTGAGTCCTGTCATTGGTCACAGGAGTGAAGAGATCAGGACCTGCCCCATCTCTTCCCCTGGTGAGGAAGGCACAGACTGCAATGAGGTCACCCCTCAGCCTCCTCTTCTCCAAGCTGAATAATCCAAGTGACCTCAGCTGCTCCTCATAAGTCATCCCTTCCAAATCCTTCACCATGTCTTCCTTGTTCACCTGCCAGGGACATGGAAAACGAGCAGCAATGCAGGGAGGCAGCAGGGACTGTTGGCTTTGAAATCACACCCAGAGCTTCAGAGCCAAACCTCTGAAACTGCAAACTCCAGCTGTGAAATCTGCAAACAGGAATCAAACTGGCTAAACATCCTCATTCCTTCCAGGAACGTGACTGTGCAACCAGGGCCCTGGGGATTTCTGCAGTATCTTCCACCCCTTTGCAGTCCCCTGGAGATTCAGACCAAGCTGGCTTTGCATGGAGTAGGACGAAGGCTTATCCTGCTGGAAAGGAGCTGGGATGAACACAGCTCAAAGCTGCCCTGAGATGTGCCAGTGGAAAACGTTGGAGGTGGCAACACAGAGAAGGATCAACAAGAAATAGTAAAAAAACTTTAGCTCATTTTGCCCTTCAGAGCAGTAACCAGCAGGGTCCATTTTTTCCTTTTGCTCTGACTGTCCTGTCTCTGTGCACTGTTTGAAATGGTCCCCTCACCCAGAGGGGCTGTGGGTGTTGTACCCACCATCGGGTGGGAGGGAAGGATGGGGACAATCCCTTCTCTGCAACCCCAACTGTTCAATGGCTCCCTGCCCTGCTGGTGTGCCCGCTTGCTGGATGTTTTTCTCCTGTCCAACCTGTTTGGAAAATGCTGTTTTTCTTTTTCCAGAATTTCTGAACAACTCAGTCCTACCCCAAACTTGTTTGTCCCCTCATGTTCCCTTGTTTTATTTTTTTATATTCAGGAGAATCAGTGGTTTGGAGAGAGCTGGAGTGTCTGAAGCTCTGCATTGTTTTGTCTCTCCTCCACAGGCTTTTCTGTCCCAGGAGTTTTTCTTTCCATCTTCATCTCATCTGCCAAAAGATTTTTTCTGGGAATTGCCTTCCTGATACTGCCATTCCCTGTTTGTCTCATCTGCTCTGTTGCAGTTTCCTTGGCTGCAAAAGGAGCATTTCCAAGCTGGCTGCAGTAGCCAGAACTGACATACTCTTGTCTGGAAATTGTTGGGCTAGAAAGGGCTGCTGAGAAAGCTGATTGTCATTGCACATCCAAATCTTCCCATTAAGGGCACAGACAGTAAAAAGTGTGTGGTTTAATTGCTCTGAGATGTAGTTACTGCATTCCTTTCTATATTTTTATTTTTTGTTTGTTTTTTAAATGTATTTGGTTACAATTCCTCCCTAAATAAATCCTCAGCCCCTTTTTTTTTTTAATAGGTAGAGACTCACTTCCCCAAATAAAAAAACAAAACAACCCTCATCTCCCAACATAAAGTAAAAAAAATTCTGATTTTGCTGCAACTAGACAATAATGAACATCTTAATCAGGATTAAACAGCTACAGGAGATTGCTGGTCCATAGGGAAGAATGGGAGAAAGGAAAGAAGAAGGGGAAAAGACAAACTTTCTGACTTAAAGCAGAGGGGTCAGCAGAGAGGCAGGATCCCTGGACACGACTACCAGAGCAGAGGCTGGTTGGGAGGAAGATTTCAAAATGAGCAGGAATGGCATTTCTGAGGATGTGCTGGAGCACCTCTGCTATGGAGACAGGCTGAGACAAGTTGGGCTTGTTCAGCCTGGAGAAGAGAAAGCTCCAGGGAGACCTTAGAGCACCTCCCAGTGCTTGAAGGGGCTGCAGAAAAGATGGGGAGGGACTTTTGACAAGGGCTTGTAAGTGATAGGACAAGTGGGAATGGATTCAAACAGAAAGAGGATAGATTTAGGTTAGACATTAAGAAGAAATTCTTTGCTGTGAGGGTGGTGAGACACTGGCACAGGTTGCCCAGGAAAGTTGTGGCTGCCCCATCCCTGGACGTGTTCAAGTCCAGGTTGGATGGGGCCTGGAGCAACCTGATCTAGTGGGAGGTGTTCCTGCCCATGCAGGGCTGTGGGATCTAGATGATCTTTAAGGTCCCTTCCAACCCAAACGCTTTCATGATTCTGTGATTGTGTAGTGCAGCACTTTGATGCTGGAGATACCAACTAGCACTCTAGGGTTGCTTCAGCAAACCAGCAACCTCTGTACAAGTGGGAAATGGTGGCACTTGTCTGGACTTCAGGAAGGCTGGAGTGTGTGTTGATTGGTTTGCAGGGACTGTTTAATCAGGAGAACTTGGTGTCCCGACTAGGGATCGGCTTCGGCCGCACCCCGGTGGTGAGATTTGCGAACTTGATTACACTCTGACGTTTCTTACTAACATTTACAGACATTCACCCATTCACACACACCTCTACTATACACTTGCTTCCTTTAATCTCCCCAAAGGCTCTCTCCAAGTTCTCTCCCTCATTTTCTGTCCGGGACCGAGATTGGGGGTTGGAGATTGGGAGGGGGATAGGATTGTTTGTATTGTATTGTACTGTTGCTATATTGTATTGCATTATTCTTCCCTACGATTGCTGTTGCTCTGTAGTTCTGTAGCAATAACCCCGCCTAGATAGTAGTGCCTTTAATAAACCCATTGATTTTTAAACACTGTTTGTGAGTGTGACAGGGAGTGGTCCTCAGCCCTCGATTCCCTTTGTGTAGGGCAGTGAGTCGCAGTTTTCCTATCTCGGTTTGCGACACTTGGGTAAATTGGGTGAGTCATGTCACTGATATGGTTTCCCATGACACCTGGGGGTTATGGGACAGGACCATCCCAGGGAGCATGTTGTGGTAGGTCCATCAGCACGGGGTGGACATAACTGGGCCAGGAGGAAACTGCTGCATGAGACAGCATTAGCAATGGACACAGCCTGTCTTCACACCTTTTATTTCCATCCTGTCCTTTACACATGCATTGTCTTTGAGACCCCAGCTTTGCCAGCCCTGAACTCATGGCACTGAATCATTCTGTGGCCCAAACCATTCCATGATTCTATGATTCTGTGTTTACTGTAGGGTCCTCACAACCTCCACTGCAACAAACGACTGATTTTTCTTCTGTTCTGGCCAGAGGTTGTCTCTCTTCCCAAATCCTCTTTCCTGTTTGATCCCACTCACCTCATCCAGGCTAAAACCAGATTGCAAACCTTCAGAGCCCTTGGCCAACCTTCTTTTGACTTCAGCAGCCTCAGGCTTTTACATCATTGCTCAGTAAATTTCCCAAAAGAATTCTGGCATGAACTATTAAGAAAAAGGATGCCGTAGATGAGCAGTGATGAACCACCACATGTAACTCTGGATACTCTTATTCACCATCTGTTTTAACTCCAGATGTGCACAGATTGAAAAATGTTTGAGAAGGATCTACTGGCCTGGCAAAGTGAAGTAATTTTCCTCCAGTTTTGCTTTTTGGATGACTTGTTCCTATTTTTCTGGACACAGATCCTCTTTCACAGAAGTTGTGAGATTGCAGTTGGAGGCGAGGGGACATGGAACAGCTTGATGACATAGTATATCATAGAATCATAGAACAGTTTGGGTTTGAAGGGACCTTTACAGGTCATCTAGTAAAACATCTTCAACTAGATCAGTCCATGCCCTACACAGTGCCTAAACCCAGCTCTGGGTCCAGCCCTGAATGTGATGCTGTGCCACCAGAAGCAGCCCTTGGACCACACAAGGTCTGTGTCATTTCAGGTCTGTGCAGAGCAAGTTTTGAGCCTAACAGTTTGCTCTTGGAGCACTGTGGATCCTGTGGGCAGTCTCACTGCATGACTAAAGAGTCAGACCCAGAGGGAAGGAGCTGCTGGGTCACGTTGGGACACTGTTTTGAGGAACATGAGGAACATTGTTTTGGGAGTGTGGACTGTGTTAGGGTTTGGATCTTCTCTGGTCATGGCTGGGTTTTCTCTCAGCTGGCATCAGGATCAGTGTGAGGATGACTCCACACTGGCTGCAAACCTTGATGAGAAACCCAAATCTTCCAGTTCTTTCATGCTTTGCAGTGTAGAGCAGTTCAGAGATGCACCTCAGCTACCGTAAATTGTGTTTGGCTAGAGAAGCCTTTGGTTTTGATCTCAAGGCATCAAGAACTGGTGAGTCCACCCCTTCCCAGACTGGCTTGTTTTAGTGGTTTATCATCTGCCTTGTTAAAACATCAACTTAATTTTTCTTTGGAATTTGTTGTGTTTCCAAAGTACAAGGTTGAGCCATTCTGTCACATTAAATCTCTCCTGCAGACACTCCAAAGGTCTGTGCTGACCTTATCTCACTTCTTTGCCAGTAGACAGCTGACCACTGGGGCAGAACAGCTGATTTATCCTAACGTAAATCAAAGCACAAACGTATCCCAAACCTGGTTTTATTTGGACAAGAGAGATTCTTGAGCACAGCTGCGATTATGTGAATGCAGTGGGTGAGCCTGGGGAAATCTGGGCTGCTGCGAGGACAGATAATCCTGTGTGGTGCTGTTATGAGTGTCACAAACAAGGCACAGCCCACCTGGCAGGCACACAGCCCATCCAGGCACCGGGGAGGGTGCACAAATGCATGTGGGCATGGAGAGCTCTGGTATTCCCCAACAGCTTTCTGTCAGAAGCCAGAAAAGGTCTAGGTGTGGAAATGTGGTCGCTGACATGTTTCTGCCTCTGCCTTTTCAACTCTGCCCTTCTGCTGCACTCTGGTGAGACCCCAGCTTCTGTGTAGGGTCCAGCTTTGGGGCCCCCCAGCACAAGAAGGACATGGAGCTGTTAGAGTGAGTCCAGAGGAGGCCACAAAGATGATCAGAGAACTGAAGCACCTCTGCTCTGGAGACAGGCAGAGATAGTTGGGGTTGCTCAGCCTGGAGAAGAGAATTTTCCGGGGAGACCTTATTGTGACCTTCCAGTACCTGAAGGGGCTACAGAAACTCTGGTGAGGGGCTTTTTACAAGGGCATGGAGTGATAGGATGAGGGGGGCACAGTTTTAAGCTGAAAGAGGGGAGATTGGGATATTAGGAAGAAATTCTTTCCTGTGAGGGTGGTGAGACACTGGAACAGGTTGCCCAGAGAAGTTGTGGCTGCCCCATCCCTGCAAGTGTTCAAGGCTAATTTGGACCTGGGCTTGGAGCTACCTGGTCTAGTGGGAGGTGTCCCTGCCCATGCAGGGGGTTTGGAACTAGATGATCTTTAAGGTCCCTTCAAAGCCAAACCATTCTGTGATTCCATGATTCCATGATTCTATGATTCTATGGTTCTATGATTCTACGGTTCTATGATTCTATGTTTCCATGACTTGCATCCCTGTGGCTTGTAGTGTCCCCAGGTTCTTGTGGCTGGGTCCTGCCCTCCAGAAGCCACACTGAATTTCTCAACCTCCTCCTTACCAGCTGAGGAACCTGGGGCACATCCTGACTGAAAGCTGAGAGTGTGACCCTGTGCCAGAAAACTGCAATTTTTACCTCAAGTAGGAGGGTGCAAGACAGAGATTTGCCCTGTGTTAAAGCTTCATCTTTTGTCAAACGTTCAGCACCCCCAGCTAAGCCTTTGATTAAAAAAACCCAAAACACCACAACTTTATTTATTGTTGTTTTGCATACCTGAGAATACCCTTGGGTCTGCTGTTGTTTTCTCCAACAGCACCTGCCACAGACGCTGCCAAGAAAAATAAAAATATGATCCCTCCAAGCCTCTGGCTCTGCTGGCTTTCAGTCCTTGCCCTGCTGTGGATGCCTTGCACCTACCCCACCATGGTGCAGGAGATGTAGTTAAGAGGTAGAAGTCCCCAGTTCCCAGCTTTTGAGTAGCTCATGTGGAGCACTCTGGAAGCTTACTCTGCACCCACTCTTATCTAAACACGCCTAAGCCCCAGCATGCTGCTTCAGCTGCTGCTGGCTTTACACTTCAGGCTGTTTTGAAAGTGAATTTGTAAAGCCATTAACATTATTTAAACAGTTTAGCCACAGAGTTACCCGGTGGTGCAATCCAGCTGCCAGAAAACGAGACACGGAGGCTCCTTTGTGCTGCAGATCAAACGGAGCTTGGCCAAAGCACGTGGGCTCTGGAGGATGCCAAAACCAGGGGTGATGGGGGAAGTGAGAACTCACTGTCTTTACACTTACTGGGAAATGTCATCAAGCGTGGGTTGTAATTTTTATTATTGTATTATTTCTTTTTTTTAGTGAGCTGGTTTGGGTCCAAATCGGACCAAAACCCAGACTTTTCCCCCCCCCCCGAAGTTTCCGGAGGACTGGAAAGCATCAGGCCCCTGGGTCTTCTGATGCAATTGGATCCCAGGGAGCCCGTTTCAGTTGGTGGCTCCAGGTTAGAGCCATGTGGGGAGCTCAGGGCTTGAAGACAGAGCTTTCCATGCCCTGGATCTCATGGCAGACCTCATCAACATCACTTCTCTAGGGCAACATCACCTCAGCTCCTGGCTTCCTCCACACTGAGGCAAAGCCCTTTTACAGTGCAGAAGAGGTTCAGGGGAAACATGCCCAAGAATGTGGGGAAAGGCTCTGGAAATTGAGTTTTTCAGCCAGTTGCAGGTGATTACAGACTGAGAGAGTCAGGGTTGTTCATCCTGGAGAAGAAAAGGCTTCAGGGAGACCTCATAGCAGCCTTCTAGTATCTGAAGGGGCTATAGGAAAGCTGGGGAGGGGCTTTTGACAAGGACTTGTGGTAAGAGGACAAGGGGTAATGGATTAAAACTTGAAGAGGGAGATTTAGGTTAGACATTAGGAAGAAATCCTTTGCTGCGAGGGTAGTGAGATACAGGAACAGGTTGCCCAGAGAATTGGTGGCTGCCCCATCCCTGGAAGTGTTCAAGGGCAGGTTGGATGGGGCTCTGAGCAACCTGGTCTAGTGGGAGGTGTCCCTGCCCATGGCAGGGGGGTTGGAACTGATCTTTAGGGTCCCTTCCAACTCAAACCATTCTACGATTCTCTGATTCTCTGATTCTAAGACTAATTCCTGCAAGCTGAGCCTGTGACAAGGTTCATGTATGAAGTCTGGGCCAGGCTGGGTCACATTACCTGGGGTTTCCTCTCACCACCTCAGAAAGACATTATCCCTGTCCTGAGGTAGCTACCATAAAGATGGGCGAAGCGCCGAGGAGAAACTGAGGCACAGAGAGCCCAGATGACATCTCCAAAGCTTAAAGGGGGTTTCTAGCAAAAGGCAAGCTATGGTCCCACAGACCCTGATGGTAAATGGCATTCAAGGCAGGACCTTTTGTGCTCTGATAACACAAATGAAGGCAACGTGCCAAGGTCAAGGCGTCATTCCAAATCAGGATTTTTTTTGGTCTTGCTAGTCTTTTTCTCTTGGCTGGTGTCTTATGACAAGCCCTGAAATCTGCCTTTGTTCAGAATAAAATATTATCTTAAGTACCAGTATTCTTCCTTTTGAGTGCATTGCCTTAATTGGCGATTTGATTGTGTTCCCCTGGAACTTTCAGACATGCAGCTTGGAGAAACAATGGGTATTGTTTTATATTTAGACTGAGCATGAAAAGCTGAAACATAAGCAGACTCCTAAGCTGCTGGAAGGGCTCAGACCGTCAGCTCCCTCTGCTGACCTGCTCTGTAAAGAAGCTGTGTTGCCAAATTTCAGGACTTCTCAGGCTGGTAAAGTGAGGACTGAAGGGGCATAGGACAATATTTCTGAAGCAGCACAGAGATGGAGACTGGGGGATGACTCTTCACAACCTCTCCCAGTGCAAGAGCTAGAGGACACCAAAAGAAGCTGCTGAGGGACAAGTTCAAGAAAAAGAGGTGGTTGTTCACCTGGTGTGTCATAAAGCTGTGGAGCACCTTGCTGCAGGAAGAGACTCAGAAAAAGACTGGAAAAGTCTGGGAGAAAATTTAACTGAAGACTACTTCAGATCCCTTTACTTACCTGGGAAATTCCCAACCTGCAGGCTGCTGAATGCTGGGAAGTGTTTTAAGGAAATACTGTTGTATATTTATCCTAAGCCTATGTTCTTTCTTGGGCATCCACTGCTGGAGGCAGGATGCTGACTCACCCAGCTTGTTCCCCTCTTGGTCCCATGGGATTACTGGAGTGTCCAGAAGAGGTGGTGTACACATAACTTGGTGTACTGGAGTTGGAGAATGAAAACATTTTGGATGGAGCCAAAGAAATCCTTATTTTAGTGGGAAAATGGATGTGGTTAGATTTTGTTATTGTCTCAGCCTCCATGAGCAAGTTTTTTACTTGAATCCTTCTTTTTAAGTCAGCATGGACACAGACTGACACTGCTGACATTCAAATGTAGCCTTCTGGGACCAAGAAACCCATATCAAACATGATGACCATTATTTGAGTGGAGGTTCTACCAACAGAAGTAAAACCACTGCAAGAATTAGGTGGGAAATGACTCCTAAATACCAGGAAGACCAATATACAATGAAAACTCCTGAACTCTGGAAATGAAGGGTTTGTATCTCTGTAGGATGGTACTGAGCTGGAGAATGGTGATTCTTTTGAGATGTCAACAGAGTATCTGGCTGCTTCAAACAGAAAACCAAACAGAAAACTAAACAGAAGACAGGACCATTTTCTGGATAAATGGTGGACCTTTTCTAATCTGCAATGCTAAATGAGCTTTGTGGAGGTCTTCCCACCGTGGTTCAATGATGTCTCTGGATTATTGCCTTTCTGCTAGGCAGGTGGCTTGCAAGCTGGCAAGGCAGAGATCAGAGCAGAAGGGAGTGGTGCTCAATTTGCATTTTCATTTCAAGGAACATTTTCATTGTCAACACTTTTCTTTAGCATCAATGAGAAATGTAAGTAATTCCTGAAGACCAGAAACTGAGGAGAGCATTCAGAAGAAATGCTGGTCTGGCACCCTTGTGAGCCAAAGACATGGGTTTCTGTTGGGCACCACAGGAAAGACTCCACAGTTGCCTGACACCGTTTCCCAAGTTTGTTGTATGATTTAAGTGAACAGATAATTCAGGTTTCCTGAAGACATATCTGGGCACCTCATTTGTCAATGTCATTGACCTCCATGGGGCAGCTGTGGATGGCAGTCAATTGTCAAAACAGTCCTCATTTGAGATGAATTATGTCTCTTATCTACCAGCCTCATGTAGATGTCTTAGATACCTCTGGCTATCTCAGATATATCTAGGTGTCTCCTTTTAGGCAAAGGAATCTACCCTGCAAGCTGGGTGTCTACTATAGGGTGGGCTGGATCAAGTTCTAAGCTCCACTGACTTGGTCAGGGCAGGGCTGACAGATCAGTTGGCAGGGCTCATAGACAGGGCTTTAAACTAGGTATGAAGGGAGGCAGGGGTGAAACTGGGGCCACTAGAGAAGAGCCTGAATGCATCATGCCAGTGCTTGTGGAAGAGGAGGGTGCTAGTAAGGTCTCACAATCTTGGTTCTTGGTGAAGAAGGAGGGTGATATTAATTGTGGCAGGAGGAACAAAAGAAAGGGTGAGAGGCTGGTTACTTTGGAAACATCTGCGTATGGTCTGGAGGGTATTAGGTCTTCTCCTACTCAAAAGGTGGCCCAGCTGAGATGCATCTACACTAATGAACGCAGCATGGGTAACAAGCAGGAGGAGCTGGAGGCCATTGTTCAGGTGGAAAACTATGATTGAGTTGCCATCACAGAAACGTGGTGTGATAACTCACACAGTTGGAACACTGTGATTGATGGCTACCAACTTTTCAAAAGAAGTAGGCAAGGAAGGAGAGGCAGTGGGGTAGCCCTCTATATTAGGGAGAGGTATGATTGTCTAGAAATTAATGATGGTGATGACAATGCTTATGGGTCATTATCAAGGGAAAGTCTAATAAGACAGACATCATTGTGGGAGTCTGCTATAGACCACCCAACCAGGATGAAGAGGTGGATAAAGTGCTTTATAGACATTTGGGTAAGATCTCACAATCTCTACCTCTTGTTGTCATGGGGAGCTTCAACTTCCCAGATATCTGCTGGAAATACAATACAGCAGAGGGGGAACAGTCCCAAAGGTTCCTAGAGTGTGTAGGGGATAACTACTTGTCACAGATGGTGAGGGAGCCAACAAGGGGAAGCACACTCCTGGACCTGCTGTTTGTTAATAGAGAAGGCCTTGTGGGGGATGTAATGGTTGGAGGCTGACTTCGGCAAACCACCATGAAATGATAAAGTTTTCAATCTTTTGTGAAGCAAGGAGGGGAGTCTGCAAGACTGCCACCTTGGACTTCAGGAGAGCAGACTTTGATCTCTTTCGGACTATGGTTGAGAGGGTCCCTTGGGAGGCAGTTTTGGAGGGCATAGGAGCTCAGGAAGGCTGGGCATTCTTTCAGAAGGCAATCTTAGAGGTGCAGGGGCTGACCATCCCCAAGTCACAGAAGACGAGCCAGCGAGGAAGGAGACCGGCCTGGCTGAACAGAGAGCTTTGGCTGGAACTCAGAAACAAAAAGAAGGTTTATGGTCTTTGGAAGAGAGGGCAGGCAACTTATGAGGATTACAAGGATGCAGTGAAGCTGTGCAGAGAGAAAACTGGAAGGGCCAAGGCCCAACTGGAACTAAACCTGGCCACTGTGGTGAAAAATAACAAAACATATTTCTATAAATATATCACCAACAAGAGGAGGGCTAGGGAGAATCTCCATCCTCTGTTGGATGCAGTGGGAAACACAGTGACCAAGGACCAAGAAAAGGCTGAGGTACTTAATACTTTCTTTGCCTCAGTCTTCAACAGTAGGACTAGGTGTTCCCTGGGCACACTGTTCCTTAAGATAGAAGACAGAGCTGGGGAACAGACTAGGCCCTAGGCAATCAATGAGGAAATGGTTATGGACCTGCTTCACAAACTAGACACTCATAAGTCGATGGGCCCAGATGGTTTACACCCTAGAGTGCTGAGGGAGTTGGCAGAAGTGGTTGCCAAACCACTCTCCATCATCTTTCAAAAGTCCTGGCTAACTGGGGATATCCCATTGGCCTGGAGACTAGCAAGTGTGACACCCATCTTCAAGAAAGGCTGCAAAGAGGATCCCAGTAACTATAGACCTGTGAGCCTCCCTTTGGTGCCAGCAGCTGGTTGATGTACATCCACCCTGCCAGGAACACTGCCCTGCCCACCCACAGGCACCCCTGTTGGCTTCTGGTGATGAGGATGAGGTTGGCTCACACAAAGCCTTTGCTGATAGGAAGCTGACCAACAAGCACGTTTGTGGGAACTGTGAATCTGCTCCCCTTCTTCTTTGCCTCTTTTTTCACAAGGGTTTTTCCTGCTGCCACTGAAATCACTTGCACGTTTTGCCATTGACTAAGACTTTTGAAGTGGACTAGACTCCATTCATGGCTACAAGATCACGTGCAGAAGCATGAACCTACCAGGCACAGAGTAGCCCTAATTCCTTCTACTCTGGCTACCTACTCATTGCCCTCTGCCCTTCTCAGGGATCAGATTAATGGATATCAGTCACTTTGGGAAGGATGAGTTATTGGCATGGACTGGACTGAAGACATGACCCATGTCATTGCTCTTGTGGAGAGCAGGTGTATGTTTAGGCTTGGTAGGGTGGGGTAGCGCCCTATGTTCCCTGTGATAATTTTCCAAGAACTGTGTTGAGAAGTCTGTACTGGTGGGACCTTTCTACAGCCAGCTCCTTCAGAGAGGTGCAGAGACCACAGCACTGCCATCTCCATCACTGGCAATAGTTCCCATCATCCCTGAGCTCAGTGCCTGCCTGGTGACCTGCTTTGCCTGCTCTGCAGCTCAGTGGGGGCAAGATCCTTGGAGAAGGACCAGTTGTCTCTTCCCTACATGGAGTCATTCCTCATTGTGGCCTCAGCCTTTCCCATGGATACATTTCTCATTATCACTGGTCATTTATCTGATTATTACAGATTAACTCTGTAACAGAAGAGCTGCCAACTCTCAAAGCCCACTCAGCCTGGGTGGAAGCCCAGGGCATGGTCCAGCTGTGAAGTGTTGAGACCCTGTGGATGTGGGAAGAAAATGCTTTGTTTTTCCATCAGGAAGAACTCAGCACCTTCCAGACACAGGCCTTGGGTGGAGGAGTAGGGGAGGACAAATACAACCACACAAGGACATGGAGGATATTCTCTTTGTTGCCTTGTCTTCAGATGCATGATATGGTTCTGTCCAAGATGGACACAAATCAGCCCATGTTGAGAATGGTAGAGAGAGCCAGGAATTTTCCCAGGTCTCTACCATCTGTCAGGGCTCCAGGTCTATATTTTCTTTGTTCAGCTTGGACATCTTCACCTCCAGTTCTCTTGTAGCTCTGTGGTCTTTCCAGGAAGCCACACTCTGAGTCCATCTGTCACCTCCGCTATGGATGGTGGCCCTGTGCAAAGTGGACAGGCCTTGGCAAGTGGAAACCAATGAGTGGACCAGAAGGAGAAAATCTTCCATTCTTACACCAAAAGGCTCCTTTTTATCTTGTGCTGAAGTTACAAGGAGCAGTTTTCTGGCCTGAAATTGGGCTGGATTGAGGTGTTCACCATTGACTCATGGAAGACTGTAAATGGTTATTTGACGCAAGACTCTTGAACCCATTCCTATGGAAGAGATGTAGGGAGTCCTGGCCAGGTTTCAAACCTATGTGTGGGTGGGAAAAGACCTGGAAAAATCCTCTAGCCACTTTTGCTGCAGAAATTACGAAATGCACATTGCTGGTGAACTTCACTTGGGACCTATTTGTCAGACTCCGTCTTTTTTTGTTCAGCATGATTTTTTCCACAGTTGATACCCAGTGGGGCTTGAAGGAGAAGGAAACCAGGGAGCTGAGGGATAATCCTGGTGATGGTGTGTTCTTGTAGGTGTTAATCACAGGACACAGCAGGTTGGCCTCAACACTGCTGCTGAACTTGTTCAGAGTGGAAGCATGTAGGGAAGATACTGTGATGTGCTGGAAGATCACCTTCTGCCCCCAGAAGTGCCTGTGAAAAAAGGCCTTTTTCTGTCATAGAGTCATAGAGTTGTCAGAGTTGGAAGGGACCTCTGAAGATCATCCAGTCCAATCCCCCTGCTAGAGCAGGATCACCTACAGCAGATCACACAGGTATGTGTCCAGATGGGTTTGGAATGTCTTCAGAGAAGGAGACTCCACAACCTCTCTGGGCAGCCTGTTCCAGTGCTCTGTTACTCTCACAGTAAAGAAGTTTTTCCTCATGTTAAACTTGACCCTCCTGTGCTCCAGCTTGTGCCCATTGCCCCTTGTCCTGTCACTGGACACCGCTGGAAAGAGTCTGGCCCCATCCTGCTGACACCCCCTTTAGATATTTATAAGCATTGATGAGATCCCCCTTCAGTCTCATCTTCTCCAGGCTGAACAGCCCCCTCAGCCTTTCCCCATAGGGCAGATGCTCCATTCCTCTCATCATCTTTGTGGCCTGTGGTGGGCTCTTTCCAGCAGTTCTTTATTCTTTATGAGCTGGGGAGCTCAGAATTGGACTCAGTATTCCAGATGTGGCCTCACCAGGGCAGAGTAGAGGGAGAGGAGTACCTCCTTTGACCTACTGGCTACACTCTTCTTAATGAACCCCAGGATGGCGTTGACTTTCTTGGCTGCAAGAGCGCTTGTTGGCTCATGGTCAGCCTGTTGTCCACCAGGACCCTGACGTCCTTCTCCCCAGAGCTGCTGTCCAGCAGGTCAGCCCCCAACCTGTACTGATCCATGGGGTTGTTCCTCCCCAGATGCAGTACTTTCCACTTGCTTTGTGGAATGTCATTCAGTTTCTCCCTGCCCAACTGTCCTTCCTGTCCATGTCATGCTGAGTGGCAGCACAGCCTTCCAGTGTGTCAGCCACTCCTCCCAGGATGATGTGTCAACACCATGCAATTTTTAGCATATTTAAAATCCTCTTTTTTCTGTGTTTGAAAGATGAATGCAAATAATTTTCAAATCCTCAGCGACTCACTCTGGACTTAACTGCTCACTTCCATTAGACTGAAATGTTTGTCCCAGGGCATTTTTGCTGGGTAAAATTATTACGCGCAAAATTGAAACTTCTTGTGTAAACTCCCAGTTTGACACAAAATGGTTGATTTCATACAAATAAGTCATTTCCCCACCAAAGAAAATTTTGAACAGCTCTCAAATGTTGTCAAATGCTTTCCCCAGACTGGGAGGCACATATGAAAAAACCTGAAATGAAGGCTGAGAACATAATTGAGTTAAATAACACATGCCAGGAATTTAGCCTCCTTTTCTGTTTTTAATTTGTCCCCTAGGGGATGAAAGTTTTCTTGATTGTACACATTATTGGATATTATTTTTCATGAAGTTGTAATAAATATTTCTCAGTTAAGTGACAGTTTCATATCTGGTTAACTTTTTGTAGGGTACACAGATTACACAGTAATGTTTTTGATCTTTGATGAGATTAATGGCATTTAGGATGAGGGCTGGGAAATGAAAATTAACCCTCCTGAAATATTTTTGAGCCTTCATTTAATGTGTGCTCTTTATACCAGTTTTCCTGCCAGAAAACTCATCTGCTGGCATACTTAGTATAAACTCAGCAAGAGGGTACACATGTGAGAGGCAGATTAATTTTTTTCCTTTGCACAAATATTTGCAGAATTAGGGTGTGGGGTTTTTTTCTGTTGACTTCTTTGCCCATCTCTCTGTAGCACTGGCACCTCCAGATCTCACCAAGTCAGCCCACATTTCTGAGTCAGACAGCTGGGAAAAACAGGGAAGTGAAAGCAATCCATATATTGCTGGAAAAATCACATCATTAAATGCCAAGAAGGCCTGACTGAAAGGACTGAGAAAGAGGCAAATGCCAGTAATTTGGCCCTGACACAAATTTATTTATAGTAAGCCTAAGTAGGGTGAAGTCTAGTCCTTTGGGTTCACCTCTCAGGATCAGGGCCTGGCTCTCCTGGGATTTAATTTCTCAGAGAACCACAGGGATGGCAGATGGGAAAGACTTGTTAGGTCATCCTGTCCACATGCCCCGGCAGGAGCAGGAGGGGATTGCCTCTTTGCTTCCTTCTCAAGTGCCTCCTCTAGAATTAAACAACTCCAGCAGTGGGGCTCTTATTGCAAGAAAATTCCGCCGCCTGCTTGTCCTTTGCAAAACCGCTTTTTTAAAGCTCTTTGCATCCATTTGTTAATTTTACCTGAATTATATCACAAAAGAAGAAAAGTGAAACCTTCAAAAGTGATCTTGGGCAGCTCAATCTCTCTGATGACTTAAAAAACAGAATCAAAGCACTTGTTTCCAGAGGATGAGGCCCCCACCACCTCTCTGGGCAACCTGAAATCATACTGAAATGGGTTATGTGTGGACTTGCTAGAGGGCAGAATTAATATTTTTTGCTATCCTGACTGCATTTCTTAACATTAACGTGCTTGGATGGCTTTAATTTCAAACATAAAGTGAATTTCAAGTGCTTGCAATGCTTGGTTTTGGCACCAGTTCCCTGTAACTTGCTTACCTGAAAACTGCTGATGCGCTTTCAACCTTGACTTTGTCTGGTTATAAGTTATTTTTAATCTGTGGGTTTTTTTCTCCTGTTTTCAGGCTGTCTCTGACCTGAACTTCTTTTATTAGCTATGTGGGTGTATTATGCATGCTTCCCCCTTGCTTGGGTAGGAGAGGTTGCACAGAAGTCCATGTAAAATCATGAATAGATGTATGAAAGACCTACTGTAGGAAATGAAATTATTAATTTTCTTTTTTTTCTTTTCTTTTCTTTTTTTTTTTTTTTTTTTTTTTTGTTGAAGCAAAAGGGTCATGGGAAAATACTAATTCAGCAAACAAAAAATTCTTCATTTGAAAAAAAAAACAAAACACTTGGGTTTACAGTGATTTTCTTGAGTCCAAAGTTAGGCTTCAGTGGCACCTGGCCAGGAGTACAGGCCAGGAACTCTTGAACCTGCCTGGTTTTGAGCCCTGGGTGAATTCACACAGTGATTAGCTCCAGGAGAGGGGGAACGTGGGTGCTGCCTCCAGCAATGCAGCACAGTTGGTATCAATATCTATTTTGCTGCTACTGGCTGAGGGACTGATTAAATGCCACTTCTGTTGGGTGTGCACCATGTTTGGGCAGCTTCCAGTTTCTAGGAAACTGAAAATTATATCTATACTGATTTGAATGCAGTTGGGACAGGACATTTTTTTTTCCTGTCAACTTGGGAACTCTGCTTTCCTGCCAATTATAGTCACAATCGTGTCATTGGGTCTGTGATACTCTCTAATTAATGCAAATGAAAAAAACCTGTGCAACTTCAGTAGGTTTGTTTAGTTTGTAATATCCCTGGAGCTGAGCTGCTGCATTATCCAGGTGTCTATGAGCTGCTGTAACATACTCCCTTCCATGCTTGTGAAAAAGCACTGATAAATTCTTTTTTCGGTGTAATTTTCAACAGAAAACTTTTAGCCTCTAAATCAAGTCTTTCTTTCCCTGCGAGGAACTGATTTCTATGTCAAGCTGAGGCCTCACTTATTGTGACCCACTTTATCTGGCAGATATTCATAGATTTATACAAGAATCTTGCATCTTCATAAGGAGGTATTTTTATATCCCTGGAAACATTCAAGGTCAGGTTGATGGAGCCCTGAGCAACCTGATCCAGTTGAATATGTCCCTGCTCATTGCTGGGGGCATGAACTAGATGACCTTTGATAGTCCCTTCCATAGGGTTTCTACTATGACTATGATTCTAAGTCTATAGCCAAGACTTAGAATCATAGTCATAGTAGAAACCCTATGGAATGTTTCCAGATGCACAGAGCTCAGTTTATCTGCAGTGGCTTCAAATGTGGGTGAATACAGTGGGTTACAGCATGACACAGCTTTGACTGAGGTGGCAGGAGGGCCAGGTGAAGGAGAGGAGCCAGCATTACAGCACCAGTAATGCCATCCATTAGATGACTTACTACAAATGACTTATGTGTTGGTCATGGGCTGGACTTGGTGATCTTAAAGGTCTTTTCCAGCCTTGGTAATTCTGTGATTCTGTGATTATCAGGAATAGCTAACATCCGAAACGACTCAGCTACAACACACATGGGATGGTCCATTCAGATAGTAACCAGAGAAAGAGCTTAATTGACAAACTCAATTTAATGCCAAACTGTTGGGTGCCTGCAGAAAAGTGAAATTAATTTTGCTCTCTTTCTTCTTGGAGCAGCAGTGTCAGGGTTGTTTTTTAGGGTTGGCTTTTGTTCTATCAGAAAATGGGAGTCTGGTTAAACCTTTTGTAGAAATCTATGTCTCCATGACTACTGAGATAATGGGACACTGCTGTCCCCTTTGTCACTCTGGGGAGGGGAGGCTGGCTTTGAGACTGGAGCCCCATGTGTGGTGGTAGTCTGGTGGGATGTTGCCTCTTGAGCTGTTCTCCTCCACAGCAGTGTCCTGGGCACATGGTGCAATGAGGCTGCAACCTCGGGGAGCATTGCTCAGGTGAGACCCCACTAACCCTTGGGAGCTGCCATGTGAAGGGCAGTCAACCCTGTCTTGAAAAGGAATGTTAAAGAGCTAAAATAGGTTGCCCAGAGAATTTGTGAGTGCCTCTCCCTTGAAGTGTTGAAGGCCATGTTGGATGGGGCTTGGAGCAACCTGATCTAGTAGCAGGTGTCCCTGCCCTCCTGGCAGGGGGGTCAGAACTAGATGACTTTTAAGGTTCCTTCCAACCCAAACCATTCTGTGATTCCATGAAAAGAGCAGCCCATGGCTTTGTTTTGTGGAGAAGAAAAGTGCCTGATTGTGCCCACTCTTAGAGAACCAGGCAAAGACAAGTCTGTTGTGGAAAGGTTAAAAAGGAAGGGTTTTGGGGAGTATGAACAGCAACAGGAGGAGAAGGTGGAAGCACAGAAAGGCTCAGGCTGGGAGGACAAGCCTTGGAGCTGCTAACTTGGGGCCTGGGGTGTTGGCCTGGATTTGTGGGTAGAAAGCCAGGAGAAGAGCTTTGAGGACAAGCAGGGAGATGAAGCTTTCCTGGAGACAGAGGCCAGCAGCAAGCAGATCCTCTGGTTCATGGCAGGTGGGAACTGCTGGGAAGGATGAATTATGGTAGATCTTTTGTAAGCAAACATGAACACTAGCAAAGTCCCTGGCTGTGACACTGACTTCTGGTCCCATGAGGAATAGTCCTGCGATGCTCAGGCCAGAAGGGCAGCAGCTGCAATGCCAGCTCCTCTGCACTTTCCACCTATGTCTACAACAGTAGATTTGAGAGTGCCAGAGGAATTTTCTACTCATTTTCTACTAATGTTCATCTGAGCTCAACTGGAATGATTTAGGCACATCAGTACTCGTAAGCACTCCTTACATCCAAAGCAAGGTGGCTGCATGCAAGTTGCCTGGTGGGAAAAGCTCTCCTGATTTTTGTGCTAAGGAATCATTTAGGACAGTGCTGGCTGTCCCCAGCTGAAGTCATGCCTAGTGCTGTGCCAACAGAAGCAGGATCAGCTCTACTTGGATGAGTTCTTGTGGGATTTAGGAACATCTGCAAAAGAGAGTCCCTCTCTAGTTATTCAGTCATGGTAGAAAACCACCATTTGTTCCTCTGAGTGTGTAAATAGGCATTATTCTGATTTCTTTGCTGCAAATCTCACAAGGTGCAGCAAGGACTGACTGAGCTGAGGAGAACTAGATGCCTTTCCTGGCTCTGGAGGTCTTCCCATTCCTAATGAAACCCTGCTGGCATGGGGCTGTGAGAGGAGACCCTCCTGCCCTGGGTCTGTGAACTCCTAGGGAGCGGATGAGTTTTGCTCTGGATTTAACTTCATGGCATGATGCCTTTTACATCAGTTGCTAGGGAATGCCTGGGAGAGGGGCTGGTGGGTCTCATGGTTGGGTGGGAGCAGGGCAGTGCACAGCTCTGATGGGAACAGGGTCTCAGAGGGGATTACAGCAGTATCTGTTTGCTCCTAGCTCAGGTTGGAGTGGGCTAGGAGAGGATCTCTAATAAGCACCCAGTCACTCTCTGGCCAGAAGAAGAGGACCTCAAAGGAGAACAGAACAGAATTTCAATTCAATAGTAAGATACAATGCACCCTGCTCTTTACCCAGCATATTATTTTTAGTACCAACTGCTTCTTCTGACAGGTAGCCTGGTTATTCCATGGAGTTTTCCCCTTGCTTTCTGCAGGTTCCCCTAAGCATGGACTCCAGCTCACGAAACCTGGCCCTTTTTGTTATTTTTATCCAGGAGCAGCTGACACTAAAGGTGACAAAAGAATTGATGGGGGAAGTGCTCCAGAGCATGAAAAATCCGGTCGTAAAAGCCAGAGTGTTTGCAATAAAATATCTATACATAAAGGGAGAGGAGGGAGGGAGAAGCAGGGCTGGACACAAAGCAGAGCAATGAAAAGTGACGTCTGGACCAGATGAGGAAGGTGTAAATCCAGCTGTCAGTGCAATAATATCCTTTGGCATCTCAGTCTCCTTTCCCTGGGGAGCTGAGACTCTGTGCTGCTGGCTAATGTGGGACTATGGTGGGACCCAGACAGATTATAAAGTGCTGTGGGGTGAAGAGATGTGCTTGGAGCCTCCCTCTTCTGCTGGCTATGACAGCTATGAAGGGCCTTTCCTGTCTGGTGAAGAGGAACAGGGGCTGTTGCAGGCATTTGAGTTTAGGAAGAAGTTCTGGGCTACAGCATGACCCATGGGCTACCAGGGCAGGGTGGCAAACTGCATCACTTGATCAGCAAAGGCAGCTCAGGGAGAAAAACTGAGTTACTTAAATGCATGAAACAAGTGTATTGTTAAACTGCCCCCAGCTTTTTGGGGTTACTCCGAGCCCTTTGCTGGGCTCAAGGCTCAGGAGAAACATTTTGCTTCAGTTCTGTTTGGGAACAGGGAAGAGACCAAGAGCTGGGAGCAGAACTAGATGAAGAAGATACCAGCCCAGAGGGAGATGAATCACTTTCTTATAGAGATCCAAGAACAAACCAAATGGCATGAGCAGTGGGCAACCTCCTGGTGAGGTTTGTTTTGGTGCAAGGAAGGAAACTGATACTGAAAACAAAACTGAGGGCCAGGACACCTGAGATCTCTCTGAAGGCTTGACCCGGTACCTTCCTCTTCTGTCTCAGAGATGGATGGGAACTCCAAAGCATGCCTAGAGAAGGAGGTGGTCTCATGGGGCAGAGTGGTGCTGCCTTGAGGTATCAAAATGGGAGGGAAAGCTTCTGTAATCACACAGCAACAGACATCAGAGCTGGCACTGGGGACAAAGGATGGTGGTTCCTGATGTCAACTACTGGGTTTTCAGAGGTCCAAATACTTGTACCCCTGGCCTGTGCTAGATCAAAGATTCATCATAGAATCATAGAATCATAGAATCCTAGGGGTTGGAAGGGACCTCGAAAGATCATCTAGTCCAACCCCCCCTGCCAGAGCAGGGTCACCTAGAGCACATCACACAGGAACTTGTCCAGGCGGGTTTTGAATGTCTCCAGTGAAGGAGACTCCACAACCTCTCTGGGCAGCCTGTTCCAGGGCTCTGTCACTCTCACAGTAAAAAAATTTTTTCTGATATTCACCTTGAACTTCCTATGCTCCAATTTGCACCCATTACCCCTTGTCCTATCACTGGTCATCACTGAGAAGAGCCTAACTCCATCTCCCTGACACTCACCCCTTACATATTTGTAAACATTGATGAGGTCACCCCTCAGCCTCCTTTTTTCCAAGCTAAAGAGACCCAGCTCCCTCAGCCTTTCCTCATAAGGGAGATGTTCCACTCCCTTAATCATCTTTGTGGCTCTGTGCTGGACTCTTTCAAGCAGTTCCCTGTCCTTCTTGAACTGAGGGGCCCAGAACTGGACACAATACTCCAGATGCGGCCTCACCAATGCAGAATAGAGGGGGAGGAGAACCTCTCTTGACCTACTAACCACACCCTTTCTAATGCACCCCAGGATGCCATTGGCCTTCTTGGCCACAAGGGCACATTGCTGGCTCATGGTCATCCTCCTGTCTACCAGAACCCCCAGGTCTCTTTCACCTACACTACTCTCCAGCAGGTCAGCCCCCAACCTATACTGGGACATCGTGTTGTTCTTCCCCAAATGCAAAACTCTACACTTCCCCTTGTTGAATTTCATCATGTTTCTCCCCGCCCAACTCTCCAGCCTGTCTAAGTCTCTCTGAATGGCAGCACAGCCTTCTGGTGTGTCAGCCACTCCTCCCAGCTTAGTATCATCAGCAAACTTGCTGAGGGTACATTCTATACCCTCATCCAGGTCGTTGATGAAGATGTTGAACAACATCGGTCCCAGTACCGACCCCTGAGGGACTCCACTAGTCACAGACCTCCAACCAGATTCTGCCCCATTGACTACAACTCTCTGACTCCTTCCCATCAACCAGTTCCTGATCCACCTCACTACCTGATCACCAAACACATACCTGATCAACTTATCTACAAGGATGCTGTGGGAGACGGTGTCAAATGCCTTACTGAAATCCAGATAAACCACATCTACCGCTCTACCATCATCTATCCACCTAGTAATTTCCTCATAGAAGGCTATGAGGTTAGTCAGACATGATTTACCCTTGATAAAACCTGGCCCCCTAATCTAGATCTACCTTTCAGCTTAAAATTGTACCCTTCTATCACTCCATACCCTTGTCAAAAGTCTCTCCCCAGCTTTCCTGTAGCCTCTTCATGTACTGGAAGATGGCTATGAAGTCTCCCTGGAGCCTTCTCTTCTCCAGGTTGGACAACCCCAACTCTCTCAGCCTGTCTCCATAGCAGAGGTGTCCTGATCCATGTGCAGGACCTTGCAATTGATCTTGTTGAACTCCACATGATTTGCATGGCCCCATCTCTCAAGTCTGTCTAGGCCCCTCTGGATGGAATCCCTTCTCTCCAGCATGTCTTCAGCAGCAGTATGGTATTTTGGTCTCAGAGGACAATAAATCCTAAATCCCAAGACTCTCATCCCAAACAGCTTGGTAGCTAATGTTCAGTTCTGCAAGTGGGTCCGTGGCAATCAAACCAGCAGAGAAAGGGCTGAGCTCACTTGTTCTCTGTGGGCTGCCACCATCTGAGGCTGAGTCTGTGTCAACCAGCAGTAACCCCAGAACTTGCCAAACACATTCTTACCATTTGTAGACAGCATTTCTCCCTAGCTGCCTACAGGAACTCAGTCAGCTGGCAAAAAATCCTTCAGAGCAGGAGCAGATCTCCTCTCTACATGTCATTTCCAGCCTCTGAGCTGCTGGCTGGGGGTTGCTAACAACTACTCTTGTGAAATACAGCATCACAAAGGACTGCAAAGTTCTTGAGTGTTCCATCAGGAACTGATACTGATCTGTGAATGAGCCATTTGTCTGTGGAGCAGCTGGGACCAGTTCACATGATGGGCATTAGAAGAGTTTTTGTAGGGACTTACAGGGAATAAACCATACAATGTTATGAGATGGTGGCAAATCCTGTAGGACCAGGAAGAGTGGTCCCATGGGAATGGGTGGGGGCTGCCAAGCAGCTGCCCACTCTGTGGTTAGTAGGCATGATATTTTTCTGCTGGCAAGAGAGTGTTTCCACCTTGGTTTTTGAAAAGGACTGGCTGGCCTTATCATGGTTAGTTTAGCAGACATGTTTTATACCTTTCCCCAGCCACTTAAAGTTCAAGTGGGTGGTAGATCCCAAGAGGTGTGCATTGCTCATTGCTAAGGAGAGTCCATGCTGCACTGAAAACTTCTCAAACTAGCTGGTTTTGGTGGGCTCCTAAGAAAGGTCAGGCTTGATGGGGCTCTGAGCAATCTGTTCTAATTGGAGATGTCCCTGCTTATTGTAGGGGGGTTGAACTAGATGACCTTTATAGGTCCTTTCCAACCCAATATATTGTATGCTTCTATGATTTGAAATCTTCCCCTCCACACTGAGAACTGTTATGGAGGGAGAGAAAAAAGGCTCAAGAACAGGGGAGGAGAGGAAAATGCATGGCTTGGCATTGGAGAAAGACCCCTTGACTTGCTCCTTGATTGACCCCATGTTTGGGTGATGCAGAAGTGTCTGGACATCTCCATCATGACATCTGCATAAGCCTCTGTGGTCACAGTATTGCAGTGAGAGTCTTGTGAAGGTCCAAAGGGTGAAGAGACCTGAGGAAATTGCAACTCCAGCAAGTCACAAAGGCTTTGCTAGAACCCTTTGCAATGCAAGGTGATCTCCTGAGGGCATGCTGGAAACTCAAGATCTGTTGGTCTGGAAAAGGCAAAGAAGGCCAGGTCTTTGGGAGGTGTAAATTTCCAGAGCCTCATGGAAAACTAGGAGCCCAAACTGGTTTACAGCAGCTGAAAAATCTGCCCTCCACATCCTATTAAATGAAGAAGTATGTCCATAATTCCCAATCTTTCCTTGCCACCCTGGTCATTAAATAACTGCTAGACTCTGTCAGTGCATCCCAGTGTGGTGCTTCTGACAGCAGGACAGATACTTGAAGAATGGCTGCAAGAAATGCACATGCTCAAAGCAACATAACCTTGGACTCTCTGCCTTTGTTAATCAGTGTTTTAGGGACTTCCTGCAGCAGAAGTTGCAGCCAGATCACTGTGGTAAGTTGTCCCAGTGAAATCCTCCACCATTTTCAATAAATCTTTTGTGATCCTTTGATCTTTGAGCAACTTGGTCTAGTGGGAAGTGTCCCTGCCCATGGCAGGGGCTTGGAACTAGATGATCCTTAAGGTCCCTTCCAACCCAAACCTTTCTATGATTCTATGATCTCATGCATAATACTGACCTCCATGAACTCCTGTGGCAAGGAGTTCTACCAGTTAATTAAATGCATCATGTAGAAGGAAAGCCCATCCCTTCTGTTGGTATCCAGCCCTTTGCCTGGCTGTCTCTTTGAATACTGATTGGGTTGAGCATGATCAGCAGTCAGAAAGCATTCATTTCTTTGCTGTGTATACCATGCTTTCCCCTAGCTGGTCTCTAATTTAAGGAGCTCCACTTCAGAAAGCACAAAGCATGTGCCTTGGGATCCAGATATGGAGATGCACCAGGGGAAATGTATTGTCTTTACTCATTTGTTGTCTCTCCAAAGCCAAATGATGATCATATGCTTTTTGTGTTTCTCTTAGGTGATCTGTTTTCTTCAAGGACTAGACACCTGAGCAGCTTCAACAAGAAAGGAGGTGGTTTCACCAACAACTGCTCAAGAGCCTCAAATTGAATTCTTCCCTTCCTACCACTTTGAACTGAACAGCAGGTGTCTCTGCCATATGATAAATTAATAAATGTTTTGCCATAAACCTATATCCAAAATTGCTTCAAATCTGTTGAAGAATGAGCTCCATGCCATATCCTTCTCAGGAAAGGACTGGGACAATGCTGAGGGCCACATGGAAAGTAATCTTTAGCAGCCAGGTGAAAAACTTATCTGGTCAAGACACTGATGAACTGCAGATCTATAAGTTGAGGAGATAGGAGGAACCATCCATGCATTTCAGATTATTTTCTTTCCAAAATCTGTAACCTTCATGATAAAGACTGGTTTTGTCTGCCCGCTGAGGTAATTTAAGATGAACTGGAGAAACTGAGAAATAGTACCAAGGAATTTATGTGGAACATTGAGAGGAGAATGATGTTTTAATCACTGAAGTCTTTAAGTCTTTACCAGTAATTTATGTTTATTTTAGCCTATCTTTATCCAACAAATAAATAACCCTGGGAGGAAGGAAGTCTTTATTAAGGATTCAACTTCCTTTCCCTGTTCAGATGAAGAATTCAGAGATTGCAATAAGTGTTCTTTTGAACCCAGAAAAGGTTTTTCAACAGAACTGAGGCAGGCCAACACTAACACTCCTAATCAAGTAAAGACAGACATACTAATCTAATGAAGCCAAAAACTTTCATGCCATGTTTCTACATAAGAAAGAAGATTGCTGGGTATGATCTGAAAGCCCAGAGCCTTACCCAGACATCTTGGTAGTGAAAGAAAAGTCTGCCATGAGGGTCTCTTTTGGGGTGTATATTAGTAATTTTGTCCAGATCTGACTGGAATGTTTTCTGATTATTTTCTTTCCATCAAAAAAACACTAATTTAATTGAAACTGAAATGTTCCATGAGAAAATGCCAACTTCAATAAACCGTAGTTGCTAAAAGTTTCTCAGGTCCCAGATTGAATTTGTGGTCAAGACCACAGAGGAAGGGAGTTTGTGTGCAGTTTTATCTGAGCCTGGTGGACATGGAAATCCCATAGCATGGGGGTGACAGAGGTTCAGATCCCTGCTGCAGTGAATAGTGGCTTTTACAAAGCAGAGCAACTCAACTCAGCACAAGGTCCTGCAAATGGGTCAGGGCAATCCCAAGCACAATTACAGGTTGGGCAGAGAATGGGTTGAGAACAATGCTGAGGAGAAGGACTTGGGGGATTGGGTGATGGGAAACTCAGCATGAGCCAGTGATGTGTGCTGGCAGTCCAGAAAGCCAGCCATGTCCTGGGCTGCATCAAGAGAAGCTTGGCCAACAGGTCAAGGAGGGTATTCTCCTCCTCTACTCTGCTGTCATGAGACCCCACCTGGAGTACTGTGTCCAGTTCTGGGGTCTCCAACACAAGAAAGACATGGAGCTGTTGGAGCAAGTCCAGAGGAAGCCATGAAGATGGTCAGAGGGCTGCAGCACCTCCGCTATGGAGACAGGCTGAGAGTTGGGTTGTTCAGCTTGGAGAAGAGAAGGCTCTGGGGAGACCTTAGAGCACCTTCCAGTGCCTGAAGGGGCTACAGGAAAGCTGGGGAGGGACTTTTGACAAGGGCAGGGAGTGACTGGACTAGAGGGAATGGCTTTAAACTGGAAGAAGGTAGACTTAGGTTAGACATTAGGAAGAAATTATTTGCTGTGAAGGTGGTGAGACACTGGCCCAGGTTGCACAGAGAAGTTGTGGATGTTTCATCCCTGGAAGTGTTGAAAGGCCAGGTTGGATGGGGCTTGGAGCAACCTGGTTTAGTGGGAGGTGTCCCTGACCACGCAGGGGGGTGGAACTAGATGATCTTTGTCATCCTTTCCAACCCAAACCCTTCGATGCTTCTATGATTCTATGAACACGGATGTGACAACAATGTGCCCTTGCAATGATGAAGACAAACCATGTGCTGGGCTGTATTATTTTGACTGAGGAAGGCTCTGAGCAACCTGCTGTGGCTCAGCTCAGCTTTGGGCAGTGCTGGTAGCCTTAGAAGGTTATTCTGCAATAACAGGGATAAATATAAGTTCGCTTGTGGCAGTGCTTGGAAGTTGGGTAGTTGAGTTAAGTGAGGGTGAAACAGAAGTGTGAATTATGGTGGGTGATTAAAGTGACCTGTCTATGGACAGGCCAAGCAAAAGTAGCTACATCTGCCCCATTCTCTGATTTTCTATTAAAATCTTGAGGGCTTCTTTTTTTTTTTTTTTTTTTTTTTTTTTTTTTTTTTTTTTTTCTCCTTAGTCAGAAGTTCTTCAGAAGTTCTGAAAATAAGGAAACAATTTTATTACCCACCCCATTGAAAAGAGAGTGAGAAATGACCCTGGACAGGTATCTACCTCCAAGCTGCCTGCATCCTGCCCTCCGTGGTCCTTCCCTGAACCCTTCCCCTGGTCAGACAGGGCTTTTCCTGTCATGCAGGGAACTGGCACCACCTGTAAACACATCCGCCCTGCTGGCTGGAGGGATCAGCAGGGTCATTAGGCAGGTCATGCCTAAATTCCTTGAGAGCTTCCAGAAGAGAAAGGTAGATGAATTCCCAGTGTATTCTGTCACCAATTTATGTAGCTTGGACCCGTAACTGCTAAACAATGAGTGATCAGGGTTTGTTTGACAGCCTGGTCTAAACCTTTGCACATGTTAATGTTATGACATATTTTTGTTCTGATGTAGAATTCCCCGGGGATCAGGCTGTGTTTGCAAGGGGCAATGGGGGATGGAAATTCCTGCTGGCTGCAGCCAGGGCTTTCAAACCACCACAGTGTTGAGCAGTTGGTTATTATTGCAGCTGGCAGTGGCAAATGTCATGTCCCAGTGAGGCCAGGCTGGTTTCCTCAACACAGCTGTCTTCTCCCTGCCTCCTCCCAGGGCCATCCTTCACCTCTGGCTAGGAGGGAGTCCAGGTTCCTACTTGACCAGATAAAGCACATCCTCAGTCTTGTTCAAGTGGAAATTATAAGCCTAAAATCCTGGACAGAGAAGGATCAAGCTGGGAAGTTGTGAATTTTAACCAAGATAGTTCAATCTGTGTGTTCCCAGTGTGATAACAGGGTCAGCCCCAGCTCACTGGCTGCTACTTTTCAGGCCAGCATGTCAGAGGCTTTGCTATGGTTCAAGAGGCACAGGCTGATTTTATGGTATTAATACAAGGACCTAGAGAGAGGGTGTTTAGGACCCTGAGGGATCCAGGAGGCAGAACAGAGAGGGGTCCATATTCCCTCCCTTTTCCTGCCATAGTCTATAAAAGCCAAGAGGATGAGAAAGTCTGGCCCTTCTTTGCTCCCTTCTCTTATCCAGAAGAGAGGCTCCTGCTCTTTCTGTTCAGATTGCCAGGTGCTCTGCAGGATCCAGCTCCATCTGGAAGATGGAGAAGAGGCTGGGAAGAGGCCTGGCCCCTTCTCCTGTATTGGCTTGGTCACAAGAGACTTTTGGATACTTGCATTAGTAACCATTATAATCAGGTCTTTCATATATTTATATATTTTCCATTATTATCCCATGTGTTGTTACCCCTTCCTTGTTCTATTAAGCCTTTTCTAGTTTTAAATTCCAACCTACAGGTCTCTAGGTCTTCTTTATTTCCCTTTTATCTTCCCCTGGGAGGGTGGGAGGAATAATAGAGAGAAATTCTCAACCAGCAGGTCTAGGGAGTTGTTTATCTCCCTCTACTCTGCTCTCATGAGACCCCCATGCAGTACTGTGTCCAGTTCTGGGGCTCCCAACACAAGAAGGACCTGGAGCTGTTGGAGTGAGTCCAGAGGAGGCCATGAAGATGATCCAAGGGCTGGAGCACCTCTGCTATGGAGATAGGCTGAGAGAGTTGGGGCTGTTCAGCCTGGAGAAGAGAAGGCTCTGGGAAGATCTTAGAGCACCTTCCAGTAGCTGAAGGGGCTACAGAAAAGATGGAGAGGGACTCTGTGCAAGCTGCTTTTAACCCACTGAGGTGGGGAATATCTACTAAGCCAATGCACAGGACAGTTCCTTGATGGCTTGTGCTACTCACCCCTGATCTTGCCCTTGGCACCTTCTATCCCCACTCTGCTCTGACCCTTTATATCCAGCAATCTTTCACCTTTATAAATGGTTCCTCATCCTGAACATAGTGACAGCTATTTCCTCTCCTATCCATCAGTTCCTCCCAGGATACTGGCAAAAGATAGCAGAAGGTGCCTAAGGAGGCACACCTTAGCATGGTCCACTACACTGGGACACCTGCATGGCCCAGGTGCTCCAGCAGGCATCAGACACTAGCACAAAAATAAATAAAACAAATCCCCATTCAGAGACGCTTCAGAACTTGCAGTTGCAATTATTTAAGAGATGAAGCTGGAGATGTGCTGGCACCGCCATCTGGTGCAAGTTTCCAGGAATTAACTGGCTGTGAGCAGCTCCAGCATGGAAATACTGGCCTGGGATTTTAGAGCTGGTCAGAGCAATGCTGCTACTGCTGGTCCCAGCCCAGCACTGCAGGACGGAAAGGCTCAAGGAGAGATCACCTTCATCCTCGGCATCTTCCAGCCTGATTCTCCCCTCAAAAAATATTTGGGGCATCAAACAGCAAGTTGCTGAGTGCAGGGATGAGGGAAAAATAGAGAACTGGTCATCAGTGGAGGCCAGGCCCCTGTTTTTCACAGGGACCATCTGAGACAAAGGGGCTACTAAAATGTGGCTAACCCTTGTCTTGAAGAAGGGTTTTTAACTCTTACATTTAAGAAGGATTGTCTTTTAACTCTTGTATTTAAGATGGGGAGCTAAGAGTCACCCTGGGAAAGAACAGTTTTGTTTCCTATTTATGGGAGCACAAGACTACAGAATCCCTATAATTTTAATCTTCCTCAATCTCAGTGCTTTCATCTGCTTCTTGTCTGGCTGAGGGGAAGGGGAGCCCCGTGGTCACAAGCATCACCAGCACAGCTCAGCTAAAGCCAGAAGTTTGCTGGGGCTCCATGTGTTGTGGCACAAGCTGGAAGCAAATATCTGGCACTAAACTCATCCCAGTGAAGTTATTTAAGTTTTCCGGGAAGAAAAACAAACAAACCGACCAAAAACCAGAATTACTTGAGCAAAACCACAGCTTTTTTCTCACAGTGGAGCTTGATTTTTTGAAACTTGCATTTCCTGCTGAGCAATTGTTCCTGCAGACAATTCCCACAGCCTTTTCAGAAAGGCAGGGGGTCACCAGCTGGCATCTTCTGGGCTGTATGTAGTCAATTAGTTCAAATCGATTAGGCAATTACTGGGTGTGACTAAACTGGAGTTAATTTAAATAAATTGTAACCAGCTGAGACATTTGGCATCAAAAAACAAATCCAAAGGATTCCCCAAATCAGGTATATCCCTCTCTGCACTCCTTTTCAGAAAACTTACCTATAATGTTGGCCTTGGCCTCATGTTGAGGAAAGAACATCATCACCTTCCCAGATGGTGGCACACAGAGGAGTCTGACCTCATCAAAAAGCAAAGATGACAAGCCTGTCCTGAATTCTCTCTGGAAGAGTGAATCCAGCTGTCCAGATTGCTCCATCAGGGATGCACGAACAGCCAAGTTATTTGGCATGTGAACTGGGATCCCATGGATGGGCACCCATCTGAACATTGCTCTAAGAACATTTTCCCTCTACCCCAAGAGTCCCCTCCACTGGTGTACCATCCTTTCCAAACAAGAGCTGGAGCAATTAAAGCCAGAAATGAGAGTCAGAAATGGGACTATCCTGAGTTTGCAGTGCAAGGCCCCATATGGGACAAGTTTCCCCCAAGTTGTCCCCAGGTTTCTAGGATGTACAGAATAATGCAGTTGTCTAAACGTTTGGTACTGTTTGAGATGTGTCAGGATACCTGAGAGATATGTAGGGAAGGCCAGAGAGATCCACAGGACATTGATATCTGGCTGTTGTGGCAGCTGGAGGTCAGTGGAAATACCATATGGGGTATGAAAACTCTGTTAGAATCACTGAATCACATAATGGTTTGGGTTGGAAGGGATCTTACAGATCATCTAGTTCCACTCCCCCTGCCATGTGCAGGGACACCTTCCACTAAACCAGGTTGCTCCAAGCCCCATCCAACCTGGCCTTAAGCACTTCCAGGGAGGAGGCTCCCACAACGTCTCTGGGCAACATGTGCCAGTGTCTAACCACCCTCATAGTGAAGAATTTCCTCCTAATGTCTAACCTAAATCTCCCCTCTTCCAGTTGGAAACCACTCTCACTCATCCTATCACTCTATGCCCTTGTCAAAAGCCCCTCCCCAGCTTTCCTGTAGCCCCTTCAGGTACTGGAAGGCTGCTATGAGGTCTCTCTGAAGCCTTCTTTTCTCTAGGCTGAACAGCCTCAACTCTGTCTCCAGAGTAGAGGTGCTCCAGCCCTCTGATCATCTTCATAGCCTCCTCTGGACTTGCTGGTTAGGACACTAGACTGCACCCCTAGCATGCAGTGAACACCTACATGTAGACACCTCTACAGTCAATCTCCAACTGAAATCCTCTTCTGCTCTGTGCAGTCCTGGACATGCCATGTTGTACTGGACTTGGGCTGGACCCTGGCTGTAGGAGTTGTGTTGGTGGGACTGGAGGAGAAAGCACTGAAGAAGAAGTTCTCATCATGTGTCCCTGCCACTGTAAGGAACGATGGGAAATGCTGAGAGGTTGAGCTGACAGCAGCAGACCTACATGGGGCTATTTCCTAGAACTGGCTTTGCCCAGAGTCTGAATGTGAAGAACTGGTTTCCAGAAAATGAGGTGTTTCTGTGTCTTAGGTGGACCAGACTCTTAATTTTCTTCTAGCTGCTCTACAAGCTCCGGACCCAGCTCTCAATGTGAAGGAGCCAGCTTTTACACTGAGCCTTTCCTCACATCCATTGCTCCTGTGGCTTGCCTTGGTTCCCAGAGTCCTACATCCCAGAGAGCAGAGGCAGCAGAGCCAACTCCTACTGCCCTTTTCACAAATCACTTCTATTTTATTTAGTTAGATGACAGGGTCTTCACCAGGTTGTATAAACAAGCCCCACAAGATCCCAAACATCCTCATCTTCCTATTGGCCAGCTGAATAGTAATCTCTGAGACTTACTGGAACTGAAGTTCACAGTGGCAGAAGATGGACACTCTCTGCACTGAATAGTCTGTCTCAGAAAAAAACCCCAACTTGTTGGCTCAAGCCAACCTGGTCTTGAACAGGGTCTTTCACCATTCCTCAACACTCTGGGCAGGAAAATGTCTGTTGAATGCAATGGCAAGGATCTGAATGCTTCTGAAGGGTTTGAGCTGGTCAATATGTGACTGAAGACAGGAACTTGAGTTTGGTCTCAATGTATTAACTTTCAAAAGGGAGTCCCTTGGGAAAGAGCAGGGAGGGCTTGGGAGATAATAGGCCGCTAAATATATTCCAGCACAAAGCTGACAACAGCTAGGCCCACATGTGATACAGCTCTGGAATCCTAGCAGGGTTGATTTATCTTGGTGTTAGGCCTAATATACTTAAAAGCCCTTTATAAATAACCCAGGACCTTCTGCACTTGCTGTTCTAGAGACTTGCTTTGTTTATTTGACTGGTTGAGCTGGGCCTGTCATTTTTAAAGAAAATAAACTCCTTGTGAGGGACCTTTTCCTTTTGGGACCTTCTAAAGGACACACAGAGCAATTCTGCTTCTCCCTTGCTTCCCAGCAGCCCCATTAGTTTTCATCTTTTTTGGCTTACAAAAGGCAAAGCTGTTTGGGGAAAGGTTAACTGGGCCCCTGTGGGTTATGTTTCTTCTGGCCTACAGAGCTTGCCTCCAAAGCTGAACAACCAGGCTTCTTATTTTGGATTTGTTTTTTTTTGAGGTGTAGGCACCCAAGGTGCTGGTAGTGTTGAAGTTCACCCCAAATGACCAAGAAGCATCCACAGAGGAGGGTGGGTGAGAGACATGCAGACACATGGCTTTGGCCATGGTTTGGAGAGGGTGTAGGAAGGTGAATCCCACCTGTCCTCTTGCTACCTCATCTCCTCCCAGTTATTTTCAGCTGCAGAGAGCCACCATGATGTGAGCTGTCACCACAAGACTGGGGAAGGAAAAGGAAGCAGAGGACCTTGGTGCTGTCTTAGAGAAGGGCTGAAGTAGATCCAGTTATGTTATGAAGTTGTCAAACACTGGGATGGGTTTTGTGGTCTGTGCCCTTGGAGATTTTCAGGACCAAACTGAAGAAAGCCCTGAGCAACCTGGGCTGACTGCTGAAGCTGACTCTGCTTTGAGCAGGAAGTTGGACTAGAAGCCTTCTGAGTTATCTTCCAGCCTGAATTATCCCATGAATCCTATGACATCTGCTATGACCAGTGCTGCAGAGAAGATGAAGCTCAGCTCCACCTCAGACAACTCTGTAGATGGACTCTTGGCCCACTGAAGAAGCTGCCACCACTTTTGAGCTTGTCCAGAGACTGGGGTTTCAAAGGAGAGGAATTTGGGGTTTTGAAGAAGTTCATGCCTAGGCTGGGACCACTGGAAGTGTGTTACTTTGGGACTGTATCTGCCACATCTCCATTTCTCACTAAGTCGTTTTGTTTTTTTTTTTTTATTCCCTTATGCCCCTTGAACTTCAGGTCATCTGCATCTGGAGTGAGCTGGTTTGTTTTTTGCTACACAGCTCTTTGTGCTTCACTTACCTCTGGCACCAGCATTTCTCTGTTCTAACAGATCATTTGGATCAGCAGAGGGAGCGCAAGAGCAAAGAAAAAAGAAAAGCTCACCCTGAATCTTAGAGGAGTTTGATCTCCTGAGTTGCTCCGTGAGCCTCACTCAGAGATGAACCCTGAGGAGAAGTGACCCCCTTGGCCACCTACTGAGTGATTCCTTCTGTATTTTCTCTCACAAAAGGGACATCAGACTTTCTCAGCAATCTTTCTTCACTTGATGGAGGTGAGAAAAATCCCCTGATGTCCTTGCAGCAGTGCCAGCACCACACGCACACACACAAAAAAAAGCCAGATCAAAAAACTGTGAACCCTCCAAACTCAGAATCCAGATTAAAATATTTCACACAGGTCATTTAGAAATTGACAGCATTGCCACCAAAAAACCAAAACCACAAAAAAACCTCCTAGTCAGCTCCTATTTCACCCTTTAAGAGAGAACAAAAGGGATGAAGAGCTTTGTGCCAGCCAGCAATGTGACTCTGTGACCCTTAGTTTGGCAATGACACGTGTTGTCTTTGTTACCCAAAAAATCCAAGGTCCTCAAGTTTAGCACAAGGTTCCATTTGAGAGCCACTGAGGCCAAGGAGAGTTACACGCATGTTTTCAGCCAGGATGAAGCCAGTTTTCCTTTTACTGATTTATTTTTTTTCCTTCAGTGAGCTCTCTTTTAACTAGCAGCAAGTGTTCCAGCTAGTGGGCTGATAATGCTGGGATGTTTATGTCACAGCCCAGAGATCAAGGACGCTTTGCTCTGCTTATTGAATCTCCAGCTTTGGATACTAAAGGAGCAGAAGAGTCATATCTGCAACCCTCCCATAGGGAGGAGCGGACAAGACAGATGGCAAACCTGGCCAGAGAGAGTATTCCATCCCATAATATCTATGTAGCTCTCAGTATAAGGTCAGGGATATGGCCACCTACAAACACAGGCTGCTATTGCCCATTCCATTTGCAATGGGAAAAAGCAGAGAAAAACACCCAAGAGTATTCAAATGGTGTAATTAAGATGAAGATACTTTATCTGAGGGTCACTGAAGGTCCAAGGTGACACCAAGGCTTCACTAAAAGTAACACATTCCCAAGGTGGTGTGGGGTTCCTCTTGAAAAATGCCTGGAAGAGCAGTTTTTCTTGTGGACCCTCCTAGAACCACTGGTCTGGAGACCACTATACTTCTTAAAAACCAGCACTCAGGCATAATTGGTTGGGCTGGTCCTGGCAGACTTCATTCAAGAAGGGTTTGGTCCAGGTGCACTCAAGGCAGCAGCAGTGAAGTTATTCCAAGGACAAGCTCCTGTAACTATTTGCTCCTGGCAGTCAGCACAGGGCTGAGGGACAGAGATGTAGAGTGTCTTTGTCAGTCCTGGGTGACATTTCCTCTGGTCCTGGGCAGCTCTCAGACAAGATGAGAGGTCTCCAAGCTTGCTGCCCATGCTGCTTTTTCTCCTTTACCCCCAGGGTGGCAAAGCAATGCCTCCAGTCCTACGTGGTGAGACATTAAGATCTGTCAGGTGCAGCTTTGCCTCCCTCATAGCTGAGACCTGGTGACAGCAATATCACCTGGCCATGCACAGGGTGCGTCCACCATCCCTAGTGAAGCTTCTCTCCTCCAGGTTGTGAGACCCTTCTGCAGACTAGAGCAGCGATGTGAGGGAGCAGTAGATAAATGCCCACAGCAGCTTCATCTCCTCATGCATGGCACACAAGACTTTGACCATCCAGATGGGAGCATGTGGGGCAGTCTGGGCTTCACACTGATGTGTGTCTTCCCACCCAGTGTGTCCCAAAGCCATGATGCTAGAAGGTTTTTAACCACATTGGTAGCGTCCACCTGAGCTAGGAAGACAGGAGATGTGGAGAACACCATGCTGAGACAGCCTCATGCCATTCCTGCATTCATGACTCTGAGGTGACCAGCCATGGTACATCCCTGACATCTTCAAGCCATGAGAGTCTTGGATCTACCTTGGACTCAGCAATCAAAAAGCCAGGGAGTTTGGCATCCTATGGGAACAAGGCTCTGGTGTCTGCAAAGTCCAGAGTGAGCTCATCAGCTGTAACACAGGGTGAGTGGCCCTGAGCAGCCATCCCCAGGCTGCCTCAGCCTGAAGCTCAGTGCTGCAGGCTCTGCATAGCTGCATCAAACACAATTTGCCTGTCCCCAGGAGGTGACAGTCCATCTCCTGACCAAGGAAAGTGACTCTACACTAGACCTCCAGCTAGCTCTGTGTCTGCCTGAAGCCATCATGGGCTTGTTTCTGTTGATGGGCTGTGGCAAGGGGTCTGCAAACCCCCTTGTGGATCCCAGAAGACACCATACTGACTGCAGTTGGCATGAGGTGCACCTGCAGAAAAGCAGACTGCAGAAGTGCTGGTTGCATCTCTAGGTCCCTCTCATACCAACACGGAAAATTTTTGCAACATCTGTTTTGTTCTTGCAGAAGGTCTAGGCTGGGCCTGTGGTGCTGGAACTGGGCAATCCTCACCTTATTGTTACTTCCCCTCTGAAGGATGGACCAG
Source organism: Hemiprocne comata (assembly GCA_020745705.1). Taxonomy (NCBI): domain Eukaryota; kingdom Metazoa; phylum Chordata; class Aves; order Apodiformes; family Apodidae; genus Hemiprocne; species Hemiprocne comata. The sequence continues at coordinate 161,750,361 of CM036587.1, forward strand.
CTTTACTGCTTGCACATATAATTTTTCTTTTTAAAGGAACTCATGAAAGAGAGGAACTGCCAACTTTGCTGGTGTACTTGTACCCATCTTGGTGATGGTTAAGTTGGCCTTGTCCAAGTGTTGTAGGGTCTGCTCAGGGACAGTGCACTCACTCCAACTGGAGCTGCAAAGACCTGCTCCCAGGTGCTTTCAGAATTTTTTATTCTATTTAGCCTTCTGTTTTCCCAACTGTTTTCCAGCAGGAAGATTGGTGGGGAGGAAAGAAGGGAAATGAGCTTGTCTTGTAATGAATTCCATCCCTTCTGCTCCCCTCTCTTGACTCAGCCTCTTCCAGTCCAAGGAGCTTTGCTTTAGGACCTTGCTCTGGTTTTCTTGCTTGGTGACGCCCTGTGGTCCACAGAGCCTTCTGTGCAGGGTGTGACGGTGTCTCCACCATTCCTGAAGAGGGCATTGATGCTCCATGCATGGCCTGGCCGGCCCTGTGCTCACCTAACGATGGCTGGACCTGCAGTTTTCCCGTCCCAAGCCCTAAGTCCCAGCCATCCCCACCGTGCCAGGTGCTGCCCCACCACAGCCAAGTGAAAATAAGTCCCAAAAAAGGAGTCAAGCTGCTTCAAAGGTGGAGAATAGATTTGCCAGCAGATCAGTGGCCGAGTTGAGGCTACACCCCAAATCTCCAGACTTCTCAGCTCTGCTTCCATACCTTCACTTGCTGCCTCCTCCTGCAACTAACTGTGATTTTTGCCTCCCCAGGCTGCTGACAGGACTTGTTTTAGCTGGAAGGGGGTAGCTTTAGATTAGCTATCAGGAAGAAATTCTTTCCTGTGAGGGTGGTGAGACACTGGACCAGGTTGCCCAGAGAAGCTGTGGCTGCCCCATCCCTGGAAGAGTTCAAGGCCACGGATGGGGCTTGGAGCAACCTGGTCTACTAGGAGGTGTCCCTGGCCGTGCAGGGGGGTTGGAGCATGATGATCTTTAAGGTCCTTCCAACCCAAACCGTTCTGTGATTCTATGATCTGAAATGCCTTCATGAACATCCAGCCCTGAATGAGTTGTCTCTGGGGGCATGTAACTGAGTGTCACTGTGAAACCAAGTCCTGCAGCTCCTCCTCCCCTTCCCTCTCCAGCACACATCCAGCCTGGCCTAAGCTCAAGCCTAAGGCTTACATCTTCCTATATCCACTGTCTCTTTTTATCTCCCCTGCATGGATGTCTGGTGCAATCAGAAATTCACCAGAAGCCAAAGCATGACTGCACAAGGCTGTGAAGAAGCTCCCCAGTGAGGTGCACCCTTTCTTTATCGGGGGCAGAACTGAGAAACAGTGGTGGGCTGTTTTTTTCCTTGGAGGTGGATGAATTTGCAGCTTGTCAACCCCAGCCAGCAGCAGGCCTGGGCTCTGAGCAGTTTGTCTAGATCTCCAGAGCAGACACTGGTCTCCATCACCCCCGGGGCTGGCAGTCCCCAAAACCATGCCAGTCCCAGTGGTGGTTTATGGTCTACCAAAAGCCCTGATCACAGAGCAGGGTTGCAAGCCATCAGGGAAGGCTTTCCAAACCCAGCAGGGATGCTCTTGGCACAACAAACTCCTTTTGCACCACACCCCAGCTTTTTTTTCCCTTTGTTTTCCTAAAGCAGCAAGATTCATGTGAATCATCCCGGGCAGTTTCAACCCAAACGACGCCGAGGAAAAGAAACCCTCAAGGAGATTATGTTCCCTCCAGATCTGCAGGGGGAAAGCAGCCAGTGCCCCCAGGGAAGCATGGCACAGAGGAGACCCTCCCTGTGCTTGGCTGAACATCACTGAAACCACAGGCCAAAAGATGGAGTGAGATGGGGCTCCATCTGCAGCAGCCCCTTCACCCTGACACCCACCTCTGCCAGGCCACCCCAGCAGCCTCAGGTGTGAAAGGTATTGTCTGAAGCCTGTCCCACCCCAGCTCCTCTCCCAGCTGGAAGCATGAAGAGGTGGCTTTTTGGGGTTGCGGGGCCCTGCCCTGGGGGTAGGCACAGATGTATGGTGAGCAGAAGGTATTGGGATGGGTGGGAGCAGAGACAGGTGGCAATGTTGGACAGTGGCTTTGAGGATGAGGTGCCACCCAGCTGATGCATCAATCTGCTGGCATGGATCATCCACTTCTGCTGTGGAGAAGAGGGCTGGCAGAAACTCCAGACAACCTGATATTGCCATTGTCCTACTCCCAACCTTTGTTCCTCACCTTTTGGGGGTGTTTGATGTAGTGTCCCAGGTCAGCTTGGCACTGCATGTCCATGCTGGACAATGTGGCTCAGCCCCTCCATGATGTCACAGAAGAGACCTCATAGTATCTCCTTCCACCACCAGTGGGTTGAGGGAGACTGAGATGGCCTCCATTTCTCAACAGGAGGGCCCAAAGCAGAGGTGCTGGTTGATGAGAAGCTCCACATGATCCAGGAATGTGTGCTTGCAGCCAGGAAAGCCAACCATAACCTGGGCTGCATCAGAAGGAGCATGGCCAGCATGGAGAAGGAGGTGACTCTGCCTCTCTACTCCACCCTTGTGAGACCCCACCTGCAGTACTGTGTCCAGTTCTGGAGCCCCCAACACAAGAAGGACATGAAGCTGCTGGAGTGGGTCCAGAGGAAGCCACAAAGATGATCAGAGGGCTGGAGCAGCTCTGCTATGGAGTCAGGCTGAGAGAGTCGGGGTTGTTCAGCCTGGAGAAAAGAAGGTTCCAGGGAGACTTTAGAGGACCTGAAGGGGCTACAGGAAAGCTGGGAAGGAACTTTTGAGAAGTGCATGGAGTGACAGGATGAGGGGGGAACAGTTTTAAGCTGAAAGAGAGCACATTTAGGTTAGACATGAGGAAGAAATTCTTTGCTGTGTGGGTGGTGAGACACTGGAACAGGTTGTCCAGAGGAGCTGTGTCTGCCCCATCCCTGGAAGTGTTTCAAGGCCAGGTTGGAGCCTTCTCTTCTCCAGACTGAACAGCCCCAACTCCCTCAAGCCTGTCTCCAGAGCAGAGGTGCTCCAGCCCTTGGATCATCTTCGTGGCCTCCTTTGGACTCACTTAAAGAGCTCCATGTCCTTCTTATGCTGAGGTGCCTGTCTCACCCACCCCAGCCTTCCCCTCTCGCAGCCTGTGCTCAAGCAAAATCCTTTGCATGCCAAAAAAAACCCACCAGCACAAGGAGCCAGCTGCCCACCCATGCTCTCAGCCTGCCACCAGGGTAGAGAGTCCCTGTCCTTAAGGACACAGCCTTGAATAAAAGCCAGGGAAATAAAAATAAATAATAATTAAAAAAACACAAGTTCCTCTGCAGCCTGATCTTTTCTTGTCTGTAAGGGGCTGCCAAACCAAACTGTGCCTCTGGTCCTTCCCACTCCTTGCATGTTGTCTGAGATGCCTCCCCGCCCTGCTGCAGCTCACATGGCCACAGCCCTGGCTGTGCCATCAGGTCTCCCTGGGAGCAAGGAAGACAATGCAGGAGGATCCTTGGGGTGGCGTGGGTGGCTTTCTTTGCTACCATTCAGGGAGGGGGTCCTGGGGGAGATCTGCAGTTCCTGGCAAATGGGACAGTGAGTGAAGGTGGAAGAGCATCTGCAAGCAGCCTTTTGGGGTTGATCACGCTGGAAGGACCAGAGGGGACACGTCAGGTTTAAATAGTCTTCTCCCCTCCAGGGGCCATTTGGTTAACTTCAGGAGGAAAAACAAGAAAGAAGAAAGAATCCCCTGCGAATGTCTAGTGCCAGATGCCAGAAGAAAAGCTTAGCCCTGGGCTGGGCTTGCCCCAGCAGAGCCTGCATTGGTTTTGCTGCCCTCCACATTCCCTCACCATCCCACCCCAGCTCGGGTCACCATCTCCTGAGAACACAAGCTGAGCTCAAGTGTCTGAGAGAGCTTGGCCTGGACATTTCAAGCCATGCCCTGCCTGCCAGCATACAGCTGGGGCTTGTCCACATGAGACAGAGCTGGCTGCCTCTCATTAGCAGCAGGTGATACAGCCAGGAGGGAGATGACAACCCAGCAGGATGGATCTAAGCACCCTGCCCTTTCAGTTCTCTTCCTCCCATCACACACGGCTGGGCTTGCCTGGTCCTATAATCTCCTGTGATAGGAGATCTACCATTCTCCTTTGCTGAAGAATGAACTTAGGGGCTGTGTGTGCTGCCCCATCTGATGGACTGACCAAATGGGGCATTTGCTTTCATTGGATCATGGATTAGTTTGGGTTGGAAGGGACCTTAAATATCATCTAGTTCCAACCTCCCTGCATGGGCAGGGACACCTCCCACTAGACCAGGTTGCTCAGAACCACATCCAACCTGGCCTTGAACACTTCCAGGGATGGGGCAGCCACAGCTTCTCTGGGCAACCTGGGCCAGTGTCTCACCGCACTCACAGGGAAGAATTTATTCCTAATATCTCATCTACATTTCCCCTCTTTCAGCTTAAAACCATTCCCCTTCATCCTATTACTTCATGCCCTTGTAAAAAGTCCCTCTCCATCTTTCCTGTAGGCTCCGTTCATGTACTTGAAGGCTGCTATAAGGTCTTGCCTGGAGCCTCCCCCTGGCAACCTAAACTATTCTATGATTCTATGATCTGGGTCCAAAATGAGAGGCATCTTGTCTTTTGCACTGAGGTTTTGGGAGCTACCAGGGAACCTGGTGGATTAGGATTTTGTGGAGGAAGAAGCATATTGTGGAGGAATCTGCACATATGGGAAAAATGAGGGCAGTCTGTTGCTAAATAGGCCCAAGCAGAGCAAGATGAGGCAACAGCAGAGTCCTTATGGAAATGGTCAAGTGGGGTTCTCTGATGTGGTCCAGTGGACTCAGCGAGTCAGCTCCTTCACCCCTTGATTTTGGGTAGGATCTGAGGTTTTAGAAATGCTGCTAAACTTTTCTGGCCAGGGACAGCTTCCTATGGCCGTGCATCCCACCCAGCTCTGCTGAGTCCAGCCTGATGCCCAAGGGTCAGAGAGCACAGTACACCACTGTCTCACAGAAAGGGTTTTGCAGATCACCTGGCTGCACATCAGCAACTCTGAGGGGTGAGTTCAGCTCTCACCTGGGGTATCCTGTCAGGCTCCACACAACCATCTCCTGTTCTTGGCCACTCTGCAAGGTCACGGGGAGATGCTGTGAGGCCCCAAGGGCTTAGATGCTGCCATTCTCCAACAGGGAGCCAAAAATTTAATTTTGATTCTATGCTTGATTCTATGATTCCTGTGAGGAGTGGCTGAGGGAACTGGGGGTGTTTAGCTTGGAGAAAAGGAGGCTGAGGGGAGACCTCCTCACTCTCTACAACTACCTGAAAGGAGCAAGGTGGGTGTCGGTCTCTCCTCCCAAGTAACAAGTGATTCAACAAGAGGAAATGGCCTCCAGTTGTGCCAGGGGAGGTTTAGATTGGATATTGGGAAAATGAGTTTATCAGGCACTGGAACAGGCTGCCCAGGGAAGTGGTGGAGCCACCATCCCTGAACGTATTTAACAGACAAGTAGATGTGGTGCTGAGAGACATGGTTTAGTGGTGGCCTTGGCAGTGTGCCAGGTTAGTGGTTGGGCTTTAGGGTCTTTTCCAGCTGAAACAATTGATGATACATACCTTCAATCTGAGGTTTCCTAAAAACTTCAGGATGCGATAAGGAAGATCTTGGATGAAAAGCAGCTGTTTCAGGCTCAACCCAAGCAAGACTGGAGCTCAGCTCCTTGGAAGATGCAAAGGCTTTGATATTTGTGCCTATCTCTTCTGGTCTCCAGTACCTGTATTAATGTAGTGCTGAGCCTCAGGATCCTGCAGAGCAGCTCGACTGGCTTTATGGGTCAGACATATCTAGGAGTGATGTCAGGCTTATAATAACAGGCTGATTGCTAATAATAACAGTCTCATCTAGGATCTGATTAATGAAAATAGAAAGAACAGAAATATAATAAATGCCAGTCAGGGTGGTTTTATGGAAAACTGGTCTTGCTGTACCAACTTGGTTTTGTTCTTTTAGGTGGTAAGGTTGGTTGGTAAAATAACTGTATATGCAGGGTGCTTGTAAAGTGTTGGGTTTGTACAGTGGGGAAAAAAAAGCACCACAGATCATCAGAGCACATGTGAAATGAACCAAGAGTTGGTTAACTGACAGTTCTCAAAAAGTAGTGATCAATGGAGAAAAGCTGGGGACTGAATCTGTTTCTTTGGAGAAAAATCCCGGGCCCAAAGCTGTGCAGCCTTCTCTACCAGTGAGATGGGAATAAAGGCAAAGTTGCTCCTGAAGAAGATGGGAGGGGAGAAAAATAGAGGAAAATAAGGTGGACAAGGACAGGCAGCCACAGGGACTGGTCAGTCCCTCTTGGTAAGAAGCCATTTCCATGCAGAGTTTGGTCCAGCCAGCTGGAAAAGTTATATCCCTGGGGAAAAGGACCCAGTGGTGGGCTGAGGGAATGAAGTGTGAAGGGCTGCAGCTCGACCTCTTCACGGCATGACAGATTGTGTGGTGACAGCTGGTGGAGCCAGAGACATCTCTTGTGGGGCTTTGCATCTAGTGGATCTGTGTCCCATGATAGAAACACTCTCAGTGGAAAAGAGATGACAGGACGAGTAATGGGTGTGAGCAGGGAAGGGATTTAACTGCTTTAGGTGTAGCCTGATGTTGGGTACAATGTGCAGTTCTGGTGTTCAAACTTTAGAGAGGATACTGAGTTGTCCATGTGGTGAGCATGCAGCCTGGATGCAATTCCCTCTACAGCTATGGATACCTTGACACTAACAGAAGAAGCTGGAGGACACAGCTGCAGTGTCAGGAGAAGGTGCATGCACCAAGGGGACTGTATCTCTGAAGTCTCTTTCAGTGACCCAGTTCTGTACCCTAAGAGCTATCTCTGATATCCTTTTCCCTGCTGTCATCATCACAGGACCAGAGGAGGCCATGAAGATGATCAGAGGGCTGGAGCACCTCTGCTATGGAGACTGGCTGAGACAGTTGGGGTTGTTCAGCCTGGAGAAGACAAGGCTCTGGGGAGACCTTAGAGCACCTTCCAGTATCTGAAGGGGCTACAGGAAAGCTCAAGAGGGACTTTTGACAAGGGCATAGAGTGATAGATGAAGAGTCATGGTTTCAAACTGGTAGAGGGTAGATTTAGGTTAGACATTATGAAAAAATTATTTTCTGTGAGGACAGTGAGACACTGGCACACGTTGCCCAAGGAAGCTGTGGATGCCCCATCCCTGGAAGTGTTGAAGGCTAGTTTGGATGGGGCTCTGAGCAACCTGGTCCAGTGGGAAGTGTCCTTGCCCATGCAAGGGTGTTAGAACTAGGTGATCTTTAACATCCCTTCCAATCCAAACCGTTCTATGGTTGTATGATAATTTAGGTTGTGAGGGACCTCAGGAGGTCAGGAAGTCTCCTGCTCAAAGCAGGGTCTGCTATGGGGGTCAGCCCAGTTGCTTATGGCTTTATCCCAAAACCCTCCCAGGATGGAGGCTGCAGATGTAGCAGGTTGAGGAACTGCCACCAGAAGGACTCCTCTTCCCAGCTGGGTCACTTGGGCACAGCTGGGGTAGTGACAGTGTCTCTGCACTACCAAGCTGTCTTGTATCCCTCAACCTATAAGATTTAGGACCCAGAAGGGGCCCCAAGACCTGTGGCCCTGGCGTTTGGTGCACTAGGTACCAGCACCTAGTACCTTTTCAGTGAACATCCCTGCACTGAGCACTACTGCCTTGAACTGGGCACCCTGAAACCTGTCTGTCTGTCTGTCCTTCTCTGTCATCTGTGGCTGTCTGAGCCCTGCAAAACAAGCCAGTGCTGTTTGCCATCAAGATCAAAGCTCATTTATATGCATTGCTTCTCCCTGTCTCCACCTGATACCCAGACGAGATGCCCTGGCAGGTGAGTCAGTCCCCAGCTGAAGTCAGCAGCGTGGCTGCCAGCACCTCAGTTGTCTCTTCCAGGCGGAGCCAGATCTCACCTCCTGCTTCTCCCCGTCAGATCTCTAATCATCTCCCGCCCCCGATCCTTGGATCCAGCCCCAGCTGGGCCGTGACACATCCCTGGAGGCTGTGGGAGAGCCACGAAGCCTCCTCTGCTCTGCCGGCCCCAAGGGAGATGTTGCAAGAGAAACCAGCACCTGCAGCCAGGGAAGGGCATTTTCCACAGCCACAGCTTTTGCAGGGAACACTCCAGTTGCGTGCAGCACCCGGCGGGATGCTGGAGGGAGAGGCTGGCAGTTCAGGGGCTTTTCCCCCCCTTTTTTTTCTCTTTTTATTAAGGATGTGCTGATGAAGCTCCAGGTGGCTGTTTGGCAGCCGCCCTTTCTCCTCAGCTGCTGACGCTGACAGCGAAGTGACTCAGCCCTTTTGAGGCCCCGTGCAAGCCTCTTCCCTCCTGCCACTCAAATCTTTGCTCTCTCCAATGATTAGAACAAATCTCTGCCCCCCAGGTGCTCTGCCCAGAAAGAGGCTCAGGGAGGGCAGTGCAGCCCTGGCGGTGGTCACGGTGGCTTAAAATGATAGAATCACAGAACGGTTTGGGTTGGAAGGGACCTTAAAGATCATCTAGTTCTAACCCCCCTGCATGGGCAGGGACACCTCCCATTAGACCAGGTTGCTCAGAGCCCCATCCAACCTGGCCTTGAACACTTCCAGGGATGGGGTTTCCACAACTTCCCTGGGCAACCTGTGTCAGTGTCTCACCACCCTCACACTAAAGAATTTCTTCCTAATGTCTAACCTAAATCTCCCCTCTTCCAGTTTTAATCCATCACCCCTTGTCCTATCACTCCATGCCCTTGTCAAAAGCCTCTCTCCAGCTTTCCTGTAGCCCCTTCAGGTACTGGAAGGTGCTCTAAGGTCTCCCTGGAGCCTTCTCTTCTCCAGGCTGAACAGCCACAACTCCCTCAGCCAGTCTCCAGAGCAGAGCTGCTCCAGCCCTTTGATCATCTTCCTGGCCTCCTCTGGACTCTTTCCAAGAGCTCCATGTCCTCCCCATGCTGGAGGCTCCAGAAAGGACACAGTACTGCAGGTGGAGTGACTTGCCAAATCCCCTTTCTGGGCCCTGGGGTAGTCACGTTAAGTCAAAGATTTTCTCCTTCCCATCACTCTGTTTGCAGGAGAAGCTCCCAGAGCAAAACCTACCCCCGGCGATCCGTGTTACTGTACCTGTGCCAAGCAGAGCTTAATCCCTCACTTGACTTCTCAGCTGCATTTGTTGCAATTTAATTTTCTTCTGAACCCCACTCTGCCCTACATTTTTATAGCTACAAGTACAGGAGTTGCCAGACACTGTGGTGCAAGCAGGGCAGCACCTCCCACCCTCCTGTGCCTCCTGCCAGACCCACGGGTTTCCCATGATTCTGGAGGGAAGGTGAGACTTTAGCCCCTGCAGCCCCTCATGGCTGCACAGTCTCTCCCTGCCAGTGCAGGTCTCCCTGAGGGGAGGCTGGAAAACCCCTTTCAGACAGCACGATGTCCTCAGGTAGAGATGTTGCAAAAGGGCTGATCCCAAGCAGGGTGACAGGAACAGTGGTGAGTGACACATTGAGCCCAAGAGCCAGCACTGGCTGTGACAGCCAGCAATGGTCCAAAAGAAGCAAGGGAAGGTTTCACCATAGCATCATTGAGTGGCTGGGGTTGTAAGGGATCTTAAAGATTATCTTATTCCAACCCCTCTGCCATGGGCAGGGACACCTCCCTCTAGACCAGGTTGCTCCAAGACCCATCCAACCCAACCCTGAGCACTTCCAGGGATGGGGCATCCACAGCTTCTCTAGGCAACCTGTGCCAGTGTCTCACCACCCACACATGGGGGAATTTCCTCCTAATGTCTTACCTGAATCTCCCCTCTTCCTGTTTAAAGCCATCACCCCTTGTCCTATCTCTACAAGCCCTTGTCAGAAGTCCCTCCCCAGTTTTTCTGTAGCCCCTTTAGGTGCTGGAAGGTGCTATAAGGTCTCCCTAGGGCCTCCTCTTCTCCAGGCTGAACAGCCCCAACTCTCTCAGCTTGTCTCCAGAGCAGAGGTGCTACAGGCCTCTGATCATCTTCATGGCCCTCTTCTGGACTCTCTACAATGGCTCCATGTCCTTCTTATGTTGGGGGCTCCAGAGCTGGACACAGCACTGCACGGGGGTCTCATGAGAGCCGAGCAGAGGGGCAGAATCCCCTCCATTGACATGTTTCTTTTGATGCACCCCAGGACATGTTGATTTCTGGGCTGCAAGCGCACATGGCCAGCCTATGTTGAACTTCTCATCAGTCAACATCCCGAAGTCCTTCTCCTCAGACCTGCTCTCAAACCATACTTCACCCAACCTGTAGTTGTGCTTGGGATTGCTCTGACCCATGTGCAGGACCTGGTACTTGGCCTTATTGAAGCTCAGCAGGCAGCAAGCGAGGAGCAAGGTGGCCCATCACAAAGCATTTTTTATCAAGTCTCATGAGCCTGGACCACGGCTGGTCTAATCTTTACTGAAGACCCTGCAACCTTTGCTTCTGTGGCTCTGCAGAGAACTGACTTTCTGAGGTGCGTAAGTAACATTGACAGTGTATGCTCTGAGCTCATAGAATCATAGAATCATATAATATGCTGAGTTGGAAGGGACTCATGAGGATCATGGGTTATCTGCCAAGGCTCTGGGTGTCTACAGCCTGGGCATCTCTATGTGACCTGGGCATTTGGAATCCCTCTGTGGTGGTGGAGCTCTGAAGGAAGTGTCCATACCAGGATGATATTGATCCTTCCCAAATCTCCAGTATTGACTCTTGACTTCATAGAATCACAGAATCATGGAATTTTTTGGGTTGGGAGGGATCTTAAAGATCATCTAGTTCCTAGATGATCTTTCACCTCCCACTAGACCACATTTTTCCAACCCCCATCCAACCTGGGGCTTTGACTTGATCTCTGCTGACTGGAAAGGGAGCAAGGGATGAGGCCATGGTTCTAGACACCCACCTTGATCTGGGTGGATCTCACTTACTTTGGTGTTTGCAGGACAGAAGGCACTGCAATAAGTGCCTATGATGGTGCTTGTAGGTACCCACCTCCTCCACTGAGAGTGGGCTAAGGCACTGCAAGGCCATGGCATGAGTCGGGGAGAGATCCCAGGACATGAGTCCAACTCAAACCTTTCCAGGCAATCCCAGTTTGATGGACATTCATTGTGCTCCTCTGGGGGAGGACAGAAACCTGTGCATGGAGTGGCAACAGCCTAACACAGAGTCAGGGTCTGGCCTGCAAAGGAGTGAAGGTTTTGCAGTGACAGAGGGTGAGGAGGAATGCAGGCAGGTAGGAGACAGCATGTACAGGCAGGAGTGCTGAAGGGTGTTTCTCCAGCACACGTGCCCGCCTTCAGAAGTCCCCCTGAGCCTCCTGGCTGGGAGGTGAGGCAGCAATTAAGCTGATTGAAGGCCCAGTTGCTTATTGCACAACCCTGGAGGCAGTGCCCCTTGCAGCTTCCTGGTTTAAAGCTCAAGAAGAGAGAAGGATCTGCCTTGCAGAGCACTTGGGGGCGCTGGGGCAACCTAAGGACAGCTCTGGCCACGCAACCACACTGTGCTCTGACCTGCAGCCTTCCCCTCTTCCAAGCCAGCATCTCAACAAAAAGCCTTCCTAAGCCTACGACAGCATGAGGGGAATTTCCTCCCCCGTTCCCCACTTACCTCACCCAACCCCTTGTAATTACTTGGGAGCTCACACAATTAGCTTCAGCTTTCCTTACTTACCAACCTGTTCATGCAAGCTCCTGCTCCTCAGCCCCCATGGAGCCTCTGGTCTTTGTCTTCCTGCCTTGGTCATAGGGGGCAGAGTTAAAAACCCAACTAGTTTTGTGGGTGAAGCCTAGTTTTGTGCCCCATGGGTGGTCTCTGCCAGTGATGAAGCACTGAGTAGGTCCTCATTGTGTGGGGTGTGTGTAATGTCTCTTCTGAGAGGACTCTTGAGTGTCTAACCAAGTTTGAGCTATGCTTTACTGGACATACTGCATAGGTCTTCATCTGCTACTTTCATTGTCCTTGAGGGAACGTGGTGTAGTTGGGAGCTCTCGTGTTCTGTGTGGTTAAATCAGTCATTGGGTTCAAGTCCTTGAGGTAGAGAGATGTACGAATGGGCTTTACGAGTCCTGCTGCAAATAGTTTAAGCAGCAAGGCTAATATTGAACCATCAGGCTGGAAGTGGAAGTGTAAGGAACCAGATCACACTCCTGAATTTGAAGCAGTAACATCAGCGTCCATCCCACAGCAGCTTCCTGTGCAGCAACCTGCTGGCTCATGTCCCCGTGCCCTGCCTTGGGGCAGAGCTGGTTGAGTATCTTCCACTGGAAGAATATTGCTGTGAACAACACTCACTAGCAAGAGTCAAAAGCTCCCCCAGATTTGGTGGCTGTCTTGAGCTGTGGTGGCTCCCAAGTGCCCACCTCTTTGGCAGCTTTGCTGGTACATTACAGTGCCCAGTTCCTCCAGGTCTCCCAGCTACGGGTCATGGCTGAAGAATCTGAAGTTGGGACAGGATGGTGAGAGTGGTAAGTTAAACCCATCTTGCTTCTTCCGAATCAGATCTTCCAGCAGAAAATATTGACTCCAGCTCATTCAGCCTTCCCCCTCTCCCAGGAAAATGAAGATATTTTCCCACAGATAACATATGCCAGTGACTCCAGAAATGCTCAGAAATCTGCCATGTCTGTGAGTGTCCCACCTCCTGCCTGGTTCAGTTGCCTTTGCAGTTTTTACTTCCTACATTGGTTCTGAGAATGAAGAAGAATTAGGCTGGACCACAGCTGACCTCAAGGCATAAGTGGGGTTAGGGATAGAAATCACAGTACAGAGGTCATCTTCCCATTCAGATCTTGGATGGGACAAAATGCCTGTTGTGTTCTTTGAAGTCCTCCCAGGGCTACTGTGTCCTCCCTCCAAAATTCCACTTCACCAGCAGAAAGTCTATCCTAGAATTCAACTTGGCTCCTCCTTGTTGGTGTGCTGACCAGTCCACCCAGTCTACCTTCCTGGGTTGACTTAGGTCAACATGTCTTGTGTTGTCAACTGGGAGATGCTGCCCCAAGACGTCAGTCACTGAGCAACTGCTCTACACCCCGTAGATTTTGCTGTTAAAGTGACCTATAATAGGAAGAGCAGCAAAAGAGGGAGAAGCAGCCCCCAGATCTCCAGCTACAAGGTCTTCCTAACACAGGTGTCCCTGGCAGGTGTGTTCATGCCAGCTGACGATGCATATTTAGGAGCCAGTCCCTCCCATTGCTGCTTCATGCCAGAGCCCAGAGAGCCTGGTCACAACTGATCCAGGTATTTGGGGTGTTTCTGGTACAAGGGCTGGCCACTGCATGGGTGGCCTGGAGTGGTCAGACTCTTGCACACTATGGTAGCCATGGCCCCTTGAGGGCCCAACCAGAGCCCTCAGTGCAGCAGCTTGTCCAACAGCACCCCACACCCTTGCTATGGGGTCAGCTCTTTCCACACGGGATAGAAGGCATCTCTGGGCCTTACAACATCTTTTATCCAACTCCATCAGTTGAGACATGCTGGACTCAGGGTCAGGGTGTGTGTGTGGGCTCTGCCTATGTCAATTATTTGATGATGAGGTGGGTACTTAAAAACCACAAGACGCTTTGGTAAGTGAGCTACGCAACTAGCTTGCACAGCCAAGGCAAGCCTGATGCTGCAGACCAGCTCTGGGATCTCCCCACTGCAAGACTCCTCTCAAGAAGACCTCACTTGGACTGGAAGTAAATGCTGTGGTGATGGTTGGATTCTCTATGACAAGGCACCAGCTCTTGCTTCAGGGATGCTGGAAGTGGGGGCTGCCTGGCCTGGCAATCACCAGTGAAGACCTATGTGATGCTTTGCTAAGGAAGTGCTGGAGATGGACCATGCAGTGACTATGCTGGATGGGACAGACAGACAGAGAGCAGCCCATGGGGTAAAGGGCTTTATGTGAACCCCTGGGTGCACCCCTTGTGTCTGCCCTGCCACTGTGAAAATCGATTCCCTCTGACCTGGGCTCTTCCTTATCTAATTTGGCTGCAGTCCATCATCTAATTGCAATATAGAATTATCATAGAATGGTTTGGGCTGGAAGAGACCTTAAAGATCATGTAGTTCCACCCCCCCCCTGCATGGGCAGGGACACCTCCCAGTAGACCAGGTTGCTCCAAGCCCCAACCAACCTGGTCTTCAACACTTTCAAGGATGGGGCTTCCACAACTTCCCTGGGCAACCTGTGTCAGTGTCTCACCACTCTCACACTAAGGAATTTCTTCCTAATGTCTAACCTTAATCTCCCCTCTTCCAGTTTGAAACCACTCCCACTCATCCTATCACTCTATGCCCTTGTCAAAAGCCTCTCTCCAGCTTTCCTGTAGCCCCTTCAGGTACTGGAAGGTGCTCTAAGGTCTCCCTGGAGCCTTCTCTTCTCCAGGCTGAACAGCCACAACTCCCTCAGCCAGTCTCCAGAGCAGAGCTGCTCCAGCCCTTTGATCATCTTCCTGGCCTCTTCTGGACTCTTTCCAAGAGCTCCATGTCCTCCCCATGCTGGAGGCTCCAGAACTGGACACAGTACTGCAGGTGGAGTGACTTGCCAAATCCCCTTTCTGGGCCCTGGGGTAGTCACGTTAAGTCAAAGATTTTCTCCTTCCCATCACTCTGTTTGCAGGAGAAGCTCCCAGAGCAAAACCCACCCCCGGCGATCCGTGTTACTGTACCTGTGCCAAGCAGAGCTTAATCCCTCACTTGACTTCTCAGCTGCATTTGTTGCAAACATTTCCCAGCCACCTCGGTTGTCTTTCCTGGGAACTTCCAGAAAACGAGAATGGGATGGGAGGAGGAATAAAACCCAGGGAATGGGTGGGGAATGCAGCTGGGACACATTGGGGATGGGACGGGAGCGGGCTGAGGTCTCCAGCCAAGAGGAGGCAGCAGGACCCTGACACCCCCCCCATGCATTCCTCCCCCCTGCCTTGGCCAGAACTTGGCTCTGCCTTTGGCTCCCCCACCTTGCTAACCCCCCCGTTACCAGCACTGCAGCACACAGGGATGTACCAAACTGTCAATGCTTTTTATTTCACTGCTGGATTGAAACCACCATGGTTTCATAAAACTCAGAAAGTAAAAAAAAAAAAAAAAAAAAGTGATTACTAAAACGCGAACATTTTTATTTTTATTTTTTTTTCTTTTCCTTTTTACACAAGATGTAAGTAAACAGACAGGATTCTTTTTAAAAAGATTATAAAGTGTCAAGATCCTATACCTCATCTGCATATTCCAAGTGATGCCATCTGATACAAAAAGCATTGGGGATAATAACTTAGCTATGGCTCAGACCAAAAAAACCCAATAAAATAAATAAAAAAGAAGTCATCTGGGCTTAATCTACACACGCCTATGATTGCCCACGGAGCTAAAAAGGAAAATATGCAGTTCTTTTGTTGCACAGAAAGAAACAGCAGGGAAGGCGAGAGTTCATTGGGAGATTGTTGTCTAAAGGGAAGCAAATTAACCCCTCCCCGGGAATGTTGGCTCCCGTGACCCCCCACTGAGCTAAAGAACCGGCCACATTTTTCTCCCTCCAGACAGTATCCCATCCAAACCCCCCCATCGATCTGCACCTACCCAGCCCTCTGGAAGTGAACGAGATCAAAGACCCTGGAAACTGCACGGAAGTCACGAAATCTCCCTGCTCGCTTTGCCACTGGGACTTATAAAAAACAAACAAGCCCAACGAAAAAAAAAAAAAAAAAGCAAAGAAGGAAAGAAAGAAAAAAAAAAGGAAAAAAAAAAGGGGGAAAAAAAGCAACTCCTTCTATTGTAGATAGAGCAAAACTCTGCTTCCTCAGGAAATCTGTTCCTCATAAACCTTCTCATCCGAAGCTCTCAGCCCAAGCACCAGTGTCAGCCTTATTCCAAGACTCAAAATATGAATTTACAAATGCAAAGTCATTAAATACGTGTCACCAGACATGTGAGAGGACACAACTATGAATTCCTGCTCAGATTTATTCCCCTAGGCAAGGTTCAGATGTGACTGATTCCTGGGCAAAGCCTACAAGCTCTTGGTTCATGGTTAGGGAATCTTTGCTTTGCTGTCCCTTGGGTTTCTAAAGCTCTTAGTACCAGTTTGGAGCGCTGTCCCTGTCAACTATAGAAAGATGGTGGGTTTCCATGGAGGGGGTGAGGGAGGTGGATAGGGGTGATAGGGTATAAAACCTGGTTTATGCCTTTGCTTCTGCAGAAGAGGGTAGGACAAGGTGGTTGGTTTGTAGCCAAAGCCATGGGGGTGTCTGTTCTCTACATTTGCCAAGACCCAATGGAGACAACTGGAGCAATAGCAGAATTGACCAATATGTCAGATTTTTAAGGCTCTCTTGTCAACATTTTGGCATCTGAGGTGAAACAAGGATTAGCATACAAGGAGAGACCCCAAAAGCAGCCCAAACCATGAGCCCTTGGCTGCTTAGGCCTGGATCTGGTGCTATGTGTCTACTGAGCTCCAACTTTCCCTCTTCCCCAACTCTCCCAAGACTGTTGTGAAGGAACTGAGCTCTTGCTTGAGATTTCTAACCCAAAACTCAAGTTGCAAGACCCCTCAATTTCCCCAGCCTGTTATGTTTACATAACCCTCTCTAGGCTGCAACATTGAGGAGCTGGTACCTCAGAGGTGGGAGCCCAAGTTCACAACAAAAAAATCGCAGATATTTGGCAGTTCAACCCAGAGAAACCTTGGAACGGGTTCACATCCTCCATGCAAAGAGGTGCCATGAAGCAGCACATGGAAGGTGACAGCAAGTTCCAGAACACACAGATTGAAAAAAGGAAAAAATCAGGACCATTAAAGCAGCATGGTTTGGAGGTTTTTTTTTTTTTTGCAGTGACTCACAAAACTGAAGAGTTCCAAGATGCTGCTCTGCCAGCCAGAGGTGCTCAGGATTTGGCCACGTGGATTGCACCAGGTCAAGGACTGCTCTTACACTAGAAGCTCCCTATTTGTAAGGTGGTTGGGTTAATGCTACATAAAGCAAAGGAGCACTGCAAAGCCCATCATCCCCCTTGTGTTCCCCCAAACAAGCTCACCAAGCTGAGATTTGAGTGCACTCTCATCAGAGCTCAGCACCGAGCATCTCCACCATCAAACCCTGCATGGAGAAGAGTTCCCATGGCCAAAGGAGGCTGAACTCAAGCCCCTCTGTCCCCATCCTGACCCCCAACTCAAAAGCGCTGTGGCTTTTGGACAAGCCCTGGACTACTTGCCCTGGGCAATCCACCATGTGGTGCTCCCATGAGCATGGCTGAGGAAAACATTTCTCCTCCTCTTGCCAGAGCAGAAGCATTTCCAAGTGTGCAAAGCAACCGTTCCCACCAATTTCTCTTTAACTTTTCACAAGTCACGGCACAGCCTGCTGTGACCAGGGAACACATGGGACTGTGAGGTCTCCTGACTGAGAGGGATCAGGGCTGTCACCACTGCAATGCCAAGCCACCTCCTGCTGCTCCTGGGGATGAAGCAGCACCTATTTTAGCAGCAGGAGGACACAATGGGGTAGGAAGGGAATGGTGGCCCACCCAGTGAAATGGCTGTAATACAAGATCACACCTTTTTATCAGCTCAGTTTCTTCTCCTTCTCAACCAATGTAGATCCTTCAACCGTTGCTGCATTCCCCATGAAACACAGGAATCATAGAGTGATTTGGGTTGGAAGGGACCTTAAAGATCACCAAGTTCCAACTCCCCTGCCATGGGCAAGGACACCTTCCACTAGAATCAACAGCCTGGAATGGGGCAGGAGAAACTCAAGAGACTGACAGCTCTCCCACCATGTGGGGGATTGGACAGGCCTGAGCTGTGTAGCATGACAGCTTAGGGACCATGGCTGGAGGGTCCATGTGCTGCTCCTCATCATGGCCTGTCCCATGGGACAGATCCCTGCCATTCAGCTGGGCTGGTTCCCACTGGGAAAGAAGGAGTGGCGCTGGAAACAGCTCCAAGCTCCTCCTCTTCCCATGTGTGGTTGCACAAAGCTATCCCCTGCCCTTCTGCAGGTACTGAAGGTGTCTAACCAGCTTTCCTCACCACTTATCCCAAGAGATGAACCTTCTGAAGCAAATGTCTCTGAATGGTCTACATTTTGGAAGGCACTCAAACCCCTGGAGATCATCAACACAGGGCACTAGAGGCATCCCAAGTTGGGCAGCCTAAAACCACAAGCTGCTGGATGACCAGCCCTTTTTGCCCCAACAACTGTGATCCTCTGTGGCCGAGGGGGTGAGCAGCAGTGAGCCCAAAGGATACCTGGAGCATCCCCTGGGTCTCATGTATGCTGTTGGTGACAGTAGACAGCAGCTGGCTGTGACCTCATGCAGGGGATCAGTCTGGGATACCATGGGTCACCCCCTCGACTTCACTGGGCAGCGATGGGAGAAAGAAAGGCCAGAGCATGTGTGGAAGACAAACAGGTCTGGTTTTTTAAATTTTTTTTCCTTTAATTAGCAAATTTCTTCTTATTCTCGTCAAAAGAAAAAAAAACACCCCCACACCCTCTACGTGCCCGCTGCTCCAGCTGCTGCAAGCGTTCAAAGGCAAAGTTGAGAGATGTTTAATGTCCCAGCTCGGGGGCAGCTCCAGATCCATCCCACCAGGGCACACGCTGGGGGGGTTTGGGGTGCCGGGCACCGTGTTACAGACGTGGGAAAGGCAGGTGCGAAATTTGGTGATGTGCTCTTGCTAGGAGCACCCAAAATCCCACCAGGAAAGCTGCAGCCCAGCCAAGGCAGCAGTGGAGGACATGGACGTGCCCTGAGATGCACATTGTGTCCCCAGGGTATCGCAGCCACAACTGGGGTTTGCGTCACGGCTCGGTGATGGGGACACGACAGGAGAGAACCCACCACCCTGTGCATTGAATTTGGAAGCTACAAAGAAGAGCACCCCACAATTTGGGGGACCCAGTGCTGACCCTGCAGCCCGGCAAAGCTGGGTGCCTCAAAGCCCTGCCACGGTTCCTGAGTTTCCCAGCACCTCTGCCTTTGCTGCAGCAAGCCCTCAACGAGCCCCATCTCGGGGCATCAAGGCAACGAGGAGATGGTGAAGAGGGAGAAGAGCAAGGAGAAAGGGAACAGTGCTAGGGGGAATTAGCTCAGCCCTTCCCGTGGTCACAGGGCCAGCACGAAGCTATGAGCCCCCTTCACTTCTGCCTGCCACCACCATCTTCCCTCTCCAAGGCCACTGTTCCATCCCCACCTCTGTGCCCCGCTGCTGCAGCCCTTATTTATAGGGAAGAGGTGGGAAAGGGTTTTTCTGGGGGTGCTCCAGCCCTCCTGCTCCTCATCCCTTCTCAGCTGGCCCAGCCCTGCCTGCATCACCCCAAACCAAGCACCCTCCACCCATCCCTCTCAGTGCAATGGGAGGGGAAAGAGAGGAGGAGGAAGAGGAAGGCGATGAGGAACCTTCACGTGGGCTCCTTGCCTGCTAACGCCAAGGGCAGGGCTGCCTCCCCTGCTCGGGGAGGGGACTGCAGATAGCAGCCTTTTTGGGGGTGGTCCAGCAAGACAACCGTGCTGCAGGTGCTGGAACACGGGTGGTGATGCCCCATGTCCCCCCACCCCAACTCTGGCAGTGGGGGTGGCGTGTGGGGCTGGGCAGAGGGGGGGGGTGAGGGGGTGGGATGCGTGCGAGTGCCCGGGTGCCTGTGTGCATGGGTTTTGGCAAGAGGTCATTGAGGTTACATGATGCAGCATTTGTTCTTGTGGTTATGAGGGTCCTTAAATCGGAGTCTCTGCTTTGGTCGGTATTTTTCCAAGTACGTCAGCTGCTTGCTGTTGATGGCTCCTCTGCGCTTCCTGCAGGGACAGAGAAGGACCAGCATGGTCAGCAGTGTGGCAGGAGAAGACCTCTGAGCCCAAACCCACCCCCGTCAGGATGCTGAACACCCATTAGTGGAGCAGGTAGACATTTTGGAGGCTGCAGCCTCAGGGGCCCTCCAGGGATAGAGAGAGGCTCTGGCCCCGGCAGCTTTTCTTGCTCATCCTCTCTGTAAGTCTTAGGACATGGAGAGCTAGAGAAGAAACACGTGGGGAGGCTGCCCAAAGCAGGGAGCCTGCCAAAAGCCCCCCAGGGATGCTCCTGGATACCTCCCCAGCCACCCGTAGCCCTGATGCAAAGGCACAGGGTACCTGGGCCTGACACCCTGTTTTCCTCCATACAAAAAGGAGAAAAAAGCAACCCCGGTGCCCCCAAAAGCCCTGAGGCACCCTTGGAGAGGGGCTGCTTTCTTACCCAACACTAAAACATTGCTTGACTCAGCCTGGAGAAGAAAAGGCTCAGGGGAGACCTCAGAGCACCTTCCAGTACTTGAAGGGGCTACAGGAAAGCTGGGGAGGGACTTCTGACAAGGGCGTGGAGTGAGAGGACAAGGGGGAATAGTTTCAAGATGAAAGAGGGGAGATTTAAATTGGATATTAGGAAGAAATTCCTTCCTCTGAGGGTGGTGAGACACTGGCCCAAGTTGCCCAGAGAAGCTGTTGATGCCCCCTCCCTGGAGATGTTGAAGGCCAGGTTGGATGGGTCTTGGAGCAGCCTGGTCTGGTGGGAGGTGCCACTGCCCATGCAGGGGGGTTGGACATGGATGATCTTTAAGGTGCCTTCCAACCCAAACCATTCGATGACTCTGTCACTTACTGTCGGATGAACTGGATGGCATCTTCATACTTCATCCCGCTCTCGATCAAGGCCAGTGCGACGAGGACGGGAGCGCTGAAAGGCAATGGCAGTGGTGGTCACCACCCAGCCATGTGGCCCAGAGGCTGATGTCCCATCCTGGGGTGGGGGGAACACACCGTGGGGCTGTAGTGGTGGCACTGTGGGCCACTGCCAGCACTGCTTTTAGTTTGTGTTTTCTTTCCATTTGGCTACAAGCACTGCCCAAGTGATTTTAGGGGAAAAAAAAAACCCAGGTGGGACTGGCAGTTGTTTGCTGCTCTTCTAATAAGCAGGAGAACTTTGGAGGCAAATCCATTAGAAGTTGGATGCAACTACACATGCAAAACCTGACATGTGGTGGGGGGAGCAGCAAAACATGGTGACTCTTGAAACACTGTGGCTCCTGGTTGTACTCAGAATTGTTCTGCAATATTTCCACAATGAGCTTCTAGGAAAAGCAAAATCCCCATGGGGCACTGGCAGGACAGTGCTGAGCAACCCAGGCACCTCTTGGTGCTCACGATTTGGTCATGAGAAGTGCAAGGAGGAGCTCAGGCATCAGCTAGCCCCATCAATGTAGCGAGAGGACAAGGGGCAATGGTTTAAAACTTGAAGAGGGGAGATTTAGATTAGTATAAGGAAGAAATTCTTTACTATGAGGGTGGTGAGACACCAGAACAGGTTGGTCGTGGAAGCCCCATCCCTTGCAGTATTCAAGGCCAGGTTGGATGAGGTTCTAAGCAACCTGATCTAGTGGGAGGTGTCCCTGCTGCGCAGGGGTGTTGGATCTAGATGAACTTTAATGCCCCTTCCAACCCAAACTATTCTATGATTCTACGATTCTATGAACATCTATTCCCACTAAGGACTCCACTGCTCCAAAACCCTGCTCCAAGGTGGAAGGAGGAGAGCAGGCATGGTTTTCCCTCTTCCCCTGTCAGGGGTGGGTTGGCAGGCAGGGTGTTGGGCTCTGACTTACCGCCCCAGGCCCGCCACACAGTGCACGGCCACGCAGCAGCCGGGGTCTTCGCAGAACTTGGTCTTCAGCAAGTTGAGCCAATCTTCCACTATCTTGCTGGGAGGAGGTGCTCCATCATCGAACGGCCAGTCCTGCAAGGCCAGGACAAGGTTGGGGGAAGACAGAAACACTGTCAGACCCTGGGGAAAAACTCAGGCATTACTTTTTACTCAGGGACATGGTGTTCTGGACCTTGGCAGCGGGGAGGTGGATGTGTGTGTGGGCAACCAGGCTCACAGCACAGCTCCATGGGGATGTAGCAGCCATATGAGCCTAGGTCTGGGGTCCTCCCATCTCCTATGGACAGGTTCAGCCTTCAGGAGCACCTACAGGACCTGCAACATGGTCTCTATGTCCTCCTGCCTCTGTGGACTATGGTGGCCATTGCCTGCCTACTCCCTGTTCGGATGACGGAGTTGAGGCCTGAGGAACCACAACACCCATCCTCAGCCCAGCCAGCTCCTGTCTAACCTCCACAAAGACAGGCTGAGAGAGTTGGGGTTGTTCAGCCTGGAGGCTCCAGGGAGACCTTAAAGCACCTTTTAGTACCTGAAGGGGCTATAGGAAAGCTGGGGGAGGGACTTTTGACAAGGGCCTGGAGTGACAGGATGAGGGGGAACAGCTTGGAGTTCACAGAGGGTAGATTTGGGTTAGACATTAGGAAGAAGTTCGTTCCTGTGAGGGTGATGAGACACAGGCAGAGGTTGTCCAGGGAAGCTGTGGATGCCCTCTCCATGGAAGTGTTGAAGGCCAGGTTGGATGGGGCTTGGAGCAACCTGGTCTAGTGGGAGGTGTTCCTTCCCATGGCAGGTAGGTTGGAACTAGATGATCTTTAAGGTCACTTCCAACCTAAACCATTCTGTGATTCCATTTTATATATTTGATATAGGTGTGTGTGTATATATATCTGTATGGGAGAGATGGCTGTATCTGTATAGGTGTATCTAGCCATAGATACCCAGGACATTGATATCTTAGTTTCTATATAGGTACATAAACCTGTATGTTACATATATCAACTACATAGTTTATATATAGCGTCTTGCATAGTTTCTATATCTAGGATAAAAGCATCTCTCTGTGTAAAATGGATCCTAGAGACAGGTATCTCTCTATATAAGGTACATATATCTTAGATATAGAAACTCAGACTGAAGGACTCCAGCCAGAAACAAGGTAAAAGGCAGAATTTGGTCTGTAAGAGGGCAGAGATGACCTACAGCATACAGATCCTATATGTAGGATGCAGCTATCTTTCTCTGTAAGATAAACCCTATAGAGCCACAGTATCTACAGAGAGATCAGCATCTGGAACCTGTATCTAGAGAGACATAGGATCTATTATCTACCTATACCCTAAAGGATTTAGAATAGAGCCATTTCTCTCTTTCTAGGATATCCATTATACAGAGAGAGCTATACAGAAAGGACCTACACACAGAGGACCACCCAGGAGACACAAGTCACTTCCAAACCCTTCCCTAAATAAGGAGCAGAGCCTCCCTTTCCAGCTGGAGCTGAACTCCCTGGCAGGGCTATCACATCTGACATCATCTCCAATGACTTATCAGCCAAGATGCAGCCCAGGCAGCTGCCTGTGCTGCTTCCCTGCCTTCTCCTGCTCCCTTCCACCCCCCCGGAGCTGCACCAGCCAGGCCCTGGAAGAGGAAAAAGCCCACACTCCCCTGGATAAGATAACGTGGGGGGTAACAGGAACCACGCACACCTTCCACGTGGGATTGGGCACTCTCCATCCCTGGATGTTTCAAGCCCAAGTGACAGGCAGGGAAGGCAGCTGCTGGCTCAGCCAAGTGAGTCACAGTTTCGGCTGCGTGGGCAGCGCTGCCTTTTTCCAAAGCACCAGCCCCAGTTCAGCCTGGGGGGCAGGGAGCTTGCCCGTCTCACCCTGAGGACCAAGTTGTGCTTCAAACCCCGCTCCCGGGCACGCACGATGCTGTTTTGGGCTATCCAAAATGTGGGGTGCTTAGCAGTCCCCCCACCCTGTGCCCACCCCGCTGCCCACCTACCATGACGGTGATCCCGTCCTTCTCCAGGGGGGTCTTGTCGTAGGTCACCTCGCACACTCGCACCACTGTGGTGGCACCATACTTCTTCAGGTCCTGGGGAGGGAAGGAGAAGGAGGAAGGGTCTGAAACAACTCTGCCAGTCACACCCCAGTAACCTCAATTCATCTGAGCCGTGCTATGACCACTTGGACCCCTACAGACCCTAAAACAGTACCATGCCCCACCTCTGGACCCTTGAGCAAACCCCTCCATGGTCCATCCAGCCTGGGAAGCACAAGCAAACATGAAATCCCAGGGCACCAAAGCTACAGGGCCACAGTAAGCTTTTCACTCAGCACCTTCACAACCCCTTAGACTCATGAGTGCCAAAAAGGCCATTGACTTTTAAGGCCTGATGGCCACACCAAAGGGATTTTACACCCCAGGCAAAGAAACATCCCTGACACAGGTGCAAACTCCCCAAAGGAGAAATTATTTGTGCCCAGTGAGGTCACAACTCCCACTGCAGAAATGCATGGAGGTGGCTGGGGTGATCGTAGTGTGCCCCACTGACCATGCTCAGCATCCTGCAGGTTGCTCAGGGAATCCTGTCATCAGCCACAACGTGTTGTGGGCTTGGGTGTGGGGCTTGGGCTGCTTCCAGGGTGGCTTATCACCTGCCTCATGGATTGCTCCTGGATTACAGGCTGGTGTACCAGCCCCACAGGGCAGCACATGAGATCATTCCCTTCAGTGATCACAGAATCATCAAATGGTTTGGGTTGGAAGGGACCTAGAAGATCATCTAGTTCCAACACCCCTGTCATGGGCAGGGACACCTCCCACTAGACAAGATTGCTGCAAGACCCATCCAACCTGGCCTTGGACACTTCCAGGGATGGGGCAGCCACAGCGTCCCTGGGCAACCTGGGCCAGTGTCTCACTACCCTCACAGTAAAGAATTTCTTCCTAATGTCTAACCTGAATCTCTCTTTCAGCTTGAAACTGGTCACAATCCAGTACTGCATCCAGCTCTGGAGCCCCCAACACAAAAAGGATGTGGACCTCTTAGAGTATGTCCAGACAAGGGCAAAAAAAATGATCAGAGGGCTGGAGCAGCTCTGCTATGAAGACAGGCTGAGAGGGTTGGGGTTGTTCAGCCTGGAGAAGGGAAGACTCTAGGGAGACCTGATAGTGACCTTCCAGTACCTGAAAGTACCTGGGGAAGACCTGTTTACTAGGGCATGTAACAACATGACAAGGGGTAAATGGTTTCAAGGTAGAAAAGAGTAGATTTAGGTTGGACATTAGGAAAAAGTTCTTTAATATGAAGGTGGTGGATCTCTGGAATAGGTTGCCTAGAGAGGTGATGGAGGCCCCATCCCTGGAGACATTGAAGGTCAGGCTTGATGGGGCTCTGAGCAACCTGATCTAGCGTGAGATGTCCCTGCTTGTTGTAGGGGCGTTGCACTAGATGACCTCTAGAGGTCCTTTCCAACCCAAGACATTCTATGATTCTAGAATTCTATCCTATCACAACAGGCCCTTGTGAAAAGTCCCTCCCCAGCTTTCCTGTAGCCCCTTCAAGCACTGGAAGATGCTGTAAGGCCTCCTCAGAGCCTTCTCTTCTCCAGGCTGAGCAACCTCAATTCTCTCAGCCTGTCTCCATAGCAGAGGTGCCCCAGCCCTCTGATCATCTTTGTGGCCCTTCTCTGGACTTGCTCCAACAAGCTCCATGTCCTTCTTGTGTTAAGGCCCCAGCATCTCCTCCCTTGCCCACGTGCACTCGCCAGACCACAGCAAACCCCTGCACATGTGGCAGCTCAGCCAAAACTCTACGAAGCTGGAGGAAAGGGGAATTTCTCCCCTTCCCACTTTGCTGTCCCCATCACCTTGTGTGCAGCATGCAGGGTAAGGGGTGACTGTCCCCAGATCCTAACCACCTTCCTGCAGGTATCTTAGCCAGTGGCACATACATTTGTTTTGTTGGGTGTGTGTTGGGAGGGTTTCCTCACGCTCAGAGGATCTCTCGTGCCAGCCCATGAGACCTCAGGGTAGTAGTTTAGGTTGAAGGCAAAAAAACACAGCCCCAAGTTCCCTTACGAATGTAGCAACATCCCCAAATGCCTCCTTGAAAGCAGAAGCTGCTGATGCCAGCTCGACCAACCTGCAGGATGTTGCCTTTTCCCCAGGCACTGATAAAAAGCCTTTCACCCCTGGACCGTGGACACGCACCCGTTAACCCCCCTGTAATTCCTGGCTGCTGCCAGTGCCGGAGGCAGCTCTCCCAGGGAAGGCATGGGAGATCCTCCAGATCCTTGTGCAGAGCCCAGCATGCTCCAGGCAGTGGGATATTTGGGATGAAAAGTCCTTATTGAGGTGCTGGGAGATGCAGGGGACGTTGCATGCATCCATGGCTGAGGCCAATGGTATGAACTTCAAAAAGGTCAAGTGTTGGGTCCTGCTGTCTTTGGGTCACAACAACCCCAAGCAACTCTACAGGCTTGGGGAAGAGTAGCTGGTAAGTGGCCAGCAGAAAAGAACCTGGGGGTGTTGGCTGACAGCTGGCTTAACATGAGCCAGCAGTGTGCCCAGGTGGCCGAGAAGGTCAAGAGCATCCTGGCTTGTGTCAACAACAGTGTGGCCAGCTGGACTAGGGCAGGGATGTGTCCCTCCAGTGAGGCCACACCTCAACTCCTGTGTTGTTTAGGGCCTCTCACTACAGGAAAGACATTGAGGGGCTGGAGTGTGTCTAGAGAAAGGCAACAAAGCTGGTGAAGAGTCTGGAGCCCAAGTCTTAGAGAAGTCACTGAGAGAACTGGGGGTGTTCAGCCTGGAGAAAAGGAGGCTGAAGGGAGACATTATCGCTCTCTACAACTACCTGAAAGGTGGTTGTAGTGAGGTGGGGGTTGGTCTCTTCTCCCAGGTAACAAGCGAGAGGACATGGGGAAATAGCCTCATGTGTGCCAGGAGACGTTTAGATTGGATATTAGGAAAAATTGATTTGCTGAAAGGGTTGTCAAACACTGGAACAGGCTGCCCAGTGCAGTGGTGGAGTCACTATCCCTAGAGGTACTTAAAAGCTGTGTAGATGTGGTGCTGATGGGTGTAGTTCAGTGGTGGACTTGGCAGTGCCGGGTTAATCATTGGACTTGATGATCTTTTAAGCCTTTTCCAACCAAAATGATTCTATTATTCTATGTGCATCATTGCAAAGCCCCTTGACGTGATGCAGGGGATGAAACAGGAACAGGGAAAGTCAGCTCCACCTCAGCCATGCCCAACATCATGCTTAGGATGCTTCAAAGGATCCTACCCCAAAAAGCCTGTAGCAATTAGACCAGCTCCAAAACGCTGGTGGCAACTGGATGCACCACCCTGAGATGTGGTGGAACAGGGAACTGCTTGAAAGAGGCCAGCGCAGAGCCACAAAGATGATTAAGGGAGTGGAACATCTCCCTTATGAGGAAAGGCTGAGGGAGCTGGGTCTCTTTAGCTTGGAAAAAAGGAGGCTGAGGGGTGACCTCATCAATGTTTACAAATATGTAAGGGGTGAGTGTCAGGGAGATGGAGTTAGGCTCTTCTCAGTGATGACCAGTGATAGGACAAGGGGTAATGGGTGCAAATTGGAGCATAGGAGGTTCAAGGTGAATATCCGAAAAAAAATTTTTACTGTAAGAGAGACAGAGCACTGGAACAGGCTGCCCAGAGAGGTTGTGGAGTCTCCTTCACTGGAGACATTCAAAACCCACCTGGATGCGTTCCTGTGTGATGTGCTCTAGGTGACCCTGCTCTGGCAGGGGGGGTTGGACTAGATGATCTTTCGAGGTCCCTTCCAACCCCTAGGATTCTATGATTCTATGATTCTATGTCACCGGGGACTGTAGTACCAAAGGGGATGTGACACTTTCTCATCCTACTCACCCATATTGCATTTCAACATCAGCTTTTAGCCCCAAAACACACAGCTGGGCCCATATCCACCCCTTCCAGCCTCCTCTCCTTACCTCCAAGAAGGTGTTGAGCGTGGCGTTGGTGGGGTTGTGGGTGATTAAGAACCTCATGTTCTTGTAGCAGACCTCTACCGGTGCAGGGCGGTTCATCCGGGCCATGGCGGGATGGAGGAGGGTGAGGTGGTGCTGACAGTGGCAGGGCAAAAACCAAGAAAAGTGTGGCGTGGAGAGGGGGAAAAAAAAAACAACCCCAACAACCCCTCTGCGCTTAAAAAATAAAAACAAAACAGGGTTGAGAACTCAATATACAGACGTTGTGCAAATAATCCCAGCTCCTGGGAGAACGCCGGCTTCCTTGACACACCGCAAGCCTCCCCGGGGGAAAAAGCCAGATGGGTGAAAATAATATTAATGATGATAATAATAATTACCAAAACCAAAAAATAATAATAATAAAAAATCCCTTTGCTGTAGTGTGGGCGTCCTCGGCGTGCGTGCGACGGCGAGCGGCTGCCGCCTCTGGTGCCGCGCGGTCCCTGGCGCTCTAGAAAGGCCTCGGCATCTGGGGGGTGGTGGTGGCGGGAGGGTGACCCCCGTCACGTTACCCCATCGGGGTATGTGGAGTACTTGGGGGTGGCACGGGGGGCCGGGAGCCTACGGGGCGGCGTCGGCGGCGTCCGGCAGCGGTGCCTCGCTGGGGCGATCCATGCACGGGAGCCTTGAATGGTTGAGTTGGAGGGTCGGGATGCCGGGCGAGATGTGGCAAGGAGGACGGGGGGTTGCTTCACGGGGAGGGCTGCTGGGGGTCGCCGGGCTCAGAGCTGCTCCTCAGCACCTCCATAAATCCTGGCAGAGAGCGAGGCTGCAGGGGAGGGAAAAGGAAACATGGTGGTGATGGTGTTCTCCCCAGGCTGGCTCCAAGGAAGCCGCTGGCTGGGGTGGGAGGACACTGCCCCCTCCCTGGAAGTGTTCGAGGGCAGGTTGGATGGGGCTTGGAGCAACCTGGTCTAGTGGGAGGTGTCCCTGCTGATTGCAGAGGGGTTTGGAACTAGATGATCTTTAAGGTCTCTTCCAACCCTAACTGTTCTGCTGTCTGACACGCGGTGTCCCCGAATGCACCTGCACCCGCCGCATCCCTTACAAGCTTCCCTGACCATGCTCATCTTCCCAGGAGATTATAAAGCAAGGTGGTATTTAAAGAAAAAAGCTCAAATACCATCTGAAAAGCTGAAATGGCACTGAAGTGCCAGGGGGACAACTCACCAACAAAAGGGAAAAGCACATGGCAGGGAAGGGACTTGTTCTCACACCACCCCACATCAGCACCCACCCGGTGAATTTAAGCACCCAAGCCACACAAGCTGACACCCCCAGCGCCCACCCTGTCACCCCCAGACCTCACCTTTGCATCCCCCAAGTGCACGGCAGATATTTCCACCCCGAAGGCGGCACTGCCCCAAACCAGCCGCTGCTGCCCCTTAATGGGCCACGCGCTCCCAGCGCTGCTCAAGCAGCTCATGGCCACCAAATGCACCTCTAATGCTCTTAGGCCAACTAAGCCGCCTGCAAATGAGCTTCTTGGGGAGGGGGGGAGCAGAGGTGGGGGCCACGGGCAGGCAGTTCTGCCAACCCTGGTGATGGACGCGTGTCTCTGCTCACTCCTCTGCATCCCCATCACTGCCAGTGCATCGCAACCCCAGGGCATCTTCACCTTCCAGGATGGCAACGGGAAAGATCAAAAAAGAATATAAATTTCCACTGTGGAAATGCCAAAACCCTGAGAGAGGATGGGCTCAGAGGGTGGTGCCAGCCCTGCTCGGAGATGAGGGAAACCCGGCACTTCCCTGGGTTGTTTCCCACCAGACTCTTGTTTTGAAGCTGGTCCCTTCCCCGGGTCAGCAGCTGCTTAGCGCCAGAGCCTCAAAATAGACCATAAGCACATAAGTAACCCATGTCTGGCTGGCATGCAGCCCCTCACCTCTTCTCCTGATGCCCCAGCACCCAGACACTTTCCCTTCTGGGACGTTTAATCCCCATGGAATGAGACAAGGTGGGAGCAGATAGGTGTGCTGAGCACTGACCAGTTTATTGCACTACCCAGGTGCTGTCGCTTGGCTCCTCTGTGCCTGAGCATCATTTACAACCTGCTCGCTAGCTCCTGTTTCACCAGCAGACCCCAGGAATGAAAAAATCAAATGGCAAAAAAAATCAAATAGCAAAAAAAAAAATAATCACATAGCAAAGGGGAGAAGGTGCCACCAGGCGAGGCAGCAGGGGGAAGCGGGGCTGCTCTCCAAAACATGCCCAGCATGGCTGCTAAAATCATGGGTTTTCCTGCTGGCAGGGCACTAATCCTCTATTTTTAGCAGCATGTGCAAGTCCCAACACAAAGCACATCCTTGCACCCATGAATTTACAGCTGGGATTTTGGAAAGGTGCTCAGAGGGGGCTAGGAGCTGGGAAAGGGCCAAAACTCAAGGGGATTTTGGCACTGAGCCCTCCCCAGCTCCTTCACAGACCCTGATGTGTTCCCTTTCCCCCTCCAAGTTGCTCCAAATCTCTTTGTCAGCTACATCACATCACTCCTGACTCCTTGTTTTTCCTGTAAAAAGATCAGGTAATGCTACCCTAGAGCCAGGAAGAGACGGGATGGAGCCAGCTCTGCTCTGGGATGGTGACCCACGGCTGAGCAGTGTTGACCCGTGGATTCCTTTGGTTACGATGTGTTGGGTTTTTCCTTTTCTTTAGGATGTTGAAGGAAAAAACCCTCCCTGGAAGTGTTCAAGGGCAGGCTGGATGGGCTTGGAGCAACCTGGTCTAGTGGAAGGTGTCCTTCCCATGGCAGGGAGGTTGGGACTAGATGATCTTTAAGGTTCCTTCCAACCCAAACCATTCTAGCATTCGGTGAAAACTAGTAATTTGCAAGGATGCTCTGCAAAGTTCAAACCCAGCCTGGGCTGTAGGGATGAGTGGGATATCCCAGGGGGAATTTTCCAGCCTCATTGAGAAAATCAGATTTTAGCAGCTGATGGAGGCTGGAAGCTCAGTTGAGGGGTGGGAGTGAGGTGAGAGCAGCATTTGGGGTCAGATTCAGAGCACCTCAGCCCCCTTGGGGCAGCTCACCCTCCCCAGCTGGACCACAGCAGCTGGGATCTTTGCTCAAACTTTACAATGCTCCTGCAAGATGGGATGGGAAATCTGCTCTCTCCCCTGGCTTCATGTGCTTTTCCAGTGATTTTCCCACCCATCACTTCACTTGTGGAGTCTGTTCACCCCCAACATGAGCTCATTGTGGCTGGGTAAGAAATGGCATTTCTGGATGGTAATTTTGGGCCGGTTTTGGTTTATGTGTCTCCTACAGGTCCAGCCAGTGAGCTGCGGGCCAGCACAGCCATGAAAAGAGCCAGCAACCCAGCAAGGGAATGTTTCTGAAGCAAAACCTGCTGGCAATCCCCTCAGCAAGCTTCTTCCTTCCTTTCAGGAAATAAGAAGTCAAAACCCTCCAAAGGGATGGGAGGCGGAGGGATGGGCAGCCACAGATAGCCTGCTCCAAGGGACAACCTGCTGGAAAGCAGGTATTGCCCCAAATCATCTCCTTGCAAACCCAGTTTCTCTGAAACACAGGACCTGAGGATCTCCTGCTTTTCTTGTTAATACTTCCAGCTCTTGGCTCTTTCACCCTGAAACACATTTAACCATGTCTTGCCTCCTGCCCCTTCAGCCTGGAGGCACTAGCATGAGAGGTGCTTGCCATGCACAAGGAAAAGCAGCAAAAAAATAACCACTCCCCCCCTCCAAACAATCTCATACCCCGTTTCAACAAGCTGCAGGGCTGTGTTAATACAAACTGTGCCTGTGTTTAACAGTGTCCTGGATTAAACACACCCACTGTGAGCACCAAGGCCAGCATTGCATGCTGGGAGCTGTAGCTTGCTCCCCACCATCATCCAACACACGGTTCCTTCTCCGTTGGCGCTCTGGAGACCACAGAATTTTCTCTTGGCTTGGGTGTACTCGCTGCCAGTAATAGAGGTTCACTGAGACCCGAATGAGAACAGTGAGTGCTCCTTTCCCACAGTGTCTCCTCTCCTGTGGAAGCGTTTCAAGTATTTTGGGAATTGCACATCCCGGCAATCCAGCCCCAAAGGTCATAAATCCCTAATGGATATTGAATCGCAAATCATCCCCAGCGCTACCGGTTGTGATGCTGATCACCATTATTAAGCACAGCAGAACAATGTGGAAAAGGGTATGTCAGCTAATATTAATGACCTGCCAAGTGAATAAATATCCTTCTGACTTCAGCACTATCATAGAATTCTTGAATGGTTTGGGTTGGAAAGGACCTTAAAAATCATCTAGTTCCAACCCCCCTGCCATGGGCAGGGACGCCTCCCACTAGACCAGGTTGCTCCAAGCCCCATTCAGCCTGGCTTTGAACATTTCCAAGGATGGGGCAGCCACAGCTTCCCTGGGCAACCTATTCAAGTGTCTCACCACCCTACCAGGAAGGAATTGCTTCCTAATATCCAATTTAAATCTCCTGTCTTTCCCTTTAAAGCCCTTACCCCTCATCCTATCACTCCATGCCCTTGTCAGAAGTCCCTCCCCAGCTTTCCTGTGGTCCCTTCAGGTACTGGAAGGTGCTCTAAGGTCTCCCTGGAGCCTTCTCTTCTCCAGGCTGAACAGCCCAAACTCTCTCAGCCTGTCTTCATAGCAAAGGTGCTTAAGACCTTGGATCATCTTTGTGGCCTCCGCTGGACTCTCTCCAAAAGCTCCACGTCATTCTTGTGTTGCAGACCCTCCCGTGACCTGCTAGTCACGCAATGGGGAATCTGGCTGAAGCACATGAGGATGCAGTAAGGAAGCCCTGGATGAGGATGCTCAGCAGCTGAGCACTGGTCTTTCAGGCTCCAACCCATCAGGGTGAAGCCCACTGAAGGAAATCAAATGTGAGGACAAAGTTTTTTCCTCATATTTAAGTGTAACTTCCCATGTTCCAGCTTGTGCCCATTGCCCCTCGTCCTGTCACTGGGAACTACTGAAAAGAGTCTGGCTCCATCCTCCCTGCACCCACCCTTTAGGTACTTATAGGCATTGATAAGGTCTCCCCTCAGCCTTCTCTTCTTCAGGCTAAAGAGTCCCATCTCTCAGCCTTGGATGACTGGAGGAGCTGGGTACCCTGCTGCCACTATCTCTCTTCTGCACCCATGGCAGAGGATGGACGGGGATCATCAACCTGCAACGTACCCACCACTGCCACCCAATATCTGCAAACTCATCTCAAAAGCTTCACTGGTGACGTTTGCCTTTGAATTTCTACAAGCATTAATCTTCCAGCTGGACTGGTGTGACACAGCGGGCTTCTTCCTTGCCAAGCCACCCAAAGACACACATTCTGTGTGAGCCACAACGGTGTGTTTCACCACTACTGTGGAAGTTTCTGGTTCTCCTGTAAGAAGTTTTGCACCCGTGAGCCTGGCAAAGATTCAGGGCAAATGCACTCTGGTTTGGCAAGACAGCAACAGAGGACACTGCTCCAGGGGATGGGGACCACTGAGCCACCAACCTCCCTGCCTACAACCCAAAGCAGAGGTGATCACAGGGCTCTCCTAATTGCTCCTGTGCAACTCGGTGGTTCCATTATCATAGAATCATCATCATCATCATCACACTGAATCATAGGGTCATACACATAATTACTGTTCGGAGATGGACCCTGCAACAGCAGGGATGGGGCTGCTCTTCCTCCCAGCACCTCGAGGCAAAATAAAGGCCAGGGCTGGACCTGTAAGCAGATGCCAGACCTCACAGCTATGCTGCTAGTACTTGGGCTAGCAGGATGCAGTTGGCCAGGTTGGGTTTTCCTAAGCACAGTGACTCCCCAGGCAAAGGAAAAGGAAGCTTTGCAGACCCAAACTGTCACTCCACGTAGGCTTCAGCAGCAGGACTTGGACTTGGTATCTTACCTGGGTATAAATAGAGCTGTCTCCCAACTGAGCACATCTCACGTGCAAAGTTCACTTTCAGAAAAATCTAACAAAACATCCATGTTACATATTGTGGCTGCCCACTCCCTGGAAGTGTTCAAGACCAGGTTGGATAGGGCTGGAGCAACCAGCTCTAGTGGAAGGTGTCCCTGCCCATGCAGGGGGGTTGGAACTACATGATCATTGAGGTCCCTTCCGACCCAAACCATTCTGTGATTTTCTCAATCTCTCTCCTGGTTTCAGCCCACATAGCAAGCCACCAACTGGCCCTTTCCCCTTAGGGCTGATCAAGTCCTACCTTCCCTGGTCCCAATCCCACCTCTGCAATGAGCATTTCCATCACCCTGAAAACTGAATGCAAGTTTCTGAGCAATCCCAGTTATTCCCACGTAGGAGTTCTACACACATCTACCACTGCCACATGTGACCGCAGTGAGCAGGTCTATGATGTTTGGTTGCATGCATGAGGTGACCCACCAGTAGCACCACCACTGCCACCTCCACCACTGTCACCACTGCCACCAGCACCAGTAGCACCACCACTGCCACCTCCACCACTGTCACCACTGCCACCAGCACCAGTAGCACCACCACTGCCACCTCCACCACTGTCACCACTTCTACCAGTACCAAGAGCACCACCAATGCCACCATTGCCACCACCACTGCCACCTCCACTGCCACCACTACCACTGTCACCACCACCAGCACCACCACAGCCACCAGCAGCACCATCACTGCCACCACCACCGCCAACAACAGCACCAATGCCACCACTGCCACCACCACCAGTGCCAACAGCACCACCAGTACCACCACTGCCACCAGCAACAGCAGCACAACCACTGCCACCACTGCCACCAGAACCACTAGCACTGCTGTCAAGGAGTAGAGGTCCCAGGTCCTGAGGAGCCACAGTGCTGTCCCCAGCCCTCAACCACAGCCAGGGCCTGGCCAGAGGAAAGCCAATGTGCTGAGATCTCCTCTGGCCGCATCCGCGAGGAAGGAAACAGGAAAGATCCGGGAGGTGAGCAACAGAAACAAAACACCCTGCAAGAGCCAGCGTCTCCTGGGGACAGAGGCACAAGCAGCCACCAGCACATCCTGCTCCAGGTGCAGGGTTGGAAAGAGCAAACAAGGATGTCCTGGAAAAGCCATGCTGGACACCGCAGGGAGGTGGCAGCGGGTGCAGGGATCTGTTGCTGGGAGTGGAGCAGTGCCCAGCACCAACTGCTGGGAGAACCTGGCTGGGTTCTTCCTCCAAGGGGTTATTGTTTTGTTTGTTTCTGTTGCTGCAGGGGACATTTTCTGAACAAAACAGCAAGAAGGAGGATTAAAATTGTCCCGGCACAAAGGGAGACCAACAGGGAGCTCTTGGCAGCCCACAGAAACCCACCTGCAAGATAAACTGGCTCCTGCATCTCCCT
This sequence comes from Hemiprocne comata, assembly GCA_020745705.1. Lineage (NCBI taxonomy): Eukaryota > Metazoa > Chordata > Aves > Apodiformes > Apodidae > Hemiprocne > Hemiprocne comata. Next base: position 161,785,421 of record CM036587.1, read on the forward strand.
CCACATCCTTTTTAGAACGCGGTACATGCTGGCACCCAGATAAACTGGCAGAAAAGTGCTGTACAGCCCCATATTTTATAGCCCCTGATCAGATTTAAGGAGTTTGGTGGTATTCAGGCAGTGGGGAAAGATGCCAACACGATGTCAGCATGAAGATTTGCAAGCAGGAGGCACTCAGGAAAGAAGGAGGAAGGGGAAAGATGAGACGGCGAGCCAGCCAGCCAGATAAAAAGAAGAGCAGAGTCTTGGCGGTGCTGTGCAAGTTGAGAGGCCCTGGTAACATGACCGACCCCTTTTTATCTGTTATTTGCACTTTTTTCCTTTGAAGAGAGGCTGAGGCACAGTGTGGAAAGTGCCTAAAATGGCCCTCTAGGAGTTGTTTTTCCCTCTTGCCTGCTTTGGTGCTGGTCCACAGCCCCCATGGGACATAGACTTGACTGGGTGTTGACCCAAGGATGGCCCCTGGTGACAGGGCTGCCCCTCCTGTCCACTGCTTGTGGGGCAATGCCCTGGAAGAAAGGTGAGCTGCTCCAGGAACCCTCTGAGCATCCCCTTAGCTGCAATTCCAGGTTTTCACCCCATATGTAACCCCCAAGTGGCTAGAATTTGAGGTGTGGGGTTTTTTTAACCTAACTCCTTCTTTCACCGTCAGGAATTCAACCGCCAGAAGCAGCTCATAAAAAAAAGACAAAAAAGGCACCAAATGTTGAGCCTTGGGGGAGGGAGGAAGGTTCCCCCAGCCAAAATCAGCCACCCCCAGCCAAAATCAGCCACCCCCCAACCCTCCCACCCTGTCCCCGGCAGCGGATGGACTCACGGGCAGCCGGTGGCAGTGAGATCCTGGTTTTATGATCTGGGATATCCCCTCTGCTGCTTTCCCCCAGCAGCTGTGAGGAGCTCGCAGCCACGGAGCCGACGTCAGAGGCTTTTCCTGGCTTGGATTTGAAGGGAAAGAAAGAGAAAAAAAAAACAGGGGTGTGGGGGGGTGGGTACGGAAAGAGGCCAACTCCACGGGGAAAAATAATAGCAGGCTTTGGGCTGGCTGCCTCCCAGATCTGCAGAGGGTGTGCCCTGGAGGGCTTTTTTTTGCAGGGGGGGGGGATTAAAGGCTTGGTCATTTGGGGACAGTCAGTCCCCATGCTCCAGTGCCTGATGCACAGGTACCCCAAATACTGGGGTGCAGCTCCCCTCCAATCCTTCAGGGATTTGTTTTGGCCAGAGGACTCAGGGAAAAGAAAAAAACAATTCTGCATCTGACGGGGCATTTCCTGGGTTCCTTGGGAAGAAAAAATCCCAAAGCAGCATCCTTGCCCCAAAACACACACGGGGAGGGGGCGGCAAGCAAACCCCAGCCCCTCTCCAACCTCCCCATGCCTCTCCCACCCCAAGTCTCTGGCGTGGCTGAACATCTGCTCATCTTTTCTTGTGGTTTCTTGCAGCACTTCGGGAGAATTTAATACTTGTGGCAGGTGTCTAGAAGTCAAAATGCAGGGCGGGGAGCGACGCCTCTTACAGAGGAAGCACCAGGAGCACAGACAGGTCCTCAGGAAGGGTACAGGGGGGTTGTTGTGATCTCCCCTTTGAAGTACAGCTAGATGCCGTGCCAGGGAGGCGATTTTTGGGAGAGGTGCAGCCTGCATTTAGTTTTTCCACCACCCACGCCAGCACCGGTGTTTTGGCCCCTGGTTTTCAACCACCTCGTTTTCCACCAGACTTGAACTTTGCTATTTTACACGTCCCCACTCAGTGGTGGCATCTCAATATGAAGATGTCGCCATGCCGCATGGTCCTACCTCCCCATCAAGCCAACAGCAGCTCTGACCAAAGGGCACCTGCAGCCCTTTCTGCGTCATCAGCACATCTTGCACAACCCCCAGAGCCAACCAGCTGCAGTGGCTTTGATGGACATTTGTTGATGAAGGGGGCTCCAGGGGACTCAGTTTACCCAATGGGTGGATTTCGATCTGTAGATAGTGTTGAAAGTACACTGTGGTCCATGACACACTGGGGATGGCAGCACTGGAGACAACAAAACATGCTCTGTCTGTGATGAGCTCCATGGAAAGACCTTCTCTGGTGGCATGGGGCTACAGCCAGCACAGGGAAAGGCAGCTCTTCCAAGGCAATGGCACCAGGCTGAGATGGGGTTTGTGGGTCCTTAAGCTTCCTCCACCATCCAGACCCTATGCTCTCAGGGGTTGTTGTCCCAAACCACCTTACCCTTGCTCTCCAGAATTGGGTCTACACATGGAGACAGACAGAGTCACACATATTGTGGCAGGCTGTTGGGGGCCAGCCCTCTCCCTCGTGCTGGGTACCGAAGCCCTTTTGAAGGATGCCACCATCCCAAGAGGACAGTGCTGCATGGAAAATCCTGGGATGGCTCCTTGTCTTCACCAACCCTGACTGCTGTCACGCCCACAGCAGAAACCACCCCTTGAAACAGCCTTCTAGGGCTGTCCCTTTTCCAGCAAGATGGGACAGAGATGCTGCATGCAGGTAATCAGAGGTACTCCGGGCTGCTAATAACAGGGAGAGATGCCAGAGGAAACATGATGGGTGTCAGCCAGGATAATTGAAAACCATGGAGCAAGTGAAGGGAGGTGGGAAAACGCCCTGCTCCTGCAAGGGATACTGCAAGGTCCAATGGTGCCCAGGCACAGAATCACAGAATCATAGCATAGTTTTGGTTGGAAAAGACCTTTAAGATCATCAAGTCCAACCATTAACCCAGCCACATCCACCACTAAACCATAAGCACCACATCTACGCAGCTTTGAAATTCCTCCAGGGATGGTGACTCCACCACTGCCCTGGGCAGCCGGTTCCAGCACCTGAAAACCCTCTTGGGGAAGAAATTGTTTCTAATATCCAATCTAAATCTCTCCTGGAACACATGAGGCCATTTCCTCTTGTCCTCTCACTTGTTACTTGGGAGAAGAGACCAACACCCACCTTGCTCCAACCACCTTTCAGGTAGTTGTAGAGAGCAAGAAGGTCTCCCCTCAGCCTCCTTTTCTCCTGGCTGAACACCCCCAGTTCCCTCAGCCGCTCCTTGTAAGACTTGTTCTCTAGACCTTTCACCAGCTCCACTGCCCTTCTTTGGACACACTCCAGCCTCTCAATCTCCTTCTTGTAGTGAGGGGCCCAAAACTGAACTCAGAATTCAAGGTGCAGCCTCACCAGTGCTGAGCACAGGGGGACAATCCCTGCCCTGGTCCTGCTGGCCACACTATTGCTGATACAAACCAGGATGCTGGTGGCCTTCTTGGGCACACTGCTGGCTCATGTTCAGCCAGCTATGGACCAACACTTCCAGGTCCTTTTCTGCTGGGCCACTCTTCCAGCCACTCTTCCCCAAGCCTGTAGCGTTGCATGGCGTTGTTGTGGTCCAAGTGCAGGACCCGGCATTTAGCCTGCTTGAATCTCATACAATTGGTCTTGTCCCATCAACCCAGCTTGTCCAGGTCCCTCTGCAGACCCTTCCTACCCCCAAGCAGATCAAGACTCCCATCCGGCTTGGTGATGACTGCAGAGTCACTGAGGGTGCACCTGACCCCCTGATCTGCAAATACAACACATTGGTAAAGCTCAGAGGATAAAAGCAGGTACCTCTGAGCTGTCATCTATGGGCATGGCCTGATCCTCTACCCTCTCCTGCCCCCCTGCACTGGGCCACCACCAGCAACAGGGACAAGACCCTTTGGTCTGAGCCGCTGCCGCTCTTGCGCAAAACACCCAGCACCAGGGGACATGGTGCTGGCGGGCGCCCAGAGGTGTCCCCTGCCTGGGAGAGCTTGCAGAGCAAATAAAGGTGGTTTTCTTTCAAATAAAAGATCAAAGGGAATGGAATGCCAAAAGTTGCAGCTGTTCTTGCTGGTGGGACATCTGTGTCTCCACTGGCTCTGCACAGTCCCACCACCACCGAGCCCGTGTATGTCATAAAATCATAGAATCATAGAATCATAGAATCCTAGGGGTTGGAAGGGACCTCGAAAGATCATCTAGTCCAACCCCCCCCGCCAGAGCAGGGTCACCTAGAGCACATCACACAGGAACTTGTCCAGGTGGGTTTTGAATGTCTCCAGTGAAGGAGACTCCACAACCTCTCTGGGCAGCCTGTTCCAGTGTTCTGTCACTCTCACAGTAAAAAAAAAATTTCTGATATTCACGTTGAACCTCCTATGCTCCAATTTGTACCCATTACCCCTTGTCCTATCACCGGCCATCACTGAGAAAAGCTTAACTCCATCTTCCTGACACTGTGAAGCCCCTCGTCCTCAGCCCAATTTACACCCCATCAACACGGGAGATGGGGGAACAAGCTGGAAAGAGGAGGGAACTGAGCATCACTTTGGAGGAAGAAGATCGAACCAGGGCAGACATTTTACCATGGCCTGTAGTGACAAGACAGGGGATAATGGTTTTAAACTAAAAGGGTAGGGAAACAAAGATGATTGGAGAAGAGAAGGCTGAGGGGAGACCTTATTAATGCCTACAAGTATCTAAAGGGTGGGTGCAAGGAGGATGGAGCCAGACTCTTTCCAGCAGTTCCCAGTGACAGGACGAGGGGCAATGGGCACAAGCTGCAACAAGGGAAGTTCCATTTAAATATGAGGAAAAACTTATTTACAGTGAGGGTGACAGAGCCCTGGGACAGGCTGCCCAGGGAGGTTGTGGAGTCCCCTTCTCTGGAGATATTCAAGACCTGCCTGGATGCAGTCCTGAGTAATGTTCTCTACGGCAGGGGAGTTGGACTGGATGATCTCTAGAGGTCCCTTCCAACTCTGACAATTCCGTGATTCTGTGGTAAATTTAGATTGGACATAAGGAAGAAATTATTTATGATGAAGGTGATGAAACACTGGAAAAGGCTGCCCAAGGAAGCTGTGAATGCCCCGTCCTTGGAAGTGTTCAATGGCAGGCTGGATGGGACTTGGAGCAACTGGGTCTAGTGGAAGGTGTCCCTGCCCATGGTCCTTTCCATCCCAAAGCATTCCCTAATTTTATGACTGCCCAGTGGCCATGGTGGCCAGGTGACACTACGGCCCTTTCCTGAGGCTCTCCATGCCAGCGTCCTCCCAGTTCACCTCTTCATCGAGCGGGTTGCAAAGTTAATTCAATATTTGCCAAGGGATTAAAAATCCCTGGTGGAACAGGACTCTCAGAGCTTTAAGAAAATGTGCTGAAAACCCCTTTGGCAAGGGGACCAGAATCCTACAGTGCTGCAGCTTAGGACGTGGTCTCAGGTTCCCCTGTTACAATCAAGCTGGTCTCCCTCCAGGCTGAGAACCAGAAGTGGAAAGCAGATACCAGCACTCCAGACAAGTTTAAATCACATCCTCATTTGTGATGCAGCGGTGCTCTGACATGCCAAGGCTGCTCCTGGCCACTGTTTGACGCAAAACCAGCTAAAAATAGGAACTTATGGCAAACTCTTGAGATCCCAGTGCTTCTTGTCACTTAATTGAACTTTCAATACGTAAGACGAACAGAGACATCCAACTGTATTCCTGTCATTCACAGGAAGGATTTTCAGCAGCAGCTTTATGAAAACCAGCAAAAGCCCTGGCATCTCCAAAAGAGAAATTGCAATGATCATAGAATCATAGAATCATAGAATCCTAGGGGTTGGAAGGGACCTCGAAAGATCATCTAGTCCAACCCCCCCTGCCAGAGCAGGGTCACCTAGAGCACATCACACAGGAACTTGTCCAGGCAGGTTTTGAATGTCTCCAGTGAAGGAGACTCCACAACCTCCCTGGGCAGCCTGTTCCAGGGCTCTGTCACTTTCACAGTAAAAAAATTTTTTCGGATATTCACCTTGAACCTCCTATGCTCCAATTTACACCCATTACTCCTTGTCCTATCACTGATCTGCATGAGGAAAAATCCTGCTCTGCCAGGAGATGGATGCCAGGGCTGCCATATGATGCTGCTACTTGCTCCTCTCCCCATCCCCCAGAAGGGAAAGCAAGGAGGTCCCACGGCACAGCCCACCTGGCTGAGATGGACATTGCCCAGGTGATTTTGGAGAGACTGAAGGAAGACCACGTCCCTAAGGGAATGGCACAAAGAGGATGAAACCCATTCCACCTACAGTGCCACTTGTGGAACATCATGTGAACACAACAAGGAGGGATGCCACATCCCATAGAATGGTGCACCCAGGGAACGCAAATCCAATGGCGGGACACTGCAACCTCAAAGTACCTCACCTTGAGTATTGCGTGTAATTTTGGGCACCACAATATAAAAAAGACATCAAGCTAGGCATGCTAGACATCTCAAGACACTGGCAAGCGTCCAAAGGAGAGTCATGAGGATGGTGAAGGGTCTGGAGGGGAGGACTTATGAGGAGCGGCTGAGGTCACTTGCATTATTCAGCTTGGAGAAGAGGAGGCTGAGGGGTGACCTCATTGCAGTCCATGGCTTCCTCAAGAGGGGAAGAGATGGGGCAGGTCCTGATCTCTTCACTCCTGTGACCAATGACAGGACTCAGGGAAATGGCAGGAAGCTGAATCAGGGCAGGTTTAGGTTGGATATCAGGAACAGGTTTTTCACCCAGAGGGTGGCTGAGCATTGGAACAAGCTCCCCAGGGCAGTGGTCACAGCACCAAGCCTGCCTGAGTTCAAGAAGTGTTTGGATGATGCTCTCAGGCCCATGGTGTGATTCTTGGGGTGCCCTACACAGGGACAGGAGTTGGACTCAATGATCCTGATGGGTCCCTTCCAGCCCAGCATATTCTATGATTTTATGATTCTATGATTCTACCTTTCCAGACTGATACTGCTCTTTGGACAACATGGAGATGAAGTGGTCATTGCATGGCACTTTTTGGGTCTGAGGAGCCTTCAGTCAACAATGCCACGCTGCTCCTTCCCGCAACACCAACAGATTTGTAAGAGAGTGTCTGACTGCTCAAGAAATGCCCAGGAATGCTTACTCAGGAGCCTGCTTTGGCTTTGACTTTCTTTCATTGAAATATTTGCATGAAACTGGGCCTGCCTTTCAGGGAAATGCAAATTCCCTGCAGAAAGGGAAGCATTTGAAGGTGCTGGCTGCTCAGACGAGCCAGGCAGGGAAGCAATGCTTTTATCACCTGAAAATTAAATAAAGGCTGAGATGTGAAGCCTCCCTGCCCTGCTCAGCAGGAAAATTCCCCAGCTCCTACGGCCGGATCCAGCAGGGATGGGACAGGCAGGACGTGGCATTTCATCCCTGCTCTGCACATCCTCCCCGTCCCCAGGGGTAAGCTTTAATGGCCTGGAGACACACAAGCTCCTCCAGCTCTGCTCCACTCCCGGATGGTGTCAGGGGCGTTTTGACACCCCAGCGTGGGTGGCATTTCCCAGCCGCCCTTGCTGCACCACAGCAGGCTCTAACTGAGCTGAAAGCAAGTGAATTTTCCTGGATAAATGAAGCCATAACTCCAAATTCATGATTTAGGATGAAGCCAGCAGCCAATTACTGAGGATAATAAATGCTTTTGGGGATGCACATGCACGTGTTCTGCCTCTTGGTGGGGGGAAAGTGTGAACGAAAAAGCAAGCCCAAAACCAAGCAAAAAGCCAAAGTTGCTGTGTAGGTGAAAGGCTCTTTGTACAAGACCCAAGGGAGAGGCAAACCTTGGAGTCTTATCCCAGTGATAATCCAACTATCCCGCCAGAAGCTCCTGGAGACTGAGCCACTGTGCCAGGCTCTGAAAAGCTGGTGGGACCAGCATCTCTCCAGCATCCCCGGCTACATGTACCATGAGAAAAATGGGACCATGCCTAAAGCCCAAGGTGCCCCATCATTGTCCCTTCTCATCTCTGGGCCCGCTGCACTTGGCACCACCCATCCCTGCCCTGGACTCCTTGATCAGCATCGCTGGGTGCTCCCACATGTAAAGGCTCCATAGGGGAGCTGCAGGACCTACCCTGGGTGTTCCTAGTCTGCCAGAAACAAGAGGTTGCCAGAAGCACCTCAGTCGACCAGGTTAAATACCGGTTTGCGATCCAACCAAAGCTGTTCTTGCCTCTCCAGTCCCAGGGGCACCCAGGATGGTTTCAGCCTGGGGAGAGAAGGCAGGTAGCCATTCCCAAACCTGCCTGTCACGGGTGAACCCCGGGGCGGGGGGGATTTTTCTTCATCTCTTCTTCGTGCTGCTTCTTAAAGAGGCGGGCTGCAGCGAACAGCAAACACAGCACAACAAAAATCTACAGAGACCTTGCAGAGGAGCAGAAACACCCAGTGCTGACTAAGGGCTGGATCAATTCCCCCATTATAAACTCCCATGGTGTGGAAAAGCAGCTAAATGAGGGCATTCCTATTAATATACCTGGCTCCATGCTGAAATCTCTACTATCTCAGCAGAAAAACACACTACAGTGCCCTACAGAGCTGTGTCCTCACAGCAGCCAGCAAAAAGAACATTTTGCTCGTTGACAAATAATGTAAATTGCACATTGCACATGACAACCAACAGCAACCAAATTCTGCTTTGCTCTTGTGAGATCCCACCTGGAGAACCATGTCCAGCTCTGGGATCCCCAACACAAGAAGGGCATGGATGTACTGGAGCGAATCCAGAGGAGGAGGCCACAGAGGTGATCAGAGGGCTGGAGCACCTCTGCTATGGAGACAGGCTGAGAGAGTTGGGATTGTTCAGCCTGGAGAAGAGAAGGCTCTGGGGAGACCTCAGAGCACCTTCCAGTACCTGAAGGGGCTACAGGAAAGCTGGGGAGGGACTTCTGACAAGTGCTTGGAGTGATAGGACAAGGCGTGATGACTTTAAACTGGAAGAGGGGAGATTTAGGTTAGACATTAGGAAGAAGTTCTTTCCTGTGAGGGTGGTGAGACTCTGGAACAGGTTGTCCAGAGAAGCTGCTGATGTACCCTCCCTGGAAGTGCTCAAGGCCAGGTTGGATGGGTCTTGGAGCAACCTGGTCTAAAGGGAGGTGTCCCTGCCCATGGCAGGGGGGTTGGAACTAGACGATCTTTAAAGTCCCTTTAAGCCCAAATCATTCTATGATTCTATGAAAACCAGTCCAGGGACATGCTGTTCCACTGTGGTCCAGCCTGAGGGGGCAGAGACAAGGGGCACCATGTCCTTTCCAGCCATAAGGCCCAGGGCTCAACCACTCCAGTACAAAGTCAGCTGCCCCCCGGCTTGGCTCAGTCCTGCCAGCACAAGGGCATCGAGGTGTCAATGGTGAAGACACCCAGGAACTGATCCCGCCTTGGTGAGAATGACATATACATAAAAAAAATTTGATTTTCAGCTGGATCTGTTCCCACCCCATCTCCCTGTAAACAGGCAGCTGTACTGGCACGGCTCCGTGGGCAGCATGGGGACAGGGACAGGCAGCCAAGAGCTGCCAAATCAGTGCTGTAATTAAAGGCTGAGGCACGGTCTGAACAAGGAACAGGCAGGAATTTCCCTGGCATTTTCTTTTATCAGCTGGTAGATAAAACACCTCCGTCCTGTGTCCACATCTACCGGAAGTGTCGTTCACCAAACAGATGGAGCACATCCTCTCAGCTGTCATTAGCACGCCCTGGGCAGGCATTTAGTAGAAAGACAGCAGAAGGACTTCCCTCGAGCTGTACTCCTGTGCTGCATTTGCTCCACCTGATGATAGCACCTGAAGGAGTTTGGGGGTATTGCCAAGAGGCTTCTCTGCACAGTCTGGAAACCCCAACTACCTCTCCCGTGTAGCTGGACTTGCAGCTGGAGCCTCCAAGAGCCTGCAGGACTGTGGTGAGCTGCACTGGGATGGATGTACCCATGAAGCTGTCATCCAACTCAACCACAGAGGGACACCTGACCCAAATCTGCTCCCAGGGAGACTGGCACAGTGCTCAAGCCTTGCACAGGGGTAGGAATAGGAGATTTTGGTTCACACCAAGGATTAACTCACCCATTTTGTAGACAGAAGCTGGGCAGAACAATTGCCATGGGTGCTGCTGCCCCCAAAGCTGGTGACAGTGTCACCACCAGCACACCAGCCATCCTCCCAGCTAGTGGCCACAGCCGCAAGGATGAGGATGATTCCCAGCAGCTGGGACCATCCCTTTGATGCCAGGGCATTGATAAAACCTCAGTCCTTGACCTGTCCACTTCAATAAAACAAACAAGAGCTCAATGAAACCTCTGCTAACTTTAGCAGATGCCAATTTTAGCAGCTCAAGGGAGGAACTGCTGCCCAGTTGCATCCAAGACGCCTCTTCTGCATTTGTATCCCTAGCAGAGCTTCAGGCACATATTCTTCATGCCTGAAGACAGTTTTGGGGAATATACAGCCATTTTTAAAGTAATAGAGAAAAGAAATTAGTACTTTAAAGGGAAAACGAGGAAACAAAGCCTTATTCTGGAACACCATCCACAAAAATATCTGTAGGACTAAGATTAACTGACAAAAACTGCAGCCACATGTGGGACAGTTCTACTCAACCCTCCAACCCAAAGCTGTGCCATGAAAAAGCAAAGCAGGGTCATGAGTGGTCGTGTTGGCCCCCACTTGTCCATAGTTCACTGCCAGCTTTGGGCTTGTGATCTCGGAGGAAAGGAGTAAGCTTATCATAGAGTCATGGAATGGTTTGGCTTGGAAGGGACCTTAAAGATCATCTAGTTCCAACCCCCTGCATGGGCAGGGACACCTCCCACTAGACCAGGTTGCTCCAAGCCCCATCCAACCTGGCCTTGAACACTTTCAGGGATGGGGCATCCACAACCTCCCTGAGCAACCTGTGCCAGTGCCTCACCACAGGAACAGGCTTACGTGGCTCTCCTGTGCAATCCTTTGCCATCATTCAGATGGGCTTAAAATATGGGGTTTTTTCAACTTTCCTTTTTTGAAGTGATATGTTGTGCCCCTACATTTTAGCGAAGAGCAACACAATGGAGCATGCTCAAAATCAGCTTCAGGATCCACAGCAAGAGATCTTCACATCAAATCAACCTGATTCTTAAAAGACCAGATTTTGAGTCATACTTTTAGCCTCCAAATCATGCCCTTTTCAACGAGTTCACTTTCAGGAAGCTGTCCCAAACACTCGCCTCAAAAAAATCTTTGTCTCTGGCTTGTGTCCATTAAACTAGTTAATTGGGAGTTTATAAGTTTATAACTTGAACTGAAGTCACAAAGTTTCATCTTTCATTTGCTGATTCGTGGCCAGCCTGGCCTGAAACTTCAAGTTTGCTGTTATTTCAGAGTTCATTTGCAGTTTATAGTGATGCTCTGCTCCTGCCTGATGTCTCCTGCCCTCTCGTCCTGGCTCAGCACCCGCACATACTGGAACAGCTGGTACCTCCAATGCCCATGTGGACCCACCTTGTCGACCCTGATTGAGAGAAATGCCTCTGGATTTGCTTCTTTGCTAGAAATTCAGAGGGATTTCAAGCAAGGATTTTGGTCTTGGGGCTGGGTATTGTGGGCTGATGTCCAAGCAGTCATCCTCAACGCTGAGTGCAGGCAGAGAGCAGGCAGCAGAGACGGGGCACACCACCTTGGACTTTTATCCCTAAAGTGGACTTCTGTGCTTTGTCCCTCTCTGCTACACCAATACAAGAATTTGAGCTTCCTCATTTCACCGAACCCGGCTGTATTTCTGGTCTGCAAAGTCAACAAGAAGAGCAGCCAGCTTTTTGGCTCCCTTGGAAACTTTGCAGTCCAAGAAAATCAGACGAAACATTTGAATACGCTCAAGCTTGTTCATCAACAGTCTGATTTCTTAGGGACCTGACCCTGCGTTCAGGCCGACCGACGCTGCACCGACAGCAGTATTTTTGGGTCCTGTGTGAAATACTCCTGCAACGGCCCCGCTGCCAAGTCTTGCAAAAGTTCCCAGGCTGAGGAGTTGCTGCTGGATGTGAGGAAGGAGCAACTATCGTAGGGTTCATGTGAGTTGCTGAAACATCTCAGGCCAGCGGGGAAGGGTCATAAGCAGGGGGAGACATGCACCATGTTAAATACAACTCCATCAAAGCACCAACATACCTACAGGCAAGAGGCTGACACTTCATACGGACTGCCGCAGAAGGGTTGAGGTTGGAAGCAACCACCTCCAACCTCCCTAACTGATGAAGCATCACCATGGGCATCTCACCATCAATGCCTTGGGCACCTTCATGGACACTCTGCAGAGGACATGGTTACTGCACTCATGTTTTCACAGAATCACAGAACTACCAAGGCTGGAAAAGACCTTTAAGATCATCAAGTCCAGCCTATGACCAACACCACCACACCATCTAGACCATGGCACTAAGTGCCACATCCAGCCTTTCCCTGAACACATCCAGGGATGGTGCCTCCACCACTTCCCTGGGCAGTCCATTCCAATGTCTAACCACCCTCTCCATGAGGAAGTGCTTCCTAATATCCAACCTAAACCTCCCTTGGAGCAGCTTCAGGCTGTGCCCTCTTGTCCTGTCACTGGTTGCCTGGAAAAAGAGCCCAGCCCCCACCTGATTACAACCTCCCTTCAGGTAGTCTAAGAGAGTGATAAGGTCTCCCCTGAGTCTCCTCTTCTCCAGGCTAAACAACCCCAGCTCCCTCAGCCTCTCCCTATAAGACTTTCCCTCTAGTCCTAGTTCCTGACATGCCCTGATGGATGGACAAGATTCCTGGTCCTGGCTACTTGGATTGTGCTCCTCTCAGGAAATTTAGCATCTAAAGTACATGTCTAGTTAAAGGATATAATTTTCTCTCTCTTTGCCCTGCCCAAGGTCACTAAAGGACACAGATCCACAAGTAGGACATCCCAGTCCATCCTGGAGACAGACCTTCCTCTCAGCTCCAAGCAGCACCCAACTCTTCCCTTAGGGTCCTTCATGCAACGGGAAAACCCCAAAAGCTGGTTGTCTCCCTGGATTCTCCAAGGAGGCTTGTCCACAAAGCCCATCTGAGGCACGGCGCGTGGTCATGGCCCGGGGCTGAGGCATCTGGCCGAGCCCACAAGGTGGAAAGTTCAAGTGGCTGCTGTTTATTTGGCTTTGCAGAGAGCAGTCGCCCAGCCTGAACGTAGGCCAAGCACCTTCCCAATGCAGGAAATGCTGCAGGAGTCTTTAAATAACCACCAGTGGTCAGAGCTTTGGTTTACGGCTCAGTTGGATGGAAAACCATCCCTCACACCACGTCTGCTTCAGCTCTTTCCAGGGTATAAATGTCATCTGCTCACCTCATAACCTCCTAGCTCATCATCTTCATAACCACTGGGCCTGTGTGTTTCATAAAAGCTTGCTAGAAGCAGAAAAATATCTCTGAGTATAGGTGCAAAAACATGTACAGGCTTTTCATGCCTTGTGCAAGATGAACTGTACGTTCTACAGTCAAAATTTCCCTTTGCTTTTGTGTAAATCAGCAGCTCCTTGGGGCTCTCCTCACCTTCCCCGTCCTGCCACTATGGTCCATACATAACATCTCTTCATACTTCAGCCCTGACCTGTGGCCTTTCAGCACCACCATCAGGTGCTCCTCACCTTCCTGCTGCCGGGCTGGCGCGTGGTCAGATCACACAGTTAAAACCAAGAACAAAGAATAAAACCTTTCCCCCGGGGGATGCAGAAAATGCCAAGATCTCCCCCAAAATGCTTTCTCATGTAATTCCCTGGAGGATTTGAAGCCTTGCCAAGACCTGGCCTGAGAGTGTCACCCAGTAAATCCTGCTTTATGGACGGAAAGTTCCCAAATGCTGTTCCCCGGGCAGCCTGGCTAGTTTGGGATTTTGGCAATGCAGGCTTGCCAGGACTCTGGGGGATAGAAATGAGGTTTTTTTACCTATAGCCATCATTAACAGATTAACCTAAAATGAGGGCTGGCAAGAGGAAGCTCCGTAAACAACCTAAATAGCTTTTTACAGTTGGAAAACAAGACCTTGCCCTGACCTTCTCCTGGGCAGATTCACCGGCGCGCAGCAAACCAGCATTTTATTTTAAACTGTGCTTGTAAAAAGTGAAAAAAGCTGCTTCCTTGACACTCAAGTCAGGTAAGGACATAGCGGGCTATTCTGCATTGTAAGTAAGCCTGCTCTTGTATACACACGTGTTTTAAAATAAGCTTATGAAATGTAAACACACAGGCTTTTACAAAAAATAATTCAGCCTCACTGAAACCATTTAAGCAAGGCTGAGCCAGGCTTCCTTCACTGCTCCACAAATCTGTGCAGGGGATTTTAACTTCGACCCCCAAAAAACCCTTTTAGAGACAGATATAACAGATAGAACTCTCGTGCAAACACACAACTTGTGCAGCCCTCCTGCCCTTTGAAGGGGTGTTTAAAAAATGCAGAAAGGAGCTACGTAGTGTGAGGGTGGTGAGATACTGGAACAGGTTGCCTAGGGAAGCTGTGGCTGCCCCAGCCCTGCAATTGTTCAAAGCCAGGTCAGATGGGGCTTGGAGTAACCTGGTCTAGTGGGAGGTGTCCCTGCCCATGCAGGGGGTTGGAACTAGATGATCTTTAAGGTACCTTCCAACCCAAACCATTCTAGGATTCTATGATGATTCTATGAAAATCCAGTATTTTTCCTAAGGACCATCCCTGGAGCTGCATTTCTTCCTTCGTTTGAAGTATGAGGTTATAGGAAGGAGAAGTTAAGACTTCTTCCAACCCATGGGTACATAAGCACTTTCCAGGCTGCCTACTTTTTTTCCACCACTGAGACGGGTAATTTTTCTATTTGTCCCTGTCCTCCATGCCCTGGGAGAGGAGCCGACCATCAGGAAGTCTGGACTGTAAAAATAAAACAGAGTCTTGGCTTCGAAGGGGCAGGTGCAAGGGGAGAAACTATTTTTAACCTTTATGCTGCAAGAGGGGAATGCCAGGACCCCCCTAAGCAGGGTTTGCCTGAGTTTAGGAGACCTATTTGGAGGTGGTGGAGTCTGACTGGTGGTTAATCTTGGTGCTGGCTGCTCAAGGCCGGGGGAGTGGAAATCAAAGCATTCCTGCATCTGCTGGTGAAATGGGAGAGGGTGGTTCTGCCTCCTCCCCCTGACAGGCAGCACAGCCATGACACTTGCAGCTCTCCATGACCCAGGAAAGCTGTCGAGATGTCTGAGCAAACTCCTGGGGCTGGATCTTCCCACTTGATTTGTTGGGTTTCCATCCTGCCACAAGCACAAGCCAGGTAAACCATGAGGAGAGGAGCTGGGGATGTTCAATGGGAAATAATATGACCCCATTGGAGACCCGTCGCTGCCACCAGCCAGGGAAGGTGTGCGTGTCTTTCCTCCACACCAGCTAGCTCCAGACAAGTACCCTTCAGGCTTTGCACTTCGTTCCCTCTCTAATCAACAAGAGACAGAAAGGGTAGTTCCCACATCTGTGGAGCAAACCAACTTCTGCAGCTATCTCCCCATCCCTACACCAACTATGGTGGAAGCACGGGGCACCTCTCCAATGTAAGAAGTATGGTAGGATAACTCCTAGACATGGTGTGCATACATCAATTGCACTGGAAACAGGTTCTTTTGCTCTGTTTCTGCTGAAACTATTATTTTGCCTTAGGACCTTTCCAGCTGCTCCTTGGCAGCATGGTGTTCACCAAAGTTCTAGCCATGAGGCTGGAGGACAGCACCCTTGAAGAACCAGGGCTTTGGTAGGATTCTAGCAGCTGAAAGAGAAAGGTGCAAGGAGCAGACCCAAATAACAGAGATGACGGACCACTGGATGGGTAGTTTCACCTCAAGCTTGACTGATGACCTGTTTGGGGAGATACTGCAAGGCAAATATTCTAATTTGAATAAAAGCTATAAAATCAGTTTGCACTGAGGGTTGTTTAAAATCTTATGCCATTTGTTGGGGACTCTGTCCCCCTGTGGCAGGGACACACGAGTAAATGTGATGGTCTGGCCACCAGGGACCAACCAGCCAGAAGTTAAACAGCTGGTCCACCAGTCCCCCAGGGGAGATTCAGAAAGGATCAGCCTTCCTTGATGGAGAAGGCAAAAAGAAAGTTATAGGAATTTGCCCACCATGTGTGGAATACCAAATGCTGATGAGTCTGGGAAGCTGCAAGATGAGCTCCCAACAAGCATAAGAGACCAGTGGCTGGTGTCCCTGTGACTACCTTGAGATCCACAGAAACTTTTCCTACTGCAGACAGAGGATGGTTCAAACCTCTTGTGAGCAGGTTCTGCAGTGATCCAAGAACACCTGGCCTTGGAGATGAAGAGCAGGTAAAGGATTCAGTAGGACCTGACATGTCATAAAGGGTGGCTAAAGTAATTTTGTCCAAGGCTGGCATCCAAGACTTCTCCATCCAAGGAAGCAAATGGCCCCAGGCAGGGTGCCCCAGGGGACTTCTGGGTATACCACATAAAGCTCCAACCTCATTAAAGCTCCAAAGCCCACAGAATCCAGCTCCTGACCTTCGCCAGAGCAGAAAACGACAAAACATTTCCTGTTATTTATAGCAGTTGGAGAGCCTGATGGGAAAACCCCACTTGTGAAATGTGGGCTGCTTGCCATGGTTGCTCTGCAGAGAACGGTCAAGCTGCTCCGAACTCCTGCCTGATGCACTGCTCCACCCCTGTGGCCACTTCACCCTGAGCAAGACTGTGCCAAGAGGCTGCTCAAGGGCAACAGGCATATGGATCTTGCTCTTGTTGGTTCTCCCAGGTCATGTTCACATGGCACAACTTGAATTTGGTAGAGCGGAGCATCTACCCCAGGGTGGGGGGCTTCAACTGTGGGGCTACAGGGACCTGGCAGCCCTTGAGCACCTTTCACACATACAAGCCTCCACCGAAATAATGGAATCATAGAATAGTTTGGATTGGAAGGGACCTTAAATATCATCTAATCCCACCCCCCTGTCATGGGCAGGGACACATTCCACTAAACCAGGCTCCTCCAAGCCCCATCCAACCTGGTCTTGAATGCTTCCAGGGAGGCAGCATTCACAACCTCCCTGGGCAACCTATGCCAGCATCTCACCACCCTCATAGGGAAGAGTTTCTTCCATGTCTAACCTAAATCTGCCCTCTTCCAGTTTACAGCCATTACCCCTTGTCCAACCCTAAATGTGGCTGACCTCACCTTGGAGGCATTTGTCAGCTTTTTAGGGAAACTAAGGAGGGGGCACAGCCCCTTTGCCCACTTCCACTGGGTGCCACCCACTTCCTCAAAGCACAGCGGGACACGCACTGGCATGTTTTTTTGCTGGCAACCCAACTTCCACCACCCTGGCACGCACTGAAGGTGCTTTCCAGCACGCTTAGTCACACGGGTGCAGGAATCCTTGTGGCCCAAGGCAAGTTCTTTCTGCAATGGGACAGGTTTCGCTGTGGGCTTGTTGAGCCAGAGCCTCTCGGCCCCGGCCCTGCTTGAGGCGGGTGTTTGCTGTCACACTGTTGAGGAGAATTCCCACAGCTTCTGTCTTGGGTCGGCGCCAGCACGGGTTTTCTGCTGACTTCCAGGCCGGGGGAAGCGAGCTGCGTGTTACGGGCTGCCGTGAGATGTTGAGAATGAACTTGCCAGCCGTGACAGGAGAAGCCAGCTCTGGAACTTGTTGGCTGTCACGACAGTGGTTCTTCTCTGGCTGAAAGGCTGCGGTGGTACCAGGGCCAGGTATGACTGCTGGAGTCCAAAATACGCTGCTGGGCCAGGGGAACGGCAGCGTGACAGCAAGTGTCTCCAATGCCAAGGCATCACCCAGCAGCTGCCAAGGTTTAGGACCACACTGGGAGCAGCACAGGTTAGACTCCTGAACTTCACCTTCACCACAAATTCGATGCTCCTGCCCAGGCAATGATGGCATGGGTAGGATTCAGCCTGAGAGCAGAAACGTGGATTTCAGGACTCAGAATCATAGAATCATAGCATGGTTTGGGTTGGAAGGGACCTTAAAGATCTAACCTCCCTGCCATGGGCAGAGACACCTCCCTTTAGACCAGGTTGCTCTAAGACCCATCCAACCAGGCCTTGAACACTTCCAGCAATGAGGCAGCCACAGCTTCCCTGGGCAACCTGGGCCAGTGTCTCATCAACCGGACAGGAAAGAATTAATTCCTAATGTCTCATCTAAACATCCCTTTTTTCAGACTGAAACCATTCCCCCTTGTCCTATCACTCCCTGCCCTTGTAAAAAGTCCCTCCCCAGCTTTCCTGTAGCCCCCTCAGATACTGGAAGGTGCTCTAAGGTCTCCCCAGAGCCTTCTCTTCTCCAGGCTGAACAACCCCAACTCTCTCAGCCTGTGTTTGTAGCAGAGTTGCTCCAGCCCTCTGAGCATCTTCCTGGCCCTCCTCTGGACTCGGTCCAGCAAGTCCATGTCTTCCTTATGTTGGAGGACCCAGAACTGGACACGGTTCTCCAGCTGGTGTCTCATGAAAGCAAGTCTCATTATAGTCAACAGAGACCATTTCAACTCACCCTAAAGCCTGACCTAGTACCTGGCTTCTCAATGGGCTCCTCCCATCCTTCTCTAACTGCTGCAGCTCCACTACTGGTGAATCTCCACACTCTGGTGGCCACTGTGGGAGACTGACACCCCTACACTCCTCAGTCTCAGCAACAAAACCCCAACTCAGAGCCATAGCCAAGACCCTAGGTGCACCTCTGAAGATTCTGGCCAGATCTTCTCCGAGGGAGATCTTGGCCCTTGTGATGGACAAGCTCCTTCTAAATGTCCCCAGGCAGCTTGCCTGCAACTCCAATTAGTAACACCATATTTTGTCAACAAAGTTGGGTCAGCAGC
This sequence comes from Hemiprocne comata, assembly GCA_020745705.1. NCBI lineage: Eukaryota > Metazoa > Chordata > Aves > Apodiformes > Apodidae > Hemiprocne > Hemiprocne comata. Next base: position 161,804,105 of record CM036587.1, read on the forward strand.
AATTCATAGACTTGACACTGGAGAAACTTTTTCCACCAAACAAGCCCAGGGATATTTTGACTCCCTGCCCTTGAGAAGTTTATTTGTGTAGGACCCATCCACTTACCAGCTTCCGGCAATGAAAAGACACACAAAAAGGGTAACTGCTTTCTAGCAGCTGGGGAAAGACCTTATGGTTGTGGCTGGGGCTCCCCAGTGCTGGAGCTAGAAAAGCAGAGCAGTTGCCAAAGCTGCCTAAGCGAGTCCAAGAGGCTTATAACTAGCCTGGGAGAGAAACCAGGGTGAGTGCAACAGCCCAGCCATCAACCCCAGATGCAACAAGATCTTCTGCAGAGAACTTCTGTAGGAGTTCTTTTTGCTGGAGGCAAAATATGTGCTCTGGGGTCATGGAGCCCCAACAGAATACTTAACAGAGAAGTTATGTCAGAGAAAGCTATCCCAACTTTCAGCCTTTTCCATGTCCCACCACCCAGGAGGAGATGACCCTATGACAAACCAGTTCAAGTTTCCCCACTGCCCTCTACTGCCCAGGACCACATCTGCTCCCAGCAACAGTGGATGAAAAGAGTGGGGTCAAGAAAATGGACTATCTTAGCCTTTGCCTGGTAAGGGTTTCATGCCTTTCAGAAGCAAAAGGACTGCAAAAGGAGATCTCTTCCCCTTCCTCATGACACGTGTGGGATGCATCTTTCACTGAGGGACCACGAGCTACAGCAGCTCACAGATGTTTCTGCTTCAGGTAGCCGAGAAACCTTCATTGTGATTCGAAAGGGTTGGCCAAAGGGAACCGACCGAGACTGCGCTGCCTGGGCTCTCCTGGCAAATGATTTACAGATGTTGCAACAGGCTGGCGTGCTCTTCACCCAGACAGAACAAGCATCTGGCAGGCCCATTATTTAAGAGACATTACTGCCTTGCGTGGAGGGTGTGTCCTGGAGAGCCTGGAGATTTACTGTCCAGATATAAAGTGACTGAGCTCTGGCCCAGGAGCAGCACGAGGGAAAAGCAAAGAGTTTCCTCACAGAAGAGCCTGCTTATCACAATTGCAATTATTTGCGCATGAAGGGAAGGCCAGGAGGGCAAAGGCACCTCAGGGTGACACGGGAGGTGACGTGGGGCTGGCTCCAGTGGGTGCTGCCAGCTGGAGGAGGGTGTCTGGTGCGCTGGAGGAATGGAAAAGGGCAGAGAAAGCTGTGCCTTTTAACAGCAGTTGGGATATTTCCTCCAGCACATTCCTCTCCCTCCAGTAATCTTGTGGGAGCCTGGAAAGATGGGTTGTGAAACCCAATTCCTCCCCATTGGCAGCTCTGCAGATACACCAGCAGCCAGAGCAGCCTTGCGTGGGGGCAGGACCAGCGTCCATCATGCTGTACATGCCAAGACACCGATAATCAGACTGGGTGGCAAGGAGAAAGCTTTTCCCACCACATACCTCCTCCCAGGCCTGGCTTGTCCCAACAGCAGGGTGGACTCAGTTAGAGTCTGACTGGGGCAAAGCACGCTCAGCGTGATGCAATATTTACCTCTTTTTGAGCTTTGAGGTCACGCATTTGCATCACTTCAGGCTCTATTTACTCAGAGGCAGAAAGTTAAATCCTCCAGGTTTCAGAGTAAATCCCAGTTCAGAGCAGTAGCAGGAAGAAAAGCCTGGCAGGATGCACTGGCTCCTGGGTGTCTCCTCCAGACAAAGAGGGACCTTGCATGGTGACTGACATCTCCATCCATCCCACTGACAGGCAGGGCTTTAGGTTGCATTTGTCAGTGGTTCACAAGGAAGCCCAGAGCATGGTCATCGCCAGAAGAGCCATGCATTTCTGCCAGAGCTGAGCATCCATGTGACGTGCCTTCACCAACCTCTGGTTTCAATTAAAGCCACTAATAATTTTAGCAAGAAAACCCTGAACCAAGCACATCCCACGGCAGGCTCACTAACGCCAGCCAGATGTGCTGCTCCTGGCAGGTGCCATGGTGGCCACAAGCATGCAGGTGCCTCTGCAGGGGGAAACTAAGGGGAAAAAAAAAAAAAGTTATGGGTCATTGCCATCAAACCAAGTCTTCCAGGCTCAGGAAAACTGAACAGAGCCAGTCCTGGATGATTTGTGGACTGGGCTTGGGTGAGGCTCCGGGGCTGTAATGGTTTTATTTAGGGCGTGCAATAACCTTTGGCTCCCATTGTATTTGTGTTTGCCAGAAAGACAGTTGGTCTGGCTGGATTAAAGCTGGTGGTAATTACATGCTAGTGCCTCCTCTGCAGTGAGGAGGGGCAAGAGGGAAAAAGAAAACAGCGTGGGCATCCCCCCTGCTCACCACTTCATGTGGAGATGGCCCCTTGCACTCCCACCAGCAGAAATCCGGCTCGTGCCCAGCATTAACACTTTGGAAAGTTATTGACAAAGCAAGTGCGAAAAGGAGGAGAGATGTGGAAATCGTTCTTGGTGTCAAAACACATTTTGTAAACAACTGGCTGTGTCCCCTGAAGGACACCCTCTGCCTTGCCCAGCCATCAACCCAGCGAGCAGCCTGCCCTGCTTCCCCAAACGCACGCGTGAAATCCAAAACAGATGCTCCAAAACGACTGGTGGAAGATGTTCCCTTTCATCTGGCAATTGCTGTTTCCAAGGGACAAGCTCATAAGTGGTCCTCAGCCTTCTTTAAGGATCCAGACACCTACTTTTGTCTTTTCTGGGCTTCAGAGAATCTTCAACTTTGGCATCTGAGCTCCCTCCCCAGCAGCTTGTGGCCAGCCTCATACTCCTTGTCTGTGTTTGCACCCCCAGGACTGGCTTACAGCCACCCACTTGCCACCAGCAACCCCACTGCAAGGGGTGCCAAGGTGCCACTGAGATGGGCACCACTGCCCCACTAACACCAGCCAGGAATGGTGCAGGGAAGTCAGCCTGGCTGTGCAAAATAAGGTGCAAAAGGCAAAACAAAGATGTTATTTGCAATAATGGCAGTGATACCACCTCCACTTAAATTTAAACCAGGAGAAAATCACTCCCTTCAGCTGCTGCAGCTATCCCCTGCCCCCTGAGTTTTGACTTATGCAAGCCTGAATTTAATGGAGGGACATTTGCACTGAGGATTTCCTCTTGTCCTCTTCAGCTCCTGCTTTTCTAGCTTTGACAAATAAACAGCCAGTCCTCAGACCTCGAGCTCCTTATTGCTTGTGGTTCCTTCCCCTTCGTTTCTAAGAAATTAATAACAGGAGCAGATGGTTGCAAAACATGCAGTGACCACCCTTGGCTTTAAATACAGTGAGAAATCAAACAAACAGGGAGAGAGGAACGTGGAAGATTGGCTGCAGGGACAAAATGCCCAGCTGCACCCACCATAAGCACTGGAAGCTGAGGATGTGGGTTTAGGAAGCAAAAAAACATGATGGAAAATGCAAAACCAGCAATGGCACCGATGAGATGCACTCCTGAGCTGCTGCTGCTAAGGAGGCCATGGGATGCTTGGAAAAGAACTGGGGAGGCAACTTAATGCCTGACACGCTGTACTAAAGATTCATGGCCTGGAGGAGAGAAGCTTGGGGTCAAAAATCACTTAACATGGCAACTTAACATGGACTCTGCTGGTTTCCTCCCAGGTATCTGCTGCTCATCCTCAGTGCTGGATTAGCATTGCTCTCCCTGACAGCAGAGACGAGTGTTGGGGCAATTGTGTTACTCCAGCTGGGCAGCTCCACTGCAAACTGTGAGAGATGAGAATAATCCTGCTAACAACCACAGAGCCCAGATCCTCCTCGGAGCCAATTGATGCCAATTTACATGTGGTTTAATGAGGGAGCAGCAGGATGGAAGGACACTGCAGAGTAACATAAAATCCTGCCTCAGATGGGGACACACCAATGCAGTTTAGCTTAGGCAGGGTGGATTCTGTGATTCTGTAAAGAAAAATAAACAAAAATAAATTCTTGACTAAAGGAAAACTTGGAGGAAATAAGGAGCTGGTGAGTGATGGCACTTGGAGCATTCTTCTTTCCAATAAAGGTACCAGCCAAGGTCCACCTGCCAGGGAGAAGGCAGGGGTCCAAGTCAGGATGGGCAAACCAGCATCTCACCATCACCAGGAATAAGCTTCCCAACAATGTGCAAAAAGGCATCCACATGCTAAGAAAATCCGCGGCAGAGAGGCTGAATGTGGCAGGGAGAAGAATGAGTGGGGGAGATGAGACCCCAAGGTGAAAAATTACCACCCTTGGCAGGAAAGCAAACACCTCACAACTCTTCCTACACCCGAGCAGGCTCCCAGCCTGAGCACAGAGTTTTGCAAGGTCTTGTGCACAAAGCCCCACGTCCCCTTGCTAGAGTTTTAATCAAAGTGTCTTGCATTCTGGATGGTCCAACACACCTGAAAGGGGACCAGTGATAAGGACCCAAGTACGTATTTTGCTCTGCTGAACTTACTTGTTGTAAATCTGCATCAGCCTTTGAGCAAAGCACCTGGCACAGCCATGGACAGGAAACTTCTGCTGCAGAAGACCAGGGCTGAGATTAGCATGAGATTAGCACGGCTGGGAGTGCAAGTGGTCATGCTGCTACCTGAGGTCGCTGACAGAAAGCAGAGGGGAGGGTGTTACTGAAGGCTGCATTAAGAGAAAAACCCCTCATCCTCCATAAAAATGGCTTTTGCAGTGCAAAAGAGGAGCATGCTAACGGAATCAGATGATGGCTTCAAATCCAAGAGCCTTTGCTGGCGGGGAGGATGGTCGGGATGTCCTTCTGCAGGTTGGAACCATCCCCGGTGAGGATGTCGAGAGACAGCAGGGTGGGTTTTCTTTTGTCAATGAGAGGATGAGCTGCAGATGCAAGTTGCTAGGGCCATCTCCAACACAGGGATGGGGAAGCTGAGATGCCCCTACACCCCCTCCACGCATTCTCAACTAGGAGCACTGGGGTTATTTAGCTTGGCAGACCCACAGCACTGGGTACAGTCCACCAGAGGATAAATACCAGGGCAGGGAAAAGAGCCATCCGAGCTAAAAGCCAGCATGGGTACAAGAAGAACAAAGGCCAAATGGATACGAATCATCCACAAATACATTTAAGCTGGAAACGAGAGCAATTTGTATCCGTGTGAGCAGCAAGGCTCCGGCAGCGGCTTTCCCGGAGGACTTGCCAGGGTCAAACGGCTCATTAGTTTTAAGAAGGAAGCTGGCAGGGAGATTGCATCGTGTCTGCCCATAACGGCAGGGGGGGGGTTGAGGGGAACAGCCTTCAGACCAGCCAAAAATTGGTGGTGGCCCTGGGGCTGGCTTCAGCAGGATGTGAGTCTTCTGCCACCTGCGCCGGGGGGTACGGAAGGATGCAAACCACTTGCTCTTGGAGGGAGGGAAGCTGCACAGGGAGAAAAAGGCACGGCTCCATTTTTCCAGCTGACAGGAGCTTAGGCACTGTCTGGGATTTGGGCTCAAGGCCCTCTTGTGAAATTCAACTTGGCTTGTCTAAAGACAGTGGCTCTACTCCCCAAGCACCCTATGTACATTTTCAGGGGAATTGGACTTGCTTGTCGAGTGTGTCACTATTTGTGCAAATCTATGTACCAGAGGGAAGCTTGAAGAACAAGTCCCCTTTTTATAGCACGTTGTATGCTGGCAGCCAGCCTGCAAATTAGAAGGAATTCAGAGAGGAACAACAACAACAACAACAACAACAAAATAGCCTAAGGGGCTGGAGGGATTAATTTTGAAGGAAAAAAAAACAAGAGAACTAAGTGTGTGGTCTGGGGGATGTGACTGGGCTGGGACTGCACTCATTGCTGTCCCATCCACAGCAAACCTCTCTGTGCAATTTGCAGGTTTCTCTACCCATCCGTAAGAAGCAAGATGTGCTTTCTCCCATCTCAGGTAACATCTCTACCAAGTCCACGCAGAAAAAAAAATAATTAAAAATTACATACATGATAGAAAGGTAAGAAGCTGCCAAAGCAAAGGACAGCCAACAAACAATATCAGTTTGAGCTGGGAGCAGCTGAGGCACAGCAATGAAGGGCGTGATGGGAGGATACCCCTTCTGCAATGGGGTTTCTAGGGTGGCTTTACCCCAAAGTGGCTCAGCTCATCCCCAACCACTTTGAACATCTGAGGTGTGAGCTCCCTGCCCGGATAGAGCCCTATTATCAGTATCAGAGGACCACAGAATGGTTTGGGTTGGAAGGGACCTTAAAAATCCCCTAGTTTCAACCTCCCTGTTTGGGCAGTGACACCTTCCACTTGACTAGGTTGCTCCAAGACCCATCTAACCCATCCCTTCTAGGGATGGGGCAGCCACAACTTCTCTGGGCAACCTGTGCCAGCGTCTCACCACCTTCATACTAAATAATTTCTTCCTAAGATTGCATCTAAATCTCCCCTCTTACAGTTTAAACCCTTCATCCTATCATTACAAGCCCTTATAAAAAGTCCCTCCCCATCTTTCCTGTAGCCTCTTCAGGTACTGGAAGGTGCTTTAAGGTTTCCCTGGAGCCTTCTCTTCTCCAGGCTGAACAACCCCAACTCTCTCTGCCTGTCTCCATAGCAAAGGTGCTCAAGCCCTCCGATCATCTTCCTGCCCCTCCTTGGACCCTCTCCAGTACATTCACGTTGTTCCTGTGTTGGGGACTCCACAACTGCACACAGCACTGCAAGGGGGTCTCCCCGGAGTGGAGTAGAAGGGGAGAATCACCTCCTCTGATGTGCTGGTCATGCTTCTTTTGATGCATATTTATCATTTGGGGCACTGAGAGGGGCAGGAGGTGACCTGGATCATGGGTTTAAGTACCAGCCTCCAGCCTGGCTGCGCTTGCACTAGTGGCAGGGCCCCACAGAGGGAACTTTGGCAGGAGCCCAGCACTGTTGCTGCAAGGAAAGGCTTGGCTGTCCCTAGCTCAGGGTTCCCAGCCTTATGGGGACATCCTCATGACCAGCAGGTAGCACCCCTGGGTGAGCACCAGCACAGGGACATCCAGAGCCTTTTGGGGTGGGCAAGCGGGGATGAGACAAATTTTCCTGTTTGTTAACCAAAATCTGTTTCTCTGCCCACCACATACACAAGCACAAAGCTGTAATTTGGCACTGACGGGGTGCAGGAGAGGAGGGAACACAGAGGCTGGGAAGCTGGCCTGGACGAGTCTCCCCTTAAATGCCTCCTAACACCACCTTAAAAAATAAGGAACCGGGGGCAGCAGAGGTTACTGGTTTGGTATGAGAATTTTCATGAGCATGAGAAAAAAAACAAAAACAACCCACACTGCTCCAAAGTATTTTATTTTTTTTTTAAAGCAAGCTTCAGGGGCTCTGGGAGAACAAGGCTGGTTGCAAAGTTTGTTTTCTGTTGTGCCCACGTTACCAAGCAGAGCCGGCTGAGGAATGCGGGGCGAGGGGCGCCTGGTTGAGCTGTGCCCTTGGGGTAAGTGCTGGTGGCCAGGCATGATGGCACGGTGGTGGTCACCAAGCCCAGGCACTGCCTGCAGCCCAGGACACTGCTCAGCAACCCAGGACACTGCTCAGCAACCCATCAAGCTTTGCTCCCAGTGCTGCTCCATTTCTGATTGTCATGTCGCACGTGCGGGTAGTAAATACACATAATATACAGAATAAAAAAGGGGTTTCTAGAGGTTGGGAAACGTGGGCAATTCCCTCAGCACTTTTCCCTGGCATGCCAGGGTACAGCGCAGTGGCCAGCAGCTCCCAAACCCTTCTCCGGAAAAGTTCAAACCCTCAAATACTTGGAATTGCTCTTTGAGGGAATTTATTTTAAAGCCACTTTAATGGCAGCTGGGAATTACCAGGGAGGCACTTTTTTGCTCTGCTAATTCCCAGCTGCTGACCCCATTTGTATGAAGTGGCCCCCGGGTGGCCATCCTGCTGGGGTACATGTGCTGAGTCGGGACTGCCTGGACTTGCACCCCAATTTCCCCTCACCCCAAGTTGCTGGAGAAGCATGGAAAGGGCTGGTGAGCATGGCAGAAGCAAGATCCAACAACGAGGGCACAAGCTTGCTTAGCTAGGATGTGGTGGGGTTATTTTTCAAGACCCTGTTGTGTTGAGGGTTGAAAATTGTACCCAACAGCATTGCCTGTTCCCTGGAGCACAAGCAGAGCTGGGAGGCTGGGAGTCTTCAAAAAAACCAAGCCAACATCTCAATGTGCTGGTGGGACATTGTTGGTTTTTTATTAAGAACAAAACGCTCCTTAAAAAAAAGGGTTACTGAGCAAAATCACCAATGGCAAGTTTGCAGCTAAGCTCTGGCAGCTCTGGCTTGAAGACTGGAACAACCACCAGTGCTGTGGTTGTTCCTCTTGCAAAACCCTGCCCTGAGAGGGTTAAGGAGCCCTTCTCTGCTCCACACCTATGTGGGGACATCTTGGTCACTCTGGTGAAGCTACCTGACTCAAACCCTAGACATCAGGTGGTAGCCCTGGAAGAGGTGCAGGCAGGTGGGACAGGTCTGGTGGCGGGTAGAGGCAACCCCAAGCCCAACTGCTGCCGGATGCGAACCCACCTGCACTGCTGGCAACCACCAAGTCACCCAGAGCCAAGGGGGCCCCAAAGCCTCAGGCAAAGGTTGGGCTGATAGACATCAGCCCCTCACATCGTGGTGCCCATGGCCTCATGCCAGCTCTCTTCTCCCTGCTGTCTCGCTTGAAAGACACTTGTGGAAAAACACAGCAGAAAGGAGAGGGTTTGAGTAGCAGGTTGGAGAAGGAGCAGCGAGGGGGGAAGAAAACAACTTGGCAAGGAGGGAAGGCCTGAAGGACACAGGCGTTTCCATTTCAGTGCAGAACTCCCAAGGGTGCCACGCGGAGTATTTATTGACCAACTTACCCGCTCTCAACAAGCTGGCCTTGCAAACCCTGGCAGGGAGGGACGCTATTTCTGGTCAAGGCAGGTACAACGGGCAATGCTTTATTAACTCTATAATCAACTGGTGACATACGCAGGACTCAAAACACACTCAACAACCCTCCTGGCTCTGCAGGCACCAAACCTGCATTGTCACCCCAAAAAAAGCCATCAGGTGGTCTCTTGTGTAATAGTTCATGAGATAAAAGAAAAAATATATAGAAAAAAAAAGCCGAAGTCCAGCCAGGCAAGTGCAGCCTGCCTAAAAAAATCAGTGGGTGTACACCCTTGACTCTGGCAACACAGCAGATACAGAGGGATGAGCTGTTTCTCTCAGTATTAAAAGGAAATTAAAAGGAAATTTTAAGGGATATGAGCAACCTGGTCTAGTGGGAGGTGTCCCTGCCCATGCAGGGAGGCCGGAACTAGACGATCGTTAAGGTTCCCTTCCAACTCAAACCATCCTATGGTTCTATAAAAAATAAACATTGTCATAATAAAAAAAAAAATAAATTAGATGGAGCCAGGTCAGGTTCATTAAGGGTGAAAGGCAACGGTTTGACTCCAAACCCAGCTGTCCTCTCCAGCCTGAAAGGCTGCATTGATACGATCTTCCCCAGCACAAGCCTGTGCGGGAACTCGTCATCCCCCCCACCCCCAGCTCCCCACCTCTGTTCCTTGCAACACGATAACACACCACATCGCCCCCAGCTCCCAAGTTAAACATCTTATTAACTGCAGTGACGTAAAAGAGGAAATCGCCGAGAACTATCGCAAAGATGAGAGGGAACACATTTACCATCGATTGGCTACGATACCGCTGCAGAGCAATCTGCACGTAAAACAGCATCCAGCCCCTCCTTTCCACCCCCCCTCCCCACTCCCCACTCCTGCTCTAATCGCTTGATGTCATGGGAAACTAAACCTGACATCCAAACAGCTCAGATACGAGAGACTCGCAGCAAAAACATTTTTAAGATAGAAAAAAACCACACACGCACACACACACAAAAAAACTTGCCTTCCAGGAAACCATTTGGATACAGACCCTGTGCAGCTGCAGCCACCCTCCGTGCTTCAGCTTGGAAAGCAGACAGGGAAGAAAAAGGGGGGGAAAAAAAAAAAAGGGAAAAAAGAAACGATGTTGCAGCTGATGAGCCGCGAGAGGCTGTTGGCAAAGTGGTCCAGCAATGGTCTGAAATTCAGACGGTCACGTGCAGAGTCTGTCTGCAGCTCCCGCGCAGCCCAGGCTCAGCACTTTGCCCAACTGCACACGCAGCAATTCGCCACCTCGAGACCTCCTGCCCTGCTCCCACCCGCTTCCCAGCCCCTGACCTCACCCCAAAACAGGTTCTGACACTGCAAGGTGAGCGAGGGCTTCACGCTCAAGCTGCTCTGGCCGCAACGGTGGATTTCTGCCATGCGTTTCAAGCACAGAGCACGCTGAAAAGCATCACTAAGCTGCAAAACCACCCTCCTTTTAGGTTCTCCAGCTAAATCCCAGCCCTGCAGGCAGCAGTGTCTTCTCCACTGGGATGTGCAACCAGGAGAACATGCCGATCTGGGGCCAGCCTGTCCCTGGGCAACCGTGGGCATGCCCAAAATCAGCCCCCAAGCACCCCAGGTTGCATCAGAGAGCAGCCAGGTGAGCCCAGACACCTCCCGGGTGAGGTGCCAGCTGGGCTTTTTATTTATTTAATTTTATATATATATATATATATATGTATATACACACACACACATGTACACGCTGCTTACAGTTTCACCTGAGACGTCACTGTGCACCCAAGGGACCCTTCAGGCTCCTTCCTCCCTCATCCCACATCACCCCATGACATGGCAGCTCCCAGGGAACCCACTGGGACCAAAGTGTCCAGCCTCTATCATCCCACCCCCCTTAAATCTTCAGGACAGCGAAAATGGTTATTTTTTCTCTGCTTGCACCCGTTTCTCACATAAATTAGTAAGAGGAATTAAGAGACCTAATGTTCTGCACTGCCTGACTTTCACCACCCGGCCGGAGATGCACTGCATTGCACTAAAGTCAGGCAGATACAGTGAGACTAAAAAAAGAGTGGGTTGTTGGTTTGTTGGGGTTTTTTTTTGGTTTTTTTTTTTAAAGCTGGATTGCCTTTCACAGTGACTGTATTTATAGGTAGAGCTGTTGAAATTTTAAGGGCTGCTTGCCACAGGAATCTGGCCCTGTCTCGTGTTCATTAAGTGGTGCAACTTGGCAAAAATTAACATTTAATGGACAGAGGGGTGCTGCTTCCTTAATTTTGGAAAAAATCAGTATCAGAGGGGATAAAGAAAAGATGCAAAAGGTGTGAGGGAGCTGTGCACGCCCCAGCCATGTGTTCCAATCTCTATTTTTCCAAGTTTGGAGTGTAGGGAATGCAGCTCTTCACACCCACCCCTGGACCGGCACTTTCCTTTTCTGTCAATGACCATAAAAAAAGATTTGTGGGTGTTTATTTTTGCTTTCGGTTTGGCTATCAGTGCACACACAAAGCTTCCTCTACACTTCATCTTAATGGTTGAAAACCCCAGCGGGGTTCAGCTCCAGTAAAACTCTTTCCCCATCCGAATCTGCTCGGGGATGTTGTTCCCCAAAACACCAGAGCACACGGTGCCCAGAAAACACCCTGTCTCAGCCCAAAAGTCTGCAATTTTCTTACACAACAGCACGCTAGGCTGCTAAAATCCAACTGTATTTTAATTTATGCTAGAAAAAACGTTACGCCACGTCCAAAGACTCTACCACCCCGCTGAGCACGTCTGGATGCTAAACTTTTCCCTGTGGCAACACGCGCCTATTTCAGACAAAATCCAAACCATAATTCAAGTTATTGATAGGAGCCGATGTTTACTGTTTGCTATTTTAATATCAAGTGCTGTTGGGTTTCAAGCTACTGATTTCCATTGCTTGCAGGGGATGATTAAGCTGGAGACATGCCGAAATGCTGGGTTGGTTGGGTTTTTTTTTTTGACGTTATCTACGGGCACTTGTGCCGTCAAATCAAAGAAATGCACTTAGAAGGTTGATCCCAGCGGATGCTTCTCATCAGGGACTGCCTTGACTGGAAGCTGGGGAACTGATTTTCAAGCTATCAAGACACATGTGAAAACAAAACTAAAATAGCTGTAATAAAAGCTTTTTACTTCTGCAAGTGGAGCCGATGGGGCGAAGGCTCACGGGGCTCCGGCGACACGACTATTTGCAGTCTCGTCAAAGGTTTTCCAGAAGGATCACTTTCCCAGAGGAATGAGTTTCAGGTTGGAGCATTTACCAAAGGTTAAAAGTCTCTTCCTCCATTTGCCCATGTGTCAATTTTGGCGGCCTCTACTAGCATCTGACACTCCCAAAAAGCAGCTGAGACTGGATGGTTCACTCTGAAGCCTAGTGACAACATACTCTTAAGTTCCTGGATGTCTATAAATATTGGTGCAGAGCACTGATAGGTGTACAAAGCCTCCAGCTTTAAATCCACCTGCAGCACCTTCAACATACGCTATTAGCAACAATATGACCAAAAAATTAGCAATCGTTATAACAGTGGAATTTAAATCCAGCTCACAAAAGGGTAGGGAAATTCATTATATTTAGTACACAAACAAGTCACCAGCCCCATTTAGCCACGCTGCTCTTTTCCCACTGCTATTAATAAATACATTACTTCATTAAAGCCCTGTCCTCTTGCTGATCCTCCTTAGTGAGAAGGATGCATGTAAAAACCACCCCAGCAGCTCCAGATGCTCAACCACCCCGTTTACATTTCAGCTCCTTTGAGCAGGAAGATGAAGCCATAACCGAATTAACTGGAAGTTGGCAGCAGCACAAACTTCCCAGATTCCAGCTAATTGCTTGGATTAGTAATTCCAGTCGCCTGCAAAATCCACCTCACCTACGGCAGAGAAAGGCATTGCATGGGATGTCTTCCTGCTTCACGACCCACAATGGAACCCACCGGCCTCTCAAACCCCCCCAAGGCCACGGCCAGGCCAGCGAAAGGCTTGTTAGCTTAATGGAACATGCTCAAACATGGCCCAGGAGAGGCTGTCGCTGCCACAACTGCTGATGCAGTGAGAGCAGCCCCCTACGTTCGACGCCGCTTTCTTGCAAAGAGGTGGGAAACGTCCATCGGGAAGGCAGGATGGGACTAGCACGGAGTAAGTGCTTCCCCCCTGGGCCCTGCGCCCGGCCTCGGGAGGCTGCTGAGGTCCCTTCTGGAGCCTGAAAACGCTCACACCCGAGGATTTGCACCAACGGGCAGCTCGGCTGCGGGGAGATGCCCCGTGGGGTGCAGCACCGTGCACAGTCCCCAGTGGGGTGGGCGACTGCAGCACAGCACGTGGGCTGCCCACCGGGGTTACAGCATCGTGCGTGACCCCCCCAAGCGCTGCCAACCAGGATGGCTGCACCGTGCGATGCCCTGCTTCAGCCCCGCCGCTGCTGCCGGGGTTGGTGAGGGGTTGTGCGTGACCCCCCGAGTGCTACCGGGGCTACTGTACCGTCCACGAACCACCCCCCCAGCAGCTACGGGAGCTATTGCACCGTACACGCCGCACACGATTCCCCCATGCAGCTACCGGGGCTACCGCACCGTGCACAGCCCCCTCCATTCAGCCACCGTGGTTACTGCACCGCACACCCCCTGCCCGGCCCTCCCGCCGCTTCCGGGGGCATCGCCCCTCGCAGCGCCGAGCGCGGCCTCTCCCGCACGCCGCGATCGCCCCGCGCCCGGCCTCCCCTCCGCCGCCATCGCAACCCTTCCCCGCCGCCACCCCCAAACTCCCGGTCTCCCCAGAAACAAACGGAGGGGATTGCTCTTCTCCCGGCCTCCCCCGCCCGGTGCAGCATCCGCCCCCCCCCCCCAGCCAGCGTTCCCGGGGCCGCATTGTTGCGGGGGCGGCCCCACGTGCCACCGCCCCTCATTCCCCCCACGCCCCGCCGCGCACCGACCTGCTCGGCGGCTCCAGCCGTGCCGCCCGCTCCGCTCCAGCTCCAGCCCCGGCCCCGGCTGAGGCCCCGGCTCAAGCCCCGGCTCCGGCTCCAGCTCCAGCCCCGGCTCCGGCTCCGGCTCCAGCTCCAGCCCCGGCGCCGGCCCCGCTCCAGCCCCGTTCGCCGCCCCCCGCCCGCACATGCAGCCGCCACCGCTGCCCGCCCCGGCCCCGCCCACGCCGGGCCCCGCCCCCCGGCGCCCTCCAGCGTCACGTGGGGCCTGGGAGCCAATGGGGAGGATTCTGCCCCATGGGGAGGAGGGAGAACAGGCGGTGGGGATGGGGAAGGGGCGGGGCCAGGGCAGGGGGGGAGGGTCAGTTGGGGAGGGGCGATGGTAAGGGGGCGTGGCCAACGGGGAATTGGGCGGGGCCAGGCGGGGCGCAGAGAGGGGCGGGGGTGAGGTGGGTGCGGGAGGAGTAGGTGAGAGTGGGACATGGGAGAGGGAGGAGAAGAAAAGGAGGAGGAGGAGAGGAGATAAAAGAGAAAAAAGAAAGGAAAGAAAGAAGAAGGAGAAGGAGAAGAAGAAGAAGAAGGAAAAGAAGGAGAAGAAGAAGAAAGAGAAGAAGAGGAAAGAGGAGAAGAAAAGAAGGAGGAGGAGGAGAGGAGAAAAACGAAGAGAAAAAAGAAAGGAAAGAAAGAAGAAGGAAAAGAAGGAAAAGAAGGAGAAGAAGAAGAAAGAGAAGAAGAAGAGGAAAGAGGAAGAAGAAGGAAAAAATAAGAAAAAAGATGGGAAAGAAGAAGAAGGAGAAAACATCAAGAAGGAAGCTGAGGAAGACAAAGAGGAAGGCAAGGAGGGAGGCCTGAGGCAGGGGCAGGCAGCACAGGCCTGGGCTTGGTGCAGCGATGCCCTCCCTCTGCCAGGCAGAGCAGGCGGGGCAGAAGAGGCCCGTGCAGGCCCTGCTGGCCTGGCCAGGTGTGAGGAGGAGGCTGCTCGTTCCTGGAGCACCATGAAGGACATATCCAAGATCTTGCTGTTAGCGGTGCTGCGGCTGGGTCACCGCCGCAGGGACTGGAGCCATTCAGGAGCTGCCATCGATCAGCCTTCTGGACAAGGGACTTGCCTCAGGCCGTCGAGCTATAAATGTTTGTCTGGATCTGTAAAGAACTACCACAAATTCAAAGGAAGGAGAATAGAGCACCTGCTTTTGGTGCGAGTTGTCTCTTAACATTTCTTATTTATTGTTGACTCTTTAGCAGAAGTCACTGTGCAGGCAGCCAAGGGCTTTGCAAACATTCAAGGAATAGTAGAACAGGGAGTGACAAACAGGCATGGAGGGATGAGGTGATTCCTCAGGAGTCATACACAAGTATGTGGAGATGAAGGAACAGAAGGATCTGCAGATGTGCTTTAATTTCAAGGATGTTTTTTTCTCTTCCCTAAAAGGCTGTCCCCAAACCAGAACCACCTGACAGTGCTTTATGTTTCTGAGCACATGCTCTGCTAAAAGGGCCAGGAGGCGTCCTCTTTGGTTAAGGGCCAGCCTGTCAAGTTCTACAAGTCTTTCAGCAGAACTTGACAAAGGCTGGTTTGGCATACTGAGTGTCCCAACAGGAAAAATAATGGAGAAAAAGGAAATAAAAGGATCAAAATATCTTAATGCATCATACTTAAAACTCTCTACAACTACCTGAAAGGAGATTGGAGTGAGGTGGGGGTTGGTCTCCTCTCCCAAGGATCAAGTGGTAGAACAAGAGGAAATGGCCTGAAGCTGCCGAGGGGAGGTTTGGATTAGATATTGGGAACAATTTCTTCCCTGAAGGGTTTATCAGGCCCTGGAACAAGGCTGCCCAGGGCAGTGGTGGAGTCACCATGCCTGGAGGGGTTTCAAAGCTGTGTAGATGTGGTGCTGAGGGACAGGGTTTAGTGGAGGAATTGGCAGTGCTGAGTTACCAGTTGGACTTGCTGATCTTTAAGGTCTTCCCAACTCAAACGATTCAGTGATTCTATACAAACAAAATTAGTAAAGGAAACAAGTCATTTTTACCACGGTTTCTTCATGCAGTGAATCTTAGGCATCCGCATTCTGTAAGTATATTGAAAATGGAGCCTTTGCTAAAACATTTGAATCTGTTGACCAGTTTGAGAGGATATTAGAGACACTCAATTTCTTCAAGTTTGGAAACAGGCAGCTGGATAAAAGGGATATCCATCAGCCTAGCTTTCCCCTCCACCTCTTGAGGCAGAGGCATAGCATAAGCTCAACCTTGATTAGACATGAGCAAATTCACACCTTGCAAAAGACGTCTGCTGAAAACAGAAAGAGAACTGTTACTTCCCTTGCTATTGACATTTAGGTTTTGTTTGACTCCCTGCTACTTTTTCTAAGTGAGAAAATGATCTGTTATTCACATCAACCTTTTTAATGAAATACTCAGAGTGTGGTTTTCGGTGGTGCTAGAACCAGTCTGGTAAAGCTTAGCAAAAGCTCTGGAGGCCAGAAGTCTTCATGCTATTCCTGGTGATGGTAGGACTGACTGAGAAACCCGCCTGTGAATGCTTTCTTTAAAAGCAAGAAATTGAAAACTGAAGCAAACAACTAACAACAACAACAACAAAATCCAGCACAAAGAAAAACAGCTTTGCAGCTGCTCTAGTTGGTTGGGTATTTTTGGTCAAATCTTGTTTAAACAGCATGACCCCTTTTCCTTCCATGGGGATTCCCAGGCATGAGGGGGAACTGCATTTGGCTCTGAGGGAATGTGTTTGTTTTTCTGTAGCCTTTCCTATTTGTGAATGTGCTAGACCTGCCATTCTTTCAGAAGCAGCAAATGCCAGTAATCTGTTTTTATTTAGCTGAGAACCTGAGAGTGGTGGCTGGCAAGCTGCTCGTTGCTTACCCTTTGAAATGTCACATGGCGAATTCTAGCACTTGAGCACAGTCTCAGCTTGACAGCTCTGGCAAAAGAAAAAGGGGCAACAGCATGAGGCTCCACCACAGTGTGAGGCTCCACCACATTGCCTCAGAGTGCTGTCAAACCCAGCTAGGTCATAGAATCATAGAATCATAGAATCATAGAGGCATAGAATGGTAAAGTTAGAAGGGACCTTAAAGATCATCAGGTTCCAACCTCCCTGCTATGAGCAGGGACACCTCCCACTAGACCAGGCTGCACAAAGCCTCACCCAACCTGGCCTTGAAGACCTTCAGGGAGGGAGTGTCCACAACTTTCCTGGGCAACCTATTCCAGTGCCTTCCTACCCTCATGGTGAAGAATTTCTTCCTGATGTCTAACCTAAATCTCCCCTCTTTAAGTTTAAAACCATTACACATTGTCTTATCACTGCCCTCTCTGGTGAAAAGCCCCTCCCCAGCTTTCCTGTAGCCCCTTCAGGTACTGGAAGATTCTCTAAGGTCTCCCTGAAGCCTTCTCTTCTCCAGGCTGAACAGCCCCAACTGTCTCAGCCTGTCTCCATAGCAGAGGTGCTCCAGCCCTCTGAGCATCTTCGTGGCCTCCCTCTGCACCCTCTCCAACAGCTCCATGTCTTTCCTGTGCTGAGGGCTCCAGAGCTGTATGCAGTACTCTAGGTCCATCCTGCATGGGTGAGGCTGAAGGCTTGCTGAGAGCATAGCTTCTTGGCCCACGGTGTAAATTCACACCAGTTTTGTTGCTGCTCTTTGGAAGGGGAACATTTCTTCATTGTAAGCTGGAGGAAAAATTGAGGCATTAAAAGTTAATATGCAATGCAAATGAGGAACATCTTCAGGTCTCCTGGCCAAGCCTGAATCCATCTTCAGTCAAGCCCTCCCTCACTTTTATGTATTTTAGAGAAAACAGAGAAATGTTTCCACAATCAGGTCACTGCCTTAAGAGGATCAAATAGGCTTCATGTTAGCTGTAATTTCCTGAATTTGAAAGGATTTTCAGTACAAATATCAACAATCTCCTGTGCATGTTAGCATCCTTGAGCATGTTTTTCAGTGTAATGCACTGAAGAGCATGAGGAAGGACTGTAACCTCTGTGCAGACACTAATCCCAGGAAGCTGTGTTTGCCTCAGTGTTAGTGGGAAGTCTGGCCAGGTTTGGATGTGCACTTGTCAAAGTGCTTGTACTACAGGTAGGACACAACAGGACACAACAGGACACAACAGGACATGGAGCTGTTGGAGTGAGTCCAGAGGAGAGTCACAAAGGTGATCAGAGGGCTGGAGCACCTTTGCTATGGAGACAGGCTGAGAGAGTTGGGTTTGTTCAGCCTGGAGAATAGAAGGCTCCAGGGGGACCTTAGAGCACCTTCCAGTACCTGAAGGGGCTACAGGAAATCTGGGGAGGGACTTTTTACAATGGCATGGAGTGATAGGATGAGGAAAAATGGCTTTAAACTGAAGAGGTGAGATTCATGTTAGACATTAGGAAGAAATCCATTGCTGTGAGGGTGGTGAGACACTGGCACAGGTTGTCCAGAGAATTTGTGGCTGCCCCATCCCTGGAAGCGTTGAATGACAGGTTGGATGGGGCTTGGAGCAGCCTGGTCTAAATTGAGGTGTCCCTGCCCTTGCAGGTGGATTGGAACTAAATGATCTTTAAGGTTCCTTCCAATCCCAACCACTCTATGACTGTATGACACTTCCCTGGATCAAACCCACACAGCCTTCATGTTTGCAGAAAGAATAGAAACGCAGTCCACACACCTGCTTTGTCAGAGTTTCTGTAATCTTTTTTTCCATGGTGCTTCCCTACTCCTCTGTCATTTCCATTTCACCCAAATGCAGCTTTTTCCCGAGCCGGGGACACCATTAACACTGAACTGATGGAAAAAATTACTCTCCTTTTCACCACCTGCAGACATCACTTCTCACAGCTGCTCTCTGTGTTAGAGAGTGAAGCAGCTGAGAAGTGATAATTCTGGGTTGGAAAGGTTGCAGGAGGAACTACTCCTCAGGGTAGGAAGGGAAACATAGACTCTTGATATGTCAGTGTTAATGTTTCAGCATTGATGCCTCTAACTAACTGTTTAAACTGGAGCTTGTGCCTTGACTCTCTACACCTCTTCCTTTGCAGAAGCAGTCATCACATCATGTTCTTCTGGGACTTCAACATCTGGATGAGGTTTCCAGTCACCAGTCCTGATACAGACATCACATTCACCTGCACTACAAGCAACCTGGGTTTCTCCAACTTGCAGAGGTCCCAGAAGGTGCTGTGCAGTGACAAGTGGGTACTTTTTCTTTCTTCTGAGAAACAAAAAAACCAAAGAAAACCTGTGCAAAAATTCTGATTCAGGTGGGGGTTTTTTGTTTGTTTTTTCTTTTTGTGG
This sequence comes from Hemiprocne comata, assembly GCA_020745705.1. Classification (NCBI taxonomy): domain Eukaryota; kingdom Metazoa; phylum Chordata; class Aves; order Apodiformes; family Apodidae; genus Hemiprocne; species Hemiprocne comata. Next base: position 161,823,192 of record CM036587.1, read on the forward strand.
GTGTTTTTCATTAGCTTTTCTTCCAAAAAAGGCTCAAAATGAAGCTCTTACCTCCTCAAGAGGAGTCATTTAATAGCTGGACCAGCACTTGGAATTCACTTGCAGGCACTGACTAATTCAGCACATGAGCGAAACCGAAGTTCACTCATACGTGGTAACGCCTTCCTTTTTCCCACACTCATCAAAACCTTGTTTGCCTACTTCACAGATTCCCCAGGTATTAATAACCAACAAAGGCTTCAGAACAGAAAGAGCTGGGCCCAGAGACTAAGAGGTTGCATTTGCCTGGAAGAGACATGGGGGAGGCTGTAAAGGAATTACTCCCCAGTGCTGCAGATAGCCTGGCTTCTTGCAGCTGCCCTCCTACACAGCTGAAGCTCCATCCTGCTTTCTCAGGCACATGACATAGTCCAGGGCTTTCCTTTTGGCTGAGAATGTGGTTAAATCCTTGCAGGCATCACAACGTGGAATGGCATCTTAACCACATCAGGGAGGGCAGGATGGCTCTTCCAGGGCAGGGCTTCTTCACATGCGGTCCCTGCACTACTGGTGGTCCTCAGCGTGCCTGAAGGTGGTCTGCAAAATGGTTGCAATTAATAAAAACAAAACCATACATGTTGCATTCCCATGCCTGCAAGCCAGCAATCAGAAAGGAGATGAATTAACAGCAATAGATAAACATTTTGAGTTTTAGGTCCTGGTGGCAGTTGATGCTATGGACCTCAATTTTGTCCTTTTTTATAAAAGAAGGTGAATTGTTCATTTGGTTTAAAAATGTTGGTGGGGGGAAGCTGGTTGCCCCATTTCATCTGGCACTGGAAACCTGGGCTGGAACATGCTGCAAGAGCCCTGCTCAATGCAAGAAGTTACCTGCAGCCAACCTCACATACCTATTCAAAGAGCCTTCGTTTTCCTCAAAGGATGTACTTTCATAATCTTCCTTGTGATAAGGAGCAGTGCCTACTTTCTATCTCACACCCAGGCCTCCAGACTTAGCCAGCCCTAAGAAGAGGACTATTCTGTGAAACCAGCTCTACCTGGGGGTGTAGACACATCCTAAGGACGTGATACTCTCGGTGGAAGAGAGGGAGAGGATGTGCCCCAGGCGTTGAGCAAAGAGGAGCACTGCAACTGACAGGCTGGTGTGGAGACAGCAAGTGGAAGAAGCTGAGAAACATGGAACTCAGGAATGTCTCTGTGTCTCAGAGGAGTTTCCTCCTTGGTCTCATGAGGAAAAGAAAAAAAAAAAGCAAAGTGTTTAATTTCTTTTGTTTGGAGTGCCTGTGCTGTTTACCTGGGAAGGACTTTCAAGAAGGGCTGCTGAAAATTCATGGAGGAAGGGAGCTTGGCCACCTTCATCTTAGAACCATAGAATGGTTTAGGTTGGAAGGGACCTTAAAGATCATCTAGTTCCAACCCCCCTGCCATGGGCAGGGACACCTCCCACTAGACCAGGCTGCTCCAAGCCCCATCCAGCCTGGTCTTGAACACTGCCAGGGAGAGGGCAGCCACAAATTCTCTGGGCAACCTGTGCCAGTGTCTCACCACCCTCACAGTCAAGAATTTCTTCCTAATGTCCAACCTAAATCTCCCCTCTTCCACTTTAAAGCCATTACCCCTCATCACTCCATGTCCTTGTAAATAATCCCTCTCCATGTTTCCTGTAGCCCCTTCAGGTACTGGAAGGTGCTCTGAGTTCTCCCTGGAGCCTTCTCTTCTCCAGGCTGAACAGCCCCAACTCTCTCAGCCTGTCTCCATAGAAGATGTGCTTCAGCCTTCGGATCATCTTAACCTTGATCATGAAATGTCTGGATTTCCAGCTGAATCTCAAATAACTCAACCTGGCACCATTCAAAGCCAGGAGAGTCCTACAGATGTGCATGGAGTAGATCTCTGGCTCCAGCTCCGATTTGTTCTTCTATGAGATCTGTAGGATCTCACTCAGCTAGGTGTGCTTTCATCCCAGTGGGGACACCTTAACATAGACAAAAGCATCTTGCTGGGGTTTAGTTTAGACAGCTGTGGTGAAACCTATAACTCTGGTGAAAATCCCAAGCACCTGGAGCAGGATCTGGACTTTCCAAGGAGGTTTGGTTGTGTTCAATGATGGATGTGAGGGAACCCCATTGTTTCTGAGGTGGCAGAGGCAGGGGATGAATGAATTCATTTGCAGTTGTGGGTGTGGGAAGGTAACAAGGCTGTTTTTCCCTTGCAGAAGGGCTTCTGGCAATTCACCACAGGTCTGCACTTCCCAGGAGTCAATAATGACTGGTCTTTAAGCTTAAACTAGAGACATTCCTACTTTCAGCCCTCATAGGCCCTGGTTTAACACTGGTGGTGGCAGCAGTGTGAACAGGCCTTCTGCTGGTTTCCTCTCCATTTCATGGAAAGCGGAGGCAGGCAAAGGTTAAGTCATTTTCCCAAGGTCATGTTGGAAATTGGTAGGGCAGCAGCCTGGTCATTAGGACATCCTTTCTCTAGAATACAACAAGAGGTGTCACAGAGGTGCAGAAAAGCACAGGACTTGCCCAAGGTTGCAGGTTCATCCCACCTTGTCAGGCACTTGCCCTGGCAGTTAGATTATCACATACTTTCCATATCTCCATTGCAAGAGGTGAATGGAAAGGGGTGTGGGTGAGGAAAAAAGCCATTGCTCTTAATTCATTTGAGCTTGACTGGACATGAACAAGCAATCTGGAGAAGGAAATAGTTCTAGTTCTGTCTAGTTCAGCAGAAACTCCACCCACTGAAGCTTTCCGGCAGGAAATCGAGTTACAAACATGACATGATCGGAGCAAATTCTCATACACTGATCCTACCCTGGGGACAGGACACTTTTGTGAGCTGCTTATTGAGGCTATGGTTTTAGATACCTTAACCCTTTCTGGAGGGCATCATGACTTCTTGTGCTGGCCAGGCTACAGAGCAAGAAGAAAAGGAATTTACAACTCTTGGGGTCATTCTTCATCAATAACAAAGTCCTGAAAGCTGTCTTTATATGGACAGAAGAGGGGGAGGGCTGGGGAGTATCTTCTGCTTGCTTTTCCTACTGAAAAATTGAGATCTATTGACAATATGTTTCCTGGAACACCCTAAAGATGACCAAAAAACATGTGGTTTCTGGCACCAGCCTGACCATGCAAGTGAAACCTCTCAACGGAGAAAGGAATCAAATTGTACTTGGACTGTTTCAGACTCTTTCTTTTGTATTAGCTAGAAATGCCTGAAGAAGAATAGGATTAAAGCTGCCATCGTAAAAATTCAGCCACCTACTTCTCCTGCTAAGGGTTAAGATAAATTGTAATCTGCATGTTGGAATGATACAGTTAACCTTAAGGAAATAATAATTTATGTTTGCTAATAGCCCTGAGATTTAAAACGAAAGAGCGTAGAGAAGGCAGCTGTTCTTTCTACAGAATAGGAAGCAAGAAGGAGCACAGCTCATATTTTTCTCTTTATTCTATTACCAGTAATGTAGATGAATGCCTGACACTAAGAGAAGAGGGAGGGTGGAAGCTGCCTGCAGTGACAGCCAGGCTGTTTTTCACACAACCTCTCTTTCTGGGGACTTGCAGCCCCCCAGCTCGCTGCTGGAGAACAGGAAGGTGGGGATGGCCCCTGCTAGCAGCACTTCCCACCTGAGCCTGCTGTGTGGCCTGTCTCAGGTTTCATTTTTGTGTCTCCTATGAAGCAGAGCATCTCCTGGTGAAGGTCACAGCTCTGATCCCCACGGCTTGGTTCCTGAGTTTATGAATGGCCATTATTAGTAACACAGACCAGTGCACGCACTGCTCCGTGCCTGCCCTTGTCTGACTGCAAGGGAGCAGGGGCAGGATAACAAAAGAAAGTATAAATAGAGTCTTTCTGAAAGCCTGTTAGATAGAAATAGACTTTAAGGGAGGAGAGAGAAAGAATGAGGCATGTTACCATAGCAACAGCCAATGGTTTATGTAAGAAGGGCAGAGAAACAAACACCACAAAAAGGCGAAGTCAAGAGGAGTTGAGGATTGCTGAAGGAATCTGTCGGGATATGGACACCAAGGGGCAAGGTAGGAGCTTCCAGCAAAGGCATGCTGAAAAAAATTCATCCCACTTCACCCCTGGCAAAGTGGTGTGAAAAATGTTACTAGGAAATGTGCATTTCCAGTTAGGGAAACTGTGTTTCCATTCTGGGTTTCTTTTCGGGGGGGGGGGGGGGGGGAGGTGGAGGGTGAAGAAATGCGTGAGAACAAATGTCAGATTGGTGAAATCACCAGGAGCAAAGGGCCATGTTACCTTTGCCCAACCTGAACACACTTCATGCAAAGCCCAACTCATGCCTTTGGTTGTCTTGATGTTAAAGGAATAGTGGAGCACATTCCCTTGTGTTGACGCTGGGGGAATATTATTTTATTATTATTTCTGCAAATCGAGAACCAAATTCAGTCCTGACATCTGGGAAGTAGGCACTATTGTGATTTTATCATGGAATCGTTTTGGTTGGAAAAGGCCTTTAAGATCATCAAGTCCAACTGTTAACCCAGCACTGCCAAGTCCACCACTAAACCATGTCCCTCAGCACCACATCTACACATCTTTTAAATACCTCCAGGGGTGGTGACTCCACCATTTCCCTGGGCAGCCTGTTCCAGGGCCTGACAACCCTTTTGGGGAAGAAATTGTTGCTAACATCCAATCTAAACCTCCCCTGGCACAACTTGAGGCCATTTCCTCTTGTTCTCACGATCTGATTTTGATCCTGCTCCTTCACCTGGATCAAAGATTTTTAAGTCTTTGCTTCTCTAAGTAGCTCTTGCATTTCTATCTCAAAAGTCAGGTTGTTGCAGCAGGGAGAAGCGTTTCAAGCTTCCTCACTTGTTCCTCCAAGCTCCCACTGCTTAAAGGAAAATCAAAGGAAGCTTTAAGCATAGGATCAGGGATATATTGGGCTGGAAGAGGTCATCTGCAGCAGAAGTAAGTGGCAAAGCCATGCAGTTTGCATGGCAGTTTTGCAGGGTTCCTGGAAAGGACCTGAGATCAATTGGTCAAACAGATCAGGGCTCGTGTCCCCTTTCTGTGTGTTGTAAGTGCAGGGCAAGAACCAGGACTGGAAACTCCGGCTCAGAGTGACCTGACCTTGCAGAGGGCCAAAAGCAGAGACATCTGAGGGCTGGCTGGAGCAGGTCTGACTGGCTCTAGCAGTTAGACATGGTGCTATGCAAGTGTGGCTGCACTGCTCTGGCCCCTGGAAGTAAAAACTGCTCCTGATCTGGGTAGAGCTTGCCCGTGTCTGACTCAAACACATGGCTAGGAAGCTCCAGCTCTGTTTCTGACCTTTCCACAGCACAGTGCTGTGGGAAATTGTGTCCCTTCACTCCTCTGTATTTGCTTTTCCCCTCTGTAGAGACAAGGTCTGTGTTTCCCCTTTTGTGCTCTACCTTGGAAGTGTGTGGTCTTTAAACTTTCTGGGAGTGGGAATATCTTTCCTGCTTGCTGGTGCAATGCTCATCCAAGTGGGAACCTGATCAAGAGAGGGCTGTCAGGGGCTGCCACAATGTCAGCTATTAAAAATAGGACCTGAGCATCCTTTTCTGCATGCATCAGCAACATGGGAATCACCTTATTGTTCCTTTTCCCCCCACAGGAAAGCTCTCATGGGCTCAGGAGCAAATACCAAAGACTTCAAATGCTGGCAGCTGTGGTGGACAATGGTGCTGACTGCTCTCCCTCATCCCATCTGCTATCTTGCTTTCTCTTCAAATGTTTTTGCTCTGATTATGTCTTAAGAAGGTAAAATGGCTGATTGTAACAGTTTGCATCTGATCTCCTGGTGCTTAGGAGGCTGTAACCTACCCAAAGACCACCTAGTGGTAAATGCTGCATGATCACAGGACAGAAGGATGCTTTCTGCCCCAAAAAGCTCTCAACACAAGAAAAAGCAGATTGAAAAGCAGGTGTGGTGGTACCTGGAAGCATGGCAAAGGGACTGTTCCACTCTCAACCTTTAAAGCTCGAAGACCAGGAGCAACTCGGAAGTCCCTGAGGTTGGGGGGTCTTTTTGCTCTTTTCTTTTAAATATTTTAGTTTCTAAATCAGTGTAAGGATTTCCCAGTTCCTGTCTCATAATTTTGAAAACCTCAGGGCTGGTGCTACTGGAAGAGTTCAAACGGAAGAGAAGACACAAAGAGAGAACAAGTTTCCCTGTGAGGAGGATTGAGAATTGGAAAAAAAAAAAAAAAGAAAGTTAGTTTCTTCTAAAAATGGCACCAGTAACTTCACCAGGGGAAGGGAAACGATTGCAATAGCCTCCTGCCTCTCTGCAGCAGAAGACAGACACCATGGACTTTCCCATCCTATTTGGCTTCATGATAGTGTATAAAGCACTATTGTGTATTCACACAACAAGGCAGGAGACTTTCCATTGGATTTCTATCAAAAGGCTCCTTCCTTGCACCAAGAGGGAGGCAGATCTTTTTGAAGCTCTGGAACACTAGCTGAAATCCCTATTTTTCCTTAGAATGATCCAAAAGATTGTCGTGTATTTCCTCCTCCAGCACCTCTCTGCTCACTGGGTGTGTTGCAGCACCAGTGCCACAGCTCCTCCACTTTACTGATCCCCTGCATGACACTTGATGCACAGCTTGAAAGGCTGATGCCTCTGTGAGCTCATTAGCACAGACATGTTTGCCAGGGGATGGAAATGATTTAATCCAAAAAGGGCCCTAGGTTACCTAACTCAGGCCAATTCTTTTGTGCAAAACCAAACCTACGGGTGGCATATTTATTTTTAGCTTTTTGAGCTAAATTCTCTTCATTTTCTCCCCCAGAGCAAGAGGCAAATCAGAACCCGACTTCTCCACTTTCTACATTTCCCTGACCCTGTGGAGAGTTATCCCATATGCCCACCCATGCATGAGAAATTCAGGGTGAGCATTTTCAGAAGGTTTCACACAGCCTTTGATGTCTCCCTAGCCTGGGAAATCGGTGCCCCTCCTGCTTCCCAGCTTGGAAGGTCTCACTGTGGTATCTGCAAGAGATAACGCTGCCTTTCTCTGGGCTCTGGGCTGGTCTGAGCGTTTGCCTCTCCGCTGCAGGACTGCAAAAAGGGATATTTCCCTCCAGATATTGCAGGAAGGTCCTTTCTGAGAGGCTGCCCTGGCTTCAGAGCTGGGCAGTCCATGCCTGCTCCCCTCCTCTCTTCTCACAGAGATTGAGTTATGCCAGGCTTTGACCTAAGTGAAACTGCTGACGGTCACAGGGATTTGACTAATCTCCTTAGGTCTCTGTGAAATTTGTGATTCCTTTTAGGGAATAGAATTTTATTTATTTATTGTTTATTTATTTATTTATTTCCCTTTGGGCTAACTTGCAATGTAAAAATAAACTGAAGCCCACGGTGGGAGATTAATTTCCTCTCAAAGTCAGGAAGGGCAGTCAGTCAACACAAGATCCTCCTGGCCCATCCCGGGAGGACGCTGCTCCTGGAGTCATTGCTGGAGACAGCTGCTGTCCGACCTTGCCATAAGACTTCCTTCCCCAGCAGTCTCCTCCTGGCCCTGCTGTAGCCCTGTGGAGTCTGAATGCAGCCTGTGGGCACAGCCCAAGACATTTCCTTCCCTCCTGGCTCTGCTTTGCCTCAGAGCCCTCTGCTAGCAATACATTTGGGGCTGAGGACCTGAAATGTCCTAATTTCATATTTGACCCAACTCCTAAAAGGGGAGAAACCCCATTACCGCAGGTATACAACCTCCAGGGGCTGATCAGTAATTTTGGGGTGAGTCCAGAGGAGGACCATGAAGATCATCAGGGGGCTGGAGCACATTTGCTATGGAGACAGGCTGAGAGAGTGGGGGTTGTTCAGCCTGGAGAAGAGAAGGCTAGAGGGAGACCTTAGAGCACCTTCCAGTACCTGAAGGGGCTACAGAAAAGCTGGGGAAGGACTTTTTACAAGGACCTGGAGTGACAGGACAAGGGGTAATGGATTTAAGCTGAAAGAGGAGAGATTTAGGTTGGACACTAGGAAGAAATTATTGACTGTGAGGGTGTTGAGACACTGGCACAGGTTGCCCAGGGAAGTTGTGGAAGTCCCATCCCTGGAAGTATTCAAGGCCAGGTTGGATGAACCTGGTCTAGTGGGAGGTGTCCCTGCCCTTGGCAGGGGTGTTGGAACTAGGTGATCCTAGTTTAAGGTCCCTTCCAACCCAAACAATTTCATGATTCTATGATTCTATGATTTTGATTCCATCTTCATGGCTCAGAAAGCCTCTCTGCAGCCTGGCCCTGTAGCCTTCTCCCAGGGAAAGTGTCCTTCCCGTGCAGAAAACCCCACTCCTGTGGTTCTCCCTTTCACTCCTGCTGCCATTATGCTCCTGTCTTCTCCGGAACATGAGAGGGCTTACACCATGCCTATGATATGTCTCCTAATTGACCAACATTAGCCCACCTCTCTTGGCTCTCTGATCCCTTCTGACCCAAATTACAATTACAGCAGATTCATTACACTTTGTAAACTCCTACAAACCCCTGAAAACAGTTGCAGTTTGGCATTGTGCTCTTGCACCTGAAATGCTGCAGAGACACTCGACCCACCTTCCGTGTGGAGGTTTGTACTGGGGTCTTTGTGGCAAAGAAACCTCTTCAGACCCCTTGATGCATATGGTCGCTGCACAGTTCTGGTATTAGTCAAATAATTAAGAACTGGTTGCTCACAGAAATGCCAGAGCTCATTTTTGCTGTGCTGCAGGGGTTCTCGTTTCTAGACATTCCCATGAATTAAGCTGAGCAAGCTGGCAGGGGAGAAACAGTCTTTGAATGTTGGCATGAAAAGCCCCACCACAAATTCAGCTGTCATTGTCCTTCTGCTTTGAAAGTTTTGAGCCCTTCAATTAGGGAGAAATGACAATACACAGAGTAGGATTCCTTTGCTCTTATTTTGGCATGTAAAATGGAGATGTCTGACTTCAGATGAACCAGTCACCGTCAGCTCCCTTTATTGAGGATGCAAAGAAATAGGGAGAACCAGAGTGTGATTCAACCTACAATAGCATCTGAGAGAGGTCAAATGAATCACAGACTGTGCAAAAGAAGCTGAAGCTGCGTGGCCAGACATAAGAGTCTGCGTTTCAGATGCCTACATTTTAAGTGAGATTAATTCCACTCGGGTGACTCAGGTGGTTGATCGCAAAAGGTGAGGACAAGCTGACCATGCTGAGTAACACAGCCCTGATGCCATGACTTGCCTTCAGCCAGCCTCTTTTCCCTGCCTGTGTAAAGGTGCAGCACTGTCATGTTGATTCATTTCTTCACACTCAGTGTCAGGACTATGCAAAGAAGCATCTGCCTGGCTGCTGAGCACGTGCTTGTCTTCTCAGGGAGCAATCATGTGGTCTTACCTTGTGCTCCCAGGTTGCTGTATTTTCTCTCCTCCAAGGTAAAGCATCTTTGAATTAATAAAAGTGTTCATGGGTAAAGTAGCAGGCAAAGCCTAAAGAACTCAAGACTGTGATGCTGAGAGGTCAAGAGCAGACTCAGGGCTCATGCTGGCTGGGGAAGAGAGCCTGGGAGAAAGGCAAGGAGAAGAACTTGGTGGTGATGAGCCTGTGAACATGAGTCATTTCAAAGATGGCAAGCACGAAGGTAACAGGAGAAAACCCTAAAATCATGGAAGATGGGGCTGAAAGGTGGACTTGGAGGCATTGTGTAATCTACCCCAGCCCAGGAGGTCATGCCTAGGTTTCTAATACCAGTTGAGGAAAGAGAGAGGTGAGTTTGCTAGAAGGGCATAGAGCTGCTCCTGCTTGTTTCCTGATGCCTTGGATCTGTGTCCATTGGTTCACGTGGTTTATTGAGCAATGAGCAGGGTTGCCTCTCTGTGAGCTGCAACACTGGGGATTTTATTCTCACACTGCGTTGCTAGAAGTTCTTTTAAAGTTTTCCCTAGAACTCCCCAGCTAGGTTATCCCTAGAAATCATCAGCTGGGAAACAGAATTAACAAGCAGTCGGGTTTCTCCTCCTCTGAACCTCAAGGGCACATTGTTGACGCCACACAGCTCTAGGACCCTGCTTCCCCAGGGGGAATGTGCTCCTCATTCCCCGTGATATGTGGCATTTGACATCCAAAATAGAAGTGCCAGGATGTGAAAGGGAAAAGGGCCTTGGGCAAGGCAGACTGGAAGGAGCTGGCAGTGACCAGAGCCACAGGATGTCTCATGGGTGCATCTCCACTTCCCTTGCTTCTTAGAATCATAGAATGATTTGGGTTGGAAGGGAGTTTAAAGATCATCCAGTTCCAAGCCCCCTGCCATGGGAAGAGACACCTTCCACTAGACCAGCTTGCTCTAAGCCCCATCCAACCTTGAACACTTCCAGGGATGGGGCATCCACCACCTCTCTGGGCGACCTGTGCCAGTGTCTCACCACCCTCACAGGAAAGAATTTCTTCCTAATATCCAACCCAAATCTCCCCTCTTCCAGTTTGAAACTGTTACCCCTCAGCCTATTGCTCTGTTCCCCTGTAAATATCCCTCCCCAGCTTTCCTGTAGCCCCTTCAGGTACTGGAAGGTGCTCTAAGGTCTCCCCAGAGCCTTCTCTTCTCCAGGTTGAACAATCCCCACTCTCTCAGCCTGTCTCCATCTGACAGGAAGAGGAGGACACGGCTCAGGGCTGTGCTTCTCCCTCTGAGCTAAGGACATGGAGAAGCTGTGCCCATGCATCTGGGGACGCAGTTCCAGCTGTGCAGCTAACACAGGCCTACAGAGCAGGCATACAATGGTGCTTGCTGTAAAGGAGAGGACAACAGAACCTAGATAGGTGATGGTAGTGGTAGGTAGCATTGTCTAGGAAGGAAAGAAAGCTTTGCAACCAGTGCTAACCCTACATGACAGGCTCAAATTCAGATAGAACACGCTCCATGAGAAGCCTCTGGTAGGATGGAGATCCCTTGGTGCTGAGCAGGATGCAGAGGCAGCCAAGTTTTCAGATGAGATTGGAAGTGGCCTCTAGAGAAACTAAGTCCTCTCTTGGTTAGTGGCAGCACTCTTTGCAAGTCTCTGCAAACAATAAGGAGGATCCTTGAGATACATCTAAGTTCTTTTGCCCATGATCTAGGCCACCTCCTGCCTAGAAGTCATATAGCCAAGTAAGGGCAGTCATTGTGCTGAGTGCTCAGTGCTGAGAGATGGGGCCTGCTGGGCCAGAAGGCTGCTACACCCATCTTCTCTGAGGAGGTCCTTAAAAACCAGAAAAGGCTTGCTTCTTACACAAAGCCTAAGAGACCTTGAATACTTTGAATCATGGTTGCTATTAGTACAGCAATAATGAAATAATGGTGAATGCTCCAGAGGGATGTGCTCAGCAACTCCACGACCTCGCTGCTAGAAATTGTCCCCTCCTTTCTGCTTCATAACCCTGGTGTTGCTCCAATTAACTTTTGAACTACTGAGCAGATCTTTGCAATCCCAAAGAGATTTCCATGCCAATCTAGTGGAGATTTACGGGAAAGAGCAGTGCCTTAAATTGCAGGCTGATTGGGATGGGAAAACTCCTTTCCATTTCCGCATTCTGTGAGGCTTTGAGATACTGAACGTTTGGTCTAAACATAAATTATGTGGTGTGTTAGCCTGTGGTGATGCCTGAACTTTATCCTGAAATACATATGGGGTGAGAGGAGCATTATTCATCCTTACATGCCATACTTGATCCTGTGGGCACACCTTGTTTGGTCAGGGGGTGCAGTGAAGATATTTGGGTCTTGGAGGAAGGGGTCAAATCCACTCTGTTCTCGGGGTGCTGAGATGCTGAGTGCATTAAGGAATCGAGCCCTTTTATCCTGTGTCTTGGTAGACAGAAAAAGGACTGAAGCTCTCTGGAGGTTTGGGCTCGGAGTCTAAGTGCTCTGTAGTCTACAGGCTATGGGCCACGTGGTGTGTCTTCAGAAGGCTCCAAAGTCACAGAATCACACAGAATCACAGAGTGGTCAGGGTTGGAAGGGACCTCTGAAGGTCACCTAGTCCAACTCCCCTGCTAGAGCAGGATCACCTACAGTAGATCACACAGGAACATGCCCAGATGGGATTTGAATGTCTCCAGAGAAGGAGACTCCACAACTCTGGGCAGCCTGTTCCAGTGCTCTGTTACTCTCACAGTAAAGACATTTTTCCTTATGTTTAACTTGAACCTCCTGTGCTCCAGCTTCTGCCCATTGCCTCTTGTCCTGGTCCAAATGTTTTTGTCTCACACCAGTATAATTCCAGTGACTGCTGCTGGGTTTTATTTGCTGTCTAAAGGAGAGCAGGATATGGCCCATAGGGAAGGCTGAGAAAACCATCTCCACCTGGAGGTGTCAGCTCAGGCAGGGGAGTTAAGCTGACAGGAGGACCTCCTTGACCAAGGGAGGGATTTGCATGTGGAGATTTGGAGCAGATCAGCCTGCGCTCTCGTGTGTTTGTGTCTCCCCTCAGTTCCCACGCCTCTGCACTTCCTTGTTTAGCCCAGGCCCGGAAGCAAAACTGCTGAAATGCAAGGAGGAAAGTAATTCTCATGGTGTTTCCAGTCCAAACAGAACCAGGAGGGAGAGAGGAAATCTCATGAGAAAGCTTGACAGATTTCCAGCCCGGTCCCTCTCAGGGCCATGGAGCTTCTGGTGTTTCATCTGAGCCCCTGGGTCTGGGGTTTTCACCACATTTCCATGTGCCTGGAAGTCCCACAGCACCAGAGCAACAGCAATACTGCTGTCCAGGACCTTTCTGCAGTCCCATGGAGCTTGGCTTTACTCTGCTCCAACCCAGACTCAGTGTGTTTGCTGCTTGTTCCCACCGCAGATGAGGATGGTGAGGCTGTGGGTGACTTCTGCAAGCCAGAGAAGTTTCTGGTGCAAATGAAGCTCCTCCTTACTGCACACTCAGATGGGGTATTCAGGAGATAACCAGAGGCTTTGAGTGGGAAAAAAAGCTCAAAGCCCAGTGCTCTGCACTGGAGCAGGCAATGGCACCAAACTTATATTGTCTCTCCTCAGACATCTCCACATTTCATGAAGTGAGGTGTGTCAAACATCAGGGAAAGAAGTTGGATGAGGAGATTGTTCTGGAGCAGCTCTTTTGAATGCAGAGTCTTAGAAGTTGACACCACTACAGTGTCTCCTCTCTTGCTGATGCTCTGTCAGCTGTGCATCACAGATGAGACCTTCTGACTTCATGGGTATGGAGGGTGTCAGGGGATAAGATGCACCCAAGATGCTGCACCCAAGCACTGTTAAACATCACACCAAAACGTGGTAAGAGCAAGAAGTGCCTCTTGGTCCTAGGATGGTGCCTTGGCATTGCTATCTCACCCAGTGCAACTCTAATCTCCTTTCTTGCTCCGGATGCTTGGTCCTGTTTGTCTTGAGTCATAGACTCATGGAATTGTTTTGATTGGAAAAGACCCTTAAGGCCACCAAGTCCAACGGTTAACCCAGCACTGCCAAGTCCACCACTAAACCATGTCCCTCAGCACCACATCTACACAGCTTTTAAATACCTCCAGGAGTGGTGACTCCACCACTTCCCTGGGCAGCCTGTTCCAGTGCTTGACAACCCTTTTGGTGAAGAAAGTGTTCCTAATATCCAGTCTAAACCCCCCCACAACATGAGGCCATTTCCTCTTGTTCTACTACTGGTAACTTGGGAGAAGAAACCAACACCCCCTTGCTACAACCTCCTTTCAGGTAGAGACTCCCTTGCCAGCAGCAGTCTGCTCTGGTAAATTGCAGATTATGTTAAAAAAAGTGTTTCCTCGTGCATTTGCCTTTAAATTTATCCTCCCTTCTGCCTCTGGATGATGGTGGTACCCAAGAGTTCATGGCAACCCCAGCTTTTATTCTGTGGAGCAGCCACTGCAGCAGTGATTAATCCCTCGGCAAACACAGAGGAGATGAACAGAGCAGCACTGGGGACAGAGATAATCTTGGGGTAATTTATTTTTGCAAAGCCATGCTTGGAGTGGGAAAGACCTCTGGGAGTTGCTTTGCTTTTGGTCTCAGAGGGAAGGCTGGCTGACTGAGAATTGGCTTGTTTGTCCTGTGGTTTGCATTGGCCCACTTCCATTTTCTGGCACCAGGGGACTGACTTTGGGATGAGTTTTCTCTCACTTTCAGAGAGCTCAGAAGCCTGAAGCAGATCTCAGCTGAGCAGTTGGAGAAATGCAAGCTCCAAGTCCTCCCTGGTGTATTTGTGAGCAACTTGCCCCACAGCAATAGAGAAAAAAACCAACAGGGGCCCTGGGATGCATGCTTGCTGTCCTACAGATCCCTAAAGAAGCTTCATGAGTGATGTTTTGCCTTTTGCCTTTTCTTTGGTTGTATAAGGACCCTGGGGAGCCTGTTTTTAGTGTAGGTGCTTCAGTCAAGTGTGTTTGAAATTCCCCTGAGGCCACCTTAGCACAGGTCTCAGTCGCATCTCAAGGTACAAAGCAGCTTGCATGCATAAACCATGCGGGTTGCTGCTGGAGGGAGACAGTGGCACTCCCAGATCATTCTTCAATGCAGTCACATTTTCTCCCTGCTGCTCAGTCCAGCCTTAGTGGGAATGGTCACTCTCCCAGGAGGACAGGGCTATGCATGGACCTGGCTGCGAAACACTAAGCACTAAAGAAATCATGGGTTCCCATTTCTCCAGTGAGATGAACAAAAGTTGTTTCAAACGTCATTAGAGCTCCATAAACTATTCCCACTTTTTTTTTCCTTGACCTTGCAAGGAAGGATGGGAGTTTCTTTGGGTTAGACAGGAGACTTCTGGCACTTTCATTGACCACCACTTGAACTCTTTTTTTGTACGTCACACCTCCAAGTTGGTTTCGTGCAAACCACTGTGACTCAGAGGTCCCTGGAGATCAGACAGTGTCCAGTGTAATCAGCTTAGGTTCAGCCTTCTTCCTTATTCTTCAATTTTTTAACTGTTGGGGAGGGGGGATTTCCAAAAAGGATCTCAGCAAGGAACAAACCAGGAGGATGCTTTTCTGTCAGCCATCATGACCCATCACAGCTGAGAGCCCCAAGTTGGCATCCGCTGTCATAGAATCATAGAATCATGGAATAGTTTGGGTTGGAAGGGACCTTAAACTAGGATCACCTAGTTCCAATCCCCCTGCATGGGCAGGGACACCTCCCACTAGACCAGGTTTCTCCAAGACTCATCCAGCCTGGCCTTGAACACTTCCAGGGATGGGGCAGCCACACCAGGCAACCTCCCTGAGAAACCTGTGCCAGTGTCTCACCACCCTCACTGTAAAGGATTTCTTCTGAATGTCTAATCTAAATCTCCCCTCTTCCAGTTTGAAACCATTGCCCCTCATCCTATCACTCCATGCCCTTGTCAAAAGTCCTGGAGCCTTTTTTTCTGCGTGCTGAACAAGCTTCTTGATCTGGCAACTGAGGCCAGACTCAAAACTAAGGCCCAACAGCTCACAGTGCAGAAAGCTGATCCTTAATTGTCTTAAAATTGATTTGTGCTGATTTCTAAACATGATTTGTTACATTCTCATGTACACATCTGAGGGCTGTCAACTGGTGCAGTTCTCATGGGTATCTGAAGGGCTGGCAGCAGAGCAGTCCAAGCATCTGAGGAATCTGCTGCCATTGCCACCACTCTTAGTCCCAAGATGCCACTTGTCCAGTGAGTCTATCAAAGGCTTGGGCAACAGCTTGAAGATGCTCCTCCTTGATCAGAAGTTGTTGGACACCCCTATGACATATCCTAGAATGTCAAAGAGCTCTTGAGACTGGGCACAATGGGCTGTCTGGTGATGACACCACCTGAGCAGGATTTGGGCAGCAGGTCCATGGAGCCATAAGCATTTCATGTTCCAGGGCAGTTTGGATGGGGCTTTGAGCAACCTGGTCTAGTGAGAGGTGTCCCTGCCAATGCAGAGGGATTGGATCTAGATGATCTTTAAGGTCCCTTCTAACCCAAACCATTCTATGAATCTATGATTCTATGACAGCCCTACAGCAGCTAAGAATATTTCTTTGTCTCAGGGTGCAAGGCCTCACATTTGAAGGGGCAAGAGGTGGTGCTTCTTGGCTGCATCTTTGGTGAAGACCATGCACTCAGAAGTATCTAAAGAGAAACACTACTCAGCATTCCCTGGAGAAGTACGCAGTCCAGCTGTTTCCTGTCCTCACCACTTCACTTGTTCAATGAGGGCAGACACTCCACACCCTGATTTATCTATTGACATCTGGTAGGGACACAGACAGGCAGAAAAACAACCCACCTACCGTGACAATGCCTCATATTGCTCAAGCCGTTTGGAGCTGCAAATTAATTCATAACAGACTCAGTTAAAGATCTAAAGAAAAATATAAGTTCATTTACTGGACATGCAATTTCAGAATGAATAATATAGCTCTGTTCTAATAGCCATTATGCAGCCAGATTCAATAAAAGAAAAGAGCAGAGTCCCTGAGAGGTTTCAGCCAACAATTAATATAATATTGAACAGGAAGGAATGGAAGTTATTGTAGTCTATATAATTAGTACTTCTCTCCACCCCTCTTTGGCAACTGCTTGATCAAATCACAGATGCCCATACTGAGTTCAGTGTGGCTGGAACTCCTTGCAGTCAAAAACTTTATGCAGGCTCTTATATCCCACAGTGTTCATTACCATTAATTAAATGTCTGTGATTACAGTTCCCAGAAGAATGTCCTCTTCTATTTAACTGAGCTATATTTAAACTCAGGAGAATTCAGCACACGTTTCTAATGGAAATTCAGCAGGCAGTATTGGTGTTTCTTTTTGGTACACAGCAGCCTTTTACATCACAAAGACCATTGTGATGACCCAGGGACATTGTGCTTCTCCTCTTTGAGCTAAAACCCCCAGTTCTTTAAGCCTGTCCTCCTTGGTCAGATTCCTCAAGTAATTCTATCACCTTTCTGGTGAAAGACTCTAAGAGCTTTCTGGTCTTAGAGCCAGAAATGTATCGCCCCACTTCTGAGTGCTAAACTTTGAGTTTCAGGCTAGCCTATATGCTTGTTTACACCTCCCAGTATGCTCTTTGCTGTTTCCAGAAGAGGGTGGATTTCCTGACTCACATTCCCCTGGTAACCCATTGCCCAAACCGGTTGTTCCCCATTCTGTATTTGTGCAGCTGGATTATTCCACCCCATGCATCTCCCGACTGAATCTCATCCTACTTTTTCTAGGCTGTTCCTCCATGGCTTTGAGGCCACTCTCCATTCCAGTTTCATCCTCCAGTGTCATTCTCAGTCCTTCCTAACTCATCACGTCCTGCAGGTGGAACAAACTTCCTCTGTATTCATTCATCCACCCTGCAGAGCCATGCTCACCATCACTTTCCCTTCTTGGTGGGCATTTTAATAAGCATTGAAGTGCTTTAGGTGTTTCAGGAGAAGATCAGCGACGAAAGCCTTGCTGGAACCAAGACACATGACAGCTACTGCATGTCCCCTTTCAGAAAGACTCTCACAAAGAGAATTTGATTGATCTGAAAGTTTCTCCTTCATCAGTCCCCCAGTGACTGCTATCCATCTCCTTGGTACCTATTGTGTGTAATGAGGACATTTGATTGTCTGTCTTGTGCTTCTTCTTTGTAGGACTAGATGTTTCCTACCATATTTCCTGTGCTGGCTCTGGTAATGCCATTTTACTGCACATGTACACCTTGACCTCATGATATTCATACTCATCATCCCTGATCCTTGACATGAAACCGCCCAGTTACAGGTCACTGGGAAAAATAACCTTACCAAAACCATGTATTTGGGGTCTTGGTTGATAACAGACTCAACATGAGTGCACAGTGTGCTGCAGCAGCAAAGAAAGCCACTGGGATGCTGGGCTGCTTCAACAAGGGCATCACCAGCAGAGATCAAGAAGTCATCATCCCACTCTACTCAGTGCTTGCCAGACCACACCTTGAGTATTGCCTTCACTTTTGGTCCCTGCTCTACAAAAAGGATGGGACAGGCTGGAGAGGGTCCAGAGAAGGGCAACAAGGATGATCAGAGGACTGGAGGACCTGTCATATGAGGAGAGGCTGAGAAAACTGGGTTTGTTCAGCGTGGAGAAGAGAAGGCTTCAGGAGACCTTATTACCATGTTCCAGTACTTAATGGGTGGCTGCCAAGAAGATGGAGACTCCCTATTGACAAGGAGTCACATGGAAAAGACAAGGGGTCATGGGCACAAGTTGCTTCTGGGGAGATTCCAAGTGGACACAAAAGGTAAATTTTTCCCCATGAGGACAGTCAAACATTGGAACAGTCTCCCAAGGGAAGTGGTAGATTCCCCCACATTGGACAGTTTTAAGTCTCAGCTTGACAGGGTGCTGAGCCATCTCATATAAACTATAGTAGTACCTAGAAAGGTTGGAGCAGGTGGTCCTTGAGGTGCCTTCCAAGCTGGCATTCTATGATTCTGTGATTCTATGATTCTATGCACGTCTGCTAAATATTCCCACTGCCTTCTGTGAGCACCAGGATCTCATTCCTAACCCTAGTCCACCAGATCCTAAGATAACATTTAACTTCAAGCACACAAGTAACATGTCACCAACTTCACTACAGGCCTGCGTAGCTTTGGCTCTGACCCATAATGTTGTTGAGCCTAAATGTCTTCTTCCACGGGTTAAAAAATAGCCCATGATGCTTATCTGTTGTAGGGAGCACCTGTGAAATGGATTCACATATGACTAAGGTCACCCACGTCTCAAAGGGAAAACATGTGAGCCAAATCCTGCTCTCACACTCAGGACTGATGGCCAGCCCACAGCAACCAACACAACAGAAGGACATGGAGCTGTTGGAGCAAGTCCAGAGAAGGGCCACAGAGATTACGAGAGGGCTGAAGCACCTCTGCTATGGAGACAGACTGAGAGAGTTGGGGCTGTTCAGCCTGGAGAAGAGAAGGCTCTGGGGAGAACTTAGAGCACCTTCCAGTACCTGAAGGGGCTACAGGAAAGCTGGGGAGGGACTTTTTATGAAGGCATGGAGTGATAGGATGAGGGGGAGTGGTTTCAAGCTGAAAGAGGGTGGATTTGGATGAGATACTAGAAAGAAATTCTTTCCTGTGAGGGTGGTGAGGCACTGACCTAGGTTGCTCAGGGAAGCTGTGGCTGCCTTGTTCCTGGAAGTCTTGAAGGCAAGGTTGGACAAGGCTTGGAGCAATGTGGTCTAGTGGAGTTGCCCCTGGCCATGGCAGGGGAGTTGGAACTAGATGGTCTTTAGGGTCCGTTCCAACCCAAAACATTCTGTGGTTCTATGATTCTACGGTGTGCTTTAACACTAGATGTGTAGAAGAGCAACATATTTCCAGGTATTTTTCTCTCTCTTCACTCATGGACTTCACCCACTGAGCTACTCTAAGATAAAATAGCAAGAGGAGAAGGTCCAGACCCTCCTGCATCTCACATGGTCCAGCATAACCGTGGCTCTATACTCTGGCTTTTGTTTGCCCATGGCAGTGGAGAGGAGTTGACAGAGCCTTGACCTGCTCTGCCTCCTCCTCCTCTTGTTCTTCATCGCCAGGAGCTGGGGCTTCCTGTGGTTTGGCAGGAGCTCTGTAAACATGTTTGCCAAAGTGCCTCCCCCTCTCCTGCGACCGCTGCATGCCCTTGCAAGAGAGGAAACACTCCAGCCAGGAATGTGGAAGGGGATTGCCACTGGCTTTAATGAGGTCGGCCTCCTTCTCCCATCCCCAGGGCTGGGGGATGCCGGGATTCCTCCTGCCTACCCTGGCTAGACCCTGGGAGAGATCTTGACCCACTTGGTGTAGGGCTGGGACAGCACCCAAATGAAACCAAGGGTGGTTCCCAGAATGGGGCTGCTCAACTGGCTCCATCCCAGCTTTCCAGCCTGATGGCCACCCTTTTGCAAGTGAGTGGGAGGGCAGAAGCATTCCTTGGAGGAGAGGTCATGGGAGGGTGGCCTTCAGCCAGGAGGGCATGGGTGGGGGGAGGTAGAGCACCCTGATCACCTTACAAAATGGGGGTGGCCCAGGCACCTCTATGTCATCTCTGGCTGTGGTTGCCTCTGAGGACCCCTCCCTTGACCGTGGACATGTGGCACAGTCCATACAACTGTACATTCTTCTTGCTGAATTAGAGGTGCATCCCAGTGCGGAACCATTTCCAAACCCTTCAGCCCCCTCCGAGAGGGTGCCCAGGCATGAGCAGTGCTAGCTGGCATGACCATGCACAGAGTTCAACATCTGGGTCTTGGATCATCTTGTGAGTTCGGGCTCTGCTTGGTTATAGGTAACATCCTACTGCTGTCCCACAAGGCCCTGGGGGCTGTGGAGACCCTTCTCCTATCCCGTCTCTTCCAGGTTGACGTATCAGATCTTGGGCCACAGGTATTTTTCCTGGCTCTTGGAGAATCTCCAGGTGCCTGGATGATGTGACCTCTTGAGATCCCCCAACCTGAATCACCAGTCCTCGAGTGTGGGGAGAATGGGCTGTACACAACTTTCCCATGTGGGGACCACGAGCAGGGGACAAGCGGTAAGTGCAGTGCATGGCTGACATCTAATGTCATGTTGGGGTAACACAGGCTGTTTTCTCCAAGCTTTGTGAGAGGGTTTGTGCATGAATGTGTCTATATATTAATAAATATTTAATTAAAAAAACCTCTTGCAAGACAGGAAAGAGCTGTGAAATGGGACTCCTTGACACTGTCTCTTCCAAGGACTGAAGGAACAGCTCCTCGTCTTTACTGCAATCACCTTGGAAGGTGTCCAGGCCAAGGACTGTACCCATCTCCATGCTTCGTTAGGTCTTCACAAATAGACACTAGTCAGCAAGACTGTCTCTCTCTAATTGTCTAATTGGGGAATGCAATTGAATTTGAGCTGTGGTTCCCAGCCTGCACTTAGGCTGAACTTGGCTGTTTCTCTTTCAAACCTGAAGAAATCCTTTTCTGGAGGCTCTGGTGGTGTCATGCTGCTGGAGGATGCTGTCTCTGACCCCCTCTGGTGCATCCTCCAGGAAAGGCCCTCCAGAGGATGGACCTCTGCAGATCACAAGCACCAGCACGTTCCTGGACCCCAGCAGAATTTCTGGTTGAACTGGCACAGATCTATTTTCCTGGCAGCTTTTCCTGATGTAAAAAGTGAGGATGACAAAGAATCTGTTACTTTCCCAGGAAGATAAATGTTAATTTGGGCACATTGTAGCTAGGATCCTCTACTTTGTCATGCCTCTCTGCTTGGTGAAAGGTCTGTCTGCCACCAGAAGTCCCTTCCCCATGCATGAATTTGATGATGTCTGTATCTCAGATCCTTCCCCAAACCATTCCTGGTTTTTAGCCAGAGTCTGTTTTTTGGCCAGAAAGTACATGAAACATCTTAGCTGATGTTCTTCAGGCTAAGTCCTTCCCTCCCTCCCTCCCTCCAAAATCAGGTGGTTTCCTTCCTTCCTTCCTTCCTTCCTTCCTTCCTTCCTTCCCTTCCTTCCTTCCTTCCTTCCTTCCTTCCTTCCTTCCTTCCTTCCTTCCTTCCTTCCTTCCTTCCTTCCTTCCTTCCTTCCTTCCTTCCTTCCTTCCTTCCTTCCTTCCTTCCTTCCTTCCTTCCTTCCTTCCTTCCTTCCTTCCTTCCTTCCTTCCTTCCTTCCTTCCTTCCTTCCTTCCTTCCTTCCTTCCTTCCTTCCTTCCTTCCTTCCTTCCTTCCTTCCTTCCTTCCTTCCTTCCTTCCTTCCTTCCTTCCTTCCTTCCTTCCTTCCTTCCTTCCTTCCTTCCTTCCTTCCTTCCTTCCTTCCTTCCTTCCTTCCTTCCTTCCTTCCTTCCTTCCTTCCTTCCTTCCTTCCTTCCTTCCTTCCTTCCTTCCTTCCTTCCTTCCTTCCTTCCTTCCTTCCTTCCTTCCCTCCTTCCTTCCCTCCTTCCTTCCTTCCTTCCTTCCTTCCTTCCTTCCTTCCTTCCTTCCTTCCTTCCTTCCTTCCTTCCTTCCTTCCTTCCTTCCTTCCTTCCTTCCTTCCTTCCTTCCTTCCTTCCTTCCTTCCTTCCTTCCTTCCTTCCTTCCTTCCTTCCTTCCTTCCTTCCTTCCTTCCTTCCTTCCTTCCTTCCTTCCTTCCTTCCTTCCTTCCTTCCTTCCTTCCTTCCTTCCTTCCTTCCTTCCTTCCTTCCTTCCTTCCTTCCTTCCTTCCTTCCTTCCTTCCTTCCTTCCTTCCTTCCTTCCTTCCTTCCTTCCTTCCTTCCTTCCTTCCTTCCTTCCTTCCTTCCTTCCTTCCTTCCTTCCTTCCTTCCTTCCTTCCTTCCTTCCTTCCTTCCCTCCTTCCTTCCTTCCCTCCTTCCTTCCTTCCCTCCTTCCTTCCTTCCCTCCTTCCTTCCTTCCCTCCTTCCTTCCTTCCCTCCTTCCTTCCTTCCCTCCTTCCTTCCTTCCCTCCTTCCTTCCTTCCCTCCTTCCTTCCTTCCCTCCTTCCTTCCTTCCCTCCTTCCTTCCTTCCCTCCTTCCTTCCTTCCCTCCTTCCTTCCTTCCCTCCTTCCTTCCTTCCCTCCTTCCTTCCTTCCCTCCTTCCTTCCTTCCCTCCTTCCTTCCTTCCCTCCTTCCTTCCTTCCCTCCTTCCTTCCTTCCCTCCTTCCTTCCTTCCCTCCTTCCTTCCTTCCCTCCTTCCTTCCTTCCCTCCTTCCTTCCTTCCCTCCTTCCTTCCTTTCCTTCCTTCCTTCCTTCCTTCCTTCCTTCCTTCCTTCCTTCCTTCCTTCCTTCCTTCCTTCCTTCCTTCCTTCCTTCCTTCCTTCCTTCCTTCCTTCCTTCCTTCCTTCCTTCCTTCCTTCCTTCCTTCCTTCCTTCCTTCCTTCCTTCCTTCCTTCCTTCCTTCCTTCCTTCCTTCCTTCCTTCCTTCCTTCCTTCCTTCCTTCCTTCCTTCCTTCCTTCCTTCCTTCCTTCCTTCCTTCCTTCCTTCCTTCCTTCCTTCCTTCCTTCCTCCTTCCTTCCTTCCCTCCTTCCTTCCTTCCCTCCTTCCTTCCTTCCCTCCTTCCTTCCTTCCCTCCTTCCTTCCTTCCCTCCTTCCTTCCTTCCCTCCTTCCTTCCTTCCCTCCTTCCTTCCTTCCTTCCTTCCTTCCTTCCTTCCCTCCTTCCTTCCCTCCTTCCTTCCCTCCTTCCTTCCCTCCTTCCTTCCCTCCTTCCTTCCCTCCTTCCTTCCCTCCTTCCTTCCTTCCTTCCTTCCTTCCTTCCTTCCTTCCTTCCTTCCTTCCTTCCTTCCTTCCTTCCTTCCTTCCTTCCTTCCTTCCTTCCTTCCTTCCTTCCTTCCTTCCTTCCTTCCTTCCTTCCTTCCTTCCTTCCTTCCTTCCTTCCTTCCTTCCTTCCTTCCTTCCTTCCTTCCTTCCTTCCTTCCTTCCTTCCTTCCTTCCTTCCCTCCTTCCCTCCTTCCCTCCTTCCTTCCCTCCTTCCTTCCCTCCTTCCCTCCTTCCCTCCTTCCTTCCCTCCTTCCTTCCCTCCTTCCCTCCTTCCTTCCCTCCTTCCTTCCTTCCTTCCTTCCCTCCTTCCTTCCCTCCCTCCTTCCTTCCCTCCTTCCTTCCCTCCTTCCTTCCCTCCTTCCTTCCCTCCCTCCTTCCTTCCCTCCTTCCTTCCCTCCTTCCTTCCCTCCCTCCCTCCTTGCCCCCTCCCACCATCCTGCCTGGATCAATGATGAACCTTTCCTCAGCTCCATGTTCCCTGGCCATGTCTCTAGGCACTGCCCCAAAGCCACCATAGAATCATAGAATCATCCTGGTTGGAAAGGCCCTTGAAGATCATCAAGTCCAACCATAACCTAAATCCACCCACCATAACCTAGTCTACCCCTTCAGTACTTAAATCATGTCCCTAAGCACTATATCTATATTTCTTTTAAATACTTCCAGGGATGGTGACTCCACCATGATGGCCCTACTCCTGCTGGTGTCACCACATTAGATCTGCAGAGCAAATCAAAGGGAGGATGGAGATGAACAGCTCAGCGTAGGTGTTTTATCAGCCCAGAATAACAAGAGTAACAGTGTTTTTGCTTTTCTCTTGGTGTGCCACGCTGAGAGGAGGCTGGAGCCTTCCCTTTCCTGGAGGCTGTTGGAAAGCTAAATTAATTTGTTAGTGTTTATATTTTCAGAAACTGCTGCAGCTCCTTGGGGAGCCACTTGCAGCCCCATCAGTGGCTCATTGATGCAGTGGCTCGTTGAGCCCAGGAGAACAAGCACCAGGAGCAAAACAAACCCCGGCTGATCCTCTCCTGCATAATGAGAGCAATTAGTGCTTGCTGACACTTGGCAATCATTAGTTAATTATTCCTCAGAGCTTCCTCTGGGAAGAGAGTCGCTATTCTTTAGTGTGTTTTACCCACAGGGAAACTGAGGCAGCAGATTTGAGCTTGTTGCAGAAGGGACAGAGATGATGACAGAGGCCAGGACTGTGGCTGCCATCCTGAACTTGCCCACAGCTTTACCTTTATTTCCCTTTATCCTAAGTCCATGGAAACATGGTTAAATCACATAATTCCTACTGCTGGAAGGCTTGTTTGGATTGAGAACAGCTTCTTTTTCTTTTTCTTTTTTTTTTTTCTTTTTCTTTTTCTTTTTCTTTTTCTTTTTCTTTTTCTTTTTCTTTTTCTTTTTCTTTTTCTTTTTCTTTTTCTTTTTTCTTTTTCTTTTTCTTTTTCTTTTTTCTTTCAAAGGGGCCTTTGCCTTAACCCACCAAACAGAACATGTATTATTTTTTTTTTTTGCCTCCAGACTGGCCATTTTTGGAAAATAAAAAACAAAGATATTTTTGGCTTTCCCGTTGCTGCTCTCTTATTCTGCCTTTTTTGAGGCCAAACTGAAGAAACTGAGAAAAGGAGACACCAAAAAACGTCCACATGCACACACACAAAAAAAAGGTGGCTAGAAATGCTTCATGTGCAGAAGGTTGTAGGTGCAAATCCCTGTTCCCTTCAAGCATGCAGATGGAAATCAGCTATGAAGCTGCTTAGTTCTTCCCTGGTTTTGGTTTTGTTTTGTTTTGTTTTCAGCTCCAGTATTTTGCACGGCAAGTTTTGTATTGTTTGTTGTTTTTCTTTTTCAAGCCAATCATTTATTTGTCCTCTTCTGTGTTTATTTCAGCCTGGAGAAGAGAAGGCTCCAGGGAGACCTTATAGAGGCCTTTCATTACCTGAAGGGGCTACAGGAAAGCTGGGAAGGGGCTTTTTAGCAGGGTGTGTAGTGACAGGATGAGGGGTAATGGATTAAAACTGGAAGAGGGGAGATTTAGGTTAGACATTAGGAAGAAATTCTTTTCTGTGAGGGTGGTGAGACCCTGGCACAGGTTGCCCAGGGAGGTTGTGGCTGCCCCATCCCTGGAAGTGTTCAAGGCCAGGTTGGATGGGGCTCTGAGCAACCTGGTCTGGGGGGAGGTGTCCCTGCCCACACAGGGGGGTTGCAACTAGATGATCTTCTAGGTCTCTTCCAACCCAAACCGTTCTATGATTCTATGATTCTATGAGTCACAGGGTTTTACTGTCGCATGAAGTCCCTTAATTCCTGGAGAGGACAGATGTTTGGTAGATTTGTCTTGGTAAGTGAAAGAAATACACATGTGCCTGCTTTGCAAAGATGCCAGGCACAACACTGTTGTGGCTTTACTGTTAGTTTTGCAATACATGAGGCTTGGCCTGATAAATGTAACATGGCAGATCATGAATAACACATTTAAATCCTAAGGTTCCTACAGTCAACTGCAAAATTTCCACTGACCTGGGCTTGTTTACCAAACAAGCAGCCTTAAGTGGGGCTGCTGCTTATTTCCAAAAGTGTAACAGATTCTCTATAAAATTAGTTTTTTAGTTAATTAACAGGCAATTGCATTTTTTGCTGAAATTACTATACATGAAACACCCCCCTCAGGCAAATATACTCAGGATTCAGTGTAGATATTTGTCTATCTGTTGTTCCTTTCTGTGGTCTTCATATCTCAGGGGCATAAGTACCTACCAAAGTCCTTGAATCAAACATTTGCCTTCTCTGGAAAAATCAAGGCCAAGCAGGGAGCCAGTTGTTTTAGTTTCTTTGCAAAGGGCCCATGTCTTTTCAATGTGCTGCAAAAATCCCTCGGACCTGGACGTCTTCATGGTGTATCCCCAAACTGGGATGTAAGTCCTGAATCCTCTGGTTTGGCCTCATGGTGGGGTTGGGAGGGTCCTGTTAGCACTAATAAGACCCTGCGGGAAGTCAATGAGGAGACAGAGCTCACCTACTGGAGAGTTGGTACATCTCTTGCTTCTCAAGAGATGGTGCTTCTGTCTTGAAAATGTCCTACCTCCTCTGCTCCTTTCTCCTCTTTCCCCATGGAAGTTTCTGGCTGGTCTGAGAACTTGCCTGGAAGAGATCAGGGCTCATGCTTGTGATGTGAGAGCTCCCTTCTGTCTCCATCCTCAGCCTTCAGTCAACACCTTACCTCTCTGGACCACCTGCAGTCCTTCCTGGATATTCCTCCCTCAATGCCCTCACAGATGTCCAAGACTTGCTGCAGAGCAGAAGTAAGATGTCTTTGCTCTCCTTTGTCCCCTGTTGCAGAATCACAGAGTTACTTAGGTTGGAAAAGACCCTTAAGCTCATTGAGTCCAACTATTAATCCAGCACTGCCCAACCCACCACCAAACCAAGTCCCTCAGCACCATATCTATGCAGCTTTGAAATACCTCCAGGGACGGGGACTCCACCACTGCTCTGGGAAGCCTGTTCCAGTGCTTGACAACCCTTTTGGGGAAGAAATTGTTTCTAATATCCAATCTAAACCTCCCCTGGTGCAACTTGAGGCCATTTTCTCTCATTCTATCACTTATCCCTTGGGAGAAGAGACTGACCTCCCCTGTGCTCCAACCTCCCTCACGGTAGTTGTAGAGAACAAGAAGGTCTCCCCTCAGCCTCCTTTTCTCCAGGCTGAACATCCCCAGTTCCCTCAGCTGCTCCTCTTAAGACTTGTTCTTCAAGTTCACCAGCTCTGTTGCTCTTCTCTGGACATCTTCCAGCTCTTCAATGTCCTTCCTGTTGTGAGGGACCCAAAACTGAACAGATAATTTGAGGTGTGGTCTCACCAGTGCCGAATAGAAAGGAGCAATCACTTATCCACCTGTTAGCTGAAGCTTTTGTTTCAGCTCTCCTTGCCACATATCATGAATGCCACCATGTTCATCTACTGCCTGCCCGGCACCCTTGTCCATGACATTTGCCCTTTGTCTGGTGCAGATGCCACCTGTTGGACCACAGGCCTGCTGGGGACAGTCATAATTCGTCTGCTGTCATCCCTGCCTTGACTTAGAGAATGTGAATCCACCAAGGGCAGGGACTGAAGCATCATTGTTTCATATAGAGATGTTCAACCACATGCCAGCTGGCGACCACCAGGGTTGGTGGAGCTGAGGCACAACATGGCTGGGGAGCTATTCCACCCCCTTTCTTGGCCTGTGGCCCTTTGAACACACCTGGGATTAACCTGCTCATTAAGAAGATGATTTGAACTGTTGTCTGAGGGATGGCACCTGGTTCTCCACCCCTCTCCAGTGCACAAAGATACCATGAAAGGAGCTATGTTGGAGGAAGGAATGAATTGGTACAATGCAGTTACCTGCTTATCAGGTTTCTTCAAGTTCATTTCCTTCCAGCCTATAAGTAGAGAGAGGCTAAATTGCTATTTGAAATGTTATTTTGCAATGTTACTCTCTATTCTGCAATTCAGTATTTGTTTTTTTTTCTAGTCCTTCACTCTCCTAATTACATTCCTATTTTGACTGCTTTGTGTTTATGGATTATTTTAATCATGTTGGCTTGCTAGTTTACGTTTTTGAGCTCTTCTTTGTTCTTTTTTGGAGAATAAGAACTACAATATCTGCTTTTCTTCCTGCAAAAGGATCCTGTCTGTATCTCTGTTTCAGTGGAATGGCCTTTAGTGCTTTATTTTTTTCACATCTATTTAGGTGTAGGGATAATCCTTAGACACAATCTGTCCAATTCTTCCTCCAATGTTTCCTAATTTTTATCAAGAGGTTTCTCACCAGCTACTAAATGTAAATCAGAATTCCCTGGGGCACTTTTTTTTTTTATCATCTCCAAAAAGTAGGAGCCAGCCCCTTGATATGGAGATCCAGGTAAACATAAAGGCACCTCTCTGAGGAATAATGTCCTTATTTGTTTTTTAGGTGGAGAATGAGACTAACATAAGAAAAAGAAATAAAAAAGAAAAAAATCCAACAAGTCCTTTCTCCAGGATTTCTATAATAGCCTTCAGAGCTGATGTCTGGCCTTTTCTGTGTGTGTGAAGGAGGAGGTAGAAGGATGGAGATACCAAAGTGGTGGTGGGCACAGAGCAGCAGGGTGTGGGACAGGCAGGGCTTTGGCTTCAAACTGAAGATGCCAGTGCTTAATTTCCAGGCTCATTTATGGATTGCTCAAGTGAATCTGCAAGCTGCTTTTTTGTCTCCGTGCCTCTGTTTTAGACGTGTAGCAGGGGGTGTTTCCAGGTTGTTCCTGGAGGCCTGTGCAGCAGGCAAGACCAAGGCTGTGTCTGCATCTAGGTGAGCCACCGTCCAGGGTTATTCTCAGAGCAGGTTCAGGGATTCAGTGTTTCCAGCTGAGATGTTTTGGAAGGGGCACAAACTTTCACAGGCAGGCCCTGGATCCATGCCCAGAAATGGGGCTGGGTGGACGTCAGCAGTTTTGGTTCAGGGAGGAAGGTCGTGTGAAACTGCATCTTGGATCTGCCCGCCCTTGCACTCGCTGTCATCTGTGGCTGAACCCAAAGACCTGGAGCCAAGGGCAGAGTTTTCACCCGAGCAGTGCTTGGGATTTACATCCTCTGCTGGGAGCCCACTCCTGCAGGAAGACCTGCTGACTGATAGGGTGAATGATCACTGACCCCCACAGAATACAGGTTGACCTGTTCTTAGGGAACACTCTTTGATGTCTATCTCTCTGGTGTGTAGGGACTCTTGGGCTGGTCCTGCATAACCCTCTTCTTCCCTGGGGAGATCTCTGCCCCTCCAGTTTCACAAGGCTGTGTGTGAATGGGTGTCTGCCAGGCTGGTCCATGTTTTCAATAGTTTCATAGAATCATGGAATGGTTTGGGTTGGAAGGGACCTTAAAGACCATCCAGTTCCAACTCCGCTGCATGTGCAGGGACACCTCCCACTATATCAGGTTTCTCCAAGCCCCATCCAACCCGGCCTTGAACACCCCCAGGGTTGGGGCAGCCACAGCTTCTCCAGGCAAACTGCTAGTGTTTCACCACTCTCACAACAAAGAATTTCTTCCTAATGTCTAACCTAAATCTCCCCTCTTCCAGTTTAAACCCATTCCTCCTTGTCCTATCACTCCATGCCCTTGTGGGCCCCAGCTTTCCTGTAAGCCCCTCAGGTACTGGAGGTATCCCAGGCTCCTTTTGCTCCTTTACCCAGTGTTGGTTATGGTTTAGAATGTTTAAGGAACGGAGACAGGCCCAGAAGCTACAAGATGGATTCTGGGGAACAGGAGATGCTTGCTGAGGGTGCTCAGTGGTTGCAAGGCTCATTGGGCATGTCCAAGAGGAGAGGCATGGAAATTATGCAGACATCCACCATCCCTGCCTGAGTTCTGGATATCCAGCAATGCAGAGCCTTGCCTTTCTCTGAGATAAAGTGGAGAAGCTGAAAAAAAAGCATCTTTTTCCAACATATCTGTTTTTCTGTTTTATTAACTCACTACCCCCAGTTTATTGCCCAGTAAAAAGCAACGTCCTCTCCTTTTCCTTCTTTAATCAGCCAAATGCGCTTTATTTGCCAAATAAACCTTTGCAATGAAAACATAAACTGTCTTTGTTACAGATTTCCACCCCCAGTAATTTATTTATGACCCAATAAAAAATAAACATTTAATCAACATGAAAGGGAAAGGCGTGTGGTTGTTCTTTAAATAATTCATGGCAGAATTTTTCCCTGCCTAATGCACTAGTCATGTTGGTTCAGGCCACGTCTAGCAGAGTGAGTATGAAGAAGGCACCAAGTATTGTTATTTTTGCTGGGTAAGGGAAGAAGTTTGACACATTATTTTGATAGTGAAGAGGGGGAGATTTCCAGATCAACCCCACAGAGCATGAGGTTGATGTGAGTCTGTAACTCAGGCATCTTCATCTCGTTCCAGGTTGTTTTTCTTGACGTTGCAGTCGACGGAGCTTGGGCAAGTCTCAGTGTTGGTCTGGAAGGATGGAGATATCCAGCTGGGCCTCAGACCCTGGAGATACATGCTGTCCTCCCAGTGCAGAGCAGTGGGGAGTCAGCCCCAGGGAGGCTGATGGGTGACCCCACCCCACTCCATGACACCAGTCAGCCACAGCCCCAGGAGCTGCAGGCACTACAGTTCTTCTTAAAGCAGGGGATTTTAGTGGGTGAGGACTTTTGTGTCTTTTTTTTGGCTTCCCACCTCTCTCAGCCTAAACCTCTTTTTAATGGGCCACTAATCTTCTGGTAGGAGATGGTAGAGAGGACATTGCTTGTATCCATGGTCTGTGAACTGTGGTTTCTAGCATGGTTCCACATTTTCCACTGAGTCTGTGGTGCATTGATATCACAGAGGATGGACTGGAGTAACAGTATGGTGACCAGAAGCTCTATCCAGACTGCCACAGTAAACTGTCAGTTTTAGGGTTTCCTCTGCCACACCATCTCTGTGCTCTCCTGATCCTGGGAGGGTGACTCAAAGCTGACTTTGAAACAGAAGGACAGAGGTACCTTTAGAAGTACCAAACCTCTGTGATGGCACACAAGAAAAGTAAACTCTGCTGTGCTATAATGGGACAGGGGAGGATCAAGGCCCTGCAGGGTGGCACTGCTCAGACACCTTGTGCAGGCCATGTGTCCAGTCCAGCTGTGCCTGAGAGGGGGTAAACAGAAAGAACAGAGACCCTGGTAGGTAACGTGGCATGTGTTGCTCAGGGTTAGTACAGAAACTGTTCCCTCAAAATGTTTTGGAAGGGGTTAAAATAACAGCAAGCAAAATAAGGTATTTCCCAGCAGTCATGGAGGTGAAGGGAATGGAAATAACAACATTAGTTGCTGTTGTGTAGTTGAGGGCTAATTTTTCATCAGAGAAGGGCAGAACTTGAGATTCAGATGTAGAAGTCTGAGGTTCATCTCTGACTTCCCCCAACCCACTCCTACACCTGTAGAAACAGCAGCATGGCAGAAACAGAGGGGCACCATGAAGGAGAACCCAAAAGCTGCTGTATGGGTACCATCCAATGGTCATCTAACCCCTAAGCCCAAGCCCACACATGGGAAAATGTGTTTGCAAAGTTTTATCACTCAGTTATAATGGAATAATGGAATGGTTTGGGTTGGAAGGGACATTAAAGATCCTCTTGTCCCACTCAGCTTTCAGAAACTCCAGCTTGAAAGGGAGGATACAGATGGGAGAGGGATGCAGTGGCTGTGTCTCCCCTTCTTCTTCTGTGTCATGTCTTTTGGATGACTGACTGTTGCACAGCATGGCAGATCTTGTGGCTGTGACTCTCCAGCATTGAGGGGGATGAGATGAAGCATAAAGGGATAATCAGGGGAACAGGAGTCTTTCTTTACTTGTTAAGTCTGGAATATAAGGGGCATTGTGGCCCCAGGAGCATCCTGGAACAGTGAGTGACCCCACAGCTGCAGCACAAAACAGATTTTGGGTCCACCAAGCCTAACCCTGCAGGGTAGAAATACTTATAATGAGGAGTAGGTCTGTATTTCCTCATGGGAATAAGAGTTTTATGTTCCCCCAGGGATCAAAACATGGTGCCAGAGCATCATAACTCCATTGCTCCTACCAGGAGTCAAAGGGGATAGCTGTGGTCCTGCCCAGGTCCTCTGAGACATGCTGGTGTCCTCCAGCTGGAGGAGTCTATCAAGTAGGTATTCACTAACAAGCACCCAGTGGTTTTTCTGCTGCTGTATTAACTCTTCCCAGCTCTCACTCATGAGTAACTTAATGATCTCCTTGTGTATTTAAATACAAGTTTTCCCTCCATAATTTGCTGGACCTCCTACAGAGTAGTTAATGGCTGTGACTTGTGTCAGCCTCAGTGCAGAGAGGATGAGTTAGATGGGGAGGAAGGTTTTAGTATCAAACTAACCCAACTGTGGTTGTGGTTGGACAGAAGTAGCTCCTGCCTCTCCTCACACCTCAGGGTCCACCCAAAACTCTTTAGATATAAGGAGTCCTATTGACTGTGTTGTGGTAGGTGAGATTTAAATAACAGACTTTGCTCTCAGGCCTTTGTGTACAGGAAAAAGTGCTCCAGCATTGAAGCAATGAATCTAGAAAAGCACAATCTTCAGAGGTGACCTCCACCCCCTGGCACTGCCCCACACTAATCTGCTTGAACACAGCTTTTCCACTTGGCTTTATGGGGTCCTGGTAAGTTGTTCACTGGGAGGAGGTTAGGATCAGAGAGGGGAGAGAGAAGAAAGGGGAATGTAGATTTGCTGAAGAGATGCTCTTTTCAATATTTTTTTCAAATTTGAAAGCTCCAATCTCTGGGCTCTGTGCCCTCTTTGAGCCATTTTGATGAAAGACTCTTAACTAGTTTTATTCTTCATATTGGAAATTTAGTACATACCATATGCTTCTGGGGCACCAAGGATGCACAGGCACTCAGAGAAACTGCCAGGTATGAACCCCTGCAGCTCAAGCTCCTTTTCCCCCCTGAGCTCCCAGCAGTCCTTTTCTTTCCTTAAATTTGCCTCTGTATATGGCGGAGATAATTATTCTTTTGTGATAATTTTTACCTGTCATTTAAGTGTATTCTGGCATTACCCCAGCCATGGAATGAATCATTTTTCACCTATAAGACAAAAAGATTTCTAGGGGAAGGGGTTAATTCACTTGCTGCCATGGTAGAAGGATTTCTTGCTGCCAGTCTTGTCCTGGGAATGAGAAATTCAGCAATATTGAGACTTCAAGCTCAGTTTTGTGTTGTTTTGTTTTGTTTTTTTTTCCCCAAGCTGTTTCATTCACCCCCATCAGCCAGCACTCCCTCAAGTTCACCTCAACCTTCAGCATAACCCAAAGATCACAGAATCACAGAATCAACCTGGTTGGAAAAGACCTCGAAGATCATCAAGTCCAACCATAACCTAAATCCAACCACCATAACCTTTATCTACCTGTTAATGCTTAAAGCTTAAATCATGCCCCTAAGCACCACATCTATATTACTTTTAAACACTTCCAGGGATGGTGACTCCACCACCTCCTTGAGCAGCCTGTCCCACTGATGTTCCAAGATGGGTCTGGAAATGACCTGGTTTTTAGGTCACTGGTGGCCGTTTGATGCTGACTCCTCAAATGATGTGTTCTTAGTTTCTTGAGATAAAAGGAACACAGTTTTTATGCTCTGACTTCTCCCTCACTGTGTTGTGAAGCTGTGCTCACTGTCCTGAGCTGCTCTGTGAAGGAAGGAAGTGAGACCACTCAAGGAATTAATCTTCAGCCCTAAGCTGAGGCCTGCTTCACCCTTCTGAATCCCAGGAGTAGTTTGCAAACCCTTCACCATGAGGGTCCTGACCCTCCATCACTTTCTTGCTCTGCAGCTTTTTCTGCTGTTCCAGAGCTCTGAAAGCTGCCACAGGATCAGAAAGGTAGTGTCTGAAGCAAATATTTTGCTGGTGAAAATATAGCTGAGGATGCGTGTTAATTTTTTAATGAAAGCACTTTGGTCCTTTGGGCAATAATTTTGCTTAATTTCTAAAGCAGGGGTAAAGGAGAAAATGGTGGATCAGCTCACAACCCTGCTTATTGCCATTTCCTTCTCTGCTCTGTGAAATAACTCATTTATATCTGCATTTTTCTCTGCAAGAATCAGATCAGCCTCATCTTCTCC
The DNA here is from genome assembly GCA_020745705.1 of Hemiprocne comata. Lineage (NCBI taxonomy): Eukaryota > Metazoa > Chordata > Aves > Apodiformes > Apodidae > Hemiprocne > Hemiprocne comata. The sequence continues at coordinate 161,856,997 of CM036587.1, forward strand.
GTGATCAGTTCCTCAAAACCTTCACAAAAGACCATTTCTATGGTTCTTGAACAGTGTGAATAGATGTTTTGTGAAGGATTTTAAATATTTTTTAGCCTACTTGACCCAAAACTGCACATGGAAATGCAGTACAGAGGTTAAAGCCCCTCCCTAGTCCTTACTTCTTTGTGCACATAAGGATTTATTTAGCTATGGAAGATTTCTCAGATCTCAAAGTCCTTTGCAGAGACTCTGCTTTTCCAAACACAGCTCCCCTTGTATAGGGAGGGCCCGAATCCCTGTGTCCTTGTCCCCCCTGTAGGAGTAAGCAGAGTTATTTTGGGGAAAAAAAAATATCTAACGTGCCCAAAAAATGTAGTTGTTTTTCTTGAAGCTAAATACATGGATGGAGTGAGAGGGGAGGCAGGAAGGAAGAGAAACACCCATCACTCCCTACCCCTGCCCAGGCATGCCCCCAGTTTGTCACCCCTGAGGGCAGCTGACTGCTGTGTCTGAGGACCCATTGATGGTCATGAAAGAGGATGGAGATGTGATGTGTAGTAATGTGTGTGACCCATATGTGGCTGCAGCAGTGGGGGGCATTTTGTGTTAAGCACATCCAGTTCGGGAGGGACCTGCTCTTTGAGGAGGTGATGCCAGTCTCCAGAAGAGCTCCTCAGGGTGGGTTTTGCTGCCTGGGATGTGCCTTCATACTACTGACACCTCCACTGGCAGAAAAATCAATGAGTGATGCAGAGTTGCCACAGACGTGCAGAAACCAGCATGAACAGCATCACTGTTTTGTACCCGAGGGACAATTCACAATTGTCACTGTAGAAGGAGTTCTCAGTCTTTGTGCATGAGGTGTGGAGTGTGACACAGTTTGATCACCCTGCTCCTGATGGGTGCTACACAATGGTATTGTCACAGAGAGAAGATAATTATGAGTCTAGTAAGAAATTACAACATTCTGGAGGTTTATGAATGTGTTTTTAGGAAGCTGTAGCAGAGACACGGGGCCTGAGGCCAGACATGTGCTAAGTCAGGTACAAATTCAGCACTGATGATAGAGAATAATAAGGAAATGACCATGAGGAGGAGGAGGGCAAGGCTGAGCATCACTGATTTCAAATTATCTGCAAGCCTTCATTTTACTCCTCTTCTCACCAAAGGGCAGAAGCTAGAAAGGATGTAAAACACCCTTTAAAAACTTGTATCTGACACTCAAATTACTTTAGGCCATGTAAGCAACAGAGTAATTATGGATGGAGATTCCACCTTGCTTTCAAGATGAGACAGAAGCTAGCTGAGATACTGCTACAGCTAAGAAAGATCTTTGTTCTGCAGAAGGGTAATAAAATCTGGCATCATAGTTTCCTGCAGCTTTAGTCCTGTGATACAAGTCTGTCTTCAAATAAATATATTCTTTCCTGCTTTAAGCTTATCAAGTGATCAAGCTAATTCATATTTTTGTGTCCAGTCGTTGGGACAGGGCTGCTGGTGCCTTATTGATTCACTGATAAGTGAGAGAAGTGCCACATTGCTTCGTGGTATCTAAAAGGTACCAAGATGTGTGTCCACGTGAGCTCTGTAGCAGGATTTGGTATGTGATGTCAGACAAGTAAATGTCTTCGGACAACTCGCAACAGTCAAGCAACCTCCATTTCTTCACTGAAGTTGTGAGGCTCACGTCTAACCTCCAGTGCTACCAGTTTGGCAAAAGTTTCTGGGTGTATGGGTGTCACTCTCCTTTCCAGAGGTTCAGACATTCAGGACGAGGCATGATCTATGCTACAGCCCATCCTACCAAACATCAGTCTCATTGGCATCACTTCAATCCTTTGTAGGTCAGCAGCTCGCGGCCATGATGCCCTCTTGGGATAGCTCAGGGAAAACTCCCCGTGTTTTTGCTCCAGAAGCACAGAGCCTCTATCCACTCTGTGCTGGCAGCTAGCTACATGGAATCTGTAAAGCATGAAATCATAGAATCATTTTAGTTGGAAAAGACCTTTAAGTCCAATTGTTAACCCAGCTCTGCCAAGGCCACCACTAAACCATGTCGCTCAGCACCACATCTACACGGCTTTTAAATGCCTCCAGGGATGATAACTCCAGCATTTCTCTGGGCAGCCTTTTCCAGCATGGTTAAGGAGTCACATTTCTGTCCCATGGAGGGCAGTGGTGCTTGTCTACAACATGCAATGCTCTTCAAAACGCAGTGTTGGAACCCTGCTTAATCATTTCAGGAAGATTCGTTCATTGGAGGGTGATAGAAACTCTATTTAATTTAGAAACCACATCCACTTTTCATGCCTGAGGATTCATAATAAGAACAATGAGAGCTCTCAGGCGCAAAGAAGGGCACGAGTGAATTTCTCATCATGAAATTACCAGCGAGGTTATTATTGACTGGCTTTTGTTTTTCCTCATCATTAATGTTGTTCTGCTTCTCTGGACGGCTTATTAGCAAGGAGCACAGTTAGCATCCTCTGCAGCAAACACATACAAGAGGCAATATAAATGTAAAATGAGTTAAGTGAGATGCTATTATTTAATGCAGATTTGCAAGCTTAAAATGTCAGGTCAGAATTTTGCTCAGAGAAAAGAAACAATAAGTGACCTACGAGGATGGATTTGTTTATCAACTCCATTATACCTCATGAGATCATTTAGGGACATGGTTTGGTGCTGGACTTGGCAGTGCTGGGTTAATGGTTGGACTTGATGTTCTTAATGGTCTTTTCCAACCAAAACACTTCTATGATTCTCTGATTTACATTGACATTGGGTATGATTCCTTCTTGGACCATATTTTATGTTTTGGGTTTTTTTTTCGCTAGTGCAAAGAACAGTGAAAATGTTGTATGTATTTGCCAAACACAGATGCCAAATGCTATCTGAGATGCCCAGTGGCATTCAAAAATCTCCATGGGCCAGGTAGAAATAGTACAGGGCTTATGAATGACCATCCCCTTCCTGGATCAATAGCTCAAAGGCACCTGGGTTACAGCTCATTATTCTCTGGGCTCAGCTGGCACTGCTCACCAGTGGAAGGACTGGGTTGTTTTTGAGCTTCTAGTACCATTTGACATAGCCCATGGCATCCAAACTGTTTGCATGGGGTTTATAGAGGGAACAGAGGCCACACAGGAGAGCTGTGCCTGGCTGAAGCTGGAGCTGGAGCCAGAGAGGATTGCCAAGGGTGTCTAAAATGGCACTGAGACTTCTGTTTATGCAACTGAATGCTGCCCGTGATCTCTGTGATTGTAATGGCAGCTTAGACACTAGCACACAAGTACACACCAATAACATGTGGATATCCTGAATTTAAGTGCTACCTGTGTGAGGTGATTCTCCCCTTTTATTTGACTCTCCTGAGACCCCACCTGCAGTGCTGTGTCCACTGTGAGGGTGGTGAGACACGGGAACAGGTTGCCCAGAGAAGCTGTGGCTGCCCTATCCCTGGAGGTGTTCAAGGCCAGGTTGGATGGGGTTTGGTGCAACCTGGTCTAGTGTGACATGTCCCTGCCCATGCAGAGGGGTTGGAAATAGTTGATCTTTAAGGTCCCTTCCAGCCCAAACCATTCTGTAGTTCTTTGATACCTGTGATGTCAGGTGACTCGGATGGCTCAAGGTTTTCTTAATTCCAGGCTGGTTTTGATAGAGACTGATCCAAACCCATATGAAGTCATCAGGGTCTGCTCACGTGGCTAGTTCAGCATGCATATGGATCCAGCCCCAGCCACTGTTTACATTTCTTATGTGAATACTGAAATACAAATGGTCTGACATGGGCAGAGGAGCCTGTGAGGTCCAAGTGCCTGTTCATGTAGTGTGGGCAGATGAAGCAGGGGCAAAGTGCAACACATGGGGAGGTATCTGAGCTTGGCTTTCTGTAGTCATGATGGGTCTGCTTTGAGCTTTGGCAACAGTCAGTCTAACCACCTCCAATGTAGGCTTGGCCAGATCACATTCATTCTCAGACCTGCTCTTCATCTTGCAGTTTGCATAGATTCCTCTGGATCTTGGTGTCAGGGCTCTAAACAGGCTTAAACCTCTCCCAGTTCCATAACTGGGTAAAGCTGCAGCAGAACTGGAATCTGGAAATGGAACTGGATTGGAGGCTGGGGGGAGAAAGCTTTTTTCATGAAACAAACAGGTGAAACTTCCTGGCTTTAGCTACCCATTTGAAGTGATAATTGCAGCTAAAATGCATCACCATTAAGAAAGGTCTTATTAATCATTTGTCCTGCCAGTGTTAAGCACATATGCCATCTATCCATACCCAGGACAGACCAGTGTTGCACAGTTTGGCCCCATTCACATTAATATGATAAGAAAGAGAAAAGCATATTTATCTCAGTGACAATGAGATGTAAATTAGAGGAACTCTTTTGCCCCAGTCAAACACTTGAGTGTTTCCCCCCCATCACTTACAAATAGCAGCTTATTCAATTAAGAGGCAGAGCTGAAAACAAACCCCTTCTCCTCTCCTTAACTTCTCTCTTGTTGTTTTTTTTTTTTTCTGTGTGGTACCAGAGCTAAGTGAAGACCTTTCTTCTTACAACAGCCTCCTGGGCCAGCAGCATTAACCTTGTTTTGTAGAGGCAGATCTGAAGGACACACAGAGATCAAATAGCTTTCTAAGAGCTTTAGAGGGAATAGGAGGTGGCATAAAGACCTGAACTTGCTCCTCAGAGGGCTGGCATTGTGTGTCAAATCAGTAGGAAGATTTTTGCTTCCGTTATAGTTTGATGAGTGATGATAACAAGCTTCTCTGCATGGATGATCAGAAAATCTTGGAGAGAGCAGTGATAGAAGCAGAGATTTCCCCTTTTTGTTCTTGATTGAAAGGAAAATCAGTATCAGTGGTATAGGCCATGTAGTGATGTTGTGCTAAGCTGAAAAAATCCACATGGTTGTTTCTTTGATCTACCAGTTCTTTGTAAACCCCCAAGCTGTTTGCTGTGCTCCGTGGATGAAAGAAGTTCAAACCCCAACACAGAGCACTGGACCCTCTACTGTTGCATGGTAGGTGTCTAAGTCCCCTGTGAACACCTCACCTCTTCCTCAAAGAGTCACAGCTGGAAGGAGACTCCAGGTTTTGGGAGCACACTGTCATTCAAGGGTAGAAACCTTCCTGGTCCTACCAGCAACAAACCAAACACTCCATGTGGCTGAGAGCTGGAAAACTCTACAGGCTTAGGCAAGAGTGGCTGGAAAGTTCCTGGTGGAAAAGGACCCAGGAGTGCTGGTCGACAGTGGCCAAACATGAGCCAGCAGTGTGCCCAGGAACACCAATAGCATCCTGGCTTGTATCAGCAATAGTGTGGCCAGCAGGACCAGGGCAGGGATTGTCCTCCTGTGCTCAGCACTGGTGAGGCCACACCTCAAATCCTGGGTTCAGTTTTGGGCCCCTCACTACAAGAAGGACATTGAGGGGCTGGAGTGTATCCAGAGAAGGGCAACAAAGCTGGTGAAGGGTCTGGAGCACAAGTCTTATGAGGGACATCTGAGTGAACTGGGGGTGTTCAGCCTGGAGAAAAGGAGGCTGAGGGGAGACATTATCGCTCTCTACAAATACCTGGAGGGAGGTTGTAGTGAGGTGGGGGTTGGTCTCTTCTCCCAAGTTACAAGTAGTAGAACAAGAGGAAATAGCCTCAAGTTGCACCAGGGGAGGTTTAAATTGGATATCAGGAAAACATTGTTTACTGAAAGGGTTATCAAGCACTGGAACAGGCTGCCTGGGGCAGTAGAGGAGTCACCATCCCTGAAGGAATTTCAAAGCCGTGAAGGTGTGGTGCTAAGGGACATGGTTTAGTGGTGGAGTTGGCAGTGCTGGGTTAATGGCTGGACTCAGTGATCTTCTGGTCAAAATTATTTTGTGATATGTATGGGTATTTCACACGTATCTTGAGAGCTGGAACTGCTCCAGAGAAAGTCCACAGGCAGGACAGCACACAACAGAGTGACATCAAGGTGGCTTTGGCTGAGCTACACATCAGAGTCCCAGCAGGCACCTGGAGGGGTTGGGTTGTCCATCCTCTCTGTTTATCACCTGCAGTGATGAAGGGGTCAGATGCCCTAAGAGATCCTAGCAGTTCGGCACTGCTGCAGGTCCAGGGAGAAAAAACAAGAGCCATCCCTTGACTGAGTGGGCAGCAAAAGGAGTCTGGCAGCTGTGTGCTGGCTGTGCCCCTCCTACAATGCCCACACACAGCTGCTGTCTGCAAGGGCACACACCATCAAATCCCTTCTTCTATTTGCAGCTCCCTGGGTTCATGCCACGTGCTTGAGAGTCACTTTCCCAGAGTAGGTTAACAAATGGGAAAAGCCAAATGTCCTTCTGCTTGCAGAAACATAACAGCTTCTCCTTCCCTCTTCCTCCATATTCTGTGCAAGAACAGATGTGGATATAGCATATAATTCCATGGGAATGTGGATGTAATTTCATGTGAATTAACTACCACTGGTTATAGCAGCTGTGGGAGGAGCCCACTGAGAAGCCAGACTCTAGGTCACTGCTTTAGGGCGCACTGAAATGGTCTTTTGACTATAACGAGACTTGCTCTCATGTGACACCACCTGGAGAACCATGTCCCATTTTGGGTCCCCCAACACAGGGAGGATGTGGTCCTGCTGGAGAGAGTCCAGAGGAGGCCACAAAGATGATCAAAGAGTTGGAACACCTTTGCTATGGAGACAGGCTGAGAGAAGAGAAGACCATCCAGTACCTGAAGGGGCTACAGGAAAGCTGGAGGAGGACTTTTTACAAGGGCATGGAGTGAGAGGAAAAAGGGAAATGGTTTTGAACTGGAAGAGGGGAGATTTAGATGAGATATTAGGAAAAAATTCCTCCTGTGAGGGTGGTGAGACACTGGCACATGTTGCCCAGGGAAGCTGTGGCTTCTCCATCCCTGGAAGTGTTCAAGGCCAGTTTGGATGGGGCTTTGAGCAAATTGATCTAGTGGGAAGTGTCTCTGCCCATGCAGGGGGGTTGGAACTAGATGATCTTTGTGGTGCCTTCCGACATAAACCACTCTATGATTCTATGATTGTACTGGAGGGTAGAAAGGCTCCTTCTCGCTGATTTTAGCAGACACCTGGCCTCTCTGTTTTTGTTTCTTTTCCTGGTAGCAAGATCCCTTACCACTTTTTGTGTGTGCTGTTAAAGATGAAAAGACCATCTAGCATTTTTTGGCACGAGCTGTGTGGATGGATGCAGAAGAGCTATGGCAAGGCAGGATGTTCTTGGAACTGGAGTTTTTCTTGGAAGTCAGCCCAGGATTTTTTGGAAAGGGGGCCAGTTTTACTGAAAGGTTCATGAACTCTGGAGGACTGGGCCCAGATTTCCTCTGTCAAAGCTCCACACAGCTCTACTGGGATGGGCTGGAGACTAGGACAGCTGTCACCATTCCAGGAGAAGTTTTGGCCCTGCAAAATTCAGCTTTGCTGTAGTTGTCCACCATTGCTGAAGGTGAGGTGGGACAGCAGCACTCTGGGAAAGGGACTGCCATGCTGAGCTGTGGCTGGGAGCTGTGTGCTCAACAGTGGGACTCTGCTGAGTGAGTGGAAAGAATACACTCAACACAGAGGACTTAAAAAGTCTGGGGATTTCATCACACTATCTCTTGTGTTTTCTCAACCATTTAGTGCTATCCTTTCATCCCTTTCCCTGTTCCCCTCATTGGTTATGCCCACTAGTCCTTCATGGTGATCAAGATTGTCTCCTCCAGAGCAGACCAGTTCTTTCCCACTGCATTAGGCTCTGCAGTGTGGAGGATGCAAAGCTGGCTGGGACCCTGTCTGAACACACTGCAAGGCAAGGGAGAGCTGAATCTGGGGAAATCTCATAGAATCACAGAATGGTTTGGGTTTGAAGGGACCTCGAAGATCATCTAGTTCTACCCCGCCTGCTCATTGACCAGGTTGCTCCAAGCCCCATCCAACCTGGCCTCGAACACTTCCAGGGATGGAGCAGCCACAGCTTCTCTGGGCAACCTGAGTCACTGTCTCACCACATGCACAGGAAATAATTTCTTCCTAGTATCTCATCTAAATCTCTCCTCTTCCCGTTTGAAATCATTACCTCTTGTCCAATCGCTCCATGCCCGTGTAAAAAGTCATCATGAGCTGATGTTCCATCACTCATATACTTTGAGGTCCTCATGGAGATGCCCCTGGTGATCAAAGACAGAGGAATTACCAGAAAGGGACAACTAATTTGTCCCTCTAGCACATACCTTGATATGCTACAGGTAGTCCTGACATCATGGGATAATCTGTCAGCGAGGTGTTCGTTCTGTTCTCCATTAGTTGGAGGTTACCACATGTGCTGAAGCATGAACATTTCTCAGCCTTGACAAAGCTCTAGAGACTCTGCTTGAAATCATAAATAACAGAAGTGTGGATTTTCTTGTTTCTCATGTAGAATGGGTTTCCAAAAAGGCCCAAGGCACTCTGGTATATTGGCAGATCTGTAGCATATTCAATTGCAGGTGAATCAATAACAGAGTTGTACAAGCTTTGTGGTGTTTGGACATCATAGCCAAAAGTCTTGTACCAGCTAAACTCCTCTTACCACTTCTCTGGATATATTTATTCTTGCATTTCTAAGGTATTTTTTCCCATGCTCTGTTAGTTGTCAAATGGAGGAAATTTAGTTACACCATTCCAGGGAATAATAACCTCACTGCTTGGTTTCCATCACATGTAATATACTTTAAAATTTGGGCACATGCTGAAGTTCGTTGCCAAATTATAGCTTTTCTCAGTGCAGAAAGTGCAGTTTTCTGCACTTTTGTTATAATATGCCTCCTTGCTGGTAATACTGCTTTGAGAAATGTGTCTTTCTGCTTTCACTGGTTTGATTGATTTAACACTCAAGCTCTAACTGTGTTGGAAGAAATTACTCATTCTGGTAATAATTTTGATAAGCTTATCAAGGGATTTTGTTCCAATGGAGTTATATTTTTAGGCAACTCTAAATGATGTATTGTCCTAAGGTCCCTGGACCCCCACCTTACTGGAGGACCATGGAATTTAAATAATAATTCATACTGAGTGTGGATGTAGTTGCTACGGAGCTGGTAGTAAATATTAATCCTGCCATCCCAGGCTTTTTTTCCTTCTTGGGAATAAAGAGATTTTTCTTAAGTATGTTATACCTTTCCCATGCTAACTCTGTGTTTATCATGTAAGCCATTATATTTTGAACACATGACTCAAGGCCTTGCTAGGCTTGTGTCTAAATGAAAAAAGGCCTTTACAAAAAAAATAATAATAAAGTACCGTTGGAGAGATAGCTTTATCATTTAAATTAGGATTCTCCTATTGTTTGACAGATCCCATTAAGACCATCCACTCAATCCAATAAAAGACCTTCATAACAATGTGAAATGGTAATAATAAGGTTCTGTTTTCCTGACTCAGCCAAGGGGATATAACTAAGTGAACATGAAAACTTTTTTTAAGAGTGCTGTTTAATAATGTGGCCTATTTTGCTTTTAGAGACTCACTTGATTCTGTTCTCCTGTGACTCAACATTTCAGTGCAAATTTAAACTGAATTTAAACCATTTAAAACAAAACTGTTTCTTTTTGTCAGCAGTTCTCCCAGCCAGTTGTGCATGTTCTGCCTGATGCCAGCTTCTCTGGTTTTAGGGTTTTGTTTTTTGAGTTTGTTTGTTTGTTTGTTTTTCCAGAGAGTTCCTTAGCACTAGAAACTGCAGACAATGATGTCATCATAAAGTGATGCATTTTCTGGAAAGATTTGAAGTAGTTTAGTTGTTTAGAGAAGTCAATCTTTCCCTGGTTGCAGCCTTGTGGCAGGCTCTATAATGTCCTCTCCAGGATACTGACTGCTCCAGCTCACCTGCAGCACTCAGTGTGTGGGTAACTTGTCCACCATTTCTGTCTTGGATATATCCCTATTCCTGCTATATCTTCCTCCACTTCTGCTGTGAACAGAGCTTTCAGCCAACTCTTACCCTGTTTTTATTTTCATCCTGTATTGGCTAGTGTCATTCTTTCTTGCTCAATCCACTCTTCTATCAAAAGCCAGTAAGTGTGGCATCAGATGACTAGTCCAGGTCACCTTCTTTCAGCTTTTCTCTCCATGACTTTTGTTATCTTCACATTCATGCCAATGTCCATGTTTGTGCAGCATCTAGAGTATCAACCTGGCCTTAGTCTCTCCTCTCTACTTGTGTGCAACAAGCATCACCTGGTGGCTGTGTTAGCCAGCTAGGAATTATATTCTGTGTAGATAAGCAACCTTTCCTTGTATAATCTTCTAAGTGGAATTTAGATACACACCTTTCATGCTCCCAGTTGTTAGTTTATTTGGTCCTTTTTTAGAGTGAGCAGACGTAGATATTTCATTGACTTTTTAGTCAAGTTAGGCTTGCCAAAATTTTAAACTAATATGGTATGCTGCTGAAGGAGAATGCAGTTTAAAAAAATACTTTAATTCCATCTTTTGCTGTCAGTGGTATCTTGCTTGACATTTCTACCATGGCTCTGCAGAGAGAAGAGTTGTGAATCATACAAGGAGATTATGACTATAAATCACATGTTGCAATGCATACATTTTTGCCAATCAGTTTTCAGGTGGGGAAAACAGTTTGGTGTCTAGACCAAGCCATGGGTTCAGTAATGTGTAAAACAACAGTGTCAATCAAGAGCACTGAAGGAAGAGGAGAAGGTGACTCAGTTGCCTCCATGACCATCTGATGTCCTAGTGCCTGATCACAAGCAGTGAGTCAGAGGGAACCATTTGCCTTCCCTTCACGGACAAAGTCAGTGAACCCACTAAAACCAGCACCAATGTCCTTTTATCTCTGGTTGTTTTTAGTATGAGGAAATGGCTCCATTCCTCATGCTTTGGCAGCAGTGTAGCAATTCATGCTCTTGGTGCTGGGTCTCTATTGCAACCTGAAGAAGTTTTTTGTTCTGCAGTGCAGAACAAATCAGTAAAAGCACCATGAAGTCACTTCACTTACATACTGAGATGCACAATGACACTTCTGAGACAGGTACATTGGCAGGAGGTGCTTCTGGAGCACAGGGACTGTGTGAAGGGAGTGGCAGTGCTGCCCTTTGCCATTTTAGAATCAGAATCACAGAATGGTTTGGGATGGGAGGGACCTTAAAGATCATCTAGTTCCAACCGCTCTGCCATGGGCAGGGACACCTCCCACTACATCAGGTTGCTCAAAATCCCATCCAGCCTGGCCTTGGACACTTCCAGGGATGGGGCAGCCACAACATTCCTGGGCAACCTGGGCCAGTGTCTCACTACCCTCACAGGAAATAATTTCTTCCTAATGTCTAACCTGAATCTCCCCTCTTTCAGCTTGAAACCATCCCCCTTCATCCTCTCCCTCCATGCTGTTGTAAAAAGCCCCTCCCCAGCTTCCCTGTAGCCCCTTCAGGCACTGGAAGATGCTCTAAGGTCTCTGTGAAGCCTTTCCTTCTCCAGGCTGAACAACCCCAACTCTCTCAGCCTGTCTCCATAGCAGAGGTGCTCTGGGCCTCTGCTCATTTTTGTTGCCCTCCTCTGGACTTCCTCCAACAGCTCCATGTCCTTCTTGTGTTGGGGGCTCCAGAACTGGACACAGCACTGCAGGTGGGGTGTCACTAGAGTGGAGTAAAGGGGAAGAATCCCGTCCCTTGCCCTGCTGGCCATGCTTCTTTCGATGCAGCCCAGGACATGGTTGGTTTCTGGGCTGCAGGTGCACATTGATGGCTCATGTTGAGCTTCTAATCAACCAACACCCCAAGTCTTTCTCCTCAGGGCTGTTCTCAATTCATTCTCCACCCAGCCTGTATTTGTGCTTTAGGTGGTTTCAGTCCCTGACTTTGCTGCTGACATTGCCTGGGGATCAGAGAACGTTGGGGTCCCATGGGGAACTCCAGGGTATACAGAAGTGGTGGCAGCACATCCCAATCTCCTCCCAACCACCTCACCTTGAGCAGCAGTGATTTAAGGGAAAAGAGAAAGATGAGTGAAGAAGGGAGGGAAATATCTTCACTGCTCAGAGGGTACACATGGAAAATGCCCCCATGGGTGCTTCATCTGGGTTGAAGCTGTAGAACATTCCATTACTGCTGCTTCTGCAGCAGTGAGTTTTCCCCAGGGCAGGTAGTTGGGAAGCGTTAATTCCAGCCTCCACTAACAACCTGTACCTGTGCTGCCTCTGCTAGTTTGCTCCCATCAGGGCAGCTCTGCTCTGCCAAGCTCTGTCCTGCATACCAGGGAGCCTAGAAGGTTATTTCCAGGGGGGCTCTGCAGTGCCCGACTTGAAAGGTTTGTGAGGTTCCAAAGCTGAGCAGGAGAGGGCAGCAAAACATAGAGGTTGAGAGAGAGGAGATTCCCCCTTGAAGATCTTGCGGCAGTTCGTTTCACAGCTTCAGGAGGGGGTGCGCTGATGTGGAGTAGGATTTGTGGTGGTCCACAGGCCTGACAAACCTGCTGGGGTGGGCAGTTTGCTGCAGCTCCCACTCAGAGCAGTCCTGGGGACAGGTGATCTGCACCAGAGCGATGCTTCTTGCTCCTTTGAGAATGGTCAGATGTGGAAACCTTGATCACCTGCAGAGAATGATGTGTAGGAGTCAACTGCCTCAGAAAACAGCAACATTCCCCATTAGAAATCTGAATATGGAGAAGGAGGTACCTCTGTTCCTTCTTGTCCCAGCCAAAACTGATAAAGGGGAGAAGATAAGAGTGAAAGTTTCAACAAAATAAAAAACAACCCAAGATCTTGGCAACAGTGGGAAGAAACAAAGTCCATATAACAATTGGTGTGGAACAAATGAGGAGAGTTGAGGAATGCAGTTACTGTGGCAACCTGGTAATAATAGATAACAGCAGCACAGAGGTGGAAATAAAAGTGAGAACAAGGAAAGCATCTAGAAATACAAATATGTTAGTCAAGATTTGGAGCAATAAAAAGCTTGTCAGGGCATTAAAACTCACACAACAACATTGTTATGCTACTGGTGGTTTATTTGGTGGAAAGGTGGTCAGAGACAACTGCTCCTGAATAAAAGAGCAGAGTTTTCATGCATGGTGTGTATGGAGAATATTAAGAGTTAAGTGGGGAGAAATGGTTATAAATCTGAAAGCACAGGGAAGATCAAGGTATCAGAGCATCCTGAAATCACACCCCAGGGCACTGGGAAGCACCAACTGGGATATGCAGAAAAGGAGAGGGGTTTATTGCACTGGGACTGTGGTAGTAATTAACAGGGGGATTCCCAGGGTTGTCTTCATGGGGGATACAGAGTGGGACACAGTGTTATTCACAGCCCTGGCTTCAAGCTTAGTATCTTAGTCCTTAGATTTCCAGGTGGAGACTGAGGCTGCCTCTCCTGACTTCCAGGCATCAGACACCAAAGGCAAACCTTCAGCAAAGATCCTGTTCCCACTTCACAGACTGTACAGATCTTCTTTAGCTCTGGTTACTGGGATTTGTTCAGACCAAAAAGCAACATGAGGGCTGGAGAAACTCTCAGAGGGCTGGAGCACCTCTGCTATGGAGACAGGCTGAGAGAGTTGGGATTGTGCAGCCTGGAGAAGAGAAGACTCCAGGGAGACCTTATGGTAGCCTTCCAGTGCTTGAAGAGGACCTACAGGAAAGCTGGGGAGGGACTGTTTACATAAAAACTGGAAGAGAGGAGATTTAAGTTAGACATTAGGAAGAAATTGCTTAGTGTGAGGGTGGTGAGACACTGGCAGAGGTTGCCTAGAGGAGTGGTGGATGCCTCATCCCTGGAAGAGTTTTCAAGGCCAGTTTGGATGGGGCTTGGAGCAACCTGGTCTAGTGGGAGGTGTCCCTGCCCATGGCAGGGGGGTTGTTACGAGATGATCTTTAAGGTCCCTTCCAACCCAAACGACTTTATGATTCTATGAGATAAAACACCCTGGGGTTAAGACTGGTAGAGATACATTGCCACCACCCACTGGCCCCATGAGGAGGTTATTCAGAACAAGGCTGGTCAACCTTCCGGCAATATTCCTTGGTCGTCTTCACATCCTCACAAGGGTTAATGTGAAAATTAACCTAATTGCTGTCATGGTTTTCCATCACTTTGACCTACAAGTCAAAAACTGTTTTCTGTGGATGCTGTGGAGAAACAATACCTGATTTTCCAAGCAAGGAGGCTGGGTGACTTATTCCAATGCAAGGGGAAGGTTGTACAATGAGGCCCTGTAGATCAGCAGGAAAAAGGGCAGCCATGACCAGGCAGCAGGCAAATTAATTGTCCTGGCAACTGAATGTGATTAGACACTGTCAGTCTAGCACATTAGTTCTGATGACAAATAAATGCTCTCTTCTGTGGGAAAAACTGCCATTGTGAAAATTGCTTTTGCTGCAAAATGAAACTTTGGTGAAAAAAAAAAAAAAGCCATCAAAACCACCAGTGATTGTCCAAACATGATGTGAAGTAATCAATACTATTCAGAGAAAATATGAAATACACTGTTTTTCTTTCATCTCAGCATATTTTCAGATGGTCCAAGGAACTGTTACTCTAACAGGCAAATATATAAACACAGTATTGAACAGATTGTAATATAAAATTAGGGAGAAATAAAACAGAGTAAGAAACTGCTTTACTGAAACAAAACGTTTTGACATCAGAATGAAATGAGAAAGTGAAAAAAAATCCCTGTTTGTCCAATTTTCCTGCAGAAATTGCACCAAAATCGACACATTTCAGCACAATGTCGTTTGCAGGTGGAAAATTGTTGTGTGACAAATGTTCCCAACTTGCTCTAAAAATGCCACACCTGAAGAGTGGCATCTTTGTGGCCAATGGAGTTGGTCAACTTCGGGAAGGGACACATCAGCTTTTGCAGCTCGGCTGCCCATGATGTGTATCCTGCCTCTTTAGCATCAAGGATCTTTGTGAACAGCCTTTCCCTCATCTAGCAGCAAAGATGATGAGACACCAAAGCTATTCTCTGATGTTTCAGGCTTGGTGGAGTCTTGCCTTGCCTTTGCCTGACTGAAGTTTCCAACGTGTAATGTCTTGGGTTTGGTTTTTTGGTTTGTTTGTTTTGGGTTTTGATTGCTTGTTTTTGTTGTAGTTGTTCTTTTTGGTGTTTTTATTTTTTGTGGCTTAGGAATCTGCACTGCCAGAATTGATTCTAAGAAGGAGCAAGTTTAGTGAAGCAGGGAATTTCTGCTGTGGTTGGTACTGTTCTCCTGCCATACTCATCTGAAAGTCAGCTAACATGCTCTTCTGCAGCATTTACAAGCAGGGAGGGAAGGACTGCCCTTTCAGCAACAGTAATATGTAAGTGCTATAATTTTTAATAACAATCTGTATTTCAATACTGCTTGGAGGCCTCAAATAAGATTAGTGGCTCATTTTGTTAAGCTTATATGTAAATACACAGAGTATTTTAGAAAGTAGCCCTTATCTAGACCAACAAGATGAAATATGGCAGAGTAAGAGGAATTTTTATGACTTTCAATTTACAGAAGAGGAAAAATTTAGATTAGGTATGATGATGAATAAAACTGACCAAAATAGACAATTTAGTTTTGGCTCTTTCAGGCCCAGGTGATCAGCTGTCTTGTGAGAGTTTGGTATTTTATAGAGGGTTTAAAGAAGATTACCTTAGTATACTGTTAAACCCCCAACATTTTCCCCCTCCTTGGGGGTGTACAAGGCCAGGTTGGATGGGGCTGTGGGCAACCTGGTCTAGTGGGAGGTGTCCCTGCCCATGCAGTGGGGTTGGAAGTAGATGATCTTCTAGGTCCCTTCCAACCCAAACCATTCTATGATTCTAGGATTACCACTGAAAGAAACTAGAAAACAAGCTATTCACTGGGACATGTTACTGATAACAACTTCCTACTGAAGTGGTTAGATGTTGTCTCAGGAGAGCATTTCTGGGCTACCATTTCCTCTGGATTATGTTTGTGGAATAACAAAAGAAAAATTATTAACACATTAAACAAGGAAGGACCAGTGTTCCATGTCTTTTTTAAATTTATTTTTTTTAACCCTAGCACAAAATGATCTGTAATAACTTGTGTGCATTCTCCTCCAACTGTAGCCACTATGAGCCCGAAACAGCCTGAAGTGTTTGAAATTTCTGTGAGGAATAGTCCCATCAGTTCAGTTCTTTCAAGTCCAGCCTGTGGCATAGTCAGACCCTGGCATGTTTGGTGTGTGCAGCACAAAATACAGCAAAAAAAATAATCCAGAAAACAGAATCAAATACACTCTCACATTCCCACTAGTTCAGCTAGCTCTGTGACATGGCATGCATTGAGAGGTTCAATTTACACATTGACTTTCTGGAGAAAGATTTGTGTCCACGGGTGCCTGGGAACTTCTGTAGAACCCACCTGGAGTACAGTGTCCAGTTCTGGAGCCCCCAACATCAGAAGGACATGGAGCTGTTGGAGTGAGTCCAGAGGAGGGCCATGAAGATCATCAGAGGGCTGGAGCACCTCTGCTATGGAGACAGGCTGAGAGTTGGGTTGTTCAGCTTGGAGAAGAGGAGGCTCTGGGGAGACCTTAGAGCACCTTCCAGTACCTGAAGGGGCTACAGGAAAGCTGGGGAGGGGCTTTTGACAAGGCATGGAGTGAGAGGACAAGGGAGATATGGTTTCAAGCTGGAAGATGGGAGATTGAGATGACATCTTAGAAATTTTTCACTGTGAGGGTGGTGAGACACTGGCACAGGTTGCCCAGAGAAATTGTGGAAACCCCATCCCTGGAAGTGTCCAAGGGCAGGTTGGATGGGGCTCTGAGCAAGCTGTTCTAGTGGGTGGTGTCCCTGCCCATGGTAGGGGGGGTTGAAATTAGATGGTCTTTAAGGTCTCTTGCAACTCAAACCATTCTTTCTTTCTATGAAATCCTGTCTTTGCATTCCTGTCCCTTACCCCTGTCTGTCTTTGGACATGTTACTTGAGGCTACCTCAAATAAAGCCTTTTGGAGGTAGGGGAATTCCCTTCACCTGTATGTCTCTTCACCATGCAACTTCTTGGTAGTTAAACTATTTTGTTCCTTTGCTCTAGGAAATGTGAGTTCTTTGTCCCAGAAATATCTCTGAAGCACAAGTCCCCATGGCCCCAGAGAGGACACTGCTGCTGTTCCCTGATGGCCTTCTGCTCTCTGTCCCAGCAAGTCTGGTTTTTATGTGACATGAGCACTTGATCTGGAAAGGAGAACTCAGCCTCCTGAAAAGGGAAGGTATGATCAATCTTTCTAAAAGGCCAGTTCACTCTGTGGCAAGGATAAATCAGCCCTGTTGCTCAAAAAAAGCCATTAGATGAACAGGTGAAATGTTTAGGAATGGAGAGCAGGAGAATCAGTGACTGTCGTCAGTGGCATTCATTAGACCTATGTTTCCTGCAAAAACTCATCTCTCTCCAGCTTTCCCTTCTCTTAAGGAGAAATAGTGTCCCAGCAACTCTGTAAGGAGGAAGACATAGGTACCAGTTAGTTTAGAATTCTTTTCTACATTCATATTTGGAACATGTTTTATCTTGACTGAAACTGAATCTTGAAGGAAGTTCTTTAGTGTGAGGGTGGTGAGACACTGGAACAGGTTGCCCAGAGAGGTTGTGGAGGCTCCATCCCTGGGGGTGTTCAGGCTCAGTTTGGATGGGGCTCTGAGCAACCTGGTCAAGTGGGAGGTGTCCCTGCCCATGCAGGGGAGTTGGAACTTGATGATCTTTAAGGTCCCTTCCAACTCAAACCATTCTATGATTCCATGATTCTATGAAATAACAATACCACCACCAGCCAATTCCCATCTAGCTTCCTGCTCCCCCAACAGCAAATGTGCAAACTGAAATGGCCAATTCTTAACTACTTTTCCATTCTGTTAAGGTTACAGAGACCTCAGGTTTAAAGTTTAAGGCAAGCAGAGCCCCAAGACATGCTGGAGACAGAGGAGGACAAAGTTGCCACAACTCCTATTATTCCTCTTCCCTTTGATAAGCTCCCAAAAGCCATGTTTTTGGTGCATACCTAGAAAATGAAACCAAATAATTCACAGAATCACAGAATTGCCAAGGCTGGAAAAGACCTTTAAGATCATCAAGTCCAGCCTATGACCAACACCACCACACCATCTAGACCATGGCACTAAGTGCCACATCCAGCCTTGCCTTGAACACATCCAGGGATGGTGCCTCCACCACTTCCCTGGGCACTCCATTCCAATGTCTAATCACCCTCTCCATGAGGAAGTGCTTCCTAATATCCAACCTAAACCTCCCCTGGAGCAGCTTCAGGCTGTGCCCTCTTGTCCTGTCACTGGTTGCCTGGGAGAAGAGCCCAGCCCCCACCTGACTACAACCTCCCTTCAGGTAGTTGTAGAGAGTGATAAGGTCCCCCCTGAGGCTCCTCTTATCCAGGCTAAAAACGCCATCTTCCAAAAACATAGTTAAAAAAATTCAAAACTTTTGAGCTGTCAAGGGGTGATGGAGCCTCAGAGGAAAAAGGAATCACACTGTGGCAGGTTAAGTTGTTCATCCTGGACCTGTGATGTAGGCAAATGTTCCTGAACTGTTCATAAACTGAAGTTTCTGTAAAGCAACCCAAAGGCACAGTGTTGGTAAGTCAGTCAAGAAAATATCTTCCTAAAAATCCAGCAAAATCCAGCTTCCAGTTGTGATGTTGTTTTTTTTCTCTAATAAATGAGTGCTGATATTTTGTTTTCTGCAGGGCTTTGGGGATCAGTGCAGAAAGCAAAATCAATTTAACTAACTGGGACAAAATTGCAGGTTTATTCCTTAACAAACAAAACAAAATATTCAAGCTTATGGCTAGTAGCAATGGTTCAAGAGGGCTTGAATCCTGGTAAGGTCTCTGGAGACAAAACTTTTCTGAAGAAACAGAAAATAGCAACAGGCAAGAATTTCCTCTCTACAGAGAAACAACACTCAATCAGTTTTAGCAGATAAAATGTTTTCTTAACTCCTATGGCATTTCCCAATTGGTGAATGTTTCCAAAATAGAGATAGTTAAAATATTATCTCTTTCCCACAGGTCTTTTTGGCTTATATTCTGGCTTTGTTGCAGTTGTGACCCAGTCAGTTAAATTTATAATCTCACCTCCCCACCATCTATGTTGAGATGACTAATTAACGTGGCTGCCATCTGTAATTGCAGTAAGGGATATCTCGCACTGTCACGTTGTGTTTTGATGTATTTTGCTATCATTTTGAACCAGGGATCTGAAAGAAGACAAATATTATTGTGCTAGTCAATATTTTTGTTCAGCTGAAGAAGAGGAAGAAGTGATCTCAGGTTATCTTAGCTCTGTTAATTAAAACGCTGGGAGTGATGCAGGATGCTTTTCCACCAGGTTGCCTCTTGAAAATTATTTTTGATTATTAAAGACCAGATGATGGCTTTACAAGTAGGAAGATGGTCAGAAAAGAGATGACCAGAAACTTGCTCTGTTTTTTCTTAATTTGTCTTCAAGGAAATGGGCACAAACCCACAGTTTTCTCTCAATATTTGTCTGAAGTAATAACTCCAAATTTATCAAACAGAGAAAAGTTACAAAATGCATTTTGTAACGAATGCCTGGGGAATCAAGTTTCCTTCAAGAACCTGTTTTTAGCTGTGTCAAACACAGCACTTCTCAAATCCATGGCAACTACAGCCACCAAAAGCAGGGCTCTTCACCAGCAATCAATTCACACAGAATCACACACAATGTCAGGGGTTGGAAGGGACCTCTGAAGACCATCGAGTCCAACCCCTCTGCCAGAGCAGGACCAAAAACTAGGGCAGATCACTCAGAAAGGCATCCAGATGGGGCTTGAAAGTCTCCAGAGAAGGAGACTCCACAACCTCTCTGGGGATCTCATTCCAGTGCTTTGTAACCCTCACAGTAAGGAAGTTCTTCCTCATGTTGAGGTGGAACTTCCTGGGTTCGAGTTGGAGTCCATTGCCCCTCATCCTATCACTGGGCACAAGTGAAAAGAGGTCATCTCTGCCTTCTTGATGCCCAGCCCTCATGTATTTATAGACATTAATTAGATCCCCCCTCAGTCTTCTCTTCTCTAGACTGAAAAGCTCCAGGTCTCTCAGCCTTTTCTTGTAAGGCAGGTGTTCCAGTCCCTTAATCATCCTTGTAATTGTGTGCAAGAACCCTCTGGCACAAGGACTTCAGCTTAGATTCCCAGCAAGAGACATTGTGCCTTGCCAGCCTTCTTTCATATATTGTACTTTGGATTATTTTAAATTCTGTTCGAAATGTCGAACTTGTGAGGAAAAAAAGCCACAGAGATGCAAAAAAGAAAAATTAATCCACCATATCTAAATGGCAGAGACTTTTTTTCCTCAACGAGAAGAGGGGAAGTTTGGCAGGCACCCCAGACATCAGTCTGAGCCTTGAGTTGCTAATGAGAAAAAATTGTGTAGACCAATGATGTGCACCTACCTCAACATCATCTGGGAGTCCAGAGGAAATATGGGTATTTATTTAAAAAAACAAACAAACCAACAAAACAGAAAGAGGAAAAAATGAAGTATTCAACTAACTGAATGCTATTAAAATTTTAATCTGCCAGTCCTGGAGACAGGGCAGAAATTTCAATAGTGTAAGATTTCACTGCTTTGCAACTTTATCTCCATGCTTTCCAGTGGGTGATTATGGACCTTTATTGACCGTGGACTGTTTTTTCCCAGTGCTGAAGGAAAGACAGCCAGGTCAAGAGGTAAAAGCACGTCTGTTTTTATGAAAAAAAGCAGACATCTGGGGGAAACAAGCTTTTGTGTTGTAAAGCTATTACGCAGTAGCAAGCTAACGCCTGCTGCCCTTACTCGTGGAGGAAGTCCTTAATGTGTGAGCTGTGTTGCTTTACTCAAGTTTTTAATTTATCTTACTGTCACAGTGGCCACCAGCAGTACTTCAGCAGGGCTTTCAACGTCTGGTGCTCACCTGAAGCCTGTCAGCTACACCACTCTGCTGCTGGAGACACTCTGCAGACTGCCTGCCTTTCTTCTCATTCAGTCTCATTTTTGCAGCTTTTCCATGCTGAGCACAGCCTCTGCAAGCTTAGGTTAGCCACCAGACTTTATGGTCTTCATTAATGGGTCCCTTCCAGCTTGAGTTCCTTTATGATCTAAGGTGCCTTCCCTTTTCTGGTATGCAGTGTGGGTTCTTCATGTCTTCAAAGACCATGAGTTGTGCTCATACTTTCCCAACAGTGAAGCTACCAAGGTGAAAGACTTAAATACTGAAGCTGCATTCTCTTGTTTTTCTCTCTTCTCTTCCTCTCTTAGTGGCTCTTAATCTTGTCTTCAAGCAGGTGAGGTCAGGTTTCAGTGGTGGCAACTCACAACTATCTAAATATGGTTTATGAACTATCCTATGAACTATCTTCACTGAAGAAGAATAAAATATGGGAATTTCTGACTTACTGAGACAGGCTGAGAGAGCTGAGACTGTCCAGCCTGGAGAAGAGGAAACTCAGGGGGATCTTATCTTGATGTGAGGAGGTTAAGAAGACAAAGCCAGATGCTTCTCAGTGGTGACAGAAAAGGCAGAAACTGAAATACAGAACATTCCATTTAAGCATAAGCAATTACTTTGTTTTGGGTTCTGTTTGGTTTTGTTCTGGTTTATTGTGAGGGTGATCAAACAGTGGAACAGGCTTCCCACAGAGGCTGTGTGTCTCCCTTCTTGAAGATATTAAAAACTCAGCTAGGCAAACTCCTCTAGCTGACCCTGTTTTGATCAGAGGGTGGGAGTAGGTGTTTTCCCTGCTAACCTCAACAATTCTGTGATCTTCCCGTAAGAACACATCAAACTATTTGAAAGCAGAGACTCTTTATACTTGAGGATTAAAGCAGGTAAATGAAAAGAGGGAAACTGTTAAAACTAAGGTTTCATCTAACACTCTTTAGTTTAAAAAAAGCTTTTTTTTTCCTCTCTTTTTGTATGCTTAGTCAGGCATTGAATGGGTTAGGAGTATAGTAATGTAACAATACTCTTTATAGTCCCTTGTGTACAGCAAACATAAGGTATTTCATCTTGAGAGAGAAAGGATCTGGGCACTTGTCCCTCAGTAAATCCATGGAAACTTCACTCTTTCAGCCCCTCAGCACTTTTCTCCTGGAGTCACAGCTAAACCAGTACCACTGCGTGTGAGCACGGGCACTGCCTGCAGGGCAGACTTTATTTTGGAAGAGACCTGAAAAAGATTTTGTAGGTCTTTTCCCAAACACTCTCATGTCGACAATGAGTTTTGGTCCAATTCCAGTAAGGTTCAATCCAGAACTAAACAAGCAAATAAACACACAAAAAACCCCACAGCTTTGTGGTTCCTTCCTTGTCTTTGAGCCTGTACATATTCTTATATCCCTGTCTATGCATATTCTTTTACAAGTGTCCAGAAAGCCAACACTTCTCTTTATTTGGAGGTGATTATATTCTACTGAGTGATTTAAATTAAAAAAAGGTGAAATTTAGGAACTGGAGAGAGGTTTTCTGCTTCTATATCTGTTGTTAGTAATCCCTTCATCCATCATCAGTGTTGTGGCAGTACACAGAGGATGAAGGACTGCTGTTCACAGTCTGCTTCTCTTCCTTTGCCTCCTCTTGATAACCTGAATTAATTTATCTGTGACGACAGTATTTTTCCGGGATAAATTTGGAGTGTAAGCCTCTTTCCATCACTGCTGGTAAATGTACTGCCATCAGTGGACCTGAATTGCATCATACAACTACTTTCAGGGAATTCTAGAGTCAATAACCATCCATCATCCTGGCAAAGTCTCAGCCCTTACATCTCTGTTAACTACAGCTGTTGCAGCTCTGCAGCAGAAAAATGGGCTTGCTGAGAAGGTCTGATCCATTTTTCTAAGAGCTTTAAAGATGATGATGAGAGTCTAAAAGCATAACCAGCATTCGTGACACCAGGAATGAGCAGAAAGCACTGGCAGGAGTTGGTGTCATCAGATTTTTTCAGTGGGAATGTGGGGTGCTACCAATCTGAATGGTATAGAGGAGAGGTTCTGCTAGGACTTTATAAGTAGTATCAAGCAGAGCTCCTGGAATTTTCTTTATTGGGTGGTGAATATGTCACAGTGATAATGCAATCTCACAGTCCTCCCTCCACTTGAAAGGGGAAGAGGAGCTACAGTGAGGTGGTCACTGAAAGTCCTGTTCCCACAATGGACCCAACAATGGTTTCTAGCTGCTCAAGCAAGAAACCAGTGGTCTGGCTTGGGCTTATTTTCTGGCTATTCATGAGGTGGAGCTAGTTGTCATTGAAAGGGACAAACTGGTGACATGGTGGAATGATGATGCTTTTATACCAAGCAGAGAACAATGAGGAGGAAACACTTTTCCTGTGTCCTATCCTTCCACTGATACCCTCTGCTTCCCATTGGACTGGTTTGCTAGAGACAATCATTCAGCAAGCACATTAGTTTCTTGGATTTTTTGTTTATTAAACATAAGGGATGTGTTGAGAGTGACTTAGGTCCTGTCTTCAAGGAGGGAAGTTCCTAAAATCAGCATGATCACCAAAGCAAATGATGGGAGGGTATGTCAGAGAAGAACCATTTTCTCTATGACCTGTCCTTATACACCTCTTTAACTACCCTGTGTTTGCCATACCCTGGAGTAGGACACCAGGAGCTCTGGTCTGGGCCTGTAGAGATGTTCTTGAGTCCTTCCAAGGCTTAACACAAATAGCCAAGTACTGTGAAGCCAATGTGCAGGGTTTGTGTTGTGTGTGACAGGCATCTCGACCCCTTCTGCTTCCAAGAAAGACTCTATCTCCTCCAACATCACCTCTCCTCTAACAGGAATCCATCTAAAAATCCCCCCAAAACACAAAGCAATTTGAAAGTTCAGTCTCCAGAGCAATGTCAATGGCAAAGTCGGTAGGTTGAAATCTTCCTCAAAATATATTCATCTAGTATTTAGTCTTTGAAGAGTTTGAAATATAGCATGGTGTGTTCAACATTTTATTAAGCATTAACCATGCCTAACATGGATGTCAGCCATTTACAGAAATCTTTACTTAAGAAATTATTTCCCACTTTAAATTCCAACAGAAATGGAAATTTGGAGCTGAGAGAGACATTTCCTTTTATGAAAATGCTGTTACTGGCAGCCCTTAAAGGTGGGATCAAGGGATTTAATAAATGCCATTTACTTTTTATTATTGCTCAGAACTGGAGCTACTTTGGAGTGAAATGGGTATGTGCTGTGGGAAAGTGCTGCCATAAATCTCTCCCCATCAAATTAATCTGCCCCTGAGAGGTATTTTAGAGCAGTGTTTTGAAAGGGGAAGGGTAAATCTAGGCGGTGGTTTGCAGGAACCATGTGTGTCTGTGCCCCTTTGCTTCTTTAATGCAGTCAATCACATCTGGTTCTTAATGTCTGATGTTGTCCAGTTGAACTGTCTGGGAACCATTCTCTCTGATGTCTTCCTAAAGAAAACTGATTAATTAACACATTTATTGAGTGTTGCTGCAAGGCTGCAATGAGTCTTTGTTGTGCAGAGGGAAGATAGGCCGTGTTCCAAGTCATTCCTTCAAAGCACCATCTGTAAATTTTAGCTGTGTTAGTTAAAGGCTGCAATTCTCATGCAGTCAAGGGTAGTTTTCTCCTTCTTCATTCTGTACTGAAAGGTAATTTTTTGCTGTTTGTAGAACATAAGGGCATCCAGAAAATTACATAGTTACTAAACAGAACACATGGGGAAGAGATGTCTCCAAGGAAATTTAGTTTAGACAGAATCAGTGCCAGGATTTTTCTTGCAGAGGGGCAGGATACAGGTTGGAACAGCCCCCAGTGTGGCAGGCAACAATGAGTCTCCTGGAACCAAGAAATACAGAACTTGTAGGAAGAAGTGGTGGAGAAAATGCTGAGCAAAACACACCTGCTACTGGAATTGCTGATCTGTGTCATTTGCAACATCCTGAGGAAGATTTTGGTGTGGTGTGTGGGGCTTTTTTCCCTTCAGCAAATTGCTCACAAGCCTGCTCTAGTTGCAGGATTCCTGCCAGGACCTCACGAGCTGAATGGACCCGCCAGTATCTCAGCCTCTGGAGTCCTCCACTCCAGTGCTGAAGGCTGGGCAACCTGGCAGGCAGAAAACCAGGCTTCCATCCTCCTCTGGGGAAGAAATAAACATTGAGGTTTCATTATGAATTGCAATTTGTCCTCATTTGGAAATGTTTGAGTCTCCCATGGGTTCTGCTTCGGGTCTTCCTAGATTTTCACTTAATGTAGGCCAGGAGTGGTCTGCTAAAGTCATTGTGTCCAACAGTTGGTAATAGAAAGCTAGTGTAGAAATCAGGTAAGAGTATTCAGTCTAGATCCTTCTACTTTGAAATGTTTCCCAACATCTTCTCACAAATGTAATACTTTTAGTGGCAAAAACCTAGGGCATGATGACATATAGGTTGCAGCAATCCCAAGCACAATTACAGGTTGGGTGGACAATGGATTGAGAACAACCCTGAGAAGAAGGACTTCAGGGTGTTTATTGATGAGTTCAACATGAACTGGCAATGGGGGCTTCCTGCCCAGAAAAGATGCATCGAAAGAAGTGTGGCCAGCAGGTCAAGGGAGGGGTTTCCACCCCTTTACTATGGTCTTGAGAGACCCCACCTCAAGTACTGTGCCCAGTTCTGAGGCTCCCAATATAAGAAGGATGTGGAGCTGTTGGAGTGAGTCCAGAGGAGGGCCACAAAGATTGTCAGAGGGCTGCAGCACCTCTGCTATGGAGACAGGTGGAGAGAGTTGGGTTTGTTCAGCCTGGAGAGGAGAAGGCTCTGAGGAGGCCTTACAGCATCTTCCAGTGCCTGAAGGGGCTACAGGAAAGCTGGGGAGGAACTTTCTACAAGGGCATGGAGGGATAGGACAAGGGGGAATGATTTTAAACTGGAAGAGGGGAGATTTAGGTTAAACATTAGGAAGGAATTCTTGACTGTGAGGGAGGTGAGACACTGGCACAGGTTGCCCAGGGAAGTTATGGCTGACCCATCTCTGGAAATGTTCAAGGGCAGGTTGGATGGGGCTTGGAGCAACATGGTCCAGTGGGAGGTGCCCCAGCCCACACAGGGGGGTTGTTATGAGATGATCATTAAGGTTCCCTCCAACCCAAACCATTCCAGGATTCCACACAATATTTATAATATTACAGCTGCAAACTGGAAGGAAGTTGGGCAATGATGGAAAATGAATGGGTAGATGCCAGTTTAACTGAGATGAGAACGTGGTCTTTGAGCTTAGTGTCACCAACATGCAGACAAGCAGTCTGGGGAGATGGCTTTCCCCTTTGTGCAGTATGTTTGGAAAATGAACAGGTTTCCTTTTTTGGGAAGTTTTACTTGTATAGTGACAGAATCAAACACTGCTGGCTCCAGATTCATCTCACTTTGTTGTGGCAGAGAAATAGGGCAATATATGCAAAGATATTTAAGTGTGCCTTAGGAAACAGGAGTCTTCCTCTTTCTAAAAAGAGCTAGGGAGAGGACTTTGTACTGAACAAAGCAACTAATAAGCAATGAAATCTCTTTTGCCCTAAATGCTGCTGCAATTCTACAGTTGAGAAGTTGGAGAGCTTATAGGCTGTCGAAAAGAAAATTCAGCAGTTTCATCGTCATGGTGCCTCACCCCTAATATATTCATTGCTGCCTTTCAGATAACGACGTGTTCTGATCACCCTTGCAGGCAATGTACCTTGTACAAGGAGGGGACAACAGGCACCACCGTGGAGCTAAGCTGCCTGGCTGTGCAGCAATCAGCTCCTGAAAGCTGAATCCAATGAATGGCTTCCATCAGATGGCTCGGAATCAGGCAGGAATATAATTGAACAAGAGTAATAATGTACTTATTGATCCCTTCAAGGTCTCCGATTTCCTTGAAGGCAGAGGAAGTAATGAGCCTTGAGGAGCAATAATGTACCTGTGGTATTGAGATAATGGAGCTCCCAGCTCTGAAATGTTTGATTTCTGCTACCTCTGGAAATCTCCTCCTCCCTGTGGCATGGAATAACAGCAAGAGGGAAAAGCTAGGCTGCATCTTATCAAAGACAAGCATTTGCAGCCCCTGATTGCATGTGAGTTAATGATCCAAGCACTTGATACGGCAACTTTAGTTACTGTTTTGTTTGTTCCCCCATTATTGCACTGGGATAGATGCTGTCACCAGATGAGGACTCTGCTAGCCAGCCTGAAGTGAGCTAGCCACAAGTGTGGCTGCTGTAGCCCACAGCTAGGATAAAACATGATGGGGAGCTCTGTGTCCCCCTCAGGTCATCATCAATATTTTGGCTCAGATGAGAAACAGCCCACTTAAAGTGTGCTCTCTACAGCTACCTGGAAGGAGGTTGTAGTGAGGTGGGGCTTGGTCTCTTCTCCCAAGTAACTGCTGATAAGATGAGAAGAATTGGCCTCAAGTTGAGCTAGGGGATGTTTATATTGGATACTAGGAAAAATGTGAGTGGTGAAGTATTGGAACAGGCTGTCCAGGGAAGTGGTGGAGTCACCATCCCTGGAGGTGTTAAAAAAACGTGTAGACGTGGTGCTTCAGGACATGGTTTAATTGGCATGGTGGTGTTGGGTTGACGGTTGGATTTGATGATCTTAGAGGTCTTTTCCAAACTTAATGATGCTATGCTATGAAGGATGGGAGGTGGTCACTGTGAATTAAGGGCAGGAAGACCATGAGGTCAGAGGGAGATGGTAACAGTTGTGTGAAAAATCAGTGGTTACAGCATCCAGGCTGCAAAAGCCATATGCAAAGTGCTGCACCTGATTCGAAGTGACCACACTTCAAAATGAAAAGTGATTCCAGACAATTAATTTGTTTCCTGTCTGCTCCTAGTTATATAGTTTGTTGATGTAGCCATAACCATACATTTGAATATTTGGCCCTTGTTCAGCACTTTTGGTCAAACGGTGCTTGGATATTTGATGTCTAGTGAAGAAAGACAGCCATCCTCCTTCCCTTACAGGTATGGTTACAGAAAAAGCACCATTGCCTCTCAACTTTATGCTTATGGCTTCTCAGATGGTTACTCCTGGATTTGCTTTCATGTCTCAGGTGGTAACAATAATTGGAGGGTTTCCTAAAGACCAGACACTGGATAAGATGAAGTAGAATTGGCACTGGCTTACTGACCCTTGGCTTTTAAGAAGCCCTGGTGGTTTTTGAGAACCAGGGTCACCTAGCACATCGCCAGTGTCCGTATGTCTAGTCCCTGTCACCTTAGCTGGAAAGTTGTGTTAGGGATCAACTTTTTCTCTTGAGTTTCTGCACTGTCTAGCCTCTTGTCTGTACTCAGAGCAATTAATTGCTCACAAGAAAGGCAATTTCCCATATTCTGCTTCTGCCCACTATGGTACCATGTGAACATCCTCCCTATGAAAGCAGAGCAGTAGTCAACCCTTCAGGACTGTGTGAATTTCTTTAGCGTAAGCCTCAGGGAGAGACTCTCCACCCTTCCTTTGGGATGAGACTTGGATAAGAGCAGGCAGGTTGCACTATGAGTTAATTGGGATGATGTCTGTTTCTTAGTTGATCCTGGGATTGACCAAGTCTTAAACATGGCTAGGGATGTGACACAGCTATTGCAAAGTGGTTGCTCAGCTACTGATGTGAGGTTGCTGGATCAGTCATAGCCCATCATCTGTACTCAGGCCACCCTTCACCCATCAAGGCTCTGTCCCATGTCTTCTCATCTCTCCTAGTGATATAAATAATGAGTTTATCCAATTTATCTTTATATAAGAATGGAAAACTGAGACTGACAAACCAGTCAGAGTCTTCTAAGCAATGACCTGCACTTCCTTCTGCTTGATGAGACTAACCAAACTACTTGAGGTAATTTGGAGTGGTAATCCTTGAAGAGTATCCTCAAGGATGCCTTGAGGAGCATTTTGGAGTGGTAATCCTTCCTTAGTTAAAAATAAGGACTCTTCAGGAAACGGAAAAAATACACACAGTTTTCCCAACAGTGATTAGATGTTGAGGTTTAGTTGTTTGGTGGGTTTATTTGGTTTTGTTGTTGTTTTTTTTTTCTTCTTGCCTCATACTGACATTTCAATTCATGTTAATTTATATAACTTGAAAAGCCCAAATAAACCACTTGGGCAGTACTGAAGAGAGGGTGAGTGTAAGGAAATTAAAATTATAATGTTGATGTCTGTGCTAAGATAGCACTTGAGACACAAAGCATTTGCAATCACTGTAGCATGCATCTAGTCTCTATGATACTTAATTAGTTTTTCAACAAGTGGTATGAATTCCTTTGAAAATTTGTGGACCTTTGTTTACTGCCAACCAGCCTCCTCGTGCCCACACAATAAATAATCATAGAGCTGGGGCCATCTGGTAACCTGAAAACAGGATGTTTTTCAAGTCTTGATAAAGAAGGATTTAAAAAAAAACAACAAAAAACCACAAAAAAGGTATCAAAACTTGCTCCCTTTTCCCCAGTTATTCCAGATAGAAAGAACTGTGGGAGGTGTCTTCAGATGGCTGGTTTAACCTATTGAATTTTCTTTCCTATGGTACCAATAAAAAGTTTGCACTGACAGGCAGAAGAGCTGAAGGGAGTGATTTCCAGATTGTTGCCCATGAAGCCACATAAATATTCTGAAATTGGACCTGAACAAGAATTGATGATGGGCAATCAAATTGAAAGCAGTCACAGCCCCTGGAGCTAAAAATCTTGAGAAGAATTAGTTTGAGATATTGATAATGAGACACAAAGAACAGAGATACAATGTTAGTAGAGTCCAGGCTGGCAGATGCTTATCCAAAATTTGTTCCAGAACATGGTAATACAACAGTTAGAGAAGACCAGGATGAATTTCTATTGTCAAAATGTCCTTGTTAATGCTAATTCAACCACTGGAACAGGCTGCCCAGAAAGGCTGTAGTCTCCAACCTTGGAGATACTGAGACAAGGTCCCATGCAACCAGATCTAATCTCAAAGGCCTTTTTGTCTTTTTTTTTTGAGCAGGGGTTTGGACAAGAGGATTTCTTGAAGTCCTTCCTGACTTGAATTTTGCTTTGATTCTGACAACTGTGTGCACACTTCTCAAAGGAGGATGCACTTCAGAAGGTGCAGGGAAGGACAGCAAGGATGACAAAAAATATTTCTTCATAAAAGAAAGCTTTTTGCAGGTTGACCTTGACCTATTGTTGTCTCTATTCTTGAAATCATTCCTCAACACAGACCTTGCTCACCAGGGTGAGCAATACTGATCTACCATGTAGTTGTTTGTATCTATCCAGTGTGTTTGTACAGATACCTGCAGATATGAGGTTATATCAACCATAAGGATCAGCAGGAGATGCACTTCACACTGGAAAATGTACGTAGTTGTGAAAGATGAAAGAGTTGCCCTTTGCTGAGGCAAGAAGTTGTTATTTAGTCAGTCAAGTGCTGGAGATAACTCATGCAGAGAGGCATTTACCTCTCCAAATGCTTGTTTTAATTAAGAGGAGTAGCAAGATTGTCACCTGAATAGAAAACGGATAAACCAAAGCTGGAGAAGAAAGCTAAGTGTGTTTAAATGGCTGGGAGAGCCTGGCTTTGAGGATAGTGGTCCACAAGGATGTGTCCTCCACAGTGAGAGATATAGAAGGAAAGAGTCTTTGTCAAGCTGAATCACTGAGAAGTCTACAGTAAATCAGATGAATAGAGGGAAAGAGGGAGAGAGCTCTCTGTTTGCACATTAACAAGTATTTTTCTTACATTTCTTCATGTAGGTTTTTAATGAACATTTTGTCTTGCCACAGGTCAGTGAGAATGCCAGAAGTCTGGATGGAGTAAAACACCAGTGGCTAAATTAAAAGGGGTTAAAAAAAAAACATCAAAAGCCATTAGATGTAAAGATCATAGCTCTGTTAGAGGAAGTCCCTAATGCAAGAAAATTATCACTGTGTGCTGGCCCTGAGCCAAATAACTGCTCTCAAATTATACTAGCTCTTGCTCCACACTTAAGCTCCCCTTAGTGTTTAATACATAGTTTAATATACGTGTCTAGAGCTGACCTGCTGTGCAAGACATTGCTCATTTCAGATCATTTTCTGGCAGTCACATTGCAGCCAGCACAACTCTGGAAAAACTCCCCAGAAAAGCCCAGAGATGAGAGATGTTGGCAGTGCTCTTGTTCCAGCACAAGCAATGAGTTTGTGGCAGAAGTTGCAAGCTAAGGAGCTTTGTCCAGGATGAACCAAGGAGTTACAGTTTCTCCCCAATGCCTTGGAGGAGCTGGATGTTACACCACTGCAGATGGAATCTGAACTTCTCATCCCAAAGGAGATGGAATGAAATCATCCCACCAGCCAATGTGGAGCTGTAGAGCAAGACTGCTTCCCAGTGGAGTCAGAGGAATCTCTGTGATGCCTTCCAACAGTATTTCAGCACAAAACCTAACCCATTTCCACAGCTGTTAATCTCACATACCAGATCTAAGCGTACTTGAAAGCCTTTAGCAGAGATCATGCAGCCACAGAGATTGCCCTGAGGTCAAATCCTGCTGTGGTGGAGATGAAATATTTGCATAACTTTTAGTTTCAAGGATTTATGTGATACACAGATGCATTCATTCAGGCTGCTTCCTCGGTGCTCCACTGAAGCTGCTGGCCAGGAGAGAAACAATGCAGTATATTTCTAGGAAAGAACTTGATAACCAACCCTAAATAGGCATCTGGTTGGGCTGTGGTAGGGAGTACAGGCACAGTTGCCCCAGAGAGAAAGTCACTAGATGGAGCTGCCCCTCTCCAGGCCTGTGTTCCTGTGATAGGGCATTAGCACATCTTGCATCTGTCATCCAGTTCAACTCCTTGGTCTTTCTGGACCACCTGGGCAGCAAAGTCATGGACATCGGTGATGTGCAGCTAGTTTCTCTCTCCCTGTGGCTGTAGATGGAGATGGGTGGCTGGGACAGAGTGACTGTGGGTACTGTCCACTCACTGTGCATCTTGTAAGAGAAATATATTACCTGCAAGACAACTGTTGCATCTGCTCACCAGATGAAACTCATGGAATCACAGAGTGATTTGGGTTGGAAGGGACCTTAATGATCATCTAGATCCCACAGCCCTGCATGGGCAGGGACACCTTCCAACTAGACCAGGTTGCTCAAAGCCCCATCCAACCTGGTCTTGAACACTTCCAGGGATGGGGGACCCACAGCTTCCCTGGGCAACCTGTGCCAGTGTCTCATTACCCTCACAATCAAAAATTTCTTCCTGATGTCTAACCTAAATCTCCCCTCTTCCAGTTTAAAGCCATTTCCCCTTGTCTTCTCACTCCATGCCCTTGTTAAAAGTTCCTCTCCAGCTTTTCTGTAGCCCCTTCAGGTACTGGAAGGTCTCTCACAGTGCTCTAAGGTCTCCCTGGAGCTTTGTCTTCTCCAAGCTGAACAACCCCAACTTTTTCAGCCTCTCTTCATATGAAAGGTGCTCCAGCCCTCTGATCGTATTCACAACCCTCCTCTGGACTTACTCCAGCAGGTGTCCAACTCAAGAATCACAGAATCATAGAATCATAGAATGTGTGGGGTTGGAAGGGACCATTAAAGGTCATCTAGTCCAGCCCACCCTGCAGTGCATAGGGACCTTTTTAACTAGATCAGGTTGCTCAGAGCCTCATCAAGCCTGACCTTGAATGTCTCCAAGGATGGGGCCTCCACCACCTCTCTGGGCAACCTGTTCCAGTGATCCACCACCCTCATATTAAAGAACTTCTTGCTGATATCCAATCTGATCTACCCTGCTCTAGTTTAAGACCATTGCCCCTCATCCTATCACTACACATCCTTGTAAAAGCCCCTCCACAGCTTTCCTGTAGCCCCTTCAGGTACTGGAGGGCTGCCATAAGGTCTCCCTGGAGCCTTCTCTGCTCCCGGCTGAACAACCCCAGTTCTCTCAGCCTGTCTTTGTAGGAGAGGTACTCCAGACCTCTGATTCTTTTTGTGGTCCTCCTCTGGACTTGCTCCAACAGCTCCACGTCCTTCTTGTGTTGAAGACTCCAGAGCTGTACACAGTACTCCAGGTGGGGTCTTACCAGAGTGGAGTAGAGGGGGAGAATCCCCTCCCTTGACCTGCTGGCCACACATCTTTTGATGCAGCCCAGGATGTGATTGGCCCTCTGGGCTGTGACTGCACATTGTTTGTTCATGTCCAACTTTTCATCCACCAGTACCACCAAGTCTCTTTCTGCTGGGCTGCTCTCTATCACATCATCCCCCAGCCTGTATTGATCGTAAGGATTGCCCCTACCCAGGTGTGGCTCCTTGCACTTGGCCTTGTTGAACCTTATGAGGTTCACATGGGCCCACTTCTCCAGCTTGTTCAGGTCCCTCTGGGTGGCATCCCATCCCTCTGGTGTGTCGACCGCAACAGTCAGCTTAATGTCAAGTAGGAGAAGAAGTTCCTCTAATATTAAACTCAGGGGTAGGAAGCCTTCACATTTGGCTCAGAATTTACAGCTATTGCATTTGTCCTGAAATAGTTATGAAATCAACATTGCTGGCCTTTCTTTTGGCCAACCTTCAAGCAGGACTGACTCCCTGGCGATCTGTCAGGTAAGTCCTGAAGAGCATGAGTTACTGACTGCTGACTGAGATGCCAGGTTACACCAGCAGAGAATGCAGCCCAGGGTAAGTCTGCCCCACTCTGCCTGTGGCACAGTGGTTTGACATTTTTGCACTGCCCACAGGAGATGTGTGGCTATTATATTTCAACAAGATCCCAAACATGGTGTAGAACATCTTGGGATTAAGGTTGTTGCCCTGGTATAAGAATAGTTCAAGGAAGAAAGTAACTGGACTGTTCCTCTCTCCAACAACTTATTTGACTGCACTGCTAGTGTTTGCTTACCAGCTTCTTCTCACCTCCCTTGATCCCCTCCCACACTGACTTCTCTGGATTCCTTCCCAATGTGTATTCCTGTCTATCAGGATGAAATTCGACCTCTGCAAAGATAAAACCTAACAAATTATTTTGGACCCTGCGGCATGGAAAGTTGTCTACAGCTAGCACTTGCTGTGTGCTTGAGTGACCTCTGCCTTTTAGGGAAGCATGAGGTGTATTTTCAAATATGTAGCTAAAAAATTATTGCTTACAGTGCTGGAGGTAACGGAAAACCTTTGTGACCCTGAGTGTCATGAGACAAGTAACTGAGTGGGGCTTTAATTTTGCTGTGCACTCTGTTTTTCCACAAATGGGAAACATGTTAATTTCCTTGAGATGTGCAAGCCCACTGCTGAGGCTTCTGAGATGGTCATTCCCATTTTGATCTGTTTCCTGGGCACAAATGTTCATAGAATCATAGAATGATTTAATTGTTTTGGTTGGAAAAGACCTTTAGGATCATAAGGTCCAACCATTATCCTTGCACCTTGCCAAGTCCACCAAATATTAAAAGTACTGATACACTGAAGGCCTGGATCATGGGTTCAAGTCTGGTTGACATGT
Organism: Hemiprocne comata; assembly: GCA_020745705.1. Lineage (NCBI taxonomy): Eukaryota > Metazoa > Chordata > Aves > Apodiformes > Apodidae > Hemiprocne > Hemiprocne comata. The sequence goes on from CM036587.1 coordinate 161,891,433, forward strand.
CCAGTGGGGCCAAAGCTTCCTCTGGATGTTGTGATGAAGTAGGCTGGCTATTTGTGAAAGAATCACAAGAGTCTGAGCTCATCTTTTCTTGTTTTCCTGAGCCATGTGATGCTTTGCTGAAGGTATCCAAAGAGTTATCATCTGACTTGCCCTTTTTGCATTTTCCTTTTGTATAGTGTCTCCAGGTTTCCCACCTGAAGGCAGATTTCCTAGTCTGGCATTCAAATCTGACCTCTGTCATTCAAATCCCAGTCCTCTTTGGTCTCCTGGGGTGATTAAATATTTTGGGTTTTGGCTCTTTTTTTTTTTTTTTTAAATTAGGTGGGTACAATCTGAAAAGCAAAAAAGGGCAGGGATTACACATGGCTGCCATAACACCCTTTTTGTGGCTGCTGTTACTGACCTTCTGATAATTTTCTGCCACTCAGAAAGACAAGTGTTCCTGATGTGCCTGCTCTCAGGCTACTCAGGTTTTGGTTGTGTTGGTTTTTTTTTTACTTTTTTTTTTTTTTTTTTGGTGTGTGTGTTATTATTATGATTTTGTTTCTGGTTTTGTTTGTTTGTTTGTTTGAATTGCCTGTATTACTTCTCCTAGGTTTTCTTTCTATCTCCTGTCCAGAACTGGAGAAAACTGCCTGGAGAGGGACTATCAGTGGATACAAGTGCACATTTATTGTCTCCTTCTTGTTAAAAATCAAGCAAATTAACCTTTTCAGTGAATTTAGTATGCTTTTATACTCTCAGAAAGAAAGTATCGTATCATTCCTTACTGATTTCATCTGTCAAAATGCACACTGATTGGTTTGTATTTACTTATTTTTCTTCCTGGAACTTTCAAAGCAGTGAAACCATCTCTGTCATCTTTGCTCTTCTGTTCATGAATGACAATCATTAGTTAGAATGACAATCAATGTATCAGAAACATTCTTACGTGTGAGATAATCTTATCCCTGCCCAATATCCCATGGAATGACTACACATCCTAAAGAGATGTTTTCTATTTAGAATTTGCTTTGGGATGTGCCTTTTATAGAAATTACAATTAAAAATTTGAGGAGGCTACAAGGAATCTCACCATGAACAAGGATAAGATACATGTTCAGCCCTCAACATCTGTGAAAGTTGTGTGGATAATATTCCTTTGAAAACTACCAGAAACAGTAATTGGCTTTTGCTGGGTGGTCTCAGAAGTGTCTGAGGGGTGAGAGGGAGCTTTTCTGTGCCTGGAAGGTCAAATTCCTGGTTCCCCAGGCAGCTGGTTCCCCAGGCTGAAATATGAGGCCATGTTAGTTTAGTGTCTGATCAACGTGGATCAGCAGGATCTTGAGCACATAGGATGCAGAGCATAGATTCCTGTGTCACCAATGTTTAAGACTATTATACCTGGGGTAGATCACAACTTGCTTTGGAAAAGCCTCCATTTACTTAGTTGTTGGGAGAGTCTGAGATATTTGGAAAAAGCTTTGAGCTCTGAAGTTTCCACACCACAAACTATGGACCTGTTGAAGACTGCAAGATCACTTTTCAATTATCATCAGAGGGAAAGAATGTCTGTGCACATGCATGCTAAAAAAAAAAAAAAAAATGGATGAGAGGAAAAAAAGTGTGGTTTGGATAGACAGCATTGTCACAGCATATGATTTCTGGTTTGCTGTTAGAGTCGTGGAGTCATCAGTCTTGGAAGGGACCTCTGAAGATCATCCAGTCCAATCCCCCTGCTAGAGCAGGATCAGCTACAGCAGATCACACAGGTATGTGTCCAGATGGGTTTGGAATGTCTTCAGAGAAGGAGACTCCACAACCTCTCCAGGCAGCCTGTTCCAGTGCTCTGTTACTCTCACAGTAAAGACGTTTTTCCTCATGTTAAACTTGAACCTCCTGTGCTCCAGCTTGTGCCCATTGCCCCTTGTCCTGTCATTGGACACTGTGGAAAAGAGTCTGGCCCCATCCTGCTGACACCCCCTTTAGATATTTATAAGCATTGATGAGATCCCCCCTCAGTCTCTTCTCCAGGCTGAACAGCCCCAGACTTCTCAGCCTTTCCTCACAGGGCAGATGCTCCATTCTTCTAATGATCTTTGTGGCCTGTGCTGGGCTCTTTCCAGTAGTTTCTTGTCCTTCATGAACTGGGGGGCCCAGAATTGGACACAGGACTCCAGATGCAGCCTCACCAGGGCAGAGTAGAGGGGAAGTGTCTCTTCCCTTGTTGAAGAGGACACTACTGATGGTATTTGCTTCAGTGGTGAATGCATGTTGCTTTCTACATTAGGCAGAGGAGACAGAAGGGTTGAACCAGTGAGGAAGCTGCAGAGATGCCAACTTACACCTCCCAGAATGACAGGGCCCACCAGAGATGGACTAAGAGCCACTTTACAATGTGAGGGAGCAGTGAAGGCACAAGGAGGAGGCAAATCCTCAGGAACTGCAAGCTGGCAGTTTATGGCTCTGCTCATGGGTATTTCGTGGTTTTTGCATGAAGAGTAATGGTCACTCACAGTGTCTGTGACTCAGAGGAGTCCTAAGCATGGGGCTGAATGTTTCTTGGCAAACACAGTTCCTTTTAGAGCACATTCAGCTTTACACCTTTGATATGGAAAGGAGCTGGGAAGAGGCCACCCTGGGCTCCTTCACTTCCTGCAAGAAAAACAAGAAACACCAGAGGATAAAAAAACAAAGGAGAAAAACCAAAGCTCCATCTAACAAAGCAGGATTTCACCCAGCTTGTCGGGTTGCCTTTGTTTGATGAGCCAATGAGACACATCTGAATGGATCTTGCAGCTTTTTTCTTTGGAACACAGCTTTGTGATCTTCCCTTCTGAAGCTTCTGCCTTGGTCTCCATCTGTTTGCTTACTCATGGAGGGAAAACATATTCATTATTTACTTCCCTCTCTGAAATTACATTTTTGGACTTGATTCATGTCTTTGAAGCTTCTCTTTATGTCCCGTAGAGCTCCAGACTCCTTTATTAATGTACATTTTCCTTCTCTTTAGGAAACTTGATCAAAAGTTAATCACTGGTCACAAATGTATACTCTGTCATTAGATGAACACAGACATCTAGACCCATGAAATTCCTACCAATGCACACCCCAGTCTTGCAGAAACATCTCTGTGATCCATCCCACTGAAATGTAGTTGGTGCCACTGTTCTCTGCATAGTTTTAGGCAGATGCACGTGTCTGAATGCATGCAAAGAAACAAAAAAACCCACAGAGCTGGCTAAGGAGGTAAGTGCCAATGGATTTGTTTTACGGTAAACTGCTCCTGCTCCCTAGCTTGAAAATCACTTGGCTGGATAGAAGCCTCCTTTCTGAGCCACCAGGCTTCATGTACTCTCTTTTATTAGAGAGAACTTCTCCAACTTTTAGGAGAGAAAACTTCTCCCATAAAAACTACAGCAGTAGTGCATAACTCCTCTTCACACACAAGAGAAAGCCAGAGTAGGACAATGTTGATCAGCTCAGAAGAAACCTCTGCCTTGATAAAGAAATCAAGAGTCAGGATTTTTGTCAAATAAGTCAGTGTTCCCATACCCTTGGTATTCCTCATATACTGCCCTCTGGAACTGCTGTCCTCCAGCCTCCTGGACAGGAATTGTCCAGGTTATGAACCCTCTCTTACCCAGGATTTTTTTCATTTGCCTGTTGGATGTTCCACATCCTAAGGCTCTAATTGATTCATATCAGTAATTGTTCTTGATGAAGAAGTTATACTTTGTGAATTCCAGAGCCTTCCACATGAAAATTTAATTCCAGCCACTGCAGTGCAGTAGAGGCAGTACTAAAACCTATGTTCCCTCCTGGGCTCAAAGCCCTGTAGAAGCCATGAGCTCAGCCTGGCTGGAGTTCATTGGGAAAATTAAAATTTCAATGAAAATATATGCAGAAAGCAAAAAAAGTCCAATTTTGTTTCTCTCTGGAAAGCAGTGATATCTTGCCTTAGCAACTAGCCAAATCCAAAGCCTGTAATTTGCCAACAGCCCTTTTCCTAAATTGTTTTTCACTCTGCTTGTAATCTGCATGTAAGGCAAACACGGGATGTCTGTGGGAGGAGCTGTTGACCAGGGCATGGGCAGTCACCCCTGAAGCTACAGCAGAAGCCAGATGGGGGTAGTGGAGCCAAGGTGAGGACGTGGCCAAGTCATGGGATGCAGCAGTCTGAAGGGTAGGGCAGGACCGCAAGGATCCACTGAATCATAAAATTCTTCAGTTTGGAAAAGACCTGTAAGATCATCCAGTCAACCCTTTAACCTAACGTTACTAACCTAGCTCTACCAGCCCACCATGTCCCTAAACACTTTATCTGAAGGAGTTTTAAACAAAAATGGCCCACAAATGGTCAGGACAAGGACTGGAAGGTGTTGGCACCTAGAGCTAGGAGTGGGGCTGAGCAGCCCGGAAGAAGAAATAAAATTTCAGACCACTGAAGAGCTGTGGTAGTCCAACAAGGAACAAGGTTGGAAGTGCAAGAGCTGGATGCAAGGACAACATGTGGATCTAGAGAAGGAAAGGGTAAAGGGACTAAAAGTGTAACTCTGGATCAAAGTGTTTGGAGTTTTAGTTTTATGCTACCTATGATTTTTAGGAACCATTGCCTTGGTGTCCTATTGTCAGTAGCTCCAGAGGGCAGCAGAGGAGGCTGTGGACAGAAAACTGTCCCAGCATGAGAAGTGTGGAGATATGAGCTAGTAGGACAGTAAATTCAATCCAGTTGCTGAACATGGAGAATAAAATAAATGCCTTAGTTACAAACAACCTGTGACCAGTTACAAACCTGCAGGGTTTATTCTGTCTTAATTTTCTTTGTGAAATACTTCTGGATTATAATAGCAGTCCTAAAATAAATTCAGGTGAGTCTGGAGTCTAGCTTCTAAGACAATGTTTTATGGGTAAATAAGGGTCAAAAGTCCATTCTTTCATCTGGAGGACACATAAAAAGTTGGCATGTGTGTGATTTAAATACTCTTACCTGAAATGGGTGATGATGTTCTGTACACTGGTTGCAGTCCCTGGCCCGTGCTTCTCCTCAAATGATATTTAGACATTGTCTGGGCAAGGGTGACTTGAAAAGGGACACAATTGCATCAAGTTAAGATGGAAGTGGTCCAGCTGGCAGAAAATCAGTGCCAAGCATGTGTCCTTCTTACATTTTTACTCTGTATGGCCAAAGCACTGGGTGCAGAACAAGGACGAGTCTGTAGTCAGAGCTTGTCAGGAAGCTTTTAAACATGTTGTTGAGCTTGTGACAACCTCTGAGACCTCTGCAGCTGATATTTGATCTGCATGTCGTGAACTGCCTCTCCTTGCTCTTGTCCTGTTTAATAAATATTCTGAGCATGGACCTGCGTGTGTGATCCCACCACAGCCAGCAGATACGTGCAGGGTCTCACCCCCTGTCCGTGCTGCAGGGAAAGCAGCATAGAGCCCTGAAATGTGAGGCAGATCAAAACCAACCATTGTTTCTGCATGTAAAAGTGCATCTTTCAGAGCCTGGTGACTTGCCTGTGCCCTGCCTGGCTGGCTGCTCTGCTGAGGCAGCTCTTGGACTGAGATGGAAAAGGCACAGGTAACTGCTTGGGTCAACACACCATTCATCATTGGCCTGTTAATCACTGTGGCTGCTTGCTCCCCATCCCCTCCCAACACACACCTCCCTGACTGCATTTCAGGATCTCAGAGACCTATTAAAGAGCCATTTTTAGAAAGAAAAAAAAAAAAAAAAAAGAGCCATGCCCAGCAAGGCTGCATGAAGGAGAGTATTTGCTGCTGTGGTAATGTTTGCCATCAGAGTGACCAGTTTCTTACAAGCCTGAAGGAACATGCTGCAAGGCCAGAATGGTAATGATCAAATTACCATGCTGGAATGGGTGGCTGGGTGGGGATTACACCTCCTTTCTGCGACAAGAAATGTGGCAATGGCATTTGGTCAAACCTAGCACATACGTTGCCTGAAGTCATGGCAGTTTGAGGAAGAGGTGAGGAAAGCCAGTGGGGAAGAGAAGCCTGAATAGTTTGTAAACTGTTAAAGGAGATGCTCTATGCCAACCTGTAAATGTTGCTCTTGTTCCCCCTTACACAAGATGCCTTAAGCCAGCAGCATCTGAGACAAAGATAGTCCAAGTTGTTAGAAGTAATTTTGTATCATACACCTGTTTTGGACCGAGCTCGTGCTGTTTCCTAAGAAAAGACACCTCCTTTAGATAGAGTCCTATCTTTAAGAGGGGCACAACAGATTTTCTAGGAACTCATTACACTTCACAACAAAAATAGCATTTCACAAACCAAGAGAAGCTTTAAAAGCATCTTCTTGAGTGTACGTGTTGGCACTGGCAACTAGGGAAAAAGCATGGACTAGGAGAAAAGAAACAACCTGGACTTTGAAATAGCAGAAAATAAGACATCTTGTTGGTTTTGTAGATGTCTTCCCTTCCCAAATAAAATCTCCTTGTTTTCACCTTCCTGCCATCTCCCAGACCTGACTTTGGGAATCTGATGTTCTTGGTGGAGGACCTGAGGCAGAAGGGACTAAAGCATTACTGGGAATAACTTGGATCTGGTGTCATAGTCCCTGGGCCATCTGAGTGCTTAAAATTATGCTGGAGCTGGATATTGGGTTAATATTGGAAAGAGGGATCTGTGGGACAGGCATGACACTGATTTTTAAGGTAGGGATTTGGATGATATTGGTGAGAAGCAGTGGCACATACTGAAAGCCCAAAGGCTGTTTGTTGGAGTGAGGAGCTGTGTGTTTGTCTGTGCACTGAAGGGACAGGGGGATATTGCCAACATGAAGGATGTAACAGGTCCTGGGATGACATAAGAAAGGCTGTACTGTCTGTGTAGCTTAACGTCCTGTTTCTGACAGTGGTCCAGGGTGATACCAGGTATGAATCATAGAATCAGAGAATGGTTAAGGTTGGGAAGGACCTTGAAGATCATCAGGTTCCACCCTCCCTGCTATGAGCAGGGACATCTCCCACTAGATCAGGCTGCACAAAGCCTCATCCAACCTGGCCTTGAACACCTCCAGGGAAGGGGCTTCCACAGCCTCCCTGGGCAACCTATTCCAGTGCCTTACTGCCCTCATGGTGAACAAGGTAACATATATTTCCCGAAATTACTCTTCTGGCATCCAACCACTTGGTGTTCAGGGATTTCCTGACCTGGAGGTGGTTTCTGTGTATTTTGTAAAATCAGTGGTTCTCTTGGCAGGAAGGTGGCTCTGAACACTCACCACACACTCACCACATATCAGCACCTACAACACCCTGTGGTGGAAAGCTCCCCAGTTTCACGAGGAATCTCTTTGTGTTTGTTTTGAACTTGCTTCATGGGTTGATTGGAAGACTATGTCCTATTCTTACTCTCTTTCTCTGTCTTATCAGCTCTACTAGGGATAAAGTGCAGCAGTGGGAGAAGTAGCTGATGGGCCTGAGGAAGGGTGGGTTCCTCCACCAAATCAGAACAGAAGAGCATGACCAGCCAAACCTTGTTCCTATTGCTTTCTTTGCCAGTGACCTTGGGGAAGCCAGGAGGGATAAAGAGGTGGAAGGATAGAGGAATGAAGGGGTGGAAGGACAGAAAGATGAAGGCATGGCAATATGGATGGATGGAGCAAGCCTAGTGCCCACTTTGTGTGCTCAAGCCATCAGTGAGGCCCACAGTTAACAGTCACTTCCCAGAGCCACAATTTTAAAATGGTTTAAATTCCTGGTGGCACATTCAGTAGAAACAGGGCAGATGGCAACGCTGCTGATGGTCTTTATTAAGGGGTCCAGTGCCCGCTGGACACTGACCTGATGAGGACCAGCCAACAGTGTCCTCAGGATTCTTTGGCTAGATAATGAAAGCATATGCATTTTGGGCTTTTTTCCTTCTTTTATTTTTTACTATGATTTTTTTCCTCTGTCATTGTTTTATTCCAGCCACAGCTGCACATTAGCATTCTTCCTCTTGCCACCCCCTCCTCCCACATTTCCTACCCACGCTGATCCCTTTCCTCACTCTTCCATGAGGTTGCTCATCATCCAACAGTGAAACAAGAGTGACTGCATGGACGGTGGTGTGGAGTTGCTGCTCACCATTACAGCAGTGGAACCAGCAGGACAATGGCAGAAGAAGGGCAGATTTCATAGACTCATCGAGTGGTTTGGGTTAGAAGGAGCCATTACAGGTCATCTAGTCCAACCCCTGTGCAGTGAGCAGGGACATCTTTAACTAGATAAGGTTGCTCAGAGCCCCATCTAACCTTGAATGTTTCCAGGGATGGGGCCTCCACCACCTCTCTGGGCAACCTGTGCCAGTGTTTCACCACCTCCATTGCAAAAAAATTCTTCCCAATATCTAGTCTGAATCTCCCCTCTTTTAGTTTAAAACCATTACTGTTGTTCTATTGGTACAGGCCCTCCTAAAAAGTTTGTTCCCATATTCCTTTTAAGCCCTCTTTAAGTACTGAAAGGCTGCAATAAGGTCTCCCCAGAGCCTTCTCTTCTCCAGGCTGAACAACCCCAACTCTCTCAGCCTGTCTCCATAGCAGAGGTGTTCCAGCACTCTGATCATCTTCTTGGCCCTCCTCTGGACTCACTCCAGGATCTCCATGTCTTTCTTGTGCTGATGACCCCAGAGCTGGACTCAGTACTCCTGGCAGGGTCTCACCAGAGCAGAGTAGAAGGGGAGAATCACCTTGCTGTCTCTCTTTACCCAAGGACCCCGTCCGTGCGCCCGGACACTCCCCCCTTCAGCTGGGAGACCGTGAGAGTGGTCAGGGGAGGAGGGAGGGGGTCGGGTGTTGCACATCCCTTTGCAAATATATATTCCCTTGTCACCAATAATTAAAATAAATCTGTTTCACTTTTCAACCCAGAGAGCCTCTCTTTATCATTTTTCTCCCTCTTTCCCTACCTTGGGGGAGGAGGAGGGGAGGGGTGAATCAAGAGACTGCCAACTCGGTGCCAAACCGACACACTTACTGATTTATCAATCCTTTCAACACGCCATAGAATCATAGAATGGTTTGGGTTGGAAGGGACCTAGTTCCAACCCCACTTCATGGGCAGGGACACCTCCCACTAGACCACGTTGCTCCAAGCCCCATCCAACCTGCCCTTGGACACTTCCAGGGATGGGGCAACCACAACTTCCCTGGGCAACCTGTGCCAGTGTCTCACCACCCTCACAGTCAAGAATTTCTTCCTAAAATCTCAGTCTCCCTTCTTTCAGCTTAAAACCATTCCCCCCACCCCCCCCCTTCTTTTTTTGTCACTCCATGCTCTTGCAAAAAGTTCCTCCTCACCTTTCCTGTAGCCCCTTCAGGTTCTTCAGGTATATCTACACCTTTTAGCAGGTCAGTTAATATCACAGGATATGGGAGGATATTGAAGCTACCTCCTTATTGCACGGAAGGGTTAACAAACAGAGCTGGCACCTTATAGGAATTAATTTAATCTATTTTTGAAAACCCTTCTAGTGAGGGTTTACACCTTTCCCTGGGTGAGCTCCTCCAGTTCTTGCCTGCTTGAATAAACAGCCTGCAAAAATCTGTGCTCTTGTTCCTGTGAGCTTACTTCAGACAAGAAATGCCAAGGCTTGATTTACCGGAGGCAATCGCCAATGTAAAGGATAATGTTGACAAGTATTGTTGAAGAAGAAGCAGATGGGATGACACTTCTCCTACCTGACCTTACTTCCTACTCAGAGGACAGCTGTCACCTGTGACAGTCATGGCTTTCTAGCAGCGCTGAGTTTCTCGCCTCTGCTAAATGGACTCTGTTTACTCTTGTGTTCATCACAGTGGTTATCTGGAAAAATGTCCAATTTTGTGAGGAACAGCTGTTGCTTTAAAAGTGACAATCTCTATTCATTTAAACCAGTCCTCCAATCTGAGCTGTACAACCAACCAAATGGACCTAGAAGACCTTCCCACAGAAGCTCTCTTGCTGCACAGACGCCATGCATTAAAACTCTGAGGAAGGCAGAAAGCATTCATGGTTTGTCAGGAAAACAAAATAGCTCTGGTCAATAGCATCTGAAGTACTACTGGTATTTAGGCAGGTCTTTTCACGTTGAATTTTTCTGTTGGGCACCAGCTTGGTCCTTAGGAGAAGCAAAAAAAGTAGACAGTGGGCTTGATTTATCATCCTGATGTTGTTACCTCTTCTCCTGTAACTTTAAGGAAGTCCCAGTGGGATCAGTTTTCATTGTCTCAGGATTTGAAGTAATTTGCTAAAATGGTCATCTTGGAAGCTCCATCAGGAAGTGGTGTTACCATGGCAAAGTGAGGTCACTCTCCATTATCACTCACAGGACCTTCTTTTAGCCTATTGCAAATGAGAGGAGAATTGTATCAGCTTAAAATTAATTTTTTGTCAGTGAGTGACCAATAGCTTGTGGAGCTGCAGTAACTCAAACCTGTCTCTCATTTCTTTCTTTTCCGGGTAGTGTTGCATTCAGTCATGACAACACTTTGCAGTTCTGTAGCTCCTCTTTCCCAAGGACTTCATTAAGCTCAAAAATTAAATTAATGTAGCTTCACCTCACACTTAATTAGACATTTTTCACCCTTTTCAGGTTTCAAGGGACAAAAACTCTGGTTTTATGCAATACTTTTGCTTTCCTTTGCAGCATGCCATAGATGAAAGTCACAGGGACTGTTATTTGTTTCTGTGACAAGGATTCAGGGGAGTCTGGAGGCTGTGAGCTGAGCCTACAGAGAACTAATTGACACAAGAGCTTGCAAAACAACAGCTCCTGCTTAGATGTAGCATCTTCAAAGACCAGTCAAAGCCTACGATGCACAAAGCATGGAGGACAGAAAGAGGAGATCCAACATTATCTGTCTGAGCCACATGCAGACAGGGAAGCAAGAAAAGGGACCAGTTGTGATAACAGGCAGAGAAAATCTGTCCCAACTTCCATTTGAGATTTGATGAGGATTGGATGGGGAGATGCCTGGAATACCTTTAGGCCACCAGCTAACTTGTCTCTGACACAACTATGTGCTGATACCTCTGTTGAGCTTTCCTGGTTGTAAAACAGTGGTTCTCCCTGGGCTGTGAAGCCCTGGTTGGCAGGAGAAATCACCAAGTATAAATGCCTTGCCACCTCTCCCAGACTGTCCTCTGGATGCAAGTCCCAGAGCCAAGCTGGGAGGATTGTCCTCTGCTTATGTTTGCTGAGATTTCAGATCTCTCCAGGCTTCTCCAGCCATTCCAGACCCCACAAATTCAGCAACTTTTACATTCCTGGAAGTTTATAAACATTGACAGATTATTTCAATTAATTTCCAGCTCCTTAGAAACCTGAGAGGCAGAGATTTTGCTCAGCTCTGCCCTTGGCTTTCCTAGACACTTCCCACAGACAGACTTACCTGTGTTACTGCTCTGTCCAGAGAAAGGTTATGGGATCTTCTGCTGCCAGAACCTCCTCATGCTGTTTCCCCACGTGGTTACCTCCTGATGCCCCAACACATCTTGGAATGAACGGGTCAGTCCCTGTGCTTGTGTTTGCATACATGTTTGTGCATAGACAAAGACCACAACTCCCTACTCCAAATAAATAATTCAGGGTACTTTTGTTTACCCAGGAATTCATTTAATGACATTATCAACATGGACAAGAGCAAGCACTCAGGAAAATTACCTTTCCACTCTTTCATCCTTCTTTCCCTCCTCATCTAGTCCCAATCTCTAGTGTCCTACCAGCATTGCCTTCAACAATCCATTGCTGTTATTATACATGCATTTGGGCATTTTGCAGCTTCCCTGCTTTTTAAGGGATTTTCTTTTCCTTGCTGTGCTACAGCACTATTCCTGATCCTCTGCTTCTTTAGGGACCCATTAGTGTTTCATCCCCTCTCCTGGAACCACTAGCTGCTAGTCACAGATGTCTTCACTTTTCTACCTATTAAGTCTCAAAGAAATTACAGGTAGTGATGGTGGTAAAAAGCCAGGACTTCTGACAGCTCTTGAAGACAAAAAGACAGAAAAGCAACTCAGTTAGTGAATTGGCAGCATATTTCTGCCAACTGTACTGACTAAGGAGAGGGAAATTTGGGGTCAGGCAAGGGGAGATGTTGATTCTTTAGTAAACACATGGTAAGATGTTTTCAATGACAAGAGTGATTGATATGCACAGGCTCAGCATACACAATGAGATGTCTCTTATTTTTCCTGTCATAGAATCACAGAATCATAGAATGGTTAGAGTTGGAAGGGATCTTAAAGATCATTGAGTTCCAACCCCCCTGCATGAGCAGGGACACCTCCCACTAGACCAGATTGCTCAGAGGCCCTCCAACCTGGGCTTGAATACTTCCATGGATGGAGCCTCCACAACTTCTCTGGGCAACCTGTTCCAGTGTCTCACCACCCTCACACTAAAGAATTTCCTTCTGATCTCTAATCTAAATCTCTCCTCCTGCAGTTTCAAACCATTACCCCTTGTCCTATCACTACGTGCTCTTGTAAAAACCCCTCCCCTTTCCCTAGGTCCCCTTCAGGTACTGGAAGGCTGCTATGAGGTCCCCCTGGAGCCTTCTATTCTTCAGGCTAAACAACCCCAACTCCCTCAGCCTTTCTTCATAAGAGAGGTGCTTGGATCATTGTCGTGGCCCTCCTCTGGACACGCTCCAGGAGGTCCACATCTTTCTTGTGATGGGTGCTCCAGAGCTGGACACAGTATTTCAGAGTTCCTGTGGCTGTTTTGGTTTGTGAAGTAAGTGCTGACAAAAGTCTGTATTTTTGTTCATCTGAATGCTTTGAGTGGTATAATAAATAAATATGAAAGAAGTCAGTAAGAGCTTCCCATCTTAGTCCCCAGTCTCTATGCACTATCCATAGGAGAACATGCACCAGCATGGTGACAGCAGGAAGGAACAGATCTCTCACTCATTCATGCTCTATTTTTGCTCTCTTTGAGGCCTTGCAATTTTGGGAGAACTACAGAGGTTTCTCCTGGGGTCCCAGTTTACACCAAGGTTGAGGGCACATTATAGCCCCACGGGCAGAACCTTCACAGATGGTTGCTTTGGGATGAAAGTGGACCACTTCCCACTCAGGTCTAGGACAACTGGATGCCTGCAACTGTCTGCTGGACACTTCTACACCACTGACTCTCTGCTGGGACAACTGTAAGTGGATCAGCAGATGGCACTTGTTCAGCACAATGTGAGATATTTTCTAAAAGTCATGTTACACAAATGCAATTAAAAACCACTCAAAACCCCTTTCTAAAAGTAACATTAAATCAATGCAACTAAAAACCATCAAAACAAAGTTTGAAAAGAGTTGCTCAGGACTGTGCTCTGCAGTGACCTCTTTATAACACATTTGACTGAGTTGCCTTTATCTTATAATGAATTTTTGTTTCCCACATTTGATTGAGTTGCATTTATCTAATAGTGAGATAACTGAAAACAGTTGCAGAGCAAGGTGGACCTCTGATGGCCAAGGACAATGAAAGTGTGAGATTAATCAGCTCGTACGTGGTACAAATTGTGTGACTCAGAAACTTCAGCTCCCCTGTATAAATGTTGCCTTGCAAAAATCAGAGCACCATGAGCAGACCTGCCTGCTCCTTGAGGTTCTGTACAAAGGTACTGAATGTAGTTCTGTTCACATGGATTGTTCCTGGGGGACAGTTGGTGGTGTAGAAGAGTCCAGCAGACAGTTGGTGGCATACAGGTCTCCCTTTCCATTCCCACTCCTGGGACTGTCTTTCCCAGTTGTATTTCTTTTTCCCTCAGGAAAATAACCACTGCTTCAGAGGTGGAGCCCATCCTCAGCCCATCAGAGGTTTGTAGGAGACCAGGTTCTGAGGGCTATCCTGGGCAAAGCTCCCAGCTGAGATGCTCTCTGCCAACAGTGCTGTGCAGCAAGTTACCCTCACTCACACATCAGAGCTTTTTCTGCCTCTCATTCCCAAGCTTTTTCTGCTGTACTAAATCACTCCTGGACATTATGAATGCTAATGGCATGGTGGCCAGCAGCAAAGCTGCCCAGCAGGAGGTGAGCTCTCAGGCCCTGTCTAATGGTTTGGTGGGGATCTGGATGAATAAGTCACAGTAGACCTCTCAGCCTTGGGGATAAGCAATGTGCAACAGCATCTGAAACCAGTTAGAGAGAGGAAGGTGTGAGAGTAAAGGAGGAAATCTGCCTATCAGGGACAAATAAAGCAATTTGTTCTGCTTAGCCTCATCCAAATCCCTGTGCAAGTCTACCAAGGCTTCATAAGCAGGTAAATCATACACAAACATGTCTTCACAGCAATGAAGAGAATATAACTATATTAATGAACTGCTGTTTGAGATGGTTTATTTCCTAAATATACTCTGTTAAAGGTGAAGTGGAGCATGTACAGGCCACCACTGGTGAGAAAATGAGCTTAAACACAGTATTTGATTTTGATTGCAGGATCTGATTAACCACCTGGAATTCATTGTGACTCTGGTTTTGAGTGTAGACCTCTCAGATCAAGATCTTAGATGTTAGGAGGAAATTCTTCTTTATGAGGGTAGTAAGACACTGGCACAGGTTTCCCAGGGAATTTGTGGAAGCCCCATCCCTGGAAGTGTTCAAGGACAGATTGGAGGCAGTTTTGAGCAACCTGATCTAGCAGGAGGTGTCCCTGCCCATGCAGGGGGGTTGTATCTAGATGATCTTTAAGGTTCCTTCCAGCCCATTCTATGATTCTGTGGTGTAACAGAGGAAATTTGGCCAAAGGGACAACCAAGTGTCTGGTTAAGCCCTGTCTTAATTACAGCATAGCTTGTGGGGCAGGAAAGAGACAGCAGAAGGGAAGCTGCTTGGAGAATATCAGTATGAGAGGCATAAAGTATTTTATAATATTTTTAAGGTTTGGTACTCTTTGGCTGGCAGTTATCTAAGTCATTCTCTGACAAGAATTCCTTCACATGCAGAAAATAACTCGAGGGACATTATTTGTTCTGTTCAAAAAGCAAACCAAATCAAATCTTGTCTTTATATCTAGAATCTTTTGCAGCAACAGAGCAAAAATCTCATTGTACTGCTTGCTTGCATCTCCTTTCCTTACCTAACCATGACTCTGTGGCATCTTACCCACAAGGTCAGAGTTATGGAGGATAACATTTGGATGACCTGAGATCTAAGTGCTGGCACTTGTCGTGTTCCAAATGGCTTGTTGGATCTGGGCAATGGTCACTACAGCAAATGGAGCCACAGAAACCATCCTCTGGTGTCTCCTGCAGTTCTGACATGGAGAAACTCCTTGCTCTGCTGGAGACCAGGACTGCAAAATTCCTGTTATGCAGCTTCCAGCTTTTTTAATTGGTGTGGGGGAGCTGAAGAAGAGGATGGGAATGCTGTAGAAGTGCTGGGCTGGAAAAGATTTGTGGTCAAGCCATTTCCTGCAGAGGGTATTGAGTTGGACTGAAACCATGCCATGTCTAACCTTTTCTCAAACATCTCTCCTGATGTTTTACAGCTTCACTCTTCAAGTTTTAACAATTTCTGTAAGTTTTTTCTTTTCTTTCTTTCTTTTTCTTTCTTTCTTTCTTTCTTTCTTTCTTTCTTTCTTTCTTTCTTTCTTTCTTTCTTTCTTTCTTTCTTTCTTTCTTTCTTTCTTTCTTTCTTTCTTTCTTTCTTTCTTTCTTTCTTTCTTTCTTTCTTTCTTTCTTTCTTTCTTTCTTTCTTTCTTTCTTTCTTTCTTTCTTTCTCTCTTTCTTTCTCTTTCTTTCTTTCTTTCTTTCTTTCTTTCTTTCTTTCTTTCTTTCTTTCTTTCTTTCTTTCTTTCTTTCTTTCTTTCTTTCTTTCTTTCTTTCTTTCTTTCTTTCTTTCTTTCTCTTCCTTTCTTCCTTCCTTCCTTCCTTCCTTCCTTCCTTCCTTCCTTCCTTCCTTCCTTCCTTCCTTCCTTCCTTCCTTCCTTCCTTCCTTCCTTCCTTCCTTCCCTTCCTTCCTTCCTTCCTTCCTTCCTTCCTTCCTTCCTTCCTTCCTTCCTTCCTTCCTTCCTTCCTTCCTTCCTTCCTTCCTTCCTTCCTTCCTTCCTTCCTTCCTTCCTTCCTTCCTTCCTTCCTTCCTTCCTTCCTTCCTTCCTTCCTTCCTTCCTTCCTTCCTTCCTTCCTTCCTTCCTTCCTTCCTTCCTTCCTTCCTTCCTTCCTTCCTTCCTTCCTTCCTTCCTTCCTTCCTTCCTTCCTTCCTTCCTTCCTTCCTTCCTTCCTTCCTTCCTTCCTTCCTTCCTTTTTTTTCCTACTTCCATTTGTAAAGTTAAATGCTTTAACAATTTTACATTCCTCTCTCAAGAAATCCATTCCCTTTCTTGTCTTCTTGAGATGTTTTCCATTCTCTGTTTTGCCTCTATTGTTGCTTCTTCAAAAAGACCAGGTTCTAGCCCTGGTTACAAGTGGACATGTTTATGCAACGTGGTCTTTTTTAAAGCCTCATATATTTGCCTAAAGATAGGATCAGATTACAAAAAAAACAACTTCTCTTTCTTTTCCAATTTAGACTTTTCCCAGGTCATTACATAGATGAAAGTTCATCTTCTAATTAAAGATTGTCATATGCCTTTAGGTTAATGGTGCAAAACAACACCTGTGGTACTTTTAAGCATGAGACAATTAATTGCCTGTAAAACTTCTGTTGCAGGATTTGAGGTGCCTTGTGCTGCTATGAATGGTGGAAGATATGTTGCACTTCTTTCCTAGTGAAATCTCAGGTACCTGTCTGGGAATGCTGCAGACCTGCAGAGTATTT
The DNA here is from genome assembly GCA_020745705.1 of Hemiprocne comata. NCBI lineage: Eukaryota > Metazoa > Chordata > Aves > Apodiformes > Apodidae > Hemiprocne > Hemiprocne comata. Next base: position 161,908,160 of record CM036587.1, read on the forward strand.
GCACTGTACTTTGATGCTCAGTGGGAATTTAAAGCACACAGCAAGAAATACTGGTATTTCTTTTTTTGTTCTGAAAAACCTTTCATTCATGCTTGATTTCTCTCCAGAGCATAACAAAAGGACATTCAAAAGCCCAAGAGCCCCGTTACAAAATACTTAAGGGATGTTGGCATGAAATTCTGCCTCTGGTGAATATCCCATGGTGCATATTTGAAACATAAGCACTGCTCAGATATTTATGGCTTTATGTTTTGGATCAGCCTTTATCTTGCCTTCTCTCCTAGTGTTATTATCAACTCACGTTACCATTAAGGTTCCTTAGACTACATTTCTTGGTGAGACACTGGCACATGTTGTCCAGGGAAGTTGTGGCTGCCCCATCCCTGGAAGTGTTCAAAGCCAGGTTGGATGAGGCTTGGAGGAACATGGTCTAATGGGAGGTGCCCTTGCCCATGGTAGGGGGTTTGGAACTAGATGATCTTTAAGGTCCCTTCCAACCCAAGCCATTCTATGATTCTATGGTAAGAGCTGCATGAAACACCATATATCATATCTCCAATTATTGTCTTTGCAAATGAACAACATTTTTTACCTGGCCCTTCCTGCCCATCAGCATTAGATGATGTCCACATGAACTGCAACACAATATTCAGTGTGAATCCTCAAGGGCAGCAAATCCCTTTGTTTATTGTCAGAAGTATCACATTATTTTTCCTTCCATCCCTGCCATGGGATTTTCCCACTCTCCCATTCTGCTCCTGACTGCAGAAAGTATCTAGTGAATCTATTCATTACCTACTTCTGGAAGAGGGATGTGAGCAACCACAGTATGCAATGGACCTCATATGTGAAGTGGCTGGCAGGAGAAAAGCTGCCTCTCTGCTTTGTCTTTTGGTCTCCTCAAGCCTCTTAGAAACCAATGCAAATGTAGCAGGGGTGAGAGACATGATCCATTAGCATGTCTGTGTGCTTTGCACTTGATGCCAGGCTTGATGTCCGTGCGTGAGAGCAGCACAAACCTGATGTGTGCTGACCCCTGGCATCTCAGGGGGCTGTTTTTTCTTCACCATGAGGGTAGGAAGGCACTGGAATAGGTTGCCCAGGGAGTTTGTGGGTGCCCCCTCCCTGGAGGTGTTCAAGTCCAGGTTGGATGAGGCTTTGTGCAGCCTGGTCTGGTGGGAGGTGTCCCTGCGCACAGCAGGGAGGTTGGAACCTGATTTTTAAGGTCCCTTCCAACCTTAACCATTCTGTGATTCTATGATTCTGTGTTGCTTCTGAGTAGGGAGAAGTCACTGAGGGCAGGAATGGGAAACCAGTCAGTTGATGTCATTTGTTACACAGGTTAATTATGCTGGAGGATGGGGAAGCTGGGCTGTGTCAGCTCTTCACACAGCTGAGGTATCGTGCTGCGCTGGAAAAAGCATTAGCTGGGCAGAGCTGTGGAAAAGGGCTTTTAAGAAAGGACATACAAAGTTGTTCCACAAGGGAATTCACACATGGCTCAGGGCTCTAGACAAGTTTAAATTGGATTTACTGCTCAACCTGAGAGCTGTTTGTGAGGCTGGGGGCTGTACAGACAGCACCTGGATTGCGAGCTGACTTCTGCAAATAGTTTCTTCAGGCTGACAAATACACCCTGCAGTCACTCTGAGTGCAGACCGTGTGCCAGGGTTAGTTGAACCACGTTCTTGTTCCTCTCCTTTTTGTGCTTTTACTGCATGACATCCCTCTTTCTTAAAACAGATTTCCAACTTTTTCTTCACTTTTTTGTTCAAAATGTAAGAAAGTTCAGAAAAACTTAAAAATAGAATTGTTTTCACATACTCATATTTCACAAGATATTCAAGATGGAATTTTAAAAATTGTTACACGAAAGTTGATTTTACATCTTCAAGAAAAGGCTAACTTTTAATGAAATAAAAAGCTACAAACTCTAATTATAACAATGAACTCTAATTATAACATTTCATATTTTCACTGGTACTCAGACTGACTGCAAACCTTGGCACAAGGAGGTCTCTTTTACTGACACATCCAGAAATAGTTTTATCTATAAAATTTCGATGACATGGTCTAAAGAACAAGTTGTTCAATTCTTGGAAGAGTTTTTTACTTAAATGTTGCTCCTTTCTTTTCTTTGACTGTGGAAAGGACATATAATTAAACAAATCATTTTATTAATTCCATTCTATGATTCTATGAAATTAATAAAAAACCATGAGACGCTGTAGAAACCTGGAGAATAAATTGTATTCAGATTGTGGAATTAATCCAAGAGATAGATGGTGGTGACCTCAATGGCAAGACCTCTGATCTGCTTTTGGAGATTTACTGTGCAAGAGTTAATAATATACAAGATGTGAGCAATGTAGCCAGCCAAACAACCCAAGTGCAGGTTCAGGCAGCATGGGGTGATAACACAAGGAGGATGATGTGGAGATGCATGGGCCAAGCTGGGACATCACCAGAACAGCATGTGCAGTGCTGACATCCCAGAGTCAGAAAGATGCTGCTGCAGTTTCATAAGGTGAAACACAATCAGGGAAGCTGGATTTCTCCCATTTCAGAGAACTGCAGGGGAGAGCTAGTGGAGTAACTGGATGTTCAGCCACTGACTAGGTGGGCCTGTTTTCCTTATGAATGAAGATTCCTTCTGTGCATAAACCCCTAGGAGGAGAAGAATTAATGGAGGTACATGGTGCATTCTGCCTAGACTGTAGATAATTTGGACCTGGTGCTGTCTTTTTCCATTTTTTGTGCAACACCTAGTATAGAACCTAATGAAGTTCAACAAGAAGTGTAGACTCCTGCACCTGGGGAGGAATAGCACCACGTACCAATACAGATTAGAGGTTGACCTGTTAGAGAGCAGCTCCATGGAGAAAGACCTGTGAGTCCTGTTGGACAACAAGTTATCCATGTGACAGCAATGTGCCCTTGTGGCCAAGAAGGCCAATAGTATCCTAGGGTGCATTAAGAAGACCATGTCCCTCAGGTTGAGGAGGTTTTCCTCCCCTTCTACTCTGCCCTAGTGAGGTCTCACCGGGACCACTGTGTGCAGTTCTGGGCTTCCCAGTTCAAGAGGGACAGGGATTTACTTGAGAGAGTCCAACAGGGGCTACAAGGATGATGAAGGGACTGGAACACCTGTCTTGTGAGGAAAGGCTGAGAGACCTGGGGCTGTTTAGTTTGGAGATGAGAAGACTAAAAGAAGACCTTGTTAATGCCTAAATATCTGAAGCGTGGGTGTCAAGAAGAAGGGGCCAATCTCTTTTCAGTTGTGCCCTGTGAGAACACAAGAAGTTCCACCTCAACATGAGGAAAAACTTCTTTACAGTGAGGGTGATGGAGCCCTGGGACAGGCTGCCCAGAGAGGTTGTGGAGTCTCCTTCTCTGGACACCTTCAAGACATGTCTGGATGCATTTCTGAGTGATCTGCCCCAGGTGATTCTGCTCTGGCAGGGAGGTTGGACTCCAGAGGTCCCTTCCAACCCCTACCATTCTATGATTCTATGATTCTATGATTCTATGATTCTATGATTCTGTGATTCTATGATAGAGGGATCACCGCTAAGATGTGATTATTACTATTAATGAAACAGCATATAAAAATTAGCCACCTCTCTCCAAGATCTGCAGGGACATTTTAATTGAAATATTAGACAGTGAATCTTAAATTGCATCCTTTTCATGTAAATGTGGCTAAACTCCTAAAAGTGGCTTGAGTGTAAAACTAAAAAAAAAATAAAAAATTTTATCACAGTGAGCCACACCAAAATTTCTAAATCTGCAAATCACAAAGTGCTGCTCCACTCTGGCTATTAAAACATGATAGATTAACTGCAAACTGACTGTTGGTTACGATGGGAAGGGGACTTAGCTTATACTAACTTTTTAATGTTGAGTTTGCACATTTTAGGGGGGAACATTTAAAACAGGGGTGGGTGGTAAGGTTGTGTAATCGGTCAGCTTATCTTTAGCTTCTCAGCCAATTTCCATTTTGAAAGTCTTTAGTGGAGAAGCAAGGCATGTTTAATTGATTGCCATTAAAATCTTCAAAGGAACTGACAAGATGAAAGTTGTTTCTAATTACTGCATTATGATGTAAGCTTAACGATACACCACTTCTCCAAATTGATTTTATTAGAATGTAAGATGAGGAATTAATTGAGTCTCTGTATTGATCCATTTTATTTTTCCACCATTTAACATCTCTAGTGGAAAAAAAAAAAAAAAGCTATTGAGCTGTGGAAGAGTAACGAGGACTTAAGAAAGTCAAAGTGAAGATGGATTGGCCAATAAAAACAACTTATAAAAGCCATAATATGATGGCAGAATATAGTGGCAAAGGCCAATTTATCTCTAGATTAATTAGGGCAAATTAACATTAATTATTTTTTTATTTAATTTTTATTTCTTTGTCTCACTTCATCCTACCTGTTTGTACTGGAGTAACTGCTTGTCCTGTTCTTCAAATCTCCTTCCAGTTCTGCTAAATCTGCCTTTAAAGATCTCTTTAGAATTACCTCCCAAAACTAAAAAACCTCTCTTTGCATACATTTAATCTTTCCTAAAAATCTTCTTTAAGATTGCTTTCTTGGTCATATTCTCTTAGAACTGATTCCTGTTTTTTTTTTTCCTTATATGTCAGTGCAAGACAGGAGCTTTCAGAGCATGAGACACATGCTCCATGCTCTCTCATGTATGTTCTCCTCAGATATGGGCACTGAATATCTCCTGATTGGCTTCCTTTTAATTAGTTGCTGTTTGTCGACGAAACCATAAGTACCAGGCACATGTATGATTTTGGTTCTACAACAGCTGTACGACTGTGCATGGGCACACCAACTCCAGGAGTGTGGTTTAATGGAGCACATCTAGTCCTTCAACAAAGTGGGTAGGCATTGCCAAGGTCATCAGGTCTGCTATGGTGAAATGAGTAGCATTTTGCTGATACCAATATAACCCATAAAATTATTTCAAGCAGTTGTTTTCTGTGTTATACTGGGGTAACTATTCATAATGTCACAGAATCACAGAATGGATGAAATAAGAATGAGCCCCTGGAGGTCTTCTAGTCCAACCCCCTGGTTGCATAGGACTGTGTCCAGTTGGGTTGCAAATATCTCCATGGATGGGGACTCCACAACCTCTTGGAAAACCTGTGCCATCACCAGGTCAAAGATCATCTTTGTGTCCTCTGCTTGCAGAGTGCAGCAAACAACAGGGCATCATTCTATGGCTAGAGGGCACGGTTCCACTCCATTCTTCTTCATAAATCCTGCAAGCAGTGCATTTCCTCTCATTTCTCTCCTAACTAAAACTTGTCAAATTCAAATTAAATGTATTCTGAGGGTGAAATGGTTGTCCAGAAGTTTATTGCTGCATCTGACATTTGAGGAGCCCTAATTCGGCTTCGCTGTTTGTGTTGGGCAAATTAAGTGTTATATTTGAGATTTCAAAGTTCACACTGATGCTTTCTTTGTCTTTCCTATTGATCATGCAAACTGGAATTTCTGTATATACAAAGAGATTGCAATGTAATGAAATAGATGATTTATAATTGTATTTTAAGCTCTGGTACCATTTAGGAGAAGCTGTGTCTATCTGAGCCTTGAAGCTGTAAATTCGAGGCTGAGTTCTGCTAATACTTAAAGCTGTAGCACCAATCAGGAAGAAATGAGAATGGACATACTGGAGATGTTAATTATAACCATGCCTGGTTTATCACTGGCATTTATATCTCTTCATTAACAGTGCTATCTTTCCTTTGAAGACAGAAATCTCCAAATCAATGAGGTTTTCATTTCCTACACAAGGAGAAGAAAAATTGTAATGAATGCATATTTAAATGGCCACCCCAACAACAACAAAAATATCATCCTGAATAAATATTCTTCTTTTCCATTGGCAAAGACTCTTAGGCAAAGAGAGAATGAGCCAAGTGTCTTCTGTCTCTAAATAATTTACACCTGGTGCAGAGCCAGTCTACTTGCAGTGATACAGCAGATACTTATCAAAGCTCTATGTAGGTAGCTCCTTTGTTAAAACCAGTAATAGCCTCTTATTCTAAATAACCAGCTCTAGTGGTTATGATATCTCACACATTTACTAAGAAGTGACATTAGCATGGATTAATTAACAAAGCAATTGCAGAAAGAGAGTGCTGTATTCAAGAGGAACTTTAATGAGCTCCTAGAGGATCAAAGACTCTCTTGGAAGTTCAGATATTGCCCATTTCCGAAGTTCAAACACTCAACCAAAGCCACTAGCATTTGGAACATTGTACTACAGGAGGAAGGAATGTGTTCAATAACAATCCAACAAGGGAGATAAAAGTAAGCAGCAAATATCTCAAAATCTGGCTTTTTAAAAATGCAGTTCTAGCTCAGGAGCCAGGTGTAATGCCAAATCATCGTGTTGAGTTTTAAATGGAATGTTAATTACAGAAATCCTCAGGGAAGAAACTGGCCCAAGATGCAGCCAGAAGACACTCATTAAATAAGGAGTGATGGAGTGGCAGGATAACTAGGTAAAGTTTAAGAAGTTTTCTCAGTGGTAATAGCAGATTCCTTTTTGTTTATATGTTGCAGAAATATGGTCTTAGCTCCCATATAGGCAGATATCTGCCTCACCAAAGGGACACTGAGCAGCTGCTGAAAGAACATCAGTATTACTTGGTTGCTTAAAATTAAAAGTAAAATTAAGATCTTAGAATCTTTCTAAACATAAACATGTAACTATATCTCATTTACTCACCCTCTGGCTGAGGAAGGAAATGTGATGGAGCACAAGAGGGCTTGATTAATCCCACCTAATTTGAAGTGCCAATGAGAAAGGCTCCATCAGAAAAACTTGGAGAGTTGGCAGAAAACTTTAAGGGTCTTAACTTTCTTTTGTCCTTAAACTTTTTGTAGTGGAGTAGTGACACCATACAGCTCTGGAGCCCTCAGTCCAGGAAAGACATGGACCTGTTGGGATGGTCCAGAGGAGGGCCACGAGGATGATCAAAGGGCTGGAGCACCTATCCTATGAAGACAGGCTGAGAGAGTTGGGGTTGTTCAGCCTGGAGAAGAGAAGGCTTCAGGGAGACCTTCGAGCGGCCTTCCGATACCTAAAGGGGGCCTACATGAAAGATGGAGAGAAACTTCACCAGAGAGGGCAGTGACAGGACAAGGGGTCATGGTTTTAAACTGAAAGAGAGGAGATTTAAGTTAGACATCAGGGAGAAATTCTTCACCATGAGGGTAGTAAGGCTGGAATAGGTTGCCCAGGGAAGTTGTGAAAGCCCCCTCCCTGGAGGTGTTCAAGGCCAGGTTGGATGAGGCTTTGTGCAGCTGGGTCAAGTGGGAGGTGTTCCTGCTCATAGCAGGGGGGTTGGAACCTGATGATCTTTAAGGTCCCTTCCAACCTTCACCATCCTATGATTCTATGATTCTATGAATTGTTACATCTCTTACATTGCTACACACGAGCACACACACACGTACTTATATGAGTTTCTTCTAAAAAAAACTCTGGGGACTGGGAAGAGAACTATTTTTCTTTCAAAGTGTAACATGGATTGTATAGTCAAAAAGATGGAAATAAAACAGTATTTTATGAGTTCTTGAATAAATTGCTGCAATTTATTTCACCACTGAGCATTTGACCAAAGAATGGTGCTAAGTGCAAGCTAATGAATGCACCAGGGAATGAGAACAAAGGAAATGTATTTTTTGCAGGATCAATTAGTGGCTGCAGACTCCTTTTTTTGGTCCATTTTACTTTCTCTCCCACCCTTTTTCTGGATCTGATCTCTCTGCAGAGCAAATAAGGCTACATCACTGCTCTTGAAAATGGTGTGTGCTTGGCTAATGGAATGGAGCAAGGGGACTATGCATGAGCAGTCTCTTATCACTCTGGCAACATTTCCCCAGACCTATGGGTGCTGATCACATGCCTGAGCAAGCCCATGCATTGAGGCCATGCCCACTGCCCTGAATTCTTCCCATAATTAGCTGTGACGTGCCTGTCAAAGCAGAGGTGGGAATGTTATTGAGCATTTAAGTAACTGGGATTTATGTGGTGCCACATAGAATGGTTTGGGTTGAAAGGGACCTTAAAGATCATCTAGTTGCAACCCCCTGCATGGGCAGGGACACCTCCTGCTAGATCAGGTTGCTCCCATCCAGCCTGGCCTTGAACACTTCCAGGGATGGGGCATCCACCACTTCTCTGGGAAACATGTTCAAGTGTCTCACCACCTTCACAGAAAATAATTTCTTCCTAATGTTTTGTCTAAATCTACCCTTTTCCAGTTTGAAACCATTCCTCCCTCATCCTATCATTCCATGCCCTTGTAAAAAGTCCCTCTTGAGCTTTCCTGTAGCCCCTTCAGGTACTGGAAGGTGCTCTAAGGTCTCCCTGGAGCCTTCTCTTCTCCAGGTGGAACAACTCCAACTGTCTCAACCTGTCTTCACAGGAGAGGTGCTTCAGCCCTCTCATCATCTTCGTGGCCCTATACCTGAGGTAAGATTCCTTTCACATAACTTCAGCTTTTAGGCATCAGTTCACATTTAACTGTCAAGATTTTCCCTCAATAGTGAGTGGAAAAAAGTTTTCAGAGAATGATCCCTGCATCCTCAAAATAGGGATCTAACAACTGCCTTTTCCTGCAGCTTCTACATCACCACAGGCTCCTGAGGGAGTCTGATCAACAGATTGCACTAAATACCTAAATATTGGATGGTAAGGAAGTTGAAATTAATCCCCCTTCAAGTTGCAGTGACTTGGATAGGCCAGAGTGCTACAATTAATTGCTTGTAATGAGATCCAACCCACAATGTATTCCAGAAAGAGAAGAGGCCAGGATGTAGAAAATGGCTCCTTACATCCTCCAATGTCATCTCTCCTGCCTTGCTCATTCCAGTTCATGTATCCCTAGGTATCAATAGCTCCTCTGCCACGGGAAGAAGTGCCCAAGTAATTTCTAAATACTTTTGACACAACGCCCCTCTGGAGGAAGAAGGAAGCATTGGGAGTTCAGCTCAAGCAGCATGACAGCAATTATAGCTTTCCTTCAGGATGTTTAATATTCCTATTATCTCCTATGCATACATATTTAAATGCTACATGATTTCTTTTAGCAATAGACTGCTAGTGGTTTGAAGTACCCATAAAACTGCTGGAAAGTGACAGTGCCAATTAATCTGTTGACAGATTTGTCATTTAGATATTAACAGAATGTTAAGCAAATGTTGGCTTCTATACCCAGATCCTTTCAGAGCTCCTTCCTCTGAGCTGCTGAGCATTTCCAGACACTGAAATTTTTCCAGACACTGCAGGGTGGAAAGGGTATCATACATTTTCAGTCCCTTTTTCCCCACAGCTGCTAAACATGCCACAAACATCATCTACCCCTGTGAAAAAGAAAAGGTTCATAAAGGCCTCATGTAGATTGTAAACCCCTTGAAACAATAACCAATTGAGTTGTGCATTTGTGGAGGGTACAGCAGGGAAGGGCTTTGCCTCTGGCTACTTCACCTAGGCAGGAAAATAAGCAATTAAGGTGGGATGGTGAATTTATCAGTCTGCTCTGTTGGTAATGTGGGAAATCTTGCAAAAGCTTCTGCAGAGGAAGGTAATTTTGATGCGAGATCAAGATGTGCTTGTGCCACATGACCCAGGGGGCTGTGCCATGATGAATTTGGCTTCCTTGGTGCTCATGGGTGCTGTGAGTTGAAAGCAGGAGGCTGCTGGGAGCATGGGTGGCAGCCAGGTCTAGCTCAGTCTTGTCCGTAACCAAAGACAGGGTACATAAAATGACCAATGACTTCTACATAAAAGATGGGGAGGGACTTTCCAAGAGGGCTTGTAGCTAGAGGACAAGGGATAATGGATTAAAACTGGAAGAGAGGAGGTTTAGGTTAGACATTAGGAAGAAATTCTTTAGTGTCAGGGTGGTGAGACACTGGCATAGGTTGCCCAGGGAAGCTGTGGCTGCCCCATCCCTGGAAGTGTTCAAGGCCAGGTTGGATGGGGTTCTGAGCAACCTGGTCTAGTGGGAGGTGTCCCTGCCCATGCAAGGGGTGTTGGATCTAGATGACCTTTAAGGTCCCTTCCAACGCAAACCATTCTATGATTCTTTGCTTTGGATTTCCCTGGCCAAACATGTACCTCAGAGAGGCCCTGGAATGCACAGTGACTTACAGACTGTGTGAACTTGAGCATCAAATTGAGAAAGCATCAACACAACAGTAAAGATGCCTCCTGCTCTGCAGTTTCAGTCCACTACTTTTCCCATTTCCTTTTTCCATCAAGCATACTCATGGCTCTAAATAGTTTCTTGTTGTCATTTCATCCTTTTACCTCTTTAATTTCAATTAGTTTCATCTCTCAGGACCCATCCATCACACCTCAATTCAGTCTTCTATCATTGCTGGAAGCTCCCCAGTTTAATTCCTATTATTTTAACACATTACATAATTCTATGCATAATTTGTTGACTCTCTCTAGATCCACATTTTTTTGTTTAATGGAGGTTGTGATAAAAGCTTATGCAATCACTTTAAAGTATCCTTACTGTAATCTTACTGCCCTTCAGTTATAATTATAACATCTTATGGACTTCCCTTTTTTCACAGGATCACTCCTAGATGTTGGTCATTCATTTTAGTTACACATGGCAGTTCTTTCTATCCCTAAATAGGGAAAAAAAAAACCCCAACCAACTATTTTTTTTTTTGCTGACAGAAGATAATGACTCAGGAAAACCAGGTTGACAGCAAGAGGTTTGCTCTGGGATTTGAATTTTTCCATCTTCATAAGGGTTTAAGGAGAGGGGCTGTGAGCTCTCCCTGTCTGGAATGTTGTTTACAGGAATTAACGTGGACAAAAGTTCAGAATTGCTCCACAGTTCGTTTCTTGTGCCTCCTCCTCGTTTCTGAGCGCTATTTGAGCTGCAACAAAACTTATCCCTTTTTTTTTTTTTTTTCAGTAAAAGCCACAGAACAGCTAAAGAAGAGGTGCCTACAGCTTGAAGTGAAGGCTGCCCTCAGTCACAACTGGCTCATGTCAGTCGGGAAGGACCATTCATGGCTCTTGGGTCCCCATTGCTTCCACCGTATAGACATTCCTCTTCATCTAAAAATTCCATTTGTTTTGCTTCCTTTAAAAATAAATCACTGGATCTGGCTTCTGATTTTAAATTAAATGAAAAGGGAGTAGGTAGCCAGAGAGAAAAGGCTCACTAAAACAAGAAAATGTATTGTTTCTGTGGAATAAAAGTCAATTTGCTTCAAAAAAATTCCATAATAAGATATTGATTACAGGTTTTCCCTATGAGATTACTACTGAGTCAGGGACGGCTTCAGTAAACAATAAGAAAGATCAAAAATTCTCTAGCTTTAGTTTCACAGTAAAGAGTGATAATTACAGTCTGGAGTAATTTAAACACATTAATAACTTCTCTTAGAAAAATATAAACCATGGGGGTGACTTTTGTTTGTCCCTAGGCCGACAAGATTTGGATATTAAAAAAACATTAGGTGACATAAAACCTCATATAACTTCCTTTTTTTTTTTTTTTTTTTAATTTATTTCATGTGTTTACCCTTCTCTTTATTGCATTATTTTCACTTGGCTTCGCTGTGCTCTGATTTTCTGCTGCAAAAAGGAACGTTATAACAGGGAGAGCTTTGACAGGCCAGGCCCAGACAGACTGGGGGTCCTTTGACCTTAAGGTGGAGGGGTTCCTGATGCTTCTGATTATCTTTACTCACATCCTTTCAGATTGTAAGGGAGTGTGCAAGTCTGATCAAGTGTCTGCAGGAACAAAATGCAAGGTGAAGTCAAAAGCACTATGTTCTCTATTGATGCATTTGCACGGTTGGCAAGGTCCCATTTTCCATGCAGACTGTGCCTGGTTGACTGTAAATGATTCTTGCAGGTTCCATACACAGCTGTCTCGTGCCATTTGAGATGCCTTTGAGTAACTCTCTTGGCCTCCAGGTGTTTCTGCAGAAGGGTTTGCATGATCAGTAGGTTTTCTGTCACAGCTGTCAGTCCTGTGCTGATGTCTAGCACACAGATATTGGAAAGAATTTTTTTTACAGTGGGGGTGGTGAAACATTGGCCCAGGTTGCCCAGAGATGTGGTAGATGCTCTATCCCTGGAAACATTCAAGGCAAAGTTGGATGGGGCTTTGAGCAATCTGATGTAGCTGAAGATGTCCCTGCTCATTGCAGAGGAATTAGACTGGACAACCTTTAAATGTTCCATGCAACTCAAACCATTCAATGATTCTACAAAACTAGGACTGCCAGGGATATACCTAGAGGTGCGTGATGAAGGTTAATATACCCACGCACCAGTTTCCACAGGCTAGGGACTTTTTCTCTGGGTCAGATGAATGTATCCATGCTGTGTGCCTTGCCATAAGTAACAGAGCTTATAACCATGCAAATACATTGAATGTTCTGGGGCTGCCTCTTCAAGAAAGCTCAGGAGCTCAGTCTAAGCCTGCACTTGGATTTGAGAGGGTTTGAGAGTCTTGCTCTCGGTGCACACAGCTGAGAAGGTAACTCGAATTTTTGGCCATGGATGGCAAGTGCAGAACTTTCAAAATGTGTTAACAAGCATTGAAGTTCTTGTTATCACCTTACTAAACTCTTTTTTGCTCATTTAATAAGTTGTTCTTTACTTCTTTGAAATATTTTCCTATGCCATCAGTGCAGAATTTTCACTGTTCGAAGGGAGAACTTGGCCAGCACTTTCTCTGCCTGCTGAGGAAAGAGTGTTATATCACATATTAATAGCCTCATCCAGAAGGAATATCTTGGAAAGAAGGGGATATTGTGTCATAAAAGAAAAATCAGGGCCAGTATTACTTTGGTTTGGTTTTTTCATGTTTGAATTTTCCAAGGCACTGCCCTTGAGCACAGCCTTTCTCTTTCATAAAGCATGTCTTGCTTCCCTCTCCTTACAGAGTGGAGAGCTGGGCAAAGGGGAACCTAATGAAGTTCAACAAGAATAAGTGTAGAGTTCTGCACCTGGGGAGAAAAAACACCATGCACCAGTACAGGTGGGGGGCTGACCTGCTAGAAAGCAGCTCTGTGGAGAAGGACCTTGGAGTCCTGGTGGACAAAAAGTTATCCATGGGACAGCAATGTGCCCTTGTGGCCAAGAGGGCCAAAGGCATCCTGGGGTGCACTAAGAAGAGTGTGTCCAGAAGGTCGAGGGAGGTTCTCCTCTCCTTCTACTTTGCCCTGGTGAGACACCATCTAGAGTATGGTGTCCAGTTCTGGGCTCCCCAGTTCTAGAGGGACAGGGATTTACTTGAGAGTGCAAAGGAGGCTACGAGGATAATGAAGGGACTGGAACACCTGTCTCATGAGGAAAGGCTGAGAGACCTGGGGCTGTTTAGTTTGGAGAAGAGAAGACTGAGAGGGGACCTTATTAATGTCTACAAATATCTGAAGGGTGGGTGTCAAGAGGAAGGGGCCAATCTCTTTTCAGTTGTGCCCTGTGATAGGATGAGGGGCAATGGACATAAACTGGAACACAGGAAGTTCCACCTCAACATGAGGAAAAACTTCTTTACAGTGAGGGTGATGGAGCCCTGGGACAGGCTGCCCAGAGAAGTTGTGGAGTCTCCTTCTCTGGAGACTTTCAAGAGCAGTCTGGATGGATTTCTGAGTAACCTGCCCCAGGGGTCCTGCTCTGGCAGGTGGGTTGGACTAGATCTCCAGAGGCCCCTTCTATGATTCATCTGCAGAGATATTAAAACCAGTCACACGAGTGTTACAGTGAAATATGGTTTTGAATATTGCTTTATCAGCATGGAAAACCCCCATGGGTTTTTTTCTGTATGTATTTTTGCCATTTTTGTAGTGCCAAGAGCAGTTAACAAATATGAGGCAAGAATAACGAGCCGTAGCTTTTGCAAACAGGGAGTTGTGATCTGAGCCTTGGCTTTTGCCAACACAATGGACCTCAACATGCTTTGCACAGACACTCCTGACATTGGCACCCTATGGCTGAATAGTATCATAGCTGGAAACCAGTGCTACTGGGAGAAAACAGGTTCCTTAGGACAGAACATTTTGGATTAATTAGAAGCTCTATAGTAGTCAAACAACAAAATCTGGTGAACCTTTATGCAAACACCTGAAAAAGCATTGTGTGATACTACTTGTAATTAATCATCAAACAATGGCAAACACAGATAGTGATTTCCCTTCAGAGCATGAAGAAAACACCCATGATGTTCATTCTGACTTTGTTATGCAGCAACAGGAACATCTTAACCAACCTCATCCATGATATTTTGGGAGATCTTCTTTTGTAGGATTCGGGTGTGGGTTCCTTCTGCTGGGCCAGTGAAAGGAGATGTTGCTGCCTATGCCTGGACCAGCATGGCAGGGAGATCTGGAAAGCTGCCCATTATTTTGCTTTTTAGGATCTAAGACTAGAACTGCAGACTTTCTGGTGGGATGTAACTTAACTCTTAATGCTAGGGGTTGAGCTAGGGTAGATACCGTGTTCTGGATAAAAATTAAATGAACTTACTTTGAAGCTGTAAGGACAGTAAAATCTGTGTTAAACAGCAGTGTCTGGTGAACTTGATCTGGCTTTTCTGGGTTTGGAGAATATTTCTCCAGATCCATCAGCTGTTCTAGAGATGGAATAAATGTAGCAGCCCAGACATTGAGGAGCAAAGAGCTGGACTCTCATCCTAGCCATCACATTTACCCTTTTGAGTAACAGAGAAGGTACATCACCTTGCAGAGTCTGATGTGGTTTGAACATGAAAGCATCTAGATCCTGATTTTGACTGACATAAAACCACACCAACACAAGGCAAGACACCCCATCTCATTCTGCCTGAGCTCTAAGCTGGCCAGACATGAGCAGCCTGTGTTCATAACACTGTTGACATATGCTATCGGATGTCTTGTGGTCATAATGCAAATGGACAGCTTTTGGACATGTTCAGCCTTCCTTCTGGCCACCTGCCCATGAAGGCACAGTGGCCTGTCTGCCTCTTCCTTTGTGGAGATGTTTACTGGTTGCACATGTTTGGAGTACTTACTGAGTGACTTGTAAGGATCACCTCCTCCAAGGTCAAGAACTGTCCATCTCCACATGCAGGCAGGTAAGCCAGAGTGGCAGGAAGGCTGCACCAGCAGGAGCTGCAGCTGGCTGGCTAGAAAGCAACTTTGCAGAGAAAGACCTGGGGGTCCTGGTGGACAACAGAGGAGATAGCAATGTGCCCTTGCCACAAAGAGGTCCAACATCTTATCAATGTGTATAAATACCCAATATGGAGGAGTTAAGAAGATGTAGCCTGACTCTTCTCAGTAGTGTCCAGTTACCTGGGTAGGGGAGAACAGGAACAAAGTGAACTACAGAAAATTCCTATAAATATAAGCACAAACTTTATTCACAGGGAGAGTGGTCAAACACTGGAGCTGGTTACCTGGAGAGGTTTTTGAGTCTTCATCCTTTATGAAGCAGCAAGGTCAGGACATGGTCCTGAGCACCCTCCCCTTGCTCACCTTGCTTTGAGCAGGTGGTTGGGCTGGACAACGTCTAGAGGACTCTGCCAACCTCAACAACTCTGTCATACTATGAAGACACTTATCTTCCAACATCCACTCCTCCTTCTTCACCTTCCTTATGAGGATGCTAATCCCCCATCTCCTAGAGGGACGTGAAGATGGGGAAGTAAGAGAGCTCTCTGAAGACTAGTTGTAGGGATGCTGACTACAAATGTGACTTCTCTGTACTTCTGAGCACATCAGCAATACTCACTGGGCTTTTGTTTTGCTCTCACTTTCATGCGTATAACTCTGGACTCTGTCAAACCACCTGATCTGTCCCACTGTGAGCTCAGGCACTGTGACATTTATTGAATTCTTTCTATTTTCAGCTTGCTGCAGTTGGGTGATTCTCAGCTTCACCACCACAATGGTTGGATCCCACTTTAACAATTACCCCATTTAATGCTTGATGTGGTGTTCACACAGCCTTATAAGCATGAGATTGTTTGTTTAAAATGTGCTTTCATAGCAAAGGCTCAGTTTACTGAGCATGGAGCAGCAACAAAAATAGCATGAAGATGGTGATGGTCTTAATACTATACATTAACTCATCAGGATTAATGTTACTGTGGCAAATACTGGGCAAAGTAATGGGCATTAGACTGTTGTGATTTGAAATTACTGTCTTCATTTTTGGGCTGAGTGAAACTTTGTACATGATGAAAAGTACCTGGCAATAAATACACCAGCTCTGAGTCCTGTGCTATGTTATTAATCTTGTATGGGTAAAGAGATGAAGTAGATGATTCTCTGAGTCCTGGAGACATGGAGTTGATTTCCTTGCCTGTATTTTATTTTTTTTTTCCCTCAGATGTTGCAATCCTAGACATAATGCTAGAATATCCCAATCTGATTTTGTTAGTTCATTTTTATTTACCTGTTTCTGGAGGAAGCATGAACTGTTTTTGTTCAACAATGTCCAAATGTCTCATGGTAGGCTTCTTCCTTCCCTTCTTGCAAGTCAGATGGAGGACACAGCAGCACAAAGGCTAACTGATCCTGACCAGTCTGGAGTTTATATCTGTGACAAATTCACCCAGTATACAGCCAGAAGGAGCAACTGAAATTACTTCATTTTATTTCCCAGAGAAGAGAAACCAGTTGGAATTCATTGTTGTTTGAACAATACCTTAAAATATAAGGAAACCATTCCCCCCCTGCCCAGTAATGGAGAATCCACTGCAACTTTAGTAAGTTTTACTGATTCATTACTCTTACAATTAAAAGTCTTAATTTCATTTCCTTCTGAACTTGTCCAAGTTAATTTTCTAGCCATTTGGTAGATGCTCTTCCCCACCCATTCCCTACTGGCAACAGCTAGAAAGAGACAGAGGAAATCAAATGATTTTTTAATGAAAAAAAAAAAAAAAAAAGAGCTCGATCTTTTTAGATCAGCAAAAAGAAAGTTACAGGGACTATTATGAGAATATAAAGTTCTATGAAGGGAAAAGGAATTGTGTAACAGGGGCTTTCAGTTTAGCAAAACACTGAGAAATAATTTAAAAATGGTTGTATAAGGCAGCTAAATAGAACTTTTAACTTTCTTTTTGTTGATCTAAAGAGATCAAGCTCTCTTTGTTTTTCATGAAAAAGTCCATTTTGTATCATTATATCATATTGTGATCTGTGTGTGATTTGGATGGCACTGGAACTAAACAGAGGCAAAATAATCTTAACATGTCACCCTAATATATTGTGATTTGCACAATTAAAGTTATTATTAGCTACAGCATAAATAAATATATTGCAGAGAATTGCAAGTTAGACTGAACATCACTTTACTGCACAGGAAATTAGTTACTCCAGTGACATTATTTGCAGTGTAAGAAAACGTCCTGTAAAACAATGGAAATATCTTCTGGCTCAATATTCAGGAATTGTGGGGAAAGTCTTCACACAGTCTTTGCAGTAGGTCAAAATTATGCTGGCTAAAGAAATATACCTTGTTTTTTAATGTTTGTATACAGAAAAATAGTATAAATATGTTGCTTATGGGTTTTGGTTTGTACCCTGTCAGATGTGATGAAGGACAGTACAGAATTGTAGGACAGTTTGGGTTGGAAAGGACCTCAAAGATCGTCTAGTTCCAACCACGCTTCCAAGAGTAGGAACACCTCCCACTAGACCAGATTGCTGCAAGCCCCATCCATCCTGCCCTTTAGCACTTCAGCAGTTCAGCACCACCAGGGGAGGTTTAGACTTGACATTTGGAAGAATTTTTTCACTGAAAGGGTTGTCAGGCATTGGAACAGGCGGCCCAGGGAGGTGGTGGAGTCACCATGTCTGGATGTGTTTAAAAGACATCTGGATGTGATGTTTGGGGACATGACTTAGTGCTGGACTTGGTAGAGAAGGGCTAATGGTTGGACTTGATGATCTTAAAGGTCTTTTTTAACCTGAGCGATTCTGTAATTCTGTGATTCTTCCCTTGACTTCCAGGGAGGGTCATCCACAACTTCCATGGGCTACCTGGGCCACTGTCTCACCACCCTCACAGGAAATAATTTCTTCCTAATATCTCATCTCAATCTCCACTCTTTCAGTTTAAAACCATTCCCCCCCTTGTCTTCCTGCTCCATGCCCTTGTAAAAAGTCCCTCCCCAACTTTCCTTTAGCCCCTTCAGGTACTGGAAGGTGCTCTAAGGTCTCCCTGGAGCCTTCTCTTCTCCAGGCTGAACAACCCCAACTCCCTCCACCTGTCTTCATAGCAGAGCTGCTCCAGCCCTTTGATCATCTTCATGGCCCTCCTCTGGACCCTCTCTAACAGCTCCATGTCTTTCCTGTGGTGAAGGCTCCAGAGCTGGACGCAGTACTCCAGGTGGGGTCTCATTAGAGGGGAGTAGAGGGGTAGAATCACCTCTCTCGACCTGCTGGCCACACTTCTTTTGATGCAGCCCAGAACACGATCGGTTTCTGGGCCGGGAGCTCACACTGACGGGCTCATATGACTAACGTGCCCCCAAGGCTTGACTGGTTAAAGCTGCAGGATATTCCATCATGTTATCTCTCCTCTGCAATTTGAAAAGTGTCAATCCATGCTACATGTTTCTGGTGCCTGACTGCAGGGTTTTGCTGTTCTTTTAACAAACCACTCTTTGGTTTGTTAAAATAATTGTCCCTTATTCCTGCGCATTAGCAAAACCAGGATGAGTCTTTTGGTCTCTTCAGAGTATGTGGTCTGATGATTCTGTGGTTTCTTCTTGTGGTATCCACAGTTTCTTGGTAGTGTTGTACCACTGAACCAAATATATATAAATAGTGACTCAGTCTTCTTGATTTTCACAATCTAAGGGGCTGTGTGAATATTGGCTTTACTGGGAATTTTTGGCAAACATTTTTTCAGCTCATTAAGATTTTCCAATAGCAACTGGTAAATCCCACAACTGGGAAGTGATGACAGGATCTGCAAACCAAAAAGTAATGCAAACAAAAGATGTTAATAGTCTTTACATGGTGGGACTGCATTTTGCATAGGAGTATTGGCACAGCATCAGCAACCAGCACAAAGAGCTGTGCAGCCACAGCAGAGTGTGTCCCTGTCCCCAGCAATAACCTGACAGTTCTCCAAGCTCATTTCTGCACATTAGACTCACTGCTCCCTGTCACAAATGCATGAATAATGCATTGGTTCAGCAATGAAGCTGGCAAGCTGAGGCTCATCGGGATTGGATTTCTTTCTTCTTCCTTTCCCAGAGATCAGAAGCATCAAATGAAGCTTTGTGGGGAATATCGATGGCAGAAACGATGGGCAGAAATGATTTGCTCTTCACATGTCACCCCCAGGATGCAGTGTAAAAAATCCCAGGAACATAATAAGCCACCCAGGGAATTGGGTTATCCAAGGGAACATGGTTCTCTGGATGGGAACCCTTCTAAGAAAGACCTTTGCCTGTTTTTTTATTAGTCAAAACTAGCCACGGTAAAAATTAACATGTTCTGAATATTTGTTCATGCCCTTCCCTTCCTATGTCTTCCAGACAATCAGAGAAAACAGAGCTGGAAGGGACTGAGAAAATGCACAGGATCAACTATTCTGAATTCTTATGTGATGTGATTTTGAGAACACACAATGTTTTTGGACAAGAATGGAGAATGTGCCATCCCTCTGTTATCTGTCCCAGAGTTCCTTTATGCTCCTACTAGAAAGGTGGCTTTGGGGAGAGCCTGTTTTTTTTTTGTGGTTTTGGCTTTTGTTTGTTTGTTTGTGCTTTTTGTTTGTTTGTTAATTATTTTTATTTTTCCCCAGTGCCAAGCCTAAATTGCCTTATT
The DNA here is from genome assembly GCA_020745705.1 of Hemiprocne comata. Classification (NCBI taxonomy): domain Eukaryota; kingdom Metazoa; phylum Chordata; class Aves; order Apodiformes; family Apodidae; genus Hemiprocne; species Hemiprocne comata. The sequence goes on from CM036587.1 coordinate 161,928,013, forward strand.
TTAGTTCAAAACCATTTTTTCCAGCTCAGCCTGAGTGCAGAGAGATCTATTTTCTCTCTCCTTTGTTTCTCCTTCTCCGGCAAACAAAGTCAGTTTCTGTTTTCCTCCCCTGCATGCCATGTTTCCCAAAGCCTTGATCACTTTTGGTGGAACAGACATATATAACATCCTTTTTCTCTTTCTTCCCCTTCTTCTGCCCCTTTTCTTTTTTTTCTTCCTAATAATTGGATGGTGGTGATTTATCTTGAGTTTATGACCAACAAGAAGTGGCAACAAAGTTTGGTAGAACTTCTACCCCATTTATTTTTCCTGGCTTGCAGAAATACTGATTTGGAGTATTCTTTTTGGAAATGAGTCTGAGATGAGAGTTTCAAAGCTAATGTCCATACAGGAGGATTGGGGGGCTCAGGGGACTCAACTTATACTTCTGTTTGAATATTTTGACAGGTAACAAAGTTAGAGGGAACCCCTGTTCTAGTTACCTGGCAAGAATATTGAGTGTAGTGTTCCCCACCTTTTGCACCTCAGCACAGGATGGACATGACAAGAGTTTGAACTGTCCACCCTTGTGCCATTTGCTCTGATGTGAGAGCAGCAGAGGTGGGGTGGCCAAAAGACAAATCCAGAGAGTCTTCCTGGTCAGAAGAAGGATACCTTGGCTACTTGGGGTGTCTTGGATGGTTATAAACACTTAGGTTTAGGTAGTTGCCTCTCATCATACACATCCACCAGGAAGAACTGAATTTGTTACTTGGCTCCTTTGGTGTTTGCCATAGGTGCACATGTAGTAGCACCACTATGTAGACACTTTCACTTAAGGGCTGAAATGTGGAGCTGAAGCCTACCCTTGGACACAAAAATCTTTAAAAATCACATATAGAATATTTTTATAGGTGCACCTTTTACTGTAAAATGTCTGTCACGGTTTGACTCAGAATTGCCAGTTAAACCAGAGACAAACAATGGTCTTGATCCCCTCCCACCCAGGTAGGGAAGGAGAGAGAGAATTAGGAGAGAGACTTTGCTGGATTGAAAACTAAATTGGACAGCTTTAATTATATGTACAATTATATACAAGTATGTTCAGGAATGTGCAAAAGCCTCTTGCCTCCCCCCACCCCCAGCAGCTCCCCTGGCATCTCCTGAGCTGTGAGCAGGTCTGAAATGTCTCACCCACAGGCAGGAGATAAGGCAGAGCAGACAGGGGCTGGGGTATGAGGGGTATGGGGTCAGAGCCTGGGGTCGATGGTGATGGATGGATGGATGGATGGATGGATGGATGGATGGATGGATGGATGGATAGATGGAGTCCTTCCCAGACACTAGCCATGGATGGAAGAGAAAGGAAGAAGCAGCAGGAAGGAAGTTGTCTTCTGTGATCTCTGACCTTCCTGGGAGCTTACGTAGCTCTATGGAATGGAATCCCTTTGGTCAGTTCTGCTGTCTGTCTAGTCCAGCTCCCCACAGGGGGGTCACAGATACAATTCTCCTGCCCCAGCAGCCTCTGTAGCAGCAGAGCTAAGAAGCGACCTTGGAGTCTCAGCAGAAACATAAACATTCCAGTGTTATCAGCCCACTAGCTGGAACACTTGCTGCTGGTTAAAAGAAAGCTTACTGAAGGAAAAAAATCAGTAAAAGGAAAATTAGCTTCATCCTGGCTCAACCCAGGACACTGTCAAAGTTTTTTGAAAAGTCATGATTTGGACAAAATTTTGTTATTAAAGCATGAAAAATTGAGCATCCTAGAAATAATGCAATGACTTGGTTTCTCATTTTGGAAAACCTTGGGCATCAGTACTATTCCTGACTCTAATATCTCAGCCAGTCCTGTATGACTCCTCTTGTTAACTGGTGGCTTTAAAGGACTTAGTTTACATGCAACTGCTTCCTGAGCAGCCTGAGCCCTACATGGGACTTGGGTTCCTGACCTAAATGTGGTCTCCTGACGATGGTACATGAACTGGAATTAATCATCAAGATAGACTGGCCACACAGATTTCTGATAAAAAGATATTGCTCAGCTCTGTAATTACCAGTTAGGAAACTGGGGATAAAGGGTTGCTGAGAGTTCAGATTGGCAGTGATAACCAGCCTAACTTCTAATTACTGATACAGTTAGAACACCAATTGCCTTTTTGGAATACCAATATATGTTCATTTGAGTTTACATTTTAATTTAAGAAGCAAAACCAAATCTTGATTTTAAAAACAGTGTATATATATATATATATCTCTCTATATGAATTTCAGTAATGAAATGAGCCAGAACTATCCAATGCATCAAAGCGAAATGGAATGCCTTGACTGAGCTGAAACAATTAAGAAATGTTTCAGGCAATTAAATTTTGTGAGAAATGTCAAAAATTGGCTTTGTTTCATATCAATATAAGAAAGCTATTCTGAACATGTCATAATTTCCACAGAATGGAAATCTCAAGTTTCTATGAAGCTCACATTTATTGTTATTGGGTTTTAAACTCATGTGAAAATGACTTCACATATTTATTCCTATACAGTAACTGTGAAATAAACGTATTTCTTTCAACTTGTGATGAGTTTGGCTTGTGTTTGAACTTGGTGGATGGCTATTTCCCTTTCCCCTCTTTCTTTTTAAATTATATTTATTATTGTTTCTTCTTAAATTAGTCTTTGAGCTCAGAGCATCTGAGTACAAACAGCTCATGGGTCCCCAGTGGTGGCAAATGGAGACTCAAGCAGATACAGCATTTACACAGCCAGGAGCATAGAAAGGTGGTGTGATTCAGGCAGTGAGGTAGGGAGGTGAAAGCCTTAAAATGAGGATACTCATCCTGTCTTGTCCCTCTGTCCCACCTGGGACAAGACACTGTCCCTTCTAGTCACTCTAGGCCTGTGGTTTCCCAGCATCTCTCTGCTCTTTGTAAACCCCCAGTGAAGAGACTGTCTGTCTTGCAAAAAAATATACAGCTTCTAGCACTAAATTTTTTCAATCTGAATCTGACACAGAAATTTATTTTGCTTTTGTCTTTAGATTAAGTTTGATGAATTTCAATAATATGGTATATTATGGAAACCTTGTAACTACATTATACTACTGAGCTGGCATTTAATAAACAACAGCAAAGTGTGAATCTTCTCATTGTTATTCATATTTTTCTTCTCCTGTGAATGACAAGTCACTTATACAAGGACAAAGAATTTCTTGTGACTAAGTGTTAATAACTGAAGGCTGCTAGAAAACAATCACTGGATTTTCAATGAATGTCCTCCCGGTTAGGAGCAAAATTAAGTTTAGGGTAGGCTGGAAAAGAAACTCCTCATGTCCCTTAATGTCAAAGAGTACAGAGCAGAACTGTCTCCTGCAGAAAACCTAATAAAGTTGTTGCTTGGATAAATACTTGTAGCTGTTTCTGAATAAGGGCAAGATTTTAAGGAATCCTTGGTAAAAGCTGTGCACAGCTATTTTACAGGAGCAAAGGGTAGGATGTTTTGTGGGGAATTTATTCCACAGATAGGTGATTGAGATAGAGAAATATCCTTGAATTGGAACTGATTCTAACATCTTCTTGTCCAGAAATGTCTTTAAGCATATGCTTTGCTCTAAGCATGAAGAAATTGCCACTGAAGTCACTGAAAATTATCCTAAAGCTAAACCAAGCCATGCTGAACTGAGTTTCTTCTTTTTAAAACATGGTTATTAAGCAGTTAACTGTGCTATTGCTGTAGCTCCTCTTTTGCTAAGATAGACTAATAAACATGACATTTTTAATGTACAATTTGCATAATGCTTCTGTTAATTTGTTATTTTCATTATGGCAACAGAATGGAAACGACATATTACACCCCATAAAAAATATACAGCAGAGCTAATCCCTGTAGTCATTATACTGTTAACTGAATTGCTTCTTTTGCATGGTCATTATTAATATTTATAAATCCCCTTCATAAGGTCTCAGTGCAACGCAATGGGCAAGTTTCCTGATTTATTAAGGAATGGATAAAATGCTAAAATGAAGAAGAAAGTCAAAAGGGAGGGGAATTGGGAGGCAAAACACAAACTGAAGAATATGCTTCAATGCGGAGCAACAAATGGGCTTGTCTAGAAGTGAGATTTTTTTTTGTAACAGCTGTTTGCTCTCTGGATGTGGCATCTATTAAGTTTAACCCTGTTGTATCAAGTGTCTCACATATGTATGGTAAAGGAAAAACCATCACCCCATGACATCCCACTGCAACATAATGCAGTGGAAGCATTGCAGGGAGAAAGGCCACAGCTCGAGCACTGGGTGCAGTTTTGGGCACTGCAGGATAGGAAGGACATTGAGGTGCTGGAGAGGGTGCAGAGAAGGGCAACTAGGCTGATTAGGGGTCTGGAGAACAGGTCTTATGAGGAGAGGCTGAGGGAGCTGGGGCTGTTCAGCCTGGAGAAGAGGAGGCTGAGGGGAGACCTCATTGCTCTCTACAACTCCCTAAAAGGAGGTTGTAGTCAGGTGGGTGTTGGCCTCTTCTCCCTGGTGACCAGCGATAGGACAAGAGGAAATGGGGTCAAGTTGCCCCAGGGGAGGTTCAGGCTGGATATTAGAAAAAATGTCTTCACCAAAAGAGTGGTGGGGCCTTGGAACAGGCTGCCCAGGGAGGTGGTGGAGGCACCGTCCATGGAGGTGTTCAAAAAACAGGTAGACATGGTGTTTTGGGAGATAGTTTAGTGGTTAGGGGTTGTAGGGTGGATGGTTAGACATGATCTTGAAGGTCTTTTCCAACCTTGATGATTTTATGATTCTATGATTCTATGAAAGGAGCAATTTTTATGTATGGAGAGCCATGGAGGAAGCTGGCCTAACACTTATTGTGGTGTCCTACACAGACCCCCATTCATTGCACTGTAGAAATTTCTTGCCTTGTCCTAAAAAGTCATGGTGTATGTGGTCAGGCAATAATTAGATGAAAAGGTTTAAAAGCAGGCTGTCAAAAAAAGGAAATATCAGGTTCCATATGTGAAGTAGTTAAAAAATTGTGACAAATGGCTTCTTAATTATAAATTATATCATTAATTCCCATATGGTTGTGGAGGCTGTTCAGAAGATCCTGTTTGAGTGAGCTGAATGTTTTGGAGTCCAGCTGCAGAAATTCAGAGGTTTATGTATCTACTTATTAGCAAAACTTGTGATCTCTTTGAGAGCATCTCACCTGGATAGAAAGGCAGCACAAACTGGCATCACCAAGGCACAGGATGGTATCCTGTGTGTTCCCAGGGGTGGACAGTTTTCAGGTAGAAGACCGAGCTATGAAGTCTCCTCAGCTTTTGAGAATATGTTACTTTGTAGCACCTACTTTTTCCACCTCACCATGAGGAAAAATTTCTTTACCGTAAGGGTGACAGAACACTGCAACAGTCTGCCCAGAGAGGTTGTGGAGTCTCTATCTCCTTCATCTCCAGATGGAGGTCTCATCTAGCATAGGAAAGACATGATAACGGTACTGCAGTGCAAAAATTGAAAGAAGGGAGGGAATAATCACTTCTCAATGTTTCTCATGAGCAGGTAATGAGATGAGAAGTATTACTGGAACAAGAGATTTTTGGATTAGACACTGGGAAGGAAAACTTTGACAGTATGTGTTGAGAAATGCTAGACTAAAGTGCCTGAGTTAAATGTGGACTCTGTCCCAGAAGGCTTTATAAGAGGTCTGGATAAACATCTGGAAAGCACGACCTAGGGACAAGGAATTATGTTACTACATGAATTCTTGACATCCTGCCAGCCCTGCTTCAGTGCCAAATTGTCACTATCAATGCCCAGACAGACTGACAGAGAAGGGTGCAAGTAACCCTCTTCTTCCCACCCCCCTTTGTATCCTCTTATAGTTCCTTGGTGCCAAACTTCCATCATTTTTAGTACTTCTATTAGCTGCTCTGTGATGCACGTCACTCTTTCTCCCTCTCTCTCTTCCTTTATAATCCATCCATCACCACTGAATCTAAACATCCTTCATCTATAAACATGATGCATGATTACATACCCCTCATAACCTCCTCTATCTGCTGCCTGCCCTGCACAGGCTCACACAGTGCCTACTGAATAGTACCATCACTTACTGAATATTCATAGCAGTGTTACTGTTGGAGGTAACACTTTTATTTTCTCCTGCACAGCATCACTAGCTGACTTTCAGCCTTTTCTCAAAGGGAAAGCAAAATTGAGCCATTCTCTCGCCTTGTTCTCAAATATAAAATAGTTAAATACTATAGGAAGCTATTTCTTTATTGCTTTTGTGTTTCTGTTCCTGTAGCCACCTACACGGCTGCCAGATGACATAAAAACTGTGACAGAACAGTTGGGATAAATCTTGCCGCAGCGATGTGAGATGCAGTCACCTGCTGCCAGGGACTACCACACTGTTGGGATGGGAGAAGGCAGAGGGATGCAGGTATCTGGACATTGATCTCTGAGCTCACACCCTGACTTATTTGGCTAAAGTGCCCATAAAGGTGCAGTGGTTTGATAAACTGTGCTTGGACTGATGTGTCTGTGGCCTGATGGTGCCGCTCAGCTGGAGCAGAAACACCTGGTAGTGAGGAAGAGAGTGTGGCTGGGTGTCATCTATGTTGTAACCCAACAGGGTCAGGGCACAGGCCATTTTCTGCTGGCTTCACCAACACATAAAGAAACATTGGATTTATTACATGATGATGACCTTGAAGGTAGTAATGCCACAGATGACTCCAGCAAAAACGTATCTGAGATCTCAGAGGCAGGGAGATCTGGGATCATTGTATGGGGAGACAGAGATAGCAGAAAGGGCTTTTCTAGTGTATTGTGATGGAAAATATCAGTTTCATCTGTCTGAGTTTTTTATGTTCCTTGAAAAGAGGCTGTCAGATGGGCTGCTTGGAAAAAGGGAAGCCTGCTCTTTCCTTTGGACTGCTACTAAACCCACTCTTGGCAAAAAGCAGTTGAACACACGGTGCAGCAGGTTAGGAAATCCCAGCATAGAGCTGAAGACCTGCAGACATGCAGACCCCAGAGACACCTAGAGGTGACCAGGAGGTTGAGACAGATGTCAAGAGGACAAAAAATTGTTAAAGAGGAGGGAGGAGTGGGTGGGTTTTGATGTGGCTCAGAAATTCACTGAGTTGATTGAAGAGCATGCAAGGACACAGTGGGTAAGTGGTGCTGTGTAGAAGCATTTTAATAGATTTTCTCCCTGACAAAGATATAATGTTTTTTAATAACAACTGTATCACTAGCCAGGATAAAACCCTATCAGTGTGGAGATAACTGGGCAATGTGTGGACAAGTGCTGGAAGGAGTTGGGTCACCTCAGCTTAACAAGTTATTTCTCATTAGCCAAACATTGTTAATGACTGAATGCATGAGCCTCACCTGCTTGAGTGCAGGGTGAAAATTTTGACTCAAACAGCTGCCAGGTGTTTCCCTTGACACTTAGAGTTGGACAGGAGAAGTATCTTTTAATTTGATGGTGTAGGCCTAGAAGATCACTTTTATCAAGAAAGGTTTGGGATTGGCTTACCCTTAAATAGTTCTCATGGCAGCTGCATCAGCAATGCTCCCTGGTTCCCACAATTCTGACATGGACTGAGGCAGTCAATAGAGCATATGACATGAACTGGAAGATGTATTGGCACCCTGGATAATGCTGATGGGAAGGCTTTGTTGTCCTATTAACCTCTTCCCCTCTGTTTTTTCTTAGGTCTAAGGATCTGTAGAGGGGCAGGATCACTTGCCTTGAACTGCTGGCAATGTTCTTCCTAACACAGCCCAGGATGCTGTTGACCTTCTTTGCTTGCTTCAAGGACACCTTGCTGTCATGGTTGGGGTCAACTTGTTATCCACCACAACCCCCTGGTAATTGTCCTCAGAGCTGCTCTCCAACCTTTTGTCTCCAGTCTCTACTGGTGCATGGGGTTGTTCCTCCCCAGGTGCAAGAATTTCGTTTCTGTTGATCCATTCCTCCAGCCTGTTGAGGCACCTCAGTATGGTGGCACACCTATCTGGTACAACAACTACTCTTCCCAATTCTGTATCACCTGCAAACTTGTTGTGTGTCCACTCTGCCTCATCATCCATGTCATCAATGAAAATGTTAAAATGTGTTGTCCCTAACAGCAATCCCTGGTGTACAACGTTGTTGATGGCTCTCCAGATAGCTTTCGTGTCACTTAAGCCTTTGTGCTCAACAGTTCAGTTAGTTTTCAGTCCACCTCAGTGTCGACTTCAGCACAGGAAGTTCCACCTCAACATGAGGAAAAAATGCTTTACTGTTAAGGTGATGGAGCCCTGGGACAGGCTGCCCAGAGAGGTTGTGGAGTCTCCTTCTCTGGAGAATTTCAAGACCCATCTGGACACATTCCTGTGTGATCTGCCCCAGGTGTTCCTGCTGCAGCAGGGGGTTGGACTCAATGATCTTCACAGGTCCCTTCCAACCCCTGTGATTCTATGATTCTCTAGTCCATAATTCATCACTTTGTTTTTGAGGATTTTATGGGAAACAGTTTAAAAAGCCTTGCTAGCCTATTGACATTCAGTAATATTTTTGTCCTAACATACACGAAAAAAAATCTCCATTTTGATAGTTCCCAAATATTTCATCTGCAGAGAAGAGGCACTTACTTGCCTACACAGTGCCAATATAATTACATTTGGATAGATGCCATGACCACTGTGAACTGTGGGACTGGCTGTAACAATCTACAAATGCTAATACACCCACAGCTGCTCTAGTTCTTCTGCTAAGAGTAAATGGCCTCCTCTGTTGACTTTATTAAACATGCCCACTCTTGTTAGACATGTCCATACTGGAAAATGCCTGAACTAGCCCTAATGAGGCAAGTTTAAGTTCCTGCACAAGTCTTTGCATGGCATCACCCACCATAGTCTCAGTGAATCCTGGAGAAAAAAGATGCATTTTTTCCTGCCACCAGCACTGGAGTTGTGCAACATAACAGCATGTTGTCTGCATGACAGTCTATTGTTAAATGTATCAGTAAAACACTGTGCTTCTGTTGACATTCCAGTAAAGCCTTTATGCAAGGAAAAGGCACTGGTATATTCATGGCAGAACATCTTCCTCAGGGCTGGTTTAGTATAATTATTTTGAGAATTAAAAAATAGTTTCCAAGATAGCTATGTAGTTATTATTGTGTCCAGTTCTGGAGGCCCCAACACAGGAAGGACATGGAGCTCCTGGAGCAAGTCCAGAGGAGGCCACAAAGATGACCTGAGGGCTGAAGCAGCTCTGCTATGGAGACAGGCTGAGAGAGTTGGGGTGGTTCACCCTAGAGAAGAGAAGGCTCCGGGGAGACCTTAGAGCACCTTCCAGTGCCTGAAGGAGCTACAGGAATGCTGGGAAGGGACTTTTTACAAGGGCATGTAGCAAGACGACAAGGGGAAACGGCTTAAAACTAGAAGAGAGGAGATTTAGGTTAGATATTAGGAAGAAATTAATCACTATGAGGGAGGTGAGACACTGGAACAGGTTGCCCAGAGAACCTATGGCTGCTCCACCCCTGGAAGTGTTCAAGGTCAGGTTGGATGGGGCTTGGAGCAACCTGGCCTAGTGGAAGGTGTCCATGTCCATGGCAGAGCAGTTGGATCTAGATGATCTTTAAGGTCCTTTCCAACCCAAACCATTCTATGATTCTATGGTTCTATGATTCTATGATTCTATGGTTCTATGATTCTATGATATGATTCAAGAGCTGAGGAACAGAGGAGAACACAGGTGCAGCACATTACTGGGAAAGTGAAGTAGATACTTGAGGTTGATTAGAAATCAGTTCCAAAGCAATTCTGCAAAGGAAAAATACCAGTTTAACTATGTCTTGTAGCCCACAACCACCTCCCCTCTGAGTTACTCTGTCTATATACTCTCCCTTAATTAGTTTGAGTGGCCTTTGCTCCTTTATTTTCTAAGCTGAGGTTCATGTCTTGCAAGAGCTGGTTGCATTTTTTTTCCCCTCATTACATTAACTACTGAGTTGGAAAAATTAATTAGTTGATTATGATAAAGTCTAATTACTGTTTGCAGTTGGATTAATTAACCAAATTCCCAGAGATCCCTTTTACTCCCTGGTTGTTCCAGTGTAAGCTAGAAGATGCATCCTAAGGGGTAAATGACTTGTTAAACTACTTAATAAGCAGCATCTGCAATAGACACCTTTGCAAAACTCAAACATTGGAATTCAGCCCTTGGACATAATTTGAAAGCTTGTCATTGAGTAGGACAAATGGGAGGGTGGAAGAAAATATTCACATAATGAAGCTGCATAATTGATGTGAAAGACTCTGTGGTTGAGACCCAGTTTCCATGTGTGAAAGAAGACCTGCTCTAAAAAAAATGGACAACACTGTGAAAAAAAAAACAAAAAACAAAAAAACTAAAAAATGAGACAGAAAACAGTGTGGTCTCATTGCTGCCCATTGGGCTGGCACAAAAAATAATGGTGTAGGTCTGACATGAATAGAAAGACAAGCTCTGTAGTTGCCTAGAGCAGGATCCATCAAAAATGTGTCCACACCTTCGCCATTCTCGATCAGAAATGTCCATCTTCCAGTGCAAGTAACTGTTCTCAGACACTGGCACTTGCTTTGGCCTGGGCCATGGAATCACCTCTCCAAGGGTTTCTGAGAGAGTTTAGGGGTTAACATGGCCAATGATCATCTGTAACAGGCAGTTGGGGCTGGTCACAGTGCTTCAGAGAATAAACCAGATTTTTATGGATGTGGTGGCAGAGAATGGTCTGTTTGCTCATTAATTTATCACTATAGAAGTAGCCATGTTGGCTGTAAAGGTAGATCCAGTAAAGAGCCTTTGCCTTCAAATTACAGACAACTTTTTTTCTTATGTCCTCTGTTGTCAAAAGTATTGAAGCTTTCTTGACTGTTCAAAGAAAGGAAACTAACGTATCGATTCCCACGTTGGGTTTATGTCATCTCTTTAAACTGCTGCAGGTGGGAGAGGTAGACCTCAGGAAGAGGCAAAAGCATCTGTTTGCTTATCTACAGTTGCATCTCCAACTGCAGAGATGTTCCAAGATGGAAAGTAGCACTCTGAACAAGACAGGAGGCTTGTTAAACCTGTTGTTTAATATTTCTGACCTATCTGACCGTACTTGGACACATGAAATATTTGTTATCTGCCTGGTAGAAAAGCAGCATGTGGAAAAGTGTATTCAGTTTGATGTCTAGAAGCCTATGTGTGTATTTACCTGTGCACTAGGTATCTAAGGTTTCATGCTGGTCAGTGAATGGTCAGTAGAAACCTATGGAACAATTCAACTGACCAGGCAGGAGGGGCTTGATCGAATTGCCCACAGGTAGGCAACTGGTGTGGTTTGAGTTATCTTAGGGTATCTCCAGGCATTTAAGCTTATTTGGGAGATAGTGACTCAGGATCTATGCTCCATACCCTTCTGCAGGATCAGCTGGAGGCCAGGATGTCTTCTAGGGCATCCCAAACAGCACTGGTCACCTATACATGAGCAACCACACCAGGCTGTTGGCATCTTGCTAAAGGGAAGCTGAGCAGTGCCACTGACACCAGCGGGAGGTTAGACCCCGAGGGCACATGGAGTTACATGCCTTAGTCTCAGCTGGAATCCCATCCAAAATGTGATGTCTGGAGTATGACTTCATTGAGAAAAAGATTTTGCCCTCAACTTGAGTTGAGTTTGGACTGAGGGTTAGGAAGTGGTACCTTTAGCTGGGTTTCCAGTTTGTAGTAGCATCTGGAAGAATAGCAGGAGTATGGTCCTTCTAAACTTACAATCACAACTCACCTTGGAGAGGAAGAAATGCTTATATGGTGCTTTGAATAGTGATTCTTAATGTGGTGGGCCAGTAGATGCAATGGGAGGGTCTAACTGTGGTGGCAGTAAACACGTTAAGTCACCGGGCACTCCAGCACATCAGAGGAGAAGACCTTCTCCTAAAGTGTAAACAAATGTGCTGAGTGCTCCTTGGCATCCAGCAAAGTCAGAAACCAGAGGAAGTGTTTTGTGATGTTGCCACAGCTGTTCCTTTCACAGCACTAATTGTACATGACAAAACCAGTTACAGGTAATGACAAAACCCAGTTCTGTTGAGAATGGGATAGCTGAATCCTTATTTTCACTGTAAAGTTCTTTTTCCATCGTCAACCCCAATAATTTCAGCTCAGCAGAACAGAAATTCAAGGCTCTCCCACAGCTGCTGTTCACATGCTACTGTCTGGCAGGCCAGCTTCCTTTCTCATTGATTGACTTTATTGTCCAATTAAAATCTGCAGGTAAACCTCCCAGCAGCACACTCTGGAGAGGAACGTTGTAAATCGGGCACTGCTCTAGATGGTAGGATTTGCATCACAGTGAATGGGCAGGGAAGACAACATCTGGAAGTAAACACAACCAATTTGGTTGTTAGGTGAAGGCTGTGAGTCACCACACAGCTGCATGCAAAACGCAGGGAGGAGGCAACAGTTGTGTGGGAAATTCGATGCAAATATATGCCAAAAAATAGGGGAATATGAGAGAAAGAACTGTAGAATGCTGTGTGGTGAGGTTAAGCTAAATCCTACATAAATCTAATAAAAGTGCTTAACTGGTTATTGCCTTTTACAGACACAGGTTCTGAGCCTCAGAGAGGTTGGGGCTTGGTCCAAAGTCACATGATGAGTCAGTAGCTGAACTGAGAGTGTCTAGAATTATGGTCCCAAGGAGAAAAAAATAAATTACAATTTTCCAGACTTCAGTGGTAACAATTTTTTTTATCCCTGATATCTCTCCTAGCTTTCACTCTCGTATCCTGTTTCTCAGATGTTTCTGAAATTGCTCCCTTTGGAAAATTCTCACAGGGAGTATGGATATAATTTATCATTTAGAGTGGTGGGTTTCAGAGCTGGCCGTGAATGCAGGCAGGGAAACCTTGGGTGAAGAACAAGAGGTTGCAGAGCCTCTTGGTGCACTTGCAGGTGGTGGGTTTCACACTGTCATTGGCACACCATGCTTATCCAGCATGATGCCACTGCTGACACCAATAAAAAACCTCTGTGCTGGTGCCTTTGGGAATCAATCCCACACCAAAGTGCAGCTTGTCACTCAAACACACCCAGAACTCTCTACTACATGCAATATTTAGCACAGAATTACTGTACCTGACAGATGTACCAGATTAATGGAGTAATCATTTCCTTTGTAGAAAGGTGGTTTAAATGAAGCAGATTTTGCTGCTTTGTCTGAAAAGTATGAAAATACTCTATTAACATATCCAATGCTAAAAGGAGATAGTTAATAGATGAAGGCCAAAAGGTACCTTTGGGTCTGTAGCTCCTTTTTTTTTTTTTTAATAGCAGTGTTTTCTATCTGGGAATTTTTATCTTTATTGTTTCTGGAAATCATCATATTCTGAAAAGAGCTAGTGGCAGAGGGGAGGGGCAGAGTCTGGGAGATTTTCAGTTTGCTTGAATAAAAAATGCAGCTAGGCTGGTTGTGGTAGTTTTCAGGGCAGGGAAATGACTGTATCATAACTATGAGGGAAGAATATATCATACAATTTGCACAGACCTAATTCTGCTACTTTCCATGGCAAAAAATATGACAGAATCATGATCAATAATTGCAAGGCTTCAAGTCAGCCCTGGCTAGGACAGCTTTTGTGGAGTACCTGCAGGGATTGACAGGATATTAATGGCATTTTTTCCTCTCTAGCTCTTTTGAAAAGAAAGCATTTGATATAAGGGACATTCATCTGCATTGCAAGGTTCTTCCCTCTGCTCCCTTTCTGCTTTGCTTGTTTGCCACTGGCTGCCAGACATTTTTCTTTAAATCCTTTAAGGGCTGTGAATAGAACCATAGCTGTGTGTGGCCTCAGTGCTACCCAAAACCTGAGTTCATTCTCCATCTGTGACCCAGATTCTGGGTGACATTAATCTCCCCCTGAGCATCCCCTGGTCTTTTATCCCTCCTGAATTAAATGCAAGTCTTGGGGAGAGGGGCCTTTCCCACAGTGTGGGTGCTTGTATGCATGTGATTGCAAACACAAGAGCATCCAGCAAAACACACCCCTAGTCTTGGCTGGGGTCTCAAGCTGTTATTGTAGCACAGAAAAAGAGGGAAAAAAATAAACGTTTGGTTGAAACAGCAGAATGAATGGAGGTGAAGAAAACCATGACCCAGGAGGATGGATTGGAATAATAGGATTGGTTGAATTATGAAAGAGAGAGCTGAAAGAGGGGGCAATTCTCTACACTTCCTCTGACAAGGACAAAAACATTTAATTCAGTCTTTAGGGGAAAAATAAAGTTCTATTTGGAAGAATAGCAAAAAAAAAAAAAAAAAATAGCTGTGGAAGAGACAATTGGACTATCCATCACTATCCACCTTAGCCACAGGTTAACAGATACCTTGAGAAATGGTACAGGTGTTGGGAGTGGCTTGTGAGTGCATTAGGGCTGTGCTCCAAGAGTTAACAACTTATATTCTAATAACTTTTACTGGTCAGCGAAATATTGGTCCCTCAGATCATAGAATCACAGAATGGTTTGGGTTTGTAGGAACCTCAAAGATCATCTAGTTCCAACCCTCCTGCATGGGCAGGGACACCTCCCGCTAGACCAGGTTGCTCAGAGCCCCATCCAACCTGGCCTTGAACACTTCCAGGGATGGGGCATCTACAGCTTCCCTGAGCAACCTGTTCCAGTGTCTCACCACCCTCACACTAAAGAATTTCCTCCCAATGTCTAACCTAAATCTCCCCTCTTCCAGTTTTAACCCATGACCCCTTGTCCTCTCACTCCATGCCCTTGTAAAAAGTCCCTCTCCAGCTTTTCTGGAGCCCCTTCAGGTACTGGAAGGTGCTCTGAGGTCTCCCCAGAGCTTTCTCTTCTCCAAACAAAATTGCTGGCAAAATCTCACTTTCCCACAGGAGGGATGTTTTCAGCTACAGCCAGAGGTTACAGACACCACTCAGTTCCCATTTTAAGGAGCAAAGATGCTGCTGATGTGGGAAAGGAAATACAAGGGGAGAGGAAGTTATCAGCAGTTGTGGAGTAGAATATCTCTGGAGGTCTCCTCTGTCCTTAATTTTCCAAGGTCTATCAGTGAGCTTTGCATACAGAGATTTGTGAAGCCCTGCTCAGTACATGGCTGTACTGGGCAAATATGTAGAACTGGGGATGGGGAAAGAAATAATCACCAGCATTAGAGCTGATGGCAGGATTGGATAGCCTCCCATCTATGGGCACTTCTGGTTATATTCCTTATGCCTCAGGGAAATCTTGTAGGGTAGATGAGTATTAATTTTTACTAATAATATTAAAATAAAAACATTTCAGTAATTTTAATGAGAATTCCATTTTCTTAACCAGTTAGAGAAGCTGAATCAAAGAGAGTTCCAATGACCCAGGCTCATCCTGACTTGGATCATACAAGACACTGTGTGGATTGGGGTGAAAAGCATGTCCTTGTGTCAGGCTGCCTGTCCCCATGCAGGAGCTGGGATGCTGGTGGGACTGAACCACTGTCCTCTTCACCTGGCACACGATAATTCCCATATCAGCAGTCTGAGAGGGGAAGTCAGGGAGATGACCCTGTCCTGATGGAAGTTTTTACTTGATTAAAAACATACTTTATCAGAAACAATAGTTCTAGCCACGTTTGGTGTCCAGTCATCACAGGATATCAGTCAGCCAGTTTCTCCATCTTGTTTGCAATATTAGTTGCATGATAGTAACTGAAGGCCATGGGTAAGGACTCCATTTCCTCACCCTACATGAGATGTCAGGTAGAGCACAGACCTTTTGCTGGTGTTCTGCTCTGGGCCTCCCAGATATTATCCTCAAGCTCAAGCTTTAGCTGCAGGATGAGGAATGAGCACCAGTCAGCTGGGAATATATCCCAGGCCACTGCTGTTCTGAACTAAGCTCAATCTGGTTCCTCAGAAATTAATTTTTTTTCCCACTTTTTACAATGAAAAACCTCTGAAGTGAAGTGGGGAGGGAGTTTTTACAAGGGCATGTAGTGACAGGACAAGGAGTAATGGGTTTAAACTTGAAGAGGGGAGATTCAGATTAGACCTTAGGAAGAAATTCTTTAGTGTGAGGGTGGTGAGACACTGGAACAGGTTGCCCAGAGAAGTGGTGGAAGCCCCATCCCTGGAAGTGTTCAAGGCCAGGTTGGATGGGGCTCTGAGCAACCTGATCTAGTGAAGGGTGTCCCTGCTCCAAGCAGGGGGGTTGGATTTAAATGATCTTTGATGTCCCTTCCAACCCTAGCCATTCTATGATTCTATGAAATCCTCCCATCACCTAAGATCACACAGTTGTTTGGGCCACGTTTGGATGGTTGTGATCATGTGAAAGCATCTTGTGGGTTAAGAGGCATCTTATGTTGTGAGGTGCAGTTCTTCTGCCTTCACATTGACATTATGGAGAGCAGAGCCCCAATTTGTTCATGTGCAATGGATCATTCCAACCATCCAACTCACATTTCTCTTCTCATTGCTTCTATGTAGATCAAGCATCATGCCAGCACATTATAGAACTATTTGAAATTTATTTAACCTCTGATTCACTAATCTTACCTAAAATTTAATTACACATGGAACCAACCATTCCTGTCACTTTCCCAACTCACTCAATACAGGGAAGGCTGATTTATTGTCCCTCCAAATTCATTACATGGCAAATAATTTTATCTTCCTCAACCTCCATGGAGAACTTCCCTACCAATTAATATTTAGCATAAATGTTTTATGAGAACTAAATTAGAAGAGGGTGCCAAATCATATGTTAAGTAGTACAAACTACCTCTTAGAAGTTTTTTATCAAAGGTAAGTAACCCATAAGTAAGAAGGAAACATGTAGCTCCCTACTACTGTGAAACGAGACAGATTGCTCCAAAATGACCCTTTGAAAGTCAGCATGTTTAGTCGAAATTGAAAAATCCTTAAATGCACTGAGCTTGTTAACTGTTCCTGCCAAGGCTGCTAAATATGCAAATTTCTAATTAAAATACAAATTAATCCTCACAAACCAATACCTGCTACCTGCAGAATGATGAGCAAAAGTTCTATGCCACTAATTAATGTTATCACCTATCAGTTTTATTTATGTAAGTATATAATTCATGCTGCTTTGCTTCTTCTGATATGTAGCAGTTGATTTTTTTCTTTTCTTTTTTTTTTTTTTTTTAATGGTGTCACTCTAAAATAATTACTGTCTTTTTGAACCTTCTCTGTGTATTTTAGGCTTGTTGGGTTGCCTTTTAGCACGTTACTAAGTTAACTGAAGATATTTTTCCATTATTGACTGTGTATTTTATGTCATGGGGCAAAGAAAGAGACTGGAATTGCTTTGAAACATTCAAAAAATAATAAAAAAAAGTCAATACTAATTATATTCAGAGTCTTGACCAATTAGGTAACTATTTACCATTCACAGCTTCTTTCTTTTTTTTTTTTTTTAATAGTACAGTTTACTCATAGAATCATAGAATGCCAGGTTGGAAGGGACCTCAAAGATCATCTGGTCCAACCTTTCTAGGGACTACTACAGTTTATCTGAGATGGCTCAGCACCCTGTTAAGCTGAGACTTAAAACTGTCCAATGTGGGGGAATCCACCACTTCCCTTGGGAGACTGTTCCAATGTTTGATTGTCCTCATGGGAAAAAACGTACCTCTTGTGTTCACTTGGAATCTCCCCAGGAGCAACTTGTGCCCATGACCCCTTGTCTTTTCCATGTGACTCCTTGTCAATAGGGAGTCTCCATCTTCTTGGCAGCCACCCTTGAAGTACTGGAACATGGTAATAAGGTCTCCCCGAAGTCTTCTCTTCTCCAGGCTGAAGAAACCCAGTTTTCTCAGCCTCTCCTCATATGACAGGTCCTCCAGTCCTCTGATCATCCTTGTGGCCCTTCTCTGGACCCTCTCCAGCCTGTCCCATCCTTTTTGTAGAGCAGGGACCAAAAGTGAAGGCAATACTCCAGGTGTGGTCTGACAAGCACTGAGTAGAGCAGGATGATGACTTCTTGATCTCTGCTGGTGATGCCCTTGTTGATGCAGCCCAGCATCCTGGTGGCTTCTTTGCCACTGCAGCACACTGCGCACTCATGTTGAGCCTGTTATCCCCCAAGACCCCCAGGTCTCTTTCCACATGACTGCTCTCCAGCCAGGTGGATTCCAGTCTGAACTGCACTCCTGGGTTACATGTTCCCAGGTGCAAGACCTTACACTTCTCCCCACTGAACTTCATAAGGTTACTACTAGCCTACTCCTCTAGCCTGTCTAGGTCATCCTGGAGGGTGGCTCTCCATTCTGGAGTGTTAATCTCTCCACTCATCTTGGTGTTGTCAGCAAACTTCATCCGGGTGCTCCTGATCCCAATATCCAGGTCATTTTTGAAGATGTTAAACAGCATTGGGCCCAATATTGGTCCCTGGGTGACCCCACTTGTGACCAGTTGCTAGTTTTCAGGAGAAACTATTTACTATTATCCTCTGGGTAGGGTCTGTCAGCCAGTTCCCCACCCAACACAGACCACTTGTCAAGGCCATAATGAGTCTGTTTCTCCAGAAGAAGGCTGTGGGAGACTGTATCAAAAGCCTTGGAGAAGTCCTGGTGGAATAGAATATGACTCTTTTATTAAAAGATGATAAAGTTGTTTCTGGATTAATAAAGCATTATAAATGCATTGGCATTCATCTTGTAGGTATGAATATGTATAATGACATTGCCTGCACTTCAGGCTGGTTTTCAAAGGGAAAATATGACTTTTTATCCCATTGTGTATGTAATTTTATAATGTAATAAATAATATGTGATGAATTATCAAGAGCAGTGGCAACAGAAAGGAAAGACAAATGTTGTTTGTGAATGGCACCAGAACAATTTCAACTAAAATCCAACAAGAGATACTGTTCAGTAGGCAATTCCCTGCCATTAAATATCATTATTCGGGCAGCTTTCTACTTTATATTTGTTAAGTGCCTTTTCCAGTCTGCCCTCTGAATGCAGCTGATGGATTAATTTTCCCTCTTCAGATATAGCTGCTTGGAAGAAGTTATCAACCATCATAAATTCATAGGAAAGCTGATCTGCTGAATTGGTTGTGCCTCGTATTGCTCCCAGGGGCCAGCTTGATGTTTGCACTAGATCCCCTCTCTGCAGGGAACTGTTCCCCAACAACAGATGGGGAAGCAATCATGTGCCTGGGCAAATCAAGAGAGAGAATCCACTTCAGCCTTTCCCATTGGGATCAATTTCCACTTTCCAAATGCCAGATGCAAAGCAAATCCTACCAACTAATCGCAAGCTGCTGCTCCAGTCTGAGATTTGTTCCCCCAGCACCATGATTCATGGAGTCTGGCTTGTTCCAGAGTCCTGTTTGCTGATCCCATTAACTTTTACAGTATTACAGTGGTAAATGTTTATGGCCAGTCTTTGCTGGATTAATCTTTAATGAGGTTTTCACTACACACAACTCTGTGCTTTCTGACCAGAATCTTGCAGTAACCCATGAGAAATTAAAATGCAAATTCATGCCACTCCTGGTTGGGATTAGCTTTCTGAGAACAATAAACACTGGTTGAAATGACAATCAGTTAATTTGATATCAACTTAGGCCCCACCCCAGAAGGAATCTACTCAGGATGGGTGACATTGATCATGAACTATTCTATGCTGAAAACTGTTCTCCTTCTTTCAAATTGCGATCATCTATTTAATGGGTAAAGAAATGAAAATGGGACTGTTTGAGTTTATTAACAAGTATCCTACAGGGTGTTATATCACAGCCCCTGCTGAGATGGGCAATTAAAGAAAGAAAGAGGAGTTCATTTCACAACAGGAGTTTGGGATTTCATGGTACAGTTTGGTTTGGTGTTTAAGATTGTTTATTGCCTTCACTGTGTATGAGCTTCATTCGAGAGCTGCTGTTATTTTAAAGTTTGTTCTTTTATTTAAACCAATCCTTGGGGTATGAAGGAGGCTCCTAGGAGTTCTGGAGGAACTGGCAAGGCCAGGGTCACTTCTTAGGGAAGAGCTTAGGGTGCAGGTTGTAATAAATAATAATGATCAAGAAGCACATTCATTGCATCTTCCTCCAACCTTGTTGCACCACCTACTTACGCTGTTTGGAGGTTTACATACCACTGAAATTTGCAATGGTGCCAGTTGACTTTCCTGTTGGGTTGCTTAGACAGGCTGGAGAGTTGGGCAGGGAGAAACATGATGAAATTCAACAAGGGGAAGTGTAGAGTTTTGCATTTGGGGAAGAACTACACGATGTCCCAGTATAGGTTGGGGGCTGACCTGCTGGAGAGTAGTGTAGGTGAAAGAGACCTGGGGGTCCTGGTAGACAGGAGGATGACCATGAGCCAGCAATGTGCCCTTGTGGCCAAGAAGGCCAATGGCATCCTGGGGTGCATTAGAAAGGGTGTGGTTAGTAGGTCAAGAGAGGTTCTCCTCCCCCTCTATTCTGCCTTGGTGAGGCCGCATCTGGAGTATTGTGTCCAGTTCTGGGCCCCTCAGTTCAAGAAGGACAGGGAACTGCTTGAAAGAGTCCAGCACAGAGCCACAAAGATGATTAAGGGAGTGGAACATCTCCCTTATGAGGAAAGGCTGAGGGAGCTGGGTCTCTTTAGCTTGGAAAAAGGAGGCTGAGGGGTGACCTCATCAATGTTTACAAATATGTAAGGGGTGAGTGTCAGGGAGATGGAGTTAGGCTCTTCTCAGTGATGACCAGTGATAGGACAAGGGGTAATGGGTGTAAATTGGAGCATAGGAGGTTCAAGGTGAATATCAGAAAAAACTTCTTTACTGTAAGAGTGACAGAGCACTGGAACAGGCTGCCCAGAGAGGTTGTGGAGTCTCTTTCACTGGAGACATTCAAAACCCGCCTGGACAAGTTCCTGTGTGATGTGCTCTAGGTGACCCTGCTCTGGCAGGGGGGGTTGGACTAGATGATCTTTCGAGGTCCCTTCCAACCCCTATGATTCTATGATTCTATGATTCTATGGGGTCCCATACGTATTGGCTGTAAAGCACAGAATGACAGAATGGTTTGGGTTAGAAGAGACCTTAAGGATTATAAAATTCCAACCCCCCTGCATGGGCAGGGACACCTCCCACTAGATCAGGTTGCTCCAAGCCCCATCCAACCTGGCCTTGAACACTTCCAGGGATGGGGCATCTACAACTTCTCTGGGAAACTTGGGCCAATGTCTCACCACTCTCCCAGAAAGAAAGAATTTCTTCCTAATGTCAAACCTAAATCTCCCTTTTTCCAGTTTTGATCCATTACCCCTTGTCCTCTCATTTGAAGCCCTTGTAAAAAGTCTCTCCCCAGCTTTTGTGTAGCCCTTTCAGGTACTGGAAGGCCACTATGAGGTCTCCCCAGAGCCTTCTCTTCTCCAGGCTGAACAACCCCAATCTTACTGCTTTGAGTGTTAATGCTGAATTGTACATTGACATCTAAATCCAATTCACATTCCAGCCTCTCCTGCTCTAGTGATCACACCCTGCTGTAGCCCTCCTTACCCATCCTACAGACCCCTCTGGTTCTATTGTCACGGTAGGATTTATGCACAGGTAGCACACCTTGGCCTTCCTTTTCTCTTCTAGGTGTTGCCTAGAGCCTCAGCTGCTAAAAATCACCACTGTTCAGTTAACTGTAGTAGAACCAGGCCAATTAAAATGTTTGAAGAACTGGCCAATTAACCTCCTTAAAATCTATTTTACTGGGCTGTGGTGTTCCCTTCTTATTTTTAAATTGATCTTTATGACTAATTTCTCATAAGGAGACCAACAATCTTTTAGCCAAGGAATGTAGTGAGTACAGTTGGATAGATTTTTAAATGCAGTCCAAAATTCTCCTAGGCACCGTTTGACAATAATCTTCCAAGTGAATGATAAAAATTCCTTTCTGTGTTGTAGGTGGTTTGTGAGCCAAGTACCAGATTGCATGGGTCCTTGATCTGCTCAGAATGGCAATTTCTGATTATATTGGGAAGTTCCACAAACACTTTCAAAATGTGTAAGTTTCATCCTTCACTAATGTGCAAAAATCTCTTGAGTGGAATGAAACAGCTGTTTGAAGGTACTAAGTGACAATATATGACACTTCAGGAAGCAGAGTAAGAGAAATCATCATTCACTAGAAATTTCTAGAGACATAAGTTATCCAGAAGTATCCATACTTGATCAGAATCTTCCCTTTTGTTGGTTAAAAACTCTCCAAGAATCTTTATTATATTATTCTACAGTAGTTTTACTGCTTATATAGAGCCTTTCACCTAGAGTTCTCAGAATAAAAATTACTGAAAATTCCACCTCATTTATGAAGGAAACACTTTTATTGTTCTGAATGTACTGAAGAGGCTAAAATGGAGTATATAGCATTTACATAAAAGCAACATTTCTAATTGTAATAGTGCTCAGAGCACAAGATTGGGCTGTGTCTGCAGAGAGGCAAAGGGTTCCTGCTGAAGTTCAGGCAGGGCTGTGCTCCTGGTGTTTTATGAGTTGATGTCACTGAGCTGATTTCATGCTTTGATAAGAAAATGAGAAAACCTCCTTCTTGTTGCATCACACATTTCCATTCCCCAAAATGCCTATCAACAGTATAGATGTCTTTCAATGTCTTATTTTTATTAAAAGGAAAAACGGTCAATATGTTATTAATGATACATATTATTTAAAAAATATAAAGTTTGAGGATGTTGAAGGTAGAGTTTCTTTTATAAAGACAGGTATATGTTTTTAGAGTGCACATGTCTTACCTTGAGCTGCTTACACTGTCTCTACATGCACTGAGGTGAAATGGGTGCTCCTAGGCACAGTTCAACATATGTGTTTTAGGAAATAGCTATAGGGTGTCTATCTCCTACACAAGATAAACCAGTTGTATCTTGGGCTGCATCACCAGTGGGTTGAGGCAGGTGATTGTCCCCCTCTGATCCCCACTCATGAGACTCCCCCTTGCAGTGCTGTGTCCAGTTCTGGAGCCCTCAATGCAAGAAGGACATGGAGCTGTTGGAGTGAGTCCAGAGTAGGCCACAAAGATGATGGGAGGGCTGGAGCACCTCTGCTGTGGAGACAGGCTGAGGGAGTTGGGGCTGTTCAGCCTGGAGAAGAGAAGGCTCTAGGGGAGACCTTAGAGCACCTTCCAGTACCTGAAGGGGCTACAGGAAAGCTGGGGGAGGACATTTGACATGGGCTTGAAGTGAGAAGGCAAGGGGTAATGGCTTAAAACTGGAAGAAGGGAGATTTAGGTTAGACATTAGCAGGAAATTCTTTCCTGTGACGGTGGTGAGACACTGGCACAGGTTGCCCAGGGAAGTTATGGCTGCCCCATCCCTGGAAGTGTTCAAGGCCAGGTTGGATGGGGCTTGGAGCAACCTGGTCTAGGGGGAGGTGTCCCTGCCCATGTGGGGGATTGAATCTAGATGATCATTAAGGTCCCTTCCAACCCAAACCATTCTGTGGTTCTGAGAAAATAAGAATCATAGAATCACTAATGTTGGAAGGGACCTTAAAGATTGTCAAGTTCCAACTCCCTGCCATGAGCAGGGAACCCTACTACTAGACCAGGATGCACAAAACCTCATCCAACCTGGCCTTAAAAACCTCCAGGGATGGGGTGAAATTGCCTTGCAGTTTGCCCAGACGATGGACTCTCTCCTCTGCTTGTTTGCATAAGTAACCTTGCAGGGCTGTCAGGAGTGCAGCACATTTCTGCATAGATATGAATTCAGTGAGACGTGTAATGACGAAGGAAAGCTGGTGGGGGAAGGATGCAACAGACCTTGCTCATTCAATCACAACTGTTTGAAATGACATTTGGAAGGTAGCAACAGGCAGCACTTAACATTTACGAGGAATTGCCTCCTTGCACTCCTGGGGCATTAAGTGTTCCTTGCTGTCTGTGTAGGAGGGGTAGTGTGTGGAAGGTGTAATTTGCAGCAAGTATTTACTGTTTCTAAAGGTTTGTTGAATGCCAAGAGATTCTTTCTACTTTGTTGCTGGAGAGAGTTTTTCACTTGCAGAGAGAAAGATTAGCAAAATAAATGTAGAGTGAAATGGGGAGCTGCAGAACCCTTTATCCAGAATTAAGATGCTGTTCTAATCTGGCTTACCAGAAAGCACACGATTTTTGTTGGAGTCTGATGCTTTTTTGTTGACACATTTTACACTGAAAACTCCCCTGTTTGACAGTTGTTTATACATAAGACTTCATTCTTCAGTCTTCTGTCACCAAGACTGAAATCTCACACATAACTTTGCTCCTCCATGTGCATAAAGTCGTCAAAATGTCAGCTCATAGGTTCAGTTTCTTTTTCTGAATGTCATTTCTGGAGGTGTCCTCTCCATGTTCCCAACCTGATCTTCAGAGCAAATGAAGGGAAGTCAAACTCTTGGACTCTTCTTCTTTCCTGATGAGGTGTGACTCTGAGCCAGCTTGACCCAGCAGATGTGTAGCCTGCTTGGCATGACAACATGCCTCACAGTACAAATGATATGTTGTTTCCCCAAACTTCTACATCCCAGACTTCTATGTTCCTTCAGTGATAATCTCTGCATTAGGTCTTTCTACATTTTCTCTTAGTTCTTGTAAAAGCTGGAATGCTCAAAAAACCTGAGGAACACTGCAAGAACATGGGGGTGAGGCTGAAACTCCCTCTTGTTGGCCCCTGTCAATCTGCTCATAGCCAACTTCCCTGAGGAATTAGATACAGAAAATGGTCCTGATGTTTGGTGAATTAGCAAACAAAAGAGCTTTATCTTAGTCTTCTCAAGCTGCAGAGGTTGCAAATAAGCACGAACAAATGCTCTGTCAGTGGCTTCAGTTACATCAGCTCAGGGTCTGCAGTTCTGAGTAAATAATGTGTAAATAATGTCAAAAGATTTTTTAAGCTCTTTCTCCAAAGGGACAGCACATTCTGACCCATTACCACACAAGCAACAAAAATCCTAGTCAGGTGAAGAGTCAGGGAGATGAAGAAAGGAAGAGCCAAGGCCTCTCTGTCTCTGCTAGCAATGTCCTGGTGGATGCAGCCTTGGATCTGATTTGCCTTCCTTGCTGAAGTGTCTCCCTGCTGACTCATGTGCAGCTTGTTGGCCATCAGGACCCTCAGGTTCATGTCAGCAAGGCTTCTCCCCGGAACATTTTCTATTTTCTCTGTTTTCATTCTGAAAATTTGCATGAAACATCAAAAATCTGTAGACCCACTAGTAAATACATATTTGAAATTTCTGGCCCAAAATAATGATTTTAAAAGTACATGACAAGTCTTATTCCCTTTAGTCAATTGGTACCTGCACGAGCCTTCACATCCAACCTTTCACTTAGAGATGAAAGCAACCAGATGACCCGATTTCCAGAAAAAAATCTGGGCAGCAACAATTTATTTAATTCCTCTGGAAACTAAAAATCCTACTCAACCTACCAGTCATACTGAACGTACAGCCTCAAAACAGCTCTTGAGTAGATAACATCCATCTCCTGATTGAACCTACTGCATTGTTGGGTGTGTTGTTTGCTGCCTGTGTAACAGTTTAGGCTCTTCAGATGTAGAGTGCTATAATAATTCAGGTAAGCTCAGCGAAAAATGGAAACAATTCTGTGGAAGGCTGTCCAGAACATTTTCCTACTTCTTACTGAAGTTTCAAATTTCCTGACATTCTCTGGTTTACTTTCAGAAAATCCCTGATTTTTCTTTGACTACATTGGAGAGAGCTAGCAAAATTGGTTAATAAAGTATTTTTTGTATATCCTTACAAGTTTTTAGGACGTGAAATGTGGACAAAGGGTTTTGACAGTTCCCTGCAACCTACCTGCCTGCCATGTGAGAGCACAAACATTCTGCCCAAAGCCAGACTACATGTTTGGGCAACCTGGACCAGTGTCTCACCACTCTCACAGCAGGAAATTTCTTCCTGAGGTCTTATCTCCAACTCCTCTCTTTCAGCTTGAGGCTGTTCCCCCTCATCTTGTCACTCCATATCCTTGTGGGGAGTCCCTCTTCAGCTTTCCTGTGGGCCCTCCAGGTGCTGAAGGGTGCTCTGGGGTCTCCCTGGAGCCTTCTCTTCTCTAGACCGAGCAACCTCAACTTGGAGATTCCCCATTCCTGGAAATGCTCAAGGCCACGTTGGATGGGGCAGTGAGCAACTCGATTTAGTGGGAGGTGTCCCTGCCAATGCAGGGGGATTGGCTCTAGATGATCCTTAAGGTCCCTTCCAACCCAAACCATTCTATGATTCTGTGATTCCTGGATTCTGTGATTCTATGATTCCTCATGGCTGAGACCTCCCTCCTTCCCCAGCTGACTAGCAGGTATTATCTTTCTCTAGTGGTGCCTGAAAGATAAAGTCTTTAATGGGTTCCTTATACCCTCTTCCATGACTACCTTGTCAACTTATGTGCCAGTACATGATCATTGTTTCCATTCCCCATAAGCCTTTTTAATGTTCCAATGGGATACATTTGCTAGATCCTGGCACTCAGGAGGATTCATGCTGAAGGAAGTGGATCCCTCCACAGGTGGATTCATTGAAGGCAGTCATCCTTTCCATCTCCCTCTGTTACAACACTCAAGGTCTTTCAGGGTAGAAAAATGGTGCTTTTTTTGCCTGTGTCTGAATTAATGTTTCTATTGTAAGCTGGGGAATAATCAACTATGTGAGCTGTGCTTCAAATTGAAAACCTTATGCTACAGAAGAAGGAAGTTTTATTTTTTTCCTCACCCTGTTTGGTTTATCTGTGTAGAGGTTTAACATTTTTTACTTTGCCACAACAAATTACTTTCAGTGCCAGAATTATTTTTTTTTTTTTCCCTTTACAGCCTGAGCATGTAGAAAAAAAATATGTAAAAACAATCAATGCCAGCTGAAAGATGGATACATCCTCTATTGAGTAAGCAAAGTTACTGTGTATTGGCAAAAAGTTCCCTGCATTGGATTCTTCACTGGACTCAAGTTGCCAGCTCCAATAAATCAGAATGCTGGACTTCTACTTAGTCAATGTTTCCAGACAGCAACTAGAGAGCAACGCACGTTAAAGTGCAATGAATCGTATCAGTAAGTCAGTCTGTTCCCAGCCTGTGTTAGAAGCCATCAATGTAACAAAGTGGCTGTCATCGTGATGGATGGATAGACAAGACACTCACCTGATGGATGAGTATGTCCTTCCCTCCCCAGTGAAAATACCCTGAGCTGACTGAAGAGGAAAGCATCCTTTTTTTCCCCATACGGTCTGTGTTTGAGGCATGTACATCAAGAGGAGGAGATTTTGTGGGGAGGAAGACGAGGATTTGAGAGATATTTTACCTGTGATCATGAAACAGTTTAACCACCTAAAGCCTCTGCTCCAACCATCTAAATCTCTGAGGCTTGGAAATCTTCCCACACTGACAGAGCAGGCTCTGTTTTTATCCATTATTTCTGATTGTGATTTGGGACAGAGGAAAGTCTGAATAGTCCAGCTAGATTTAACATTTAGCCCTTTCCAGGTTTTTGTTTTTGTTTCTGTGGTTTTTGGTTTTGGGGTTTTTTTGTTGTTTTGTTTTGTTTTTTAGTGGAATTTTTCACTTAATACATCTAGAATAAATGAAATTAATTACATCTGGTGGAATGCAATGACTAGACAGGAATAACTGTGTAAAGTAGTTACATCTCTCGTAACTGTTATAATTAAGCAGGATGCATATGATTAGGGAAGATGAGCCCTTCATGTCCAAAAGACCATCCTTATTTGTATAGACAAAGTGGCCAAGGAGTTGGACTAGGAAGAGCAGCAAGGAGGAGGTCAGCAGTCAGCTTCACTGGTCAGCATAAGCTAGAAACAAATACAGAACTGCTCATTGATGGACTGGTCCTGTACCTGTTTGGCCATGCCACCCTTTCCATCAAATTAGGGAACTGAGTGGGGCATGTCCATCAACTCTTTGTTTCCTCCCTGAGATCTCTTTGAACAACTAATGTTTTAAATGAGATGAAGCTGGTGAACATCAATTGGGAGTCACGTGTGTGGATAATTTTTTGGCATCACTGTCCTAGAAACTGGGCATTGCATAGGCAGTAATATTTCTTTTTAGTTTAATTTCCTGGTGTAACTGGCAAAAAAAAGGATCAGTTATTCTAGTGAATTTTCCCATGAAAGTTGTCAATCACAGCAAAGCTCTGCAATTGTTTTGATGGAGGATCAATTACCTCCTGCTTAATCAAATTGTGCTCCTTTTTCCTCAGGCTCTGTGCAGAGAGCAGATGGCATTTTGTGTTATGCCACAAAAACGTTTGGCCTCATCCTAAGGATACACTTGGCAAGAGACACAATAAAGTGCTGCTGCAGATGGTCCAGTTGAGTATTACCACAGGAGATGCTCAAATACACTTTGCTCTGGTTGCTTTCTCAGAAGAAAAACCCTACTTGTTGGCATAACCAGCAGGTACAATGCTGTCTGTAAGCTGAGGCCTGGAGACAGCCATAGCTTGTTTTTCTTGATGAGAACTCCTTCACCAGGAGTAAACCTGGCTCCTTTCTCCATTGCAATCTTCTTTAAGGAGAGAGCTGAAGTTCCACCTTCCATCCAGGCTCACTGCAAGGAGAGGATGCTTTGGAGAGTGAACAGCACTCTTGTGCACGAAGCAGAACAGGCTCAGGTGCTGTTTGTCCTTTGGCTTAAGAAAAGTGAAGTACAAAACTGTTGGGGGGACTTAATCAGTAATTTCTAGTCTCAGAACCGGTTTGGCAAAGCTCACATACCCGCTTGGTCAGGGAATAATAGGATAGGGCATAAAACTCTCATAGCCTGCACCTAGTTTTTAATGGAAGCCATTTTCAAAGACAAAATTTTAAGGATGTTTCCTGAAGAGTGCCAAATTTAGCGGGTCTCCCCAAAGCTGATTCTGTTAACTAAGGATGCTTTATGCTCAGACTTCACCCTATGCTCAGTGATCCTTTTTGCCCCAGAGGATCACAGATGCTGCTGTAAATTCTGCATAGAATTCAGTTTCTGTTGTCCCCAGGACATGCATCATTAAATCATTTGAAAACCAGGACGCAGACTGGCACTCCACCACCATGGAGGATCGCACAGTTGCAGTAGGTACCAGATGGAGTCTTTGCATCTTATTCACATTAAACTTCAGGTATAGTAAATGTGGGTGTTCCAGTCTGAAGTTCATAAATACACGGTCTGCTATGGCCAGATCTTTGTTGTTTGGATGGGAAAAAATCCATTTGAAAGCCAAAGGCAAAAGACGTTTGGGAAGCTAATGCTGGGGAGCTATCCTAGCCTTGAGTGGTGGAAAAAGACCTTTCAGCTTCTCTGTAGGCTGATGAAGGAGGGCTGAATGCCTCAGGAGAAGGCAGAGATGGCATATTGTCAATTTTAAAAAACGTTTTTCTGTGCTCTTTCTGCCTGAAATCACTTCAAGTCAGAGGACCCAGCCCATGGGTGTAACTCCTCACAGACCTTGAGATGCGTAGCTGCAGTAGACATCAGTGGGCTACATCATCTGTTGGCTCAGACAACTGAGTTCCTCCATGACAGTGTTGATACTTTGATCCCAATTCCTTGCTCCCGCTTCACAGAGGACTTTTTCCTAGCTGGTCTCATGGGAAACTCCTTGACACTTATCCTGCTAGATTTGGTGGTTATTTTGCCAAGCCAGTGTGATGATAAACCTTGTTCTTGAGGAGAAACAATGTTTGACATACCCAGGTCTAACTGTCTTTTCACAAGACTTCCATTGGTCAGTTGCCCTGTGATGCCACCAAAAGGTGGTTGTGCCAACTTCACAAGTTGTTTGTTTCTGTCATTTGACAGAGATGAAACCGTTTGCTTTATTCCATGTATTTAATTGATTTTGGTTTGTTTTTTTTTTTACTCATGAAGACGTTTTAATTTTTTAAAAATCTATATAAAAAATACTATGAATATTTCATATTATCAAATTTCATATGCATCTGCTCCTGGGTGCTCACCATAGCTGCATGACTGTTCAACGTAGCCAAACTGAGGTTTTTAAGTTTCCTGTATAGATATATGACATTGAATTAAAAAGGCTTGGAAGGGGCTGGGACTGAATAATTGGAACTTTCATTTTGAATTAGGCCGGTAGGATAAGAAAACATGTACTTTCCTTTTTGAGGCTTCACAAAATCATGGATAGGTTTTGCAATAGTTGGAGCAAATGAAGACTGATAGCACTTCTCTTCTCTTTGTAACTTGCACCCACTATCCCTCCTCTTTTCCAAGTGATTCCTTGTAAAAATGGAGCCTCCATCTTGTTGGTGGCCACCCTTTAAGAACATGAAGTACTAGTAGCTGCTGGAACTGGAAGCAACAAAGCCCAGTACACCAGTGAGAAGGAGAGCAGGCAGAAGCCTTATGAAACCTGGGATGCCTGTGCTACCTTTCCTCACTGGCTTTTACCCTGGAAATAGTTCAAGCTCAAAGGGATTTGGCCACTTAACTTTAGAAACCTTCTGAGGTGATGTTTATATTTGATCTAATTGTCTAGACTCCTTTTATAGTAGTTGGTCAGAAATAAGTGCTGTAGGGTCAGACCTGTGTCACAGATTTTAAATATCTCAGTAGATGTATAAAACAGGTCGGAGGAATCAGGTCCCTATAGTGTGTGTGTTACTAATTAAAACATCCTTTTGGCCACCTCTAAAATTCCAGAAAAATTATAGGATTGTTGCAATTTGGAAATATTTACATCTTTGTCAAATGTACTTTTAACTGGCCTTAGGATTTGCTGCTGCAGAGCTGATGAGGCAAGAGGAGGGAGGGAGACAGCACAGGCACTGCAAGATGGAAGGACCCCCATACATAATGACCTACAAAACTCTACGAGAAATGCTGCAAATGAAGCAACCATAAATACCCTAGGGAGACAAAGTCAATAACATTAAAGATTCATGTGGTGCTGTTCATTTGTGCTCTCCTTTTTGGCTCTAGATAGGCAGATATATACATTTAACTTTAGGTAAAGTCCTTTAAATGATGGACACAGACTTGTAAATTCCAGGAAACTTTCCATAGCTCACAAAGACAATTTATTTTGTCCCACCGTTTGTTCTCACATAGATTTAGAGAAGCAGAAGATGTGTTACAGTCTAAACCTCCCCTTGGGCTTATTTAATTTAGTGTGGTATCTAGTGAGCCCAATTCCTTTTACCAAGAGGACAAGCACCCACTTTTAAAAAAAATGGCATTTCAGAGTGGGCTATTTTGGCAATTGACCCTCAGAAATATCACATGCTCACAGCCCCAAAATGACAGGAGAGGAAAGAATAAAGAAGGCACCCAGTGTGTCCTCTTGTACCAGAGCAATCAACACAACAGAGGACACGAGAACCTACAGTGGGCAGGTAGATGGTCAAAGTCTGCACTGTAATGGCTGCAAAAGGAAAACAAACAAACAAACATATAAAAAACAGTTTAAGAAACTGAGAACTGTGATTATATAATTTCCCAGAACTTGTTGTTGTTATTAAAATTAAAGGGAGGAAAAAGGGAAATAAAAACCCCAAATCCCCCACCTGAGCTATGTTTATTTGTAAGTATCTACTTATTAGAGTGCATTGAGAGTGATCAGTGAATTAGCTAATCGCATGAAGGGCCTCAAGATGAGTTTCCTATTGTATATATGAGGAAGTTTTAGGTGTTTTCCAGGTAACCAAAACTCCATGTTCAAGGGAACATGACTTGGAGTTTGCATATTCAACCTTATTCTCCCTAGACAGGTGGACATCTGGAGAAGGAAAAATGAATCACTTAATTGAGAGGCCTGCAGGAGATCCACATTTGCCCTATGTTCCTTTGAAAATCAGCAGAGAGAACTAGGTTCCTGCAGAAGGTGATTTAAATGTTTAGTTGTTTTTTCCTCTACAGGTCACAGCAGTTTGTCCCTAGAAATGAATCTTTATCTAACCCATTTTAGAATCTCCCACAGGAATGGCAGTCATTCCCAGAAGAATTATATTCATGGCCACCTTGTTAGGTTTTGTTTCCTAAAATCACACAGAATCACACAGAATCAACCCAGGCTGGAAAAGACCTTTAGATCATCAAGTCCAGCCTATGACCAACACCACCACACCATCTAGACCATGGCACTAAGTGCCACATCCAGCCTTGCCTTGAACACATTCAGGGACGGTGCCTCCACCACTTCCCTGGGCAGTCCATTCCAATGTCTAATCACCCTCTCCATGAGGAAGTGCTTCCTAATATCCAACCTAAACCTCCCTTGGAGCAGCTTCAGGCTGTGCCCTCTTCTCCTGTCACTGGTTGCCTGGGAGAAGAGCCCAGCCCCCAGCTGACTACAACCTCCCTTCAGGTAGTTGAAGAGAGTGATAAGGTCCCCCCTGAGTCTCCTCTTCTCCAGGCTAAACAACCCCAACATCCTCAACCTCTCCCTAGAAGACTTTCCCTCTAGTCCCTTCACCAGCCTTGTTGCTCTCCTCTGCACCCGCTCCAGCACCTTCTTGAAGTGAGGGGCCCAGAACTGCACCCAGTGCTCGAGGTGAGGCCTCACCAGTGCTGAGTACAGGGGGAGAATCACATCCCTGCTCCTGCTGGCCACACTATTCCTGATCCAAGCCAGGATGCCATTGGCCTTCTGGGCCACCTGGGCACACTGCTGGCTCATGTTCAACCAGCTGTCCACCAGCACTCCCAGGTCCCTCTCTGCCAGGCTGCTCTCCAGCCACTCTTCCCCCAGCCTGTAGTGCTGCCTGGGGTGATTGTGGCCAAAGTGCAGGACCCTGCACTTGGTCTTGTTGAATCTACCCCACCTTCGTGGTGTGATCTAATGTATAGACACAACTGCCAGTGAAATCAGCGTGGGATGCATTTATCAAAATGAAGAGCAGAACTGAGCCTCTTTGGGCTGGGGTGATATTTGCACTACAGATTAGGTGGTAGCTGATTCTGAGTGTAGACAAGCTCTTCATAGGGGCAGGGTTGTTCAGACAGACCTTCTATAGGGGAGAGACTAGAGACTTGCTCTGCCAAGCCAGAAATGGTGGAATGAAGATGCTAATGGGATATACTGCAAGTCTGGGCATGTTTTTTGCTGCTGAAGTGAGAAGAGCCTATTTTTCTAAATCATTACATGCTTTCCAACACACAATAGCAGATGATATAATAAAGGATTTCTCATACCACCAATTAAGTACACTGATTCCTTTGATGAATTTTAGATAACAATGGAACTATCTCATTGTGCTGCAGTTTTCTCTTAGTATCTAAATGACATTTCATTTTTGTCTCTCTTTAGGAAGCATGTTGCTTCTGACAACTAGCCCTGTGCTCAGTATTTAAACAGCTCCTTTAGCTAAGAAAGCTACTTGGCATGGATATACACCAGTGCATGTGATGCAATGCTGTGGCCTGTAAAACTGACAGCCCAGGGACAGAAAAAAAGAGAGAAGGTGCTGAACCTTAGCACCCTGTGCTCATTGTCCATGTCTCTTGTATTAAAAAGTGATTCTTGGGTGAATTCTAAATGCCTAGAGCGTAAGGTTTTTCCAGAAGCAATGAATCAAAGTAGTCTGGTTTATGCAGGGAAAGCATGTTCTGTGCTTTTAACCTATGATATCTTTGAGGACTTCAGTAATTCAGATGCTTTCAGTTTGGGAAATAGCATCACTTGGTGACAGGTCTCTCCATCCATCTTCATGTTGGGCATAAACCACTGTCCTTCTATGAAGTGCCAGCACTGGTGAGATGCCTTTGGATATTCCCACTTTATGGCAGTTAGGTACTTTTTCTGCTTTCTCATTTTCTCCTCCTGCCAGGGTATTTGGACACAGGTTCACTAAAGCAAGGAGAACCCCAAAGTATTTGTTCTGTCAACTCAGAAGGTGCCGGTGCCTCTCATTTCTTTCCAGTTCTTTTGGTTTTGGCCTCTGCAGAAATGAGCTGTGATGAATGCCAATGAAAACATGAAGGAGATTATGTCCTTTCCTCCCACCAAAATTACTGCCTGGAATACACAGTTTGAGAAAATCCAATTAAAACTCTATCATATGGCTGTATTTCCTTCACCATCTATATAAAGGGATGGATAAGGGGTATCTACTATTCCCTTTGTCTTCATTATTTAGGTTGTAAAGTAGGTAGTCAAAGCTGTTCTCATCTCAAATCCCAGTCCTGTCATACGTCACACATCTCATTATTTTTAACAGGTATGGGTGTAACAGCATTTTCTTCCTCTTTAACAACAAGTATCAAGCTTTCAGCTCTACAGGGTGCACTCTGGGTGACTTCACCATTGGCAACACCACGTTACCTGCCAAATGAAGACATGAAGAGTGGGATTGAAGAGAATCAACTAGAACTTGTGACTTAGAACACATGTTCCCTAGACCATCTGGTTGTGACCTTTTTTCTGAAAACTCAACCCCTCCTGCCCTGTTCTGTGGGTGGGATACATTTTGCCAGGCAGTGCACAGATTTAAAAAAATAAATAAATTCCT
The DNA here is from genome assembly GCA_020745705.1 of Hemiprocne comata. Taxonomy (NCBI): domain Eukaryota; kingdom Metazoa; phylum Chordata; class Aves; order Apodiformes; family Apodidae; genus Hemiprocne; species Hemiprocne comata. The sequence goes on from CM036587.1 coordinate 161,962,476, forward strand.
CTGGAGTGTGGATACCCATTAACAATTGTCCACAGCAATAATAATTTAATCTGAAAGGGGCTATAAACACGAGTTTCTTGCAACACAGGACATTCCTACAGTATTAAGAATATATTTTTCAGTTCTTTCTTCACTGAAGGAAGAAAAAGTGTTTTGCATATAGAGGCATAGCTGTAATTGATGTGGATAAGACAACCTCTGAAGACCTCAGTATTAAGGAAATGTGCAGTCCTGCATATCTCATGTCACATGGAATTTTTCTGTTGTCTTCTGAGGACTAAGATCAGAGCCATGGAGACTTTATCTCCTCATCCATGGCTCTGCCCACATCCAGTCAATTTGTTTGGAGCAATTTTTGCCCTATCAACACAAATGCTTTAAAATGTGCTTGATCAACTACATTTACTATTTCAACTAGCTAAGCCAGACTATTTGTAAAAATAGAAAAGCACTCATTCTACAGTGGTTTAGCTATGGCTCTTGGCTTCTGACTGTCCAGTCTCCAACACAGTCTGGCATATCTCCAGTTTATAAGTCACTCATCCATCAGAAGTTCTGATAGATGAGTTTGGGTGCACCTCACTCAGTTGCTTCAAAGCACTGCCATCCTTGGATGGCTTTCTCACCTTCAGATCTTCCTATCCAAAGCTCATCCCATCAGAGGTCACAGAACAAAGTGTTAATCCATGCTTTGACAGCCTCAATACTATTTCCAGCTCCTGGCAATGGAGAGGTTGTGTTGGGAACTAGACAGAACTCAACATAGGTCTGCATTTTAACTCCAATTTGGCATGCTGGGTAGGTGGGCTGTCTATAAAATTATACTGTCTTATCCTAATTGAGAGTAACTTTTCCCATTTTGGTTTACTTCATATTACTTTCTAAATGGTTTAAAAAAAACTGAAAGAAAGCCAGTCAGGCATTAGCACAAGTAAACTGGCATCATTGTATCAGTGGAACAAGAAATATTTCCCTATGCAAGCAGCCTTCCAGGCTACACTGGGACTATGACACAGACGTCTGGGTGCCAAAACTATAAAAATGATGCACACACTGCTCTGTTTTGAGAACATTTTTTATTTATTTCATTCCTCCCAGCCTTAATTGACATGCCTCATAAGGGATCATCTCCAGTGCCTCTTCCAATGCATATTAATCATCTAAGAATGCAGAGGAAATCACCTCTGCAGTGGCAATAGTTTGATTTCTCTCTGAGGGAAAGGGATTGTATCTCAGTGCCTCTCTAATGACATTATTTGTTACATTCAGGACAGACAGTTGCATCCTAATGGAATTCAAACATAACACAAGAGATAAAAAGAAATAAACAGTTGCCAATGTGCTCCTTATAATTACCTATGAGGTGACATAGAAGGTACTTTGTCACCTGCCAGGGAGTTAATGACTTCACAACCCTTCACTCAAGATGGGAAAGTCCAGTGAAAAATGGGATGCCCCTTCATATACTGTAATAGCTCATGTAGGATTGATTCTTGGTCTCTTTAAAAAGTTATTTTATTATTCTGGCATTTTACTTCCTAGTGGCCTGGCCAATGCAGTGTTGCAGTGTGCCACATTGCAGCCCCTGCTGTACTGCAGAGGTGCTCAAGCTGGCGTGGGTTTGGGAACCAGTCAAAGTTATCAGGTATTTGCCTGCAGCTTTATAAACTGTGGCTGAAGAGACACTAAGAGCACTGTTTATCTCCCTGCCACCCCACTATGTGAGGAGTCATGACCTTAGATGCCCAGCTTCAGAAAAATCTCAGCAGCTGCAAATCCATCTTGCCACATTGAGCAAGCCATCCCAGATGATCTCTAGGAAGTCTCTACAGGTTTCCCCAGAGGGAATGTGATGGCTCCTGGGCCAGCTGGTGAACACGGATTCATCTCTTCACTGCCTAGGATCTGGCCCAGCACTCCTTTGGGCCCTCTGTGGCAACTCAGCTACCTTGAGAGATGACTTGTGTTGCATCCAAAGTTGTTGTGTTTTTCTAAAAGGATCTCTCAGTGTGTGTCCCCTGCGCATGTTGGTAGAGCATCTGAGGCCATAAAACCTGATGGGAAAGTGCTGGAGGACTGTCTGAAGAGAATGTCCAGACTTGATATGATCTGTATCTGTAGCAGCTGTCCACAGTTAATCCCAGAGGCCTAATTATCCTGTGTGCTGTGGGTGGGTTTCTTCTTTGGAAGGGGTGGAGGGAGTGATGTTCTGTGTGGGCAGGGAGGCTGCATCTGTACATCCCCAATTCCAATACACCAAAGATCATTCCTAATTAAAGAGTCTGAATGTGGCTACCTCATTCTGAAGGCCAAGTGGGTTCAATAGTGTAGAAATGGGCTGTGCAGTGCCAGAGAATGGCCCTGGGCACATTTCCTTTACTGGTACAGTTGTGCCTTGAGGGTAGCAGAGCTCTGCAGCAAACTTCGAATGAGAGAAGCCTTCCTCTTGAATTTTGGGGAGAGTTCAGACTATTTTGTGGAATGCACAGATTGTGTTTCCTCTGCAACTTCCCTCCTGCTTGTGATAGGAAAGTGGACACTAGACACATAAGACCACTGGTCTTCCAAGAAATGTAGGTAACTTTTGTGCCTTTGAGGATCTTTTGAATATTCAGAGCATGAGGCTGGAAGGAATGCCAAAATCACTGACATTGGTCCTTGCTTCAGAGTTTCGTAACAGACTCCTAATGATGGCTTGCTAAGCTCAGAAAATAGTGGTGGGATCAGGATATGCCAGGCCCCAAGCTAAGTGGAAAAATTGAGATATTTTTGTGCACGGAGAAAAATGAGAAGAAAAGTATAAATGGCAATTTCTCCCAATAATGAACAGATTGTAAAACAAGTCTGTCAGTGACAGCAAATGAGGGGTATGTTGTCTTAATTACCTACCAGGAAAGATTTACTGAGAGTGAATTATAGAATGTTTGCACTGCTAAGGGATAAAAATCAGTGAAGCTCTGTTGATGGCAGCAACTCCTGGCTAATTTCTATCTAGGGAGAGCCTGACTCCATCAGCCTTTGAGGATACTTTGTAGACTGATTTGTTTTCTTTGTTGAAAAGAGCTCCTGGGCTTTGAAGTTTTCTGTACAAGATAATTCAAGTTCTACAAAACTCACTTGACTGTTTTCAGCACAGTAACAAATGTTGGAGTGATGGTTTCCTGGGAAGATAAAGGAGAGGATAAAGAAGATGGGGCTAAAGAAGAGGAGAGAGAGAATGAAGTTGAAGGATTTCCATTTGGAGTGCAGCTGCAGCTGTTGTGCTGCACTGGGATCTCATGTTCTTACTCTGCTTTGTGGGTAAAATATCCTGCCAGACTACATTTCCCAGCACACTTTTCAAAGCAGAGCTGAGCTCCTACCATCTGTTTAATAGAACAGGCTACTGTACCCAGCTGGAGCCTTGAGATATTTGCTGCTACAGATATAATAATAAACAGTAATAAAACAATGTTATCTTTTTGTTCTTTCTTTCTTCCTTTTTTTTTTTTTTTTGATAGAAAGTGTTGAAATAGAAAGAGTGTTATGGTGCTTTTATAATCACTTGTCGGCTCCAAGCTCATCTCTGGATTTATTTATACCATAATTATCTCTCAATGACATGAATGATGAAATGAAAATGCAATAAGTCTTCCTGATATTGGATTCTGTTGGCTCAGGCCATCTCAATGAAGCATCATTGTTTTGAAAGGGATGTGGACAAAATTATTAATTTCCTTTTCTGCGTATAAAAGACATTATTTTATGTGAATTCTTCAGTGCTTTCACTGAAGATTGGGCAGGTAATTGAGGTAACTCCTGCTTTTTTTTTCTTCTTCATAGAATCATAGAATCCTAGAATCCTAGGGGTTGGAAGGGACCTCGAAAGATCATCTAGTCCAACCCCCCCTGCCAGAGCAGGGTCACCTAGAGCACATCACACAGGAACTTGTCCAGGTGGGTTTTGAATGTCTCCAGTGAAGGAGACTCCACAACCTCTCTGGGCAGCTTGTTCCAGGGCTCTGTCACTCTCACAGTAAAGAAGTTTTTTGTGATATTTACCTTGAACTCCAATTTGCACCCATTACCCCTTGTCCTATCACTGGTCACCACTGAGGAAAGCTTGGCTCCATCTTCCTGACACTCACCCCTTACATATTTGTAAACATTGATGAGGTCACCCCTCAGTCTCCTCTTCTCCAAGCTAAAGAGACCCAGCTCCCTCAGCCTTTCCTCATAAGGGAGATGTTCCACTCCCTTAATCATCTTTGTGGCTCTGTGCTGGACTCTTTCAAGCAGTTCCCTGTCCTTCTTGAACTGAGGGGCCCAGAACTGGACACAATACTCCAGATGCGGCCTCACCAAGGCAGAATAGAGGGGGAGGAGAACCTCTCTTGACCGACTAACCACACCCTTTCTAATGCACCCCAGGATGCCATTGGCCTTCTTGGCCACAAGGGCACATTGCTGGCTCATGGTCATCCTCCTGTCTACCAGGACCCCCAGGTCCCTTTCACCTACACTGCTCTCCAGCAGGTCAGCCCCCAACCTATACTGGGACATCATGTTGTTCTTCCCCAAATGCAAAACTCTACACTTCCCCTTGTTGAATTTCATCATGTTTCTCCCCGCCCAACTCTCCAGCCTGTCTAAGTCTCTCTGAATGGCAGCACAGCCTTCTGGTGTGTCAGCCACTCCTCCCAGCTTAGTGTCATCAGCAAACTTGCTGAGGGTACATTCTGTACCCTCATCCAGGTCGTTGATGAAGATGTTGAACATCTTCCTGCTGGCATTTGTAAGGGTCAAGTAAATGAGAAGTTTTGACTCTGATTGCATTTGTGGAAAGATGGAGTTTGATAGACCAAACTTTTCTAAAGTTTAGAAGTATACACACAGTACCATGTGAGAGTCACACTGCTGGAAACAGGCTTTTCTCACAGGGTCTGAACAGGAGCAAAGAAACCTCTTTGTGTTCCCTTTACCAGTAAGTCCAAGTGTCTACATTTCCATGGGGTCAAGGTTGATAAGAGTATTCAAATGTGACAGATATCTAAAGAAACATGATGGATCTTGAGAAAGCAAGATGAGCAGGTCACCAGATTTTTGTGTTTCAAGTCTTAGTCTGATGTCCACTCAAGCTGGTTTTCTCCATTTGAGCTGGTTTTCTACCTACTGCATTGGCCAATAGCCTAGGGAAGTGTACAAGAGCAGCACAAGCATGTATGAATCATATATATGAAGACACTTCCAGGCTGCAGGCATGTTTATAACTGGACAGGCAGCTGAATTATACCTAAATGCTCTCAGAAAAGACCGAAAAGTTATGTAGCATGAGGAAAAATACTGCTGCTACTTCCTGGCTTTTGTACTTCAGCAAGAGCAATGAACCAGGATTGGGGAAGGTGTGAGATCTAGGACAAAAACAACCTGAAGGAGATTGGACTTAGAGAGATTTGGGGGAAGAAGGAGCAAAATTCTTCCCTAGTGGCTTGGAGAATCACCTTTAATTTGAGTCCACATTTCTAAAGAATCACTTGGAGAGAGGCAGTGTAGTGCCCACATCTACATGTTTACTAAAAGACTTTGGAGAGGGTCCAGAGAAGGGCCACAAAGATGATCAGAGGGCTGGAGCAGCTCTGCTATTGAGACAGGCTGAGAGGGTTGGGGCTGTTCAGCCTGGAGAAGAGAAGGCTCCAGGGAGACCTTAGAGCACCTTCCAGTACCTGAAGGGGCTACAGGAAAGCTGGGGAGGGGCTTTTCACCAGAGAGAGGGCAGTGATAGGACAAGGGGTCATGGTTTTAAACTGAAAGAGGGTAGATTTAGGTTAGACATCAGGAAGAAATTCTTCACCATGAGGGTAGGAAGGCACTGGAGTAGGTTGCCCGGGGAGGTTGTGGAAGCCCCCTCCCTGGAGGTGTTCAAGGCCAGGTTGGATGAGGCTTTGTGCAGCCTGGCCTAGTGGGAGGTGTCCCTGCTCATAGCAGGGAGGTTGGAACCTGAGGATCTTTAAGGTCCCTTCCAACCTTAACCATTCTGTGATTCTATGATTAAAAAAAAAAAAAAAAAAGGCAAAAAGCAGCAGTATAAAGCCCATAGCCTTAAAAATAAAATGGAAATACCACTGAAGACCAGAAAAGGAGCAGAATTTTCTCATCGTTGGGAAGGCTTCTCATTGCATTGTAAGCAACAAAAAAAGAAGCAGCACAACGGGTTTGATGGGCAAAGGAGCAAAATTGCTGTTTTGCTCTTCAAAGCCAGTTTTTTGTTACAGTTATAGTTCTTTTTTTTTTTAAATTTAGTTTACTGTTATCTGACTCAAGACTTTTTAACAGTTAAATCTTTTGGTGTATTTTTCTCTTTTTAATTTTATATCATGGCTCAGCAAACTGTGGAGTTTTAGGGGGGGGAGTGGTGGAAAAAATAATAAAAAAAAAAGCTTTGATAAGATTTTCTTTTCTAAAATCTCCTTGAGCTCCATGATGGAGCTACTTGATTGTGGTTGATGGAGAGATAAAACATCCAATTTTTCCCCAACAGGAAAGACCCTTAAGATTGGTAGTAATTCTCTAGGATGTGGAGACCAAGACTTGTGCACTCTGTGTTAAAACAGGGGGTTTGAACCTGCATCATTCACATGATGTATGATGATGTGGTGCTACTGTCACATAGGTGATTGCCAGTCTTACCTGTTAGCAGTATTCCTTTTGATATAAAAAATGAAATATGAATTGGATAAGTGAGAGGGTTGTGAGAAGATTAGGCATAGTTCCTTACTTGAAATTACATTTAACTATTCATCTGGGTTGGAGCAACTCTGGTACTGAGGACACTGTGCTGAAAGACAGAAACAAGGCAGATGTATTGACCTGAACCTTCTCAAATGATGTATTTTGGTCACCAGCACTGGAAAGGTCAGGTTTTGATGGGGTAGCTGAATTGAAAAGTTCTTGCAACTGGAATAATTTCTCAGGGCAGAGATGCTATCCCTCCCTCCCTCCTACAGCCAGGAGGATGAGATGGAGTGCAGCAAATACGTGCAGGTTATTGCCTCTCTTTATTTATTGTTTTCTGAGAGTCACCTTGGGACACAAGGAGCACTTGGCCATGCAATCAGCAGTGGCACAGGAGGAGCAAAAGTTGGTTGGAATAAAGTTCCTAGAAAATTGTGGTAACTGGGATAATAAAATCTCTGTTTAAGGTCCAGATCTAAAGGTAAGGGATCTGATTTTGTTCACAGTGGATTTATATCCTTAGGACAGAAAGACAGATATGCACACTGTATGGACAGCAAGATTGTCTGCTCCAGCCAAGAGTGGAGACCTTTCTGGATTACTATATAATAATTCAAATCAATTTTGGCATCTCTAGTTCCATTGTGAAGAAGGGTGACTGTGGAACAGAAAGCCATTAGAACATGACTGTGTCTGTGCACGATGCTGGATGAGTGGTTCCTTCCCTACACCACCTCTGACAAAGGCTCAGCCAAAGCCTGGGCTTTTGGTACTCTTGGCAAGCTGGAAAATAGTTTCAATCCCCTGTCATACGGCCAGACACACTCTCAACTGATCATTAAATTAGATTAATCTGTAAGGATTAAGTTTCACATTCCCTTTTTTGCTGTGTATTAGAGGATTGTGCTAGCAGGCAGTAAAAAGATCCATGGATCCTCCTTTACCAGCAGTATTTGTGGCATTGCCTGAGAGTAACCAGTCCAGCTGCTTCTAAGGAAAAATCCTGAGTGAGCTTTTATGCAATGATTGATTATGTATTGAACTTTATTAGTGGTTCAAAATTGACATTATCTCCTAGTTCAGTTCAGTCCTTCACTGACAGAGAAGTTTGTTTGATTGAGAGAATAAGATTGCGAAGCAGAGTTGAGAAGTGTTAAATAACAAGAAAAAAAATCCCAAAGTGTACGTGTCCTGGTTTGAGCCAGGATGAAGCTAACTTTCCTTTTACTGATTTTTTTTTCCTTCAGTAAGCTTTCTTTTAACCAGCAGCAAGTGTTCCAGCTAGTGGGCTGATAACACTGGAATGTTTATGTTTCTGCTGAGACTCCAAGGTCACTTCTTAGCTCTGCTGCTACAGAGGCTGCTGGGGCAGGAGAATTGTATCTGTGACCCCCCGTGGGGAGCTGGACTAGACAGACAGCAGAACTGACCAAAGGGATTCCATTCCATAGATCTACGTAAGCTCCCAGGAAGGTCAGAGATCACAGAAGACAACTTCCTTCCTGCTGCTTCTTCCCTTCTCTTCCGTCCATGGCTGGTGTCTGGGGAGGACTCCATCCATCCATCACCATCGACCCCAGGCTCAGCCCTGACCCTCATAACTCTCCCCACAGCCCTGTCTGCTCTGCTGTTACCTCAGTCAATGGTCTGAGACATTTCGGGGCTGCTCACATCTCAGGAGATGCCGGGGGAGCTGCTGGGGGTGGGGGGAGGCAAGAGGCTTTTGCACATTCCTGAACGTACTTGTATATAATTGTACATATAATTAAAGCTGTCTAATTTAGTTTTCAATCCAGCAGAGTCTCTCTCCTAATTCTCTCTCTCCTTCCCTACCTGGGTGGGAGGGGGAAGGGATCGAGAGCATTGTTGTCTCTGGTTTATTTTTCAATTCTGAGTCAAACCTTCACAGTAGGGAAAACCCATAATTAGGTCAGGGAAGATGTTGCACAGGACAGGAGTTTAGGACATACTAGTGGCCTAATTGGAAAGGCCAGTGAGAAGGTAAAGGTCTGACTGTGATCTGCATTACAAAGTAAATCAGATTAAATGATTGCAATGGTCTCTTCTGGCCTTGAAATGTTGTGTCTGTGGCAGGATTATCTTTAAATAATTCATAGTGAAGAGAAAATTCTGAACAATCGCAGAAAAAAAATAAATCAGTTCAAGCCTGTTAGGGACTCTGGGATTTGGTCTCCTTCAGTATCTGAGCTCTTGAACTTTCGTAATGAATGTACTAATAAGGTTTTAATTCTAAGCTTCAAGCCTCATTGCAGACAATCATCAATGATATATTCAACTGTAAAATTCACAGAGGGCTTCATAGTTTTAGAAATCATTCAATTAAAGAGAAACTGCATCACACAACTTAATCAACTGAATGAATTGAGAGTGGATCCAGTTTTGCAGTTTTCTGACAAAAAGTATTGTGTGCAGACATACTTGTGATTAATTTAAAACCCGGAGCAAAATATCAGAATATTTTTTTTTGCTCATCCGCTTAAGTAGAAATATAATCATTATTACACATCCTTTCAATGAAAATTATTTCCTTATTTCTTAAATGTGTTTTGAATGCTCAGCAACCCAGAATGTGGCTTTTTTTTTTTTGCCAAATGTTTAGATTTGTGAGTTTGCAACTGTTTCCAAGTGAAGAATTAGTGGTACAATTGTTGTTTAAATAACATTTGGATGAAAAAAAACCCACCACCAGCATTGATATGTCTGTGAGCAAACATACATTTGCTGCCTCTGAAAAGTGTGTGTACTCCATAATCCATACCCCCTGTTAGTTTTTTGACACTCATCTCAAATCATCCTCACTCTGCTGCTTTTGCATATTAGGTTACTGGTGGCATTGGTAGAGCAGGAGGAGCTTTCCAAAGCTTGGTACCTTTGATAGTGCCATTTGTGGCAACATTGTGGTTGTCCTCTACCTGTTCACCACAGGCATGTTTAGCCACAGTGAATACACACACATGGAATAGTCCTGGCTCTTTAGATGGTGGGGCTTTTTTTCAGCCTGCATTCATTACATTTGACTTGTACACTGCACTTGGGTTAGGTTAGAAGGCAGAATCACAGAAATACCTTGATTGGAAAAGACTTTAAAGATCACCGAGTCCAACTGTCAACCTAACACTGACAGGTCCTTAACTACACCATATCCCTGAGTACTATGTCTATTACTACTCTTAGATACCTCCAGGGATGGTGACTCCACCACTGCCCTGGGCAGGCTGTTCCAAACCCTGATAACCCTTTCTGTGAAGAAATTCTTCCAAACATCCAATCTAAACCTCTTCTGGAGCAACTTGAGGCCATTTCCTCTTGTCCTATCACTTGCAACTTTATTGAACAGAATGATCCCAACCGCCTTACAACCTCCTTTCAGGTAGTTGCAGAGAGCAAGAAGGTCTCTCCTCAGCCTCCTTTTCTCCAGGCTGAATACCCCCAGCTCCCTCAGCTGCTCCTCATCAGACACACTCTCCAAACCCTTCATCAGCTTTGCTGCCCTTCTTTGGACACTCTCTAGTAGCTCAGCATCCTTTCTGTAGTGAGGTGCCCAAAACTGCACACAGTGCTTGAGGTGGGGCCTCACCAGTGCTGCGTGCAGGGGTAAGATCACCTCCCTGGTCCTGCTGGCCACACTATTCCTGATGCAGGCCAGGATGCCATCAGTCCTCTTGGCCACCTGAGCACATTGCTGGCTCATGGTCAGCTGGCTGTCAATCAACACACCCAGGTCCCTCTCAGCTGGGCAGCTCTCCAGCCACTCCTCCCCAGGCAAGTTGCAGAGTGCTTGCTCTCACACCTCGGATTGCTTGCAGTGCTCAAAAGCTTAAATTTGCAAGAAGCAAGGAAATAAATATATATACAATGAATATGTAGAGCATGTGAGCAAGATGGATTGCTCCATGTGTTACAGGACCAATAGAAAGATGGAAAGAAATATGGTCTTCATTGTAATGGTTGTGCTTCTATAGTTTGAGGCATCAAAAATGTCATAGTGTTTATGCACGCTAATAAAATCTTAGCAGTAATTCTCTCCAGCCTCTCCATGCACAAAACCTTTGCTACAGCCTGTCCTCTGAATCACCTCTAAGGAAAAAAAAAATAGTTCCCTTTCATTCCTCCTTAGGGAGGGATAAAGTTTGCCCAATGTGAGACTCTAAATGTTGGTGGATAGGTTGTTCTGCATGGGTCATCGTGCATGGGAGTTTCTGAAGTGCTTAGGAGCTGTCTATTTAGGGGCAAGTGGGAGAGAAAATTGATTGGATCTGAAGTTTCCAATCTAATGAGCACCTGTTTAAAGATGCATCCCTTAATCAGCAGCATAATAGTATTTGAAACCAAAGGAAAATGCCTTCCTATAATATTAATCTGAATATGTGGAGGCTTGACAACAATTTGTCTGATTAAAACAGCCTGACTGGGACTCCTTTCTTGTCTGATGGTAGAAACGAAACATTTCCGCCTCTTTTGTTCTAAGTAAAATAAATGTGACACAGAAGGAAGTGAATAAATACTTAAACAATCTACTTGATTCCGTTCTTACTGGTGATTTGGCAGCTACAAAAAGAAAACTTCAGCTTCCATTTGTAGGGAGCCTCTCAAAGCCCTTTGTGACTGGTTTTAAGATGTGAGTGGGATAGATGGTCTTCCACATGGGAATTTTGAAATCAGAGAGCAAAAGCCAGAGCACCACGTTCAGTACCTGGGTGGCTAAACCTGCTTTTCAGCAGTAGGTGCTTCTGCATGAGCCCATCTCAGCAGAAGTCCATTCCTCTGTCTTACCAAGTTTGCATCGATCTCTCATTGGTGATGTGGACCTGAGATCTGGACAGCTGCAAGCCTTGTTTGCAGAATTGGAGTCAAACACTCAATTGCTTTAATATTTCAACTATTGGATCTATTTCAGCTTAAGAATATTAGCACACCTTATAAAAATGGGGCCTGGAACACAGATGGTAATGATCAGCACTGAACAGGGCTTGAGAATGTGGGGTTTAGGACATTAAGTGAACTCCCAAGCAGTCAAGAGCCAACTACTGGCGATACCTAAGCATGAAATCTTGTCTGAAGGCTGAGTCTGAGAAGTGCTCAACATCCCCAGCTGATCTTGGGGGTGCCACTGTGAAACAAACCAAGAGAAGAAAATATCAAGAAATGAGGGAGGCCACCAGGAAGAGGAGGGTAGGAGAAGATCTGGTTAGAGTTGAGGGGTGGAATTGCCCAGGTTTGACATAAAGGAGGGGATTTAGTGTGATGTATGTATCTAAGTAGTCATAGACCTAGTCACTATAGACAGTGGAGTGCAGATAGTTTGTCACCTCACAGGTCTTGGTGCATTTGAGCTGTTTGCTCCAGGCCTTGGCAAAGCAGCTGCCTAGCTTTGACTAACATAGGACAGCAGCTTTGTGCCTAATATCTCCTAACCATTCTACTGCAGCTTAACCTGTGTGAACATACATTTCTATAGAACGTGATAGTCTTTCAGCACTCATATAATGATGCAGATCAGATCCCATCTCTCACACCTTTATTTCAGGCCCAGGTCAAGAAAATCTGTATCTCTCCATCTCTGTGAGAGGAAAGAGAAAGCAGCTGGGATACACTCATGGTCCCATAGACATGTAATTGGCTGCTTCCTCTGCACTTGGGTGGAGCTATAAATCAAAGCCCAGTTATAAAGGTGAATGCTAATGCTGAGTGACACTCACACCCTGGAGGCTGGTAAGCAATAAATAAAGAGCTTTTCCTTCTCCTTAGATGCTGTTGATGGATAGGCTAATCCCAGGTCTGTAATTCATCTCTCTATCCTGTGTGTGCTTTTCTCTCTGGCTCCAGATGCTGGCATTTTGTTTATGAGGGTCTTGATGGGGTTTGTTCTGCTCCTGGGAGGTCTCATGTGTAATTTACTGCAGCTAGATTTGTGAATCTGCTTAAGAAGAGTTATTCACACCCAGAACTATTAATCCTAGGAAAAGGGTTTTTTAATTAGGTATAATGGGGCTCTGAATGGTCTCATTTGAGACTGGTAGTTTGTTTCTCTGTAAGACCACCTAATCATAATCAAAAACCAGATCTTCCTTTATCAACTAAGGCATTTTTTGCTGCAGTAAAAGTGTCTTTTAAAATTTTTTTTCTCACTTTTTTTTTTTTTTGGAGGGAGGAGAAGAGCAAAACAGCAAAAACAAATAATGTGAAAACATTAAAAAGCTTTTGTTTTGTAGGGTTAGGGGGTTTTGTTTGCTTGGGGTTTTTTAGTGAAAAAAAACCAAACAACCCACAGCAAAACAAACCTCAAAGCATTTTGGCCCCAACCTGAAACACTTCAGCATGAGAAAGAGTCTCAGTTGCTGCAATGCTGACTTGACAGCTGTAACTTAGAACCCATACAATGTGTTTGCAGATCCTCATGAGCTTTTTACACAATTTCAAATTTGGATCCTGGAGTTTGGAGTGCAGCGAGTGAGTTTTCAGATGACCACACTTGCTGCAATATTATAGTTCTAACAACCTGATGAAAGCAAGGAAAGGTTCACGTAAATCGGCCTTTTTTTCAGGCATCATGAAATATGAAAACCCAGCCTTTTGGAGGTCATACATTCCCTTCTGACTGTCACTACTACAAAACTCTTAAAAGTCTATTTTTTTTTTAGTTATCTTTTTCTTAGGAAGAGAGTATAACTTACCTGACACCCTCTGTCATTTTGCTTGAGATGACACGTGAGATCTGTGGTCAGCATCTCCTGAATATATTACCCAGCAAAGTAGTACAAGTAATTTTTATACAAATATTTTATAGATTACATTCCAGATTATATAGCCATATATTTTCTGGCTTCCCTTTCTCTGGATCTCATGAGTATTTGTCTATGATATCACGGAATCATAGAACGGTTTGGGTTGGAAGGACCTTCTGCACTAGTCCAACCCCCCTGCATTGGCAGGGACTCCTCCCACCAGACCAGGCTGTTCCAAGCCCCATCCAACCAGGCCTTCTACACTTCCAGGGGTGGAGCATCCATATCCAGGCAACGTGTTCCAGTGTCTCACCACCTCATCATAAAAAAATTTCTTCTTTACATTCAATCTAAATCTACTCTCTTGCAGTTTGAAACCATTGCCCCTTGTCTTCTCACTACAGGTCATGGTGGAAAGGCTCTTTGTGTCTTTCTTATAACCCCCCTTTCTGTATAGAAAGGCTTCAGTAAGTTCTCCCCGGAGCCCTCTCTTCTCCAGGATGAAAAACCTCAAGTTTCTCAGCCTTTCTTCATTGGAGAAGTGTTCCAGCTCTCTGACTGTTTTTTGTGGCCCTCCTCTGGACTTGTTCTTTGTTGCAGGTCCATGTTTTTCTGGCCCTGGGGATCTCGGAGTTGGACACAATACTCCAGGTGGGGACTCTTGCAAGTGAAACAGAGAGGGAGAATCACCTCCCTTGACCTTCTGGCCACACTTCTCTTGAGGAAGTCCAGGATATGACTGAGCTTTCTGGCTGCAAGTGCGCATTGTCCAATTTTCCATCCACCACTATCTCAAACTCATTCTCCACAGGGCTGCTCTCAAATAATTTAAGATACTGGGGATTGCCCTGATCCAGGTGCAGGACTTTGTACTTGGCATTGTTTCTCATGGGTCCAGTCCTCAAGCCTGTCAAGGTCCCTCTGGATGGCATTTTTTCCCGGCAGTGTATCAACCGCATCACTCATTTTGGTGTCACCTGGGAACTTGCTGAGGGTGTACTCAATCCCACTGTCACTGATGAAGATATTGGACAGTATTTGGCCCAATGTGGATCCCTGAGGGACATCACTTGTTAGGGGCTTCCACCTGGATTTTGAACCATTGGCTGCACCTCTTTGGATGTGGCCATCCAGCCAATTCATTTTCCATCTAACACCTCATCTGTCAAACCCATATCTCTCCAATTTAGAGGTAAGAATGTTGGGGGGGACTGTATCAAAGGTATTACCAAAGTCCAGCTTGATGACATCAGTAGCTCTTTCCTTCTTCACTCATGCAGTCCTTCTGTGTAGGAGCAGATCTACAGGGGAGTTATACAGGCCCTGAAAATGAACCATGGAGAAGCCAGGCCATAAACCTGTTAAATGTGTGGTACAACACTGAATTCTGTCCATATTTAATTAGGAGAAGCTGGCATTAGCATGGTGGTAAGAAGAATAGAGAGCAATCCACACTTGTCCTATACCAATAATGTGGTTGCTGTGAAACAGAGCAAGGGCTCTGGTTTTAGGCTCTAACCAATCTGAAAGATGTGAAGCAGACTCAAATGACCACAAATCACTGCTGAGATTCTTACGACATGTGGGAAGCTGAGAGCCTCAGAGGACTGACTCGTAACAGGCTTTTAGGTCCTCAAGGCTGATTGATATATCGTTTTGCCTGAATGCATCAATGCCAGTAAGAAGGGCAAATCTGAAAATGATGTCATCATTCACTGGGGAAGTAGTTACAGTGTGACATGTCAACCATCTTGATTCAACCTGCCATCCAGCAAGCGGCGCATCAGGGTTTATAATTTATTAAAATGGCTGTTTTATTTTTCCTTTTAAAAGGATTTTATAAACAGCCCATTTGGAGGCTGATACCGAGTGTCTTTTGCCTCATTAGTTCCTCTCACCATATACTATGTCTTAGAGCAAGGCAGGGAATTATAAGGCCATTATAAGGATCATAACTATTGCTGTCAATAAAACATACAAGGATGAATTAAGAAAATAAGTCCCTCTGGGTCCAGCTGACAAATAAAGTTGAGTTTTTTAGTGACTTTTATGTCTTTCTCTACAGTGAGTGGGCATTAAGCTGGGACTACTCTAGACCTAGGTTTCCAAGAAGTTAACATGTTTTTCCACCCAGTAATTTTGTCCTGGCAGGAAAATGTGAAGTAAGCCATTTCTCTATGAGTTCTTGCCATCTGGCCACCTGATCAGAGATAAAATTAGGAAATATTTCAGGCATCTAGAAACTGCAGAGCAATAATCTGTATATCCCAATGTGCAGTAACTCCAGGAAGTTCTGGATTCATTTACTTTTCTGCACAAACAATTTTCTGAGATAAACCTGGGTGCCTCTACTTCTAATGTGAGGGTCCAGGAACTGGACAGACAAGTGTGAGCTTGCATGGAACACTCTCAGTCTGTTCTGCTGTGGCACATTGCAGCCTGATGGGTGTTTGGTGCCAGGTACTAAGAGCCCTGGGATTGCTCTAGGGAGGGAGGCATCATCCTGTGACATGTCAGAATGGAGTCAATACTCTGTACCCCTTTAGTTAACCTCTCCTAACTGGTACCTGCAGCCATAGGTACAGAGAGTTCCTCCCAGTTCTATGCTACCAGAATTTTAGTGGAATAATCACTAATCCTGACCTTTTCAAAGAGAAAGACTTTATTTTTATTTTTTTTTTCCTTTGGACACATCTTTTACTTATTACTTAAATATTTTTAGTCTATCAAGCAATGTACTACAGTAGAAAATGAAACGGGTTTTGATTTTGCTAAAAAAAAAAACAAACAAAAAAACCCACCTAATCCAGATGGCATTGATTTTAACATTTCCTCTCTTGAGATTTGCCTCAGAAGATTTGTCTTCCAGCCCTCTGATTAGGTTGGTGGCCCTCCTTTGAAACCTCCTTGGTATGTGAAATGCAGAGTTTAAATTCAGGTATCCAACTTGTACATTTCATCGCTGAGGATGGGAGGGGCAAGATCATCTGATCTTCTGTCAGCTCATGTGAGATGACTGTGTTTTTTTGGAAAGGCAGTTGGCTCTGGATCTCTCCTGTCCCTGTATAGTTCTTGGGAGATCTCAGCCTGAGGTGGGACATTGTTTTACTCAAGCTCAGAGCAACTGATCTGCAATGTGGAAAACGAATACCTGGGCTATGATTTCTCAGCAAGAAGAATGTGAGAGTGAACACATGAAGGAAACCATAGAAAATCAGAAAGCTTAAAAAAAATTCTTGCTTTCGTGTAGGATTTTCATAACTTAATTTTGGGGGGTGAAGGTCAGCAAAGTTAGGGTAACCACTGGATAGGGGACACTTCTTTTTCCCTGTGCTCAGTCAGTTGGATGGCGAGGCTGGACGGCAGGCATTTAAGGACATGCTCTAGTGGGCATGGTGGGTTTTCTGGGTTGGCAGTTGGACTCAGAGATCTCAGAGGTCTCTTCCAACCATGACAAAAATAAAATAATAAAAAAAAATGAAATAAATCAAGCCATTGGATTCAGCTACTTTCTTATCTCTTCTTATATCTTTTTCGTTTGCTTTTTTTTTGTGTCACACTTACAAAATAAGTTTTCCATCATGAAATGAAAAATGGATGATAGGGAGAAAAAGAGATTGTATACAATCTATCTTCTCCTTTCAAAATAAAATATCTGAAGTGCTTTATATAAGTGTGAAAAAAAAGAGATCAAACTTCTGTAGAGTTTTTGTAAAAATAAACTGTGAAACTTCTAGGATCCATTCTGGAGTAGTTCTCTTTCCATTCCTTCATCATCACATACCTTCCAAAAATTTATTGTACGCTGGTACAATGGAGTTCATATCCCTGCTCACCTCAGGTTTGGGTCTAAAAATTTCAGGAGGAATCACTGTGTGTTGGAAAGTGTTTGTGTTGGAGCAGCATTAGAAAACATGTTGACAGTTTTAGGTGATGCAGTGGGCTGGAAACAGCACATGTGTAGCAGCAGGAATGCAGCTCACCTGGCATTTGCTCTCCCCATGCCATTAGCTGAGGTCCTGCTTGCAGGGACAAAGCAAAACTTCTTTGACCTTCTAAAGGACTTTTCAGGGATGCGACTGGGAAAAAATATGCAAACCAAAAAAAGAGACATAAAATGTTACTGCACTTCCAGCCAGCAGGGTTGCTGCCTCTCTGCTCAGCAAGTCCTGTGCTAGAAGATTCCCAAGCATTTGAGTTCTCCAGATTTGCTCTGGACCCAGATGGAGAAGCTGCAGTGCTGAACATGGAGACAGCTGTGTCCTCTGATGATGCATGGCACTGTGTCAATGGTCAGGAAGGTAAATATAAGCAGCAAGACTGACCTGAAGCTGCTCCAGGGGAGGTTTAGACTAGATATGAGGAAGAATTTCTTTACCCAAAGAGTAGTCAGGCACTGGAACAGGCTACCCAGGGAGGTGGAGGAGTCACCATCCCTGGAGGTATTGAAAAAACTTGTAGACGTGGCACTTCAGGACATGCTCTAGTGGGAATGGTGGGGTTTTTTTCTGGTTTGGCAGCTGGACTTGGTGATCTCAGAAGTCTTTTCCAACCATGATGATTTTGTGCTTGGCCTCTCAAGGATTTCCACCAGGGCATTGACCAAGTTTGTCTAGCATCTTTTCTCCCCACCCTTATTTTGCCTGTGCTTCTATGCAAAGTTTCAATACTAAGAACAAAGGGCAAGGTTTTAAAACACAAATTATTAGAGCTTCACAGTTTTTCCTCTTCTAAAAAAAATCCCCCCAGGAAATAAACCATCCCCCAGACAGGAAGAATTCCCTTTAACATTTTCTTAGTGTTCCCCCTTCATGGTTTTAGGGACTGCCTCCTAATTTAAGTGCACTTGGCAGAGGTAATAGTGATGAATTATCCTTTTTAACTGCACAAGGCTTCAGCGAGACAAAGGCAGAATTCATTGGGAGACATTAGATAGTAAAGTTTAATACATTGAAAATGAGTTTTAAATTGATTAAGGTTTATAAACAACACAAGCTTGGGCTTTCAATTTTTCCAAGTTTGTTTTTACTTGTTCCTTATGAAAATTAATCTATTTTCTCACTTCTTTTTTTTTTTTTCTTTTGCACCTTTTATAGCTTGGCTTGATTGCTGTCAATTCATTTCTTTAATGTTAGCAATTAAACGGTTCATCGTTCTGCTGGCTTTCAATTATCTTCCTGCCTGACAATTGCTCCAGCTGTAACTAATTTTCCTTCTTTATGTTCATAATCCCAGTCACATCAGCTGCGTCTTGCAGACAATGGTAATGTCAGGTGTTAGTTGAGGTGAAGGAGAAGGAGTTGGAGAGGAGGCAGTGGTTGGAGATTTGGTCTCTTGCTCTGTGTACCTGATCTTTTTTGTTGGTGTGAACTGAGACATGATCCCTAGGGAAAGGGATGGTGTGGCTGAGACTGTGAGCCAGTTTCCTGGTTGTTAGATGAGGTGACAGCTTGCTGGCAGTCAGATGGAGCAGGCCCTCTTGCCTTGTTACATGTTCACAGGGAAGTTGTCTGGGGTATCCATCGCATGGATCACTATGGGGCTTATGATAATCTGGAATCGTGGCCCTCTGAAGTGTTTCTGGAGAACCTGAATCTACCTAAGAGCTTTGAGGGAACAGCAAAGGGTGGAAAGGACACAGAATCCAAGACCTCAGGCCTGGGATAAGGACTGAATTGACAGTCCCTCTTCACATTGGCAGAGAATCACAGAATCATGGAGCTATTTGAGTTGGAAGAGACCTTTGAAGATCATATAGTCCAACCCCCTTCCCCCTCTTATGCAAACTTAATATTTTGAAATAGAGTGTTTAGAAAGGTTTTTCACCCCTTGGTGACTGGAGTCACCCACTCATGACTGGAGTCACAAGGGCCTCATTACCCTGGTGTCCCCTATTCCTGGCTTGATTATTTAGTTCAACTTTATAGGGGAATTAAAGTATAGAAACTACAGTTAAAATAGGACCTGGCTCTTGACTTATGAACCCAAAACATTGACAATCCAATGCCAAACTTGCTGACTCCAGAATCACAGGCATCTGTTCCATCAGGACAGACACTGCAACAAGGCTAATTGCAGGACTAATTAGCCAGAGAAGAGAACTAGCACAATTATCCAGGAAGCTGGGTCTCATCTGACTTTTTTACAGCATGGAGCTCTGCCCAGAGTTGAATCAGCATGTTCAGAGCCAACTCAATGCTCCCTAACATAGCACTACATACTCTGATGGAGATGCATGTTCCACTCATGTTATTCTCCCTCCTTTTCTCACCTAACTGTCACTGCTTGCTGCAATTACTTGGAAACCTCAAGTACAATTTTCCAGGGTGAAGCTTAAAGAGATGGCTTCTCATGGCAGGAAGCTTTCAGTGTTGAGAACACTGCTCATGTGTTTCTGAAGTTCACACATTGGAAAAACTCTTATTGAATCTGCTCATACTTAGAAATAATTCAATGGAACCCCTTCCAGGGCAAGGTTTGATTATGGACAAACTTTCCAGTTCTTGTTTCAGCTGTGTTTGTGGTATTGTAAGCATCTAAGATTGAGTCTAAGTGTCATGATACTTGAAGTCAGAAGCGCCACATAGGGTCCTACAGCCAAAAAAGCTGGAAAACTGGAAGTTACACTTCTCTGTGCTCAGAAAAACTGAGAATGAGGAACATCAAAACAGCTTTGCTTTTTCTACTTGTGCAAGGCACTGATTGCCCCCTCAGGGCTTTCTGGAGACACCTGTGCAGCAGACAACTCTGTTCCAAAGGCTGAAGGGAGGCATAGATAAACTTGTGCCTGAGAGTGATGTGCTGTCAGGGAATCCTACCATCAACTGCCCCACGCAGAAGTTCTTGTCCGTGTATCTCAGAAGAACAGTTTAACTCTAAAAATGCTTGCGAAAGCTCACTGAAGAATTTTGGCAGTTGGACTGAACACCCCCACCTCCCATCCCAATACTAGATAACCTGTTAAGCAATGGGAGCAAAAAGTAAGCATTTGGAATTGGACCATGGGGGGTTACTGGAGACCATTTGTAATAGTGTTTCACAGCCAGAAGCATGCTGTTCACACCGTGTCTCACTATAGCATGGGACATGGGGAAGATTTGCTAGCAGTGGGAGGGTACATTCCTACTGAATGAAGAAACATCTTTTATCCACAGTTTTCAGACAAGTATGAGTGTAATTAATGTAAAATAATACATTAGTTTTACTTCATCAGGGAACTCTGTGAGAAATACAGTGGAGACAGTCTTGTCATTTCCAATACAGTCAGACACTTCAGGTGAACACTTTGCATGAGACTTAAATAGTGAAGAAAGAAATAGAGATAAAAAAATAAGCAGAAAGCAGTCGTTTCCAAAGAGGTATCTGTCTGATAGACAGAGGTATCTGTCTGAAAACTGAAGGAGGGTCTGACTTGGATCTATGAACATGTTCAGTGAAATACTCTATGGCAGTGGAATATTTCACTCATATAGCTCATAACTCCTCTCTGAAAGGCAGAAGAAGAAAGTCAACATCTGACATATCTTGGCAATAGCTGGGTAACTTGCTTTGACAGGAGAGCCTCAATGAAGTGAATGGGGAAATGTGAGTTGCTTTGATGATCACAGACTCATGGAATCATTTAAGTTGGAAAAGACCTTTAAGATCATGGAGTCCAACTGTTAATGTTACTCTACAAAGTCCATCACTAAACAATGTCCTCAAGTCTACACGTCTTTTAAATAACTTCAGGGATGGTGACTCAATGACTTCCCTGGGGAGCCTGTGTGATAGATGCACTCAACCCCCTAACCAAACTAGAGGTAGTTTGGTACAGACTGCAGAGAACATTAAGGCCTAAGCCCTAAATGGATCAAGAACTCCTCTAGTTTCAATCTGCTTTCTGGAAACCAACAGAGGAGGAGAGTGACACAGTGAACACCAATGCATACGAGCTTGGAAAACCGATCATGTGGCTAACACATGAATAGAGGGTGGCTTTTCCAAGACTCATTTATCAAGGACCAAAGAAAGTTGTGGGTACAATGAGTCTCATGCATACCTTTCCCACTGCGTGCAACTGACTGAGCCAACCACTGTACTCCATACATATGACAGCCTAAGTGAGTTTTCTTTGAGCTGTCCCAGTTAGGCAGTCTGGTGGCATGGAGGTGATCTCCCCTTAAGCTGGGACGCCTTTCAAGGCTGCTCCTTGAGGCAGAGAGACCTTTTACCAATGGCAGATGTTTGGTAAGTGACTGATATTGTGCATAACCTTGTAGTATGGTAACTTTTGTGTCTTGGTTGTTCTGAATCAATGTTCGAATAATAGAATCATACAATGATTTGGATTGGAAGGGACTTTAAAGATCATCTAGTTCCAAACCCCTGCATGGGCAGAGACACTTTCCACTAGACCAGGTTGTTCAAAGTCTTGTCCAACCTGTCCTTGAACACTTCCAAGGAGAGGGTATCCACAACTTCCCCAGGCAACCTGTTCCACGTTGTGATTGTGCTGTACAGTAACAGTTAACCTTACCATCCAACTTCGTTAAGTTGCACTTTTACAACATCGTATTAAAACCACTTGTGCCAATACATTTAACAGTGGTTCTTTAAGTGATCTCAATCACCCTTTCATGATAAATTGATGTAGCCAACAGGATGGCAGGTATTATCACTGATTACTTACAGAAGCATGGAATAAGTCCAACTCCCAAATTCTCAGAATGGGCTTGCTACCACTGCCATGACTGGGTGATTTTGAAAAAGGAAAAAGAATTATTTATAAGATATTAGACACCTGCCTAGAAGTCACCTGTCAGGATAGGAAAAAGCAAAATAGAGACAGACAAGACCCGACAAAGAAAATATGAAGGCAGGAAGGCAGCTGAGTTAGTACTGTCCCTTCAAATTGAACAGCTACAGAAGCAGTTACGAGAAGGAAAGGAGAAAACACAAAAGTTGGAAGAAAATATTAAGATGATGCTCATGTGGGCCCCACATCCCCCTAACCTCATGCAAATTAGGAAACTAATAGTGTCTCCAGAGGATTGGGATGGTGGTATTTGGGGTGATCCTAATGATTCTGATGGGGGAAATGATGACCCCTTGCTCCCCTCAGATTCCTCTGAATATGAGACTAGACCCATCATTAAAGCAGAATACGTTCTGGTTTCAGTTGGTCCTCAATGGCACCTCTGAAATTTCTAAGAGATACAGGAGCACAAATTTCAACACTAACACAACAGGATGCCAAGAAGCTGGGTATGTGACCTGGATGGCAGAGAGTTAAAGTCACTGCAGTAAATGGAATCACAGAATCACCAAGGCTGGAAAAGACCTTTAAGATCATCAAGTCTAGCCTATGACCAACACCACCACACCATCTAGACCATGGCATTAAGTGCCACATCCAGCCTTGTCTTGAACACATCCAGGGAAGCAAGTGTTATTTGCCAAACCATGAAAGTGAGTTTGTTGCACTCAGGTGAGAAACCCATGTCAGTTGCTTGGTTCACGATTAAAAAGCACAATTAAAATATTTTAAGTTTTGATGTATTGGCTGGACAAAACCAGCACTTATGAGATGACAGAGTGTGGATCTTCAGTACAACTACTAACCCCAACCCTGGCAGAAATTGGGAAGCTACAGTGTTCTAGCAGGACGCTCCATCTCTCAATATGATTTCCCTCTATGATTCAACTGCTTTTTGTCTCTCAGTTTTGCAGGCCCAGGTCTGGATTGGAAAGAGTCCCATCAGAAAGGGAAATGCCTAGCAAACTCTGAGCTGGTAACAACCTTGAAAGGTACAAACAGAGGCCAAGTTGATGTTCATAACACCAGCTGCTCTCTGGTGTTGAAGAACACGGAGCTCAGCCCAGCCACAACTAGGCCTGAAATGGAGATAAAGTAATAATGACCAGATAAACAAGAGAGTTTGCTTGGTGGGAACTGGGCCTGCATGTTTTTTTTCCACTGTTTTGCTTTTATTCTCCAATGAGAGATGTTGGAGGTACAGCTAATGGTTAAATGACAGCAGTCAATCCACTTTATTCTATAAAAGCCTGGTCCCATCTTTGATCGAGGGGACTTCTTGTACACTTTCCCAGGAGGTTGCTGAACCTTCTCTCCTCTAGCAGGGGCACCTGCCAGAGAGATTAATTCTCGAGAATTACGATCCGCCCAAGGACACCCAGCAGGAGCCGGGCAAGGGTAGAGATATTAACTCCTTTATTGTCTCTATTGGTAAACTTTAAGTAATTTTCATCATTAAGCTTAAAGATTATAGAAATATTTAAGATTGATAGTTAATGTTTTAGGCCTAGTATAAAACTTGATAATACGTAAGTTGCTAGCATTTAATGGTTAACCTTTATTGTTTGATCCAACTACAAGTAGTACATTTCACTGTTAAGATACCCTTTGCATTCAAACTTCAACTTCTGTTTCAATCTCCCAATTTCCCTATGCTTTGATTGTACTTGTGCCTTCTACTTTAAGGAGTTAAGACCCCAATGTTATTCACAATAAATCTTGATCTGTGCATATATGTCTTGTCTGCTGTCTGTCCTGCCCATGACAAGTGTGTGTATTCCAAGCAGCCCCTGCACTCCCCCATGAGAAAATTACCAACATGCCATGGTATCTCATTGCTGCTGAGAAACAAAATGGAATTTCTGAAGTAAGAGCCTGTAATTTCCAGAACTCCACATACAATTCACCCGTCTGGCCAGTCTAAAAGCTGGATGGAAGATGGCATCTTACAATTTATTATTGGTGCTCGAATGCCAACACAGCTCCACTCAGAGCTGCTGCACTCAATATTGCAACTTTATCAGCCACACCAGAATCATCTACACATCTGGGGATGGTGGTGCCAGATGTCAGAGGTACGTTCTTTATGGTCCTCTTGCAGGAGGAGGATAAAGAGAAATTTGCTTTTACTTGGGAAGGTATACAAGATACCTTCAACAGACTCCCACAGGAGTATAAACATTCATCCATGATAGCTCATGCTGTGCCTGCTGGACTTTTACAGACAGTCTCAATTCCTCAGGATGTGAAACTCTACTAATATATATATGATATTCTAATAGGAGGGGGAAAAAGTGGGAGAAGCAGCAGCAGTGTGGCAAGCACTATACAAGGCAGAAGTTGACATCCCACCTAAAAAATGTCAGGGACTAAGTACAGAAGTAAAGCTTTTAGGTATTTGAGGGATTGCAGGTAGTGTGGCAATCCCAACAGACACCTTAAGCAAAACAGAAAAATAGCAGATGCCACCATCTTGAAAAGAATTACAAAAAAAACTTACAGATACTTTAGGGAACAGGAGACATGTACCTGGATTTTCTATCTATGAGCACAGTTTGTCCACTGTACTCACTTTTATGAACAGGAAGATCATGGAAATGGAACAAAGAACATGAAAAGACAGTCAAAAGCCTAAGACAGGAATAAAAACTTATCAGTCACAGTACACCCTTGTGACTCTATTATAGCAGAATGAGGTTTTACAGAACATGGCACTTCATGGAATCATAGAATCATAGAATGGTTTTGTTCGGAATGGACCTTAAAGATCATCTAGTTCCAACCCCCCCTGCATGGGCAGGGACACCTCCCACTAGGCCAGGTTGCTCAAAGCCTCATCCAACCTGGCCTTGAACACTTCCAGGGATGGGGCTTCCACAACCTCCCTGGACAGCCTGTTCCAGTGTCTCACCACCCTCACAGTCAAGAATTTCCTCCTAATATCTCACCTAAATCTCCCCTCTTCCAGTTTTAATCCATTACCCCAGATCCTCTCACTACAAGCCTTTATCAAAAGTCCCTTCCCAGCATTCCTGTAGCCCCTTCAGATACTGGAAGGCCATGTTATTGTGATCTATTCCAGACTGGGCTGAGTGGGCCAAAAAGACCTTTAATGTTTAACTTAATTGCATTGAAAGAGACTGAACAGAGATATTCTGAGTGTGAAAAGGGACTTCAGTCTTTAATCTGAGCAGGCAAACATGTTGAGGCAGTAGGAGGTAACCTGTCTGGAAAACCCCCACCAAAATTTGGGGCTATGACCCTTTCCAGGAATGGTATCAGGAATGATAACAGGACACCTTCCCTGGAGATCCAGTCAGAGGACTGCTCATCCTTCTCAAAGGAGTAATCATCACCAGCATGAACCAAATGTGATTCACACATCCAGAAGCCTTACCCACAGGACAGAGGCCCTCACTTCATGCTAATCAATGCAGTAACTATAGTGCCTTCTGCACCTCACATGTTTCTCAGTTGTGAGTGCAATCTACTGTAACAGCAATGATGAGGGAAGGTGATGAGGGCACCTTGCCCACTGAGATTCAAAAGGTAATTCGGGATAATGAGACACAATTTGAAAGAGATTTCCAATCTTGGTGGCATCTAGTTAATTTCACTTATGACCCCACTGATGGTAAAGCCACAGCTTTTGTTTTAACAATATGCAATGGGTCACTAGACATCATATACCTGATGATTGTTCTGGGATTAAATCACAATGAAACTGTCCTCTATCAGTTAGAATATAGAGTATGGGCCCAGCAAAATGGGAACAAATGGCAAACTCTTGATGTTGATGCACGTGTTGTACAGGAGCACCAAGATACTGCCTGTCAGTTCTTCTTCTTTTTTTTTTTTTTTTTTAATGGGTATGAAAATAAATGTTCTGTCTAGATGCAGGCAAAAGTAAGCAACCAAACCTGAGGAGCAAACAGCAGTGAGTGGTGAGGAAGCTGATGAAGGCACAGCACACGGCAGCCTGCATAGAAGAGCCAGCAGCATCTGGGGGCCAGGATGTTGGAGAATGCTGATCAAAGTGCTGTTAAATTATTATCAGCCTCAGAGATGAATTCTCCCAAAATTTGACTGGTGCAAATCCAGAAACAAAGAAAACCAGCTTTGGGTTTTAGTCCTTTCCAGCCTTTCAGCAGAGATTTTCATGGTAGCAAAGTCCTGCACACAAACCTGTCAGCTTGTGCTGAATTGTAAATTCACTGAATGGGAGCATCTGATGGGCCCTGGGGACAAGCTCTGGTGGCTTCTCTCCCTGTTACAGAGAAAACTGGGGATGATCCAACAGCCAGAGCATCCGTGCAGGGTCTGTTCCTGTCTGCTGGTGCTAACTTTGGCTGGTTGTTCTGCTCTTTGTCCTCATGAAGGAACAGGGCTCACAGACTTAAGACATAATATTAGATGTTAGATGTTAAATGGAAACGTTTATTTAACTCAAGCATCTCCAGATCTTTCTCATCACTGGAGAGAAGTGAAGATGAAATGAATAAACTGAGGGTCTGTAAGTCCTTCTTACCTATTGAGGGTACCTACAGCACCTACTCTTTGAGCTGAACTGCCTCAGTGCCTAAAACGGAGTGTGAAGTATCTGAGCCTGAAATCAGTAGGAATTAGACCCTAAAAACCTTTGAAGGTCCCTCACTTCGTCCAGTTTTTTATATTTAAAATGAGCTCGAGTCACATTTTCTTATTTCTGAGAAATGTCAACTGTCTTATAGACTGCAGTTGGGCACTGGGATGCACACACTAGCAGGTAGCATGGCTGGTGGTACAAAAAGCATTCCTCTTTTTCTTGTTATGGACTTACTTCATTTAGGTGACAACTCAGCCAGACAGACCTCATCCATCCCTTACCTGACCATTTTTTTTTGCCTGATCTTCCTCCTCAGCTATGGGCAATTGTGACTTTCTCTAATGATCATACAGCACCTATGGAGACAGATATTCTGGCAGTGCTACTGCCAGATTTATATAATCTGAGAAATATTTTCTCTGAAGAAATGAAATTAAAGATGACTCGGGAAGAGAAATAAACAACTTAACTTTGCGTTTTGTTTTAGGATTGCTTCTCAGCTCTACTGCAGAAATATTCTGTCAGGTTGCCTACCTGTTTATACTCCTAACAAGATGAGTTTGGCAGGACAGTCAGAAACTGTCAAGTAAATTACAGGTATGGTGATCATCCTTCAATTCCAATTTTGGACATTTCTTTCCTTACAGTAATACAAAAAGCCTAACATCAAGCAGATGCATTTTAATGAAATTTGAATTAGTTGAGTTGAGGTATAAGACATTTAAGCAAGTTGCTGGGTTGCCATTTGTATGTTTCTCTTGTTTTTTTCTACACTGTTTTGCATAGTAGCTTCCTTTATGCTATTTATTATAATCCTTGCTAACAATCATCTTCCCCTAATTCATTCTACGTTGCAGTCCATCTGGTGCTTTAAACTCCAGTATAAGTTTTTATTAAAAAACTGAATTCCAGAGCTCACTCAGCGAATTTTGCTGGACGTATTTATTGCTTCTCATTAAGCACATGGAAAAACCTCAACAGTATGGTCCAATTTCTCATTTTGGTCATAATGAGGGTTATATATATTAGTCCTGTTGGTGGATACGTATGCAATACGTCTGCTGCTCATACATACCAGTAATATATATACAGACACGTTACTATTCCAATCATACAACATATAAGTCATTTCAGGCTCTTATAAGTGGGCCCAGAAATCCAATACATCATTTTGCTCCTTTGAGACTTCCAGCTATAAATCTCTCAGCTGTCTGACATCAACTTCTGCCTTTTATTTCCCCTAGGAGAGATCGACTGGGAATATTTTGTCCCAAGCAAGCCTAAAATGCATTCTGTCCATGTTAAAAATATCTCAATAAGCTTTGTTGGAGAAGCTCAGGTGTCCTTACTGGAAAAGAGATGTGTATTCTTATCAGTTTAAGTGGAGCTTTAATGATAGTATCAATGTTTGCATTAACAAGAACAAAAACATACCCCGTGTCATTGAAGAAATCTGGGTACTTTCTATCTCAAAATTCTCTGATGGAAAACATAGAAGAGTCCTTTACCCATCACTGATTTTCCTTCAGCAGGTGTTGCAGGAAGTGTTGGCACTGAGCAGTTAATTTTTTATATAGTCAACCACCATGTAATAGGAGATGTGTGTCAGCAGGGTCCAGATACACATCACTAGTCTTGTTGTAATCCAGAAATCTTTAAATTGTCACTCTCTAATGGAACAAGAAATGAGTATTCTAAACTCATAGAGATTTATAAACATTCAATGCTGCCATTTGACAGATATATGCATCACCTGCACTTTTCTCAGTCTTCAGCCCTCTCCTATGAGCCATGGGAAAATGATGTTCCTGCACCCTTACTGCAGGGGTGAGAAATCTTAAGAAGGTCAGGTGAGAGAGCCTGAGCGAGCTGGATGACTAAAAATGAAACACAAAGGAAGAACAAGCTCTTTAAATTGATAAATTATAAAACAAAAACAGTGCATAGGAGCTTGCACTGTGGATGACTTACTTGCCTGGTGTTTGACAGGGCAGTCACTGGATGCCTTTATTCTAGGGCAGAGAGATTGTTGTGTGGCATTGGAGTAGTGTACAACATTCTGGTTTGGAATAGTCAATAAAAAAATCAAAGGGTTGTCAGAAAAACTTTACTCCTCAGGTAGAGAGCCTGATGTTTCATTATAAAAGGCAACACCCTCTGCCCACACACAGGTGATATGTGAGACACTGTATTTTGAGATATTGCCTGCGAAGAAGAAAGTGAGTATTCAGTCCTGAAACTAGGAAGCATTTCCATTGAATTTCATTATTATAAGGAATCAACCTTAGCATAATCCACAAATGAAAAGACTAAAGACTATTTTTCCATTAGAATTCACCCTGATAGCCCTATATTGACTCCACTTACCTGTGTTTGACTAAAATGGCATCAAAGCTTGATGTGACAAATGGAGAATCCATCATTCCTGCAGGGAATTTGCTACAATTTAATAATATTCAGCCTTACAAAAAATGATGACTAACTTCCAAAGGGAACTGGTGTGAATTTAGGTTCCAGCCACGGGGTTTTGATTTGCATTCCTTCTCCAAACTGAAGAGCCCTATTGCAGCTAATATTTTCCCTGCATTAATTTTCTGATTTTCTCTAATCAAAACACTTTTGATTCCTATATTTCAATAAGCTAAAAGTATTTGATTCCCTTTATATTTCTAATAGTGGCATTTTTTTCCACCCCTTAGGCCTAGCTTTTTCTCTGGACAGAGTGTTAAATCATGCATCAGGCCAGATGTTGAAATGAAATCACCTCCCAGTATATCTCTATGGATTGGAGGGTACTATTCTTCTGAAAGCCTATGCAGATGTGCTTATATCATAGTCACAGGGCTCACACTCACTAGACATCAACATCTTAATTTCTGTGCATAGAGCTGTATTTGGTTGTATTGGAAGATCTGTTTCTGTCTTAGCCAGTGACCCTAACTGATCTGAGTCCAGAGCTAAATAAATCTGTTGTACGAATAAGGAAAGGGAGAGGCTGAGGGTGCTGGGGTTGTTTAGCCTGGAGAAGAGGAGACTCAGGGGGGACCTCATCACTCTCTTCAACTACCTGAAGGGAGGTTGTAGTCAGGTGGGGGCTGATGAATTTATTTAAAGCAAAACTAATATCAATTTCTTGCACTTGCAAGCACTGAGATGTTTTTGAACAGCTTGCCCAGTATTCCAGCACTGAAACCTCTGTATCCAGGATTGCTTCCAGTGATGTGGAGGACAGCTAAATCAGTTTTTGAGCCCCTTCCATACTTCCTGGCTTCTCCTTGGGTGCATGGTGATGGTTTTGGATGTGTCTCTTTGTATCACTCAGGAGCTGACAGTGATTTATCTCTTTATCCTGTCCCACCTCTGTGAATCATCAGGATTTACTCACTGCCTCTGTGTCAATGCTGCTGTCACAAGGAATTGCAGGAAGTTGGGTGCTAGGATTTCGATGACCTGCTCCTGTAGGTGTCAGCAGTATATGCCATTTTGCAGCCCTTCTTCTTCTTCTGGTATTTTGCACCTGTGCATTCACATTTGGTCTGTATTCATATCAGTACAAATATTTTTTCTACAATTTATCACAGACCAAGAAGATTCCTGGGCTTCTGTTTTCTAATCCATTATAGACACGTTGGTACATGCTGGCAAAAAGATGATAGCTACCTCCTATGATTCATAATATTCCATCTCACCAATCTCGCAAGCTCCTGGTATTTCAGCAATATATTACAGTAAAGTTTCCTCCTTCCTGGCCCAGGATTACAAAGGAATATCACAGTTTACTTCCTTCTACATAATGGCTTTATCTATAAATTCTAATCTGATCCAATCTTCATATTGTCTCTATTTTATTGGTTTCTGCTGAGGTTTATCATGTGCCTTGGTACTTCCTCATCCTCCTCTATTCACTTAATATTATGCCTGTTTATCCAAGAAAAAGATACGTTTGAGAGGAAAGGGAAGAGATGCCAGAGTTGTTCAAAGGAAAAGTGAGCTGTGCAAGAATGAGGCAGGCGTTTTTAATGAGCTCATTTTAATAAGAAGAAAGTTGTTTCCTACGTGATTCCATCACAGAGCACATTTCACACAATGTTAAATGATGAAACATAATTTCAGAAACCACACGAGGTTCGTGTGTTCATTCTCACGTTTTGCTAGTAACAGCTGGAGGAAAGAATAATTCATAATTTTAAACTTGTCATCAGATCATTAGGAGAATTTGGCAGTTTGTTTCAGAACCATTACAGCAACCATGAAAATCAGCTGAAAAAAGAATGTAAGTTGCCCAAGACATTAAATGGATAGAGAGGACCTCTCTGAACATTTCTATAAGATGAGAGAGTTGGGGTTTTTCAGCCTGGAGGGAGAAGGCTCCTGGAAGACCTTATAGTGGCCTTCCAGTGCCTGAAGGGGCTACAGGAAAGCTGGGGAGGGGCTTTTCATCAGAGAGGGCAGTGATAGGACAAAGGGTAATGGTTTTAAACTGAAAGAGGGGAGATTTAGGTTAGACATCAGGAAGAAATTCTTCACCATGAGGGCAGTAAGGCACTGGAATAGGTTGCCCAGGGAGGTTGTGGAAGCCCCTTCCCTGGAGGTGTTCAAGGCCAGGTTGGATGAGGCTTTGTGCAGCCTGGTCTAGTGGGAGGTGTCTCTGCTCATGGCAGGGAGGTTGGAACCTGGTGGCCTTTAAGGTCCCTTCCAACCTTAGTCATTCTATGATTCTATGTCAATCTAAAGGATGAGGAGGTATGTAGCATCCTCCTGAACACTGCAGTGGTCTCACAGGTAGCAGTAAACTTCCCACGAGCTGTGGGCAAGGGTATCCCCCATCACCTGCCCTGTCTGGATGAAACATAGCTCAGAATATAGTTTCTGGTTTACAGTCCTGTTGGCTGGTTCCTTTTGGTCTTCTGGGGAAGGGTCTTTTCCTTCTTGTTCCCATGGATGTGTCCCTCTGAAGTCAACATGTGATTCTGACTTTCTTTTTCCCTTGCAGTGTTGCATCTTGCAGCACTATGTAGAGTCCAAAGTTTGCATGGTCACCTCATTGGGCTGGCTGGATTTTATATTTATGGGCTGCATACATAAATATAAGTATGTAAAATGTATGTAGGTATAAATAAAATATATTCATGCAGATTTGTACTCTATGTATATATTTATATGTAGAAAGAAAAATACAAATTTCTATTAAAATTTACGTATTTTTATGTATTAATACTTCATGATCCAAGGAAAATGGGTGGCCAATCAGGGGTGCTCTTAGCCTGCCATGTCTTGGATGAAAGTTGTGCCTGTATGACTGATACTGAAGAAAAGGAGGGAATATAGAAGGGACTCTTGCAAATATAAGCAGAGGCCTTTAAAACAGAAGTAAAGGATTATGCCAGAAACCTCAAAAGTATGAATACAAATCAAAAGTTCTATTAGAGTGCACTAAAAAAGTGCAGCCTTGACAGCTAGGTAAAGGCAGTTTAGGGCTTTCATTAATTTTTACAGGATTGTGTAACAACCAGTTGCAGGTGTCCGTGATGGGAAGCATGGGCAAGGATGTTTGTAGATTGCATTCTAAGAGTGTAACAACATTAATTCATTGAACAGGCACCTGTAGCAGGATGCACCATCTCTCAAGATGCCTGCCTCAGTTTTATTCTATTATTCAGCTGCTCTTGTCTCTCAGTTCTGCAGGCTCAGGCCTGAAGTGGAAGGGTTCCCATGAGAAAGGAAAAGGCCTAACAAACTCTGAGCTGGTAACAACCTTGAAAGGTACAAACAGAGGCCAAGTTGATGTTCATAACACCAGCTGCTCTCTGGTGTTGAAGAACATGGAGCTCAGCCCAGCTACAACTAGGCCTGAAATGGAGATAAAGTAATAATGACCAGATAAACAAGAGAGTTTGCTTGGTGGGAACTGGGCCTGCATGAATTTTTCCACTGTTTTCTTTTATTCTCCAATGAGAGATGTTGGAGGTACAGCTAATGGTTAAATGACAGCAGTCAATCCACTTTATTCTATAAAAGCCTGGTCCCATTTTTGATGGGGAAGACTTCCATACACTTTCCAGGAGGGTGTGCTGGACCTTCTCCTCTCCAGCAGGGACACCTGCCAGAGAGATTAATGCTTGAGAATTGCACCCAAGGATACCCAGCTGTGCTCTGGCAAGGGTGAGAAATATTAACTCTTTCATTGTCTAGACTAGTAAACTTCATGTTAAGAAATCTTCCTCATTAAGTTTAAGACTGTAGGGACTGCTAAGAGTGATAATTAATATTCTAGGCCTAGTGTAGAGTTTAATACTAAGTAAGTTGCCAGCATTTTAATGGTTAACCTTTGTTGTTTGATTGAATTAAGTAGTATAATTCACTGCTAATATACCCTTTGTATTCAAACTGCACTTCTGTTTGGATCTCCTGGTTTTTCTATATTTTTGCTGTGCCTGAGCCTCTTATCTTGTGTAGTGAAGACCCCAACGTTATCTGCAATAAATCTTGATTAGTGCAGATACGTCTGCCATGTGTTCCATCTGTGACAGCACCTTGTTTAGGATTCAATCTGCAGAATTGGTCTCTCTGGCATCTTTTACTGCTACGACTGTAAGCAGTGTTGTGTTGTTATTAAAGGAAAATATTCCCAGAGGGAGCAGTGCATGAACACCACTGACTACCTGTGGGGTACAGGTTCAGACTGTGGGCCAGATTTGGCCAGGGCATATTTCATCCTGTTCTATTTCCTGCAGATGGAAGGCAGTATGTGGATGAGGATGGGGCCACAGAGCAACATGAGCTTCTACAAATTTCAGAGTCTGTGTTAAGACCTATCATCTGGTTCATAGTAGGTCCCACAAATCCTTGTAGTTCATAAGGGTTCTGTCTTTCCCAATATCCACTGCCCAATACCTTGAAGACTTTAAGAACACTTCTTCCTAAATACAGTTTCACTAGAGCTCTGGAAACATTGGACATGAGCTGGAAATTGTCTACAGGATTTAGCAACTTCTTTTTTACTATGTGAAAGCAGTTTTTTAGTAGGCTTAGTAGAAGAAAAGACAGGAATGAGACCAACAATAAAGAATAAAAAGGGAAATCTGTAAGGAAGGTAATGCATCCAGTTGTAATTTGAATCCTAGACTGTGTGCCATTACATGGCAGTGCAGCCTGGCACTGCTTTTAATTCAATTTGTTGGCCTCATCAAGGAAAGCAGACTAAAGCATGCATTAGTCTACTGTTTCCCTTGGCATTTCTGTATCCATCAAGCTGTTTCAAATAGCCTGAGAGCCATGTCACATTGTGCCCATTTTTCTTCTAAGTTAGGCCAAGTCAAGTGTGAAGAATTGAAATTAATTATTCAATGAAAACAAAGGCTGAAGTGTGATCAAGTTTGGCCAGTCCGTTTGTTTGTTTGTTTGTTTTTCTCCTCTCTAGGCACTTCATTTCCCCAGGCTCTGTCCTCCTCTTGTGTATGGCATTTTGAAAGGCAATGACAGATTGTGACTTCAACCCAAGGTTGCTGAACCATTCAGTAGAGTCAAGGGAGGCCTGATGAATTTCTTTTATGTGTCCTGCATAAGTGGGCATTATACAGTCGTTAACAATGTGAGTGATAGTCTCAAGTTTGTTGCAGTTGTGGTACAATCGATCATTGTACCTCTGTTTATATGGAAAATCTCTGCACCTCCTGTGAGTTGCTTAAATGTCATTGTGCATAATCTACTATCCTTGAGGTGAGACAAATCCTGGCCGTATGTTTGTGATGTTGACAACAAGCTTCAGCTTCAGCAATTGGAGTGTGTGAATATAGTGTCCAGGACTGCTTGAGATGCTGTAGAGCATCTGAGGCAGCGATGTATGGTGGGTAGATGTGTCTCAGGCTTGTAATACATCAATGCCATTGGCGTGGCAACTGGAGGTTCTTTCATATTATTATGGGGTGGTAGATCTTTATCTTTCACGGCAGTCTGGCAATTCCCTAAAACAGTTGGTTTAAAGTACCAGAAATTGGAATAGAAAAACTTCAGATAACCTGTACAGAAAGGCTGAAGAGTGCAAACTTTGTACAAGTATTCTCTGAATTCAAGTCCTGCAGTTCTGGTGAAAAGGTACACTCTTTTTTTTTCTAATAGGTTTATACAAAGTGATTTTGCTTGACCAGAAGTTGTGCTTCAATGTTTCAATCTCTTCTCAAAGGACTTAGTAGGTGAACCGAATTGTCCAGAGGTCAGAGCACATTCTGTAATAACAAAGGCATGTCTCTGAATAGCACATGGATATGGTGGAATTGATCCCTTTAGGTACAAAGGGCACCAGAATGTGACAGGAATTATGCCTGTACCAGTAAGCTAAACACTTCTAGGACACATTTGCCAATCCAGAATGCAGGTGCTTTACAGCGCAAAGCTACAGCTGTAATAAAACCTACAAGAAAGCAGGCTGGACAATCAGAATCACAGAATCACAGAGAATCACAGAATTGTCAGAGTTGGAAGGGACCTCCAGAGATAATCCAATTCCCCTGCTAAATCAGGATCCCCTGGAGCACTTCCCACAGGACTGGATACAGGTGGGTTTGGAATGTCTCCAGAGAAGGGGACTCCACAACCTCCCTGGGCAGCCTGTCCCAGGGCTCTGTCACCCTCACTGTAAAGAATTTTTTCCTCATATTTAAATGGAACTTCCCATGTTGCAGCTTGTGCCCATTGCCCCTCGTCCTGTCACTGGGAACTACTGAAGAGAGTCTGGTTCCATCCTCCTTGCAGCCACCCTTTAGATACTTGTAGGCATTAATATCTCCCTTCACCCTTTTCTTCTCCATAAGAAGATAAAGCTCTGGCCTTTTTCTGCTGATTTTACAGGTGTACAGGAATCCAGTTTGGCCTACAATAGCTCTGCCTTCAACACATTGCAGAAGGTTAGGGAAACCAAGGCACAAAATCAGCTGTCCTGGGCAGATGGCAAAAGTTAGAGCCTTTACTCTGGTATTTTACTACTGGTATTTACAAGGAGACAAAGATCCAAAATTTGCCCTTGGATTTGGTATCCTGCAATTGTATGCAGTTTAAATGCGAGCCAGCGAAGAAGGCAATAACACTGTGCAAATAAAGGTGAAGTGTAAACAAACAGTTAAGGCAGGGGAGAAACAACTCAGGGGACCCTCATGAATAAGCAATTAGGAGTAAAGCAGAGGACAATTTAGGCTCTGTATCAGGAGCTTTTCATGGGAAGTGCTGGATTCCTTCTAACGGGAAGATTTAATGATAGGACAGATTATGGTGTGGAAAATGGGCCTGAGAGCCTGAGAGACTTATTTTTATGTATATATATATATATATATACACACACACACATGGCTTGAGGGAGCTATTAAAATTAGCTGGCCTAATTTTCTTCACTGTTTACCCAGGGTCAGTTAATGTTTAGGTAAGATGGACAGGTAGAAAGACAGCTTAAAAATCTTTATTCTCTCCCTAAAGCTTTTCCTTATTTACAGTCAACTTTGAGTTAGGATGGTTATTTTGTCATTGTATTTCTTCTTTCATCACCTGGTTGATGTAGAATGTACTGGGTTTTAGTATGAGAGTGGTAAATCTGTACACCTTCCTCTTTGGAGACTGGAAGTGTGACAGACTGCAGTCAGGTGATTACCAAAGTAAGGCAACTGCTTCTAGCCCCAGAAACATGAAGTCTCCATGGATTTTAGCACTGGAATAAGATCTCACAGCAGCTGCTACTGCATACCCACAGACCACTCAGCTTGCCCCAAATAGCTTCAGCAGCCTCGGACCAGTCTGCTGCCTCAGTTGACACAAAAGGCCCAGAAAAGAGGTATTAGGAGACACGTGCCTGGGCCTGACATCTTCATACTGCTGTTGATGTGTTAAGAGAATTCCTGGCAGCAGCAAGGAATAGTGAGCAGCTCATCTCTGGAGTGCAGGATGTGAGGATGCCACCTAGGGATGCAAACAGAATAAGAGTATGGGAAGAAACACTTCATTATTAACCATGGAGAACATGCATAGATAGTTCTTCCAAGTAGGTTTTTCTTTCCTTTTTTTTTTATTTTTTAAAGTACTTATGTATGTTCATCATATGCTAAAAAGGCAGAATGACTTTCAAATCGTTTGGGTTATCTGAAAGCTTCCCACAGAGATGAAACATCTCCTGTGTGGAGTTTTCCATGTGCCCACCATCAGAACATCAGTCTTCCTTCACCTGGTACCATAGTGGAGTATTTTAAATGGATATCTTTATCAGATCTCTGCTGACAACCTGTCAAAGCATTCTTGGGGAATGACTCATTTTCAAATGGTTTCCTACCTTTCTGTTGTCCCTTCACTCTTTCTTTTGCTCTTTTTCTCGCTGTCTCCTTAAATTGCATCCTATAAATAGCTCTTGAAAAAGGAGAGTTTGACAAACAGTGCATTTCATATAAATCAAGGGTAGAATGTTTCCAGGGCTGGAATTTCCTGGAGAAGAAGCTGCATCCCAGCTGTTTTTTTGGATAGTTCTAAGTATGGCTGTCATAATCCACCAAACCAAGGATCTGTTCTGATTGCTGTCATGTTTGTGGTCATGATTACTTATCTCACTTTCCATTTTCCATGCCATTCCTAGGAGGAAAGTTTCTTTCCAATACTGAGTAGTTTTTGTTAAGTCATTTAGCTGTTGATCAGTACCTGGAGACTGATCCAAGGAATCTTTCATACACATACCTTGGGGACCACAGTGTTAATCAGCTCTAGAGAGGGTATCTGATGCTGACTGTTAATCACGCCCTGAATGTCTCCTGAGATCATGAAATGTTAACAATTAAGTTCCCATGCCAAAACTTTCCCATCCCTAAGCTTTCTTTGAATTGCAATGCTTCTGGCTGCACATTTAAGGCCTGTGAAGAAATTGGTGGTTTCTGTTGAAATTTCCCCTTACTTTGCATCGGAGAACAAGAGCAAACCAGTTTTTATTGAACACATTTCAAAACTAAGGCAAATTATCTGTCAACACTCTGCTCTCTCAGATCTTTTCTACTACTAAGTGGTGTAAGGTTGGACTAATCTTTTCTCTCTCACACAGCCACACTCTGTAAATTGAGTTAATGTGATTTGAAGGAGTATAAACCAGTCTGGCACAACTCTCATGAATATCTAATCAGCCTACAGACAGTTTGAACCCAAGGCCTTTGCAGATGCAGTTAGTTGCTTTCAGTGTTTCTGAATTTGTTACATTGAAGTTAATCAGAAAGAACAATATAAGAAATCAAGTAACAACCAGTATCTGTTGTCTCCACACAGTGAGGAGAATGCTGCCAGTGCAACTCCTGGTGATTTCATACTTGCCCCTATGGATATAGGCTCTACTGTGCTACACTCAGAGTAATTAATTGAAGTGGCCAGAGATTAATTAAAAATATATTAATTTATCTATCTAGTGGCTTTCTTACTTTGCAACTGGTTTTAATTGGCCAAGGTTACCTTTAGTGTTAGGAAGTGAGTTTTCCTCTATAGCCAGTGGAGGATGAAAGGGCAATTCAGAGCCAAAGGCTGAAAGATGTACTGATAAATCAGCCTGAAGCTGGTTAAGAAGAAGGAGGGGATAAAAGCTGATAAACATAGAATCAACTAATGGTCTGGCCCTATCAGTGGCTTCCTTGTAAAAGCACCAGTCATCTAGTGAGAATCTAAGCTTTTACAGGACTGGAGGGTTTCTTTCTGTTCTGCCTCTGTGCTCAACACAGCCAGATATGTATCCCAGCAAACCATGGGATAGAAGAAGTGACATTAAAAGGCTGCAAGACAACAGGAGGCTTTTCTCCTCCCACTGCCCAAGTATGTGATGTTGAAGCCATATCTAGCTGTGCTCTGTGATCAAATAATTCACCACATCAAGTGGATGTATTTCCATGTGCTAGTTAGCAAGGATGACTTCATGTCCTTGCCCTTGGACAATCTGTGTAGTACCCCAGAAGGTCTAATTCATAAAGATGTAGGTTTTCTACAGGTTCTGTGTCATCTCTGCCTCATCTTTATGTTTGCATTGAGTACCTAAGGCTGTCTCAGATGGTACCATAGGCCAATGTTTAGGCAATGAGACTCTACCTCAAGCATCTACTACACTCTGGACTCCGGGCTGTCCAGACTCTTTCACATTCACTCAAGATCTGATCCATGGAGCCAGTGGGGTTTACAGAATGATTCATCTGACCAAATGAAGGCAGCTAATTAAGGATAAGGCAAACACTGAGAAAACTGTACTGACTCTAAAGGGTGCCTGCAGTGAGTTTCTGAGACAAAACCTG
Source organism: Hemiprocne comata (assembly GCA_020745705.1). Lineage (NCBI taxonomy): Eukaryota > Metazoa > Chordata > Aves > Apodiformes > Apodidae > Hemiprocne > Hemiprocne comata. The sequence continues at coordinate 162,001,599 of CM036587.1, forward strand.
TACACTATAGATGCATTTAGCCACGAGTTCATCAAAGGCATTCTAGAAAAACCCACCTACAAAACTCTTGCCTGAAAAGGCAACTTCTCATTGTGGCTTCTGTCTGGAAGGTAGCTCATCCAAACAGAAGCAGCCCTGATTTTTGTCTTCAGCTTTGCTGGAACAAGGATGATCTCCTGATATCAGCAGTCTGCCTGCCATGCCCAGCAAGCATGGCCCCTGCAGAGCTGACCACCCCCTGTGTCATCATCCTGCCTATTATACCAAGAAACAAGAGCAGGGTCTTCACTGCAATGAGTCCTCCCTGTTGATGCTGCTATACACCATGCACAAATATAGATTAGGGGCTGACCTGCTAGAAAGCAGTCCCATGGAGTCCTGGTGAACATGAAATTATCCCTGGGACATCAATGTGCCTTTGGCCAAGAGAAGTAAAAGTATCCTGGGATGCATTAAGAACAGTGTGGCCAGCAGGTCAAGGGAGGTTCTGCTCCCCCTCTACTCTGCCCTCGTAAGACCACATCTGGAGTATTGTGTCCAGTTCTGGGCTCCCCGGGTCAAGAGGGACAGGGATATACTGGAAAGAGTCCAACAGAGGCTGCGAGGATGATTAAGGGACTGGAACACCTGCCTTATGAGGAAAGGCTGAGAGACGTGGGGCTTTTTAGTCTGGAGAAGAGAAGACCAAGAGGGGACCTCATTAATGTCTATAAATATCTGAAGGGTGGGTGTCAAGAATGGGCCAGTCTCTGTTCAGTGGTGCCCTGTGATAGGATGAGGGGAAATGTCACCAAGTTACAACATAGGAAGTTCCACCTCAACATGAGGAAATACTTCTTCACTGTGAGGGTGACAGAGCCCTGGGACAGGCTGCCCAGAGAGGTTGTGGAGTCTCCTTCTCTGGAGATATTCAAGACCCCTCTGGACATGTTCCTGTGTGATCTGCCCTAGGTGTTCCTGATGCAGGAGGGGGGTTGGGCTAGATGATCTTCAGAGGTCCCTTCCAACCACTATGATTCTATGGTTCTATGATTCTATGTTACTCCAAATATGATATTTGCTGCTTTCATGTTGAACAAAATTTTAGATTCAGCCACTGTTTGGAGGCAAGTGTATTTTCGGATTTAAGTATCTAGGCTTGATGGGAAATCTCAAGAAAGAAGCCTGCCTAAGGATGGGAGCTGTCTCTTGTATAGGGACAATGTGAGCAGCCAGCAGAGGCAAAGCTGCTGCTGCTGCTGCCAGTAAATAAAGACCAGTGAGGGGACTGGACCATTTTCCCTTCCCCCCACATAAGATTAAACGGAATGCCTTTCAAGCCAGCAAAGTGCCTGTTGCTGATTTAGCCAAGGACAAACTGAAACAGAACTGGCAGAAATGCAGATAACAGGCTAAAGGGCTGCCTCTGAAAGACTAAGCACCTGGCCACTGCTAATTGGCTAAGTCGAACAGAGAGCGTTATCTAAAAAAGAAAGCAAGCTGTGCCGGAGAACCAGAGAACTTTCTTGGTCTGCCGGGCTCGGTGACAGACTGAGCTGCTGCGAGTGCTGCAGCTGCTCTGTGGGGGGGTCTGTGCTCGCTGGCAGGGGATCGCTGGAGCCTGTCTGCTTGCAAGGAATCGCTGCCCGAACCAGAACCGAGCTCACTGTGCCTGCTTGCTGTGCCTGCCTGTTGCCTGCTGGGGGGGTCGCCCCGCTGCCGGGCCGCCGGGACGCCAGACACATTTGCTCTGCAGAAGGAGGGTAACACGTGTATACACACACCCCCACACCCCCACCCACACCCCCACACCCCCACCCACACCCCCACACCCCCCCACACATATCTGCCGGGGTCAACTCCTACCCTTCTCCATTGATTCTTCACCTCTCTAGCCGGGAGTGCACTTACTGATACCATAGTACCCTTGATTTTCCTTTCTGATATATGCCTAGATTACCTTCCCTGAACCTTGGTCCCTCAATTTGTGTTAACCCTTGATAAACCAATTAATTTGTAAGTTAAACATTGGTCTCGGTAACAATTTCTGAGCGTGGTGAGGGAGTATTCCAATCTACACTCTAAGATACAGTCCCGCAGTGGCCGTTCCTCTGTGAGGAGAGAGCTGCGTGTGCGCCCTCGGTCTCATTCACAAACCTCTCCACTGTGGGGAGGGGAAGTTGTGGCAGCATCCTGACAGCTGGTAGCCCCCCAGGATCGGCCCGTGACAACCAGCTAGGAGGCAGGACTGAAAAAAATAGCATGACTAAAATCTAAGATGGGAAAAAGTGAGAAAGGTGACAGCAGAGCCACAAAGATGATGGAATGGAACATCTCCCTTATGAGGAAAGGCTGAAGGAGCTGGGTCTCTTTAGCTTGGAGAAGAGGAGACTGAGGGGTGACCTCATCAATGTTTACAAATATGTGAAGGGGGAGTGTCAGGATGATGGAGCCAGGCTTTTTTCAGTGAAGTCCAGTGATAGGACAAAGGGCAATGGGTGCAAACTGGAGCATAGGAGGTTCCATGTAAATATCAGAAAAAAACTTCTTTACTGTGAGAGTGACAGAGCCCTGGAACAGGCTGCCCAGAGAGGTTGTGGAGTCTCCTTCACTGGAGACATTCAAAACCCACCTGGACAAGTTCCTGTGTGATGTGCTCTAGGTGACCCTGCTCTGGCAGGGGGGTTGGACTAGATGATCTTTCGAGGTCCCTTCCAACCCCTAGGATTCTGTGATTCTGTGATTCTGTGAGAGCACTGCTTTGCTTACTAAGCAGGAAAAGCAGACTGAAAATAAATGGTTTATTTTAGAAACCTCTGAGGCCAAATCTAGAGGCACAAATAGCACTAAAAACTGAAGAAGAGCTCGTGTTGAACAAAGCTTGACACAAATGAAAGAGGTGAGGTAATGGTTGAAGGTTTAAAAGGAGGCTTTATTTCACTACATGTTTATTCAGCCCCAAATCAAGTTAAATGGAAATGAGATATTTGTGATGGGATCTGTCCTTGTTTAACAAGTGATGACAGGAAGGGATTTTTAATCTCAATTTTTAAATGAAAACTCAAGGAAGAACACTTCTGTCTAAAGAGAAATGAGAATGATGTTGTGTTCAGGTATTTACATTGTAGGCAGAGACTGTAAATGGCCTAATAAATGGTTTACTGTGTTTAGGAGGACACATTTGATTTAATAAGGAGCTAATTTTTTAGAGAGTTTTGCAGGCTGGAGTACAGCTCATTCCTTTCTATGGTGTTCCACTTTTTTTGCTGTATGGAAAAGGACGGCTTACCAACCAAAGTAACTGAACTGTTCATGGTAGGATTCATCTCACATGGCTCTGCACATAATTGAAGAGCTTTTTGAGTGAGTTTGACTTCATCTGTCACCAAGAGAGATAAGAGTGACACTTGCAGGTTGCATGGACATGATGAACTGCAGAGGTGGCTGTCCCCTCTTTCTTGCCAAGACTTCTCTATGTGTCTTACTCCCTGAGGTTTATAGGAGTACTGATGACCTTTCCTATAAGAAAATACTTTCTTTATTGCTTTTTGCTGACAGCACTGTGGCAGCATTTGGAACTGATCCTCCTTTCCTGCAAAAAAATAAAAAAAATAAAAAAAAAAAAAGAAAAGCTTTAATTAATGGTGAAACCTTCCCTTCAGATATTTCAGAGAAAAAAGGTGTGTGAGAATCAAGATGAAAAACCGATAGATGGGTCATTGGTTGGTGTCTGTTTCTCAGGCCTCTGATTTGGGATTGTGAGTTAGCAGACAATAGATTCTCTGATAAGGAGGATAGTTTTATAGTTTTCAGTCTGGATCAGAGCCAGGATCTACCTAGAACACTGTTGTGTCTCTAGCAAGTGTAAGTCAGTCTGACTGCAGAGGAAGTGTACAAAACTTGTTCTTTCTGGGTAGTTAGAGGCTAGTTTAAGACTTGAAGCCTGAGGGCTTTTATTCAGACTAAGCTTCTTGGTTTTCTTTGTTTCATCTCAAAACTTTGCTTAATTTACTTATCCATAAAACATGATTTTCACTGGGCGTTGCATGTGGCTAGCTCTTACTTTAGTGGGGCCTTGTGGCAGTCTGTTCCACCATGGCAAATGGTTCATTAACTGAGAGAACTTTTATTTGCTATTAATTATCTTTTTTGTTTTTTCCCCTTTAAATTTATTTATTTATTTTCATTTTACCTTTTGCTTATACTAGATTTCCTTTTACATTCTTAATTTTGTCATGAGCAAAGGTGAACAGAGCAGCACCCGATGACTGCAATGATCATCCCATAGCTGGTGAAACACAGTTTATTTTGATTAGGAATATTTCTGTGCTTAAATGTGGAAGAATAAACAACTCAACTTCTATGGCCAAACCTGTTGTCTTTTCAAACCTAATCTCTTTTCAAGCTAAACTACATCTTCTGTTTCTTTCCCTAATCATGTTTTCTTCCCTCCAGCTGGGACTTAAGTTCCATAATTTTCTTTTCTAGTGTTACTCCACCATCTGCTGTATTTGTACCACACATTTACTGGCCTGGTGGGAGGAACTTTGGGAAATTCATTTTGCACTGCACCTTTCCTGCTTTGAATAAGCTACTTTAAGCCATGTGTTAATGTATTTACAGGTTCCTGCAGCTTCCTCTCCTTGTCAGCCTCAATGCTCTGCACATCAAAGCAAAGAGCTGTGCTGTTTTAAACTATCAGCAGATTGTCAACTCATCTGGGATATATCTTAAAATAATTATATAGCTACACACTTACAGCTACTTCTGAAGTCCCCAGGGATGCATTTCTACAGTTTAACCCCAGGGGTGCACAAAGACTGGAATCAAAACTAGCAACAAAACTTGATGTCAGTTGATCCAAAACTCCCTGAATCATTAAGTTCTGCAGTTGTAGGAGATTCATTTTAGATGCTGAAGCCCAGAAATAAAACATTTTGTGATGCTGACACACCAGAAGGCTGTGCTGCCATTCAGTGAGACCTGGACAGGCTGGAGAGTTGGGTGGGGAGAAACTTGATGAAATTCAACAAGGCAAGTGTAGAGTCTTGCATCTGGGGAACAACAACCCCATGTGCCAGTACAGGTTGGGAGCTGACCTGCTGGAGAGCAGTGTAGGTGAAAGGGACCTGGGGTCCTGGTGGACAGGATGAGCCAGCAATGTGCCCTTGTGGCCAAGAAAGCCAATGGCATCCTGGGGTGCATTAGAAAGGGTGTGGTTAGTAGGTCAAGAGAGGTTCTCCTCCCCCTCTATTCTGCATTGGTGAGGCCACATCTGGAGTATTGTGTCCAGTTCTGGGCCCCTCAGTTCAAGAAGGACAGGGAACTGCTTGAAAGAGTCCAGCACAGAGCCACAAAGATGATTAAGGGAGTGGAACATCTCCCTTCTGAGGAAAGGCTGAGGGAGCTGGGTCTCTTTAGCTTGGAGAAGAGGAGGTTGAGGGGTGACCTCATCAAAGTTTACAAATATGTGAAGGGGGAGTGTCAGGATGATGGAGCCAGGCTTTTTTCAGTGAAGTCCAGGGATAGGACAAGGGGTAATGGGTGCAAACTGGAGCATAGGAGGTTCCATGTAAATATCAGAAAAAACTTCTTTACTGTGAGAGTGACAGAGCCCTGGAACAGGCTGCCCAGAGAGGTTGTGGAGTCTCCTTCACTGGAGACATTCAAAACCCACCTGGACAAGTTCCTGTGTGATGTGCTCTAGGTGACCCTGCCTGGCAGGGGGGTTGGACTAGATGATCTTTCGAGGTCCCTTCCAACCCCTAGGATTCTGTGATTCTGTGATTCTGTGATCACCTTCCCCTGTGTGCTTATGTTGCTATCTGTTCACTCAGGTAACTTCTGAGTTTGTTAGATAGGTTCACCACAGTTGACAGAATGACAGAGGTCTCACAAGTCTCCTGTAAATTTTATTAAAGTAGGTGGAAGAGTAGAGAGCTTTTTCACCTGTTGGAGTGAGAAGAGAGGTTCAGTGATTCCTAAAGCAGAGTGTGCAAGGGGAACCCAGCCCTTGCAGCACATAACTGTGTATTTGATGCTGTGCTGCCTCCTCTGCTCACCCAACACACCATGAAACTTCTGTTTCCAAGAATTGCTCCCAAGCAGCCCAAACCCTAAAGATGTACAAATTGCAGACATGAGATGGCAAACAAGAAGAACCACTACCCCTTCCTCAGGATGTTTACCTTTTGTTTTAAGTCTCATGGTATTTAGTCAAGCTTGTGGTTTTGTGGGGAGAAGGGGAGAAACTGATGACTGGGTGTTGAGTTCTGGAAGTCTGTGACACTGAATCTCTCTAACTGAACATGGAAATACAATGCTGCATTACTGCAGGTGGTGGCTAAGGCAATCTAAAAATAGGACATGTTGAGAAGAACAGGGAATATGACAAACATGGACACCGTCTGCTGTGTAAGATGAGATCATTTGATCACTGAAGGCAGAAAAAATAATGTAGTACTCCCAGAGCTCCCCTGGTGCTCTTCAAATTCAGCTGACAAATAATTCTATGTAAGGACAAGAGATTATTACCATATTGTGAAACATAATGTCCCTTGCTAGATGTGCACAGTTATGCTGTCTTGTATTTCTTTTGATTGTGGAAAGGTGAATATGGCTTTTTTCTGCTGTTGTAGTAACCACATCCTGGATCAGACAGGGAGTATCTGCACAAGATGCTTCCCCCTGGGCAAGAAGAGGGGAGGATGAGCACAACCCACTGGTCTGGGTTAAGCACAGAAGAAAGAAGGTAGTCAGGGATGAGAGCAAACAGGAATGTATTTAACTACATATGTGTGTGTGTTGAAATGGTAATTGTCATGGCTTCCCCACCAGCACCCTCAGTCCAGCAGGGATGAAGGGGGTAATGAATACAATACTTTTGTTTCAAGTATATCCAGTTCACTTTTTTTCACTGCCTGGTCCTATGAAAAGTCTCTCCTACGTGCCAGGATATCAACGTCTCATGGAATCACAGAATGGTTTGGGTTGGGAGGGACCTTAAAGATCATCTAGTTCCAACCCCCCTGCCATAAGCAGGAACAACTGCCACTAGACTAGGTTGCTCCAAGCCCCATACAACCTGGCCTTCAATACTCCAGAGATGGGGCAGCCACATCTTCTCTGGGCAACCTGTTCCAGTATCTCATTACCTTCACAGTCAAGAATTTCTTCCTAATGTCTAACCTAAATCTCCCCTATTCCAGTTTAAAGACATTACCCCTTGTCTCATCACTCCATGCCCTTGTACAAAGTCCCTCTCCAGCTTTCCTGTAGCCCCTTCAGGTTCTGGAAGGTGCTCTAATATCTCCCTGGAGCCTTCTCTTCTCCAGACTATTCAGCAGTGACTGAATTAACAATGTTTGCTTTGGATTTTTTATATATTTATTATCTCCCACCAGTACAGTTAGAGGTTCATTACATTCTTTTCACTTCTCTAATGAAGCAACCAAACAGCTTGTTCTTGTTAGAAAAAGGCAGCCACAGAAGTAGCTAAGTTAGGTGAAGTCCAATCCTGACTAAATTCCTAGCTCATTTACTTGATTTCAAAGGTCCCCCATGAGAGATTTCCATGCCAAGAGTTTATCTCTTGGTATGGCAGATGCTAGTCCATCCTGGTTTTTTATATCCCAAGGACTTTGGTCTGTCAACTTGTACTTTCACTGGAAGGAAAACATTTGGAGAGAATGCTACGGGGATTAGGTTTTGGCTGTTCTTCCACATCTGCCCTTTGGAGCTAGGGAAATATTTGCAAGGATAACTTCAATAAAGATTGGGAGGCATTCAGATGGTGCAGGGATGGGAAATACATAAATAAACTGTATAGAGAGATGCACAAATTGCATTGAGCAGCTGAGGCAATGAATCACCGTTGTTAGAATACGTTTGATTTTTTTTTGTGCACAGCAATTAAAGGAAATAGCTTGCAGGTGAATATGGAAGGGATGGATTCAGGTCTTTGCACAACAATGATGGCTGATATAATGAAGATGTAATGAGAACAAAATTGAGATTCAGAGTTACAGATGGCATTGCTTTCCATCACTATTTTCTTCAAGGGTGTGTAGCATCATTTTTCTGTGGTGCTTTAGAAGAGAACCAGCTGTCAGTAGGACTAGATATATAAAATGGCTTGGGAGTGTGTTAGGGGATTATGTCATCTAATTTTAGCTGCCAAAAAGCTAAGAGCCTTGTGTAAGTCAGCTGTCTAGTTTCCCTGTAGATTTGGTGGGAATAAAGACACTTCAAGAAGACAACTACTTTCATCTACTCTTAGCACCCAACTCAAAGTGTTAGGTCCTGAAAACCCTGCAGAACTTCTGCTTAACTTTGGGGACTTAAGATTCTCAAGCCATCCCAGTTTTTGCCAATACCATGTCCTATCTGTTTCATTTCTGCCAGTGGGCACAAGGACAACTTCTACTGCACCTCTAATCTGGTTCACTAGGATTAAGAAATGGGATTCTTCCAGCTGTCCTTTCTGGGGTCATTTATCTCAGAATGTACCTAAGTACACCACAGTAGTTTCTGTGATGGGTCAGGACTTCATAAGTGAGACGAAACCTTTTCAAGTGCATCAGAGGTCTTTTCATGCTACTATACTTGAGGTGCAAAAGGAATGCCCTGGCATAAACCACCTCACATCATAAAGGAAATGAATGCAAGCTACAAAACCTGTTGGAGAAGAATCAAATGTTAGGTTTGCTGTAGTGGCTTGTCTTTGAGGGTACGTGGAGGTCTGTAACTCATCCTGTGTACCACAGGGGAGGTCTTCTGACCTGCAACTGAAAGGGCCTCACAGAGTTAAAACATTACAGTCCTGTTTTCTCTCCATATTCAAAATCCAGTGGTCCCTGAGGTCTATGAGAACTTCACATACATGGATGGACTGAAAATGCTCAGACTAGTAGGGATATATTATTATCCTGTTATTATTTCCTGAGGTCACATACCTCATACCACTCTGATCAGCAGCAAGCTAAGAAAAATACAAACTTTCTGTGGCTACCTGTTTTTTCCTCGAAGCTAACTTCTTCCCTGGTCAAGCAACTCTTCTTTTTCAGGGAATGTCTCCTATGGCCTAGTGGTGAAAAAAGAACCAGCTTTCACATTTATGAGCAGCTGCTGCTTTCTAAAAACCTGTGGAGGCACTAAACTTAACAGCTGTTTTGTAGTAGCTCTCCATCTTCTCGTGGCTGCTGCTCTCTCTTTGCTTTTCTTTGGCACTGTTGGACTCTGACAGGTTGCCCAAGAGCTTGAAGGCAATCTGTGGAGAACAGAGTTTTGAGCCTCCCTGTCTGTCTCCATTACCAGCTGGAGCTTAATCTGGCTCCTTCTGCCCAATGGGAGTTGTGAGGCTCAACCACATGCCTTGCAGTAGCAGCCATCACCTAAATGGTGTTTATCTTTTACTGACTCTTGTTGGCTTAGGTGGTGGGAAGCCCACCTTGTGGATCAGGCTGATAAGCTGCTGTTATTTCCTTTCTGGGATTGCAGGCATCTGCTTCAGATGTTTTTTGATTCCCTGTAATGATCTCTCAGGTGATGCCAAGCGAAGCATTGCCACACCTGCAGCCCTTTCTTCCTCTCTCCTCATCTGTTTACATGCTCAGTGCAGTGCATTTGGTTCCTACCAGGGCTCTGCCTCCTCCTCCAGCCCTTTAGAGCTGGGAAAACATTTTTGCAGCTCAAGCCATAGCAGCAGATGGTTCTTAATTTCCACAGTCATGGTTGTGGTGTGGTCCCATTCCCAAATTCTGGAACAGCCAATCTCTGGCACCTTGTCCTTGATGTTCATTAGGATTCAAAACCAGTGGCAGGCCTGAAAACTGCTTATGTCCCACTCATGCAAAAGTGCAGAAGAGTTCACTGCCAAGGTCACTGCAGACCCCAGTTAATGACTTCTGCTGAATTTTCATGTATGCTCCAGTAACAATCCCAAAACATGTGAGGTCCAAACTTTTAATCATCTCTATTTGGGAAACCGATAAAGAATCCTATCATTTTTTCTTTTATTATTTTTTTTTTTCACCCTCATCCTGTAACACCAGTATAACCAATACATATTTTTTCCCATCTGTCTTTGCTTTCTGCCCTGCCTGGTCAGGCAGTGAACTTCTCACTGTAGGACTGTCCTTCCTGAGGAGCTAGGCACTGGGCAGACATGAGGCAATCTCAGCTGTGCTCTACTTACCATAAGATGATTAATGGCCTGTAAATAATGGGCGACAGAAAGATTTAACAACTTGTTAATAGTTGTACAGCTCAGGGGAACCACCTCAAGAATTTAAGCTGCCGTTACCTTTCTTTCCTGGGCAGGGGGTTTCACTCTTCCTTGTCCTGTTATTCAGTTGTCCTTTGTTTCTGGTTCTGGGCTCCAAACCATCACATGTGTGGGGAAAGGTATCACCTGTATCTTCCCCTCTAGGAAGGGCTTCCCCTCTGCAGTTCCCCAATACTCATGAAAGCTGCAGCAGGTCTAATTTAGCTTTCTGCCTTGCTGTTCTGCTTGTTTTTGGGGCAATGAGCATTGTAATCTGTGACCAAATAGCTGCCATATGGAGAAGCATCATTTGTTTAGAATAAAGACTCTTCAGAGAGAGCAGATGCTTAAAAGCTTTAGTGGAGCAGACTGGATGCATAGCTACCTTCCCTGGCAGGCTTGTCAATCCCTGATGGTGGGAAAACCCACCTCCACCAGGCTTCCCTACAGGGTTGTTTTTTCTCTTTGTGTTTGCATCCTCCCCTTGCAAATAGCTTTTCAGCTTTATATGGGACTTTTTTATTTCCTTGCTCACTGCCAGTCTCAGGGTGCTCAGGAGGGTTGATTAGCAGGAACCAAGTTTCTCAACTATTTCTTTAAAACCTGAGTGCTGTTTCCATCCTGGTGCTGTAAGGTTGATGGCCACATTTCAGTATTTTCTGTTTAAAATTAATTCAAAAATTTAGGTTTTAAAAAATGCCCAGGCCAAAAAACAGACTCAGAGTTTTCTAGAATGTGCACAAGGTTTTTAAGAGGGGCAAGATTAAACCCAAGCAAACCCATCTTTCTGAGGGAATCCTAGGATGGGGTGGAGAGAGCTGCTGGTAAGGGGAATAAGGCATTTCAGTAAGAATCTTGTTTTAGTATTAACCAGGCTGCAGCCTTATATCATGCTAAAAGTGAACATATTTTACCTGCCATAAATACCAACTTGTTTCTCATCACCCCATGTGGAGAGAAAAGTGTTTACTCTTTTCTTTGCTGTTTTCTTTAGCTGGAGATGATAGTAATATTGTTATCCTCAAAAAAACAGATTTATTCCATATTTGCTTATTTCCAGACAGAGACCAGAATCAAGCTCCAAGTCTCCAGTGCAGGAAAAACAAACAAACAAACAAATCTAAAAAATAACTTTGTGGGTGAAAATAGGTGCTTAAGAGTTTCATCCACAAGTTCAGGAAAAAAAAGAGGTCCCTGCAGACCATTTCTAACACTGGGACACCCTCTGAAGGAGAAACAAGCTGCCATGCAGTTATTTACTCTGCTATTTATGGAATTAACTACACATATTTTCCTGCCATAGCAACGGGTGCAGCACTTGGTATTTGTAATGCACACACAATTTCTGTGAATCATCATTGATCATCTTTGTGACCACTGAACTCTCGCAAGTGACTCATTAAGAGAACCACTGGAAAAGAATTAGCACACGTGCTTCTTTTTAAGCCTGTGTCTCCACAGAAGTCTCATTCTTGTTGTGTTGGTTTAACTCCAGGGGAATTTCACTGTCAGTGTAAAACACATGTTTCAATCAAGGTAATTACCTGAGCAGTACAGTTTTGTGTACAGTGTTTCCATTAAACCATCGTATTTATCATGAGAGTAAATGAAACCCTTATAGTCAGTTTTTAGAGCAGCTTTTGGCAGAGGTCCAGCCCAGTATTTTGGTTTCTTTTTTTTTTTTTTTTGGGGGGGGACATGTCTATGTTGATTTAAGCTTGAGAATCTAAAATTGTATCTCCTTAAAAACCTCATTATAAAATGCTTCACATGCAGAGATGGCTGCCCCAGGTGCTTAACAGGTTCTTTGAGGTTTCAGCAGTCACCAGGGCGTAGTGATAGGACAAGGGGTAATGGTTTTAAACTGAAAGAGGGGAGATTTAGGATAGACATCAGGAAGAAATTCTTCACCATGAGGGCAGAAAGGCACTGGAATAGGTTGCCCAGGGAGGTTGTGGAAGCCCCTTCCCTGGAGGTGTTCAAGGCCAGGTTGGATGAGGCTTTGTGCAGCCTGGTCTAGTGGGAGGTGTCCCTGCTCATAGCAGGGAGGTTGGAACCTGAGGATCTTTAAGGTCCCTTCTAAGCTAAATAATTCCATGATTCTTTGAAAAGGAGTTCCTGTTTTCTCCTGTGTCTTGGTGTAGCTGACGTATGTGGTAATGGATCAAAGTAGTGTGTGTTTGTGTGGACAAATGCCAGTTTGGCAAATGCTCTTTTTTCAACCACTGTTAAAATGTGTTCATTATCTGGATCCACTGCTGAATTCTGAGCCTGGTGCTTTTCAGCATTTGCTTAAGAAATTGTTATTGTGTTTCTAGGAGTCATTTACTTTGAGGAAATGGAAAACTATTTATACCTTCTGTGTAATAAAAAATCAAAGTCAGGAGCTGGGTTTAATTGCTTAAGTGTTTAGAGCTTTTTGGGCTATTGCACTGTATTGTCCAGAAATTTTGGCCTTCCTGTCATCCAGTGTTTTAACTGCCACCCCAAAAACAGTGTCTTGCCCTTTGTGCATGGGCAACTGGGTCAACTTCAGGTCTTCACTGACTATAAAGAGAGTTGAGATAACATGTGGTACTCAGTTATTCATGTGGGCATCTTGTGCCATTTGGGTTGCCTTACTATCTCCTTTCTGGCCTCTGAATACTCCAGGAGGGCTGGTACCTCGTGTGTGTCCTGTGGGATGTCTGCCAGCATGATCCTGATGTTTTGATTGTTACATCTCAGATGACACTAGATTTTTGCATTTAGGCAACAGAATCACAAGCCTACAAGTACCTACAAGTAGATACTTGAAGTTAGGTGTCTCCTTCCCTTCTGTGGAGTTGGTTCCTGGCTCTAATAGTCTATTACTTGACTAAGCATTCAATTTACCATTTCATGGAAATACATACAATGCACAACTGTTGATTTCTTCCAAGATGAGTATTTTCTACCTGTTGAGGAGCAGTTCCTCTTGTGCTGCATGTTTTGATCAGCCTGTCTTCACAGACTTGTTGGGGAGCAAATTAAGATACTGTGATCTGCACACAAAATTCCTTTCATGTAAGATAAAAGAGCATGCCTGTTGTCTGCACACACAAAGAATTTATGTGTGCTTCCACTCTGTTTGATATAGGTGTGCTGGTTTATTTTGGTGGGTTTTTTGGTAGTGGGGGAGGGGCCTCATGGGTGGCTCTGGTAAGAAGCTGAGAAGCTCCCCCCCGTTCCAAAACCAGCCAAGGAGCCATTAGAGAGAGACAATGAATGCACCTCTGTGATTAACATATGAAATAACTGATACTAATAGCTGAGCAGAGCAAGCAGGAGGAGAAGAACTGTGCTGGAGAGGTGAAAGGCAGTGCTAGGGTGAGGATCCCGAGGTTGGTGAGGAAGAAGGGGGAAGAAGGTGCCCAAGAAGAAGTTTCCCTGCAGCCTATGGTGAGATGGCAGCTGTCCCCCTGCACTCATGGAGGAAAATGGTGGAACATTCCCTGGGGGTGCCAGGAGGGGTGGACTTGGATTTGCTGCCAGTGGACTCGGATTTGCTGCCAGGGGACTCAGATGATGCAGCTGTGTCAGACCCCGGGGCCAGGGGAGGTGGCTGTTCCCGAAGCAGCCCCTGACTCTGTGGGCAGCCCGCGCTGGAGCAGCTGCTCCGGACCTCGTGGGAAGGACTCATGGAGGAGAGGTTCGTGGAGGACTCTCTGCCATGGCAGGGACCCCGTGGGGAAGCAGGGGAGGACTGTGAGGAATCCTTCTCCCTGAGGAGGAAGGAGTGACAGGAACCACCAGACTGTGAAGTGACTCCAAACCCCATCCCCCTGTGCTGCTGGGGGGAAGGAGGGAGAGAAACCGGGAACAAAGTAATTTGGGCCGGGAAGAAGGGAGGGGTGGGGTAACGTGTGTGAGCCCTGCTCTGTGTGGTGTCTGTGTCCTGTGAGCATTGGATTTGTGTGACATTAAATTATTATTTTTTCCCCAAGTTGAGTCTGTTTTCCTGGGACCTTAATCAGTGAAGAACCCTCCTTGTCCTTTGTTTCCACCCATGAGCTTCTAGTTGGTCTTTGTCCTCCCCATTCCAGTGTGTGTGTTGTGGGGGGGGAATTGAGGGAGCAGCCATGGAGCTGGTTCTTTGTTGTGTTAGGCCCAAACCATGACAATAGGTCAAAAAACTGCTATGAATTCCTGGGAAATACGAAGTTTAATTATGTTAGCTGTACTTCTAGAATAATGGGGAGCTGCAGAATGTCACTTATATTATACTGATTATGAGACTAATGAGCTAGGTGATCTCCGTCTTTTAAAACACTGATGAGACACCTATGTTTGAAGGGATTTACAGACTGGGACATGTCCAACTATGCTATTTA